>OY796675.1:32559873-33853018 GCA_963680715.1 Tetragnatha montana
AACAGTGACTGATTTACCACCCACCGGACATTACCACTCCCGAACTCTTCCCCCGCCCAACCACTCCCCCGAAGGCAATTCGAATTGCGTGCATGTATCCACTTTTAGGCCCTAAGTGGTTTGCAACATAAACGCCCTCACAAATTTGCTTAAAAAATGCAACTCTCTCTCTCCTTGGAATTTCTTTTCTTAAATCGTTGTTTCCTTTCAAATACAAATGCACGGGATGAAGCTCTTTCTTTCCTTCAATCTACCCTGGCTAAAACTTTAAAACCCTTCCTTCGTTGAACCTCTTGGGCCAAAACGGCCTATGTCAGGAAAGTGATGTCTGTCCCTGTGTGCAGCTAACGGTATTTATTTTCGGGACCGGTTCATTTTTCTCCGCGGGGGTCTTTGTGAGTACATCATATTGATAAATGCCTGCTGTCCCTGACACGACAATTAACTTTTGTGGAATGGCACGTATTATGCCGCAAAATGAATTCGGTGACTTTGAATATCTTATATGCGTAGTTTCTTATGGGGGAAATTTATCGATTTTGAAGGAAGCTCTGAAGTTGAGGGGTTGTCTCGTTTTATTTTTTGACATTTCGAGTTTATGTTTCGTTCGTGGCGAACATTTAAAGTAGAAAAATTATGTTCGACTAACAATAAGTATTGAAAATATGATATCTTAATTCACTTCTTATTTTTTAAGAGAAACTTTTGTAACTTTATGAGACATTTACTTCTTTCATAATGTTCATAAAAAAATAACATAAACATTTCAAAACATGAACATAAAACAGTCATAAACAATGAACATAAAAAATTCTTTTCTGAAATAAAATTTTAATCATAGTTGAATTGCCGTCAGCTTCTACAAAAACAATAGGGGATAGAGGGGCACCTTGGGACACTTTTTATCAAATTATTTTCCTAATTTATATACAATTATATATTTATTCAAACACAGCTAATATATTAAATGTATACTCCTTTGCGCATCTAATAAAAATTTTCCAACCAATTATCTCTTTTAGGGAATTCATAATTACAAATTTAAAAAATATCTTTAATGTCCCAAGGTGCCCAACATGTGGCCCACCTTCAGACACTTTCAATATTAACATAAAAATTAGAAATGTTATTTTGAAAATAGAAAAATAGCACTAATTAATTAAAAAGCTATGTTTAATAATCTTAAATTCTACATCAAACATATTTTACTTTCAAAAATTTTCAACGATTCCTCGTTTTTTGTCATGATATAAATCACTGAATTTTGTTTTTGTTTCCTTCCAACTACTTTTTTACACTAACTTCTAAATTATAATGTTCTAAATTCTTAAATTATTTAATTTTTACAATAAAAACATTGTTTGAGCGTCTCAAGGTGCCTCACTTGACGCTTTGGATAGTAAATTTAATTACTCTTTTTGGTTTATCAAAAAAAAAATATTTTCTAAAATGAATGGTGATACACGTATTTTAATCTCAACATAATTATAATAACATAATTACATTTATTTATTAAAAAATTATTTTCAAACTACAAGTGATTGTAACTTTGCACTGCGTAAAACAATAAAACTGATGTAAATAATTATCCAGTCACACCAAAGATTCCAAAACACGTTGAAGAGTTAGTGTCATTTATTAGTATTCATAAGCACGAGTTCATAACTGGGAGTGTCCCAAGGTTTCCCACTCTCCCCTACTATCTAAACCCCTGAATATTGGCTTTAACATTGATACTTGGTTAAATGTTTTTTTTTTATTATTATTATTCAGACATAAATGTTAGAACTGATAAAATTATTATGCTATTGTTTTATTAGTAATACAGATGGAAACATTTTTATTTTCATGATTTTTTTAAATAAAATAATAATGATAATAAATAATAATTTATAACTTTTTTGTTCCTTTCATTTGTATTAATTTCAAATTAAAAAGTGGATTTTTTTTTCTTCTACAAGAAGATGATTATCTTTCAAAGAAATGTATAAATTTGGTTTGATATCGAGTCTTTTAAAATCTCGAGACTCAAAGGATTTTATCTATCAATAAACAATTTTTTACTGCTTAGGGGATTTTTCTAACCAAATATTTAAACTCGAAGTATATCGATGCATGACAAACTAAGAATATCTTCACGAAATCTCCTTCCCTTACCTCCTTTAAACCCTTCCGTCTATTCCTATCCAATGCAAAACCCAAGGCATCAAAATTAATCTCCCTGACTCATCCCCATTTCACTCTTAAACCCCCTCTTCTATCTAAGTGGCGAAATTATACGGCACGGGGCAAAAAAGTACTGAATAATTTCATGACTGATGCTTATGACTGGTGATTTTGGCCTACAACATTTTTATATTTCTCGAGAAATTTCCTCTGGAACTATCTGGGGGTGAAAAGTGGATCCGCTCCTCCTTATTTCGCCGCTTTTCCCCTTTACGGCCCGGCACGCCATTTAGTTTATTTTTCGCCTCTTCCGTACGCAAAGCATTTTCGAACACATGAATTATGAATGGTCGGGAGGGTTTTCAGTTTAGGGAGCGACATTTTCGGAGGTGAAATTGTGGAAGCCGGATTTTCGTCTCGGCCACATCATCGAGGGGAAAAGTCGTCAAATGACTGTCGTTAAATTTTCCGTTTCGTCTATTTTTCAAAGGTTTAGACGTCGTCATGTCTCTCTCTTGAGGATGAGAGTCTGGTTAGGTTTCTCCGGAGTTTAAGGTGTTGACGAACGTTTTGTCTTTTAAAAGATAACAGACATCTGTCTGCCTCCCTGATGTGCTTTATTACTTAGTCTTTAAACTTTCGTGTTTTAAAATCTTCACACTTATTCGAAAAATCATCCGTTTTCATTAGGTTGTTGGTTTTCTAAACTCTTTGGTTTCGAATATTTTTTCTTTTTGCTACCTTTTGTAAGTTTCTGAGAAGCCTTCATATTTACAGTAAACAACCATTCCCCTAAAAAAAAAGGTTTTTTAATAAAATTTTAGAATAATAAAACACTGGTTTGAGGGTGGAAACTTTCTTATCTTACGAAAAACTAATGCTTGTAGCTAAAAGAAACTTTATCTCAATGAAACAGGAAAATGTTTTCTAAGGAATCTATTTTACATCATTATAAGTGATTTAAGTGTCGAGATGGTTTGTGTGTGAAGATTTAGAGTTAAGATATTTATTTCTTAATTAACAATATTTTTGTCGAATTTATTTTATGTGTAAGTATTACGTTTAGAAATATTTAAATTCAATAATTTCTTATAGAGTGATTTTTTAATCAAAAGCTTGACAATGGAATATAGTCATGATATAAAAAAGCATAACATAGATTATCCAGAGACATCAAACAATGCCGGATTTTATTAAAAATTAAATCTTAAGTATACTACCTATAATTCTTGCAATATTTTTTGAAAAAACTTGTAATACCAACATTTTAAAAATGTATTGTTTCCTTTTGAAATGTTAATTTATTGAAGAAAAAAATTTCTGAGACAGAAAGATTGAAATATAAGCATCATTAACGTTAAGAAATTAATCCTTGAATATTTTATCCCCCATTTATATTTAAAATTGTATTTTCTTATGTAGTTAAAGGATCGGGTGTATATTTTATTTATTTTGTAATTAACAAAACAGCCAACTTTTAGTAAATAATAGTAAATATAACATCATTTTTTACTTATTTTTATTGTTACCATATTGAACAACACATCACTACTTTTATCCAATACTCCTGTTCATATTCTAAACCAATTCAAAAGTCATTTCACCCCAAAACGCTTCCTTCCAAACAAGCCACCGCACATTACAGCTTAATAACATCCCCGTTCACAAAACAGCAACTTCTTTCTCTTCGCCCGGCTTCATAACCTGTGTTTAAAGGAAGGGCGACATGGGCTCTGGTCTTTTGTGTGCGCCCTTCCCCCTACGCCCCTTAAGGTAACAATAAACATCTACGCTGTTTACCTTTCAATTTTTATGCCTTTTTTTTCAGTCCGTGGCTCTTTTACGAGCTCGGGAAACTCTTTTGAGGCTTAAATAGAGAAACGCGTTGCTAACGCCTTGAGCAAGCTTGGCTGTTGACCGCGTAGATTAAGGATGCTCCCTCCCTCTCTTTTTAAAGGTTTTTTTTTCGGGGGAGAATCCATTTAGGTAGCACATTAAGGAAACTAGGCATAAAGCGTTTAGCATCAAAGGCATTATAAGTTGAGCTAAAACGCCTTCAATTTTGTAAAGGACCAGTGCTGCCGTTTTTCCCACGGTGAACGAGATGCCGCTGAATAAAAGGTTTTTTTACGCGTTTAGTTTTTTAATTACGATCCGGAGGTAGTTCATGTTTTGTCATCGACATCTGGGTTGTATTAAATCCTTATAAGATTGAAATTGCTGGGTGAGCAAGTATCGTTTTCTTCTAAGAGCTCGTTATTGCTTATTTTCTTCTTATCCCTCGTTGTTTTGGAGAGGCGATGTTTTTTTTCTCCATCCTCAATTATTTTCAAAGCTTTAAGAGAGAGGGAGTGAATGTAATTGAGGTTTTTTTCTAGTGAAGCACGTGTTTAGGGGTGTAGTGTTTCTGGAATGATTAGATTTATATCGTGGTTCATTTCGAATACGCAATCAAAGAAAATGTTACTTACATTTTGACTGATGTAAAAAAAATATTTTTGTTAAAAAATGTTATGTATAATTATTCTTTTAAAAAATTATAAACAAAATATTAAGTTGCACGAAATATTATGTTACGTAATTTGGTTAACTGCTATCTTATAATTGAATAGGGTTTTTATGGAAAAGGGTCATTTGAATTTCTTTTACAATAAAAAGCTTATTAATTTATTTTTTCCACAATTGTTTTAAGCGTCCAGAACTATGAAGATTTATTTAATGTGTTTTTTTATTCAATTATTTATTATTTTAAAATTACTTATTCAATTTTGCAATATAGGGGAGATCAGGCTAATACGACATACCACTTTTTCAAAGCAACCGTAAAAGACTAATTAAATAGATTTCCTGTAGTTTTCAAAGCTAATGAAATGTTTATTTAATGCTGTAACACCCCCTAATTGGGTATATCATAATCTTTCTTTTATCTTTTTCAAAAACTTACTTTTGTAAAAAAGTAGAAAATATGTCATTTTACCCCGATATAAGGATAAAATGACATAGTAAATATTTAGTAGGAAAAAAGCAGTTTATTTGGCAAAAGCAATTTTATTTGATCCCAAATAATAACTATATTAGTAGTTGAGCAATTTGGCATAATCTGTAATTAATTTTTTGGGGAAGATAACTAGCTAATTTAAAAATACAACTGTAATGTGCTTATAAAACAAAAGTTTAGTTTTTTCTTTCATAGGAGACGTTAAAGTTAACAGAGAATGCATTTTTTCTGAGTTAACGTCGCTTAAGATTAAGTTCTGTGGAACATGAGGGATAGGACCTATTTCAGCAACTGAGGATTAAGAATGACATACTATGTCATTTTATACCAATGAGTTGTATGTCATTTTACCCTTAAAGGTGTATTTTTATTTATTTTCAATTTCTCGTAAAACAAAAAGTAAAAGCAACTACCTACCGCATGAAATATACTCTTAATTGAACACACATTCACACAATAATCTTAGTTTAAGTTCATGAAAGGATTTGTATAAGAGAAAGCTCATTATAAAAACACATAAAAAATATTTTGACACTCACTATTTTTATTTTTGTTCACCACGAGGTAAGAAATGCCTTTCAAACAATGGCGTCTGTTTGTATCATTTTGGAAGCAGTAAAAGAAGAAAAAAATCGCCTGATACGTGCTGTCATTCTGCTAAATTTCAAGAAAATCAAAAAAGTCATTTTACCCGAGTATGTCGTATTAGCCTGATTTCCCCTATAGTCAGAAAAGAATGCTATACACATTTTTAAAACCTCACTTATAAATGCTCTTTTTTTAGGGGACTTCTGGGTTAGCATACAAATTATAACCTACCGGTCTATTCAAATCTGCATTAACTATGTTTCATACAAGTTACAAAAAATGCATCATTTAGGGCATTTTAATGCTTAATACTTAAATTGATACTCGTGTTGATTTTGTTGAAAAAAAACCAACAGAGCACATTTGACCCCGAAAATTCGCTTACGTTTAATCTAATATATTATTGTAGAGAGGCCCCGAAAACCGTATTTCTTTATTTGTTTCAAGGATGAATTTCATTAAGCGCTTATCACTTGAAGACCACGACTGGATATTTAATTTTTAGCTGCATGATTGAACGAGAAAATTAGTTTCGGACATAATTTTTTTGTTTGAAAAATTAACTCGGTTGGAATTTGGCTCGACATTTAATTAAAATTATAAGGTTCCTCTATCTTCTGATCTTAACCTATTTATGCATTATTTCTAGACTCAAAATCAAATTAATCTTTTTCCTTGATTAAAACTTTCACCGGCACCTATGAGGTCAAACCAGGGTGCGTAAAATTACCTAATGAAATGTAAAGTTGGAGTGTAAGTAATTTCATTACTGTTTTTTTTTTAATAATTTTTTAAATGGAGATGAAAAGTGTCCTTCTCTTTTTGTGTTGCTTTTTAAAATTTAAATATTTTTTAACTCAGGAATTCTACAATCCTGGTATTTTTTAATAACCGTTCCTTTGATCTTAAGTATTATCTATTTGATTTCATAGAATGAACTGTACTATTTAAGATGCCTTGTCTGTTTTCAATATAGCTGAGATGCACTATGATTTGTAGAAGATTTGAACTTTAAATTTATTCACAAGACAGTTTTGTTACCTTAAAATGAGACGAAAAAATCTATTTCTTATCATTGCTGTTGGAATTTTTTTATAGTTAGTTTTCTGAGCTCCTTTAAGGTACATTTCAATAATTTTAATACTTAAATAATACCATGTAAGACATTTTTAAGTGAGATACACATAAGTAATATTTTAATTGTTCCACCTAATATGAATGAATTTTTTTCACTCAGAAACCCATGGAGTTGAACCAACAAAAGTATTATAAATAAAAAAAAAGCAGCTTCCAGCAACTTATGGATCATTAAATTAAATTTACTACACAAAAATATGCAGGTTGTAGAAATAAATATGCATTTTATTAAAACTACTTAACATTGCTCTCTTACATGAAATTATAAAAGCAAAAAAGGAAGTTTTGGAGGCTATTATTATTTCCATCTTCTAATTAACTCTTACACTTAACTCATAACAACTCATAGTCAGTAACTTAACTCATTGAACAGATAGTCTGTTTAACCTTTATAAAGCATTCAATTTCAAAATATGTTTACATAATACCATTTTACACCATCGAACAATTGAAAGCTTGAGCCCTTGATTCCCTTTTCCTCTCTTTGGTATCGTGGTAAATGGATGACAGGTCCACCCTTAGGACAATGAGGGAATCCAGTTTATAATTATACGAATATTTGCAGCTGCTTTGCATATGGGTTCATAATTAGGGCTTTTGGGGTGTAGCTGTGACTATGTAACAGACATTTCTACTATGATTAGTTTGTACCCCGATATTTTGAAACAAGGTTGCACGAAATTTAGATGCTCAAACGAGTTCAAGAGTTTATGCATACAGAGAAGGTCGGACTTACTGGGGTAAATACCTTATTACTTTTACTTTCTTATTATAACATTGCATTCAAACACGTATATGGGTATCAATAGTTCTGTTTTCAGTTTGTGTAAATTTTACAAAACCTTGGTCTTAATTCCCAAAAACCTGTATTTAATTTTGTGTTGACACACTTTAATGACCTTTTAATTTTAACAAATATTTAGCATTGTAACTGTAATTATAATAATACATCTTAATTAAACAAGAAAGAAATATTTTAAGCATATTTTTTAAAGGAAACAAAATAGCTACTATGAAATATTTGGTTCATATTAATTTGGATTAAATTAATGCAAACTGCACTTTGAATGAAATATAAGTGTCAAACCTTTAACATATTTCCTTTATTTTATGCTAGCTTGGCACTATGATCTTGCTTAATCCTTTGGCCATAAAACATTATCCAAAGCAAACCTTTATTTTATCATTTGGTTTTCTTAAGCTACATAAGCATGGTTTTTAATCAAATCGTAGGAGAGAATTCATTAAAATGTGGTAATCCGTGAACTGCTTACTTTAACTAAAACTAAATAAAATCTCACGCTATTCCAAATCATCACCAATGGTAGTCATTTATTAAATTCTTGGGTAATAATAATTAAAAGAGTACGTTTTCATGAAAAAAAAAACTGTTGATATAAAAAAAAATAGCTTTACAAATTAGTTTGATTACCGCATCCCGGCATAAAACGTTTCTTTACCATAACTTCTTGGATATTTATTAAATCGTTTGGAATTTTTGAGGAATCTTCGTAACCACAGAAAGGGGTAGTGAATCCCTCGCCACACCTGTTCCTTTTTGAGGAAGGCTCAAGGCGGCGTTTTTGAAGCGGGGGCCTTCGGATACTTTTGCGGAAGACAAAAAGGCTGAGATGGAGCGGATAATTGGCGCGGGACCCGAAGCGTGAAGAATAGACCATCGAAGAACAAAGTATGGCGAGGGAGGAGAATTCTTTGGAAAGAAGCTAGGGGGTGAGCGGCCATCCGGAAAACTCCGGGGGGGGGGCAGAGGGGGCGTGGGCTCAGTAAAAAGTGGCGGTCTTGTCGAGAGGATGCGGTGAGAACCATGAAGGGGCGTGGGTGGTTTAAACATCCTCTTTTGGGGTAAGTAGGGCGGCTGGTTTGCCGTCGACTCTCTTATGAATGAAATAGTTACCTTCCTTGATGCAAGTATAATTTTCATCTCTAAGCCATCTACACTCTAATTAAAGATTATGTAAAATGTACAAATATGGTTAAAGGTTATATTCTGATCCCAAAAATATAATTTTTTTTAGATAATAATTATCGTGTATCCTCAATAGTTGTTTAAAAGACGTTTAGACAAATTACTTCGTAAATAACAATCTTCTAAATGAATTGTTATATCTAATTTTGAATGTATAGATTAGAGAAGTTATTCGAAACAGTAGGTATAGATATCAAACAATTATGGTTAAGCGAGAAATTTTCTTACGCTTAACATAGATCATTGCAGTATGTATGGAATTCTTAAATTTAGGAAATTATGCGTAATGATAAAGTCCTGAAAAAAATTCTGAGCGTAGAATAACATAATATAAACTAATATTCAAAATTATTCAACAAATTTAATTAAGGAGGTCTAGAACTTGAACCATGCCCTCTAAAAGTAATTGAACAGCTAATCCTGAATTAGTGGTACTTCCTGAATTAGTGGTAATCCTGAATTAGTGGTATTTTGTACTTCCTATACAGCATTCAGCCCATTTAATCTTTTAGAAAGGAATCTCTAACTTAGAACTTAAAATTACGAAACAAAGAGTCGTATATTTCACCAGTATAACAAACCCTGTATATCAAATTGGGTACTTTTCATTTGCCAAATGCACCACGTTCCAAAGATTAGGTACTATTTCCGAGATATAATTATTTTACATTTCATTCATGTTTTCATCACAAATGTACTTTATATGATTATCTTTAAGTAATTATACATCCAAAAGTTTGGGTAACTTCATGTTTTTCTTTTAGCGTTATGCTCATTTTCAATTCTGGTTTCATGTATTAATGTTAAACTCGCAAATTCAGGTTACGTAGTATTATAATTTAGGAAAATGGTCGTTTCCCTCTTGAAGGGGTTTGTAATTATAATTTCTATTTGCGAATAGTTTTCTATAAAGGTATTCAAAAAGGTTTGCCTTGTGAGTTCCGTGATGACTGAGCTTTAGGTGTTAAAATTAAAGAACTTAAAAATTGGTAGACTTAAAATCATTTAAGTCTTTTTTGGTTAAAGAAATGCATTTCTTTAATGGACCTCCTAAGTTAAAAGTACTACCGATAAAAATATTTAAAAAAAAAAAAGTCTAACTTGTAGTAAATAAACTATTTCACTTACAACAACTCAATTATTTCATAAAATTGTTTTAATAGAAAATATTTTAAAATTCATAGATGTTAAAAGATTAGAAGATATAAGAATATGTTTTGCACGTTAGATAGTTTTATGTCGAAGTTAAACTATAATATGGTCCCTTAAAGTTTCTGTACCGTAAGAAGTTGGATTGAGATGATAGGAAATACCTGCCTGGAGGTTTCTTCTCCTATAAATGTTCAGAAAATCATTAGACAGCCTGCCACTAACATCTGGCAATTTTGTGACACAAAAAAAAAAAAAAAAATTCTAAATAAAAATAAAATAATAGAGTAGCAATTTTTATAGCTATCGACTTAACTCTAGTTTATTTGATGCATATCATTTTTATATTTAGTTTATCAAGTTACTTTGAGTGCATGAAAACAGGCTAATGGGGACAAATAGAATAAATTAACTGATCTGCTCATTATTTCAGTGGTACTCTCAGGTTCTTCAATTTTTTTTTAAGTTTTTGCTTTGCTAATGTTTATTCAGACTTCTTATTTTTGTTTTGTAAATGGAAACAGTGTAAAAATATAATATGGATATAACATGAAACACATAATCCAAACACACCACTCCAAGGACACGAGAACAACAACATTAAACACAAATTTCAAAACAAAAATGTAAAACCAATTTTTCTCCTATCTTCATCTTGATAAAATACATTGTATTAAAATAAAAGGAACAAATTTCATATTGTAACATTTTTACAATTTATCAATTCCATTTTAATTCTTTGATAACTTTGTTTTTTACAAACAAAATTTATAGCATCCTTTGTCCTATAATTTACTTGTAAAGAGAAATTTTAAACATGAAAATCATTATTGTCAAATATTTTTTGCGACATTATTGTGGCAATTGTTTTAGTTTAAAAATATATTATTACTATCCAAATCCATAATATAAACTTGAATGATTTAAAATAACAATTTTAGTACTCGAATTTCCAAGAAAATCTTCCTATTTAAAAAGAAATGTTTTCGTTGTTTTTAACCCATAAAACTGTTGAAACAAGTTATAAAGTGCGTTGACTTGTATGCTTTGGAAGTCAATGTCTCTAAACAATTTGAAAAGTTTTTGAATGAATAAAAGAATTCTCCTTTTTACATTTTGGGGTTATGCGTTTTTCCCAAATAACATGTCTGGCTCTCCCCCAGTTCAAGTATTAAGTCACGGAAACAGGAAAAGGAAAAGAAAGTTTATGAAAAAATTATATGAATAAAACTCTAAATTTTTTCTGGATTCATCATCGATCTCCTCAGACTCAACTTCTTTCTAGCTGCTTTTTTTTCTGTAAGAACACATAAAAAACAGGAAAGGAAACTGGAGAACTTCTGTAGCCGTTTTTTTCTCCATACATATTTTTCGATAATCATTGCAGCTTGCTCTTCGAATATATTTTTATCAGCTTTAAAGGAAAATTTTAGAGAAAAGTGAGCTTTCGGTGGTCTTTCAGCGATAGACGGAAGAATGGTATAAGATTAATGCTGCTTCGTTTTGGTTCGTTAAGAGCTTGTTTATTTCGTGTACTTGAATACTTAGGACTGCTTTTAAGGCAATCGGGCTTTCTTATTTTTCTTTGGCGATCTTTTCTAACGGCTCTTTTGAGGAAGGCGTCTTGCTTATTTTTGTGCATGCTCTTTACTCTTGGAGGAGAGGAATGCTGGTTTTATGGCTTCTTTTTAAAAAGCATGCTGTACCGCTTAGGAACTGAAAGTGCTTAGGAATGGTTATATTTCGTAAAAATTTAAATGAAAAACAGTTTTTATAACATATTGAATTTTTTTCCCTAAAAGCTTTTCTCTTAAATGGAACTTGTTTTCTCATAAATAGTAGATCTTTGCAACACACAATATTTATTTGGATTTTTAATCGTTTGCCTGAAAAATATTAAACTTTTGTGCCTGAAAAACTTAACTATAAATGATAGCTTTTTCGTAGAGACGAATTAAATTACACTCAAATAAGGGCGTTTAAAAGTCTATAAAACCCTCTTCATGTTCATGATTTTTTTTATTCTTAGAATAACTAAAAACTAATCTTGATTATAACTTTAAAATCGTTAAAATAAATTTTGCTTTCTATAATTTTCCTAATCAAATCGATGTTCTATCCTTTGTGTTTAAAATTTATATTCCATTATTTCTGTGTATTTAATAAAAATTATCATTTGGTATTATCTGTAGGATATCATAAAAGTATCTTTTAAAGGTAAAGTTCAGAGTTTAAAAAATGTTTTATACAAGCACTATGGTGCATTTTAAGGGCATAATTTGTAAATTACACACAAAATGTAGGACCTCTACTAAACTTTAATTCCAACCCAAACGACTTTATCACGATTGTTATCTTATCATTGGCAGAAGAAATATCACTTTCTTAGAGTTATTAATTAAATTTTTTCAGATAATTAATGGTACATAAAGTTAGTCCCCTCTCGAAGCATAAAAGCTTTCTCTTTCCGATTTAATATTAGTATAAAAATAATTAATTTTTTCAGATATATAATGGTACTTAAAGTTAGTCCCCTCTCGAAGCATAAAAGCTTTCTCTTTCCGATTTAATATTAGTATAAAAATAACTTAATGAACCAATTTATCGCGAAGAATCACTTTCTCTTCCTATGATTCCTCCTTCCTTCACACCACTCTGGCACTCATTCTTCCCTCTCTTCAGGCTCCTCACGTGCCCCCGTGAGCAGCTTAGGAAGAAGTGATGGGGTATGCCCCAGACATGCCCGCTCCGAGGGGCGCTTTTTCTTACCCCCCGAGCATAAATAGTAAACGCCCGGGCACGTTAATGCCCTCTGAGGTGTCCGCTTTTACCACTCTCCTCGTTGTGCCCTTGATTAAGGGTGACAATGGCTGATGACGTTGTAAAAGGGAATGAATTGTCCCCTTCGTCTTTGAAAGGGAATTGAAAGGGTGTGGTAATTTCGATTTACTGTGTTTTTGAATGTAGTTTATTTAGAGTGGTAGAAAGGTTCCCTATAAAATGCCATACAATTTGATGAAAGTTATAATAACTTCGTTACTGTTAATGACTTCCAGGACACGTTTAAACCTAAACTAAAGGTTGTATTTTATTGCTTAGATTTCATTGAATTCGAATACGTAGAAATAAACTATTTAGTGTAAATTAGCTAAGTTTAGGCTAAAAAAATTTACCCTCAACCATATTTTAGTTTCTTTGAGAGTGATTTCGGTAAAATTATACTTGATTTAGTGCAAAAAAAATATTTTTTTTTTATTATTTAAATGGCTTCTCTATTCATATTTAGATAGGACTTGTTTTTTAAAGTTATATTTAATGTTCTAAATTTTTTCTACAAAAAACAAATTAGTTTTGCAAAAAATCCTAAATTTGCTATAAAACGAATAAATGAACGCAGAAAAAGTTCATCTAACTTAAATAGTAGATTTACCTAAAAAAATTCTATCAGAAAAAATCTTGTCAAATCTTAGAAACTATTTCCCTTATTTATCTTGTATGTGTTTATGGAATTAATTTTTCAAATATTGTAATAATTGAATTAAATATATCCCTATCCGTTAATTGTTAATAACACTATTCCTATAATTATAGCACTATTTGTATTAAAATAATTGTTAAACTTTACAACAAACTTTCAATTTCTTAAAAAAACATTGGTTTCATTCTATGTACCCTATCATTTTCAATTGATAAGGTTTACAGTAAATTTAACGATAATTATTTCAGAAATTTGAAATATGCCGTTAAAAGGTCTTTTTTTTCAAAGAAATTTAAGTTAGCATTATTTTGTATGACAGTATGATCAGGCAAAAGTAGGAATTATATGCAGGTATAATCCCACCATTTGCATTTCATTCATTTTTAACATTCAAAATTCATTTTCCTTCCCATAACAGGTGCATAGCAGTGTCCAAGCGCCCAGAATCGAAATTAAGCCCTTCGTCTCTGGCAAACGCATCCTAAAACTCCGCTAAACGTCTGTTGCGCATTTTCCTCAAAATATTCAGATTTACCGCTCCAAAAGCTTACCAAACACTCTGCAGACATGCAGAGAAAATCGAAAATTCATCATATTTCTATCCGAACACTATACACTCGCGAAAGTTCCACGCAAAAAAAGCCAGATTCTCTCTCTCCTAGCGAGTTTCTCGCTGCCAAAAGGCGATTCTGCTTTTAGATTCCAATTTCACTTTCCTCCACCTTGATTCGGTTTTTCGTTTTTTTTTATTCCCTTTCTCAACCAAAGGGTGAAAGGCTTCTTTTTTTTGGATCCTTTAGTTCTAGTACTTGTGTGTATATACATTTCATGTGAGGGCAAACATGATTTTTCTTTTCTTCTGGGGATTCTGAAATTGCTTCTTTGCATGTGTTTCCTATTTCGTGAGCGCTTTTTATTTTTCTGCCTTCATATAATGGTCTCTGGAGGTGAGAACTGCAGAACTTTCAGATTCCGGATGGTAGGTAATCGGTCGCCATCTTTGTCCTTGCTCAACTGCTCTAATGAACAATATATTCATTGCATATCCCAATAATTTTTAGAACAAGTACACCTACCTTTCTCTTTTGGGCAAACTTTTAAATTCTTGAAAACATTGCCTTGTTATATCTTTCTAAATTTTCATGTTTCTTACAGCAAGTCTATACTTGAATCTTTTCTATCATAAAAATGGTTTCAATAGACCAATTAACACGATTTTTCTACTTTGTTCTTAAGTACTACTGAGGTTTTTCTAAATCATAGTTTAACTGCAGATACTGCAATTTATTTTACATTTTCTATGTAAGTTAACTAAATTATGCTAAAATTACTCACTAAAATTTTAACCCTAGATTCAAACACGCCATTAATATGTTCTCGGAATAGTTTTATTTTTATATACATCTTGTATTTTTTGTGAATTTCGAGTCAAGTGAATTCAGTTTTTAAATTCATTTTTCACTGTATTCTGTGCAAAGATAATTTCAATGGACTCTAACCGCCTATCTGATTCGAAACTTCACGGAACCAACACGTGACCTACAACTGAGCTTGCAATTGGTTACCACAGATACTACACAAGTGGATCTACTAGTGTAGTATCTGTGGTAACCAATGGCAAGCTCAGTAGGTCACGTGTTGGTTCCGTGTGACGTCAGACGGTTAGAGTCCATTGTACTAGTGTTACTAGTGTTATGAACTGTACTGACGAAAACAGACGTTTTACAAATTCAATTATTCGATTATTTATTTTCCAGTGAATATTACCTATGTATGAACAGGAACAACACCAAATGATAGAGTAATCAGACATGTCTATTTAAAAAGGCAATTGATGCATTATAAATAATTAAATGAATATCAATTTTATTATTATATTTTCTTAACATCTAACTATAATTTTAATATATTTTATAGATTAACAAGTAAACCAATTATAAATTATAGAGTGATATTTTTTCTTATATGAAGTACCTACCCCTATCTTCAATGATATCAGCTAAAGAGAAGAAAACCCCAACCTAATATCACTTACATCCTTCTCCGGAAAATATTTCTCCACGATGAGTCATGACCAACAATGTCTGCTTTCCCTCATCATCCCAAGAATTTTTTCCGCATACCTTTTGACCCATGATGGTCGGAGGGGGGCAGGGGTTAAAAAATATGCGCATGAGCAAGATCGGAAGAGAAGGAAACATAAAACTTTTACGGCCCAAGCTGCGGAAAAATTCGTTTATGCTCTTGCGATCGGAATACCAAAGGAGAAAATGTTCCTTTCTTGGCCCCACCGCAGGAAAATATATTAGAAACACAAAAAAGTTATCACAGTTTAAAACCGGAGCTCGGAATCGTAAAGTCCTCCAAGGCAATCTCCAGCGGGAAGATTAAATTGCTTCTTAAAGTTTTTACGACCGATATTAGAATCATCAAACACTTCGATTTCGTTTACACTGGGAGAGACCCGTGATGAAAAATTAGGGTTGGGAGAAATATGCTTCCAAAACTAGATTATGTGCTTTATTTAGAAGATTACATTTTCGTGTTCCAAGCGTTAAAGTGCATTTGCCAATATTCTCATACCATAAATAAACAAATTCAAGTGCTCATAACCCTATTTCTTTGGGTTGAAATAATTCTACGAGGGAATAAAATTCATTTTTGTCTCAAGATTCTCTAAATATGCAAACACGGCCATATTTCCATGTACAGAAATACTTACTGAAACACTTATGTTCTAAAGAAAACTAGCATGCAGCATTTATTTTCTGCCTTTAAGATATATGAAATACGCTTAGAAAAATAGTAATTTATGATATTTTTTTTTACCGTGAGTAAAATAGATTGAGTTTAAGTACATATTATGTGAACAAATTTGCTGTTAATAAAACATTATAAGATATATTTTTGTGTTCTTTATTTATTTTTAATATTTTGAATTTTTTGCATTTTAAAAAAAACTTATTTCTGTATTCTAAATTTGAAGGTACTTATATTTCTTATCATTTCATACATGGTTTTAGTATGAATATCTTACGAATATTATGCTTAATAATTAGGTAGAAGTTATTTATCCGTACCAAAGTATTTCTTATCTCAAACCCGTGCTAAACCTAGTTTAACAAAATAATATTGCTGATTCACTCATAATAATGTTGCATCATGGCTCATGAACAGCTATTCAGATCGAAACAACTTTCTCAATATTAATAATAAAACTGTTATTTTTTTGCAGCTATTAATTATACTTTTATTTTTAAGTTAACAACGGTGCAATCCTTCCTCATTTTTAACTTTAAATAATCCTTAACGTTTCCTTTAATTCGATCATCATTCACTTCAAGATGTTTAGACATCAAAGCGATCCAACAAAAAAATTATCTAATCAAGTGCAGCGGACCATAAAAAGTATTCATGTATTTTATACACCATAATATTCTATTCAAAGACTCTTTATACAGGGAAAGATTTTCCCCCGGATAGGTGCACGCTCTCAATTTTATCTCCACCTTTTTCTTTCATTTCTGCCCCATAAAATTTTTATTGTTATGCGCCTTAGCGTATTTGACATACTCCGAGAAAGAAAAAGACCCCGAAAGAATGAAAAATCTATATCTCTCCTTTTTTTTATACTACTCTTTGTATAAATATATTTCATTTGAAACGTCTATCGTATTAGGGTTTTTTGAAGCGAAAAATATCCAGAGCCGGGAAAGACTCAGCAGAAATTTTTACCGTAAGGATTTATGACGTCATCGGTTCATGCTGTCCCGGGAAAAGAAGTTTTTAGGTGAAGAGATAGAAATAAAGTTATGCGGGGTGTTTCTTTTTTTTCTCCTCTCCTTCTGTCTGTGGCTACACACTTGCGGGGTAGGAATCCTCGGAAACGGAATATCTCGTTTTCGCTTCTTTCACAGTGTGTCTCTGGGAACAAATTGCGTCTTGGCAGAAGAGGTTCCGTCAAAGAAAAGAAACGTGCCAACTGTCACAGGATGAGAGGCGGAGATTTTTTTTATTAACTGTGATATCTAATGGAAGAAAAGGGAGATTCAGTGGGATGGCTTCTGAAGGGCACTATACAAAAGGTTCTCTCGCAGATGTCTTTGTATCAATAACCTGAACTGAATTCTATATTTAGGCTATGTTTTTTCCATATTGAAATTCTTTTTCATCAGTTGTAAAACAATTTCAATTTTAACTATAAAACCTATAATAATGTTTTTGAAGTGCATCGTAACGAATTATTTTGAGATTTATAGTTCATACGAAAATGTTTAATACTGTAGGAACAGAATACGAAATTCTTACATATTTTTGCGATTAAATACTAAAAGCTATTCAGATTAAAATTTGTTACTGCTTCATCATTACTGGATTATTACAGAAATTCAATGTTGTATTTTGCTGGTTTATTGAAGTAATAAAGCTTCTTACCTCCTAAAAAGGCTAAATACCTTAACTGACTGCCAAGTTTAGTCAGGAAAAGTAATCATTCGATTAATCTTTTTTAAAAACCTTTTCCACTTATATTGACAGCTTTTCCTATTATATCTAATTTTTTTTAAAAATATAATGTGTTAAAAAGTTTTTAATGATAAAAAAATTTTAAAAGTGCAAGCTGTAGATATGTTACTCTCGATATCGATTGCCTAAAAGACTGTGAAAGGGGAAAATATGGGAGATTTCGAGTTTTTAGATGATAAAAAAAGTCAAAATCATAGCATGTAATATGAAGGAGATTAATATATTTTTTTAATTAGTAAGGATAATGATCCGTCAAAGTTCATACACAGAAATTATACTGCCCTTAAAATAAATGCCGTTTAAAAATTGAACCCTCAAAAAATACAAAATAGTATTCGAAGTTGATATGTAAAATTACTTTCACTGCGAGTGTCGTTTTATTAAAAGTAGGAAATTTTTAACCTGTAGAACTCTCTTCACTGCGAGTGTAGTTTAAACACAGCAAAAACAACATCCAGTGTAATCCTGAAACTCACTACCTGTAGAACCAGTTTCACTGTGAATGTACTTTTATGGCAGTGAAAACAACCTCACTCTCTCTCTCTTTCTTGCAGGCAAGACGCACACGATGGTGGGCAAAAGTGACTCTCCACAGGACCTCGGCGTGATGCCTTGCGCCATCTCGTGGCTGTTCCGGCTGATCTACGAGCAGAGGCAAAAGACTGGGGCGAGGTTCTCGGTTCGAGTTTCTGCGCTCGAACTGTCGGGTCGGAACGAGGTACTCAGGGATCTCCTCTCAGAATATGCTGCAGGTATGACACAAAGAAGCCTGTAGAAGTTAAATAAATTATAATTGTCAATTATTTACAATGCAAGCATTTAAATGTAGTAGGTAGTATATGAGGCAAAATTTTATTATGATAAATCCTATAAGGTAGTAAAGTATAATATTAGTGAATTTTCATTAATTTTCATACACAAAAGGATTTTTTTTTAAGTTTTGTAACCAATATTGTAATTTTTATTTGAAAAAAGTTAGGTTTTAAAGTAACCCTACTTTTTTTACAGTAATTAAAGTAAATTATAAATTATCACGTATTAGCAAAAATACTTGAATCTGTTTTCAATAAAACTGCAACCAAATTAGTTTTGATTCCGTTAAGAGACACAAATGATATTTTTACATATTCATAACATTGGATAATTGGAAAAGGGGAATCAATAGAGAGGTTTTTACAATCTTTAGTACTTACGTTAAGAAGAGTTTTCAAGAAAATATTCGGCAAATAACGTTTGAAACTCAAGTTCTACTACCCAATATCTTGAATATTTCAAGTCCTAAGTATTTAGCTTTAATAAATCAACTGATAGTTTATTCCACTTTAATTTAGGATGAAGTTATTTTTTGAACCTTAATAGTTATGACTGTATAAGAAACCTGAGTCATTTTAAACAAACAAAAGAAACCATTGTGTAGGGAAAATTATAGTTTGCCTTAAATTTCTAATTAAACATTTATTGAAGCTCTTCAATTTATAAGTCATGTTCCATAAGTTCCCCCTAAGCCAATAAAACCCACTGTCTAGATCCAACGCAATAATTCCTAATAACGAGCGGACAAAATCTATACAGCCAAGAAGCCAACGAACTCATTTAAAACATCCCCGTTAAAATGCAAATAACCGGAATTAATTTTCCGAATTGCTTGTGTAATTTCTAATTACGAAACAATTGCGCTCTTTTCAGTGTTACCTTTCAGAATTCCCGAAGGAGTAAACAAAATTATAGCGACATAATTGTTGGTTAAGGCAATCGAATCACCTCCGGAATTCGTCCCTGCTACTCCCGGAGCTTAAATAAACGGGCTCGGGATCGATTTAATTTTTATCAGCGTTCGGGAGAGCCGTGTAAACAATTATAACGATTCCCACGGGACTGACAACGACACATATCGATAAGCTTGCTCGTTACGCAACAACAAAAGAAAACAAAAGCACTTCCGTCGAATTTAACTTTAATTAAATGAAGCTAATTGTTATCCTCCGGAATAAAAAGTTGTTGTCTGCGTACCGATTACAAAAGACATCATCGGGGGGAAAAAACTCCATCTTATTGTTGGGTCGTTCTTTCCCATTCCCGCTCTTAACACAGAGATGTTAAAATTAACAACTCTAGATGGAGTTTGAGGGGAATATAATTATACTCCATCGGTCCCTTTTTAGAGTGTTTCTTCAAAAAAAAAAATTTTTTATTTGTAATCCGTTGTAAAAGAGGGTAACTTTAATAAACGCAATGCCCTGCTTCAGTATTAAAAGCGGCAGAGGCCTCCTTCTTTTGTAAGCTCCTCCTGCACCGGAGGGAATAGCTGAAGAAAAGAACTCCCGAGGAAGATCCAGAACAGTTTTATATTTCAGCCCTCCCTCCCCTAGCTCCTTGAAAAATAAGTCGCTTTTGTGTTTGTGTGTTTTTTCGCATGAATATTCTAGGCTGAATTAAAAGATTATCAGGGCCGTTCCGGGAGAGGAGGGTAGAGTTGTTTCCTTCTGCTTTCCATTTATAGTTGGATTTACAATCGGTCTTGACAGGTTGGGGTTGCCATTGTTATTATTTCTTTCCTCTTCTGGGCGTTAATTGAGTTCGTATCTTTAAAGTGGTGTGATGATGAGTTGCTATTAATTCGGTTGCTTTATTTGTGGTGAGTTTTATTTTGTTCGGAATGCATGCAGTTATTTTTATCTTTGTTGTTTATAAATCCATAATTGCTTTTTATATGCATATTTTTATTAAGTATTAAAAATTATTTCAAAGCCTTAAATAAAATTCGATTAAAAATGCTAATATATATTTTTTACCATGAAAAGTAAGCTTTTAATAATTACAAATGTACCTTAATACGTTTTGATTTAATAAATTTGAATAAAAATATTCCGTGTAAAAAATGTAATTCTCTAATGTAATGCTTATATCCCAATTATTTATTTTAAAATAAATGGTCTAAGTTTTTTAATTGAGTTGCTGTTTATGGTAATAGTACAGCTTCTTCAACCAAGTACAACTTCACTACAATACAAAAATAGCACACACATACAAAATTTTCAAATCGAAGAAAATCTAAAAATTTTAAACCTGATAACAGTAATTAAAACATCCGAAGCTTTTCACACACATAGATCAACGCTATTAAAACTTCATTATATTAATCTCATTTCCATGACTCTTTGCAACAATACCCCCTCGCTTTATAACCTCAACACACACCCTTTAAGCATCCCATCCCATCGGCTTCTCCCCCTATTGACCTCCCAGCTTTAAACCAACTCCCGTCATCACCATACCCGAAAAACGAGTGTTTGCATTCCTCTGAAACAATTCCTCCTTTTTCCCGCATTCCTCCATAATGAAGGCTCGGCGGCCCCCTAATTTCATCAAGGGCCCCCTAGAACAAGGAGGGAGGAGGAAAAACTGGAAGAACACTCTCCTCATCGGGAATCGAAACCCAAGGCTGTTGCATCCCCACAAACCGCATTAACCGGATGTTACTGGATTCTTTCAGTTTGCTCATCCAATTACCTAGTACCTCTACCTGCTGCGGTGGAGACGGGGCCCCGTCTCGCGAGACCTGGGGAGGCTCTGCCCCGGGGAAGGGGGAACGGTTCGTTGACCACTGGTCAGCGTCTCTCACTCTGCGAGGAATGTTCTTTCGCAGTTTCTTGGGGGTGCATAATGGTGTGGTTTCTTTATGAGGTGCCTCGGACTTGGGGTTGCTTAGGAGGCTGAGAGATGAGGGGAAAGAAAGGCCTTGTTCTTTTGAGGGCTTTGATACGAATCCCAATTGTTGGGAATCAAGCTGTGGTAATAGGAAATAAGGGTTCTTTAAAAGTGCTGACGCTGTGAAAGGTTTCTAAACATTGTTTATGTATTTCATTGGATTTTCTAAACTAAAAGATTTTTAGTATGGTATCTCCAAATTAATTCCAGAATTTTTAACGAGATTTTAAAAAAATTCACGCATAAATTAAAATATTTACATGGGATTATAAAACTATGTTAGGTTTCTGTATGTTTTTTGTGGGTTTTTTTCCCTACAACTCACTTAAAAATAGGTATTACATCTCAAAATAATTGGGAAACTTTATGAATGTATGCCTTTCTTTGTGGTTTTTCATTTAAAATTATAGAATAAAAAATATGTTCTTCTTGTTCTTTCTTTCTTGTTTTAATAAAAGAGAATGAATAATGTTGAGAAATTTCTTCCGGGTTTGATGGCCGTGGTCCGATAGTAAAATTTTAGGACGTTTCGTTCACAGCTACGGTGGACATCGTCAGCTTGTAAAAAATTAGATCGAAAAGCCGAAACAACTTCAAAGCAGAAGAAAGCCAAACATGACATCAGATACGTGCCAATGGATCGAGGTCGACTCTCATGAGAGTGCTGACGATGTCCACCGTAGCTGTGGACGAAACGTCCTAAAATTTTACTTATTCACGGCCATCAAGCCCGGAAGAAATTTTAAATAATTATGACTCCGGGTGTAGAAGCTTAAATTATCTCAACTTTTTTGGTATCTGGTATTAAAACTTATTGCCTTTACAGACTAAAAAGTTTTACTTTACCTTATGTTTACTGAATATTCGAATTTTGAAATGAGTTTAGTTTTAATGAAACTGGATTTTAAAATTTACTTAATGCTAAAACTTATTCTGGGGAAAAGGAAAATTTCAAACGATGCTATTAAACTATTTTTAAATGATGAAGAACATGTTGAACTAAATATTTCCCAACTACCATGATAAATGATCCATCAAAAGTGCTAAATATGTATTACTAATTCCATTAAATGAAATAGAAAGTTTTTTGACATGATTTCAATAGGTGTTGAAAACAGTTTAGTAACAGCTGCTAAGTATACAGTTGGTACATCATTTCCTGTTCCGGTACTTCACTCATTCAATTTTGGCTTCGTGCCATTAACGACACTTGTAAAAGATCGTAATCATTCAATAATGATTCAAAAAATAGTGAATTGGTAGTACTAAGCTTAGTTATTATAGTTAGTAGTGAAGTACTATGCTTAAAACAAACACATTAAATATTTCCCTTCTTAGATTTTCAGTAACCGAAAGCTTCAATGGAGATATTTTAATCCTGTTTAGAAGAACCTTTAAAATACCTCGATACGATATTTATTAATGATGTGTTGTTGTTTTAAACTTATCATTTTTATTTTTTCCACCAATAGAACCTAATGGGTACACAACACAAATATTGAGTATGTTTTGTGACTTTTTTTAAATTCTAAGCAAACATATATTTTGAAAATGTATTTTTCTCATTGAAATATGATGCGTTACTTTTTAAGTAATAGGACCTGCTGCTTTATTCAGTTCCAGGTACACCTTTTCAAAAAAAGGAGTTTCAGAGAAATAAAATTTTCTCGGTAGAGGTCTTATAAAAGAGAGGAATAAAAATAATAATATCAGAAAATTTTACCTCAAACTCTAATGGCTTTGACCTTATGCATTAAATTTTGTTTTACAGTTTTTGAAAGATACAACCAGAAACCCACATCGATCAAGATAAGATGTTTCTCCAAAAGATATCACTATTATCTTAATAAATTTGTGTTGAGTTGAATGAGTAACTGGGTTTTTCTTTGCGTATATTTGTACTTTCACTCTAAATCGGATTCAAACTCTCGTTTTGCTTGGAATTCCTTGACAAGTTAATACAAATCAATTTTCCCCCTTTTTAGCATCCCTAACCACCACAAAATTATTACAATTTCTCCTGTTCTTTTCCAGGCACTGAGGGCAGCGGGACCTCCCCTGGTGTCTACCTGCGAGACGACCCCATCTTCGGGGCCCAGTTAATAAACCAGAGCGAGCTGAGGGCCCCCACGGCCGAGAAAGCGGCCTACTTGCTGGACGCGGCCTTAGCAGCCAGAAACAGGGGTAAGCATGAATAATATCTTTTCCTTCTCTCGGCCATGAATTATGTATGGCTTCTATTACGCCTAGCGTGATTGATAAAAGTAGTAAGTGAAGTTTAAGCAATGGATCTCCGTGGCCATAAATATATCATAGAAAATTCCTCGGACTGTGCGGGCGTTTTCACTATTTCTCGGCGATAAATACTAAATGAAAGAATGCGTTTAGTGGAGTTGATTCGGGGAGATATTTTATGAAATTATTTGTGGCGATGTGGCTTAAAAATGGCATCGTGAAAGGAATGCATCTAGATAGTAAAAGGTTTTCTGCGAATTCTGCTTCTAAGAACTCGGAAAAGGAAACTATTTTGTTTTGTTTATCGAATGTATATGGAAGTCAGAAGATGAAATGTAGACGTGAAACGGATTGAATAACACGTATTTGGAAATAAAGATATTTTTACTCTATTTCGGAAAATATTTTCGTACTAGTTTTAGGAACATGAAAGATCTCAATATTAGTAAATAAATCTGAAAATGTTTTCCTTCGGAAATTGGTATTATCTAGATACTATATTATTCTGAATTTCGTAATACTGTATGTTTCTATTTTTTAACGTGAAATATCTTCCTTCATTTTGAAAGGTAGAGCTAAAAATATAGTTGTACATTTGGAAACTATTTCTTATTTTTTCCTTTTGATCAAGAGCAAATGTAAAAAAAGCATCATAGTTGAAATATCTAATAGCTTAACATATTCCTTGTTCAAAATAAAAGGTTTTTTTATTTTTTACTTTTTCACTGATAAGATTTCGAGAGATGTTCTTGGCACTATTTGCAATTCACTACAGTAATAGCTAAAAGAAATCATCCATCAAACAAGATTTTAGTTTTACTAAAAGATAGTATTTCAAAGCTACGTTCTTCTCTTTTTTCTCTCATTGGCAGACTGAAAGAATCTGATAAGATAAGAAAATATTTGAGTTGGGAGTTTCTTTTCATTTTTCTCTCTAGTTAATGTTTAAAAATTTAATGTTTTTTTTAAATGAAAAGTAATATTAATTTTAAAGATTTTTATTATATGTAATAAATATTGATATAAAAGAAATATAAGTCTTTGCTACAATATTTGATACTATTACCTCAAAGATTGGTAAACAAAACGTAATTATGACGTGAAAGATTTGATTGATTTTCATTTTTGCTTGAAAGGTTTCTAATATTTTATTCACATCAATTATGTTGAACTTGAAATAAAAATTTGCTTTAACTCTCATATAGATTCCATACATTAATTAATCCTATATGAATTCGAACCTAAAAGTTTAAGCAGTGTCCGATAAACGGGATCATATTTTGGCCACAGGAAAGGGACATAACACACTGAAATCAGAGAGCATCATAACCGTTCAGGAACTTCCGATATCAGAACACCGGAGAAGACATCAAGGAGGGAAAGACCTCGAAAGGGTGCGAAAAGCCCCCGGAAGTGCTTTGTCTCCCCCGTAATGACCAACGCCGCTGAGGTCGTTCCCGCCATAAATTGCCGCGGACTTAATACCTTATTGAATGGGGTTCGGACGTAAATAACGGGAACGGACCCACCAGCCGATACACATCTAAGCCCGCTAAAAAACGCGCGTGGACCGACTGCCAAAAAATGCCACGGCGAATATTCATGAGAGACGAACAAAAAAGGCGATGCTGGAGAGAGAGGGGGATCAGGGCAAAGCCTTTTTTGAACCCCCTCCCTCTTACCCATATATCTTCTTAAGCTTCTGTAATGGAAGCTAAAAGCGAGCGGGTACGTGACTTGGAAAAAACGCGGGTAAGGGTTGGGGACGGATTATTCTGCTTCTTTTTGCTGTTAGCGTTGTTGATGCCGCGTTTTATTGTTTGCTGCTGCTTTCATAACCCTGATGAAAAATGCTAATGCCGGCCCAGCTGAAAAAAAGCCCACCTTAATGTAATAATTTCTTCCGGGGGGCTTTTTATAATTTTGTTTTGATATCCCCCGGTGGAGAGATGGATAGATTGGGTTACATTTTACTAATGTGGTAACTGATACTCGGAGCCGGGATTAAAAAAGTGGAAGGCCGACACTCTTTTTATTGATGCGTTGTTTAAACATTTGAGGAGGTAATGCTTTTCATTATTTGAAATTTGGGGCCTGGCATATAAATTTACTTACTTTTAATGGGAATCCCGGGGAGAAAGAGGGTAATAAGGAATTGAATTCCGTCCTGATGATATTTAAAGAACTTAATAAGAAAGGGAACGTGATTTTACTTTAATCATTGAAATTTCCCCGCTTTGTTTATAGCCTTATTCAGCAAATATTCAGAGTTAGGTGATGCGTGTTTAGTGTTATTTCTTTTCTTGTCATGTACGTGTGATGTAATGTTATATGATCTCATTATGCAAAAACATCTAAAAGTTTGTTTTTAAGGTCCATTTAGGGATTAATTTAATGATCCTACTCTTCACACATATCATTTGCATAACTTTTCTCACATCTTTTTTATCCGTAATTTTTTTTTCGTACTTTTCACACGACATGTATGTTTCAAATCTAATTAAGCGATTTGTTATAATTATGAAATATACTTACATTATTTTTATAATCTGTGATAGCATTAATTACATGCATAGTTTTTAATTCGGATTACAATTAATGAATTGTCGTTCTTTTTTATAAGACTATTGACAACTAATAGCTCAATTAACATTTTAATTCCTATAAAATAGCTTTAAACATCGGGTTGCTAGATTCCTTTTGTCTCATTTTTATGATTATATTATCTTAACATCTCTAACAATATTTTACATTTAAATCTTTTCTGTTTCATTGAAAATTGTGTGAAAACATACATTTTAAAATTTACAAACCTTTATTTGTAACTTAGTGTTCAGGAATCAAAGATACACCACATATCTAATTTGAATTGAAGTGGGTAACGTCGATTTGTGTGGAAATTTATGTGACATGTTGTACAATGAACATTAGAATGGTAATATGTTTTGGGTGAAAGTGAAAATAAATTAACTCTAACAGAGTATGTCATTATTGTTTAACTTAAAGTTTGTAAACTGAACTGATCCATGCAGTCATGAGTGTAAAATTGAAAGTGTCATGTATTTATGACGTCTGAAGTTTCTTTCTCAAGAATGTATAAGTAGACTTATCAAGATTTTCAATATTTAATAATACTATAATTCCTTCTCACAGAGATAAAATTTTTCACCACTCCACTTGATTGTATAGATATGGAACGCATAATAAGTATGTCAGGCATTGTAAATATTATTCCAAGAATTATCAAACTTTACTTTGATGTATAATTAAATCCCAAAGCCTTTTTTAATTTAATAGAACTCATCTTCATTAAACCTGTCATGGTGTTTAGGACATAGTGGAAAACATGTTTTGCAATTGTTCAAAGGTATATTTGTCTAAACAAATTTTGAAAGAAAAAAAAACTTCGTTCATATTGTGTCTTAATTCTTCTTGTCAGCTTTGCCAATACCTTAATAAATTTTCATTTCAGTTTCTCATTACTAAGAAACAGACGCTCATGAAAAAAAATTTCGAGTAACGAAATTATTATCATTCCTTAAAAAAAAAGAGCACAAATAGCTTTTCTTGCAGCAAATATTAGTTTGAGAAATAAATTCTGTGAATAATAGCTCTCTAGGTTACAGTTAACCGCCATAATTAGGTTGCAGAAAAAAAGTCCCCCAAAAAACGTTGAAACAAAACTATAAATACCTGAGAATGGACCACATGTGGCCTTTATCTCACAAGAAACAAAAATTGATTTCTTGTATTTAAAAGGGTTGCTACAATTTACCCCTTTTGAGGATAAAAAGTAGCTTAGGATCGCGTGACTATCATTCTCTCTGTAACTTGGGAGGGTGGTTCTTTAAAAGCAGTTTTAATAACAAGAATTCACACTTTAATTTGCATCGTCTTTGAGCAGCTGCGTAATGCTACCGCATCACGGAAGAAAGGAATTTTGACACTCTGGTTAAAACAAAACGAATTTTCCATTACGTTTGACAAGCCTCATAAATACGATAGGCTGTAATGGTCAGAAAGATGAGTTGCATGCCACGTTAAGGTAATAATCAGTGTAATTGTTATTGCTGAGTCTTTTTCTTCTTGGTTTTTTTTTACTTTGTTATGTGGGTGTAACATATTCCCTTAATATCCTTTATCTCTTTATGAAAAGCTGGGCATTGAATAACGGTGGCTAAATCTGTGTTTAATGACCTACGTGCATAATGCAGTAAAACAGCAATTGAGTGCTATATCCATCATTTTGATAGCCATGAGCTAAAATTACAAATCATCTCGTTAAGGGTCTTCGTGTTGCTTTTTCACACTTTTTTTTCTTAACTATTCAAAACTAAAAGTTCGACTACAGTGATTAATTTTTATAAAAGATATCATAACTATCAAAATTAAGAGAAACCGCACGAAAAAGTATGGCTTATTTATCATTTAGAATCTAATTCTGCTGAAATTATGAAATGCGAACAATTTTTAACTCATTGAATTTATTTTAGATGGTGAGGATGAGGGTAGGAATTCTCATTTCTTGTTCACACTACATCTCTATCAGTACAGAGTCGAAAAACAAGGAAAAGGAGGTGGTAAGTCATTTAAAATACATACCTACACTATACTTACATAAATGTGTTCTCTTTAGTATAAAAAAAGTATCTTCGTTTATCTCGTTTCAATAGAGCAAATGCATTTTAAATTTTTTAATAGAAATTAATTTTTTTAACGCTTAAATCGTGTTGTTTTTATCCCATGCCAGTGAAAAAAATTCTTTTACCTATAAAAAAAAATATTCTGCATTACATAAGAAGATTGCCAAGCGTTATAAAACACAAATTTTCCTTCTACATTCTTAGTGTTAATTGAAAAAAATACAACAACGACCAGTAGAAAAGTGGTTCCATTTAAAAATTTTCAACAAGCTATTCCAATTTTCAGTTAGAAAATACGTCTCTTATAAATTAATTTGTCGTCTAGCTTTAATGACTCTTCAAAAAGGTTAAAAATTAATTTCCTGGTCTTTTCTTTAAAACATCTAAACATATTTTGAATCTATGCATAACTTCATGTAAGTGCTTATTTATTCAGTTTTTTTAAACGTTTGTGATTTCCATAGTGGCGGGAGGTCGCAGTCGCCTGCATCTCTTCGACTTGGGTAGCTGCGACAAAATCTCCACCAAGCCCCGAGACGGGGGCTGCTTGTCGCTGTCTGCACTCGGCAATGTCATTTTAGCGCTCTTCAACGGACAGAAACACGTGCCTTACAAGTGAGTATATCAGAAGGAGATATAAAAAACTTTTATGAAAGAACGAGTAATTATAGGAAAGAACTTTATATACCTGCTAAACAATCGATCATCATGACTTTTATACATGCTTATTATTTGAACAAAATTTAATATTTCTGAAAAACTAACTAATGCAATATAAATTTTTATAACGATTGTTGCAGAGGTAATTCTCTAAATAGGTATATTATCTTAGGTATTTGTGTTATATTATAAATCACTCTCTTATTTCCTTAATTATGCTTTGTAAAATTTTCATTTTCTTAAATTACTTAAATTAGGGGTTCTCAAACTTTCCAACATCACGACCCACTTTTTATAAATAAACTCAAACGCGACCCACCTCATCTTCAGTTAATTTTCCCACCCCTTCTACATGACTTTAGCTTTGTGCCTGTGGGGTTTGGCCATCTACTATTTTGTTACAGTAATAAACTTCATTAGAGATTATTTTAACTTTTTAGGTATTTAAAAAGAAATATTTGAACCTAAGCTTATCCAATTGTTTGATTGCGGTAGCAACGATGAACTGAAGAGTCAGAAGGGGGTCTGGGGGTCCTCCCCCAGAGAAATTTTTGAAATTTGACTCTTAAAAACAGGGTTTTAACTCGTTTTTTAGGTAATCTAGGATAAATTTCAATTGCAACATCATTTCCTAAGGAAATTCTTGAATTCAAAAACTTGTCGCGACCCACCAAAACCTGATTGGCGACCCACAGTTTGAGAACCTCTGACTTAAATGAAAGTGATATTTAGAACTACCCTGTTTTTTTCTTGGTCTGAATACACAATTTTCTTTAAATTGTTAGTTTCATACTCTCAAATTTGTTATGAGTCACTAAAAACTCGTCATCCTCAATTAAGAAGCAATTAATGACCATTACTTAAAATAATAATAATTTTATCTCTTATTTTTTAATCTTGTTCTTTATTTCTTCACTTTCATCAACTAGTTTTTATTAAATTCTTTCGTTGAGTTTTCTCTTTACTATTCTCTCTTTAAAAAAACATTTTCTTCAGTTAAAGATCCTATTACCAGAATTCTTCCACCTTCTTCCCTATCAAAAACGATAAATTCCTTCACTTTATTGGCTCATTTCAGCCCCCATGAAATAAATCGACTCCCCCTCCCTCTAGCAAGAGTTCAAATAACTCAAGTGTAAATACCTAAGAAAAGAACGTGCGCCAGATCTCGACCCTAAATTCTCCACCACATCTTCCGTTGTTTTTCCCGGAAACGAAAAAACGAGGCAATTCTAAAGCCCCCCGAAACACACTTCGGCGGCCGTTAACAACAACAATAAGAGCAGCATCAGACAAGTCCGGGTAAAGCCTTTCGCCAAACACAACGGCGGCATTCCTGACATTATCTCGCACGTAACACCAAGCACAATCGCATTGAAGAGTGAATGATTCATGAAGAGTGAGTTTTTACTTGGAAATTGATTGCGTACGCTATCTACGCCGCTGCAGGATAGGCCCTCCTATAACAAACTAATTACCCGATGTGCCCGGGTGGAAAGGCTCTGCGGTTCGAGGTTTTTTTTTGTCCCGATGTCTTTTTTTTTCTTGGGTTATTACCTTTATTGAGCCGTGAAGCATTAATTAACTTATATCGTAATGGCGATAGGACTTCGGAGTTCTGAAGTTGTAATTAAATCAGTGACTTTCGAGGAAAGGGTGATGGAAGTGGCTAAAAAACAGATTAAGATCCTAAGGTTCTAAAAATTGAAAGTATTTTATTTGAGAGGAACTTTTAAAATGAGACAATATTTTTTTGTTACTTGGGAGACGTTTATTTTATAAGTGTTTCTGTTGAAGATTCTTTACTCAAGTCCCAAGTAAGACACACAAAAAGAACAAGAAATCTTCTTTTAGAACAAAAAAAAATTTTAATTTATAAATTTTTTTAATTGAAATTTAATTTACATACATATTTTATCTTAATAAAGATGAACAATTAATCCCTCTAATGGAGTTGGAAAGAAAATCCCATAGGTATTTAAAATTAAACATAATATATTCTTAGAATCATAATGACAAATACGGGCATCGTCCATTGGCTGTTGGGCCAATGAGTTAATTTTATTTTGAGTCTTGAAAAAATATTTCAGTGTTCCGTACTTTTATACAGTTCTTAGATATTTAAATACAACTAACAAAGGAAACACAATAAATAAAGCCAAGCTGAATAAAGAGGATTAACTTTTGGATTATAACAATTTTAAATAATATAAAAATAATTATTTAAATATTTTGTAAATAAAAATGCTTGAAAAAAATTCCTTAAGGATTGATTTGTCCGCTCCATTCTATATCATTTCACCCATTCTGAAAAAAAAAAAGTTTCATCCTTCACAATTTAACCAAATAGGTATTCCGACTTTTCATTTCATTGTCAAGACGTTAGAACCCTATAAATGTGCATTTCCCTTCCCAAACAATACTACCTCCACTCCCAACCGAATAAAAAAAGAGACGCGTTTCAATTTAAGTCCCAATACAAAACAGCACATTTCTGCACGACAATCTCACTCACAAAACGCCGTCTCTTTGCAGGGAAAGCAAACTGACGCAGTTGCTTAAAGAAGCGATGAGCTCTCTCACGTGCCGAGTGGCCATGATAGCTCATATATCATCGCAACCCTGCCACTTCTCGGAAATATTGGGAACTCTCCAGCTCGCCTCCCGAGTGCACAGGATGAGGAGGAAGAAAATAAAGGTACGTAAGGCCCTCTACCTTGACATTAAGTGGGAACTTGATACATGTAGCAAAGAACACCATCAGGCAAACGATGATCATTGTAAAGTAATGTCTTTTTGCTGATGCTGTTTTTTTTTTCTTCTCTTTTGCGACTACGTGATACTCGGTCGTAAGAAATGCGATAGTTGCTGGAAGGGGTTTGGTGAGGAAAGATGAGGAGTGACCTTTTTTTTTCAGGTTGCTATTTAAATGTGGACATGTGATTAGAGGAGTTTAAGAAAGAGGTATACTGTGTTTGTTTTAAGGGAATTGGAAATCGTTTGGAATTTTTTTTTTTTTTTTTTTTTTGAGATTTAAGAATTTTAAAATCAGTCAGTTCAGTCGTATATGGAATTAATTGGACCGTGTCGGTTTTTTTTAAAAAAAGAACTCCTAAGTAAAAACTAAATCCCTTCTACTGTTTGACGAATGAATGCCATTAAAATGCCATTTAAACTTTAAAGAAATAATTTACAGTAATAATTATAATTAGGTAGTAGTAAATAAATGAGTACTAAATATACTACAGATACGTGGTATACTGGTATCTCAGTGTCTTCTCAATAGAGCATTTTCAATCACATGACTCGGACCTAACAACGGCCTTAGCAACAGAAGATGTTACAGTTTTTTGCCCTACAGAGGTTAACAGTTACAGAAAATGACTAGCCGTGGAATTCTTCTATTGGATCATTTGCAATCACGTGATCCCATACCTAAAAACCGCCTTAGCAACAGATTCCTCGTTACCTAGCAACCGCCTTAGAAACAGTTAAAAGCCCTACAAAGGTTAACAGTTAATAGAAAATAGCTGGTCGTGACGTCACCTGAAAACACTCTATAGTGTTCGGCAACTAGTGGTCAAAAAATAGTTAACTACCAACTACTCACTAGTCTGGGAAATTGTAGTTGTAACTAGTAGTTAACTATTTTTTCCTGGGACTAGTTGCAACTAGTAGTTAACTATTTCCCTAAGTAGTTAACTACTAGTTAACTAGTCTATTTAATTTTATAACATACTTTTTGGCAAAATTCTAATACATCTTTCTTATCTATATTACAAAAAACATTCATACTTCGCGCAAAAATGGTCTTTATTTCTGGTTATTATTTTTGAAGTACTCTACCTTTGATAAAAATTTTAAATATCTTTTTAAATTTTAAATAAAACATTTTTTTTCAAGTAGTTAAAATTTGAAAGTAGTTTTAACTAGTAGTTAATTAGAAAAGTAGTTAAACTAATAGTTGAACTACTTTAAACTAAAAGTAGTTAAACTACTAGTTAACTACTAGTTGATCGGTAGTTAACTACTAGTTGCAACTAGTTCTAGTTAACTAGTGCCGAACACTACTTTTCAAGTCTTTTAAAATTAGAGAACCATTAGAAATTTCAAATACTTTATTTCTCAAAACATCTTGTGAAAGTTTCACTCTTAGGATAATGTTCCAATTCAAATCAGTCAGGCATACAGAAATTCATTTAAATCACCACCAAAACCTAGCACAGCCTTCCTGATCCAATATTAACGACTCCCCCCATCTTCAATGCATCCCCTCCATCGAAGCTCAAGACAGGAGATAAATCCACACCACATCCCTAACAAACGATCCCCCCAAGAAAACATCCTCCAAATTGGCAGGCAGCCGCCCTAGCGTATGACAAAGGACTTCGCGTCCCGTCACACCTGATCCGGAGTTGGTCACTGAGCTACTCCGCTCCCTCCCTCGCCATCCGTCTCGCAAACTCGATAACCGCGCCGTCGCTTCAAAAGTGCAACATTCATTTTCATCACGGGTCGCCGCTAATCCGCTGGAGCCATCCGTCTCTCTTCGCGATTTAATGGCCGCGTAACGAATTCCCGCCAATTGATCGTAATGATGATGCATCCAGACAAAGGAATCTGATGGGTGGGTGAGTGACTCTTTTGAGGGAGTCGACTCGTTTCGTTCAGAGGATGAGGAGGAAAGACGTTTGCTCTAGTGTACGGTGGTTTTGAAAACGCTGTGGAATTTTTTTCTACCTTGTTTTGTAGTTAAATAAAGTTGATACCCATAAAGTTGGAGGGAAATCAATCTCAGCAAAACTTTTTTGTGTTTTTAACACCAAATATAGCTTTCTGTCTCTTGTCTTATTTGTTTCTTTAAATAGAGGGATACTATGTAGATATATGTAAAGTAGTATTTCTCACCTAAAAGGTCAATGAATAAATTGTTTTATTGTTACTACATATTTTTACAAGGACTATGTAATAAGAATGATCTTAAAACTCCATAACTACTAAGATGTAAGATGTTTGCACAAAGCCACTGCTTTAGTTAAATTACTGCACACAAAACCTACCTTTGATCACTTAAATCTTAGGAATCCCCCGGAAAAGAGGAAAATCTTTTGCTTTTCTTAGTTTGTCCAATTGTATTCAGCGTCTTAGTTCGTATATGGACCTTGTTTCTTAAAACCAAAAAATATCTTCTGATTTCTAGTATAATTATTATTGTCCTCTTTTTTTAACATAAAAACATACTTCTTAACTCCTTGAGTTCTGTATTGCAGTGGCTTTCATATTTTATTATTCATTTTTTCTACCCATTATATCGAAACTCCTATCGATATACTCTATCTCCCCATTAGAATTGCAGGTGGCGTTGCAGGAAACATTCTATACAATAGTTGCCATATTTTTTAAAATCTTCATATGAATAAATTTGTCAATATGAATCTTACTTCAAAATAAACCTTATTAAGAAATTTGTATGATTCCATTAAATTTAACGTAATACGCAAATTTGTTATCATATGTAGAAGTTTTAGAACACGTTATGTCAGATTGGAAATCTGCTCACCTTCTATAAGTAACATAAAAAAGAGGCTATTTAAGTTTAGGTCGCACAACACAGACCAACTCAGAATGTAAAAGAAAGTCAAATTTCTGCCTCACTCGTCTCGAGTCACCTCACCGAGTCCTCCCCATCACTATCGCTGATTAAAACAAACGGCCATCTCCGCCTCGTGCATAAAATATGCTTCGTTTATCTTCGGCGCTGTCTATAGATCATCGGAGGTGTTCGGCGATACTCGGACTGGATTTAATTAACGCTTCAAGGAAATGACTGGCCCGAGTAATTTATTCACGACCGTCTTCGGTAATCGGGGGGCCGCTATCACTCCCATTAGTGGTAAACCACCGATTCGTTAGGGTATCGAACGTAATAAAAGTTAATGCGACCGTCGTACGCGGATATCCTGAAATAGTAATGAGAGCTGGCTGATAGGGACTTTAGGATAGGACGTCTCCATTTTTGAGTCGCACTTTATCTTTTTGGAGCTGCCTTCGTGTGCATCGAGGGAATACGGGAAATGTTTATGGATGTGTTTTCGCAAATTCATCCCAGTTCTTTTAAATGAAACACGGGTGAAAATTGAAATTTATTGGGATGAAAAATTGCTTCGCTTTAGCCCCCGGCCGTGTCAAATTCGCTTCGTTGTGTCACTGAGGTAGGATTTTCATTTATACGTATAATCTGTATTCGTTTTGGAAAAATGGGCGTTTCTCTGGAGATGCGTAATTTGCTCTTTTAAAACTGCACGAATCCGTATGTTTGGGGAAATTTGATACGAGGGAATATTATAAATTTATTAATGTTGTGGGAGATATTATAAAGAGCTATAAACTGACTTCAATAACTTCTGACTGAGCTCTTTGGTAACGTATTAGGGAATCAGAGTCGAGTAATCAAGACTTGAGAAAACGAGTAAATAATCTTTATACTACACACAAAGCGGGATAGAAACACATCACAGGAAAATCAAAACCCAAGAGTCGGAAGATTCCGTAACATCTCTTCGCCATCCCTCATTTACAATCGTTTGTATAAAAGTCGAAAGGTCTCAATGTCAACTACTCTTTCATAGTGGATAAATGACTGTCATGTTAATTTACATGTTGCTTGTAAATGTAGGTAGAAAAATGTGTAAAGAATATGTTTTGCAGAAAATTAGGAAAAAAATTAACCTGAACGAAAATTGAATTACCTGAACGCGCATTCTAATGCCCCCTAGGAGAATTATACATTATTTTTTCTTAATTTTTTGTGAATTTTAGTGTTTTGATATGAGAGTAGTAGTGTTAAGTAGTAGTGTTTTTTGTTCAGTTCATTAATTTTGAAATTAAGGTCTATCACAGTGTTTCCCAACCTTTTTCGGTCCATGCCCCACCAGAGTCTTTCTAAATTTTTAATGACCCCCATGCCATATCCTTTTTTTTCTCGAAAATCTTTCTTGAAAAGTAAATAAAACTCGGTAGTCCATGCTCCACCTGGGGTACAATTTGGTTGAAAATTTTCAAATTGATCCCCTAGAAATTCAAATCGCCCCACGTTGGGAAACACTGGTCTATCATGTCGGAAAAACATTTAGTATTGGCTTGAACCAACAATTACACCAGCCAAAATGTAGTTTCGAAGGACAGTGGCGGATCCAGCCTGGATCTGGGGGGGCAACCACATTTCAATAAGGTTGGGGGTCCTCCCCAGAAGAATTTTGAGAATTTGACCCTAAAAACCGATTTTAGGTCGCCTATACAGGGCTGACTTATTTTCCCAAGGTCTCTCCCACCCTAGTATTTTACAGATCAAATGCGAACCTTCGTGCAAAAATATGTAAGTTTTATTGACGATGCTCTTATGACGCCCCAGGGAAGGAAGGTGGTCTGGGGCTCTCCCCCAGAATTTTTTTTTTATTAGACCTTAAAATGTAGTCTCTTGACTCCTTTTTATAATTTTAAGACAGGATTTGAGGTCCCATCCTCCGAGAGATATTCCAGAAATGAGCAGTCATTCGTCAAGGGTTTGACTTTTGCCCTCCTCCCCCTTGTCACAAATTGAATACCTCCGAGCGCGATGTTATTTATGGACGGCCCGTAATAGGTTCAATGTAGCTTTTTAATACATTATCAGATAGTATTTGTATCTTTAAGAACTTAATATAAAAAGTAGTAAATAATATCGTAATAAAGACAAAAGGGGGGTCTGGGGTTCCTCCCCCAGAAAATTTTGGAAATTTGACCCAAAAAGCAGGGTTTTAACTCATTTTGGTCCGAGCCCACGGGGGGCAATTGACCGCTTGATATATAGCTTAAATGTTTTTAAAAGAATTTCACAGCCACCTATCAAAAAATTAGGAAATATTTTTGAAGTCAAGCATTTTTCCTTCACATAACGGTATCTGCGCGGTGCGCGCTGGCAGCTATTCTCCTAGTTGAGGCCTCTCATTGTGGTCCGATATGTTCTAAATGAAGTAAAATTATAAAAAGATTGAGAATGTTTCGTTACAAATGCTTTCTTATATAAACTTTTAAGGTAATTTAGGCGAATTCTGCTGTTTAGTTTATAAATTACAAAGGCAAATTATTGAAAAGGCGGCTTAAAAGTTATATTAAAAGAGTGAAATATATCGAATTTTCATTGAAATTTGTTATGCATAAACTTGCAGTATATTGTTGAACTACATAATAATGAGATCATGTTTTTTGGTTATTCTGCTATTTATAATTTTTACTCAATGTCATGAGTATTAGAGAATGGGGAATTTTTCGAATGATCTTTTTTAACCCGAGAAATCAGTTAAGAAGTATTTTTTTTTCATAAGCCTCATTCAGACTTATAACTTTTTATATTCATCATTTTGGAGGAATCATCCAAAGTGAAAAGTGTAATTTGGCGTTTCACTCTTTCACTTTTCTATGCAAACTAGCGATTCACAGGAGTGAATCACTCGGGATGAACTTCAATGAAAGCGAACCAGAGTGAATGAGCTTTTACTTAAGTTGATAAGTTACTTATTTGAGAATTTTTTTCAATTTATTATTACTAAGGAAATTCACCACCTTAATAATCAGGTGAAAGTTTTAAGTTAATCTTTCTCACATAAATGGTCCCCTCCCCTAGCAGGGCTGGCCTCTAGTCTGAGACCTTTACCTGAGATTATCAGGGAATTCCGATTGAGCTTTTGGCCTACACAACCGTTAAGCAATCATGAAAAAAAGAATTTAAGTGTTGCATCCAAACTCCAATGGTTGGAGTTAGCTCTGTTGCACGCCAGACATGATTTACATTCAAATACTAGTGAAACACTGAAACTAGTAGACCGACCTAGTGTTTAAGATTAACTTTAATTAATTATTAACTTTTACTTTTTATATTTTGGCATTGTTGTAAATATCTTTGGAATTAAAATAAAAATAAGAGATTATGGCGTTTTTCTAAAATAGACGACTTGTTATCTCTTAGCTACTTTTACGCAATTCAACATCTGGTGCCGAAACCCGGGAGTCAACATCTGGTGCCGAAATACTCTTACGAATCAAGGAACCTTTCACTACTTGATCTCCTTTACTACTGAATATCCTTACTTTACTTTGATCTCTTTTACTTGAAGGAAGGATGACAACGAAAGAAGAACAAGTGTCACAATTGAAACGGAAACGGAAAACTATACGATGTAGCTTAACTCGTTTCGCTAATGAGATTAACAACATGAAAGAAGATACTTTGAATGAAGACCTGAAATATGCGGTAAGTCGCTTAACACAAACCTTGGATGCAATGAAAACGGTTGATAATGAAATCCATGTTCTTTTTACGGATGATGAATACGAAGATGACGTAACCCAATGTGAAACTTATATGGAAACTGCTGAGCGCGCGATTTTCAAAGCCCGAGAAAGCATCCAAAATAAATTATCGCTAACTATTAATGCCAGACGCATCCAAAATAAATTATTGCCAACTATTAATGCAAGCTATAACCTTAATTTGGGTACTGATAATTCCAATGTGGGTATTGATAACGCCATTGCTGCTACTGATGCCAACTTGAACACTGAGAATACCAATTCGATGTCTAATCCGGTTACTTATGCACTACCTGCTTGCCAGACTACACCTGTTACCTCAACTTACACAGTGAAACTATCAACGGTTAAGTTAGAACCATTTGGAGGTGAAATTGAAAAGGAATTGGATTCTATTGGAATCACAGACACTCAAATTAAGAACAAGACTGTTCGAGAGAAGGAGATTACGAGAGAATTGCATGAAACCTACCAAACTGAAGGAGAGATTACGAGAGAATTTCACGAAACCTACCAAACTGAAGGAAATCGTAGAGATGACGTTTCAAAGCACATACATGAATTCCCGATTGCTGCTCCCATGATCGATAAACATCTTTACATGGACGATTTTGTTTCTAGTGAAACAGAATCTGAAATCACCACACTGCATATGCATAGAGAAGTCAAAGAAGTGATGCAATTGATTGAAATTCCAATGGGAAAAGGGGCTGCTAATTCCACAATTCTTCAGAACCAATTGCGAGATCAAGATGAGGGATTGAAAACAACTGTGAAAGTTTTAGGCATAAAGTGGAATACTGAAACTGACACCCTAGGAAATACTTACAAAACCTCTCTCTGCGCCGTTCAAGACAAACCACTTACAAAGAGAGGGCTGCTCCACTGTATTGCTAGCTTCTACGACCCTTTAGGACTGCTTTCTCCCTTTGTAGTCTTTGGAAAAATTATGTTTCAAGATACATGGATCCTAGGTATCAAATGGGATGAAATACTTCCCCCAAATTTGGCAACTTCATGGTATGCTGCTGTTGAAACAACTGGAATTGACGATCTCCCGGCCTGTACAGCTGGTCATCCCCTTGGAGGTCGACCAGGGTGGGGAGGATGTTGCACGCCGAAACTAGACTATTGCTCGCCGATTACATAATTGGATTGACGATCTCCCGGCCCGTGCAGCTGGTCATCCCCCTGGAGGTCGACCAGGGTGGGGAGGATGTTGCACGCCAGACATGATTTACATTCAAATACTAGTGAAACACTGAAACTAGTAGACCGACCTAGTGTTTAAGATTAACTTTAATTAATTATTAACTTTTACTTTTTATATTTTGGCATTGTTGTAAATATCTTTGGAATTAAAATAAAAATAAGAGATTATGGCGTTTTTCTAAAATAGACGACTTGTTATCTCTTAGCTACTTTTACGCAATTCAACAAGCTCCTTGATGCTACAAACACCTCAATTTTGAGAATGAAACTGTTATATATGCTCGCTTACTTAAGTTGTTGATAGGATTGTAACTTACTTGAGAATATTCTTCAATTGATTTTTTATTAAGGAAATTCAAAGTCACCACTTAAATAATTAGGGAAAGGTTTTTAAGTTAAGCATCTTTCCCATCTCGCCTCTAACGGCTCCCTACAAGGGCTGTCACTTTGCCCAAGGGGCTTTCCCACAGCTAACCGTGTCTTTCTATCACGGGCTGTGACTGTTTTGCTTACCCAGTGAGACTGGTTATGCTGGAGTTTGAAGTTAGCTATGAGATAATTACCTTCAGAATTTTCCTAAAGTGATTCTTTTTCTTTAGGAATTTTACAGTCACCACTCAAAGAATTAGGAAAAATTGTTAAATGAAAATTCAAGGGCAGTGGTTGGGGTTTGGGATGGTCGAATCAATATTGCGATATTTCTCACTCTCTCATTCTAAGATTCTTAAATTCATTCAGTGTCCGTCGAAGATAGAAGGGACAGAGACTTGAACTAAACCAAAAAAAGAAAAAAAAATACAAAAGTCTAGGAAAAATAGTACTGAATCTGAACTGATTACGGATTAAGACCCCCCATGGATGAGCAGGAACTATATTTTGGTAGTGTACCAGAGTATTCCATCCAAAAGGCCTTCAGATTTAACTCGGACCTCTCCCCGAGAATAGTAGTACTTGGAAATAAATGTAGATTGAATCAGGTCCTGCTTATTTCTCATCTTTTCTTAATTAATAGTCACCAGTTAATATTTATATTAAAAAATTACAAATTCCCTGTATGCTAGTTTACTTTCTTCAGTTTCAGATATCTAGCCACCACTTAAAAAATTAGGTGAAAAATAAGACATTCCTCTCTCGAGGGGGAATCGAAGATTCCGAAGGGGGGGTGGGAAATCATAACCTTTAACACTTCAAGATTTTTAGAATTTATTCAGTTTCCGTCGAAGACAGAAAGGATAGGGATTGGATCTATATAAAAAACATAAAAATCTTGGAAAAATAGTAATATTTTCAATAATTCTGCCTGGTACGGTTACAGTTAACTTTAAAAAAAAGAAACAATAAAACCCCCTTTGAAAAAGCAGGAACTAAATTTATAAATGCTCAACTGCATTTATGTCCGAGTGCTATACCCGGGGAGAGGCTCAGATTCGATCTGAGGGCCTTTTGGATGGGATACTGGCGGGCAAACCCACCAAGCCATCCGTCCCTGCAACTAGTATGTTCTAATAATTAATTTAAAGTTGATTTCTTCAAAAATCGATAAAATTAATACAATACCTTAATAGGCAGTCAGTGTTCGATCCTACAACCATTTGCTCCGCAACCAGATGCACCAGACCTCTCGACCACTGAGTAGATGAACTTGGTGGGTTGTATCTTTTAGCAAATAGTACTTTTGGAAATAGATTTGAAAATCAAGATGCAGAATTATCTCACGATTAGGTTGTTATTAATCATCACTTGTAAAATATAATTTTTTAAATCAAACAATAGAGTATTTTCAATCACATGACTCTGCCTAACAACGGCCTTAGCAACGTTGTTTATTCGCCAAGTGACGTCATGTGCGAATGCTGCTATTGGATACTTCTATGTCCCGCCCCTAACAACAGCCTTAGCAACGTTGATTTTGTCCTCCAAGTGACGTCATGTGCGAATGCTCTATGTCAATGTTCCTAGTTGATCACAAGTAGTTCCTAGTAGATACCCGGGGGCTTATTTCAAATTCCTACATGGATAAGGAACTTAGATCGAATGCGCATGCGTGAGGACTTGATTTTTGCTGTTTTTCTTGAAAATTTTAATAAAATAACAACTGGGGATAGAACCCACGAACTGGCGCATGCAACGCAAGAACGCTACCACTGCTCCACTGGGGATTCAGAAACCTTAAAACTTTTTAGATCTACTTCATTATTTTCGTCTACACGCATGCGCATAAGCGCTCGTTCCTTATACATGTGGGAATTAGAATTACGTTACCCGCGTAGAGGCTCAGATTCGATCCGAGGGCCTTTGGATGGGATACTGGTGCACTAACACACCAAGCCATCCGTTCCTGCAACCAGTATGTTCTACTAATTTATTTGAAGTTATATATTTCTTAAAAAATCGATAAAATTAATACAATATATAATTCAGCAGTCAGGGTTTGATCCTACAACCATCTGCTTCGCAACCTGATGCACCAGACCTCTCGACCACTGAGCAGATGAACTTGGTGGGTTGTATCTTTTAGCAAATAGTACTTTTGGAAATAGTTTTGAAAATCAAGATGCAGAATTATCTCCCGTTTAGGTTGTTACTATATCATCACTTTTAAAATATATTTTTTTAAACAAAACTATATGCCATCTGTGGTTAACAATTTTCTTCCCCCGACACTATCAGCGTCAGCAGAGCTGTTACGGAAAGTGTGATTGAAAGTCACAGTCAGCTGAAGCAAAGGCCCATGTTTCCCCAAGTTAACTTGGTCCTCATTTTATCGACCCCGGAGGGATGAAAGGCTCCCAGTCTGCCTTTCCCACACCGGGAACAGAACTCGGTCCTGTGGGGGTGACAAACGTGATGCCCTACCACTATGTCACTGAGCTTCACGGCCCAAAAACTACTTCAAAGTGGAAAGAATACCAAACTTAAAATATTTTTTCTAATTCTAATAATCGAAAGTAGGGAATAATCGGCTATCCCTGTGATTATCCCCAATTTTCCCTTGAATGATAAAGATATTCTACAAATTTTCATGTTTTTGATTTTAGCATTACGTGGCTTTAAAAAATTTGTAATAGACAAAAACTGGAATACTTTCACAGATACATCGATATGTAATGGTTGTAGATAAGGAATACACACACACATTTGTAAACCTAAAACCTTTAATATATTTATATTATATTTTGGGGAAAATTCTTTAGTTCAGCCTGGATAGCCTACTTCGAGATAAGTTGCCGATTTTGGCAACGGTTTTTATGGTTCATTATTTCTGACGACCCTGAATTTATGACCTCGGAATGCAAAAATCGGGTAATAGCCATCACGCACCAACAGTTTGCCGAAAAGAAATTCCCCATCTGGCCAACAACCAGGCCCAAGTTCAGAATTTGCCCCGTATTTATAATTAAACAGTCTTATTACAGACCCTTTAAAATTCATTCCTTTTTCTGTTTCTTTCAGTACCCGAACGTGCCTATGGAGACTGACGAAAAGGGGTGCGTCCGTCCATTCGTCCGCATGCACGCGGAGGACAACGTCAAGTCGGGCAGCGACCCCGACTACACGTCGAGCAGCGAGCAGTCGTGCGACACCGTCATCTACGTGGGACACCTAACAACCCACAACGAGCGCGACTTCACCGACAACGAGGGGCCCCCGCCCTCGCTACCCATAGTTCCTAAACCCAAGCTGCTGCAGGCGAACAGCAAAGCGGCGGAAGGGGGGTCGTCCACCCTCGAGAGGAAGCGGAAGAACTCGGTCAGCAAAGGACAGTCCGACGAGGCCAAGAAGGAGGACACCGGTCATTCCGGAACCCCCGTCAAGAAGGTCGAGAAGAGTCAGTCCTCGAAAGGGTCCCCGATGGTGTCCAGACACCAGCCGGCCAGCACGCAGACTCAGGGGGAGGGTACACACGCGCCCAAGTCGGCGCAGAACAGTCCGATGCGGAAAGCAAAGCACGGAAGGACTAGTGCGAAGCAGGACCAAGGTACCAGCGTGGAGCAGTCCGGGACGTTAGGCAAGAGCAAGGGTGCTGTCAAGACGACCGTCATGCAGAGCGACGAGACGTGGATCGACGGTCCGAGGTTCGTCAAGCCCAAGTTCGACTCCAAGACCTTGCACCAACTGCAGAAGGAGCAGTGGGTGGACGGTCCGCCGAACGTGTACGGATTCATGGACCACCACAAGCAGGACATGATCCAGCGGTGGATAGAGGAGCACTCGCGGCAGATTCAGAACGCCGGCAAGAAGAAGAGCAACGAGGTCTGGATCGACTACCCGTCCGATAAGACAGCCGAGAAGAACCCCGCTGCGGACGCTTCCAAAGACGCGCCGTCCGGTTCCAAAGAGAAGAAGACGAACGATCATTCTTCCAGGAACGAACCCCAGAGGGGTCCGTCGCCTCCGAAGACCGTTCCGTGTACGCAAGAGATGGTCGAAACGGACGCGGACAGTGCTAGCAACTCGGCGGACGTTGACGAAACGGACAACGAGGAGAATGCCGAGGCCAGCGGATACGATTCCGACATGCACATCCTCCAGATAGCTCAGAGCGATGCCGATAGTCAAGCTTTGAGAGAGAGTAATTACGTCGAGACGATAGAGGTGTACGAGCCGGAGGAGCCCGTTCCGATGGTGGATTCGTGTCTGCAAGTGAATGAAGAGGATATTCTAGCCGAGTACTGGATGCTGCGACATCGCAAGTCGTCTGAAAATCCCTTGCCCGAGGTGGACCAAAGTAGCTGTGATAGCAATGAGCACCCGCTGAGGATCTTGAGCGAAGAGGGCCTCAATCTCCCCTCTTCATTCACGGATTCTCGGTCGGGGGTCAGCGTGGAACTGGACAGCATCAGCGTCCCCGGGGAGGGATTCCGAGATGGAGGAGCGGTGACGTGGCGTCTGCTGTACGGGAACATGTTCCAGCGCATCAAGGAACAGCAGCAGTTGAGGCAGCGGCAGAGCAACGGCGGCGATGACGCGGAGACGGCGAAGAAGATCAACGACAAACTGGAGAGGATAGCCAAGTTGAGGGAGCTGATCCAACCTCTGACGAGGCACAGAAGTCAAACGAAAGTGGACTCCATTTTCAAAACTTGTCCGGTCAGCAGATCGGGGTCGCGGTTCACGATGCCGGACATGATGGACAGGAGTGAGGAATCGAGTGTCGAGGACTTGTCTACGGCAGAAGTGACGAGCATCCACAGCGAACCGGCGGACTTAGATCTCGATAAATTTGACTATAAGTTGAACATAAAGCCCATGAATGGGTTAAAACTAGAAGCCTTTTATAGAAAAATTCAGAAAGTACCACCGTTTTTAGAGCAATATTCATCACTCAAACCGACCCAAGTAGTGCCTCCGTTATCATATGAACAAGAGAAACTATATCTAGTTAACAAATTAGAGAACCAGCGATCCGAGAGTGAAAGTATAATCAACAACATAGGTGGTTACAAACAAAATCCTCATTCATCCTATTACAAACTGAATGTGGAAGGCCATAGTGACATAGACGAGAGAGATTTAAAAGAGGCCATTAGTTCCATGAAACAGACGTGTTCCTCCTTCAGCATACACAAGCCGGTGTCGTCCAGCAATCTCCAAAAGGAATCGGCGAAATTCAGCTCGTCGGAGAACACTATCCCCACCAAAATCCAAAGAGCCGACCTGTCGGTTCCCTCAGAGCTTGACAAACAAAAACCTGTAGAGAAACGAGAGCACAAAAAAGACATAATCAGCGACGTCTCCAAACGGACTACGGCCGAACCGAAACCCCCCTCCAGAACACTCGCCAAGAACATCGACCCGTCGCTGCTGACGGTCGGCCAGTCCCCCACCATCAGTTCCAAATCGCGACTGCACCGAAGCAAGATGAAAAACGGCGGGGCCGACCACCCGCAGTCCTCGTCTTCTTCCCTCTGGAGCAAGGACTCCTCTTCGGCGTCCTCCAAGACCCCCCGGCCCTCAGGGCGCTCCGCCAAGTGTCCGGGCCCCAAGGCGACCCGCAAGCCACAGGTCCTGCCCACCAGGTCCAGCCCTACCAGCAGCAGCACGTCCGGGGTGACCACCACGTGCTGCTCAGGGGTGGTCAAGTCCACGGGCAAGGGGGCGTTCAAGCCGTCGAAGCAGCAGTGTCCCCCGCTGTGCCGGAGCACGAGTTCGCCGAGCACGTGCGTCGAGAGCGGCGACACGGACTTCACGACGACGGAGGGCGGCGAGTACCGGCTGTCCCCCTACTCGCACAAGGGGAGCGGCGGGGTCCGAGGGGGCCACCGGCCCCCGCAGAGGACGAGCAGCGGCCACGGAAGCGAGAGCAGCGTCAACAGCAGCGCCAAGGACCGCCTGCTGCTGGGCAAGGGCGGCGCCTGCAAGACCACGCAGCAGTTCTCGGGCACCAGCAGCGGCTACGAGAGCATGCTGAGGGACAGCGAGGGCACCCCGCTCTCCTCCAGCCAGGAGTCCGGCAACGAGGATTCCGTCGGAGGGGAGAGAGGTCGCAGGGGAAGGAGGAAGTCCAACGGTAAGTTGTGGGGTTTTCACACTACCACATTATCAATATACGTAATTGGATAGACAACCCTAGATCTTTTCATATTCAGATTATTATTTAGTCTGGTCCCACAATCCTTTTAATAAATAATTTAATTAGGATGAGAACAAACTGAAATTCCGCAGAGTATTTGGGTTTATGCTTTTCCCTTTATCTCCCATCCTCAACTATTTTGCTGTTCTTTCCCCCTAATTCATTATTATTCTCCCTCGTCTTTCTTTAACATTCCCTTAGACCAGGTATGGGCAACCTTTTCGAATCCGCGGGCCGGACTCAAAGATTATAATGTCGTGGAGGGCCAAAGAGTAGATAATAGGTAATATTCTTTAAGTAAAAAAATGAGGCCTTTTATTATATATATTTATGAAGTTTAATTCTAAAGTTAAAAATTAATCTGGACTTGTACAATATCTAGATTACATAAAATAATTATAATGAAGTTACATTAATCTGGACCAGGCGCGGATCCAGCACGGCTCCAATGGGGGGGAGCACTTCTTCAGACCATCATCTTTATCTTTTGAAAAAACGTCACAATTTTGGGAATTTTCTAAAAAGTATCACTCAAGGTCCCCTTTTGGTACCGGGGGGGGGGGTCTGGGGGTCCTCCCCCAGAAAAAATTTTGGAAATTTGACCAGTAAAAGTAGGTTTTTAACTCATTTTGAGTACTCTTTGGGCCTTTTTTTCGTACTTATGAATGATTTTTGGGTCCAAGGGGGGGCACTTTCCAGAGTGCCACCCCCTGTATCCGCCACTGATCTGGACTAGAATAATATTACATACAATAATTATAAAGTAAGTTACATTAATCTACAATAGATTAATATTTTGATTAGAAACAACAATTATGTTAAAGTTACAAAAATCTGGACAAGAATAATATGTGATTTTTGAGTACAATTGTTAAAATGTTCCGCGGGCCGGACCAAATGACGTGGCGGGCCGGATCCGGCCCGCGGGCCGGAGGTTGCCCACCGTTGCCTTAGACGTTCAATCTTACTTTAGTCCGACCACCACGAGAATAACTTTTGACTTGTACAATATAGCGGCGATTGTTTTGGAAACTGGCAATTCCACTCAATTTTGTGGGTAATGGTAATTCATAAACGCTGAGAAAAAAAGCGTTTTGTGCCAAATCTGTGTGAATATCATTTAAATTTGAACATTTTTCAAAGTTGTTTTTCTTGTGGTAGTCAATTTAATCGATCTAATTTTCTGTTTGGCTACAAACATTGGAAATATTTTATCTCTGTATCGCTTTAGCGCGACAAAACTATATCCCGGATTCCCAATAAAGCTTAGTACAATTTGAGATTGAAACAAAATATTTTCCTGAATTCAGTTCCATCAAACTAAATCAATGTCACTTTTACAAGTTGCACATCATTAAAGCTTTCTTCAACTCATATTACTTTTGCAGGATCCAGCAAACGCAGCTCCTCTGCCCCAGCCCGAAGCCCGCCCTCCCCATTGGGTCCATCCCCCCCGGTGGCGGCCATCCACCAGCAACCCCTAGGGGGAGGAGGGGGGCGCTCGTGTCGTCGCGGGGGTGACCGCTCCGCACTCCACCGCTCCGACGAAGAAGTCTGCTGCACGAGTCTCCTTTGCTGCAGACTGCTGGACTTCTACTGAGACCCCCCTCCCTACGATTCACCACTAGTGCCAACCTCAAAACAGTGCGGACTCGTATCCCTTCTGGCTACTTGGAGAAGTTGCTGAAGCCCCTAAAGAGTGTTTCGCCCAGAAGAAAAGCGAAACACGGTCATTTGATGAATACACTTAGATGCATATAGAGTTCCCGAACAGTGTTGTGATTGAAATCAAATTGATGAACATGAAATCAAATCAAGACTTGGGCTCCAAGCAAGAGTTACCAAGAAAGGGATTTTACTACATCCTGAATCAAACATTTTAAATATGAGTAATTAAAGCAGACTGCTCCCCAAGCAGTGTTGTTTCCAATGTACAGTTTGAAGAATGCGATTTTGTAATAATAAGGGTATCCTCATAATGAGGGAGAAATCGAATTTGTTTATTGATTTATAACAAATTAAAAAGTATTTAACATTATGGTATTTGCATTTATTTCCAAATCCTACAGTGAAAGAACACACAGATGACAATGGAAACTTTGTAAACATGTAAACTATATTCATTTATTAAGTTTATCATTTAACATTTTAAGATAATACCTTGAAACAAGACAACTGTATTAGTTTTTTAATTTTATATTTATATAACATTAAAACAGTAACAGTAAAAAAAAATCCAAGAAATTATAAATAAGTCGAGATAGTAATATTTCCACAACTACTTTAAAATTCATGGTTTAAAAAAATATTTTTGTTACACAAATATTCAGATAATTTACATCATACATAAATTTTTACTAAGGATATCCTTCAACATTTTTTAATTTCTCTTTTCATCTATATATTTACTTCAAAGTCAAATATAAATAGAGCTCAAAAGAAAATTAGTGATTTCTCAAGTAATTAGAAAATACATTTTTTAAGATGCAAGAAGATTGGATAATGGTTACAATATATGTCCAATATCCAATATGTCAAGGAGAATTCTAAAAGATTTTAAGTGATTCAGAAGATTACCCCCTTAGTAATTAATAATAAAATTAGGTTTTGAACTTTTATAACTCATCATGAATATTTTTATATTATTATATTGACATTAATGCCATTAACTAATACTTTTATTAGATTAAATATCTGATTTTAGTGGAAGATTTAATCTCACAGAAAGTAGTAATAAGTCTAGAAATAGTAGCAATAATTAATAACCAAAGAGTAAGTTAAAACATCTTTAAAATATTTTAAAATTTAACAAAATGACATAAAATAATTCAGCAACAAACTTAATAATTAAATAAATAGTTTAATAGATAAGAATTTAGTTATAATTTTTAGCTTCAAATCATATCTCAGGTTTGTTACTGAAAACAATTTATTAAAACTTAAGATAGTGTGAAAGTAACATGCAGCTCAAAATGACAGTGCCATATGAGTGAACATAATTTTGAGTATTTGAAGGTTTTCTGTGACAGCCCCTGTGTTGATGCTATGAAGAAGGCATCTCTTCAGGAAAATTATTGAAACTGCCAAACTAAAAACAAATCTTTAAAGAAAAATCTAAGCTCATCTAAAATTTAGGACTTATCCCAGAAACATTCTGATCAGTTTACATAATAAAAGTCTAACAACATCAATCAGCTATTTATTAATAACCTGAAATATGACTGTTGTTAATATAAACTGCTCAATAACACTTAAGATTCTATATACCTACAGCCTTTCATAGAACTTATATTTATACAAAATCAAACACTAATGTATTATGAAAAAAAATAATAATCCAGTTTTATGAAAAAAAAATTCAAAATTAGATTAAGTAGGTTAAGAATTCTAATCCTCATTAAGATTGGAATTGATTATATCTCTACACATATTAAATGGTAACAAATTGAAAACAATATCAGATTTTTAACTCATCAAAGTTTTGGAGATAATACTTTAGGTGCTTTCTTCTGAAAAAACCATTGAAGAGCCAGTAACAAAGATGGAGGTCGAGCGACTGTTTCATCCATAATGAGAGCCTGTGCTTGAGTCATGTCCATCTCTACAACCTCAATGTATTCTCCTTCTGCAGGATTACCTCCCCCCTGAGAGACCTGCATGTCATCTGTCACTTCCACATAGAATAAGGTTTGAAGAGATGCAGCCACTCCAACACCTGATCTACATAGCCAAAAACAGTTTAATCAAAGAACTTGAATTTAAAAGCAAAGCATAGGAATAAAAGAGGGACTAATGAAAGTAAAGTTTACAAATATGAATCCCCAGTGTGAAATAACATGCTTTGTAGAATACATATAACACTGCATTCTACACTACTATTCCTTTATACTTGACAGCAACGTTTCCTGAACCCAGTATGTCACTACGCGGAAGGGTTGCTAGGAGGAGTTTCAGTGTACAAATTGTGATAAAAAGACACTATATTTACATGGGTTTAACAAAATAATCATATTTCTAAATTGAAGATCTTAATTTCACTCCAAATTTAGACACCACGATGGGAACTACTTTGTTTGTTAGTAATGTTGCTGTCTAGTATAGTTGTTCTGGCCAATAAAAAGATATCTATTAGGATAGCTTAGTATAGTGAATACATCTACAAGTAAGTAAACAAACTAATAAATATTAAGGGACATGTACTTATGTGATGTAAACTTAAATGTAAGAGTCTTAAATCCTTATGATGCTAAATCTGAGTATTAAAAAGAGGTGTTGGTTTATGTAGAGAAGCAAATTATTCTTTGAGGAAAATTTTCATAAGATTCCCATAAAAGAATCCGTTTGACTTAATGTTGGACATGACACCACTTAGATTGTAACACAAGAACAACCATTTAGTTAGGCTTACCATTTTCTTAGGTCTAACTCAGAACATATTTTTGAAATTACTTAAGAAATACCATCAATTCATCAAAGATTAAAAAATAGGTAAAAAAACATTCAAACTAAATAGGCTTACCATACGACCTGGTTTACCCAGGACAGTCCTGGGTTTTGGAGGCTGTCCTGGGAAATGTCCTGGGTCCCAAAATGTCCTGGGTTTTTGTAATTTTAAGACTGGACAAATTTTTTTTAAATATTTTGATAAAAATTTTCGAACTGCATTTTTTTACCTACTTTTGCGGCTTTATTTTACTCATATTTAGACTGCTGAAAGGGGCAGACTCTCTATTTGTACTGTCAAACACCTTTTAAATGTGAAAATTAACTCTGAACTTAATTGTTGTGAATTTTATGATTTAATTAAATCTAACAAAAAATTTTTGAAAAAAGTGATGTCAAGTGAAAAGTACAATTAAGTATGTTATTTCAGTTTAAATGTTTAATTTTTTAGTTTTAATTTATTAGGTCGACAAAGTGTCCTGGGTTGGGCTCAAGAAAATATGGTAAGCCTAAAACTAAAGAAACAAAACATATTTAAACAGAAGTATTAAATTTTATTTATTCATTTGTACTTTTCACTACACATAACTTTTTCAATACTACACATAACTACATATTGTACAATAAACTCCATTATTGCAAATTTCGTCAGATAATTTTAAAAAATTATATATTTTTTGCAAAATTAGCAATGAATGTGAATGATCCTTTCCCCAAGGCAAAAAGCTTCCATGAACTACTTGCTTGCAATATCAAATAACAGCAGATGGTTTACATAGTGTTTCCAAATAATCAAGTGGAAAGTTGGGGTGTAAACGGTAGCTACATTTCGTTCAAAATCTCTGCATCTATACCTATGCCCTCTTAAGTGGTTTGTAAGATATACCACGGCTAACGGCTTACTAGATACTATACAGGCTTGTCGAGATACGGAAATCATAAAAAATGTAGATGGCAATAGCTGACAACTGGCAAAGCAAATCCTCAGAGTTGAAGGCGGGGCTTAATGGCTCACAAATAAAATAGAGATATTTATTCAAAAGCTTTTTTTATGTGTTACATAATTTTCAAAACGTTTACTAGTTACTAGTATGATATTTGATTAATTTTTAAAAACCCGACTTGTGTTGATCATGAAGTAATAAACGTTAAAACGAAAAATCAATTTAGATATCAAGAGTTCATATGTAATCAAATTAATTCAATATGTAATTTAAAAAATATGTGGTTATAGAAAAAAAATACAAAATTTTTTTAAATTATAAAAAATAATAACATTAATTAATGTTATTAAATCAATTTATTAATTTAATAATATTAATTTTTATAATTTTAATAAATTCTATATTTTTTTATTTGTTTTAATTGTTTATAAAGAAAATTTGTATTAGTAATTTTAAATAATAATGTGTTTCTACATTCTTACCCTCTTCCTCTAAAATCCAGGCTTGTCTTTTAAAGGAACTTACATCAAAGGTTTTAATATTAAAAAGTTGTGAGTCTTGCAGTGGACTGCTGTTCAATCAGGCTGGGTGTATCAGTGGGTAGAAGTGGGTGAACAAAAAGTGGGGGGTCCTAAATGAAAAAACTCCTGGTATTCCCGGTAAATGTGTTTAAGAAATCAATAAGAGACATGCCATTAATCTTCCAGCGGGCGCGCGTATCTGAGAAATACACTCGAGATGGATTTGGTTGTATAAATTTCGTTTAGAAGGCGTTATGAACTCCTATCCTTAGCTATTCTATGCACTTCATGTCAGCTACTTCCAGTCTTCGTCTGAAGTTCTAACAGTAAATAGGTGTCTTAAAATATGCTGTTTGTATTTTAGAGATACGCGCGACCGTTCAAAACAGTTTTTAGTATTTTTAATTTTTTTAGTAATTATTAGAAAACATTTGTGTGTGTTTTTGTAATTTGGTCCTAAATATTGTACCTTAATATATTTTCAGTTGTTTTCATATGTAGCTTCAGTAATAGTTTAGCCAAAATACCAGTAATTGATTTCACATCTTTCAGGTCCCTTCATATTTTATTCGTGCTGTTATGTTGTTTTTGTGTTTTATAACCTCTCTTGATCTGTTCTTTTTGAAATAATATTGTTTTAAATAAAACATACTCATTAACCATTTACTGATTAGAACTTTGTTTTAAAATTACATGCTTGAAAATTAGCATTTTACAATCGTGTATCTAAGAGATACGCGCGCCCTTTCGTGTTGCTATAGAGGGCGCGCCCGCTGAAAGGTTAAAGCTTAGTTTAAGAAATAGGTGATGTTTTTATGTACCTAACTTTTGTCCTTACAAGTTTTAGTGTTTGATGAACAATTTAAAACGCAACAATACTTCATTGTTTCATCTTAAATTCTCTAGATAATATTACATATTTATGAAAATATGTTTCTAAGATTTCAATAAACAAAAATATAAATTACGATATTAAAGTACATAAATGTTTGTGGCTTTTTCTAAGATTGAAATCGCAAAGAAATCATAAAATCTCTTGAAAATTTGTTTTGAGAAGTAAAAGATTTTAATATTCTAGTTTGTAGCTTTTCTAAGTAGAATAATATCCAATTACAGCCCCAAAAAAAATTTCCTCCCATGAATTAAACTTATTTGAGTGAATGAACTAAAATATTGCATTTAATTCAATAATATTTCACCGTTATTCTTTAAAATTTATAATTTCTTATTTTAAAGCAATGAACTAGTAGATATGGTGGGTGGTCATAATATTAAAGTTTGCCAAACTAATCGCAAGCCAAGTCACAATCGCTAACAATCAGCCAGTTACATCATGAAAACACACCTTTATTTTTCCTTATTTGTCACTGTTTTATCCTATTGGTTGGGCAGTATAGGTAGGACTTGTGGTGATCCTAGTGGGAAAAGTTGTCAAATGGTTTTCATTATTTACAACTTGGGTAGCCTGTTTAGTATCTAGTAAACAGTGGATATACATACATAAGAAAAGTAAAACAATGCAATTTTAAACATCTTAAACATAATTAATTTTTTTATAAAAATGTCTCAAATTTTAAATGTATCCGGTATTTATTTATCCGGTATGTATTTAAATGTAAAAAACTCCGGACATTTTTGCAACCCTGGACATTTCTATGAACAGCACTAAAAACTCTGAACTGTGTGGGTAATCCAGGACATACTATGTTAAGTCTAAATTATGTAGAAAAATTACAAAAAATAATTTGAAGCATTTGAGATTATTAAAATACATAACTTCCGGGCTTATAGGCCGTGTTCCAAAATAAAAACAAAAACACCAGACGTTTCGTCGGAAGCTGTGCCCGACATCATCAGTGGAATAAAAAGGGTTAGTTCACCGATTCACCAAGTAGACGTGGTGCATTCTCATTGGATTCATCTGATTGGCCAGTGGGAGGATCGGGCGGAAATGACGTCAAACCTCGCTGCACACTCCTGAGGGCCGGATGCCAAAACTTCTGGAGGTGGATGCCTTCTTCTTTTCGATTAAAATTTTGGGGATGTTTATAAATCTCAATAGCCTCTCTATATATACGGGGGTAAAAATGCGAGATTGAGGCTAAAACTTTAGTGCTGTTAAATAAAATATCGTGATTACTTTTCTGACTATGTTCAGCCACGGCAGATTTCTGATATTGGCCAAGGCGGCATTGTCGTTCGTGTTCAGAAAGACGGGTTTTAATGGTGCGTTTTGTCGTGCCGATATAGACTGAACCGCAGGAACAAGGGATCTGGTACACTCCAGCTGTTGATAGCGGGTCTCTTGGGTCTTTAACTGAACGGTATAGGTTACGTAGCTGTCTTGTTGGCTTGAAAATAGGTTTGATTCTGTGATTTTTTAAAATTCTCCCGATTCTATCTGTAACTCCTCGTATGTACGGTAAGAAAGCCTTTCCAATCGGGGGTTGAACTGGGCTATTGGATTCCATCGGTGTCTCAAATTTTCTGTCGTGCAAAGCCCTTCTTATATCACTGGAAGAAAAACCGTTTGCCTGTAGTGCCTGATTCAGATGTTGTAGCTCTTCCTCCAAATACTGTGGCTCACAGATTCGTTCAGCTCGCTTGGCAAGAGTCTTAATGACTGCCATTTTTTGTCTAGGATGGTGATTTGAGGACTTATTTAAGTAGCGATCCGTATGGGTGGGCTTACGATAGACTCTGTGTCCAAGGCTCCCATCGTCTTTACGTTCTACCAGTACGTCCAAGAACGGTAGCTCTCTATTTTTCTCTATTTCCATTGTGAACTGAATGTTTGGATGGACATTGTTTAGATGTTGCAGGAAATCCGGTAGTTTTTCTTCACCATGGCTCCAAACTACAAAAGTGTCGTCTACATACCTGAACCACACATTGGGTTTTAAGGGAGCGGTTCCCAGGGCTGTCTGCTCAAAGAATTCCATGTAGAAATTTGCCACCACACTTGAAATTTCTACATGGAATTCTTTGAGCAGACAGCCCTGGGAACCGCTCCCTTAAAACCCAATGTGTGGTTCAGGTATGTAGACGACACTTTTGTAGTTTGGAGCCATGGTGAAGAAAAACTACCGGATTTCCTGCAACATCTAAACAATGTCCATCCAAACATTCAGTTCACAATGGAAATAGAGAAAAATAGAGAGCTACCGTTCTTAGACGTACTGGTAGAACGTAAAAACGATGGGAGCCTTGGACACAGAGTCTATCGTAAGCCCACCCATACGGATCGCTACTTAAATAAGTCCTCAAATCACCATCCTAGACAAAAAATGGCAGTCATTAAGACTCTTGCCAAGCGAGCTGAACGAATCTGTGAGCCACAGTATTTGGAGGAAGAGCTACAACATCTGAATCAGGCACTACAGGCAAACGGTTTTTCTTCCAGTGATATAAGAAGGGCTTTGCACGACAGAAAATTTGAGACACCGATGGAATCCAATAGCCCAGCTCAACCCCCGATTGGAAAGGCTTTCTTACCGTACATACGAGGAGTTACAGATAGAATCGGGAGAATTTTAAAAAATCACAGAATCAAACCTATTTTCAAGCCAACAAGACAGCTACGTAACCTATACCGTTCAGTTAAAGACCCAAGAGACCCGCTATCAACAGCTGGAGTGTACCAGATCCCTTGTTCCTGCGGTTCAGTCTATATCGGCACGACAAAACGCACCATTAAAACCCGTCTTTCTGAACACGAACGACAATGCCGCCTTGGCCAATATCAGAAATCTGCCGTGGCTGAACATAGTCAGAAAAGTAATCACGATATTTTATTTAACAGCACTAAAGTTTTAGCCTCAATCTCGCATTTTTACCCCCGTATATATAGAGAGGCTATTGAGATTTATAAACATCCCCAAAATTTTAATCGAAAAGAAGAAGGCATCCACCTCCAGAAGTTTTGGCATCCGGCCCTCAGGAGTGTGCAGCGAGGTTTGACGTCATTTCCGCCCGATCCTCCCACTGGCCAATCAGATGAATCCAATGAGAATGCACCACGTCTACTTGGTGAATCGGTGAACTAACCCTTTTTATTCCACTGATGATGTCGGGCACAGCTTCCGACGAAACGTCTGGTGTTTTTGTTTTTATTTTGGAACACGGCCTATAAGCCCGGAAGTTATGTATTTTAACAATTTAGCCGGCTGTGAAAGTCTTCATGTTTACATTTGAGATTATGTCAAATTTTTATATTTTTAAAATTACTTTTTGTAAAATAACTTGTGGGGTTGGAAAATAAACTTAATAACTTAAACTTAATTATAATAAACTTAATAATAATTAAAACTTAAACTAGCCACAGTAGAATTCAAGGCAAAATTTCTACTTTGAAAACTTTCTTGATTGAATTTTCATACGAATAGAAGGAGAAGAAAATTTACTTTGCACCTTCCAAAGCCGGTAATTTTCAAACACTAAGGGTTCAAATGGGCCCACTGCTCTGAAAATTTAGGCAAAGGATCATACTGATATAGCTACCTATTGGTGTGGGGTTTCTTTTCAGATTTTTAAATTGAATTTTACATAGAGGTAAGTGGTTTGTTCGAATGTGCCCCACTCTCCCCTATAGTAAACTAATTAGAAACATTTGGATACTTAGTTTATTTGATTAAGAAAGTAAAGATTTCACATTATTTTCCAAGAGACTGGATAGGACTTTAAGATTTCAAGATCCTTAGATTATATTAAATGATCAGGAGTCTGTTTAGAAAAAATTGGATCCATTTAAGCTGAGTTCAAAATGGCGGTGGGTTGCTGGTCCAGAACAACTAAAAAACGGCTCGGACCAGTGGAATCAGAAAATCACTAGTCCGCCAGACCAGTGTGTTTGGGACACTGCACTTGCTCGGGAAGTTTCTCGACCCCAAAAAAAAAATATTTAGACGAGTTGTTCAGTGATAGCAGTATTTTAAGTGTGTTTGATGATTGCATTTGGTGAAACAAGTACATATATTTTTGTCAGAATCTGAAATGTGGTGATATGGGATAGGAGAGCCCCCGGTGAAAAAGAAAAAAATTATTAATTAAAATATTTATTAATTTTTGACATTAGTACTATTTGGATTTATACATACAGTGCAATAGTTACTTTATAATAATATTTAAACCGGTCCCTTTTAGTTTGTCGACCAGTGATTTTTGATGCGGACCAGTAAGATTGGCAAAGCAATGGTCCGTAGGACCAGTGGATTTTTCATAAGTATTTTATTTGAAAAAGAAACATTCATAAAATATTTTAGCTTAAAAATGGATCTTTACATTATTTCCACTCTAAAACAGATTCTTTTTATGCTTCTCTATTAAAATTTTACCCTATGCTATTTTTTTTTTAAATTTTACAATATTTTTACAAAAACAAGACTGATCAAAAGAACCCAGATTTAAAGCTAATATTGAACTTACAAAATTATGAATGGATTTTTACAATTTCACAAAAAAAGAATTTTTCACAAGAAATCTAGATAAACCCCTGCTGATTCCAAATAATTTAAGAATCACAATATTTTTTCTACCCCCAAAACTGGATTTTGTATTAGATTATGATCTTCAATTTTGAATGATATTCGTTCTCAATTTCTGATATTTATACAGATAGGTTACAAATGGATTAAATGTTCAATATTTCTACTTTGGATTTATTTTGCTACAGTCAATAAGAGTCTACAGTTTATCTGATGAAGAGAAGCTCATAATATTTTAATGTTAATTATTCTGTAAGTAATTATAAGTAAGATTATAATCGTATAATCTTACTTCAATTTCTTGTAAGATAATCTATGAGGAGCCCATGGAAGAGCTTTTGGCTCCTTTGGGAAGTTGCAAGCAATTTCATTTCTTTTCCTTTCTGTTCCTTTGGGAGTTATTTTCTGTTTTTGTGTACTTTTGTATTTGATTTTGTTGTTAAGGGATTTGAATTTGTTTAAAACAGTCATTTCATGCTAATGTTTTAAACATAACAAACCTGCTTAGGGAATAACTAGTAATCCCACAGAACCATGCCAGGGGAGAAGAAACCATGGGAATGAAGTATTAAGCAAAAAAAAACATCAGAATGGATGAAATTTAACAAGCAGGCCTGTTTTTTTAAAAGAGCTGCCAATGAGAAATCTGACAGACCTCAGTTAACGGCTGATAGCAAGTAAATGACGCTTTTGCTGAGATATTGAAAATTCACACACACCCATGAATGTTAAAATATGAGATAAATATGTCTCCCAAATCTCTTATAAACTTAGGATAAGTTATTTATAAGAAATATGTAACACATGCATGCATACAATATTATTTAATTCTATGAAAAATAATTTTTTTTGCATCTAAACAAACTTATCAATATGGTATTCCTCACAAAAAGAAAATTACAAAGCAATAAAGGTCATCTATTCGTCTATAAGTTTGGTTTCAGTTATACTCAAATGGTAATGAAAATTTTACATTTAACTAACAACTAATATACCATTTATAAGTATAATATAAATATACCTGTAAGAAGTTACTTTCTCAAATAATGGTAAAGGAACCGAGTATCCACATTCCTCTAAAACTTCTCCTCTAGTTATTTCAGCTAAACTTTCATCCTTGTCTACAATACCAGCACACAGTTCTATGGACATTCCCAATTTAGGAGGGTATTTTTCAGTGTCTATACTTCCCTCACAGTCTTCTAATTCCACTTTAGCAAAATACACAGCTAAAGAAAAACGTAGCTTTAACATAATGCTGTTAAAAAAAAAAGATTCAAAAAACTATTATGATGATAACTAAGAAAATTCTGTACACAGTAAAACTCCTCAAGAGCAACCAGCCTCATGTCTGTGAAAAATTATTTATAAACCTTCCATTGGGTGCAAATATAATGGGAAAAGAGTGGGGATGAATGGGACAAGTAAAAAAATGGCAGGGTTAGCAAATATCATGATATTTATATAAATATCAAAATATCGGATATTTGTGATATATATCGGATATATATCAAGATTTTGATATATATCCGATATTTTCAGATTTAAAGTAGAAAAATACTGTTCTTTAGAAATAAATACTAGTCTGAACCAAAATATTACTACTAAGGAATATTTTTAATTAAATCTTTAATTACCCAGAGTATAATTGCAGATATTACAAGAAAATATCAATGTAACAAGAATTATATGCATGTATATTATAATTCCATTTCTGCTTCTAAGAAAATATTTTTACTTATGAAATTTGAAATAAGGAAATAAATAATTAATATAAATTGGAACAATTTATTCATTCATGATTTAAAGGATACTATTAGTTTATTTAAATTATCTTTCATTTTTTAAATGATGATTCTAGCAATCATTACACACAGATAAAACATTATGGTAATTTTCTTTTAAAGTAAAAGGATATAAATAATAAGATTTGAAAATACAAACTTTTAAGCATTGACATTGTTAAATGCAATGTGCCTAAGAAAAAAAATCAAAACTGCTTTTAAAAAACATTACTTCCTACGCTAACTTGTATAGTATGTTGCTAAGATCTGATCAGGTTTCATGAAATAAGATATTTTAACTTTAATTACTTTAATTAACTTTAATTATTAAATGGTTTTAGGTATTTTATTCTAATTACAATGTTAAAATTTTTTCACAACTTAATTAACCTGTTAACAAAGTACTCAAAAATGAATTTTGGGAGATTTTAGCTTGAAAATTGTTGATTTTGTTATAGACTGATATATATCATGATATTTATCCAATAAATATCATGATATATATCGGCCAACCCTGAAAAATGGTAAGAAATTTACAAAATAACAATGATGGTTACTCAAAGAGGTATCAATATTGGATTAGCATAGTTTAGTTGGATAAAACAAAAAACTTACTGCTCAAAATAATTTCTTCAAATTTCTTCAACTAAATAATAAGCACCCCCAGTTGCTCAAATTTTGACTTAAATCCATGGAACTAGAAGACTAAGGAAGTGCCGTATCGAGAAACGAGTGAAGCATTCCCTGTAACCGTGGCGCCATCTTGTTGCGATGACAACATTGCGATTTCCCATGCAAAGCAATGGGTGATTACGTATTTTATCGGTGTATTTGATAGTAATTTTCCTGGATATTTTTTTTTAAATAATTACATTCGGTGAAAGAACAGTGTTCTGCCTCATGTTCAGCGAAATAAATAGTGAAGACGATTCTTAGAAAACGTTTTTAGGTAAGTTAAACAATTCATGTTCTAGTTACTTGTCTCATTCTATTTAAATGTGTTTATGCAATAATATTTCTTTATTTTATGTAAATAATGAAATAATTGAACTAAAAATTTATGTAATACTGTTTGAAATGTTAAATAATTGATGAAATAATAAGTTTAAGTTGTGTTGCTTGGATCTGTTTAATTCATATGTTCTTGGATGTTACAACGACATGTAAACATTCTTATTTTAAAATATTATTAAAAAATTTGGAATTCTAAACATTATCATAATATTAGACTGCTTAGGAATTAAGGAAAGGGCTTTTTATCAATATTTCGTGGTTCTATGCTTTATTTAAATAATTTTAATTATGACTTTGAAATGGAGAATTTATAGTATATTTGCATAGGTTCCATCCTGGGGACGGAATTACGATTTTTTTAAATTTCTGTGAATGTAATTCCCTCCAGTGTTTTTATTACAAAATGCAAAATCAGTTGACTGATTGACAGCGATTAGTACTAAAATTCAGTACTTACATCGCACATTTTGTCCACAAATAAGCCTGTTTTATACTGTAGATACAGCTTTAACTTAAAATTTAAGGACCTAATATTTCATTTTGTTTACATGATATTTTATAATTTTTTCTGCAATTTTAAAAAAATTGCTAGACTGGGGGAAAATGATTAAAAAGCTAGTTCAAAGTTCAGTCTTGCAATTTTTGAAGAGTAAAACACCCATATATATTTGTTTTTGATAATTTTATAACGTTTCTTCTTTTGCTTCAGTCTTATATTTATTTATATGTGAAGGCTGATTGTAAATTTCTACGAGAAAATCCACGGGTTACATTTTAACCACTGGGGAAGTTTCGTATTGCATACTTAAAAACAAAGTTTATTTAATATTATAAAATTGTCTACAAAATGTTAATGGCATTTTTAAAATTTCAGATCAACAGTGCATCAGAATACGAATTATGCACATAGAATATGAATTTCAAGACTAAGAACTTGACTGTATTTTTAAAATTGTAATTATCTCAACTGCTTAATTTTCTAACTATGTATATAGCCCATGGCAAATTTGTATTTTCTTTTTGCTTGAACCCCTGGAAGATATGATGAAAGATTTTTACTATGAAAATCGTTTAATAAAAGATATATTTGCAAAATTGGAGCTCAATCAATATCTTTGCATTAAAATTTACTTCTGACAAAGTTCTTAAAAATAAAAACAGTAAGAAAAATATTTCAAAGAATTTTTACAAGTTACAAAACATATTTTGTTATAAATATTAATTTTTTGAATAACTTATTTTGACTCGAATTATCCTGGGTTTTGATACCCATTTAAAAAAATTGTACAAAATCCTTTCTTTTACTGCTTTTACTATATAAGTAGCATGTTTTTTGCTTTAAAAAAATATCAAACTTTACTGTTTCAAACTTTCTTTTGATAAAAAGTTTTTAAAATCATTTACTTATTTGTTTATTATTCTTGTATTTTCAATAAAAATCTCTAAAAAGTATTTTTATCTTGTTTCATTTCTAAGTTCATTGAAATATGTTTAGTGTTTAAAAGTTTTAATTGTGTCAAGAAGTTAAATTTTCAAAGGTAAGTAAAAAATGGTAAGTATTTTATGGGAAAGGGTAACTAATAGGGCAATAATATGCCTTTAATTTTTTTTTTTTTGAAGTGGGAACTAACTGCCTAAATTTGTAAAGAAGAAAGATCGCGTTCTTCACTTACGTTGCTCAAAACGAAAAGCGCATTAGAAACGGCAAACATCGCGAATCTGGGCGGCCGCCATCTTGTTGCGATTATTTCTAGTCTCATAATCGGCTTCAGTTAAACCGGTAGCTCGGACCGTTTATGACACTTCCTTATTGTACTAGTTCCATGCTTAAATCATAATGACAGCCCCATTGTTCACCTAAATACTGTAATAATGCTTTCTAAGCAACAACAGTAAGAAAAAATCAATTTATTTTCATCAAAAATTTACACAATTTAAAAACATTTTCTGCAAAACTCTAATACTCTGCACTTGGTGTGTGTGCTTCTATATTATCCAAGTCTGTGGGTTAGGTACAAAAAACAATTTATAAACAATTTTTAATTGTTTAGTTTTAGTTGAGTGAGATAACAGAACCTTTTTAATTTGGTTATCCGATAATAATAAGTGATTCTATACTAAAAAGTGATAAACAGTGTAGCTCGATTAAGTATTTGCATCAAAATCAAAATTATGTAGTCCTACTTGAAGTACTTAATATGATTTTCTATTACATTAATGACTCATTTTGTATGTTTAGGTATAAAAATTGGTTTTCAAACAGGAAAAAAGGAGGTTTTTAGGGGATTTCACACAATTTTGATAAAATTAAACAGTACTAATCAGATAAAATGATAAATTTTGCATTGATTTAAATAGAAGTGATTAGGACCAATCAAGTTCAATAACATTATCTGATTGATGACATTAATAGTAATTGCATTAAGCAGAGTCGGCTGTAACATGTAACAAACTTTAACGCCTTGTTTTGATGTCAGTTTCCTGCCTCATAGTCTAAATTTAAGAAGCTATAGACAAAGAAATTATCTAGATTAAATAAACTACATAACTTCAATGTAATAAGTTTGGCATTAAAGTCTTTTCATAGTTTTTAAATTATAGTTTTATAAAGTCTATCACGCCAAAGTCATTAAATCCATAAGAGAATTCTGTTCATACATTATTATCTTGTCGACCGTTAGATAAAGCAGCGGTCTATGAAATTTGGGAATATAGGTACTCTTCAGATTCAGCAGCATAGTCAACAGGATAATATGTAAGTACAGAAAGAATAAAAACTTCACATATTTCAGCAATATAGTAGAGAATGAATATTTCTTACCAGGTCTAAACTGTTTAACAAACAGTAAAACGTGTCTGGAGGTATTGTAAATGATAACAGCAATCCTAGAAATAAAATATAAATTATAATTAATTTTACAAAATTTGAACTATACTTTATTTTCTGAATTGCACATGATAACTTTAAACTTTTTGTATAACACAGTTTACATTTTGTAAAGACTTTTTAAAATTAATCAGCCTTATATTATTTTGCTTAAAACATCAGTTCAGGTTTAAACAATTAAATTAGTTGGTAATATTCTGTTACCAGTCCCATTAAAAATCACCAAACTGTTTTGTTCTCCAAATATTCAAATATGGTTAAACGTTTATTGAATTGTTGACATTGGTTGATTTGCAATTCTTAGCTATATATTTCTAACATTTGGTGTTCAAAACAGCTTTGCAATATATAATGGATGCAACAGATAACGGAACAGATAATGCAACAGATAACGGAATTGAACTAATTTGTGTTTTGTTAAGCTAGAAGCAATTAATGAAATTGAAGGCTTAATTAGTAAAAAGAGGTACTTTACAAGAAAATTTGGACTATTAAGTAATGAAAACTGTATCCAAGAAGTAAATTCGAAACTGCACTTTGCAGTTTTCTATATTTAATTAACAGTTTGATAGTATCAGCAAAATAGTCCACTGCTTAAAATTTATTTAAACTTACGAATCATGGACACGCATCAAATCCCATATTTTTTCTTTACCATCCTAAAAGAAATTATACATCAAAACTAGATCAACACTGAATAGCACATACACATGTAGGGTCACTTGGGGTAAGTGGGACCCCTTTTTGGAACAGTACATTTTTGAAGGTTCATAAAAATTTTTTGAAGAGGTTCAATTTGAACTTGATGACATATTCTATTTAAGACACTATTAATAAACAAAAATTTATAATTAGGTTCTAAAATAATGTTCTACATTTTTCTTAACTGGTCTTTTTGTAAAAAATGAGACGGGGGTCCCACTTACCCCATAGGAAGGGGTAAGTTGGTCACCCCCTTTTTATTTTGATTGAAAGCAAGCAAAACTTAAGAGGGAGTAAGTGGGTCTTACTTGATAAAGTATAGAAGTTTTAGGTACAAAATATTTTATTCTAACTTAATCCATGTACGAGATATCTACTCACATTTAAATTAATAGGGTTGGTTGGGGTACCCCTTTTTGGAACACTACAATTACAGAATGTTTTCTTCAGGTTCGAATGGTTCGGGAGACTTATAAAGAAACCCTCGAAACTATTCCCCCACCCCACTGTGTGTTTTAATTAATTTCTCGGCAACATGAATAAAAAAAAAACAACTTAATAGGTTTTTTTACTTACCACAGCTTATATTAAAACGCAAAATTAATATAAAATTTCAATAAATTACTTATAAATGTTTCAATAAACATTAAAATGGTGAGTCTAGGGTGTCCCACTTACCCCATAATGAGGGGACCCACTTACCCCTACTTTGCTTAAATTACGGGGTAAGTGGGACCCCCCTCTTAAAAATTTTTAAATAAGAGATTTTGTGAAAATTCAAATTGCAGTATGTATTTTAAGTCAAACCTGGCACAACAGTTGAAAAAACATTAAAATATAGTGAAAACTTTCCTGGAAACACTTCTTTGAAAAATGCATCTTGAACTCTCCAAAAAAAAAATTATGGAAATTTTTTTACAATAGTTCTATAATCTTAAAAAGAAATGACACAAAACTCTAATATATGCAAAACCCATCAGTGTGACAAAATGTAACATGATCAATGTGAATATATGTGAAATGTCCTTTACATAGTTTAGTTTGAGAGGGGTGACCCACTTACCCCAAGTGACCCTATATAAATAGTTTTAAAATGATATTACTTAATACATGAAAACTCATTAAAACTGTACTAGACAATTCTGAGAAGATAAATATGAAAAATGTTGGTTAATTTTAACAATCTGGGCCAGTTGCAGAGGGTTAGCAAAAAGTTATATGATAAAGGATTCTCCCTAGTTTACTTTGCTTATTACAGCAACCTGAGGTTCTAAACAAATTATCTTATTTTATATGTACCACTGCTTAATTTATTGCTGGACATATATAGATATTGTGAGTATAATTATTCTTGTTTAGTAGTATCCAAGTCCTAAAAATGGGTCAATCTAGTCATAAATACTTTCAAATTATGTTTCTACATGTTTAATTTGTTTTCTAACTAAGTTTTAACTAGTTTAATCAATGTTTTTAACTTTCCATAACTTTAAATTTGGCACTTTACGATCTTCATCATCATCATCAAGTCTTAAAATGCCCAGTGGCACACACAAAAGGTCCTCAGTCCCGCCCTCCACCTTGACCTGTCAGTTGCAGCCACCCTCACCTCCTGCCAGCTGGTCTATCCTGCCTCTTTTCTCTACCTTTCCATCAGTCTCTGACATGTTATTTTTGGGTGACCTCTTCTTTGCCTTCCCTCTGGCTTCCACTCCAGGGCAACACCGGGGATTTCATTTCTATTCATTCTTCACACATGTCCAGTAAAACACCATCTATACTTAATTTTAATTTCTCGATCTATTGATTTAATTTTTGTTTGTTTTAATAATTTTATCATTTACAAATACAAATATTGACAACCAGCTACAGCTACAGGCAAAATTCCATTTACTTTTCACAAAATTCCTAAAACAGGACCCTGTCAGAAAAACCTGGATGAACCCCTGGTTATACTTGGCTACCAAAAAAATTGCTAAAGTCAGCTGCATGCCGGATTTGCTTCATTTACCCCGGCTTCTTAAGATTTACCCAAAATGTGTTCTAAAATTCATACAAATAAATCCCATTGCAAAATTAAGTTGCAGTATTCAACAGAATCATCTATATCGGAATTTTTTAATTAAGGCATACCTTTACAAACAGGAAATCAACAAACCTGTTCATATACCATTCTTGCTGGTTTAATATAAAAAGAATCATCACAATCAACTATTTTGACGTTTTTAATTTTATCCATTTAAACTTTTCAAAATGAAATTTTAAAAATTTTTAAAGGTGTGAATGTGAAACAAGGAAAACAACACACAGAGAAGAAGGAAAAGATAAAGAATGCATTCGGTTTCAGACTTTCAGAGACATAGAACTGTCACGAAATCTAAATAAACAATTCTACGTTGCCATACCTTTCTCCTGTTCCACTAAAAATTTCTCCTGTAATAGCACAGAGGAAATAAGACCAAATGTATGTTGCGCCCTCTACAAAACACTATAGAGCATTTTCAATCACGTGTCTCCGATCACGTGATCAAGCTGGCTTGGAGGATAGACAACTTTTCTTTAACATTAGGCTCCCATAGAGAATATGCGCTGCATTTAGTTTTTATAAAAAATGTTCATTTAAAAAGATTATTTAGGCTCGGTTAAAGACCGGAACGAAAGAATAATAGTTATTGAAGGTAAGTGCATAAGTTTTTGTGTTTTAATGGTAAGCTAAATTTAGAAAAAGACTTATTACGAGGTGACATGTTTTTGTTTACATTTGTTAGAACAATAGTGCCGTTTACATGAGCCAATTACCCGGGTAAAAGGCGGCTCTTACTCCTCTTTTCTACCCGGCATTCCCTACGAAGGGAAAAAGATAGGAAAAAGCCGGGTAGGATTGAATCCTAGTCAATAGACGACATTAGTGTGACCAGGGGCGCCGACTCCGGGGGTGCTGGGGTGCTCGAGCAACCCCAATGTTTTTTGTGGGGGTGCGCAGCAACCCCATGAAAAACCTATTTCTAAAAATTTTAGAAATGAGCTAAATCCCAAAACAGGAGCGCCGGCGGTGGGCAAGGTCGATCCCCGAAGTCTCCTACACCCCACTCCCACGAGTAAAAACAAAAACTTGAAAAGGCAGAAATTGGTGACTCGACCTATCGCAAGTTCGAAGCTTCCTCCCTCGTCTCGAACAGCGTTATTGTTTACATCACTCAAGACACGAGGTTGCAGAAAACACAAAAAGTTCCCGCCACAGAAAGGGACCTCCCGGCTTTTTCGAGAACCCTCAGTTTTTGACAGGTTTAGGAGGTTATAGTGACGAAAATCACGCGGAGAGAGGGCCGGTTGACGCTATGCCTTCTCTTCGGATTATCCTTAAAATTATGGGACATGTGACCATAAAAAAGAGACATATAGGGGGTGACATTTGTACTAGAACTACAAGAGGTCATTTGCAGTTGCACTTAGGCCCCGTTTACATAGCCCACCGAAAATGCCGGGTAAAATGCAGGATTTTGGGATTTGGAGGGGAATCTGAAAATGTGCTTAAAAACCCGTTTACATAGCCACTCTTGAAATCCAGGGATTTGACGTCACTGATCACGTGACTAGTCGAAGTATTTACGTAAAATCGATCCCATCATGCCTAGAGTTTTGTTTATTTATATTTTGAAAAATATGAAAGACAAAAAGATATGCTGTTTTTTTAAACCAAAACTTGAATTGATGATTAATAAAGTATCCCGATTGTTTTAATTCGGGTTTTCTTCACAATTCTCAAAATATTAAGTTCGTAAGATGCTGAATTAGATCAATACATTTTAGAGGGTAGAAATTACTTTTATAACCAACAAAATAATTAATGTTAAGTTAATAAAAAGCTTTACACTGATAACAAGAGCAAAAATTTCGATTGCTCTAACAAGCAATACTTTCCAAGATTCCATGGATAGTTAGGAACCTGCATATAAACAGAACACATAAGATGGATTTTATTTCAATAGTTTTTAAAACCTCTTGCATCTCTTTCCTCAGAGGAAGTCATTAGTGTTAAAGTGTAATTTGTAAAATTTTGGTTTGTAATAATGTGTAGAACTGACTGATTTTATAGATTAAAAAAAAAAGAAATTCTTGTTACACCATTTAAAAATCTTGAGTTTGATTATGTTTTAGCATTTACAAACCTTGATAATGAATTTATTTAAAAAAAAGACAATTTTTAAATCTATTAAAGTTTATGATAGGATAATTATCAAACCAAAGAAGATTTAAAAAGCAACGGTTTTATTTTACACGTAAAATATTAAAAATTGTACAATGTTTCGAGGATACTTTGATCCCCTTTGTCAGCAAGAATGAAATCTAACTAGAAAGAAAGAATTATCCAACTAGCTTCAATAAAATAAATCAACTGTGTCTCCTTATAAATCTCAAATTCAGATTTTAGAGAACTCAAAATTGTGTTTGGTATATTTGGTGGTAGATCACATGGGTTCAAAAAGAATTGGTGCACAGTAAAAACCTGAAGACAAAAAAATTTATGCATCAAGTTACAACTCGCCTAACCCGTATTTCCTTTTTTGTTATGTGAACAGAAACAAGAAAAATAAATCTTACAGTAAATAGTACTACATATCAGAAATGTTAATGAATATTACTCTTCTTTGTTTTAATATTTACATGATACGTAAAATCACAGCATGTAATAAGTTGCCATAATATTTTAAATCTGATTACATACATTAAAGTGGGTAATATGTACTGAAAAAATTTTACTCTTTGTACATACCTGTTCTGTTCTTTTCAAACAATGCAATTTGGCATGTGTACTTCAATTTCTATATATTTTAAATAATTCAAGGATGGGTAAAAGGAATTTAAAGAGATAATTTTATTTTATAAACTGTATTGTTTTATTTGAATTGATGACTACGACTTTGGATGGGTGAAAAATGTTCAGATAAAAGGTTTTCGTTCACATCAAGCACGTAACACATCAAGAAAAACCTCCAAAAACAGAAAATTATGATTTATGGTTATATAGTGACAGCCCAATATAAGAAGGCATTTTATAGTGTGTTCTCTAAATTCTTTGCTAGGTATGGTGGTTGGGAACGAGGAAATTAAAGTTTGAGTAAGGAGGGGACTTTTTTGTTAACACACCGTAACTTTGAGTGCCTTACACTTTTTGAAGGTCATGTGCCAATTCTTAAAAAACAACAGAATCATCACCTGCCAAGTAGTGATACCTATATGATATGGAAAAATTAATTTTTGATTTTAAAAGTTTTTTTTTTTTTGTCTTACCAAAGGTTTTAAAGAACTATTTAACATAAGAATAGAAATTAACATTAGACTAATTCTTAATGTCCAAGAAAACAGAGATTTTTCTAGAAATATAGGTTTTTGGCATAACGATGATAGTCATATTAATCACATATTATATTAATCATATTTATTTTGTACATTAAAAGTATGTACTGTAACAAATTTAATTACCAAAGAAATCACAATACAGTTCTAAATTTTATTACAAATGAATATCTTTAAAAAAATAATAATGTAATGAACAAATAAAAGGTGAATGAATATTACAAATAAAAAGGGGTAAAGACATAGGTTGGTAAATTTTTTCCCATGATGTGACTGTTAACCGGGAAAAATTTGTAATTGATGTTTCAAATAAACATTCAAAAACAAACCTCACCCAGTTTGTTTAAGTTGTCGACCAACAACTTTTTTTAAAGTTAGTAAATTCAATTCAGTTATCCAGGGGTATCCAGATCCAGTTTCCTTCTCCTAAAATCAACACATAATTAATAAAAAAATAACAAAAGACTTAAAAAATATCAGGACTAGGAACTAGGACTTCCACTAGAAACTATTTTATTTTAGTACTTATCCGTTAGCTGGGCACAAATGTCGCCAAATGTGAACCAAATGCTCGCCAAGCGAAGCAAATGACAAAACAGTCAACGAAAAACAAAACAAATGCGCCAGAGGCATATGTTCTTGTGCAGGAGGTGACCGTTGGAACAGAGAATTCTTTAATTCATTCTACAATATTTGGTGATTTTTTTGCTTGCGCCCAGCTAATGGATAAGTAACTTTAATTTTTCAGTTTTGAACATGTCATATCACACTTCTTCTAAAAGTTCTCACAATACAAAATAAAGTTAAAATACAAGTGCATAACAATTTGGGCGTTACTTGTGTATTAAGGTGTAACCAATTTCCCAACATTGAACAAACATCAACAATACACTGATTTTAATTTTTTTGGCAATAGTTTTATCCTAACACCAGATCAAAAACAAAATATTTTAGATTGAACTCGAACAAATTATAGCAAAAGTTTGGTTCAATATTCCGGCATTCGTCCCGCTTAATATCGCCAAGCTGTTTAGAAACCCAAATATTAGAAATATCCAAATAAATCTGTATACATAACACAATCTTTCAGTAGGACACTCTTCTGATGAATCGGGTAACCGAGAAAAGTTTGTAATTGATGTTCCAAACAAACATACAAATACAAACCTCACTCAGTTTTATGTGAAACCTTCTTCTGAAATCAAACATAAGAATTCACAAAAATTAACAAGATAGTTTTTACAAAATTGTTTAAAAACCTTATATTCAAACCGAAATTTTACTATGAGTAAAACATATCAGGACTATTACCCCTCTAAACCAGGTATAATTTGTTTAGTTTTCAACATGTCTTATCACACTTTCTCTAAAAATTCTTGCAACTTTAAATTAAGTTAAAATATATAAGTATCCATAACAATTTGGGTACTATAATTGTGTACTAAGCTGTTGACCCATTTGCTAACAGAAACTGTTTTGAAAAAACTTTCAAATGTTTATTCTTCTTCTTTCTGTCTTATTAAAAACTTCTTTATTTTTTTCTGGTTACATTAACACTATATAAAAAAACATAAAGGTTTAGATTGCACGAGACATTTGATGGATTTGAACCCAAATTTCCTGACACTTAAGTATGATTTTATCTGCATGTCACATTTGTACACTTGATAACTTTAAGAAAAATGAAAATTGTCGACAATCTGAAGTGAGTACTGAAGTTGTCAGTAAGTAAGAAGAGTAAAGAAGTCAGTGAGTACTGACATTGAAATACTGAAGTGAGAGGGCAAACCATGTTAAGTATAGTTATGTTGTTCATCAAGAGAGAGGTCAGATGAAGTTACATGGATGAGATAACTTTAGTTATTATCAATGAACTACATTAGTTTTAAAATGATATGGTAAATTTTAACGAGTCCTTTATTCCCTGTTATGAGGTTAAGATGGCATTATATAAAGTGAAACTGTGTACTATAAATTATGATAACCATTACCAAGCTATTATAGAGCTGAGTGAAGCTCAATTTTGTATTAATCATGGCACATGAAGAGACCCACTTCAAGCATTTATTACCTATATAAAGTATACTAATGTGTGTGCTTTAGATTTTTCAAAACTTAAAAACACCAAAAACCTAGTATTGGATTTGTAGTTTTGTTTAAGTAAAAACATCTTTCTCCAACATGGTTGAGATTAGATACAAGTAATACACTGTTTAGAATCATATTTTCGAAAGATTTATTATAGTGGAAACAATATCCTTCCAATTTACTAAGAAAACTTAAATATGCACACATAAATTTTATATAAAATAAGGAAAATTAGAATTAATAGTGTTTATGTTCGTTCGGTAAACAATCATAAAAGTCTCCGATTCAAAATTAAAAATGACAAGGAAAAACTTACTTTATTATTGTGGCGGAAAATCCTATAGTCGATAAAAACTGGATTTGTAGTTTCTTAAAGTTAATTTAACAATATTTAAAGCGAAAAATAATAAAATTTCTCAACAAGTAAGCGAAATCAACAAAGATGGCGGATTTCTGGAAGCGCAATGTATCATGGGAAAGGAGGATAAATTGAAATCCTGCATTTATCCCCCAATCGAGGTGGAACTTTAACTTCCTCCATTTCTCCCACCCCACTTGGGGATTGCAGGATATTGGAGAGCGAAAGTTCCGGCATTTATCCTGCATTTTGGCCTATGTAAACGGGCCCTTAGACTTTGGTTGTGATCGTATCTGTCTCTTAACGTTTTCCGCCTACATCGCTCGCTGGATTTTTGATTTTCCATAGGTAAGAACGCTTTTATAATTACTCGAAAAAAGTGAGGGGAGCATTGATTATCCTTTTTCTTAATTAGATAATAATTACTTTTGATGTTAAATATCTTTGTGACAGGGGATTTTAAAAACTATCCTATTTTGGTCTTAAAGTTAATAAAATAACGCCCTTTGTTTGAAATTATTTTTATCCATAAGTATGCTTTTGAATTCTATGAAACCTTTTGAACCTGTCCTCACTTTTTCTAATCTATTATTGGTTCCCAATTCAATAACATCAAAAATTAAAAAAAAAAAAAACAATTTTTAAAATCTTATGAAATTACAATTTTAATAGCACAATTAATCTTAAATTAAATATGAACTTGTGGAGGGAGCGCTTAAGTGATTTTTAGGATTTTTCTTCACTTGAAACTTCATAAGATTCAAGAAGGGAACAAGTCCATATAACATATATAGAATAAAAATTCCATTACTTATACAGTTTTTTTTTTTCAATTTTCTCAAAACTTCGTTTTTGGACTTATTCCCTTCTTGTAACTGACGATTCAATTATACACATACTTTTAAAAAAGCTACTTAGCTATTTTAATGCAAAAATTATTTTGTTTACAAAATGTGTGAAACATCAAATGTTTTTTGTATATATTCGGATTTGATTCTAATATTTTTTGCAGTCCCTTCAGTTTTTCTATTTAATGTTCACTGTGTATAATTTTTATGAAGCCGAAACCAGGCTAGAGAAATTACATAATTGCAAGAAAGATCGCATTTGAAGTTTTTATGATGCTTAGTTGAAAAAAAAAGCAATTCATAACTTATTAACTAACCTGTTAAATATAAGTTTTGGCAATTTGAAAAACATCAACATCTTAAAAGAGTTGAGAGAGATGAGTACAAAAGATAGGCATTAAAAACTATTATTAACATAGGCATTTTATCCAGCTTTTTATATCGATTTGCAAAGTAGAAATATTCATTCTTATAACTGATGATTTTTTTGCGAGGTAATGTTAATTAGATTTGAAATAAATTGATTTAGGGGCTTCTTTAGCTCTTTTTGTCTACTTTTTCAAGAGATTTGATGTTTAACTAACCAAAGTCAAATATAATTATTTGGCATATGCGAAAAATAACCACAACTTAAAAGAGTTGGGTGGGATAAGTATTAAAAACTGTCTATAAAATCGTACTACTAACACGACTTTAGCACTTCGTGGTATAGATATTTACGAATTTTGAAAATAAAAATTTCATAAATTTATGTATTTAAAGATTTTTAAACAAATGAACGAGGAAATAGTGAAGCGGGAAGTAAATTTTATCAATAAAATGAAGTCTTTAATATGCTGAAAATGTTAAAATGTACAGTAAATATTTCCTGTTTAGCACACCAGTATCTATTAAAAAACTCTGTTTTTTTTTATTCCTTTTGGACTATGGAAAACAATATTTTCAGAAAGTTTAATCCAAGTTTTGATGTGGTTAAAAATTTTAAAACTACTGGTGGCTGATAATAGTTACAAAAATTACTTTAATTGGAAAAATCTATAAAAAGTACCGATTAAAATGTGTTTCCCCCCTTATTATATAGAAAAAGGAAATACCACTCATGATTGAATTTATCAATAAATTTTCATAAGATCCAATCCAGATAAAAATTTTAATTGAACGGGCTTTAATTCTTGTGAACTTCATCAGGGTATATACTAAATATGTATTAAAAATGCTGGTTCAAACATGAAAATTTTATAAGTTATTTGAGCAACCCCACTGATTTTGAAAACCCGGCGCCCCTGAGTGTGACGTCACTTGCTTGTTTGGAAACGTTGATTCTATCCGTGATTGGTTCCTTGATTGGAGGTAAATCCGTACCAATCCGTACGGAACCAATCACAGATGGAATCTACGTTTCCAAACAAGCAAGTGACGTTTTGACTAATGTCGTCTATTGCCGGGTAGTACCCTCCTTTCCCATGATGCATTTCGTGTCCCATCCCACACTACCTTGCGTGTTGTGTAGTCCGCCATTTAATTGTTTGTGTGTGCTCTGTTGATTGTTTTGATATAATTTGTAATGGACATCAATAATGTAGAAAGTAGCAAATGCAGTTTGAAATGTGAAGATAAAACGTTAAGTTTAATAAACATCCAATTATTTTTTAAGACAAGCACAACTTACAAACATGATGAAAAACGGAAATCAAAACAATAAACATTGATGGAATTGAAACAATGTTGCCAACACAATTTTGTATAATTGTATAAGTGTTACTAGTAAATAAACAAAATATTCAACAAATAATACAAGATTGCTTTCATACATCTTCGCAGGTCTTCGGTAAGCAAATCTGCTATTATCCGTTGATTTTTTGCATATATCGCCAACGCTCTTTTAAAATTCATTCTGATGCTCTCTTTCAAAAACAAAAATGAGATATTTGTTAACAAACTTGGAAACCATGGAAACAGGCAGATCACTTTTCTTACCACGTGACCGAGAAAAAGCCGGGTTAGATCATGTCTCATGTAAACGCCTTCAAATTTCGTTACCCGGGTAGAGTTGGAAATTCCCTTCAACCCACTTTTTACCCGGGTAGCTACCCGGGTAGCATTTTTCCCATGTAAACGGCACTGTAAACGCCTTCAAATTTCGTTACCCGGGTAGAGTTGGAAATTCCCTTCAACCCACTTTTTACCCGGGTAGCATTTTTCCCATGTAAACGGCACTATAATGCGAGTCCGACACATCTGTAAAATACTTATAATATGCTACTGAAACTAAATATTGAATAATTAATAAATAATTAAGAATTTTAAAATATGTTAGTAGCATTGCGAATGGTACTTCCAATTAGAACACTGGCAGAAATGGTTTCAGCAATTAGAACACTGCTAAATATAAAATGTAGTATTATTGAATGACTTATATAATATGCAGAGATGCCATTTTAGAGTAAATAAAGGTTACTTTAAAGTAAACTTTGGAGAAAAACATAAAACATCCTTATTTTTCGCTTTTTCTACTACTGAATACCATTACTTTTCAATCAAGGTTTGTAGAGAGTGAAGGTTGGCTCATCCGTGACGTCACCCAATGGGAAGAGGGGTCTCTGCCAATGGCAATGCTCGTACAGAGCTGTACGAGCATTGCCATTGGCAGAGAACCCTCTTCCCATTGGGTGACGTAACTGTTGCTAAGGCCTTTGTTTATCTGTTGCTAAGGCGGTTTTTAGGTATGGGATCGGGATCACGTGATTGCAAATGCTCCAATAGAAGAATTCCAAGGCTAGTCATTTTCTGTAACTGTTAACCTCTGTAGGGCAAAAAATTGTAACATCTTCTGTTGCTAAGGCCGTTGTTAGGTCCGAGTCATGTGATTGAAAATGCTCTATTGCCCTTTTTCTTCCTTTAAAACTATTTTATTTTTTTAGCAATTTAAACAAGTAAAATTAAAACCAGTTTATTCTAAAAATGAGGTAGAAAACACAAATCATTTTGTATTCCCCCCCCCCCATGAATAAAACTTTTTAGATGAATTTGGATTAACCCTGTTTATTTTCATCATCCCTAATTACCAATACAAATTTTCTGTCCTGCTGACTTAAATAAATTTGCTAGGCCAAGTTACTTTCTAGATGTGAAAATACCCTATATATTATTCACATGCTAATCAATGAAAAAATTTTTAAAAGAATTAAGGAATGTTACGTATATTACAATAATCATTCATAAGAGTTGTGAATAACTTTATGCAATAATCATTTATAGTATATTTGAAATCCTATGCATAAAAATTAGTAACCCTTAGGTTTGGTTTTATAATAAAGCATTATAATATTTTTGTTTTTATTACTTTTTAAATTTGAAATTTCATATTATTTTGAATTTTTTGGTGTTCTAGTTCTACTCAGTGTTTAATTATTCAAGTCAAATTGAATATACAACTTTTATTTATTCTGAAAAAAAAAACCTGGTGTGAGACATTTACTTTGGGAAATAATGAAACAAGCATTTGAATATATTTTTATTAAAATTTAAAAAAAAACATCAACAATATTTTTTAATAAAATTTGCATGCTTTCTCAAAGTAAATGTTTCACTCCAGGTTTTTTTTTCAGAATAAATAAAAGTTGTATATTCAGTTTGACTTGAATAATTAAACACTGAGTAGAACATCAAAAATGCAAAATAATATGAAATTTAAAATTTAAAATAATAAAAACAAAATTATTTTAATACTTTATTATAAACCTAACCTAAGGGTTACTAATTTTTATGCATAAAAGAATTCAAATATACTATAATGATTATTGCATGAAATTATTCACAACTCTTATAGTCCAGGCAAATTAGACAAAATAAGGGCCAAACCCGGACATTCAATGTGACAGGCTGAAAATTGGTGGAAATGTAGAGGATAGTGTTCTGATTGATATCCTAAAATTCCCAAAAATTCTATGTTGGGGAAAATCAGCCATTTTGAAAAACGGCTGCCATCTTGGATTACGTTTTTAAGCATAGCGACTCAACCAAGCGTTCGATTGAGTTCGTTTTTGTCCTAAATTGTTTACTAATGAGTATATTAAGAGGCAACATCAAAAAGTTCGAAACAAGAAATTTAATTTAATTATAATTAATTTTTATTTAAAAAAGGCTTTGCTGCGTAAAAAGGTAGGTAGATATTCCAAATAAAAAGCTGAAAATTGGTGGAAATGTTGAGGATAGTATCCTAATTGTTACCCCAAAATTCCCAAAAAATCCATCCAAGGGAAACCGCCATTTCGAACAACAGCCGCAATCTTGGATTGCGTTTTCAAGCATTGGGACTGTCCCAAGCGTTCGATTGTGTTCGTTTTTGCTCCAAATTGTTTAATAATAAGTATTTTAAGAGAAAACGTCAAAAAGTTCGAAATAAAAAAGTTAATTTAATTATAATTAATTTTTATTTAATTAAATTTTTGCTGGGTCAAATACAGATAGACATTCAAAATAACAAGCTGAAAATTGGTGGAAACGTAAAAGATAGTGTGCTGATTGATATACCTAAATTCCCAAAAAATCCCTCTTGGGGAAAATCTCCCACTTTGAAAAAAGCCCCGTCCTCTTGGACCCACAATTTTAGCATAGTGGTAGTCTAATTTTCTCTTTACACAACAATGAAACTTCCCCAAAACGCATTGTTGTAGCCGAAAAAAGATGGAATTTTAAAGTCGAATATTTCAAAAACTATTCAAGCTATTAAAGTAAATTTGGGCTTAAAATGTAGATTATTTATTCAATAAAAACATGTCATTACGAGTATGGTCAAAAATATCACCGTTTGGTTACTATATCGTTTGGAGTTTAGTTTGGTTTCTCATTTTGACTATTTTGTTCATACTATTTGATTTAGTTGCAATCAAACGGTGATATTTTTGACCATATACGTAATGGCATGTTTTTATTGAATAAATAATCTGCATTTTAAGCCCAAATTTACTTTAATAGCTTGAATAGTTTTTGAAATATTCGACTTCAAAATTCCATCTTTTTTCGGCTACAACAATGCGTTTTGGGGAAGTTTCATTGTTGTGTAAAGAGAAAATTAGACTACCACTATGCTAAAATTGCTGGTCCAAGATGACGGGGCGTTTTTCAAAGTGGGAGATTTTAACCAAGAGGGATTTTTTGAGAATTTTGGTATATCAATCAGCACACTATCCTTTACGTTTCCACCAATTTTCAGCTTGTTATTTTGAATGTCTATCTGTATTTGACCCAGCAAAAATTTAATTAAATAAAAATTAATTATAATTAAATTAACTTTTTTATTTCGAACTTTTTGACGTTGTCTCTTAAAATACTTATTATTAAACAATTTGGAGCAAAACCGAACACAATCGAACGCTTGGGACAGTCGCAATGCTTGAAAACGCAATCCAAGATTGCGGCTGTTGTTCGAAATGGCGGTTTCCCTTGGATGGATTTTTTGGGAACTTTGGGGTATCAATTAGGATACTATCCTCAACATTTCCACCAATTTTCAGCTTTTTATTTGGAATATCTACCTACCTTTTTACGCAGCAAAGCTTTTTTTAAATAAAAATTAATTATAATTAAATTAAATTTCTTGTTTCGAACTTTTTGATGTTGCCTCTTAATATACTCATTAGTAAACAATTTAGGACAAAAACGAACTCAATCGAACGCTTGGTTGAGTCGCTATGCTTAAAAACGTAATCCAAGATGGCAGCATGAAAGAAATTTTTTGCTATTTGATCCCTTCTTTTCCCTCCCGTACTGGTCATACACAAGGTTAGTAGAGAGAGAAGGTTGGCTCATCCGTGACGTCACTGCTTGGAAAGGGGGTGCTCTGCCAATTACAGCGGTGATTCACAGCTGTACGAGCATTGCCATTGGCAGAGCACCCCCTTTCCAAGCAGTGACGTCACGGATGAGCCAACCTTCTCTCTCTACTAACCTTGGGTCATACATGTTCATTCAGGTACGGTCGAAGAGTTCTATTTTCTTTACTGCCCCCGAATTTTCGAAGAACTGATAGTGAGAAAGAGGGGTGGGCGGAACTAATTGCTTCCAGAAGGAGAAGGGCCACCGTAAACTTTTCCTCTGGATGTAATAAAACAATTTGCGGCCGGACCACCAGCAGTTTATCTCACCTATCTCCCTCAATCTCTTTGTATCTCCCCTCGCACTCGCGCCTGAGAGGGGTCGAAAATTGACCACACCAAGACGCCGGCACCATAAACTCAGGTTTCTTCCTGGAGGTAAGTGTTTTATTACATCCAGTGGAAAAAGTCTACGGTGCACCGAAGAGAGGGGTGAGGCTGTGTTTGTTTAGATAAGATTCAGGTTTCTTCCCGTCTTTTCGTGACCACCTGCAAACCAGATGTCTTATCTTTCTCGGACATCCAATGAGAGGACACTGGTCACAAACTTTCAGTTAAACATTCATACGAAACCCCAGAACGACATAGCAACTACTAGTACAGTACAGTCAAGCGCCCGACATCCGGACGTCCAAAAACCAGAATGGCCTGAAAACCGGACACTTTTGACCGATTGATTTTTTAAGCCATCGTTGAATTTATCTCAGACCAAGCTACGCTGATTTTTCATTACGAACACCTTTTCTAAAACGCAGTATCGGATTATAATAAGATCACTGATTATTTTCTAAAGTAGAACAAAATGTGCCGTTGCGCTGCAGGTGTATTCTTACTCGTTCTGGGTCTATTTAGATTTACATTTAAGTAGCAAAAATTGTTCGGATTGGGCTTTTTCTGAAGCCATTTGAACTTGATTCTCCTATTTAAGTGAAAGGCGGGTGAAAACGGTGAAAATAAAGGACCGCCGAATCTTGAAAAGCCAGCTCCTGAGACTTCTATGGAAAAGGTAAGTGCTTGAGCTGATAAAATTAATCGAATACATATGGATCCATGTTTTTGTGTCATCTGGGACTTTTATATTAGGGTGATTTGAAAAAAAAAGTTCTTTTCGATGTAAATCCGCTTTCGGATAGACAAATGGGGCTTCAATAAAGCATGATTTTTGATAGTGATGTATGGTAATAAAATAAAAATTTCCAAGCGTGGGGGGTAATTCCCCCCCCCCCCCCGGCGCCCCCCCCTATAAAAAATCCTGCATACGCCCTTGGCCGGGGCTTGCGTTTTTGAAGCTCAGCTTGTTTTTTCTCTGGTCTGGATTTTTTTTTGGCTAATTAGAAAATGAGAAAAGTACTTATTGAAAAGAAAATTATAATCTTCAACTAATTTTTAATGATTAATAATTATAAAAGGTGTTTGTGAGGTATTATGTTATGGATAAGTATTATGACTTTCCCCTCAATGGTATTATAAAAAATGAAAGGAGTATTTTATATTCATACAAGTGTTTGTTTATTTCCATTAAATACATATTTTTCAAAATGAAAGTGCATACAGTGAAGAATTTAGGCATCTCTAAGAAATTAAGGCATCATTAGAAATCTCCTAGAGAGATAATTTTTTTTATGTATTGGTCCAACATCCTTCTCTTTCTAGATCTTGTGCAAATTTTAATTTTTATAAAATGGGTGTGAACCCCCAGTTTATCAACTCACGAGCCGCCACTGATTGAATGTCCGGGTCAATGTCTAATTTGCCTGGACTTGGACTATTATGAATGATTATTGTAATATATGTAACATTCCTTAATTATCTTAATTTTTTTTATTGATTAGCATGTGGATAATATATAGGGTATTTTCACATCTAGAAAGTAACTTGGCCTAGCAAATTTATTTAAGTCAGTAGGACAGAAAATTTATACTGGTAATTAGGAATGATGAAAATAAAAAGGTTTAATCCAAATTCGTCAGAAAAGTTTCATTCATGGGGGGAAAATACAAAATGATTTGTGTTTTCTACCTCATTTTTAGAATAAACTGGTTTTAATTTTACTTGTTTAAATTGCTAAAAAAATAAAATAGTTTTAAGGAAGAAAAAGGGCAATTTTAAGTCGGGTAGCAAAAACAATATCACCAGAAAAATAGGCAGAAAAAGAAACTAAAACGATCGGATTTGCCCATTGAAAGGTATTGGTATTCAGTAGTAGAAAAAGCGAGCCGCGCGCGGAGCTCCCCATTGCATGACGTCACGGGCCTCATTTGTTTACTTGGGATGGGCCAACCTTCTCTCTCTACTAACCTTGCACGCCTTGCACTATACTTGTTCCCAGTTCCCAGTATACCGATAGATAGCGCTGTGCAAACAACCACAATGTTTAGCACGTGCGTTTTAACATAGAATTTCGTACTCATTTCGAAACCTCAATGTCCACTTATTTAAATGAATTTAATTTGGATTTTTCTCTTTTAATTATCGAAATATTGCCGAAGTATATCATTAGAACCACCCGAAGTAAAAATTTAAGGCACTGTCTATTTGGCCGGCAAATATACAACTAAACTGTACTCTTATTTACACGGCAACGGTTCTGACTGTAGACAAGGTTTGTAGAGAGATAAGGTTGGCTCATCCGTGACGTCACCTGATGGGAAGAGGGTGCTCTGCCAATGGCAATGCTCGTACAGCTCTATACAAACCTTGGACTGTAGATCAGCGCTGGGAGCTGGGACTCAAGGTTATTAGAAGAGAGAAGGTTGGCTCATTCGAGCTGATTGCGTAATGCCTGTGACGTCACTGTTTGGAGAGCCTTTAGGCGCGAAAAGGATTTCCATAGCGGGATTGTGCTGATGCGGTAAGTTGGTTTTGTGTTCTCTACTTTATAATCTGAAGTTATATTATTCTTTTATATTTTTTTGATTTCTAGACAGATTACCTGTCTTCATCTTCATAGGTTCTTAAAAAGGAGGAGGATGTTGGTGTGCTGTTTTTGGATGCAGCAACTATAGACAAAAAAACAGAGTAGAGGGTATCTCGTTCCACAGGTACGTTTAAAAGTGTCCGTAGATGCTTTGAAATCAATTATTGAACTTAAAATTGTACATTTTTATTGCCTCCTATTAAATTCGTATTAAAAAAGTTATAAACTGATGATGTTATGTTTTTTGAAATGCCTTTAAAAACTACTTGTTGCAGAATCACTTTCAGGCAAAAGTTATTGCTTATGTTTGAATAAAGTATTGTAATTGATGGGCTGCATATGTTGAGAAGTAGTTTTATTATTTTTAATACAATTTAAATATTCATTTGTTAATGTTCACCATGGTCTTACTCAGGATAATTTAATTTTAGTACAGATAATAAAATAATTTTTTTTATCAACAAATCATATGGCAATTGACTGTTCCTTTATATTACAAGGGAAATTAAAAACTCATTTATTTAATGTTACTATTTTGGTAGTGAGAAAAGTGAGTGTGCAATACTTTTCCTGCTTACCTATTGTTGTGTTTTTTTTATATTTTGTATACATTCACAGTATAATATTTAAAGTATCACGAAATTTCAAATTTAAAAAGTAAAATTGATTAGAAGTGGGAATTTTATAGAACCAAGAAAAATCTTAAACATATTGAAATTAAAAAAAAATACTGAATTACTATTGTGTGTTTCAAGATCCTGCCTTACCTATAATTTTAATAAGCACGACCTAAGGATTACTAAGTTCTATGCATTAAGGAATTCAAAAGTACTGTATAATGGTTATTGCATAAAACATACATATCTTTTATGAATACTTATTGGAAAATTTCAAAAGTTTTGGTAAATTTTAAGAAGCTGGGACTTGTTGATTTATTTTTAATTTTATTTATTATGACCTGGACAATTTATCGCCAACCCCTGGCGCAAGTCCCAGCTTCTTAAAATTAACCAAAATTTCTTATATACAAGTGGAATATGCAAAGGATGTTTTCACATCAAGAAAGAAACTTCATTTTAATTTTATTCAGATTTTCTCTAAGTATTTAAATAATAATTATATATAGCAAAAAAAATTTGCATTAATTTTATGTAACTCTGAAATTTTTTCCAAGCTAAAATGCCTGGAAGATTCTGATCCACATAATTTACCTCGAATTTTGTTAATAAAAATCACAAAGTTGTCAATAATGTAGTTTTGAAACGAATGACGATCAATATGTATATAGAATACTAAGGCAAAAACAAAGCGAGGTTAATAATATCTAATATCTAACCTTCTTTCTCTACCACAGAGTATAGAGCTTAATACTCTAAGACAACACTTAACTTATAGAGCTTAATACAGAGTATTAAGCTCTATACTCTGTGTTCTCTACTAACCTTGGCTGGGACTGCTATGTAGCTAAAACTGATCCCCTGAATCCGAATCCGACCTCCGTTTTTCTCCATCGGACTCATGTTTTATCATCGAGGTTATTTTATTTCCCCCTTAAGAACACAAAAAAAAATCGTTAAAAATGATAGAGGTTATTTTAAGTTATTTTTAAACGCTTATTTTTTACGCAATTCCTTTTTAAAAGGTCCATGCCATCCCCAAGGACCCAAATTTAATGAAAATAGGCCAAAATAGGCAGCAATGATTTTTACTAAAAGCTGTTGAAGTTTTAGCGCCCCCAAAGGGCATCATCGACCATTATTTTCTAAGCTTCTTGTGTAAAGATTCTGATGAAAAGATGAAAACCTACCAGTCAAAAAAACATTATCTAGTACAAAAAGCAAGGTTAGGAGTACTAAACCACCATAACATTGCCTCTGCAACAGTAAATAAACAAATCCAACAACAAAAACGAAACGAGAGTCAGCTAGCTGCTCTTTACTCGATATCTAAATCTAAATATTTTATTAAAATGGCTTAGAAACTAAATTATCCGCGTTCCAATTTATATTTACTCAAAATGTCTCAATGGTTCACCATTACTTTGAGATGTTGGGTAGCTTTTATTGCTTTTACGAATTTTGGAGCTGCCTTTCGGTGTTTCACAGAGGATAATTTTCTGCGATCAAAATTTTTCGCTATTGATTCGCCGTTGTGGAAATCAAGCGGTAGTCAACCTGTATTTTATGTTTTCTGGAATTTAAATACAGTATACTCTCGATATGACGGACGAACTTCAATAAGCCGAAAACCTCTATATCTGGAAAAATGTTTGACATTCCTTTAATGTTAATGTCCATTCTTATGTCAAAGACTTCTCTTAAAAAATCTTGAAATTTCAAAATTTTTTCGGGTTCAAAAATGAATTTTTCTACTTTGTAATTTACAATGCAGCCAGGTGATAATTTTTTGCTTAGAAGAATGTGTGCATAGGTCAAAGGTGCATAAATGTAAAATGTGCCATCAAAAATTTATTTCTCCGACACCTGTCGTATTAGCAGATGGCTTCTTCCGCACTTATAGTTGTTGCTCAGTAACTTATTGTTTCTAAATTGAAGCACAGACTTTTTTGCTTTTATGTTTTGAATAGAAAAGTAGTTTATAACAATCTGAAATAATTACTTTGCCTATTTTTGAAGAAATTTAAAATGCGTAATTTAAATATTTATTTAAGCTTTAAATTTTGAAAACTTAATTTCTAAACATAATTAATTTCAATAAAAATTTTTCTATTATTTTTTAAAAATCTGTTTCGGTATTAATAATAATAATAATCATGTGGAATTTAAACGTTTTACTATAGCATGTCTTTTCATATGATACACATATATACCATATTTCCTAATTTTTAACTTTTAGAAGATCTATTGTTATTCAAAAACTCTTTGTCTTCAAATGTTTTAACCATCCTTTCAACTTCGTCTTATCAAGAGTATACTGTATTATGAAATCTTCATATCATGATCAAATGTTAAATTCTTCAAACCTTTGATTTTACTTAAAAAGGGCTATCCATTAATGATAACACACTTTTTCAACATTATTGACCCCTTCCGTCTCCTATGTCACAAAATATCATACTTTTGCCATACCCCCTCCACCTGTCTCATATGATGCTCTTTTATAAACAATAGATTTTGAACAAGGTGGGCAAGAACCTGGGACCCAATATTTTAGTTCAAGTTAAAGTGTACCATGTACTCACTTTGTAATTTCAAAGAAACAAAAATATAATTTTCTATAATAATGTTTATGCCTATGCCTTAAAACTTTTATTTCAAGAAATATTTGTTGTCATTTTTTTTTGTTGATTCCCAATGTGGAATGTCACAATTCTTGTAACTTTCCCTATTCCACTTGTCACAAACTGATATACCCCTTGCCTTGATACTTTAAGATTTGCCGAATGCAGGGGCCAAGTTTTATGCCAAATTGCAAAAAAATAATCAAATTAATTTTTTGTGTGCGAAAAACATTGCGGCTGTGGACAATCATTCCTACATGTGTGGATTCTACAGAGAAAAGTGTATGAGCGTACAAAATGTGCGCAAATGGTACAGAGAATTCAAAAACGGACGTACAGATGCCCAACATGCTGGACAGCCTATGGGGGACGGATAACGTGGTTGGTGGGAGGAATGAGCGAAAGCTCCAACTTTAACAGCTGCCAAACCTTTAATAATAATCACAGAAAGCTGACGAGGGCGGTGATTTGTAGAAAAAAAAGCCAAGGTTTTATGCCAGTGTGTCCAAATTCCTCATAACAGAGTTCCTGACGTCTGCAGCTCCTTAGGAACCTTATTTTACGGACAACCCTTGTACCATTGAATTAACTTTTGTCTTCAGAACTTGTAAATTATCAATAGCTTTATATTGAAAAAGTGGGTCTGAGGTTTTCCTCCAGGAAATTTCACCTTTAAAAAGAAAGCCAAACTAATTTTTAGAGTCTAAGAAACATATTAATGATTTTCATGGCATATAAGTTTACTCTTAAATCCACGAACAGCTATAGGATAAAGTAGTGTGGGAAATTCATAGAAGGAAATCACGCCAAGTTGGTGAATTCTATCTAAAAACAATGAAAAACATTGTTTTCATTCAAACATTAGAATTAAAAATAAAGCCCTAAATTTATATTTCATCCTTAATAGAGCCCCAAGACTTAACTCTATTTGCCAAACTTTTCAGGAATCTAAAATATTCTATCTCCATTTAAGCACTTCTATGCATGCAATAATAAAAAATAGTGATAGCAGTGATCCCAATGGTTGATTTATAAAATCTTTTACTTCTGGTGATGCTGCATTAAATTTTTAATAGATTGATATTACCTAAAGTGGTTAAAAAATTAATTTTGTTATGATGCAAGTATCTTGAAATTTATTGATTAGCCAGGTGCTTAATTCACTTATTATGGTGAGTTTCACAAATTACACATAACAATGAAAAACAATGAAAACCATGCTAATTTTTAATTTGATTTTTTTAGTGCCTTATAACATTTGGTGCTTGTGCCTGGCTAATCCATGAATAATGGACTTGTACAGTATTTTAGTAGTTTAACCCTAAAGTTATAGTATATTTTTCTTGAAAATTAGTTCAGTGAGCATAAGTATTTTTCAAACTTAATTCTCTAAATTTTATTAATTTTTACACAGAAGGAGCCATTATTGAACGCATGTATGGTTTGTGGTCTCTTATGAATTGTGTTGTACTGTCCTGCTGTTTCTTTTTTATTGAAGATAAAAAGTAAGTATGTTGATGCCTCTATGAATCTTTTTTGTCTGTTTTAATTTATTCTGAATCATTCTACCCAATAAGTCATTTTACTATTTATATTAGTAATAAATCATGTGAGGAGATAGCACAGTATAGATTCCCATGTAGTTATTTATACTTACAGCCAGGGCTCTAGAAAGAGTATTGCTGGAATGGTCTATTCCTCCTAAAAATAAAGTCAATTTTTAGTTAAAATATGATTTATTAGTGTAATAAGCTGTTACATAAAATTTACTTCACACGTGAACAATTTTACATTTTTCCTTCGGTTACCACATGCATCTCTTATAAAGTACAGTTGACTCCACTTAATGTGTTTATAAATTAGATTATGTTATTAAAGTTGACAGGATATGGTGACCCAAATCCATGGTTGTGTGTTGAAAGTATAGACCTTGGAATACTGATAGATGGAGTGAGCGCGCAAGGCCGGGGATGAAACATGTTCGGCCGTTCCGCCAGGCCTACCCCACGTGACCCAGCAGATCGCTCCTCTCCTTGTTTTCAATGGGAGAGAAGCAGAGTGAGGTCCTACCCCACTTGACTCTCGAGCGGGAGATCTTTCATCCCAGGCACCGGCATACCGCTATGAGGATGCGCGCGCATGCTCCGTCTATCTGTTTTCTAAGGTCGATGGTTGAAAGGATATCATAAATAATGTATTCCCAGGTCCCTGCACCTTGCAGATCTTTGCTTGTTTACTGGAATTCAGATTATTTTGAGTGGTTTAATTTAATAGAATGGAAAAGGAAAGATCATCTATAGGAAAGTTTTGACCAGTTGCGTTGATCAAGTCGCTGCATGTAAACCTGACCTAGTTTTGTGAAGTTTTATGCGGTGCCTTGTGTTTAGCCATGATCGATTGACTTCTTCAGTGTCTTCCCCTTGACTCTGTCTGACCTTCAAGGAAGAGGGTGAAAAAGACTTACCTGAGGATATTTTGTTATGCTTGATCATAATTGATATTTGATGTTATTAAAAATATAGTTTTACCCATTACTTAGGATTTATAGGCTTTTATCAACCTTTAAAGAAATAAAACAGTTTTAACTAGTCAAGGTGATCAGTAAACCTTACTATACTATTATTTTAATTTCCCCCTTTGAATATTCATCGCCCCCCCAATTGCCCCCCACTTATTTATCACCCCCCTGATAAACCAAATCGCCCCCCTGGGGGCGATCGCCCCCAGGTTGGGAACCACTGTTTTAGACAACAAAAAGTAGAAATATTCATAAATAATTTCAAACTCCTGAATTAAAATGTTTAATTAGATCAATAACTATTCAGTTTATTAATAAAAGTCAGAAAAATTTGTTGATATTTGGATATTATTTAGTGATTTGGATATTGGCAATATTTAGCGGGGACTCTTAACGGAATTGTACCAAAAATACTGCTGAAATCTTCACTTTTAAAACATAACTTCCTAATGCCTACTCAGTTCATTCTCCCTTAGAACACAAAAGCAGGGTTTACTGAGTATAACTTGAAATCCCGGAAAACTATTAAAGTAACAAACCTTTTATCCGGAATCCTCCAAAATCCAGAGCCTTTTGCAGATTTAAAAAATTTATTTCTTATTCTGAAAATATTTTCCCCACAAAACTTACGGTGTGCCCAACGAGACAGAACAGTTGGGAAAGTTTTACTACAGCTGTATGTAAATGCAACTGGATTGTAGCTACGCTGCGTAATATTTCTTTTATAATGACATTGCTACTGTAATCGCGCTTTAGAACCAATTGTGGGACGGGATTATTCATAAAAGAAGTTATTTATGCTGCAGCCCTGCACTTATTTTTTAATTGGACTTAATTTTGCACTTTCTTATTGTTGAGCTCAAGATTTCTGATAAAACCAGGAATTCATGCTGTTAAAAAAATGGATTTCCGGTGCTACCAAGTAAAGTTGCACCTCTGCAAAAGCCTCTTCCACAAAACATACTTATCTTTCCTTCCACTCAACAAATCAGTTCATCACAGAGGGGGAATCTGGGGGTAGAACCTAGGCAAAGTCAGAGATTCTTCTGAATACTGCCAGATACTACAGAGTCTGAAAGAATTAACACAAACACATGGTTGATCCAACTAAGTCTATTTTCACCCTTGATTAATAAGAGTTCTAAATCTTCATTCTCCAAGGGTTGTAACAGGGAAGGGGTCACTTGACACTAGAGGCAATTTAAGCAAATTATTTAGTATTTAAATCATATGAAATTCATAATTTTAGTTCTCCATTTGGGGTAAATACTAATGTGTATTTTTTAAATTTCAGAATCATTGGACTATCTATGTTTGTTCTAGTAATTTATATATGCTTCTTTGCTATGGAAAGTTATTTCTATAAAACACTTTTGATCCATGGTCCTACAATTTATCCTTGTGCTCTCAGTGGTAAGATATTTGAAATACTTTAAAAAGTAAAGAATACCTTTATATGGATGTAAATTTTTATCGTTAAATACATGGTTAATACAGGGGTTTCCAACTGATGATCCTTGATGCCCTTTTGTATGGCCTGTAAAGCCTTCTAAAGATATAATTTGCTAGCAGCTTCAAAACTGAAAACTTAATTAAATTTTTTTAAGTATTTGTTTTAATTGTTTGTTTAATTTGCTTTTATGTATCAATATCATTAGTTTAAATATTTTTTCTTTAATTTTTATGGAAGTTTGTCCCACACCTACAAAAGAATTCACATAGTTTTATATCCTCAATTGAAATAGGAAATATACTGCATCTCTCTGATATTGCATGAATATGGTTACTACTTCTAAGTGGCTTAGGTGAATTTTTTGGCATAGTATGTCTTTTTTCTTTGTGTTTAGAAAATTTAGTTGTCTTTTGTGTTTGAATAGTGATTTTAGGTAGTAAAATGTTTTTTTCTAATGAAGGTAGCTAAATGGTGAATTTCTGATGTATTTAACCAAAAATATTTTATGAATATATGTAATGGGTATGGGTGAAATAATGCCATCATTCTTTTTTCTTTCAATATTATTCAGCCCCCAATTTTTTTTACTTGGGTAATTTGAAATGCTGTCTTCTTACTAGACAGCAACGTTAGTTGACCCTATACTAACACTAAGAAACAAAGTAGTTTGCATCGCGACGTCTGAATTTTGAGTGAAATTCAGAACGTCAATTTAAAAATATGATTAATTTGTTAAACCCATGTATATATAGTGTCTTTTTATCACAATTCTCATACCGAAACTCCTCCTGGCAACCCAACAGGCTTTGTGTTTACTCATTTTATCCTTCCCTGTAGTGACATACTGGGTTCAGGAAACGTTGCTGTCGAGTATAGCTAGTTTGTGAATGTGTGTTTATATTGAAAATACTTTATATAAGTAAAACTAATTTTTAACTTTCAGCACTTACTCTTATGTGGTTACTTGCCAGCCTCAAGTTTTCCCATAAACCTTCAAGAGAAGAATTTGATGAAAATGAAGTATTGAGAAGACAGTTTCAATTCAAGAGCATCAATCGCAAAGTTCAATAACTCTCCTTATATCACGTAGTATATCAGAACTCCAAAATCCATCAGAGAGTAAAAGTAATGTTACTAAATTTTAAATTGACAAATCAAGTCGTAAAATGTTCATTAGTAGCTATTATTTCAACCTAAATTCCTTTAAAAATATTTTATAGCAAAAAAAATAATTTAAATTTGCCTAGTCATGTTTACTTTTTCTCTGATTGGCTTCCAAGATATGTATATAAGATCTCATCCATGTCAAACCAAAATTATTTTATTATTGAACTTTTTATAATCATGAACAATTCTTATTTCAAATACATTGATATCATATTTATACAGTAACGGACCCTTTATCCGGCAAGCTCGGGGCCGACATCGTCGCGGATTTCGGAATTTTCCGGATTTCGGGTCCGGCCCGTAAAAAACGCCAGTAAAGCCAAAATACCCGCTTCCCAGTCCCTACCATCATTTTCCATTCTCGTAAATCTAAATTTCCGATCATATGAACGGGAATTAAAATTGCGTTAACATCGTCTGCGTTGTTCTGATCGTCCGTTTTAATAGTAGAGGATCCTGCAAAAAAATTCCGGCGAAGCACGTGGGTCGTCCCGGAACCGATAGCGAAGCAGCAGGAGGCGAAGAGAAGATTAGAACAGAAGAGAAGGGCCCTTCCAAACTTTTACGACGGCCGGAGAAACGCCCCTTCGCGGAGTAGCGGACAACTCCGAACTCCGCGGCCGGCGGACTCCGCGAAGGCGCGTTTCTCCGGCCTTCGTAAAAGTTCGGAAGGGCCCGAAAGCTGTACGCCTTGGGGTTCTTTTATACCCCACAGGCTAAACAGTCATGGTGGCAAGGCAGGGACAACGGAGCCAACTCATTCACGGAGACGATGTCACAAAAGGCGCCACGCAACCATTGCGCGTCGTAGCAGCATTTGCTCATTAAAAATTCTTTAATTTTTTTTTTTTGAATGCGAGCCGGATTTCGGGTCCTTCCGGATAAAGGGTCCGTTACTGTACTTAATCATTTTTAGTAAGTTAAAACGTGTATCAATCATTAAGTTACTTGCTCTGGGGTTTCCAAAGTGGTCAGTACTGACCCCTGAGGTCCAAGACATCAAATAATAAATGAAGGTCAAGAGGGGATCCCTCATTGAAATTTTGTCTAAGGGGTGGGGCAAACTTTTAGGTAGCCCTAGTTAAGCCAAATTCTTCGGTGGGTCCCTGATGCAGCCTAAATAATCCATCAGGGCGTTGAGTGAAAAACCTATGTTTGATGTAAGCGTGCTTGATAGCTTCCAAAGGTTGAATTTCTAGTCAGAAATTTAATACAATTTTACAAAATGAAATTTGGGTAGTATCTCTCTCCATTACTTGGCAAGAGATTTGACTTCAATTGTTCCCTACTATTTTCAGCAGCATTTCAGTTCAAAACACTGTTATTTTTTTGTATAGTAGCTTTTTCCTTGCCATTAGTATTATGCCTCTGAATTAACGTGGTGTGGCTATGTGTGACGAAAAGGTTGTGCATTGCTTAGAAGATGGCTGTAAACACTAGTAAAATGAAAATATGTAAGAATAAAAGTAACACTTTTTGCAAGTTTGGTCTCTTTATTATACATCTAAGGAACTTAATTTTATTAAATATTAAGTGTGCTAATAAAATATTTTATTCCTTAAATGCTATATTTTTCCCTAGTGTTAGAAACCTGCCCAGAAAGTAATTATATTTGGTGTTAAATGATGTATTTTTTTGGTTTTACTTGCATTTTGATCACCCTTAAAGGGATTTTTCAGCTGTGAAGTTTTTTAAATGGATTTTTGTGCCATGGAAGTAGTTGCTCGTTGTCGATGCACAACTTTTATGTCATGCCCATAACCAGCGTTTTTGGGTTTGCTTCTGAGAACGGTAGTTTTTAAAATAATTAAATAATGATCAGATCATAAAAATTTTGCCACAGATTATCTTAAGTGAACATCTGTATGAAAAAATTAAAATAAAATAACCTTTACTTCCCAATTGTCAATTTTTTTTTTAAAAAAAAAGGCCATTTGGTCAATGATTAACTTGAAGACAAAAATCATATGATGAAATTGGATTTAAAACTGAATTTCACTGCATATTTAGGTACTGATCTTATAAAATTAATCGAAATATACATTGGAAGTTAAAAAAATCCAGGAAGCAATCTTTACAACTTTTATATCCTTTGTAAGACGTTGCTAATAAAGTTTAATTTTTGATATTTCAACCCAGATAAAGGATGAAGAAATTAAAAAGTACCAATATTTATTTTCAACTCAATATTACAGTGGGTGGCCATTGAATTAGGAACATTTCTCGGATTTCAGTTTTTTCAAGTTTAATGACTGCATTTTTCAGCAAAGTTATTTATTTTAAACCTCATAGGTATTTTTTATTTACAAGGGGGTATTCTTAGGATAATAAATACAGCAGAACTATCTTGTAAAATTAATATTTTTTATTTGGAATAAATGTATGAATAAATAGAAATTTGATGAGAAAAATCTCAGTATTTTGTAATACCGCCTTTTGTTGAAATTACTGCTTCTACGTGTCGGGGCATGTTCTCTATACATTTTTTGGACAAGAAAACGTGCTTAGAATATTTCAAACTTATTTTTTAACTTATCTTTATTAGCAATTGTCATCCAGATTCGAATAAAATCACTTAATTTCGAAAATAAAACAATTATCTAGTTTTGCCACTCATAAAACTCTTATAAAATAATGCCAGAATCAATAAAAAATAAAATAAACATAATTAAAGTTAATTTATATGCTTAAAAATCGTTTAATACTGAAATTATGTGTCCCTAATTCAATGGCCACCCACTGTATGTTACTTAGAAATGACGTTGACATATAATATACTTATCCAACTTGGATTGTGATCATGCTTTTTTTTAATATTTCAAGTACCCTGTGATTGTGATACCTTTTTTCATAAAGTTTAAGACTGTTTAGGGTGAACTGACTAGTATTTGACAATTTCAGCATAAAAATGCAAAAATCAGGAATTGTGTGCATAATATGAATCTGGTTAGAACAAATATAATATTTCTCAAAAAAATCAAAGTAATCAACAAAGCTTTAAAGCAGAAGCTGTCACAATTAGCCATGGTGTTATATGTTTAGTTCTATCTTAAACCATCAACCTAGTGTTTATGTTTGTTTTAGATGAACAAAACTTATTTAAAATTAATTAACCATTTGATAATAGAGGGTTGGTCAACTACTGGTTGTCTAAAAATATATCACAGGGGTGCAGAAAATGTTTCAGTGTCGAATATTTCCCCAGAACACAATTTGTTTTCGAAACTTCCCCCAAAATTGTCTGTGTGTGACTGATCCCCAGTCAATCTAATTAACCAACTACACAAGTCCAAACACTTCAAGAAAATCAAAAAACAATAGTGGTTTAAGGAACACCTAGTCAAAATTAAAATTCAAGCAGCTTAAAATATGCTCAGGAGAGGCCTGAGCACATCTGAACTTGATGCAGGCCTTAAAAACTTTTCGGCCCTTTTTATAGGTGAGACTCCTCAAATGTCCACTAGCAAAGCAGGAAAAACAAGTTTGCTGTGGACAAGAGCCCCCTAAAGAAAGCACCACCAGGACACTCTTTTGTACCAATTATGTACGGGGGGGGGCACTTTCCATAGGTCGTTAGCTTTTCTCTTACTCTCTGAGAAAACCTCTCCAAATGTGGAAGGCAAATCTGGCTGAAGAATCTCCATGCCAAAATTGTCTTAATACTTTCATCAAAATTGCCCCATATTTTCATTCACGTTTTAAGAAAAAACACTATTTTAGAGAAAATCACCATTCTTGTTATAGATATGTTAACAATTAAAACACAAAGAAAAGCCAACTTTTAAATATTCTCCAAGGAAACTCTTCTTTTCAGTGTAGATCCAAAGTTTTCCAGCTGTTCATCCATAATTATGTAGTTTTCACCTAATTTCTGTAGAATTTGGAGCGAATGATACTGTCAAAAGCTAAAATATTTGCTGCTAAGAACAACTTGGATTTGTGGAGGTTTTCTTTACAAACTTAGGCAAAAATTTCCCCTCTACTTAGTTTGGGCATTCGGAGATATTCTCCACCCTGCTATATCAGTGCCAGTAAATGACCAAAATAGTCAAATTAGTGAATATTTATTTTTAAAAATAACATTCTGTTTAAACTGAACCATATAAAGATTTTTACCTGTATTAAAAGTAAGCTTACTTTTATTATAAATATTAAAATATTTTCAGTAATTCACTCAATTTTTCTGGCCGATAATTTTACCCACCTGAGGGTAGACTAATATACAGTTACAAATAATTACCCTGATATTTTTTTATATTCACTTTAAAATATAATAAATATATCTTTACTGAAAGTCTAAGCAATTAAATATTGCTTTTTTACTCTGGAAATGAAATGGTCAACTACTGGCAAAATCTCACTTTGGAGCCATATTGCCCGGCACCACCAGGGGCGGGTCCAGGGGGGGGGCCCTGGGGGCCATGGCCCCCCCCGAGAAACCCTAACAAATAGCTTAAAAAACACTTTCTTAATGTTAAAATTCAAAAAATTTTCTGGGGGAGAACCCCCAAACCCCCCTTTAATATTTTGACATCCATAGGCGCCAACTTTTATAAAATATTGGGGGGGGGGGGGAGGGCCAGTACAAGACGTTAAAAAACATAAAATTAAAAGAAACAAAAATAAATTTACGTGCCTAATTAACTAATTTTGTATCAGATGTATAGATTAAATTTCGTTACATGTCCCTTTAAATATCGCCAAGGTGTAATATTTTGAGGTGCATTTAATGTAAAAGTTTTGTGTAATAATGCGAGCTCGAAATAAGATGGGGGTCTGGGCGCACTCTCCCAGAAAAATTTTAGAAATTTCTCTGTTAAAAGTAGCATTTCAGCTTAATTCAAAAGTTTGGGGGCTCTCCCCAAGAAAATTTTTAAAATTTGACCCTTAAAAGAAATTTTTAACACATTCTGAGACCTTTGGTGGGTTACCCTCTCCCCAAATAACCGCTCATGAAGGGGATTCCAAACCAGAAAATATCCAAACATCACAAAATATTGGGGGGGGGGGGGATTGGATTGAATTGATTGGGGAAACATTGGATGGGGCTCAAGTCCTCTCAAACCGGTAATACTATAGTTTAAATGGGCGTATTTGCAAAAATTTTCAGGAGAGGACCCCCGGCCCTTTTCAAAATTGGGCATCTATTTATAATTTCATCCTTGAAAATTCTGTGGTTTACATGCTTTTAAAATGAGCTGAAACTTTATTTTTAGAGGCAAATTTTCAAAAATTTTCTAGGGGGCACCCCCAGACCCCCTATTAATTTCTCATGGTTACTTATTTACTGTTTTCTCCTTGAACTTGTTTCTCTCCTCTCCTTTTAGGAGTACAAGAAGTTACCCTCTTTAGGTGTTATCCAATGGATACCAAATGTACAAAAATGAGTAGAAAAACTTCTATTTGAAGCCAAATTTCACAAAATTTTCTGGGGGAGGACCCCCAGACCCCCCACATTTGCTTTCGAGCTAGCATTATCTGAAGAAACCTTTAGAACTTTAACAAAGTTTCGCATTTTATTTATGTTATACTTGGAAATTTGGGAGCCAAACACCTCGCGAACTCAAGTATTATTATGGCCTTACAAAAATGTCCCCCCCCACTAAGTTACAATAAACCCTTAAAAAGCTGCTTGAAAGCAAGCACTCTTCAAAAAATTTTCTGAGGCACTGAAAATTTCGAATGTAATACCCTCCGACTTTGACATGGCCTCCCCCGAAAATCTGGTCTGGAACCGCCCTTGGGCACCACCCTGCATAGCAAATGAATGTGCATTGCAGTTACTGTAGCACAAGAACTTGGGTGCTGTTACAATAAATAACTAAAATTCTAGAAAAGAGAACAGAAAAATTTTAATCAATTATTAATCCTCATGCATTGATTGATATTAAATCACTATGTTTTTGGGGAAAATGTTATGAAACTTGGAGAAACTTCCACTAAATGGTTAATTACTGGGCAGTTCACCCTATTTATTTTACTTTGATTTTTATATGGATTTATTCTTAATTTTATATTTTTTTTGAAGGTGTTATTAAAAATTTTATCTTAATCATTTAAAAATGCATCAGATTGAAATAAAGAATTAAATCCAATGCATAGATTATTTGTAAGTTCAAAAAATGTACAGGTCTATAAAATATATATTATATATACACACATACAAACATAGGCACAACTGAAATAGTCCATTGATAATGGTACTATAAAATCATTTTTTCCCAAATATGAATTTTGATTTAATTGTGTGGGGAACATGTCGTATGGTAACTGAAATTCTTGTGTCTCTAGTAATGTCTTCATTATGTTGAATGCTACACATAGCTAAGTTTTTTATGTTTTCATCTACTTTGTCAATTTGTTGCTCCTTGATCCCATGTAGATGATTGGTATACATGGAGTCTTTCACTATTAGGAGACTGCGTCTTTCAAGATATAAAGAGCCAATGTAACGGTCATTTAGATTTTCCTAAAAAACAAGAAAGTTAAAAATTTATATTGAAAAATTTTGCTGCATGCAATACTATCTGTCTAAGGTAAAAAACCCTTTTATGCAAAGTTAGTTGATTAAGAAATTAGTACAAACAAAATTTAGGAGAAACCCACTAATGATATTCAAACTTGTTGAACCCCTCAGCTATCAATGTAAGTATGACTGCGATGCCATGCATCTGGAGGTTGAATCCCTGCTCATGCATGGATGTTTGTTCCATCATAGTGAATGTATGTGTGTGGCCCTGATAAGAGTATTTCACTTCCCTGATTGAGAACACAGGTGGGCAGGGTTTGAAAAAACAAACAGTTTTTTTTTTAAACCAACCCAGGTAGGGGTTTTTTTTTCGGGTTTATTAGTTATTACAGCAGAGTTTTGCAGCTGGAAGGAATTTAAGTGTAAAGTTTTATAATTACAGAAATAGGTAATGCTAAGTGAGTGCTATTAATCTTGGCAGTATATGGATGAAATATAAATATTCAAGTATCTACCATTGGCTACTACTGGCAAGAATGTAGCCAGGAATTTCCTTTGAAGGGATTCAATGGAAAAATGTACTATCAAATAACAATTTTCTGTGGTTATAAAAATAAATTTTTAAACATTTCCTTATTACTTTTCAATTGCTTCTCTGTTAGTTAATGATGAATATTTATTAGTATCAGAATTAAGATTGAGTACTTTTTAATCCCTACTCTAGTTGGATTCCAAGTTTTCATCAATAGTGGAAATATTTTTTAGTTTTTGTGAAGCTCCATATTGGAAAGTGGGGTTTACAGGATCTCCCTCAGAAAACTTCTGAAATTTTGCCCCTTGAAAACTGAAAAACTCTTATAGAATTCCTCTAATTAGGTAATTGGTACCCTTTTCAGATGCATTTAACAAAAACTTCCCCCTTGAATCATTGTTCTAAAAATTGAGAAATTCTGTTCAAGTGTGCACCAAGGGGAGGGGCACATTTGAACGCCGGCATAAATAATACAAAATCCATTTTTAGAAAGCTACCAAATTCATTGTACATTTAAGTTTACATTCATAGCAATCAATTAGCCCTCCTGCTGGCCAGCCCGAGAATACTCAACTTTCTCCCATGTTAAACCATTGACAAGTGAAAAAGCTGGCCGCCGAGAGGGTAAAGATGGATATTTGGCTCTTTCTTTCATTTTAAAAATGTCAAAAGTTAGATAAAAGTGTTTAAGAAAAAAAGTTTTCCCCTTAAATTTCAGAGTTTTTTTGGCGATTTATCTTAGCACCAACAATTGAAATAATCACCAAAGATTACACTCTTGACTCGAGTCAGCAACCAATTTAAAAGTCTTGCTGCCAAGCTCCCCTGGATTTTGATAGAAATTAACATAAATGATTGGGAGATCAATAAATCTATTTTTAGCTATTTCCATTCATCAAGTCATTAACAATAAAGGTTTAAATTTTCTAGCTTACACATACAATAGAAATATACAGTAAATAAAAGTGAAAATATTTTTCAAATAAAAAAACAAATACCATAACTGAGTTCTCTTCCATGGAAGATTTTTCATAGTAGTCTAATACAGTATGCGAACCAAGATTTATTGTAGTAATTGTTGGGTAGAACAGTGGACCATCTTCATGAGGCTAAAAGAAATACTCTAATTTAAAATTTAGGAATGGATACCATATGCCTGCAATGAAAGCAATACAAGGGAATTGAAAGCCAAACTTTGTACTTTTTGGTGCTGATTTGAAAATTTTTCAATCAGGCCACATTTTTAAAAAAATTTAATTTTTGAGTTTTTATTAACATCTTCCAAATTTTTTTACATTGAATTTCTTCCCTTTCTGTCTGACCATCCTACTATAGGGCGTAAACCTACAGAATACCTCTCTGTCATCATCCATTCCTCCATCCCCGTTGCAATCTAACAAAATCGTTGCACGAAATCATGAGTTGTGTCATTAGTCTGAGACAGTGACAAGTAAAAACTTAATCACAGAAACCATTTTTACAGTTGCTTTTCTTTGAGTGTTTTGTAAAATATAACTTTGAGTTCGAGATATTGTGAAAATTTCCCAAATGACTTTTGTTTCATATGTGGGGAATATAAGTGTTATTAAAATTCGCATGAGGAGAATTACAAACTGTGTTATAGACAACTTTATCTTGCTTATTTTGACATGGAACTTGGACTAACTGCAAAAATTAAAGTTAATATCTTATCCTGATTACCTTTCACTGGCCATGTACTGTTCTTATGGACCTAATGTGCCAGTGCTTTCGCCTTCAACTGAAATCTCTTCAGATTCAAAACATCAAGAAGTTTAAGCCTCTGATACCAAATATAATAAGTCTTCTGAAGGCGATTCACGTCAGCCCTTTTCTGAAGTTGAACTTAATAATTTGAAAAGAGATCTAGGCCTTTTGGAAAAAAATAAGGCACCTGAATTGTTGGGATTCAGATTTAAAGAAAGAAGTTATTAGCCAAAGGAAACTGTTTTTATTAATACAGGAATCGAGAAAAGGAATTTGTTAAGTACTTTGAAGAAGAGAACATGGTCTATTGTTCTCATGTACTGGAGAAAAGCAATTTTAATATCACCAACAATAAAGATGACTGTTTATAAATTTGTCTAAAAGGAGCAGTAAAGATGTCTCCATGTTTCTTGTCCAACATGGGGCATATACAAAGCAAGTAAGATGTGAGTGGGACAGCTGCGATGAGACAAAACAAAGATTGGGCCAAAAAAAAACCAAATTTTGAATAAGGCACCCCTCTGCATTTAAAAATTAGATGTAATAAAGATAATAAATGCAAAACTTATTCCCGATATTACTTTTTTAAATAGGATTTTAGCAAAAATACCAGTTTCGATTTTACTGAAAGTGCTGATATGGTGGACAAAATGTAGGTCATTTTCAAAATCATGACACCAAATAACATAAAAATCGGCAAAAAATTCACTTGTATTTTTCAAAAACTTCAATTTTGCAGCCCTATGATGTGTTATACAAAATTTGAGTAATTAGGTTGGATGAGGAAAATTATTTTGTTTTAACAAGCACAAAAATACTTGGTTTTTTCTGTTTTTACAATATTCTTCATTTATGCTGTTGATCATTTTGATAGTAATAGATCTTGTAATCACAATTAAGATGAACATGAAAAATCAAAAAGTTAACTAATGAAAAATCCTAAATGAGTTTTGATCTGTGATTATTTTTAATCTGCAAAACAAAGGATTAAAACTATCACATCTCATCTAAATAGAGCTTTATGTTTTAATGGCTTTTTTATACAGTCTACTCAAACAGTCTTTCGAGGTCTTACAATTGGAACTGCTTATTTCTGAAACTAGTTGAACACCACTACAGCACAGTTTTGATAAAATCTACCTTGGAGAATTTGCAAAGCACTCATTGGCACTGTTTAGCAGGCGATGAATTGTTGACAACCTAGAACCTGCTGTAAAATAGCCCAACTTGTCAACCATTGTGAACTTGGACCGCTGTTCCCCCCCTAAAGCTGTGTAGTTATGGTGAGTTGACTGACACTCTAGTTTCAGAAATAAACAGTTCACTTATGTGTCATTGGCATATTAAGATTGCATGCCTTACATTTCTGTTTCAGCATAAGGAAAGTGGTTGGCAGCTTAATATAATATGCAAAATTCAAATATTCGTGTACATAGATAACATATCAATGTACATCAATTTTCATACCATAATACCTTGTCCTGGTAAATATTCATTGATTAAGACATGGTTTGGATGTTTCTCTCCAAATACCCCTAGTTCACTGACTTTCTTCACATAATCCATAAGCCACTACAGAAAAAAAGTAGTAAGAAACAAAATTTTAATTTCTTGATGCACTATATCTTAACTTTGGTACCTTTTTGACAATGTGAAAAATGACACTCTATAGTATAAAAGGATCTATAGTTGAGTATTACATATCACATGCTCATGGGCGTAGCCAGGTTCCATGTTAGGGGGGGGGCAAGGATACTTACCTTTGCCCCATGGCATGGTCTCAGGTACCATGGGGAGTACTTTTACACGTTAAATTTTAGAGTAATTATACGAAGGGTTTGAACTTTGCACACTTAACGTAAATAATAGTGTAATTAATGTGTGCTCTAAGAAAAATGGGGGGGGGGGTCTGGGGGTCCTCCCCTAGAAAACTTTTTAAAATTTGCCCCTTAAAGTAGTGTTTTAGCTCATTTTTAGACTCTTTGGCCAGAACAGAACCACCTCTTGTAAGTTGTAAGCCACAACTTTTCTAAGAAATTTATGTGGCTAATGACTAAAAGTATAATTTGTAGAATCTAATCGAGTTGAGTTAAATTCAATAAATTTTATCTTCTTTATTTTATGTTACCGGGTGAAACTTTCGTATGTTTGGACATTAAAAAAAACCATCAAGCTTTAGGAAAATACGCAACTGCTTTAATTACATAATAATTTAGAAGAGAATAAAGAAGAATACAAAGTTACAGTTAGTCTGAAAATAGTCTGAGCAACTTTGTATCAACTGTTCAAGTTGTTGCATATACTTGAATAACCATGATATAAGATATAACATTTAACAATAACCTTAAAATGTAAAAGTAAAACCGTCCTGCTTTCTCAAATATTATTTAGCTTTTTTTCACTCTTAAAGAAAGAATTCTCTTATCAGATATTTTTTAAAACAAATAGTTTATCCCCCAAAACTAAGATGAAATACTAAATTCAACTTACTTTAATTGCTGGTGATGGTGCTGGATTAAGGCTTTACATAATACGTCTAGATATCAATATGGAGGACTGAAATACGTACTCTTTTTAAGTTCAATGCTTGAAAACTAAATCACATAACTTAGAGTAGACTAAAGGGTATTTTCTGCAGGAATAGCCAATGACCACACGGCTTTCTTTCTATTCGTTGAAAGGTCAGCCAAAGCTTCGAAATAATAATGGCTGAGTTCACAAAAGACCCCTCTGTTTTTGTGTAAACACTTGAGAAACACGTTGAAACAATTTCCTGACACACCCAGACACCTGAAGCCCCCTTGCTTGTTTGAGTCGTTGAGTGCCGAAGATTTATGATACCCTTTCACACCCCAATCATTGTCAAAGGCAGAGGTGTACGTATAATTGGATTTTGTGGTTTGGGAAGAGCATTTCCCCCTCACCCCTATTTATTTCTTCTCCAATTAGGACAGTAGAGGACAACATAGGAAAGAGGTAGCGTTCACCCCCCGCTGGCTCCTGTACGTGAACAACAGGTGTGACCAGTAGCGAGTTTACTTTACCCTTATCTTATCTTGGGGCTGTTTGTCAACTCTTCCCATTTCTAGCCGTTCAATAGATTTCCACTCCGCGGGAGGTGGTCAACTGGGGTTGTATCTTATCTCGTATCTTTGAATTTGTCGAATATTTTGACTGGCCCTGTCGTTTGGGGAACTAAAAATGCTGAATGAAATGAATTCTGTGTGAATTCTTCCGCCACATCTCACACATAAGCTCGTTTTTTTGGCACATGTTCTTTAAAAAAAAATTGGAAGGGTTACAGCTTTAAAAAAATTTTTCAGAAAAAAAATTTTAAAAATGTTTTTCAATTTTACAGAAAAAATTATTTTTGGGGAAAATGGAGTTATGAAAAATTTAGGGGGGGGGCAGCTTCCCCCCCCCCCTGGCTACGCCCATGCACATGCTGAAGATACTTTTAGGAGGATACAGTTTCGATGTAGGTAAAATGGTTGATTGATTAATACATCTTTACTCTAATTTATTCTTACACCATCAAGAAATTACTAAGTTATTTTAAATGCCTAAGATTTATAAATTAAGATTAAAATAATATATTGCAGACAATAATAATTATTTTGTGATACAATAGAACTTTTTTACACCGACTCCCTGATGTAACAACCCCTATGTTACAATGGCCGGTAATTAAAGTACAGATTGTTTATCATAATAGTAATTATATTTGTTTGATAAATGACCGTATTTGGTCTCAGAAGAGATCTCTCTATCGAGGTTCTATTGTATTTAAATCTGAGACACAGCTAAAATATTTTGGAGATTTTTTTCAGTATAAATAACTGAATAATTTTTCTAAATGGTTTTTACTTTATAAAATAATAGGGGTACAATCCATTTTTATCCCACCAAAATATTTTGATTTTGAACAATAAATATTCTAAAATCGCTAAAACAGTTTGTTCTCATTAATATAACTGTAAATTATATCAGTAAATTTGCATTTAAAGGCAATATTTTTATTTTTTTGAGTTTAAATGATGTTGGTTTTGGTGATTTTTAATAGAATAGATAGTGGAAAAGTAGCAAATATTGTTACTACAGTCGACTCTGCTTCATGTGATCGCTTAAAATAAAACTGATAACAATATACAGTTGATAATAATAGGCGATTTCTTAATAGCAAGTGGCAATAAACAATGCTTTAAAATCAAAATTATGTAGTCTTAATTACAGTATTTAAACAATGTTACAGTGTGTACTAGGGAACAATTTTTTAGGAAAAATTGTTTTTTAAAGCTTTAAATTCCTAGTGAAAGGAGTGACACCAGTGTTTCAACTAAGCTTCACTTTGCATTAAAAATGCACCCAAATTCAAATCGGTCCTCTACCTGGAAGTGTTTTAAACATAAAAGTATTTATTTACGAATCCAGCCCAGCTGCATTCTGGAGGGAGAGTACTGTGGAGAGCTTACTCACCACTATAAGTCAGGTTATATAAATGGGGTATAAATATCGACTGAAGCAATTATAAATCTGAGTATACTTTTGAGTCATATGACCTTCAGATCGGTAACTCCCCATGGCTCGCATCTTGCCACTAAGTAAAAAGTATTAAGTTTTTGGATTATTTGGTACTTATTGAACCTTAAAGAAGTTCAGTAATAAGAAAACTATATTTTATAGTAATAAAAACTCGGCACTTAATTAGTAAAATATACTGGAATAAAAATAAGGGGTTATTTTTTGGGAAATTATTGTGCTCTAGGGAAATATCAGACCCTAAAACATATTCTGCACCCCTGCCTGGATCCACACCTGAAACAGAAGTGGATTATGGTTAGACTTCGGGGGGGGGGGCATCAGGATTTAAAAATATCTTCTGCAGTAAAATCTGCAATATTTAAACAAAGGCTGAGATACATTTTTCATATACATTTTTGGCCATAAAGCTACACATTTCATTTCAAAGCTTCAAAATCCCATTTTGTTTAAAAATTATCATTAGTAGATGTATTAATTTTTTCCAATGAAAATCTTTCATTCCACGGGGCATATCCCACCCTCTGGATTCCGCAACTGCCCTGAATCGAAAGTCTGGCTATAGGCCTGTATACTTTTGGAAAAGTCTGCAATTGTAAACATACTTTCGGCATATCTTCCTGGATCATTCCTTTTGGATGTGGAAGGCCTCCTGTAAAAAATGCCTTTATAGAATAATTTGAAAACAACAATTAAAAAGGCGCAGCTGGGATAAGAATCCTTCATTTGGCGACTCGTGTTGCGGTCACCAAGTTGGCGGTAGTTAGTTAGTTAGTTAGTTATAGTGCAATATGAGGGTTGTTTTTCTTTCAACTTCCGTATTGCTTCTGAAAAAAAAGTAGTAGGAATTTCGAAATAATTTTGGTACTGGTAGTTAGGTACATCCTTCAGGATCAATTTGCATCTTTACTGCATAAAAATCGGACATTTTTTATGTTAGTTATCGAATTTACAAGCGCGCTCCTCGAACTTATTTCCCGCCAGTCCATAGAGAATTTTGCTTTCCCCTCCTGCAATTTTCACCTGCTCACCCATTGTTTAATGTTAAATGCTGGGCGAAAGGAGCGGTCGCGCGAAGAAGAAAGCGAAATTCTCTATGGGTTGGCGGGAAAAAAGTTTGAGGAGAGCGCTTTTAAATTCGATAACTAATAGAAAAAATGTCCGATTTTTATGCAGTAAAGATGCAAATTGATCCTGAAGGATGTACCTAACTACCAGTACCAAAATTATTTCGAAATTCCAACTACTTTTTTTCAGGAGCAAAACGGAAGTTAAAAAAAAACAACCCTCGTAGTTGGTGATCGCGATGCGATCACCAAATGGAGGACTCTTATCCTAGCTGATCCATTAAAAAAACTATAAAATTAAAATTCTGGGTACCCCAGTTTTGCAGTCTTCGGTCAGACAAGTTTCTCCACTTCGGTTTTGGAGATTTGTATATATTCTCCATTAGGTTGGTTTCTTGAATAGAGGTAATGAAGTTAGGGATGTAAAATACAGAACCTGGTAACTGAAAATATGTATTTAATGTATTATGAAGATAAAATAGACAGCTTAAAATGATAACAATATGCATTACGAATTCTTAGTTGATTTTCAAAGAAAAAATGTGGTAAATGAAGCGAATCCGGGCTGTAGCTGAATTTGACAGTTTATTATGTCGCCAAGTATGATGCCAAACAACTAAACCAAGTGTGATAATCGGTCGCCAAATTTGGCGATTAAAATCTGCAGCCCGGATTCGCTTCATTAACCAAAAATTTAATAAAAACTATATAATTCTATAACAAAAACTTACACTAAAAACTCTGTTTTTTAATACTTCTGCTTCTGACATATTGAAGCACCTTTAAAAGAATCGGCTAATATGACAGGATCTGAAATTTCATAAGTGTTTAACAAATCCTAGTTGATTGTATTTTCAATTGTTTTAATAAGTTTCAAATTTGCCTATTTACACGCCGGCGGGCGGGCGGGCTGTCTTTTACACTTTTTGTTTGTTTACAAAACACAACGAAAAAGTAGTAGTTAGTTCGTAGTACAAAGTTGTGACGTCACAAAAAATCTACCGACTGTACACTTCTGGTTGGCGCATGCGCCGAAGGTCTCTTGGTGACGTAGTAATCCCAGCGCTCCAATCAGAACCGTTGCCAGGCAGTTGCCGGGTAAAAACAAGTATAGTTTAGTTGTTGATCAGCCGGCCAAATAGACAGTTCCAATGAAGTATTAACTGATTAATTTAATTTCTATTGCAAAATAAATCACTGAAATTTAATATGTATATTTTTCTTAGTTAGGTAAAACCACATGTAATAAAATAAATTCTGATAAATATTTTAGTTTCATGTTTCATGGTTTCAAACTTTGGGTACATTCGTAAAATCGAACTCGTTTAACCAGTTAAACGAATTATGCGAACTGAGCGTTCCTAAAGTCACCGGTTATTTCCATGAGGATAACTCGCCGTTCCTAAATTCGCTGTAACCGAAAAAAGTTCGTAACTCAAATAACTCAAAAATTTCTCCGAGGGTTGCCAATTTGGCCTTTTTAAGGCCAAATTCGAGAAATTTGGCTTTTTTTCAAACTCGTTTGGCTTCGAAATTTTCGTTTGGCTTTTTTTTGTTAAATCCTGAAAATTTGACCCCAAGTTTTCCCCATTTTTCTCTGTAGTTCATAGGCATTAGTAGTTCAAAATAACGTTTCTATTAATTTTCTGAGAAACGTTTTGGTACTTTGGTTCCTAATTCCCTTTGTGAGGGCTTCAAGTGAATTTCAGATTCAGAACAAGCATGGAAATTTTTATTTTTTAATAAATATTTTCATTTTTTTGAGCTCAGAGAACGTTTGATTACGGTCTTATTACCACCGCATGTTTAATAGGCGCGTTTAGCATTTTTGTTTTGAAATTTCAACTTGTATTTAATATAAATTAATAATGAAAACTCAAAAACTTTTCTGGATTTAAAAGAGTGTTTAGGGCATCTGGATTCTCGAAAAAAAAAACAGATTGCAACATGGGCAAACATTTCACAATGTCTTGGTGATCCATTTCTTTTTGAAAACACAAAACAGAATCACGCGATGTCACTTTTAAGCTGAAGGGAAAAGCCCGCCAAGCCAACGCCAAGCAAGCAACTTAACAGAAAAAAGTTATGGTCGTTCGTATAATCTCAGTTTAACTCATGAAACGGAGGTCACGTGACCATACTTTTTTCGGTTTTCACCGTTTAACTGGTTAAACGAGTTCGCTTTTACGAATGTACCCTTTGTTATTTTTTTCTTGCTTGTTGTTGCGTAGAGAAGAAGGGAAGAAGAGAACCTTTCTATTATTGGTTTTCCGCTCGTTGCCGTTGGAAATTGAAGCCGTTTTATCTGTTTGACGAAGGTATTGTTAGGTAAGAAATTGTTGTATGTAATTTTTTTTCGTAACTCAATTCTAGAATAGTGATTTTAATATTTAACTTTAAGTCTACTTGAATACTACTGTGGTCAGTTTATATCTTGCGAGTTGGTTAGGGAACTTTCGATGCGTTGCTCGTTATTCCAGTCACTGTTTAATAACGCATGAGCTGTTTGTAAATATTCATTGGGTAATTTTCTTACAAAATTCTTTATAATATCCGCGTATACATTTAGTGTATGTATAATACTGTTTTGTTTAATTTCCTTTTAATACTACGGATTAGCTTTCAAAATGGCGCGCATGCCCCTCCTTCCAGCATTAGCGTCTGGTGGATAGGATTCACGATTGTGATTTCGTGCTTTTTATTCCGTTAACGTGCGATTCTGTGGTATTAATTTATTTACTTTTTATGTTTACTTCCTTATTAAATATTGTTAGAAATTGTTCTTTTTGTTTTAACCAAGTTTAAAATGTATGATAGGGTTCCGGAATTTAGCCGGATAAGCATGTGTTAGGATTTGTTGCAGGTGTTCAGTTTCCATATGTTCTGTTTAAGGGGGGATTCTCTTGTCAACAATTTTAATATTCGTATTGTTTGTGTTTTTAAATAATTATGTAATGTAATTTAATTCATGTTTTGGTAGAAGTATGAAATAATGGGGCTAATTTTTGAGCTCTATATTCTGTTAACTGTCCAGTTAAATACTGCCAAGTGCCAAGCTGTTTTGAACGACAAGTATTCAAATATTGTCAAAATTTTGTGGTTGGCAGTCATATAACTACATTAAATAAGTTTGCAATTTTTTGTTGATATTCCTAATGAATGGCATCCAAAACATCTTGGAAATGTTTAGGACAGTTAATGGAATTGAATCTAATTTTGCTGTGTTTTAAATAAATGTGCTTGAGTTGGGTAACAATTAGCTTATGAAAATATTTAGTTCTTACTTATTTCAAATCAACTTTCAGTTCAGCGGCAATATTGATGGGCTTTGGTTTTACGTTTTAATTATCAGTATACAGGGTGATTCAGATAAGTGTTTCATAACTTCTAGGGGAGGTAGGGTATATCAAGACGAACAAGAATCGATATAGGTTAGGGGGTTGCAAGTGGGGTCTAAGGGGTAAAAATCACGGGTGAAAATTAGCTAAAAACCTCGCATATCTGGGTAGAAAGAGATACAATTGTTTGATTCTGGCATTTTTTACATTCAACCAATTCAAATTTTTCATGTAAAAACGAGATGCAAGTGTTTAATCTAATCAAAAACAGACCAATAAATGAAACAGGCATGCGTTGTAAGTTGATAGACTGCAGTAGAAAGTGTCACGACAAAAACATATTAATACTAGAGTTTTGTTGGTTGTTTGGAGTTATATGGCGCAACGAACTAAAGTCTGACCAAGGGACAATTGTTACTTTAATCTACCTACAACGCATGCCTCATTCAATTATTGGTCTGTTTTTGATTAGAATAAACACTTGCATCTCTATTTTACATGAAAAATTTGAATTGGTTGAATGTAAAAAATGCCCGAATCGAACAATTGTATCTCTTTCTGCCCACGTATGCGAGGTTTTTTTTGCTAATTTTCACCTGTGATTTTTACCCCTTAGACCCCACTTGCGACCCCCTTACCTATATTGATTCTTGTTCGTCTTGATGTACTCTACCTCCCCTAGAAGTTATGAAACACTTATCTGAATCACCCTGTATATAGGTACATATTTGGGTCCATTTTCAGACCCTTCACAAAACATTTTGCCTTAAAAATGGACACTTTTTTCACAATACTACAAATATAGGACCTTATTTTCACAAAAACAAGCCCCTGGGTGTAAAAAAACTAATTTAACGCTATAACTTCAAATTATCGAAATTACGAGTAGATTTTCACAATAAGTCTAGTATGACCCCTGTTCTGACGTATCAGCCTGTTGATCACCAGTTTCAGTGGCACAATAAAGGATTATATCTTTATTTCATTTATTATTTGGTTTTAAAACCCTTTTATACAGCAGTTATCCTAATTTTGATACTTTTTAGTTAGCTGCGTTTAAATCTCATGATTCTGACTTCTTAGGCAAAATTCTTTAAATTTCATGCAATATAAAAAGAATTAAAAGCAATACTGTGAAGATATTTTTGTTACTTTTCAATTTCATAATAGTTGGCACTTCTGCCTGGTTAATTGAAAAATACCCTTATTTTTATTCCCAAATACATAGCTGCCAACTTATTATTCAATAAGATTTATTATTTACTTAATATCAATAAGATTTTTACGTTTATCAATACTTATTATTCATAAACCGAAGATTTTGGATTAAAATAAGATTTTTGATACTCATACATCACATTGATATTTTATAATAAATCAGTCTTTTATGAACTCAAGTAAGTAAAATTTTGATTTTTACAAGAAAGTGCTCAATATCAGTCATTATTTCAACTTTTCGATTTTACCTTGATTTTATGCAATTCTGCTTTAATTGCACTGGGATCAGTATTTGAAGAAAATGCAGGCTTTATTGAGGCAGCTATTGGGAAAAATATTGTTATAAATTAGAAATTTTCCTGAAAAATGCGGAAAAACTTGTTTTTGGCTATAAAACCGGAAAATGATTGAAAAACCGGGTAAACTGGGAGGATTGACAGCTGTACAAATGTTATAAACCATTAACTTTTAAGGTTATGAAACTGATACTACTTTTGTTTGCTATTATGTTTTAAAAAAAATAATTTCAAACATTATTTAATGTGTTGCCAATATTTAACAATCTTAATGATATTTATAGGTATATCCTGGAAAATTTAAGTTGCTTGACCAAACAATCACTTAAGCATTAAAGGTAAGTACTTTTTGGGATTATTAAATTAACATTGATCTTACATTAACATTGCAACTTGGATAACTTGAGTGTCTGTTTATAATTCTGAATAATTCAAAGTTTTTCTTGCTCTTTGAATTTCCTATTGATCAATTTTTTTATAATACTGTATATATCTCAAACGGAACATCTATATCAATAAACTGTTTTAAATTTCAAATTATATTATAATGATTATTTGCAGGGTTCCTACAGGCTGTATAAAGGCCCCATCTTTAATGATCTGACTGAACACTTGTCTTATTTTTGTAACCAAGTGCAGATCCAAACAAAATGATTTTTTAAGGTTCAAATTTCCAAATTTTTTTTCTTGAACATAGTGTTAACAGTGTACATACAATTTTAACAAACTTAGGATAACTCTTTTAAGTTTAAGATTGAAAATTTGAAAAACCTTATTCTTTTGGTCATACTTTTCTTTATCAGACACTCGGAGTTGGACTTAAATAGACTATTTAGGAATCACTCACTCACAATACTGATACATTAACAACATAATTGGATAAAACAAAAAACTCTGCGCACAAAAATTTCTGCAAACTATTTAAGTGCTCCCAGTCGTCTGAATTTTGATTTAAAACATAATGACAGTCTCATTGTTCACTTAAATACTGTAATAATACTTCATAAGCAACAACAGTAAGAAAAAAATTAATTTATTTATCAAAAATTTGAGTTATTTGAAAAGATTATTTGCAAAATTCTAAAACTCTGCGCTTGGCGTGCGTGTGTGCTTCTATATTATCCAAGTCTGAGTATCGATATTGTGAGTATTGCTAGTGCACATTCATAATGTCTTTAAATAAAAGCAACAGGGTTTTCATGCACCTTGAAATCATCAGAAAAACTTGTTGAAAATTAATTTAATTTTCAAGCTTTATGGAAACTAGCAATTGGTCCTACTCCTCTAAAACTCCTTAAAACTTCAAATTTATAACCTTTTTCTGTGAAGTTAAGGCTTTTAATTTAAAATTGATCTGGAAATTTTGGAATACCAACTGTCTAGATTTTCCTTCAAGCACCTGCTTTGGGTTTTTTAAATCTGTTTTCTACTTATTTTTTTTAAATAATCTGTGTGATAAGTTTCATATAATGCCCCATTGAGTTGATTTTTATTATTTGTTAGAACTTAGCTAAGTGCTGAATAGGTACTTATGGTCCTTTTTTTCAATCACTCAGTTGACTTGTCATAAAAGTTTTAAGATGAAATTTTTTTATTCAAATTCTTTAGTTGGTCCTTCAGTTTCAAACTATCCAAGTTGCACTGTATATGCACTACATTAATAACAAACAGCTAAATAATATAAGTTTTCAGTTGGTATATCCGGACCTGGAAAAAGCTGTAACCTTCCCCCGAACATAATAAAATTTACCCCAACGTAATGTATTGCTCCTATGGAGCTGGCAGGGGCTTCCCTCGAACCAGTTTTGTAGGTTCGGGCACTTTTTCCAGGTCCGGGTATATCTAATAGCTATGATTCAACTAAAACCAAGTTAATACCTAGTGTTTTATAATGGAGCTTGAATTGGTTAATTATTTTTATTTTAATCAGGTATATTTAATGTTTTTTCACTAGTCTATGTGTACCAGTAACACAAGATTTAATAATCAATTTGTCTATTTGCATAGACAAATGCAAAATAGATCATTGCAAATCTATTATAATTATTCAAAACTCACACATACACATTCTGAATGTAAACAAACGCAGGTAACAAAAACTTTTTTAAGGAAAAAGATTTATGCCATCCTATCCAAGAAAATTTAACTTTCACCCCTGCCTGCAATTACATATGTTATGTACTTGTCCTCTACTTGAAAAGTAGGATTTTCCCTCTCATTTTTTGAATGTTCTGCAGGAGAAACACAACCAAACTATGACCATATCAAGCAGGGGTGCTACTTTTCTATTTAGAGCATTCTGGAATTTGGCATTCGGTATAAAAAAAATTCCTCTGTGACAGCGGGACCCCTGTTTCTTGCTGCAATTCTTCATTAATATTTGTCTTTCTTTATTAAAATTGTAACAATTCTAACTCACTTGGTATTTCCTTTTAATATAATTGAACCTCTTTACAATAACCCCTATGGTACAATGACCTGTAAGTAAAGTACAGATTGTTTTATCACATTTTTTTTTGCATTGTCCTTTCACTTAAACCACCATATATTGTTGGTCCCAGTCGGAGTTGCTTTATCTAGGTTCTACTGTGATTCATTTAAGAAAATTCTCTTTCTGTTGGTTTCAAATTCCATCTGGAATATTTTTAAACTAATTCATAAAAATTGCAAATGATTATAATGGGCTGTGGGCTTGTTCAGGAAGATTTTCTTCATTTGTTTTAAATTTTAATGGGTTTAACAAGGCCAAACAATGCTCGACAGTAATGTTTCCTGACCCTAAGACATCGCTAACAAAGTAGATCCCAGCACGGTGTCTGAATTTTGAGTGAAATTAAGAATGTCAATTTAAAAACAATTAGTTTGTTAAACCCTTGTACGGACCAGGAAAAAGTTGTAACCTTCCCCCGAACCTAATAAAGTTTACCCGAACCTTATGCATTGCTCCTTTGGAGCTGGCAAGGGCTTCCCCCGAACCAGGTTCGTAGGTTCGGGCACTTTTTCTAGGTCTGCCCTTGTAGGTACTTGCGTATTATACCGTCGACCGTGATGCTGAATCTCAAAGCGTTATCAGATCCCATTGACTTTACTATTACCGTCCCGCTGAATGGTCGGTTGACGGTATAATACGCAAGTACCCCCATGTAATGTAAAATAATTAAGTGTTCAACGAATCATGTTACTTAAAAATAAAAAGCATGTATTATCCAACCCTGCTTAAAAATGTTGCTTAGCAATTTCAAAAGAACTTTCTGCATAACATGATGCCATGAAAGAAAAGTATTTTTCAGTAAGTACAAGATTAAAAACTTGGTTATTGAAACTTACGGTTTACTGGCCTAGTGATTTCTTTTGTAGAGAACAAGACAAAAAACTAACTTGCCATCATCATACCTGCCAACTTATACGGATTGTCCGTAAAATTTACGGATTTCTGTCTAGTTTTACGGTTGTACGGATGGATCAGAAAATTTTCCGGATTTTGCATTTCTTTCCACAAAACTATCCATGAAAATGCAAAACATACGCAACCTAAACGATTTTCTCTAATTAATATATTTTTACTTCAAAACCATCTCCTAATCCCTGTTCTTACGATTTTATCAATTTTTATTCTTTTATTGAGTGAAATTTAATTTTTTTTGCAAATCTTTCGGATTTGTCCGCGAGTCTTGGCGCGCGCTCACCCGGTAAGCTTGCTTCCTACGTGTTCCGATCGCAATGCGGAAAAAACAACTTTACCGAGATCGGACCTGTGGTGGTTCATCATCGCGTCTCCCTCAATTAGCATTGAGGCTTTTTAACGCGGAAAAGTTTCTCCTCGCTTTCTAATAGTAGCAACTCAAGCTTATTTAAATTAATCTTTATCACATGCTGCTGAAAATGTTGATGGAAATTTAGAAAAATTTTTATAAAAGCTATAATCATAACATTTGATCTGAAATTGATTCCAAACAGAAATTTTAATCAAATGGTTTGGGAAAAAGGGTACAAGATATTCATGTAACCAAATTGGTTTGTAGTACGAATTTTGTGAAGGGGGATAAGGGATAAGTCAGTTGGTTATCAGATAAGTACTATGCAATTGAAGTAAGCTGATTATAAGCTTGTAAAAATTTAACTTAACATACTTATAAATTTAAGAAAAGAAATTTCACAGTTTTTTTCGATTATGTGAAAATTTTAAATACTTAATAAAAATAATTTAGGTAATAATGCATCAATCTGTAATCTGTACCTTTTTTTTTTGTTTGAAGCAATTCAAATTGTAGTTTTGTAACGTTATGCAAAAAGTTTTACTGATGCAAATTTTCAAAAGTTGGCAGGTATGCATCAAGAACATTTTTATTGATGGCGATGGATTCTATATGATGGGCTTTTCAATTAACCCTTTCATTCCCAACTTTTTAATTTTCATCAAAAAAATTTGAAATTTTCAGAATAGGCTTATTTATCACTCAGAAGAACATGGTGTAAAGGAAAAAAATTAATTTTAATATCTTCATAAAAATTTTTGATGAGTCCAAATGGCATCATTGGGAGTTAAAGGGTAAAATATGGAGAAAAAGGATTTGTGTCATTTGGATTCATTTTGAGTTGGATATTGTTTATTTATCACAAATATTGTTTAAATTTATGATGAAATATTAATTGTTGTTAATATATTTATGATTTAAAAAAAAATTACTTATTTAAATAAATTATTGCTCATTTTTTTTTTTGCTTGATAACACTTAAAAACTACTTTTTTCTTGCAAAATATCACTTTTATTGCACAAAATTCTTGACTAAAACATAATAAATAGGTCAACAAATTAATTAGATAGCTAATCAAGTGATTAATTAACTAGTATAATTTTAAATCAGTTATAGCTTATTTTTTTGCAAAGCAATACTTCCGTTCAACCTATTTATTTTGCAAATATCTTTTTCAACAATACTCTAGAATAAAATACATAATACTTCAGTCAAAAAATTAGTTAGATGTTGTTACTGCCTGTATTTTTTTGCTAAGCAATACTTTAAATCATCCATATCTTACAAAACATTACTTTCTCTACATTTCTTCAATAAAAAATAAGTTAATTAAATAACTTATTAATCATAATATTAAAAAACATCACATTTATTGCATAATATTGATATAGTTAATTTAACTATAAACTAGAATGATTTTAATTTAGTAATTGCTTATTTATCAGAAATATAAAATACTTAAAATGCATGTAAATTAAGAAATAATTAACTTAATAACTCAATAAGCTTTAAAATTAGAGAGCTTTACTTTTATGAATTGTTAATTATAAAATGACATATTTCCTACTTTAAATGGAATATTTTAAAACAATTTTTTTTTTTAGTAAAGCACAAGTGTACGTTACATTTTTCACACATAACTCTGGAATAAGATACTATGCATAATTTGCAACGTTTCTTGTCATCCGTTGTAAGGGGCCAATGAGCTATGGTATCATACCGGACATCTAGAATGGGCCTTAGTTCCATGGGTAATTTTGTTTCTTTCAGAGAGTAGTCCGAACTTTTTATGGGACGCCCAACAGGACGAGGGTATTTATTACACATTAGTAATGATTTAGAAATTGATGATTTGAAGTTATATAATGACATATATTTTGTTTTTTTATCAATCTGCTCTACATGTCTTCGATAAAGCAGCCAAGCATTTACCACACAAATGTCTATCAAATGAAATATTATTCTCAGATAGAACCTTTTGCCTCTTATATCCACACGATAAAGTTCTACAAGCATGTCCATAAGGTCAACACCCCCCATTCCATTATTGTACACATCAATGATGTTGGGTTTTTTAACATCAATGTATTCTTTTGATGACACTGACCATCTTTTAACATCTTTCACTGGTTCAATTCCACAAAATGTGGAAATCACTGTCACACATTTATTATCGAGCCATTTTACGACGGTTACATTTTTTTCGTCAGAAGCATAATCAAAACTTCCCCGTCCAGAAGACTTTAACTCATTTTCTGTTTTAGAAAACACGTTTCCCTTACTACTTGGTCTGAGAATTCGATTTTCTCTTATAGTCCCAGCCATCAACAAGTTCATGTCCTGCAGATGGACAGCCAGATGGTAGGAAGTGAACCAATTGTCCATATAAATTTTATGGTTCATGCTCGCTGGAACAGTATCTACTAATCTCACTACAATATCACCACTTATACCGAGTTTGGTTTTATCTACTATGGTATCCTTCCCCGTGTAAATTTCGAAGTCATATAGAATACCACTTTTCCCACACAAGGCAAAAACTTTTATTCCCCACTTGTGAGGTTTGTTTTTGTTATATTGCTTCAAACGGCTTCTACCTTTGAATGGGACGATGAACTCATCAATGCTGAGATGTTCTTCTTTTTCAACCTTTGCGAAGTTTTCCCTCAAGGCATCGACTAGTGGTCTAATTTTGAAGAGTCGGTCATGACCAGGTTGTTTGTAAGGTATGTTTTGACTGTTGTCATTCACATGAAGAAACTGTCTTAAAGTTTGAAAACGATTTCTACTCATATTGTCAGCTATTAGGGGAAACCGAGTTGATCCACTCCAATAATTGTTCATTGATGGCATTGACACTATACCCATCATTAGGTGAATGCCCAAGAAAACTTCCATTTCAGCTTTGTTTGTGTCAATGGTATTTGCATTTTTTTGGCAGGAGTAGATATTTGTCTGATCAGTAAGGTTCTGGATAATATCATCAGAGCAAAACATTTTGAAATATGAATAGGGAGAAGGTATTTCCTCTGGAGGCCTTGAAAACTGCTCTTTATAGCTAGTATCACACACCACATGATCTGTCGTTTTCCACTGAACATATTCTTTGAGTTTCTTTTCAACGAGTTTCTTCGAGATGTTTTTCACACCTTGATGTTTCTCAAGCGAAGGTCCAGCCTCTGAATCCTCACCTTGATGCTGCTGTAGCAAAGGTCCAATCTCAATATTCTCAATCTTGTTTTCTTTGTCATCATTGGTTTCTTCGTTTTCAATGTCACTTTCAAGTTCAATTTCTAAATTATTTTTTTCAATTAATGGATGAGTTTGTATTATCTCATCATTATTAGAGTTATTAAGATTTTCTAGATCCTCATCAGAGTCCTCCAATTCTGATAAATCTCCATGCATTAGCAGAAACACTGCTTGCTCAGCAGTCAAGCTTTGTGATTTTCGTTTATACATTTACCATATGAATATAAGAAAAATATAATTTAAAATCAATTTTAATTAATAATATAGATTAATAATTCAAATAAACTCCGAAAAATGTTTCACCGCATTGGCGAGGAGGATTGAAAAATCTAAACATATAAACACTGAATCAAAACAATCTGCCAAGTTGAAACGTTGAGTTGCACCCGGACTCCCAATGATTCCAATTGGACTCATGACTTTTGAAAAAAATATTACACTTAATATTCAAAATATTTTTTCCTCAAAAATGTGCGGAATCATTTTTATAAATCTTTATCTTTGAAATAAAAGAGAATCTGTATAGAAATTTTCCTTTGAATTTCTTTAAAATAAAAATAAAAAAGCACTGATTCAGCAACTTTGAAAAAACTTCAACTACTACCTTTTAATCGATAAATATAGAATATGCTGCCATCTACACGCAATCAGAAAAAATATTTTTAAAAAGGAAAAAGAATGGTAATTCTGATAGCATAATTTAAATATAACTGGGAGTCACAGGAAAGGAGAAAAAAAATTCTAAAAGTCATGATTCCAATTGGAATCATTGGGAATGAAAGGGTTAACAATTACTCATTTTTCAGATAAATTAACACTTATTTTTAAATTTCTTCTCTTAATTATCGTTTGTTTTCACCAAAGCAGGGTAGAAAAGCTTAAATTCCTCTTTTAGGAAAACGAAACAAAACATAAATTGCTTTGGGTGTTTCCTATCCAAAATATGCAAATTTTTTTTATGAAGAATAGAAATCGGATATTTTTTAGTTCAAAAAGGGTTTTTGAAAGTATTCTGGAATAGACGACATTAGTCATTACGTCACTTGCTTGTTTGGAAACGCTGATTCCATCCGTGATTGGTTCCGTACGGATTTACTTCCAATCACGGATAGAATCAACGTTTCCAAACAAGCAAGTGACGTCACACTAATGTCGTCTATTGCTATACATTTTTCGGTTTCTCTAATTTTTAGGTTAATTCTCCGGGTTTTCACCTTCGGTCACTAACACCCCTGATAATAGATTTTCAGTAAAGTGTTTTTTTTTTTCTTACTATCCCCCATGGTAATTATTTCATTTCATTCATTTTCTTTATTCTTTTCATTGGTGAAATGATACATGATGGTTTCATTGGTGGTACTTTACAAATGAATTGTAAAGTTTCTAGATCAGAGAAAATTAGAGCTATACCAGTGGTCTGTCAAGGGCAGTTTTACTATTGTTTTGCCGTACCTTCACAAATTCACCATTTGATAAATATGTACTACTTTCACAAATTCAGTTTTTTAGGAAAAAAAGGTACCTTCACATAATACATTTTAAAGAAGAATGTTCTCTAATAAGTTCTTAATTGTTAATTTTATAGCCATTCTAGGCTAAATTTTCTTTTGTTTTTGGTGTTAAAAAATCATGTACCTACTTATTTTTATGTTGATTTTGCACTTAAATTTTCACAAATTTGCAGAAATTATTTCATAAAACCTTTAAATTTTCACAAATTATTACTAAATTTTCACAAAATAGGTACCTCTTAAGAAAACCTAGACATACCCCTGTATACAGTTGTTGCTGTTATTACCGTTATAGTAAATTTAGTTGTTCTGTATTTTGCTTCTTTTCGCTTCCATTTTGGGTACATTGTGTAATTGTTTTTTTTTCCATAAAATTTGTCTAACATCCAGAAATTATTTATATATTAATAACAGTTTATTATTAGAATCCACTTTTGTGAATTATTTCTTGATAAGTAGCTGGTGACTCAATTTCAAATGTTTTCTACACATTGAATTTTGCGTTTTTTTGGGAAAGTAAATAGTTTTTAGATGGGTTATGTTGCAAAAAGATGCTTGTTATGCAAAGTGTACTTGCACCTACAAGAGATGATGGCGTTGGAAAATGAGTCACTCAAGTGTTATTTGGCAGTGTAATTTATAATGCTGGAGCAAGAGCAAGTGTTAAACTTGTATGGTTTAGTCAAAAAATAAAGTTACAGTTGCAAGCATGGGTGAAAGAAACAGATAAAACAAACAGCATACATCGAGGAAAATTTGAGGGATACAAAAAATATCTTGTACCCAACAGATTACCTGAAATTCAAGAACCTTTACATCCAGGCATTACTGTATGTAAATTATTAATATCTACATGAAAACTAACAATCATCTTATTGTGTCTTCAATTTGGATCCTATTAATTGGTTGAAATTGATTTCAGTTTTTTTATTTCAAGTCTTCCAAGACCATTGCTCTACATGATGGTAGGTAAGAGCTTCAAGATTGGCGATTTGGTGTGGGCCAAGCAGCCAGGTCAAGATAATTGGCCCGGAAGAATTGAAAAACCACCAAAGGATCTTCACCCTCCTAGCAAGAAAGGCTATCACTTTGTGAAATTATTTAACTCCAATAAATCAGTTTGGTTAAAGAATAAGGCAATTGTTTTACATTCCGAAGAAATGCTTCAGAGTTCCTCCAAGAGGAAATCAGCATCTTTGAAGAAAGCCATCGAAGAAATAACCAGTCTAAGCCAAATGGATTTCAAAAAAAGATCTGAATCGGAAAAATTGAAACAAGAAGTAAAGTCTACAATGCCTTTGAATAGTAATGAAACTCAGGTAGAAGTTCAAGAAAATAAAGATGTATTATCATCTAATAGTAATCCACTATCTGTAATAAATATAGATAAGAATAATGATAAAGAAATCTGTGATACTGAAGTTTGCCCTTCTCCTAAACTTAATGAACTTGTAGAGAAAAATGAATCTGTAGATTTTTCATCATCTGTTCAGGCTAATAATCCTGTAACTTTGGAGCAGACAGATGTAGTCATGACCCCAGTCGATGCAGTTAATATGTTACTAAATTCAACTGCTCCAGAACTCAGTCCATCTAAACAGGTTGATAGTTTCGAATCTTTAGAACAATCAGATGTTATCATGTCCCCAGTTGATGCAGCTGATTTGTTGCAAAATTCGCCCAAACCAGAAGTCTGCAATATTGAACAGCCCACATCCTTGACTGATGGTGCAACATTGAGAGAAGAAACAGCTGACCTAGTATATCACAAGATAGGGTTCTTGGGTCTTGGAAGGATGGGCAGTGCTATTGTCAGATACCTGATGATGGCTGGATATGATGTTACTGTTTGGAATCGTACAATGGCAAAATGCAATTTCCTTGTTATGGATGGTGCTCATCAGGGAGATTCTCCCTCTGATGTTGTTGCTAAGTGTGACATAACTTTTAGCTGTGTGTCAGATCCAGAAGCTTCTAAGCTACTTGTCTTTGGACCTCAAGGGGTCTTGCATGGCTTTGAAGGCAGTGCAGCTGGAACTAAAGGATATGTTGAGCTATCCTCTAATGATCCGTTTACTTCTGAAGAAATTGGTAAAGCTATCTCTGATGCTGGAGGTTTGTATTTAGAAGCTCCTGTTTCTCTTTCCAAGGAGCCTGAAAAAGATAAGTTGATGATCATTGCAGCAGGAAACAGAGAGCTCTTTGATAAATGTGTTCTTTACTTTCGTTCTGTATCAAAAACTACATACTTCATTGGTTCTGAGGTTGGTAGTGCCTCTAAGCTTAATATTATTATTGGAAGTTTGCATGGGACACTTTTTGGACTGTTAGCAGAGTCTTTAAAGTTGGCAGAAAAGAGCAACCTTTCTCCCAATACTTTTTTAAGTTTTCTTGATCAAGGTGCAGATCTCCCTACTTATTTTTTCGAAAGAGGGAAAGCTATGATAGATCACCACTTTTCTGTAACCACTACCTTGAAGCACCAGCAAAAATTAAATAGTTTGGCTTTAAATCTGGATGTAGATAATCAATCCTTGAGCCTGTGTGCAGATAAACTATCTTTGAGCCTGGATGCAAATAAATCTTCAAGTCCAAATGCTGATAAATCCTTGAGCCAGGATGCAGATAATAAATCCTCCATTCTGGATACAAATGATGAATCCAAATATGTTAAGTTACTTATTGCAAATTGTACTCAAAGAGTTTTTAATGAGGCCCAAGAAAAGTATTCTGATAAAGATGTTTCTGCAGTGTATATGAGTATTTAGAAGGCTAGTTTTTGATTATGATTATATCAAAGTTATGTCGATATTATATCAATTTGACTTAATTTAATAGCATTTTAGTCATATAAAGTGCTTTTCTTTGATTTGGTGTTGAAAGAAAAATTATATCATAATCTATGAATCACAAATTGTTGAAATGAATCTAAATTGTTAAGTTTAGTGTGCTTGTGGTATGTCTTCACTGCAAGCTTTAGGGAATTTTACTGAAATTGCTTTAGGTTCATTCTATTTAAGATGTGAAACACTGTAGAGAATCTACAAGAAAAAGTGTTAAGTAAATAACTATTTACAATTAATATCTGGCACACATGGCAAATTAAGTCTTGGTTAAAATGTAATACTTAACCAATTTTTTTGCTTTGAGAATGCAAATCATCAAGTTTGTTGATAGTGATGTTAATTTCATACATTGGTTCCTTGTTAAGTTCCTTACAAATGTGATTTTCAAATAAATCTAATTCTTTCATTATGAAATAAGATTGATTCTTTCTTGTATAAATTTTTCTCACATATAGAGTAGTTCTAAAGATTTTAAGTATTTATTTTTGTTGAATATTTGTTTATTCTTGAAAAATTACAAGCTTATTTTTGGTACTTGAAAATTCAATTTAATTTTTTTTAAAATAGTATCTAACTTTTTACTTCAACCAATCAAACCATCAATTGAGGTGCTTGCTACATCAAGCTAGGCAACTCCAATAACATTGGAGTTACTTTGTTGATGCAAGCTTCTCAATTGGTAAATTATAAGAGAGTTGAAGAGGGGTTAATTTGATTGCAACTTAAGTAACAAGAAAAAGAAATTTTTCCCTTAGGATTTAGTTCTCATTAATTTTGAAAATGGTAGTGTTAAACTGTAGCGAAATTTTTTTTTCAAATCTTGCGTAATTCTTAAAGTTTAAGTAAGTAAGTTAAGTTTCTTAAAGTAAATGAACACAACAGTCAGAAATGAAGTGCAAGATGACAGTTTCTCAATATTACCTGCCATTCTGAAAAAAAAATAACCAAAAATGATGTACAATTAACTCTGGCATTTAGCTGAGATTAAACTGATAACAAGTGATTCGATAATAATAACTGTGGTAAACAGTGCAACTAAATAGTTCTTGCCTTTGAATCAAACAGTCTAATCTTATCAAAAATTTTAAAACAATTTTATAGTTGTTTGCAACTTAAATTTCTTTTAGGAAAAATATAGTACTAATAGGATAATTAATACTTTTAAATTTATAATTTCCGGAAATTTTGAGAAGGGCGGAAAAAAAACCTTTTTTCTGGAAAAAATGGAAAAATTGATTTTTTTTGCATGTATGAGAAGGGTTTTTGCACAAAATATTTATTTGAAACTGAATAACCATTAATTTCACATATTTAAATAAACTGAATAACCATTAATTTCACATATTTAAATAAACTGAATAACCATTCATTGCATAAAAAAATAAATAATCATTAATTAAATTACACTGGTCAACACTCATTTTAGTGCCGGGAATATTAAAGTTGATTTTGTATATGTATATATTTGACCTCCTGATTCAGAATATGGCATCCATTTTTGCTCATCACCTCTAGTTTTAGAGATATTCCACAATTAAGTTTTTACGACTTTTGCTCTACCTTTTGTACAATATGGTGATACAAAGATGTCTTAAAATATAAAAACCAAACACTCCAAAGCTTTCCTATTCCTTAGGGTCCCAATAGATAGTGTATGCAGATTCAGCACCCTGAGACAGAACCCTGGTAAACACACCGGCGTTTTCTGTACAATACTGAAATTGTAAATTTCTTTTGAGTAATGTCATTTGTTGCCAGTCCTATTGTTTGGAAGGGAGCAATAAAACCACATGTGGTAAGAAATAGGGGAGTCCATTGAATAGGAATACTGTTTCTTTTCCCAGCTTTAAAACATGGAAAAGGTTTTTGGAATTGGGAAAACTTGTTGTGGTTGGAGTGCCTAAGTTTTGCTGGTGTTGTATAGTAGAGGTATTTTAACATTAGGAGAACAGGGGGAATCAATGCCTTCAAAAACTGGTTGTTAGAAGGGGTGGTCGCTAAGTGAGGTTTTATTGTATCTTTTCTTATTTAATTTTTATTGTAATTCTTTGAGCACATTGAAATTTTTTTGTGTATTATAAAATTATTCTTTGAATTTTACAAATATTTCTAGAGAAATAAGACAGAAAAATAACTTTTACGGTTTTCCTGTTTCTTTCTTAGAAATTTCAACTTTGGAATACTACATTTATATCTAATGGGCAATACCACTATTTTATTTTTATTTTTTTTATTTGATTCAGATTGCATATACATAAATATACCTTCAAAAATTTTTGCTCTGCAATGCATACTTTTTTTTAAAAATCAAATTCAAAGTTTGCGGGGTTTTTTTGCGCTCGAAATCAAAATTTTCACAGGGAAAAGTTGTGACGCACTTCCATCCGATACATTGTTATGCAGATTTTGTTAATTAGGATGGCTTCGGAAATATTTAAAAATAAACTAGTAGAAATAAAAATGAAACAATATTTTAGGAATAAGAATTTTGGAATATTTTACAGACAAACTTAACATTTAATTAAATTAACTTACATAAAGTATCTTTTATGATTACATATTTTCATTTTACTAGTGTTTTGAAAAACACTTTTGGAGCCGTTCTAATTAACAAGAGGCAAAATCTGCATAACAATGATTTCTTACTAAAAAATCGGGATGAAAAACCAAGAAAACTGCACGAAATGTGTGTAATTTTGGTGTTATAAGATGAAGATGTATTTTTTGGTCCTTTTTGCAGTTCATCGGTCTAAGGGATATTTCAGCTGGAGAACTTTTTAAATGCATTTTTGTGCCTTTTTTGGTAGAAACAAAGAATATCGACAACCCAACAGTAAACAAAGACAAGCCCAAGCAGCCAAATTGTTTGTATAGGATGGAAGTACGTCACAATCGCATCAGCCAATGGGAGAGCGATTTGAGTACGGCTCAAATTCCGCGCTTTTAAATCTTAATTAAGAAAATAATTTTTTTTGGTTGTTTTCATGCAGAAAATCGAATTCAGAACAGTTTTCTTAATAGGGTAACGATATTATTCATATTAAAAAAATAGTGGTATTGCCCATTGTGCATATAAATATTAATATTACTGTTTTTCAATTATATACATTTAAAAGTAATCTATTAAACTGAGATGTTCACATTCTAAACCAGCATTTCCCAACCTTTTCACCCTCACGGAACCCTTGTGACAATTGGTTCCTTTTGGCTGGGGAACTGCCACCGACTTGCCCTCATTGCCAGAATATTTTAACTATTAAGCACATTTTAACCTCATGCCCTAACTTATCATTTTACTATAACGCTATTTTAAAACTCTATCACCAGTTTTAACTGAACTTTTAGGTCAAAAACATCATCCATCATTATTTCAGTTTTTAAATGCCATTAGAATAATTCATGACATTTAATCATATGTACAATTGAAAAGATGCTGGCGTCTCTGAAATTGTTTTTAACCTATCAACCTTTTAATAATGGCGTATAGACTTCGCTCGACAACGGGCTTCACGCCCGCATCTTATAAGTATTTTAATAAGCTTCATATTTAATATTGGTTGGAAACAGACATGACTTTTAATTTAAATATCTTTTCTTGTGTTTGGCGCGGAATGTCCGATATAGGGACCTTGCGCCACGAAACCCAAAACAACCAACCAACCCTTGTGACAATGTTCAAGTTTCAGGGAACCCCTAATAATATCATATTGCATAATATTTTTAAGATTTTTATAACAGGCAAAATGCAATCGGTGTATAAAATAAAATAAACCTGCTAGATAAGAAAATTAAACTATTAATTGCTACATACAAAATGCAACTCAACCTAAAAATTAAACAAATTCTCAATTTTTTAAAGGAAATAAATAACTAGTTTTTATGCTTGGGGATACTCTCCCAGAAAATATTTGGGGATTTTAATTAAAAAATAACAATGTTTCAATTCCACCCCTTGATTTTAGAAAGTTCCTTTTAAATCTTTAAAAAACAATTTCAACTATTTTCCATGTCATAAGCCCTAAGGTAAATGGGGGACGGGGGTCCTCCCCAGAAAAATTTTGAATCATAGCTTGCCAAAAAGTATTATGGTACTTTTTGCATCTGGATCCGTTATTGAGTGTTCATATTTTTTGCGGAACCCTAGAGAATACTGTTGGATGACAATGAAGGAGGAATGAAATGTCTGATGTGAAACTGCCAAGTAAACAATAGTGGTTCATTGGAGTGAATCACTTTTATATCAACACAACAGTGAAAGTGAAACAGTGTTAATGAGCCACAGATTTTTAAGTTTAAAAGTTACATAAATAGACATCACAATTCTGGACAGCGATTAGGGGTCCTCCCAGTCTATCAGACTTGGATTATTTAGAGGCACATGTGAAACTCGGAGAGTTTTAGATTTTTGCAGAAAATATTTTAAAGTTGTTTAAATTTTTGATAAATAAATGGATTTTTTTCTTACTGTTACTTAAGCAGCTGAAGCAGTATTTCAGTATTTAGATGAACAATGGGATGGTCATTATGTTTTAAGTTGAAATCCAAATGACTTGGGGCACTTAATTAGTTTACAGAAATTATTTGAAGACATTTTTTGCATTGTTTTTTGTTTTATTCAACTATGCAGTCTGGGTTAAACTTTTTGAATAAACCTAAAGAATACTGTTCCTTATAACTGATAATTTTCAAGGAAAAGAAAGCAGTGTAAAAGTGGACTCAAAATTTGGGGGGAACCCCTAACATGGCCATAGTGCCAAGAGATGTGTGGGTTAAATCTAAAAAGTTCTATTAAAAACAATCTCTCTTCACTCATTATGGGGCATTAATAATTCACTCATTAATTACCCGAAAATACATTTTTGACTTGCCACACCCTAATTATTGTCAACTCGATGCCCTTAAGAAAAGTCCCACCTGAGCATTATGACCAAGATCCTGCAGTTTTAGTTGTCAGTGTTATTAATTTTTAATGATATAAACAAATACCATGTTTTTCTAATTAATAGAATTATGAAATAGTTATATTTTTGAAAATAAAAATCACACACAACCATCATTAAAACTTTTGTTTTTTGCTTTGGGTCCTATATTATCAAAAATTAGCAGTAGTTTTCCACTCTTAACAACCACGTAAATCAAATGTAAATGTTTTAAAAGTAAAACATGTAAAAAGTTAAGCTGACAAATATTACTTAAAGATTTGATTTTCAAATAAAGACTTCTCCAACTATTCAACCACCCATCTGCACTCTGCATCCAAGTTTATAAATTTTATTTGAGAAATCAACACGTTGAAGCATTCTACATTTTTAAATAGATTTTCAGTTTTATAAAATATTCAATTTCTTTCTATTTACTTTATAAACAAAAATTACTTTATAAACTTTTAATTACTAAAATTGTTATAAACATTGTTGAAAACTTCAATTTTGGTAAAAGGAAAAGGTTTTCCTTTGAAGATATTGTTCTGTATTTTTTTTAACAATTTCTGAAAATTTATTTTTCTAAGTTCAAAAACTGAAAACTTTATTTAAGAAAAATGCATGGTTCATTAATTTATAATTAACACAATATCACTTGAAATCTAAGTTCAATTTTGTATCTATCTCCTCATTAAATGTCAAGCTTTTTTGGGCACCATATACATTAGAAGTATTGCCAAAGATTGTGCAAACAAACTGCATAAAACATGCATTTCAATGGCAACCATAAAGTTTTGGTTATGAGTACTTGGCGATATTCAATAAGACAGGATGGAATTAAACTGAAATATCAAAATGGCAGCTGGTAGATGCTTTTCAGGGGTATCCCCAGAAATTCGTTTTTTTTTTTTACATCTGAAATAAATTACAAAAATTGTTTATAAATATTAAAAATTTTATGAGAAAATAATTTTATGTTCCCTATTTTTTCTAATTCTAATCCTATATATACCACAAAAAAGTTGTGCTTTAGGCAGTGTTTGGGGCTCTAGGGATCGGGACTGACACATTTGTTACACCACGGCTTACTAGATACTATACAGGCTAACCGAGATACAGAAATCATTAAAAATCCAAATGGCAATAGCTGACAAACTGGCAAAGCAAATACATAAAGTTGAAGGCGGCAGCAGCAATCTGACAATCAGCAGTTTACGTCATAGAAACACTCCTTTATTTTTCCTTATTTTGTCAAGTAGTGTATCATCCTATTGGTTGGTCGGTATAGGTAGGACTTTTGGCCATGCAAGCGGGAAAAGTTGTAAAATGGTTTCCATTGTTCAAAACTCAGTTAGCCTGTATAGTATCTAGTAAGCCGTGGTTACACTCATCCAAATTTGACTATTTCACATAAGGATGCCACAACCTGGATAGGTTTAAGAACACCTGCTGTAAACCATTAATAAATTTATAAAGCTAAAAATACATACTCAGAATTTAAGCTGTTGTGTACTTGGTTCAATCTTATTATCTATAATACTATATTCTTTTGCTATAATTTACTACAAATGTTGAAGTGCTACATGTTTGTTTTGATTTTGATAAGTAATTAATTTCTCTTTTTTGTCTTTGATAGGGTCCTAAGTTTTTGCTGCAAAATGGTAGAAAAAAATTTTGAATATGAAGATCTGGTGTGGGCCAAGATGAGAGGATATCCTTACTGGCCTTCTAAAATAGACAAGCCTCCACAAAATAAAACCATCAAAAAAGGTCATCACTACATCTTTTTTTTTGGATCCAGAAATTGTGCTTGGGTTCTTGATGAACATATTGAACCTCATTCAGAAGAGAGACTCAAAAATGTTCCAAAGAAGATATCTGCAACTCTGCAGGAAGGCATAGATGAAATCGTTAGACTTGCTGCCATAAAGGGTCCTAAAAAAAGTTCTGTACCAATAAAAATAGAGTTGGATGAAAACAAAAGTGAATCCTCCAAGAAGACATCTTTGACTCCCTCAAGTTCTGAAAAGAAGGCTGGTAAAGTGGCCAAAAAAGTTCTTCTGCCTAAGAAAGAGAAGTCTGGCAAGGTTCTAAAGAAAACTACCAAGAGACGGCAGTCGGATGCAGAACCAGATTCCTCTACTTCCAAGTCAAGAAAGGTAGAGGACGATTTCTCAGCTCTCTTGGCCAATGTTCCACCCACAACGGGATATTCTCGTGTTGCTGTCATTCATCCACAATCATACGATGAAGATCAACCTGCACAGCCTCATACGGCTGGTATACTAACCCGAGATGATTACATTGAGCGTCCTCTGACACCCTGTCTTGATATCAGTAAAGTAAGTTCTACTCTGAAAAATAAAAACGTTGTTGCTACTAAGAAAAAGATAGGGTTTTTGGGGCTCGGAATGATGGGACGTGGAATTGTGAAAAATCTGCTAAATTCTGGACATGATGTCACTGTTTGGAACCGCACTCCAGAAAAGTGCATTCCGTTTCGCAATGCTGGAGCCAACACTGGGCTGACGCCTGCAGATGTAGTGGCTAAGTGCGACATAATATTCTGTTGCTTCTCAGACCCAGGAGTTACAAAGACTGTCATGCATGAGAAGTATGGTGTTCTGAAGGGCTTTGAAGGATGTGTTGCTGGGACTAAGGGATATGTCGAAATGACATCCATAGACCCTGCAACGTCCTCAGAGCTAGCCGAAGCCATTTCACATGCTGGTGGGCGGTATCTTGAAGCTCCTATTAGCGGATGCAGGCAACTTGCTGAAGATGGGTCTCTGTTGATTCTTGGGGCAGGTGACAGAGAACTCTTTAATGAATGCGAGTCATGTTTCTTTGCCATTTCTAAAAATGCTTATTACCTTAGCTGTGTGGTTGGCAGTGGTTCTAAAATGAACCTCATTATGAGTATGTTTCTGGGTGCCACCTATGCTGCTTTAGCTGAGGCCATGGCTCTTATACAACGTTGCAAATTGTCCCCTGGCAATTTCCTAGAAATTCTGGATTTGGGACCTCTAAGCTGTCCTTTGCTGATCGAAAAAGGACAAGCAATGCTTGACTCTAACTTCTCCACCAACACAGCACTTAAGCATCAGCAGAAAGACTTGAACTTGGCTCTCCATTTGGGCAATGAGTCTGATCAGCCTATGGTAGTCACAGCGGCTGCTAATGAACTTTATAAACATGCTAAGCTTCTGCGTTATGGAGATCATGATGTTTCTGCAGTGCTCATGGGAGCAAAGTATTGAATAACTTGTCAGATACCAGATGGAAAATTATTGTTGTTATGACCTATAACATCTCTATACAGATAAGCAAAAGGATTGCTTTTTATCTTATCATTATAACTGTTACCTTCTTATCATTACTCATTACAGATGACAAACGACAATTTATTCCAGTTTTATGTCTTGATGTTAGTTTTTCACCATTCAAAATGTCTACAAGAAATATAGTTATCTTTTTTGCTTCAGCATGACCAAATAATCGCTTTGGTCTTTTTTAAATGAACTTTGCACATTATTTTGACTGGAATGTATTGAAAGAAAACAAAAAATGAATTCACTGGTAAAATATAAAAGTAAAAACTATATTTGATAAATAAATTGCATATTTTTTTTAGTAATTTCATGCAAATGCGTTTTTATTTACTTCATTAATTTTCAGAAATGTACCTTATGTAGTGTTTACTTATGTATACAAGTTGTGCATTTCACATGGTAAAAAGTTTTTGTTTTGTGAAATACTGCATGAAATTTATTTGTTAACCCATTCTAGACAGTACATTAAAATAAAATCTACTTTACTTTTCACATACACGTTTTTTTTACTTGCTGTATTTGCTTGCTTGTGGTTTTTCCTATCTTCAGGAATAAAACTACCTCTTTTTATAAAATTTGCAAGAATTTTCATACTTTTAAAATTTAAATGAATTTCAACTTTCTTAATTAGTGCAATTGGTACTTTAGATATGAATTTATTAGTATGAATTGATAACACAGGGGAACAATTTTTAACATTATTTCTGTTGAGTTCGATTTTTTTGCTGTTTAAGAGTTTAATGGGCACACTGATTACAAAACTGTTGTTAGTTTTCTTCTACCACGTCAACTGTTTAAGATACAGGGTACCCCCAAAATGTGCATAAAAAGCAAAATAAATGACTTTGAATTCTATTTTCAGGGTCAAAAAGCATTACTTTAGTCTTTAAACTACACCCGAGGGGATAAGAAAGGTTAGATTTCCTAAAATATGTAAGTTTGTGGCGAATGGATAGGTTTAAGGGGTTATTACCCCCCCCCCTAAGAACGTAAAAAAAATCGTTAAAATTGATAGGTTATTTTACGCTATTTTTCACGCTATTCCTTTTTAAAACAGGGTGGCGACAGATCAGGGAATTTCATTCATCTGGAAAAGTCAGGGAAATTCAGAAAAAAGTTAAAAGTTACATGCTTGTAAAGTTGGCATTTTTACGGCGTGAACGCGGGCAGAAAAAAACAACTGGACGGTCGGTTCGCGATCGCGTTTTTCAAACTTCGCGTCAATATCCTTTACTTTAAATGCTTGTTTTTAGAGATTGGTAGTTCAAATGCGATGTATATTTAGCTGGCAAATTAAGAGGTTTTTTAGAGGAATTTCCTGTTTGCAAGAAGGCAAATGGAAATTTGTAGTTAAAACTTTAGAGTTTTAATATCAAAGAATTACAAGGTGTATTGATAACTAGCTGATATGCCCGCCGTTGCTCGGGGGATAAAAGGCTTATCAAACTGTGTGTTAAAATAAATAAGAATTAGTGTTTAGATGCAATAAAGTCAACAGTCTTCCCTAGAGATGTAAAATTCTCGGTAATAATCTTTTGGAGAATATTCTCCAAGAGGAGAATTTTCGAGAATATTCTCCTAGAAGCTACTAAAATAATATTTTTTGAAAGAAAAAATTACAAAGTTATATATTAACTTCAAATTAGAAGAATATTAAAGGTTTTACAATGAGAAGTCATCATAAATAAAAGAAAGCCAAATTAAATTGAAAAATATTTTAAAATCACTACTTAATTGATAAGACAACATGTTTGATAGGTAAAGCAGAGTAGCCAGTTACGTACATTATATTGCTTAATATTTTCCAACTATTAAATTAGAGTTTTTGATATAAATTATGTATATAAGAAATGCTTTTCTGGAAATTATTTTGTGGAATCTTAATGAGAATATTCTCATGAAGAAAAAATGATAAGATGCACTTAAAATTATACATATATAGTGAATGAAAGTTCGGAGAATTAATTATTTCAGGAACACAAGATAAGTAAGATATAAATTTAATTGTTGAGAATATTCTCATAAAAGAAAATATTAATGAATCTGAATTAAAATTATGCAAACAAAAATTATTCATTACAAACTATTCATTCATAAATAATTTTTAAGTAGAAAGTAAATTAAACTGCATCTGATAATACTCAGTAATTTAGAGTTCTTTGAGAATATTCTCACGATACATTGTTCTCTGTAAAATAAATATTATAAAATTATTTCAAATATTTTTCTCAACAGATAATTCTGATGTGATATCCCCTTCTTTTAAGAATATTCTCCTAATTTTACAAAGTTTTATAAAAATTTTAGCTAAATATCAGGTTTTAAAGGTCCTACTTCAGTTTGACAACTATTGGTATTACCTTTGCTTTTAACAACTATATAAAAATTATTTAGACTCCTCTTTTAATTGTATGAGTATTTTCTCCCAGTAAAACTTGCTTCGAACATTTTAAAAAATATTTCATTTTGTATTAAATAAATTTTACTCATTTAAAAAAAAATCTTGCGAAATAATTAAATTACAGTTCAGAGAATATTCTCTGAACTGTAGGGTGACTTTTAATTGGTAAGTTTCATTGAATTTGTGATTATTTTCAGGTTTATAACACAAATACTACATGACCATTTCATATTATCAAACATTTTTACATTTATTTCCATTTATCAATCAAAAAATAGAATATTCTCGATTATTCTCAAAATTCTCGCCCCTGGAGAATATTCTCAGAATATTCTCGTTCTCCGAGAATATTCTCGACTCACATCTCTAGTCTTCCCGCTAGGATTCTTTTTTGATGCCATACCACTTGGTTAAGATGTAAAAAAACCCTTTAAAAATACCACCTGTTTAGATTTAATGTGTGAAATCCCCATCCCCGTTTTTAAAGAGTAATTTTTCAAAATAGAAAAAAAGTCAGGGGACCTTTTGAACCCCATTATTTTTTTCTCTTTTGTCCTTTTCTCCCTCCATCCATTTCTGCAATTGGTATAAATGTATATTTGAGGCAAATTTCTCCGCCTTCGCTCACAATAAAGATATATTATTGAACAGCAATGTTTATACAGGGTGTCCCGTAAATGATGTGTCACACTTCTAGGGGGGATAGTAGACACCTAGACGAGTCATAATCACATAGGACTTAGGGGTCCCAGACCCAATCCCAGGGAGTTAAAAATGGAGCGACACCCCAAAACAAGTATTGAAAAATTCAATTTGTAGAACTACTATTGGTAAAAATGTAATTATGGTCTCAAATTTTGTGGTTTAATATGATCTTCAAAATTATCTTGACAGTTTACAATTTAAAAATTTTTTTATTACGAAAAAAGTTAAAAAACAGCAAAAAATGTGAAAAATATGCCAAAACTATATTTTGTTTTCCGAAATCCTTTCTTTTGATTTGATAATCTGAAAGAGCATAATTAATTAACCTTAAGTCCAAAGTTTCACTTAAATAGCATCAGTATTAAACGCTTGAGAGCCTGTTAAAGTTAGTTTTAGGCGTGCTAAATCGGCTTCGGAAAACGAATGTTCAGGGAGAATCTACAAGTTACGGATAGATGTCTGCCAACTTTCATTCCTCGCCCGATTTGGCGAGACAGGAGATGAGTATGAAAATATCTGAAATGCGCCAATTGAACAATTTGGCGGGATGAAAATTTCAAAAGCGTAAAATGTTGATTCTTAATTCTTATTATTTTTAGAAAACAAGATTAATTAATTTAATTTAAAATTTTTTGAACATAAAGAACAAACATGATTTTACTACTGATATTTAGGAACTATCGATCTTAAAAATCAATAGTATGAATTGTTAGAAATTATCTGATAGTATCGATAGTTTTTTATTCAATCGACAGTTGTGTTGGTTTTACAAATGTATCAATCATGCAAACAGCATTACTACTTATTGCGTTTAATGAGAAAAACTGTACATTTGATAATTTAGGTAAAAAAACAGAAGAATCTATTATTTACAAACATGGTTCGTAAAATATCTTTTGTACATAGTTTTTGTGGTTATTTTCCATCATTATACCCCCGCTGTGGGATACGCCAGTCGGTGGATCCTCAATCGCTAGGTTCGTGATTTCGGGTTGCGATACAAGGGTGGTTCCTATTAATTAAAGAATGATATAATAAGCAAGTGGGTATGCAGGGTCTCCCCTCAACTTCCGATATAAGAAATTTGCAAAATAAAAGAATACAGGTTATTGAAAGTTATGACAAACCTAAGATACTGCTTATCGGACGGTGAGTGGATAGCCCCCATACACTTTGCTTATTCCCAATTCCCATTGACATTTCTCGATTAATAGAAACCAACCTTGTATCGCAATTCGAAATCACGAACCCAGCGATCGAGGATCCGCCGACTGACCTATCCTAGTGCAGGGGTATAATGAAAAATAACGACAAAAACTGTTTACAAAAAGTGTTCAAAGTTGGCATGGTGGTTCACTTTTTTATGGGATGGGAATTATTTTGAAAAAAAAATTAGTAAATTAATTAATTTACTTAAATGTTTGCCTTCGATTTCAGACCGTCACAGAAGTCTAGAACAGGGTTTCCCAAACTTTTTCATGCATCGACCCCTTGGGAGTAGTTCACCAAAGCAATCGACCCCCTTTCAAAAATCCAACTAAATTCTTTATGAAAATAAATTAAAATTTAACTAAAATTGAACAGCCGGTCTCATTCACTAGTAATGTACTGTTCAACCTGGAAAATTCATTGGTGAACCACGGCTTACTAGATACTTATACAGGCTAGCCGAGTACGGGAAATCATTGCAAATCCAGATGGCATTATTGGACAAACTGGCAAAGCATATTCACAGTGTTGAAGGTGGTGGGTGATATAGGTAGGTCTTGTAGCGCTCCAAGCGGGAAAAGTTGTCAAATGGTTTTCATTGTTTAGAACTCGGCTAGCCTGTATAAGTATCTAGAAAGCCGTGGGTTAACAATATAAGACCACCAAAAAGCATTAATCACTCAAAACTTTGATATAAAAATAAGTATGTAAAGAAAGTTCAAAGGATCAGGAAAAATCTTTGAATCATCCACAGCAATGCATTTTACAATAAGATAGCAAAATTTTATCAAAAAAAAAAAAAAAAACACTGCAAAGAAGAAAGAAATTTTGAAACACACGAAATAATCTAAATTACAATAAAAGTAAATAATTTTAATTATTAAATTCAGAAACAAATTTATTAAAATTGTCATTATTACAATGCAATTATGGGTAATTACGAATAAATTCAATGGGAAGGATGTGCCTGATGCTGGACTGCCAAAGAGGGTATTTGGTTTAAAACTATTATTATTATTCTTTTTCGCAGTTGAGATAATTTAATCTACGAATAAATTGCAATTTTTTGTTTTAAAAAAGATTCACTAAGTTTAAACTGCTTTATAGCTTTTTAAAATAACATTCTGATGTTATACTCGGAATTACCACTTTTCCGAAAAAAATGACAAAACAAAACGTGGCTATAGTGTTTTGAAACGTTTTGTTTGAAGTGTTTGAATTTAATTTTTTGTTTTAAAAAACTTTTTAACTTTTATAACAATTTCTAAAACAGTATTATGTTATAAAAACCACAGGGTTGGCAAGTTTCGGCCGCAAGTGGAAAAACGCAATAATGAAAAAATTAGATTTTTGCCAGCAAAAGTATTTTTGACCCATAATATAATCTTTAAACTTCTTTTTATAAAAGACAGATATATCTGTTAAAAATGAAACAATCAATGAAATTATCAAATAATATCCCTATCTTGCACATACGAGTCATATTTGAATTTTTATTAAATAAAAATATCTGTCTGGCAGAATTATCGACCTTATTGAAAATGTTACATTCAAGTTTAAAAACCAAGCCTTTTTACACCATATAAAAAATTTTACTTTCCGATTTTTTCACAACATTATTAGTTAAAGATTTTATTAATAACACACAAGCTGGTTTTTTGGCTTTTCTGCACTTTTCCTTTTTTATGACTGTTTTACTTTCATCGACCCCCTTCCGACCCCTAAAGCTTCATCGACCCCCTACCGACCCCTAAAATTTCGTCGACTCCCCATCGACCCCCTTTAAACTTTCATCGATCCCCAGGGGGTCGGTACCGACCACTTTGGGAAACCCTGGTCTAGAAGGTAAATGTTTATTAAACTTAACAAAACAGAGACTTAAGAAAAAATAAGTTGTAACTATCCCTTTTGCTAAACAAACATTGCTTATTTTTTTAGGTACAGTAACAATTTTTTCTTGAGTGTCTGATTTGATAGCTTGAATACATTTACCTTTAGACTTCTAGTGACGATCCGAAAACTAAGGCTACACATCGCCGCCAAGGAAGTTTGAACTATCTGTAGAAGCGTAGGTTGGCGAGGAATCTCGTATTGCAAATAATGTTGGGAAATTTGGCGAGCATCTATCCGTAACTTGTAGATTCTCCCTGAACGTTCGTTTTCCGAAGCCGTTTTTGCTCCCATAAAACTAACTTTAACAGGCTCTCAAGCGTTTAATACTTTGGAGATCTTTTAACTTGAATGACTCACAATAATTTTTCCAAATATTTTTGATGAAATTGATAGCAGGTTAATACCACAGACACAGAAAAATATCCTAACAGAGAGTCCACGAGGCTATTTTCAAATGCGTTACTGATGTGAGGGCGCCACACTAGAGTTTGGAACATATGCCGGCCGCTTAAATCTCTCGCCAAATTAGAACTCAGCGCAAGCGCAAAAAGGTGTTTTCGATCTCCCATAGGCAGCCGGCGAACGATTCAGACTGGATCCAGACGCTAGTGAGTTTAGTGCAATCCCAGCGCCACAATGGACTCTAACCGTCTGACGTCACACGGAACCAACACGTGACCTACTGAGCTTGCAATTGGTTACCACAGATACTACACTAGTAGATCTACTAGTGTAGTATCTGTGGTAACCAATTGCAAGCTCAGTTGTAGGTCACGTGTTGGTTCCGTGAAGTCTCGAACCAGAGAGGCGGTTAGAGTCCATTCTCCCAACCTGTAACAAGATGTCATGATTTTCGATTTCCATTATGGCCTATGGCCGTGGACTCTCTGTTCTAGTACTCTGTGGTTACTACAACGCCAATTTCCACACTTGGATAAATCTTCCTTTTTTTGGTATTTTAATGAACACTACTTTCCTCCACTGACCTTTTCAGTTTCCCGAATATTATTAAATAGTCTAAGTAACATTTTGGTTGATAAATTTTCGGTACTGTCTAATTGGACGATCAATATACTACTAAACTCTACTCTTATTTCCACGGCAACGGTTGTGATAGCAGATCACACTAAGTGCCGGGACTGTTACGTAACCGCGAGACCTACTGCTTTTTGCCGTCCAAATAGACACTTCCATCTGGGCACTCTATTTCCACGACAGTTGAAGCATGCGCAGTAATAGGGTTTCGTTATTACGTGTTTTATAACATTAAAATTATGTTATTGAACAATCCTAGCTTCAGCTCCGACGGTCCCAGTGGTAGAGTGAGCGTCTAGTAACCTAATGGTCCCCGGCTCGAATCCAAGCTGTTATACGTTTGAGTATTTTGCTTTAATTTAAAGCACTGTCTATTTGGACGGTAAATTAAACTCTACTCTTATTTACACGGCAATAGTTCTGTTTGGAGCGCCGGGACTGCTACGTAACCGCGAGACCTGCGGCGCATGGGCGAACTGCCGTTTTTGCCGTCCAAATAGACACTTCCTTAATGGCAACTTGTAATTTTTCAAAAATAACTATCGTTGGCTTACAAGAAAATGACAATAAGTTATTATTGAAGAACCATTTACCAAGATAAACAGCGTTTGAACCTTCTGTTAGGCTTTTTCTTCGTGGAGTGAATTCCCAAATTTTGCCAAGCTAAAACAGAATTAGTTTGGTGAGAAAGAAATGGTGAGATATCGCCAAATTTGGCATAGCCTTGTCTAGATATGTTGATCAAAAAGTGACTTAGTGCCTTTATCCTGTAAGCCGACGATATTTCCATGAAAGGGAAAATTGATCCGATTAAAGCAGTGGTTTCCAACTGTACTAGTGCCTTAATATCACTATGTACCCATCACGTTGAACAAACTTCGGGATTCCCAATCCTTGGCGATCGGATCGTTGGAGAAGCTAATTCGATTGGTTTTGATCCAGCGCGATGATGTCAGCGCTTAGGAACCAATAATGAAATGAGCTTCTCCAGCGATTGCTGGAGTACTATGGCCATTTCTCAATAGAAAATGATACAGTTAGTTTACATTATTTTCAAACTAAAATAATTTCTTTAAATAGAAGATCCACACCTTTCATGGCCCCTCCGAAGTGTATCTCACAATTAGTTCAGAACCACTGACTTAATGAATCAATTTTATCCACCAATAGGGAATGAATCCATAACTCTGAGGGTTTTCCACCCTCGCTTCCTCAAAATTTATTGGTATTTTCTTTGTTAATATTTTTAAACAAAACTAAATTAATAAATTGAATAATAGTACATAAAATATTCTTCAACAGAAGTTTGAGCAGTCTTGAACTTCAGTCCTACTTATTCATTACTCGCCTCTTTATGCTGCTGATCTGGAATGAAAAGAAGTTTTATAATTACAATAAATATTTTGTATAAATAAATCTTTCTCCTTCTCTCTCGAACAATTTTATTCCATCACTCCACTCTCAAACTCATTTTTTGAATTTAAATTCCCTCTCCAATTAATTTTCCAATTTAAACTCCCCTCTCATCTATAATAACTTTTTATCGTTCTATTCTTCCATAATCTATTTCTTACTAACGCTTCCTCTCTTTTCTATCCTTTCTCCTTCCTATATTTCATAAAATCTATTTCTAATAAACTTCATCAAGAGTCTGTGGTTCTTGTCGTGCCAATCATCATCTATCATTTTAATTGGTCAAACGAATTCATTTGATTTAGATCTTCAACCAATAGACGTAGAGATGAGGAATGGCTTTCCGAGGACCACAGCAATTTTTTCCACACTTCGTCCCTCTTTTTTATCTTATATATCCCTCTCATCTCTTCACTATGAATCATATTCCTCCCTCTCTTATATCCCACAGAGTACTAGAACAGAGAGTCCACGGCCATAGGCCATAATGGAAATCGCAAAAGCATGACATTTGTTACAGGTTGGGAGAATTTTGGCGCTGGGATCGCGCTAAACTCACTAGCGTTTGGATCCAGTCTGGATCGTTCGCTGGCTGCCTATGAGAGATCGAAAACATCTTTTCGCGCTTGCGCAGAGTTCTAATTTGGCGAGAAATTTAAGCTGCCGGTATACGTTCCAGAAGCTAGTGTGGCGCCCTCACATCAGTAACCCATTTGAAAACAGCCTCGTGGACTCTCTGTTAGGATATTTCTCTGTGTTATATCCCATCCATTATAAGCTTATAATTTTAAAGTTCTTTATACTTCCCTTTCTTCCTCCTCCTCTTTCTTCGAAATCTAAAATCCTCGCCTCCCATCCACCCACTTTATCTCTCATCCTCTTTTATTACCATTCCCTATCCGACTTGTTAAACTTTTGTATTATTTTATCTCCCATCCTTTCTTCTAACTACCACTATACAATCCTTCCCTAAAAATCTTTTTCTCTTTAAGACTATCTCCAATCACATCAACTTCTATTCTTTCACTATTTTACCCTACCCTATATACAAATTTTATTTCTCATCATACAACTCTTGTCTTCCTTAATGTTATCCATCCCTCTCCCCATTCGCTCTTTTGTACCTCTTTACTCTATCTCTTCCCCTCTAATACAATTTCCCATAAAAACGTTAACCCTCAGCCATTCACCAGCTCTCCCTTTTTAGCATCCTAACTCCCTCTTAACCTCCCCAATTCACTCCTCAGCATCCTGAAATTCTCTTATATGTCTCCCGTGCATCCCTGCTCTTGTTTTTCCACCCCCTTCTCACCCTTCTCCTGAATATCATCATCTCTAGCCGCGTTCACATAAGCCAACCTGTTCAACCGGAGAAAGAGCTAAAGAAGAAGGGGGAAAGTGATCTCTGAAAACTAGCCTTGTGGAAAATTGAATAGCCCGTACACAAGAGCACTTGTCCTACCAGTAGAAAGAATCACGTGCCAAGAGAGCGAGCTTGTTGAAATGCATTATGGGAAGCGAGCACGAGCGCCGTCTACAGGAGGCTGATCCAATTAACACCTTTCCTCCTGCTATAGCCCTGGGGAGAATTTCAAACCGATAGTCAGGTCACTTTTTCCCTAGCGTAGGGAGAGCGGTGGAAGAAGAACCAGTTTTCTCCGCCTTTCCTCAGGTAGAATGGCTGTTGTGAACGCGGCTTCTGTCGTCCCCCTCTTCAACATCATCTCCCCTATCTCTTCCCCTTCTACAACATATTCTACTCGCTTACCTTCCTCCTAAATAAATTTCTCTCCTCATCTTCTTCCACCAATCTTTCTCCTCATCCCTCTCCTGAACATACTCTTTAATAATCACCTCCTCAGTACCCCATATCTCCCAACTCACTCCTTAGTATCTTAACTTCAGCCTCGACATCCAAACCCCCACAGGTTCTCAACACACCCCTATGTTCCTTCACCATCCTTTTCTCTTCCCTTCTTCAGAATCTCCTCTCATCACCCTCAACAACCTTTTCCTTTCCATCCCCAACCTAAACATCTTTTGCATCTGTTCTTCCCCTCCAAAACATCATCTTGTCTCATTCCCCTCAACATCAATTCATTTCCTCCTACCTCCCCAATACACTTCTCTCAGTATCTTTTGCCCTTATCTTTTTATAGCATCATCTCCTCCTCATCCTTAACGTTCATTCTTTTCAAATCAAATGTTCAGCATACACTTATTTCTCATCCCCTCTCTCGTCTCCCTCCTACACTTCATTTCCTCTCTTATCCTCCTCAATACCCAAAAATCTCGAAACTCACTTCTCTGTATCTCAACTCCTTCACATCACCCAAACTTCACCTCCGATTCCCAACCCTCTCTCCAAAGTATGCACTAGTCTCATCCTCCTCCCAATATACTGCTCTCTCGATCCATTTCCCCAATCTCATTTCAGCATCCCCTCCTCCTCCACATATATATACTTTTCAACTTCACTCCTCAACTTACTTTCATTTCTCATCACCCTCCCCTCTCTTATGCTCTTCCTTAATACCCAAAACCAAACTCTCTTCTGCATCCATCTCTCACTATCCATTTCCCCATTCTCTACTCAACATCCTCTCCTGTCTTCTCCTCCTCCACAGCCTTCATTCTTTTCTCCTCCACTCATGGACATACTCTTTTTCCTCATCACACTCCTCAGAATCATTCCCTCTCTCATCATCTTCCTTACCCCTAAAAACCAACTCTCTGTTCTGTATCCTTCTATCGGTATCCATTTCCCCAATTTCTACTTAACATCCTCTCCTATCTCTTCTCCATCCCCAGCCTTCATTCTTTTCTTCAACAACTCCCAACTCTCTCACTCTCTCTTCTGTATCCATTTCCCCAATCTCTACTTAACATATTCTCCTGTTTCCTCTCCCTCCTCAATTTAACTTTCCCCCTCTTTAGCCTTCATTCTTTTCCCCTCCACTCCAAGAAATACCATTACTTCTCATCACACTCGTCAGAAACATCCCCTCTCTCATTCTATTCCTTAAGACCCCAAAACTCTCTCCTTTGTATTATTTCTCATCACAATCCGCAGATTCCTCCCTTCTCATCATCTTTCTTTATTCCCCAAAACTCCCTACTATCTCTCCTGTATCCTTCTCTCATTATCCATTTCCCCAATCTTTACTTAACATCCTCTCATGTCTCCTCCCCCTACTAAGCCCTCATTCTTTTCACTTCCACTGCTACACATACTCTTATTTCTCATCACACTCCTCAGAATCATCCCCTCTCTCATCCTCTTTCTTAATACCCCAAAACTCCAAACTCTTATCCTCCCCCTTTTAAGATACAACGCATTATATCATCTTCCCCTACCCAGCATACATCTTTTTAACTTCCAATCCACACTCCTCTTTGAAATTTGTCATGGATTTAAGCTAGCTTAGCGAATTGATTGAACAACCCAGAAGTGGAAAAATAAGTGTTCTGCAAATATAAGTGAACAGTAAAAAAAGCTACAAGCGTTTAGGCTTAGTGCTGAGCTCTTAGACGCCACAACTATTGATTTTACTACGTGCGTCATCAGGGTTTGAAAAAGTCGTATTGCAAACGGATAAAAATAAGCAATCTTAGCTTAAACTTTCTTACCTTCTCTCAAAGCCCTTATCTTCTATGTGTGAACGTAGTATGACAGTACCCTACTATACTCAGCGGTGCTATACAGTCTTATTTTAAGGTGTAGACGTAGAGTAATCATTTTTCTTACCCATTTAGATCCTATCAGGAAATTCTTCAATCAGGGTCAACTACGAAGAACTTGAGACTTTTCTGACCTATATAATTAGAATGTAATTATAATTAATTTTTCTTAATGCACCTGCCCCGCATGCCTAAACAGGCACTAATGGGTATAGTACTTCAAAGGATATAATAATAAAAGTAATAACAATGCTCAATGGATCAGCAATCAGATCCTCTGGTGACCCTAAAACTCGCAACTCACTCTTCTGTATCCTTCTCTCATTTTCCCTTTTTCTTCCCTCAGTATACATTTCCCCAATCTCTACTCAACATCCTCTCCCGTCTCCTCTCACTCCTCAGTCCTTATTCCTTTCACCTCCACTCTAAGACATACTCTTATTTCTCATCACACTCGTCAGAACCATCCCCTCTCTCATTCTCTTCCTTAATACCCCAAAGCTCCCAACTCTCACTTCTGTATCCTTCTCTCAGTATACATTTCCCCAATCTCTATTTAACATCCTCTCCTGTCTCCCCACCCCTCATTCTTTTCACCTCCACTCCTATACATATTCTTATTTCTCATCACACCTCAGAATCATCCCTTCTCAACCTCTTCCTTACCCCAAAAAAACCAACTCTCTCTTCTGTATCCTTCTCTCGGTATCCATTTCCCCAATATCTACTTAACATCTTCTCCTGTCTCCTCCCCCTTATAAGCTTTCCCCTCCACTTCTAGGAATACTCTTTATTCTTATCACACTCCTTTGAATTATCCCCTCTCATCCTCTCTATCCTTAACCTAAAAAAAACCCAACTCTCTCGTCTGTATCCTTATCTCAGTGTCCATTTCCCCAAGATCTACTTAACATCTTCTCCTTTCTCCTCCACCTTCTAAGCCCTTATTCTTTTCACCTCCACTCATAGACATACTCTTATTTCTCATCACACTCGTCAGAACCATCACTCTCACTTCTGTGTCCTTCTCTCGGTATCCATTTCCCCAATATCTACTTATCTTCTCCTGTCTCCTCCCTCCACTAAGCCCTCATTCTTTTCCCCTTCACTCCTACACATACTCTTATTTCTCATCACGCTCCTCAGTATCATCCCTTCTCAACCTCTTCCTTACCCCCAAAAAAACAACTCTCTCTTCATCTTCAGTCTCAGCCTTCATTCATTCCACCTCCACTCTTAGACAGTCTTATTTCTAATCACACTGCTAAGAATCATCCTCTCTCTCATCCTTTTTCTTAATACCCCAAATCTCCCTACTCTTATCCTCCCCCCTTTAAGATACAACTCATAATATCCTCTTCCCCTACCCAGCATACATCCTTTCAACTTCCAATCCACACTCCTCTTTGAAATTTTAATATTTTTTAGCACCTCCTCTCCATTTTCTCTCCTCATCGTTTTTATATCATTTTTCTCTCTCACATATACCACCTCTTCATTCCCCAATTGCTTTCCATTTCATCCACTTTTCTTCTTCAGTCTACGTCATACTACGTTCACACACGAAAAGCTATACTAGTTTAAGAGCTAATCCATCTCGAGTAAGAGTATGTGTGAACGAACGGTCATGGATTTAAGCTAGCTTAGCCAATTGGACAGCCCAGAAGTGGAAAAATAAGTGTTCTGTAAGTATAAGTGAACAGTAAAAAAAACTTAAAGAAAAATACAAGTGTTTAGGCTTAGTCCTGAGCTCTTAGACGCCGACCATTGATTTTACTACGTGCCTCATCAGGGTTTGTAAAAGTTGTATTGTGAACGGATAAAAATTAGGCATCTTAGCTTAAACTTTCTCAACTTCTATCAAAGCTCTAATCTTTTTATGTGTGAACGCAGTATGACAGTACCCTACTATACTCAACGAACGGTGCTCTACAATCTTATTTTAAGGTGTAGAGTAATCATTTTTCTTACCCACTTAGTTCCTTTCAGGAAATTCTTCGATCAGTGTCAACTATGAACAACTTGGCACTTTTCCAACCTATAAAAGAGAATGTAATTATAATTAATCTTTCTTTATACATTTGCCCCGCATGCCTAAACAGGCACTTAGGGCTATAGTACTTCAAAGGATATAATGAAAAAAGTAATAACAATGCTTACGAGGCAGATGCAGACAGAAATGTAGGGGTCATTATAGTGACCATTTCTGATTTTGCCGAAATTTTTATTGTGGGTTCTTCTAAGGATTTTAGAATGATTTTTTTGGGGAAAAGAAAAAATAGGGGTATTCTAAAATACATAGAAGAACCAAAATTTTAGCAAATTAAAAAATGGTCACTATACTGACCTGCCCATATCTTAAAAAAATCTGCCTCTTAATGGATCAACAAGCTCATCCTCTGGCGACCCTAAACTCGCAACTCACTCTTCTCTATTCTTCTCTCAGTATCCCTTTTCCCAAACTCAATTTGAAATCATTTCCTATCTCCTCATCCTCCTCAGCAATTTCCTCAGGAATTATTAATTTCACCTCCTCTCCTAGAAATAGTCTAATTTCTCATCATGCCCTCGAAATTATACCTTCGTTCCGTCCCCCTGCTGGACAACATCCCTCCTCATTCTCTTGAGACCCTAAACTCGCAACTCACTCTTCTGTATCCTAGTCTAGATATCCCTTTTTCAGTCTCCTTTTAAAATCCTCTCCTACATCCTCCCCTTCTCAACATTTATTACTTTCATCTCCTCTCCTATGCTCTGACAATTCTAATCACCCTCAAACAATCATCTCTTCTTTCGTCTCCCCGCTCGGCATTCTTTACTTTCTCATCCCTTTAATAGCCTAAATATCACACCTCACTCTTCTGTATCCTCTTCTTAGTATCCCTTTCCCCAATTTCTATTTAACATCCTCTCCCGTCTCCTCACCCTTGTCTGCATTCATTCTTTTTACCGCCTCTCCTATGCATACCCTTATTTCTCATCACCCCCTATTAATCATTCTTTCTTTGGCATACTGCACGACATTCTATTTTTCTCATGCTCTTAAGATCTTATATAAGATTATATATGTTACGGGCAATGTGATAAATTCGATGGAATTTATGAATGAAATTTATCACTTTGCCCGCCTCCACTTCGGGCATTATTAATAATATATATACATAATAAGATTTTATTAATACCCTAAAACTCCCAACTCACTCTTATGTATCCTTTTCTTAGTATCCCTTTTCCAAATCTCTATTTAACTTTTCCCCTGTCTCCTTCCCCTTCTCTGCATTCGTTCTTTTCTCTTCCACTCCCTAGGCATACTCTTATTTTTCCTCATCCTCTCTCCGTACCCCTGCTCGACAATATCCTTTCTCATCCTCTTAATATCCTAACACTCGCAATTTACTCTTGTGTATCCTTCCCTCAAGAAGCCTGGTGGCGCAGTGGTAGCGCATAGCTCTTCTGTGCCACAGGTCCGGGGTTCGATTCCCGGCTCCCGGGCTGGGCAAGGTCCACTCAACCTTTCATCCCTTGAGTGGGTCGATAAATTGAGGACCAAGCGTGCTTGGGAACTAAACACTGGGGGTCTTGCGTTAGACTGACCACCTAACCGGGACATATGCCTTGCACCCCAGGGCCCCATGGTCAAGAAAACGAAGATGGGCATCGTAGGCCTTGGCCCAATATAGGGCTGTTGCGCCGATGAGTTTAGTTTAGTTTTTTTTTTTTAGTATCCTTCCCTCATTATACCTTTTTCTATCTCTATTTAAAATCCACTGTATTTCCTCCCCCTCCTCAGCATTTATTACTTTCATCTCCTCTCCTAGGCATTCTCGTATTTCTCCTCACCCCCTCAAAATCATTCCTTCTTTCGTTCCCCTGCTCACGCTTATCTATACTTTCTTATCCTTTTACTACCCCAAAACTCTTAATTCGTCTTTCTGTATCCTCCTCTCAGTATCCATTTCCCCAATCTCTATTCAAAATCGTCTCCTATCTCCTTCCCCTACTAAGCATTTATTACTTTCATCTCCTCTCCTATGCATACTCTTATTCCTCATCACCCACCACAGAATAATCCTTTCTTTCGTCCCCCTGCTCGAAATTCTATACTTTCTCATCCTCTTACTACCCCAAAACTCCAAACTCACCCTTCTGTATCCTCCTCTCTGTATCCCTTTTCTCTACCTCTATTTAACATCCTCTCCTGTCTCCTCTTCCTCGGCATTCATTCTTTTTAACTCTTCTCCAAGGCATATAATCTTATTTCTCATCACCCTCCTCAGAATCATCTTTTCTTTCGACATTATATACTTTCTCATCCACTTAAAACCCTTAAACTCCCAACTCACTCTTTGTATTCTCTCAGTACCCCTTTCCTCTATCTCTATTTACATTCTCTTCTGTCTCCTCCTCCTCTGCATTTTTTACTTTGACTTTCAAGTCCCTCTTTTGATTCCCAACTCCTCCAACCCTTCAAAATTCCCCCTTAAATCTCCAACCCTCTTCCATCTACCCTGTAACCATCATAGCTCTCTCCCTTCTAAATATCCCTCTTTTCTTATCCTCCTCAATATACTCAGTATTCTTTTTCCCATCCTCCTGTCTCCTCAGCATCCTTTTATTTCTTATCCCCAACTTCTCAGCATCTTCCCCTCTCTTGTCTGACTGATTGACATTCTTTCATCATGCATCCCTACTTCTCCAACCCATCCACTTTCCCCCAAAATTCCCAATGAATCTATTCTTTTTTCCTCTACTTCTCAGAGTACTTTTACTCCTAATCCCCCTCCATAAACATCATCCCCGTACCCTACTCTACATCCTTTCCTCTCTCAATCTTCTCAAAACCCAACTTCTCCCAACTCAATGCTTCTGTATCCCAGCTAACTCTTCCACAACATCCTAACTCCCCTTCAGATTCCCAACCCTCATCCATCTCACTACCAACTATCCCATATCTTTCTTTAGCATCCTCTAGTCTCATTTTTTCCTCTCCCAATGTACTACACTCGTATCCTTTTCCGCAATCTCTTTTTAGCATCTTCTCCTGTCTCCTCCCACTCCTCAGTACCCTTTACCTCTCCTGAGTATACTCTTATATCTTATCCCACTTCACAATTTACTCTTTCGTTCCACTCATCACCATCCACTCCCTTTTTCCCCCTAGTAGACATCTCCTTCCTCTCTTCCTCAATATCCTTCTGTCACCCTCCTCTTTTCCTCCACCCCCTTTAACTGTCTCATCTCTCTCCATCGTCCCATTACCTTCCTCAGCATCACAACTCTGTACAATCTCTCTTCACAAAAATCTAACTTCTTTCTTAAAATTCTCTACTCTTTCCTCATGAATCCATTCATTCTCTAACCTCTCTCGTCTGCATCTCAACTCCCACCTCAATATCCCATCGCCTCTTTGCATTCCGACCCTCTGCCATCTACCCCCTCTGCATCACAGCTATATTTCCTAAGCATAAAAACTCACTTCTCCGCACCTCTACTCTGTCCCATGTAATATATATTACCCAAGTTCCTTTTTCTCTTCCAGACATCCCACATTGCAGAATCCTATCGCTCTCTTCTGTATACTATACATCCTCTTCTTAGCATCAACCCAACCCTCTGCATTCCATTTTCTTCCTTAGAATTTTTATTCTGTCATCTGTATTCCTTCTCTCTCCAACATCCAAACTATCTCCTAGCACCACTCCCCATCATCCCTACTTCCACCAATCTCTCTCCTAAACTCCCAAATCCTCCACATCATCCCAATTTAATCCCATCTCACTACACAGCACTCCAACTCACCCCTAAGTATAGACTACCTCTTCAGTACCCTAACTTACTCCTCAACAGTATAATACTCTCTTTATTATCCCTACTTTCTCCTATTCATCAGCATCCCAACTCTATTCTCTGTATCCTTAATCTCTTCCAATCAGAATTCCAACTTCCTCTTCAAAATATCAACGCCTTCAACAGCATCCAAAATCTTTCATTCGCATCTCCTATAATTCTCATTAAATCTCATCAATATACTTAATCCATATCTCAAATTCTTCTCTATACCCCCTCTGCTTTCATCACTCACCTTATCCACTCCCCTTTCATCCCTGCTCAGGATCCCTACTAAATTTTACGTCTATTTTTTTTCGTATCTCTTTCTCTCGATACAAGATTTCTTCTTAAACTCAGTCCTCTTATCAATCCTCTAAATCTAAATATTAACCCTATTTAGATCGTCCATTATATTTCAACCCCCTCTTTTCCATTTCCCCTCCTCTACCTTCTTAGCACCTCTTTCTCTCTTATCCAGCTCCTCCCTTTTCTTTTAAATTTTAACATCTTTTAGCACTTCCTCCTCCATTTTTATCATACTCCCCTCATCCTTTTTACATAATTTTTCCTCACACACATCTCACCTCTTCAATCCCCAATTCCTTTCCATTTTATCCTCTTTCCTTCACAGCCTACATTATACTGTCTGTCCACCACAGGATGAGCTCTCGCCTAGTTGTGGCGGTTGCTAAAAGCAAGACAGGTGAATTTTAAATAGGGATAAACCGTATTATGATTTGGCGGGGATTAAAACCGACGGAGGATTATTGGCAGAAGTTTTTGCGATCACAGACACGGTCTTCTTCTTGGAATTGATGCAGTTGCATGCATATGTTAGAGGCTGGGATTAGTGAACTGTTAAAATAATAAACAAAGTGGACTAGTGATTCAATGCCCCCGTTGAAAATGAGGAGTGTCATGTTGCCTTGGTAACAGAAATGTAAACAAGAGCTCAACCTGTGATAGACAGACAGTACTACGATCACACATGAAAAGCTAAACAACCTTTAAGATCTAATTCATCTTGAGTAGAGAATTTGGAAACGAACCTGTCATAGATTTAAGCTAGCCTAGCAAATTCAAACTATCTTAAGCTAGTAAGCCTGGATTGAGAAGAGAGATGACAACAGGTTTGAACTGGTTTGTGTGTATGCGCGGCCGCCATTATTTTACCAAGTATATTGCCAAAGTGGCACCGTTGCACGCCATTCCGCCTCAATTTAGCCTACCTCGCTTTTTTTTTGGCACCACTTAAAAGATATTTTTCAAAAAATGTTTGCAACGCTAGTCTAGGATTGGCTCTCTACGTGAAACAATGGCGGTTTTACGGAAATAGCCTGAGGCGGTAAAAACCTTGGCCAATCAGAAACGATTAGTGCGTTGTCACCTCTCTTCTGTTCTAGGCTCTATCTTAAGCTAGTTTCCCAAACTCGCGTAAATCTTAGAAAGTTTAAGTTATCTACTGATAGGAAAGAAAAGTAGGGGAAATAAAACAAAACTTTTGTTTATTTGATATTACATGTATGTACAAAGCCGTTTGTAAATTCAAATATACTTTTAAAATGGGGAAGAGAAAAAGGAATTAGACAACCCAGAAGGAAAAATAAGTCTTCTGTAAGTATAAGTGAACAGTAAAAAAAAAGGTTAAAGAAAAATACAAGTGTTCAGGCTTACTTAGAGCCGAGATCTTAGACGCCGACCATTGGTTTTATTCGGTGCGTCAAAAAATAAAAATTAGGCATCTTAACTTAAACTTTCTCAACTTCTCTCAAAGCTCTAGTCTTTTTATGTGAGAACGTAGCATGACAGTAACCTACTATACTCAGCGGTGCTCTACAATCTTATTTTAAGGTGTAGAATAATAATTTTCTTACCCACTTAGATCCTTTCAGGAATTTCTACATTCATGTCAACATACTTCACCTTTGTCTCACAATTCGAAGAATTCGACACTTTTCCAACCTATATCATGAGTATGTAAGTATAATTAATCTTTACTGATACACTTGCCCCGCATGCCTAATCAGGGCTTTAGTACTTAAAAGGATAGGGGAGAGTGGGGCACCTTGGGACACTTTTTACTAAATTATTTTTATAATTTATTTATAGGTACCGTTATATTTATTCAAAAGCAGCTAATATGTTAAATATAGTCCTTTGTGCATCTAATAAAAACGTTTCCAACCAATTATCCCTTTTAGGGAATTCATAAAAAATTTTAAAAACCTCTTAAAGTCCAAGGTGCCCCACCTTGGGACACTTCCAATAATAACAAAAACTTATGTTACCCAAGAATCAGAGTTAATTAAGCATTATAAGGGCAATTTTTGTCTTTAGCGACCCAAAATCTGTAAGAAATGGCTATTTTCATCTCTAAAAAATTTTAAGTTAAAATTTCATAAACAGTGTAACTCTACACCAGTTCTATTCCGCCCGCGTAATCCCAACACCCTGTTTGACTGATTTAGTGGCCAGGTGTTAAAAGGTTCAATATGCCATGCATTTATATGTACTTATATCTATTTTAACCTTCTCAAAGCATAAATATTAATTCCAGAGCGCGCGAGTGACAACGCGATTGAGAGAGTCTTTCGGACTCTTCCGCAGGGGCTTCTGGGGCTCTAACACCTTAACCGCTTTTTGTAAAAATTATTGCTGCATATTGTCATCAAATTTGGGTCCTTGGGGAAGGGTTAGGACCCTTCAAAGGTGAATTGAGTGAAAAATAAGAGGAAAAATATCGTATAAAAACTTCCATAATTTTTAGCTATTTTTTGCCTTTTTAGGGGGTAATAACCCCTTAAACCTATCCATTTGGTACAAAATTTCATATTTTAGAAATGTCAACCTTCCTTGTCCCTTTGGGAGTAATTTAAAGACTTAAGTAATGCTTTTTGATCCTGAAAATCGAATTCAAAATCATTAAGTCATCAAAAACCGTAAAAAGGGGGAGGGGCCGAAAAACCCGAGCTCATTGAGAATTTTGATGGTGATTTTCGTGTTCAGCGACCCAAAATTTATAAGAAATGACTGTTTTCATCAAGGAAAAAAATTTTGAAGGTCCAATTTGTTGAACAGTGTTATCCGACCTTCCATTCACCAACTTATCAAATTATTCGACCATTATAGGATGTTATCTGTATCCATTAGGGTGTTTCGAAAGTCTATGGTAATTTTTTTTCGAATATTTTACGAGCCTGAACGCAGTCAATATCGAATTAAAACCTATACATCATCTTTGGGACATCATTGCCTCAAGATCCTATCGGAAAAATATTCCATGGCACCTACTGGGGGGTAGTTACATGGGGGTGAAAAGCGAGCATTCACCGAAAAACGAAGATGCTTGCCGGCGCAAGCGGCGGGAGCTAACTAACAGGTTTTTACTAATAGAAACAGAATAGAACGAGGTACCTTAGGAAAAAGGTTCAATAAACACTTAAATATCGCCTCTCCGGTGCAACAATGACGCAAATGTAAAAATTGAAATTTCTACTACACGGGAGCTTAGCAGCAAGGCTTCTAGATTGGCCACGATATCGCGCAAAGTCGAAAAAGTCGAGTCAATCTTAGGTGATCATTTTAATTGTCGCAAAGATAAATCGCCAAAAACGGCTTGAAATGCCTAAACGCTTAAATCATGGCCTAACCACAGTATCGCACGCCTTCTAATATTCTTCTCTAAAGTTAAGCACCTTCAGGCGCAGTCAGTATTTGGGAGGGTGACCACCACCAACCATCGGACCTCACAGTGGTGTCGAATGAAAAAAAATATTGAAAAAACTCAGTAGTATTTGTATCTAACCACTTTAATTTATTAAATCTTTTGTTTTTGTGCTGGTTATGCAGCTGGGTATTCTATGTTTAAACTATTTTAAAACAATGCTTTAATATAAATAGGAAGGATTGCAGATTTCAAACGCCTCGCGAGCAGATGGAATTCTTTGGGTCTTGGCTTTATTGTTTTCAGTCTGTTTTCTGAGTAAATGTTTGGGCAAGAATTATTTATTTCTCTTATTTTATTTATTCCTTTTGGAAGTGAAATTAAGTTAGCATCGAGAAATACTTCATATAAGAGATCTACAAACTGTATTAATTTTAAAGTAGGGTCGTTATTTTATGACCACCATGTATTTGGAGGAATTTACAATTGTTATTATTTATAATTTTTTGGTTAAAATCCATCTATCGGTTCTATCCAAAACAATGGACATGTAAAGTAAAACGCACGTAACTTACAAGGAGAGGATCCCAACGTGTCATCACCGATTTGGTTCATTTTTGGTGTGGAAGTAGTGCATGCCTAGGACATCAATTTGTGAAAATATTAAGAAGCAACTTTCAGAAATTTTGGAGAAAATCGCGATTAAAAATCTTAACTTGTACATATATATCTAATAAGATTCTCGTCTTGCAAGCGGATCGTGGTGTAGCGGTAAGAGCTGTGATTCCCAACCCAAAGGTCCTGGGATCGAGTCTCGCTGCATACCATAATTTTTATTTTTGTTTTCCACGCAGCTAAGAGCACAGATATGAAATAAAGTAGTACATATTTATATTTATAATTATCAATTTTGAAACATTTTTTAAATATTTTTTTTTGTTTTTGAAATCTTTTCATTCCTTGTTTCCCAAAAAAATAGTTATTAAATCCAATTTTTATGATCCTATTGTAAATATTATATCTTTACCAACAAAAATTTTTATTTTAACTATCAAATCAGACACATAAATCCTTTTAGCATAACAAAATTGCGTACTTTCTTTCGGATAGTTAGGGATAAATTAAGGTAAAACTTCATTTATAAAATATAAATTATTATTATTTTTTCTTTTCTTTTTTATTTTTTTGAAAATATTTTTTCATTCCTTGTTTCCCAAAAATATAAATTATTAAATCCAATTTTTATGATCCTATTGTAAATATTATATATTTACCAAAAATTGTTTTTACGCACAAGAAAAAATATTTTAAAATTTATAAATAAATATTATTATAAGTTTATTTCATATCTGTGCTCTTAATTGTGTGAAAAATTAAAATAAAAATTATGGTATGCAGCGAGACTCGATCCCGGGACCTTTGGGTTGGGAATCACAGCTCTTACCGCTACACCACGATCCGCTTGCAAGACAAGAATCTTATCAGATATAAAAGTACAAGTAGGGATTTTTAATCGCGATTTTCTTCAAAATTTCTGAAAGTTGCTTCTTAATATTTTCACAAATTGATGTCCTAGTCATGCACTACTTCCACACCAAAAATGAAACAAATCGGTGATGACACGTTGGGATCCTCTCCTTGTTAGTATTAATTTATTTAATTAATTAAAATTGTTCTCTGATCGGATCGTCAGAGTTTAATTTCAAAGACTGATTATAGTTCCAGTGAACCTTTATAAAAAATATTTGTCATTAGCATAATTCTCAAAAGAATGCACCGATAAACGATTGGAAAAAGTTTTTATTGAGAATTTGCCTAGGAAATATTGTACCTTTGAAATCGGCGATAAAAAAATCGTAACTTAATAACATTTATATACTCATTCATTATTTAGGGTAGAATATTTCTGATAACAGGTAGATCTTCTAAAAAATAAAACCAAATGTGAGCAAGAAACGAAAGAAAACGCACCGATGATTGATATGGTCAGTTGGTCACCCTCCCAAATACTGACAGCACCCGAAGGTGCTTAACTACGGTGAAGGAAGTTAGCTAATCGATATGCCAGCTAAACCATGATTTTTTGCCGACTTTTTTTTAGCGGCGATCGCCAAAGATTACACCGTTGTTTCTTGGCTCAGCTTTGATTTGGCTACCAATCTAACTTGTTGCCAAGCTACCAAACGGTAAATATTTACCAAGTTGCATTTGCGTCATTGTTGCACCGGAGCGGCGATATGCTTTTATCCAGGTCCCTCCGTAAACGCCGGCAAGCATCCTCTTTTTTCGGTGAAAGCTCGCTTTTCACCCCCGTGTAACTACCCCCCAGTAGGTGTCATGGAATGTTTTTCATATAGGATCTTGAGGCAATGATGTCCCAAAGATGATGTATAGGTTTTAATTCGATATTGACTGCGTTCAGGCTCGTAAAATTGAAAAGAACAAAAAATGACGGTATTTTCAATATTTTCCCTATACATGGGAAACCTACTTTTGAAAGGCGCGGGGGTCAAAAATCGTCCTAGAGACCTGAAAATTTGCAGGTAATTATATTTTAGTATTTGTAACAACTTGAGGGGGGGGGGCATCTGGGAAAATCAAAAAAATTTTTTTTTTTTGAAACACCCTAGTATCCATAGATTTTACACCTGGCACAATAATAACACAGGTCTGCAAAAAAAACTTTCTAAAAGCTGTTTTGGATAATGCAACTGATTTTTATAAAATTTGGTGCGCTGAACCCGAATATGACCTCCATTTTTATAATACCTCAAAATCATTGAATATAGACTAATAAAACCAATTATTTAATTCAGATTATTCCTTAAAACATGTTTTTATGTATTTTGGTGCGCTGAATCTAAAAATAGCCTTTGTTTTGCCCAAAAATATCACGTTTGCTTAAAATTCAGGTATAAAGGGCAATATATCTCAATAAAAAATTAAAATAAATTTTTTATTAAAATTTCTTATTGAAATGATTTTTCTTATGGTCTTTGGTGTGCTAAATCCGAAAATACCCACCGCTTATTTTTAAGTCGTCGCGTTTTTTTACAATTTAGCTAAATATGTAAAGAAATCAATCTCAATATAAATGAAAATTGATCACTGAAATTTACTTTTATTACATATTTTTCATGATAAAAACAACTCCTGTAGTTTTCTTTAGCAGCTCATTAAAATATAATCCATCATTGGTTCATGAAAATCTAGCGAAGAAAAGAATCCCGCACTCTTGTACTACTGCATTTTCTCCCATAGAAATACACGGAGTCTCGTCGAGGTGAGGTCGAGCCGAGACGCCATCGTCAGTTTGAAAAGGAATAAGTCCAAAAAATGACAAATTAACATTTTGTGCTCAAAACAATCTCCAAGCTTTGCTCTACTCATTAGTGGAAAATAACTATCCCTATTGGGAGATATAGCCCCTAGAAGTTGCGAAATCGATGTCCATTAATTTTATTTTTTCAGTTAATTTGGAATTAAAGTTAATTTGTCTTTCTGTTCTTATTCTTTGTGCTGCAAACTAAGCAAAAAAAAATTTAGAAAGTGCTTTTAATTTTTTTATCAAAGGAATGTTTGACTTCATTCATATTCACTTTCACCATTGATACTGCCATAATGACCCAGTCTCATAATAATTTTCAATTTTATTTGTCTTGGTCTGTCTAATGTCTATTTCTCACTTTTGTGCTGTGAACTAATCACACATATAATTTAAACGATGAATTTAGAGGTTTTCCTTCACAAAGTTGAAAAAGTCCATCAACTTTTTTCAACTGCATAATAATTTTGAATGCACTTATGTTTTTTTTTTTCCGAAGATTGCCCTTATTTCAAAATAAGTTCCTGAATTTCCAGTTAAAATTTGGTGTTTATACAACAAAAATTCCCATATTTATGCAGCTTTTTTTATTTTCTCAAAGAGGTTTTTGGACTTATTCCCTTCTTCTAACTGACGATTCAATTGCTGTGGCAATATGGTGAGTAACCAAGTAAAAATAAATTACTCACTTGATTCTGATGGGGATTCTTCCTAGTCTTGTTTCATTTCTCCTACTGGCACACTGCAAGAGCTGGACATCTCTTTGTAGATAGATCCCCCATCTGATGTTCCATGTCCCGGTTGAAAATCTTGTACAAAGAGAACTCAAAAACAAAAACAGATTAAAAAGAATACAGTACAGCACAAAAATGCTGTATATAGAAGCTGTTTCAAAACATTAAACAAAACGCTACCAATAGAGAATTTTGTCGTGAAGCTCAATATAAATTTTCAACAATTTAAGGATGAAAATACCTTCATGGAAAAATTGAGGTGTTTTCAGTATAACAACGAGTTAACTCCAACAGCTTTATATTAGAGTTAGCTAGTTGTTGCTGCAAGCACCTCAATTAGAGAAAACAATATTAAAAAAATAGTTAATTTTTTATACCATGGAGTTGAATTACTTGAATAGAAAAAATTACTAAAACCATATTAAAGAGTCATTCGTAAATTACGTCACACAGTTTCAAAGATTTAAAATCCCACCTTCCATTGTGATGCCACTTTTGAAACTGTAAAATTAAACCAAATTGATGAATTTAAAATTTATTTCACTATTTTAATTACTTGGTACTCTTATTACTGCTAAATCAAACTAAACAGTGAAGAAATGTCTCTTTTAGAATTTTAAAAGCAATGACAAGGGGGTTATTAAAGGGTGATGCCTCAAGTTTGAACTCCCCCCTTCAAGCCTATCATTTAGAGTCGTTACAAGCTATCCCTCTCTTAAAACGTGTAACGTAATTTGTTAATGGCTTTTAAATAAGTAATGATTAGTTAGATTAATCGCAGAAACCACCTATGTTTGAATTTTCCCAAAACCATGATTTTCCATTTTTTATTATTTTCCTTTCACCGTAAACTAAAACCTCAAACTAAACATGCCATGGCAATTTATATGATGCATGTGTGTAGTAGAAATTACATGTACATATTTTAGATGCATATACGTAGTCTATTGAAAAACATAAAAAATTGTGTAATAACGGTAAGAGGCTTCTTGTTCCCAAATCGATTTAAAAGCCCATAAAAAAAGACATACAACATGATTTTGAGAAAATTTTGACACTTTGGTTTTGCTTCGTTTCAAGTACCGTAAACTACCCCAAACTGATATTGATGCGAATGCAATGTGTAAACTGGTCAAACTTTATAATTACACCTAAATATACAGAAGCTAATACTAAATTCAATGCCATAGATTTGACAATTTTTGAATCTGGGAATCATCAACAACTTGGGATTTTTTAGGTACTTAAAACTAAATAGTACACACATGAAAAAGTACTACAGAGTATTTATTCTAATTTTTTCAAATGGTCGGTCTATTAATAACTAAGAAATAAAATGAAAATGAATCAATAACAACTAAAATAAAATCAAATGCTATTGACTCATTTACAAGATTTTTCTGGACCAACTGATTGAGATTTCAATTGAATAAATGCTCGACACTAACGGCCATATTATCTGTTACCTGACAAGTGGTTAACCAGCAGCCAAAGAAGGAATAAGTGAGTCTGAATGGCAGAATCCTTCTTTGATTAATGTTTAACCACTGGTCAAGGAGCAGAGAATACCTTATAATAAGAATATACGTAAAAGGGTTACACCATTATCCGACAATGCAACCAGTTTTTAACAACCTCAACCATTCATGTAACTAATACAACTGAGATGGTTAGAAACTGTCATCATTCATTGTCAGGTAAAAAGTGGCACATTCATTAGGGGACATTCATAAATTACGTGAGGTCAAAAAGGGGGAGGGAGGGGTTAGGAAAAATCTCACCAAATCTCACCAAGGGGGAGGGGGGTCGATAAAAATCTCACGTCAACTTTTTAAGTTAGAAATTTTGGCTTTTTCTATTCAAAATTACGCGGTTTTGCGTTGAGGTTACGTTTAAAAGTTGTAGGTAAATCTCACGTGGGGGGGAGGGGGGGGGTCCAGCAAAATCTCACTAAATCCACCAAGGGGGAGGGGGGGGTCCAGATTTTGGAAAAAACACCTCACGTAATTTATGGATGTCCCCTTATGTGTATCAGCCATATTTTTCCTTCATGAAAAAATGTCCATGGGCATAACAGTACATCAACCACCTCATTCTTACCACAAGAAAAACGAGAAGTTCTGTTTTCCCCAGACACATCAGTGATTGTCTTTGACAACGAGCAAAGAGTGTATCGGTGTAGTGCACGGACGATTTAATTGCGACATCGACGGATTCCGCCTTTAGAGAGCGGTGGGCGAAATGAACGCGAGGGTCCGCAGTTCCCGAGACATCCGCGGAAACGGTTGCAGTAGGGCCGCGGGGGTGGAGAGAGAACGACGAGGGCAACCGAGATGGAAAGGTTGCGTCGCGGTTTCTTGAACCGAGAAGTTGATTAGACAATGTTGAAAAAAAAAATGATGGCTTCTAAAGCCCATTGCTTGAGAGGAAAGACCAGATTTAAAAGCATGAAACAAGTGGGGAACGTAGGCAGATGCTCTAGCAGGGTGGCCACGGAAAACTTATTTCAAAATTCCCTGATAATTCCAGGTTTTCCCTGATAATCCAGTATGATTTTCCCTGATATTTTATAAATATAGTACATTCTAATCTTAACAGGAAAAGCACTGTGTAATCGGAAAGAAGAAGGAATATAAATGAAATTATTTCTAGACTTTTATCATACAAAAGAACCATTTTTTGAACATTTGCTTGCAACCAAATTTAATATATATGCATCCGAGAACTGAAATGCACATTTAAAGATTTGAAAATCCAAAAAAATGTTGAATATATTTTTAAAACAACTAATGCAATTTTCAAAATTTCCCTGATTAACAGATTTTCTAAAACTCCTTGATAATTCCAGGTTTTTTAATTTTCCCTGATAATTCCAAGTTTTTTTTAATTTTCCCTGATAATTCCAGGTTTTTTTAATTTTCCCTGATAATTCCAGGTTTTTAAGGTTTTCCAGGTTTGTGGCCACCCTGTCTAGTCAAGAGGATACATAAAATTTACCGAGGTAAAATTTTTTGTTAGCCAGGTCTCAATTTATTTATTCCAAATTTGTTCAAAACAGGTGATGTCTAGATTTTTCCAATAATGCCCATCACTTACCCCGGACATAAATTTACGCATGACCTAAGTATAAAATTATACTTCTAATAAAGTTCAGACTCTTAAAAATCACAAAGAAATTTTAAAACAAAGAAACAAAATATAGATTAAGTAGATAGAAAATATAGATAATATAGATTAAGAAATTTCTCGATGCAAATTTGCGTCTTCATTCAATATTACTATCACTTTTTAAAACAATTAAAAACTTAAAGTTCTTAAAAAGCACAACGTTTAAAATTATTTTGTCATGACTTTGACACTTGTAAAGGGAAAAGTGGGGTTGATCCAAAAATAATTTTTAAACGATATTTTAGCTTGACAATTAGGTTTATAAACAGTTGGAAAATGTTTCTTTTACGTATACTTTACTATCACTATTACTTTATACGGGTAGCTGAATTTTTTTAAATACATTGTAATAAAATATTTTGCTTTCATCTCAAAAGGAGTTCAAAATTTTTTTCCCGCAACCAACTGTAGACCTAAGGATAGCATTTTTTAACCATGACGATAGTTAAGATTGAAAATACTACTTCCCATATAAAAATTTAATCATGTTGGGAAAAAATTTCAAACAATTCGAAACTTTTCTTGATAATTTGAATCTAAAAGGCTTATGATTTCCTAGAATTACCCATAATTTGTTATGATAATTTGCAAAACGGACACTAATTTTGCAACAAATGTTCCAAGAATGAATTCACGAACACATTTAACTTCGAGGGTTTATTTCAACTTCAGTGGATAATAAACAACAAATTATTTTTTAATTTAAGTTTCAGCAGTGGAAGATTATTTTGAAAATATCAAATGGAGTTTGGTAGGGGTTTACAAAACTTTTAACTTCTAACAGAATAATATGTAGAAAAAAAGTTCAGTGTTCAAATTTTTAACTAATAATAACATTGAAAAGGTCCTAAAATTTGGTTAGGAACATTAGAACACTAGATTATGCATTTGGAACCTCAAATAATGCTTAAATTTATAGAGTATTTAATTTCTCCCCTGAATTTGAAGTATTTTGTAACACAAGGGAGCTAAATGGGGCAATGCTGAAATCAATGTATTCTAAAACAGGTTTGAGTGTACTTGCACTCTAGAAACAACTCAATTTGCTTCAGCTTCTAAGTTTTAAGCAGATTTGATACTTTAAAAACTTTCCTTAAACTGGGTATACGAATATGATTGCAAATAGGTACAAATAATGGCTTGGAAATTATTTTTTTTTATTACCTAATGTTTAGTTTTACAATATGAAGACAGTTAGGCTCTCCAATGAGTAGGAAATTTTTAACTGAAGACATTTTTTAGAACAAAAAAAAAATAAACATTTTAACATAGTAGTCCTTGTAATTTTTGTGAAAACTAAGACGATTTATATAAGTAATTTAATCACTTTATATTAACTGATTAATTAAATTGTTATGGCATACATTTGCGTAAGGAGAAAAAGTAATATGTAATTGTAAAAAAGGAAATATGCATCAATATTTTTTTCTCCAAGGTGCTCTACATGGGCATAGGTATTCGATTAACTTTTAAACTGTGCACCACTCAAAAGTTTAAATTGAAGAAAATATGATCATACGAATATGAATAAACCTAATTTTTGACATCCATTTTAACCTGAAAAGTGCAGACTCCACTCCAATGTAAATTACAAAGAGAAAAAGAATATTAAAAAAAAAAAAAAAGGAAAGCAATGTTATCACTTTGTATGATTTCTAATTATAGTCAGACTTTAAAGACATTTTTTCTATCTTATTTTAGGAATTTATGCATAGATATCTATAATATAAACTAAGTATAAAATTAGACTTTCACTCTCACTTTGTTTGTTTTTTTACCCCAATCAAGTTTTCCTCGCATTTATTGGGGAATATTTTAATGATCCTCTAAGCGAACTTAATTTACAAGTTTATGTTATAAATTAGTTATGAATTTGTTTTCAATTTTTTTTCAAGTAAAAGTTTCAAAATAATTTTATCATTTTATCTTGTTAAAAAAAACTAGAAGAAAATCAGCAGCTCAAAAAATATATATATATCCTTCTACGTTTGGAGCTCGGATATTCCAAATGGCATTAGGCACAACGAATATATTCTTCTCAAACATAAAAATTGGAACAATGTCTGACATTTATTTAATTTTGGTCACTCTAATCATAATCAATTTTCTTTACTATGACTGCATGAATATATAAACTGCACATGGTATCCATGATATTTCATTCTTAACATTCAAGCAAAGTAAGATTCTACTTTGAACAGATTCCAGATTCCGAAGCTGGTGTAGTGGGTACTGTGTATAGGCTTCTGAATAGTCTCCACTCCTTTGAACTCCTTTGTTTTCACGAGAGCTCTCAATACACATAGGGAGGGTAAAAAGGGGGTATTGGGTAGTGTAGTGGTACTAGACACAGGCTTCTGTTAAGGAGTCTCCACCCCTTCGCAGTCGCCAATCTCCCTAATCTTCGTGCTTGAAGGATTCTGAAAAAGAGTCTCCACCCTTTCGCAGTCTCCAAAGCATCGTTTTCGCGAGATGCCCCCACTACACATAAGGAGGGTGAAAAGGGGGGGTATTGGGTAGTGTAGTGGTACTGGACACAGGCTTCTGTTAAGGAGTCTCCACCCCTTCGCAGTCGCCAATCTCCCTAATCTTCGTGCTTGAAGGATTCTGAAAAAGAGTCTCCACCCTTTCGCAGTCTCCAAAGCATCGTTTTCGCGAGATGCCCCCACTACACATAGGGAGGGTGAGAAGGGGGGTATTGGGTAGTGTAGTGGTACTGGACACAGGCTTCTGTTAAGGAGTCTCCACCCCTTCGCAGTCGCCAATCTCCCTAATCTTCGTGCTTGAAGGATTCTGAAAAAGAGTCTCCACCCTTTCGCAGTCTCCAAAGCATCGTTTTCGCGAGATGCCCCCACTACACATAGGGAGGGTGAGAAGGGGGGGTATTGGGTAGTGTAGTGGTACTGGACACAGGCTTCTGTTAAGGAGTCTCCACCCCTTCGCAGTCGCCAATCTCCCTAATCTTCGTGCTTGAAGGATTCTGAAAAAGAGTCTCCACCCTTTCGCAGTCTCCAAAGCATCGTTTTCGCGAGATGCCCCCACTACACATAGGGAGGGTGAGAAGGGGGGTATTGGGTAGTGTAGTGGTACTGGACACAGGCTTCTGTTAAGGAGTCTCCACCCCTTCGCAGTCGCCAATCTCCCTAATCTTCGTGCTTGAAGGATTCTGAAAAAGAGTCTCCACCCTTTCGCAGTCTCCAAAGCATCGTTTTCGCGAGATGCCCCCACTACACATAGGGAGGGTGAGAGGGGGGATAGTTGAGTGGTGTAAGGAGTGACAGGACACAGGCTTCTTCTAGTCTCCTCTTCTTTACAGTCGCTAATATTCGTGCATTCACCCACTACACCAGGAGATACTAGTGGTATTGGACACCACTGGTTAATGATATTTAATTTTAAGTTTTGGAATATATTTTACTGTTTGTGTAATATTTTTCTTATTTTTAACCCAACTTGATAGAGAATTTTCACAAGATAAACATGCAGACTTAATAAAGAACTATTATATAGCCACTTAGTTTAGATAACTCTAAATGATTAATTTTACAAGTAACATTGTTCCAAAATTTGTCATGAAAAGAACATAAATAAAATTAAGGTGCCGCGTGATGTCCCTTTTACTTACAATCCGTAAACTAGATAAAGTGCTAAAAACTAATATGGTTTAATTTTAATATCTGAAATGAATTTATATATAGTTTGTTTGAAATTGTTACAATTACTATTGGTGCTTTCTTTAGAGAATAAAATAAAACTACACGGAACAAACAACAAGTATTGCACTCTAAAGAAGGAAATTAGAACATTTTTAACGAGTGTTTCAAGATCTCGATGAACCTAAATTAAAAATTAATATTATGGGGACGAGGAAAACTTGATTAAGGCTAGGGTATGAGAGAACTTTCTTTTTGATCATAATAAAATTACATTAACACATTGTTCGATTTATTTTCTGACCTTGATAATGTACACAAAATTGAAGTTTTGTACTTTCTACTCACAAAAGAAACATAGTATAACTATCTTACGTAATTTACAAAAATCAACTGGCAATAATTAAAAGGTCTCGATTTTAGAAATATTCTCCCACACAAATTAAAATTACTTTTAAAAAATCCAATATGCTTAGTTTTAGGAGATATTTGTTGCATAACGGTGCGAAAAATCTTATTGAATATTAAATGCAATAATTTTGAAGATTTGAGACTAAAAATTCAAATTTAGTTGCACTTTTCATATTTAAATGGAATTTTTAAGGTTAGTTCACTCCCAACATGTTTAACGAACAAAATGAAGTTTTTAAATTTTAATAATGTATTGATATAGTTAGTGCACAATTTTGTAACATTTATAATGTTAAGAATTCCTAATATGATGAAATAAACAGTAGGGATGGAAGAATTTTTTACATCTCAATATTATGATATCCAATTGATTTCTTATATTTGAACTCGGACGTAAAACATGTGAAATATTTCAGCCGAAGCAAAATTAATGTTCAAAAATTTTGCATCTAAACATTATTCAAATTTGACTGAACTCTTAGTTTCATTTCAGATCTGTACTTATAAAGTTATATAAATAAATCGTGCGGTACTCAATTTACTTTCAATATCAGATAGTTACATAAAATTTATGGTGCAAATTTCAGTTTATTTATGGTTATTTTGTGGTGTAAATTTTATGAATTAAATTAAATAAAAAAATAGTTATTTTTGAACCTTTTACTAATTATAAAAGTTAGTTCTACATCATACAAATTGTATTATGCAATCACCTTACTACTACTTGCATTATCTTTAAATGAATGACTCTTAAACGTTTCTTATTCAAAGTTTTATTTTTTGCTTCAGTTGATTGTATGAATGTAATTTCTATGTGCACTATTTATAGCTTGACAATCATATTCTGAAATTTAAATTTCCTATTGTGGATTGAAATTTATTCGCATTAGTTTGCAATTTATCATCTGGCAGATTATTGTTTTGATTTATCACGTTTTTCTTCCAAATATTTTAATAACATTCTTTAAATTAAAACACGATTATATTTCATTATGATCACTTTTTGAAAGATTGATGCATATTTTTTTTTGCACCATTTAACAATTATTTTATTACAAGCAAGGGGTAGGGACTGTTAATGAAATAAGATGTTTAACTAACTTCAATCAGTTTAAATTCAATTCACCAGAGAAAATTCGTTAAAGGATTTGGTAAATGGTTTGTTGATTTGAATGTAATGGTTCAACATGGAACATTTAAGAAAACTAAAGATAATTGGGAAAAATTTACCTCAGCTTCCTGAATAAATAAATTAAGGGTAGGTAATATACATATATTTGAAGTTGAAACAAATCCTGGGGAGTGGGTAGTGCAAATTTAACCAAATTAGACACAATTCCAGCGCTTTAATAATATTTGCCAACCCCCATGTTTTAGTCATTGTTTTTATCAAAAACTTGGCTATAGGGAATTATAGATGAAATTTTTAAAAAAAATCCTTAATTTAATCTATGTTTAATCAAAATATCAAAATATTGGGATTCTAGAAATCGTCATGCAAAAGTTCCGTGCAGTAGAGACTAAAAATAGGTGATACAGTGGAAGCGCACTATCGTATTAATTTACACGGTCGTTGTTTTAGAGCAGGTGAAAAGCTATCACGTATCCTTTAAAAAAAAAAAAAAAAAAAAAAAAAACATCCAACCAAAATAAAATTAAACTTATTTGATTTGCACCTGGACATTGTTCCCGGGAAAAAGGTATCTTACAGCTGCTTATCGACTCATCCTCATCGTAACATGAGGGTAATCATGAGGGTAATAGCTGAACTAACCTCTATGGAAATAACTCCTTATGTTTTTTAAAACACTCAAATTCAATGAAAAACATTTCAATGAAAAATATGCATATTTAGGTTTCATGCTTTTAACTCTTACGTTGACCACTTAAATCCTGACACTTATTTGGAAACAGAATAAAACCATTCAAAAATTTAGTTTCTTTCAGAAAATGACAAAAGTAGTCACCAATAAAAGATTTGTAAAAATTTAAGAACATAACTTCACTTAATTTAAGGATATCATTCTTTTATCACATCTTCAAAATTCCACAAAACGCATAGATTGAATACCTTTAATTTTTAATCAAGTTGCTGAATTTTGATTAACTCAGTACCCTGATGAATATCACGTTTATATTCAGTAGTAACTATCAAATTTTTACTAACTTCCTAACTTTTAAATTTTTTATTATGTTACTTTACACCAGGGCCGTATCCAAGGGGGGGGTTTTAGGGGTTCAAACCCCCCCCGAAATTTTGACATCAATTTTTATACTGCTATTTTTCTTGAAAATTATGTCTCACAAGGAGCGCCTCTTCAGGAATAACCCAAAGGGTCTCAAAATGAGTCAAAACCCTACTTTTAAGGGTAAAATTTCCAAAATTTTTTTGGGGGAGGACCCCCAAACCCCCTCGAAATTTTGAAATCTATTAAGTATACGGTTTTTCCTTCAAACTTGTGTGATTTACAAGGAGTGGTCCTCTTTAATGTAACCTAAAGTGCCTCAAAATGAGTTAAAATGCACTTTTAGGGGAAAAATTCAAAAAATTTCTGGAGTAGGAACCTAAAAACCCCCTTAACATTTCGCCATTTATTACAATATACCTTCTTTTTACCTTGAAAATTCGGCCGCTTCTAATGAGTGGTGCTCTACGGGTGTAATCTAAAGGGTCTCAGAAATGAGCTAAAACACTCTTTTGAGGGGCAAATTTCCAAAAATTTTCTGGGGGAGGACCCCCAGACCCCCCTTTCACTTCGAATTCATATTGTTTATACAATTTTGAAATTTAGTGCAGCAAAATTTCAATCCAGTATAAAAGTACCCGTAAGGAGGTACCTCAGAAAATATTTGAGTCAAAACCCCCCCCGAAACAAAAGTCTGGTTACGGCCCTGCTTTACACCAAAATAATTAACATATTGATATGGATACAAAATTTAAAGACGTGCGTACCTAGCGTACAAGTGATGGGAAATTACAAATATTGGATGGCCGCCAAAAGACACTAGACCATTAAAATTTCTATTAACTTTTAAATCATATCATATTTTAATTTTTTAGCTCATAATTCTAAAGAAATATCTATGAAATAAAACATTACGAAATTTAAAACTGAGCTATGAGTTAAAGTAATAGAATTAAATCTGTATGTCATTCCTAAAAAGTGAATATGAAATTGAGTGGTGTGATTATGTTCATATAGAAAGGAATATGCAATTCAATACTAGATGTATGGAATTAAGAGTTTAAAATGACTTTTTCCTCTAATTGAGTAGCTCTTTTTTTATTAAATACACGATCCATTCTACACTACCTACTCCAGTGACAATATTTCAACAGAATTTTTTTTGGTAGAATTCACAAATTAAGTTTCGACAACAATATTTTATTTAACTCCTGTAGACATCATAAAGTAAAAAGAATTTGAAATGGTGAAAGTTCATTTTAGTCTTATTTCATAACTTTCCGTTATTATACAAAACAAAGTTGTTACATTTGAACATGGTCTAGTGACTTCAGGGCCACCCTGTGACATATTTAAGCATACCGATAGGTCAACAATGCATAAAACTTCCCCCTCAAACAACTGAGCATAAAAAATATCATTTTTTTTTTCAACATTGTTTCCCCAACTTCGCGGTTTTGAGAACCCGAGATGCAAACGTTCCATCTCAGCTGCCCTCGCCGTTCCCTCCCAACCAATCCCTGCAGCCCTAGCAACTGTTCCCGCAGACGACGGGAGGAAACTGACGATCCACGCGCAACATTTCGCACGCGGCCCTCGAAAGACCGAACCCCTCGATGTCGAAATCAAATCGTCGCGCACCAATCCAACAATCTCTTATACTCATTGTCAAAGGCAAGAACTGATGAGAGTCTAAAGAAAACCGAAATTCCCGTAGTCCCTCTGATAGGAATGAGATTATTAATCAATGTACTGAGATTTATACCCATGGACTTTCGTTAGGAAAAACATATTTTAAACACATAATGAAATTTCAACCTCTTATTAGTAGGACACTAATAAAAAAAGGAGTAATGAAACAGGTTCTTACGCTACAAGGGTATTTACAAATATCACTTGGTAAGATGTCCACGAGAGATCCAACTGATACATCGGAAAGAAGTCATTTGGTATGGGATTGTTAGTCGCTCAGCAAACATTTTGACTTGGTCCTTAAAAATCTTCTAAATCTTACCAAGTAAGATTTGTAAGTATGGCCTATCACAGGGGTTCTCAACTTTTTAGTTATTGCGACTCCCTTTTTAGGTAAAATATTTTGCAGACCCCCCTAAATTACTTGTTTGTTGTTTTTTAAAGTAAATTCTTGTATAATGCTTAAAACTAAAAAATTCCACGTAACCCATTGAGAAACATAATTACATATCACTTTGAGTATAAGACGAGTAATAAAACAGGTGATTTTAAACAGTCACAATATAGTTTTAAATTATTCCAATTTACGTATTTCTATTTTTATTTTCCTGCATTTAGCGACCCCCTCTGGACGTCTGGCGACTCTCAAGAGGGTCGTGACGCACCAGTCGAGAACCCTTGAATCACATCTTACCAGTTGGCGAACCAGTGGTTGTAGTTGGGAAGGATTCGTTCACAATTTTTGTCACCAAACTTGCCCCCCCCATGGATTGTATACCCCTTATCTCCCCCATCTCACAGGTTTTTAATTTTAATGTTTCAGTGACCCCCGCAATTACTCTGATGTCATGGTTTCGATATAAAGTCAAGCCCTTTTCTAACTTTAAATAGTTGTAATTCAAAATACCACTAAATTAAAACTATCAATTCAAAAAATACCTCTTAACATAGTAAACAGCAGTGAAAAAACATTTTTGAAATATTATTACGAATTTTTGAAACAAACACATGCAAGATCCTCCCCCCTAAAAGAGGAAGCGTAATTTGTGAATGACTCCAAACTGAACATAAATAGAATAAAATTCGGGAATTTATACTGGAACAAGAGAGAGGTAGTACACACAGATATAGATCTTGGAACAGCTTTAGAAAGAGTCCTCCAGTCGCCATGTGTAACCACAGCTCTCACAGAACATGCTACATTTGAGCTGTGGGTAAACATGGAGAGGCTGGAGGACTCTTTCTAAAGCTATCCCATAGATCTCTAATACGCATACAAACATATTTAATAACCAGAAGGCATTGTAACATCCACTGGTACACCAAAAGTTAAGGTAAAATCAGGCCATACACAGCGAACTACAAAGTAAAACGTTCAAAGCGGATTAGTTAAAACTCCGGATTTAATTTATATCAAATACAAACAAGATAACAATAAATTGACTCAAAAATTTTAACCGGTGCATTTATAGTAGTTAAATTATAATATGAAAATTTACTTTTTTGGCTTTTTAATGTTCCGCTTTGAATATTTTATTGTAATCAGTTTTGTATTGAAACATGAACACTTAAGACTTTAAATAATTTGCTATCTTCACGAAGTAAAAAGCAGTATGATGTATAAAGATTTACACGTGATATTTTTATATCAATCATTAATCACCCATTTTTATATCACTTATTTAATAATATCACTCAAACATGGTAATCATTAATTCTTACACTAAACATAAAATATTTCAACAATTCGAAAACACTGTTATAGCTACTGGTGTGGGCAGAATATGGAGCATATTTATAGATTACTCAAAAAGTTTTAAAAAGATGAAAGCAAATTTGGCTCTTACTAAAGCGAGCCAAATTTGCAGTTGCCTCGTTCTTCTTTCTTTCGGAAAGGCGATATGGAGGTAAAAGAACTTGAAGAGAGGTGGATGGGCAAAGAACACACCATTTCAAAGTTAAAAAGCAGATTGTGGAAAGATTTTGGGCAGATTGGGGAAGAAAGGCGTGTCGTAAATGCACCCCTAATGACCTAGGTGTTTTTATATGCGGCAATTGGAGGTTGTGTAATCCCAGTTGAAATTGACACTTAACCTTTTAAGATTGGATTAAAGCAAAATCGTTGGATTCAAGCATTTATTACACAAAACCAATTTGAGAGCTGGCATTTCAATCGTACTATCTCAGGCTTAAAATAAGTTAGGCTACAAGCTTTTAGGATTGAAAAATTACAAGATTAATCTCGTTAAACATTTACAGAAATTTCAGCTCTTAAATTAATTTTATGTAATGTATGCCAGAAACGAACGATTTTGATTGTTTTAATCCAATCTTAAAAGGTTGAGAGCCGATTTCCACTGTGGTTTATTACATTATAAACCTCCCATGCCCGCTTATAAAACCCCTAAGTCATTAGGGAGCATTTCCTACCCCGCTTCCCTATGTGATTCTGAGTCCCCTAGGTCCTAGGTGAACTCTACCCCCTCTAGCATTATTATTCTCTAATATTGAATCACTTTTTTGAAGAAAACAGCTATCACTGACAGTCACATACCAAAGCAGCACAAAAGTAGAAGATTCGTCCAATTTTTGTCATGTAGGGCCAAATTTCGTTTACTTCCAGTTGCTGTTACGTTAACTTGACATGTTTGGTATGAGCTGTGCTACAGGGGATAATCCCGAAGGTGACGGATAATCGAGGTTCTACTGTATTTAGATACTATTATCAGCAACTTTTTCAAGGAATTGTTTAAGAATTTTATCGTAATACTTGTTACCATTATTTCTTAAAGAGAGAATGGACTTTGATTCTTAGTTCTTGACTACATTCTTAGTTTTAGGAGAAAACATTTTATCATTTTTTGATACACCCCCCATAAAGTCTCATTAAACTGCAAATATATGAGGAACAACTTTTAAAAACAGTCCTCGTACATTTGAAATAATTAAAATTCAGAATAAGCTTTAAAACTTCCTTTTTAAATTTGCTTTACAATGTCTAAGCATCAAAATTTGACTAAGTATTGTATTACTAACATGAAATACAGTACCTTTAAAAGTATTGTATTTATCACTATTATAAAAGTTTAAGAAAATCTATATGCAATACAAAATAATGATTATTTTAGTTCCAAACAAATAAGCCCTATAATTTAAGAGAATAATAAACTTTTTTAAGTTAGGATTTATTCTTTTTTTGTGTATCCCAAGAAAATGATAAAATGCTTGACTTAAAAAAAATCTTCACCCATTAGCATTGTTTCTATAAGAAAATGTCTAATCCTTTTATGTAGTACAAACTATGTAATAAAAAAAGTACTAAATTAATTACTTTTTACAATTCTTTCATAGAATAGAAGATTTTCACCTTTTCTCACATTAATAATATAGAAACTTGAAATGACCAACATTACGTTTTAATCATTATAAGTCTGCAATATTCCACCTCCCGTATACGAGAATAATAGCTGCAAGCATTGTCACACCTCCCCTCTTTTTTCAATGATGAAAAATGAACAGGTTTCTCCCCCATGACACAACCCTAGATTGACTCTCACAAATACGTTGTTCTACCTATTTTGCGCTTGTACCCTTTGGACACATCGGTGCACCCATCTTTGGGAAATATAATGCTAGAAGGAAGAATTGCCACCAGTGCTCCACGTTTCCATGGAGACATATACAGAGTTCCAAGAGAACCAGAGGGAATTGGGAGGGCCTCCGAGATGAAATTCCCCAAAATCACCTTTTCCCGAAATCGGGAGATCGGGACAGGTTTCGGACTGGAAGGTGGTTCCAGTGTACTGAATGAGATCTAACTTCCCAGCATTGGTGTTCAAATGCACGAAACAAGTTGCGGATTTACTATTGACACTAATTTCAATGCTTAATTACACTGTGGTTATGAAAGATTAGTGAACCTTAGTACTTAACTACTAGTCAACTAGTACTACTTAGCACTAAACTGCAATTTGTAATGATGCTGAGAACTATTTCTTTAAATATGGCAAATAGACCATAGAATATAAATTGTATTTCAACCACATAAATTACATTAAAATGTGTAGTATTTTTTGTATTCTTTGGATCCTCAAAAAGGCACTCTCTCTATCAGTTTATATTCTCATAGTTGTGTTGTTTTCTTATTAATCATTAAGCATTAGGTATTTTTATTCCTTTTCTAGCACATGCCACAACTGTAACATATTTCTTAAGACTTTTACAAAAATAGATGACAAATGGAAAATGGTTATAAATCGATTTTAAACCTGAAACATTTTTAATCATTTTTTTAAATCAGTTTAAGAAACTTAAATGGATAGAATCTGAAGCTTTAATAACATGGCTTTTACCATCTAAATCTTCACCCATTACCATTGTTTCTATAAGAAAATGTCTAATCCTCTTATGCAGTAGGTACAAAATATGTAATAAAAAAAAGTACTAAATGAAATTATTCCAAGTATTCCAGAATATCAGTGGACTAATATGGTATATGAAGTAAAAATTTTTAATTCCGACCATTTCAACTAGTTTTTTACTTTAAAGCTTCTTTGAAATGAAGGCACATTTCTAGAATTAAAGATATTATAATTTATGTATATTTTTATTTGTTAAGAAGTTTAGAAGTTAAGTAAAATTAACATGATATTAAAAAAGTCTGATATTTTTAATTTCAGAAAATTTTCATATACATTTTTAAAACTTGTAAAATTTCATTGCTGAAAAAGAATAAACTTTTTTATTCTCGTTATATCGCCAGCTATGACTGTTAATTAGCATAACTAAGATAGAGTTGTTTTGCTCTTTTTATAGCACCTATTATGAAAATGTAATACATATTTTCTATTAGCACAACATAATAAATCTCTCTTCAGCTAGAGGTCTTTATACCAATTGTAGATTTAGAACTAAAGTATAAAAAATTAAGGTGTGTTTCATGTTAAATATAAATTTTATTGGTGTTTCCCCCCCCCTCCTATTCTAGCTCAAACCAACTCATAATATTAAAACGCTGAACGCATTTTCTGTAATAATCAATGTTATTTTTGTTTCTCATCTTGGGTAAAATCAATTTTGGGAACTCAAGTTAAAATATCTTAACTAAGGAAAAGTTTTGAATATTTTCCTTTATTCTGTTTTAATGAATCCCTTCAGATGGATTAAAAAAGTTCATTACTGTGTCTACATTAAATTATATCGTAAATATCCCCAAATTCGATTCCAGCAAAACAATATCCAAAAGTAAATTCTTAATTTAAAAAATAATATTTTTTAGTGAGCACCGTTTTATAAGGAAATCATCCTTGAAACTCTCTCTGTCCACAATCAAGCTTTAAGAAAATAATCGTAAATCAAATCATTAAAACATTTTAAACAAATGTATCAAAAATATACAGTAAATGGTGTTTTTTTCGGCAAGAACATTTTTATAACTAAATTATCTTTAAGAATGTCCACAAATCAAAATCACTCAACTATGGCTTTTGTATACTACTAAATCTTAAAATATCCCAAGCACTTCATGTCAAAATTTGGAAAGAAATATTTTAAGTAAAATTCTTTATAATTTTCTTTTCGTGTGCAGTTTTAAAATTAAATCATCTTTGAATATCGATGCCCATTTCTACAACAGGATCATTTTTAAAAATTGTCCTTAAATAAAACTTATCCATACAAAAACTATATGAAAATTTAAAATCCAATAAATAAAAGAAGTACTGCAATGTTTTCATTTATAAAGGAACATGATCGATTATGATAACTTTAAAAAAAATTATTTTTAAGTATTAAGATGTATTATTATTTTACAACATTTTTTGGTGAAACACAATTTTAGAATCAGATCATCTTTCGCTGTTGTCCACAAATCAAACTATAAAATAGTTTATTACAAAAACTTTATAAAAACTTTATAAAATTTTAAAAGTTTCGATTTTAGAATGCAATTTATTAGAATGAACACAAAGGTTATTAATTTAGTCAATAAAAACAACCTGAAACCTTCAATTCTATACTTTCCTTCTTTAATTAATTTTTTAATTCAAATGGCATTGAAAACTTAACACACCCTCTTAAGTTTTAAATTCATACTAATTAATGTAATGAAAATAAAATAACTATAAAAATTAAAATTAAATGTGACCCAAAATTTTAAATCAAAAACATAAGTTTTAGGTAATAAAAGTTATATTTCCTTTACTGACTTTTTCTTTTACTTTTAGAAGTCAGAGATCAGGCAAATTAATATAAATTTTATATTTGTCAAACATATTCGTTTATTGTATTTTTAAGCCCAAATAAAATTTTCTGACAATTTTCAAACAGCAAAATCACAGTAAATAATATTCAGTACAGAAATTTAAACAAAATTTTTCTCAAAGTTTAGAAGTTAAGATAGAATATAGTATTTTATTACAATTATTATCTTGAATAAAAATTGTAAACTTTGATTGTTTTAGAGTATAATCATTGAAACTAAGAAATATATGGCACATGCGTATTTTTATAATGTAACCCAAGCCTACATTAAAGGCAATATGTTGTTAACAAACTAGTCCTGAATGAAAGACTATAAAACTTGGATACATTTCGTAATAGAAAATAATATAGAATATCGGCTCTTAACATAAACTTTAAAAATATGGAACAACATTTGAAGTTCTAAGAGAGTTTGAAACCGTCAAATAAATATCCATTTCAATTCATAATTTTTTTCAAACATAACTTTTATTTTTGTATTTCCTTTTATTATGATCATGACAAGAAAGTTGTAGAACAACCTTAAGTTATCAAGCAGACTAACTTAGTAACGTTTTCATATCCTTAACATATTTTTAAATTAAAGTCATTCCCTCTCTGTCCTTACTATCCCCCGTGATGCAAAATTTCCTGATTAACTCTAGTTACCATGGCAACGAGAATTGAGGATGGGGCCCCGAAATCGAGTCAGTGAGGGCTTCCAGATTTCTACGAAGATGTTGCTAAAGATTTAGCCACACCTCACCTCACCCATCCTCCTTTACAGATTTTCAATCTGTAGATTTTCTATCAAGAGAATCGTACCCCGGGTACTACGTGCCAACTCCCCTGGAAGTAGGAGCCGGACACTAACCATCCGGCATTTCGAGGTGCTGAGACCTGTCGTTAACCCGGAGGCGTCCCAGGGTGTAGTGGTCTATTCTCTATTATCTAATTTACTACTAAAAATCTACTATTGGTGTAAAATTCTTTTGCTGAATATTTATACAATAACTTAGAAACTTTTTCATATCCTTAACATATTTTTAAATTAAAGTTTCCGGAACAAAAAATTTCCTGATTAACTCTAGTTACCATGGCAACGAGAATTGAGGATGGGGCCCCGAAATCGAGTCAGTGAGGGCTTCCAGATTTCTACGAAGATGTTGCTGAAGATTTAGCCACACCTCACCTCACCCATCCTCCTTTACAGATTTTCAATCTGTAGATTTTCTACCAAGAGAATCGTACCCCGGGTACTACGTGCCAACTCCCCTGGAAGTAGGAGCCGGACACTAACCATCCGGCATTTCGAGGTGCTGAGACCTGTCGTTAACCCGGAGGCGTCCCAGGGTGTAGTGGTCTATTCTCTATTATCTAATTTACTACTAAAAATCTACTATTGGTGTAAAATTTTTTTTAATGATTATTTATACAATAACTAAGCAACTTTTTCATATCCTTAACATATTTTTAAATTAAAGTTTCCGGAACAAAAAATTCCCTGATTAACTCTAGTTACCATGGCAACGAGAATTGAGGATGGGGCCCCGAAATCGAGTCAGTGAGGGCTTCCAGATTTCTACGAAGAAGCTGTCGCTGAAGATTTAGCCACACCTCACCTCACCCATCCTCCTTTACAGATTTTCAATCTGTAGATTTTCTATCAAGAGAATCGTACCCCGGGTACTACGTGCCAACTCCCCTGGAAGTAGGAGCTGGACACTAACCATCCGGCATTTCGAGGCAATGAGACCTGTCGTTAACCCGGAGGCGTCACAGGGTGTAGTGGTCTATACTCTATTATATAATCCCCTATACGACTGCACTTTCACTTTCAATACTTTCAATTCACAATACTTTCCCACTGAGTGCTTATTTTTTTTAATTTAATGAAGCTGGGGGGATGGTAAGGAATTATTCATTTAAAAACTCAATATAAATTTTTAAACGTTTAAACAGTTGTTTTTTACTTTTTGTCACAATTTTTACTAAAAGGAAACTGTAAATATGAAGCATTTAGGTATTGTTTTATACAATTTTTAAATTGGCTCTTATAAAAATTCTAAGCCAATATCAATACTTTTTTCCATTTCTAAAATTGTTCCAAGTTTTTTTTTCTATATGAGAAGAGAGGGTAAACTATATTATTTTGCTAAAATCCAAAGTCATGGAATACCATACACTAGACAAAAAAAGATTCCAACTTTAAAAAAATCAAGATAAAAATTTGATTTGGTTAGATGGAATAAAAATACCCATGTGCCCTTATAAATCTTAGCAAAACCTTTATTAAAAAGCAGTGACTTTTTGGTTCTACGAATTCATCATAGAGAATGCAATGTGGACAAAAATCATGTATCAAAAATAATACTTTAGGCACAAACATCTAAATATATGTATATTAATTATCATGAAACAAATATTTGTAAAAACTCTATTCGAAATTCAGTTATTTATGATTGTTTAATTTAAATAAAGCAGACTATAAATGCTTCACTATAATATAGTGGGTTTTTTTTAAAGATTGTTTCATTACTTAATATTTTCGAAGTCAGTTTGTAGAATAAAGACAATCCATTTTGGGAATGACTTAAGAACATGGAACATGGAAAAGTTTACAAGACATCGCCAAATTAAGATTTTTTTTCTCAAATTTTTGTTAAAACTTAATTTAGAATATAATCTAGGAGATTGATATTTAACTTGAACTAAAGCAAGCTAATAAATGTTTTAATTTAAAAAAAAAGTTATTTTTTACTGTTGTTTTTAATTCCTTCAAAGCCAGTTTGATTTGTGGACAGTTCGTATAAGAAATAAAAGCTTAAGCACAGGAAATTTAAGAAAGCTTGCAAAACACCCAAGAATAAAAATATCGACTTTCTTAAAATCGATTTTTTAAAATCTTAAATCAAAGCATTTTATGCAATTTAGTTTTACAGAGAAAACTATACCTAATAAAATTTATGCAAACTAAATAAGTTAATAGCGTAGTTTCAATAATTTGAATACATTATACATAATTTTAATAGCATTCATAAGTACAAACATTTAGTATTTTTCACACAGTGTTTCTCGTAAAAACTCGAGTCAGACTTTATATTTAGTTTGTGAGCCAAGTAATGAACTTCGATTATCCATCAGATTCATATTTGCGATGTATTTCAGGTAAAATTAATTTAGATTGCTCTAAAACTTCCCATCTTATTACGGAAAAGAATGAGTTGTCAGGGTTTCTCAAATACTACTAAATTTTGACTATTAGGTTTGGACAACCACCATACCAACAAAGATCAGAAAAGAATTAAAGATAATTTTACATTTTGTACCTATTGCTTGTAACCGCTTGTAACCATATTTTGATTTCTAATTTTCAAAAATGAAAACTAGTTTTTCGCAGTACCTTTTTTTTAAAACTATGAAATCAATCTTTTTTCATCTACCCCTATTAGTTCTATTAGTTTAAGACTTATTTTCAAAACTTTTAAAGTAATAGAAATTTAAACATACTGCACATATTAATATAAAAGTAACCCTAATAAATTTAAAAATTTAAAACATGATGTAATCGGGGGAAGTTATCAGGATTAGCATTACATCTTTTTTATTTTTAAACTAGGTCTTAACTCAATTGGTAAATTATAAATTTAAACTAATATGGAATGATATCTTTGGAATTTGTGATTAATGATTTCATTAGTTGAAAGGATATTTTTAATAGGTGCTGTGAAAGGGAATAAAAAAACAGCATCCGCCCTAAACATATTTTATGCTGCAGAACAAAGAATCAAATAGCCATCCAATTTTTCTATTACATTTATTTAAATTTAACGACTATTTCAAATTAGTAGTTTTGCAAGTTAGAAAAGAAAACACAAACACGTGCTTAATTTAGATTTCTGAACTTTTACCGTTTATAATATGACACTGTGGAAAAAAATTTAAAGAGATATTTTTATGTTTAAACTATGTGCTAGAAATGGAGTAAAAACACCCTCCGCCCGAAATATATTTCTTTCTCTGGAACATGGAACCAGCAATAGATGGTTAAGTTTTTATATCGATAAACAAATTTAAAATTTTTAAATTAGTCAAACAAATTTTATTTAAAAATAGTTTTAAAAGTTTCCTAACCTTACAAACACGTCGTGTTGTTATATTTTTGCCACCATACTAGCATCGAAAATTCAAAAGCATTGCTATTCTTAACCAATTTATTAATTAAAATAAATTAACTGCTGCTCATAATTTTTTAAAAATACCAAATTTCCATAGCTATACGATTATGAATTAAGTTTCAAATAGGCTTTTGAAATATGGATGTAATGTTCTATATTTTCTCCATAACCACATAAACTTTTTTTCTTAATTTACACAATATCGATACTTTCAAAATTCCTTAAATATTTTAAAGCGTTTTGGGGGGAAATTTAGAATTCATATAAAATTAGAAATTCATAATAAAAAATTACATATCCAAGATATGTAAAGATAATTTCAGAAACTTTTTTTTAATAAAATAACTTAATGATTCAGTGGATTTACTCATAGTTTTTTCATCAAGGGCGAATCCAGGAGGCACGTTTCATGAAATGACTTTAAGAAGAATTTAAAAAAATATATGATGCTGTGTGCAGCTATAATGTGTAGTTTTAAGGCTAAAAATGTTAGGTACCCTTCAAAAATTCTCAGATTTTATCATGAAAGTTTTTTTTTAAATTCTAGCAAGTACTCAAACCTGGATTCGCCCGTTTTCTAATTGACCATATTGTTTCTCTAAAATCAACCGAACTTGAAGCCCAACATTCATTACTATACACCAGGCCTGCACAACATACGAAGCTTTAGGCGCCTTTTAATGACCCATAAATCTATATAAGTTTAAGGCATTTAAGAAACTTAATTTAAAAGATGCATTTGTTTGATCTTTAAGAATTTCTAGAAGTACTCGCTAATGGGGAAAAGTTGAACTGATTGATTTCGTCGATAATACACAAATAGCAATACAAAAGGAAGCTTATGGTCTATTCTATTAACTCAGTTTTCCTTCCGATGTTCGTCAGAAGCGATCCTCACCGAGGAATCACTTATTCGTGTAGGAAATAGGAGTGATGAGTGAGAAGATGATTTACAATTTTCTCTTTGGATGAAATCTCCAAGATTAACAACGAAAGTGAATAGTCTACATGGGTCTTCCATAAAGTTTAGTGAAAATCTGACACATCTAACATCGGACACACACTAATGTAGAAATTACATTGAAATATTAATGCTAAACACTTCAGAATGATTTAAATATACATATTGCTCCGGTAGCAGAATTTTTTGTATCAATATGCAGCAGAAGTCAAATTTTATCTGCAACTCTGAACGATACAGTTGTCAAGCTTACTATCATAATAATTGTCAATTTAAGAACCAAATTTGCATTTTGCATAAATAAATAATTTTGCAGTTCAAAATTGAAATTGTAGTTAAAGAAGAAAATAATACCTTGAATAAAGAAAAAGTGTAACTTAAAAACAATTAAGTCATTCCAAGTTATTATATCAATTAATAAAGACATTGTTAGCATTAATTCTTGCACAGTTATCCGTAATCATCCATTTGAGGATGATTTTTTTTGTTTTGTTTTTATAAGTTGGGAAAATTAATCTGCAAGCTTTAAGATAAATCTGAGGACTCTCTACAGTGCTGGACTGTTTCTGCTACCGGGGATACATAAAGTGATACATTTTTCACTATCATTCTGTTAACCTCTCATCGGCCCAGATATACTACTATTTCTAAACAGATTGCCGGGGAAAATAAAATTTGCCCCGCATTTCAGTCAAAGTTGTGCAGGCCTGGAATACACAATAGTTGTCTAAATCTTTAGAAAATTACTAGTGCTAAGTGTTGACTGATCTTTCAAAACATAACGTAATTGAAATTAATGTCAATAGTAAATCCGCAACTTGTTTTATGCATCGGAACACCAATGCTGGGAAGGTAGTTCTCAATCAGTACACTGGAACCACCTTCCAGTCAGCAAACCTGTCTCAATCTCCCGATTTCGGGAAAAGGAGATTTTGGGGAATTTCATACCAGAAACCCTCCTGATTCCCTTTGGATCGCTCAAAACTCTCCAGATCTGTCTCCATGGACACCTGAAGCACTAGTGCCAACCCATCCTCCGAGCATTACACTTCCTAAAGATGGGTTCACCGATGTTTGGATCCAAAAGGTAGAAGCGCAAAATAGGCAGAACAACGCATTTGTGAAAGTTAATCCAGTGATGTGTCAAGGGAGGAGAAATCTGTTCATTTCTCATCAGTGAAAAGAGGGGGAGGTGTGTCTATGCTTGCACCTATGATTCTTGAATAGGGGAAAGGGAATTTTTACACTTATCACAATTAAAACTGAATGTTGAAAATTTCTAGTTCCTTAGACATTAATGCAGGAATGCGTGAAAATCTTGTATTCTAGGAAGGATCGTACAAAGAATCGATTTAGTACTTTTCGATACTTATCATGATCGAAACTGATAATACCCCGATATATTTGAATTTCTTTGTAGTAATTTCTGGTAGATAAGCCGCACAATCATATTACCTTCTAAATTTTTTCAATTTGAATTTTAAAAAAGGAAATTTTATCGGATAAGCTGCCCTTTCAAAAAGACGCAATCCTCAATTTCTTAAACCTCAACCTCGACATCACACACATTCAAATACTAAAATTTCACAAAAAAAAACGTGTCTGAATTAAAAATATTGATCCTCAGACATTGATTTATTATTATTGTTAAATATTAAGTTAAAAAATACAGTATACTCTCGATAAAACGAATCTGAAGGGACAGTTAAAAATGTTGTGACAGTTTTCGTGATAACAAGAGATTTTACACAAGCTTAAAATTACCAAATATGGTACATAAATGTGTCATAGACATACAATTATATTCCACTTGATTATCATTTTTACTACTGAAACATTTATTCGGAGAAATAACAGAAAATGTTTAATTGAAAAATTTTTTTTAGAAATTAAATTTTCGAAATTTCAAGATTAAATTACGCGTTTTTAATTTCTTTAAAAATAGTATGTTTTATGACAATTTTTTTATTCGAAAAATAGCAGAAAAGTCATAATTTTCTCTCCATTTTCAGATTTACAGTTCGATTTAGAATGTTACTGAACAACGACCATAAGTGGGGAAGAAAACATCTGCTGATAGGACCATGGATAGGACAGATGTCGAGTAAAGTTTTGATAGCACACTACACATTTATGCACCCTTGACCTTCATGAAAGTCATGGACCCATTCTTCTAAACAAAAAAATTATCACCTGGCCCTATTTTAATTACAAAGTAGAAAAATCATGAAGCTAATAAATGAGAAAAATTCATTTTTGAACCGAAGAAATTTCGTAATGACAAAGGTTTTAGGGAAAAGTCTTCGTCATAAGAATGGAAGTTAACATTATAGGAATACCTAATTTTAAGGGGGGGGAGATATTTTTTCGATAAGTAGAGGTTTTAGGCATATCGAAATTCGTCATATCAAGAGTATACTTAATGTAAAACTAGGAGAAATTGCCACACAACTGCCTAATGTTGGGTGAACTGGTTTCTTGGTTATTTCGTAATTGCTACTGGTTATTTTATTATTTTTAAATTCATACTTGCTTATTTTAACTGTCAAATCCTTTTGATAGCTAACTTAAGTTTTTCTTCAATGTTTAAAAATATTTGAGAAAGAACCAATGGCACAGGTCAGCAAAAAACTATCTGAAAACTGTTTGGGTTATTCCACTTGATGTTTAAGTGTTTTGGTGAGCTGAATTCGAAAATGACCTCCGTTTTTCCTGGGACGTCACATTTCTGACAATATCAGTCTTAATATTTTATTGGGAATTACCTCAAAATTTTAGAAAGGGGACTCATTATACCAAACCTATACAAATTATTATACAAAAATTATTTTTAAGAACATTTTTAATGTTTCTTAGTGTGCTGAATCTAAAACTGGCCTCTTTTTATCATAGGACATCACCTTTCTTGACAATTTGAGAAATAAGGCAATTTTTAAGAAAATGAAAGCAAATTTAGAAATATTTCTAACTTTTCTATATTTTTTCAAAATTTTTTTGTGATAAGCACTCCAAAATACATGGGAATTTGAACTTTTAAACAGCTTTTTCATTGCAGACCTGTGTTTATTAGCCATGTGGCTAGTTAACTTACAAATTTCTCCAGTTCATAAGGCATGAAAATAAAATTAAACAGGTATGTCTCCCTTAGAAAATAATCTGAAGACACTAAATTTCAACTTTTTAACACGTATAAGGCACGGCTTATCTACTCGAAATTACGGTTTTTTAATTAATTATGAATCATGTCCCCCTCCTTAATTAAGGAAAAAAATATAGACCAAATGACAAGTCCTCCCTCTTTCTTAATACTATTACATTTTCTACTGGTTCACATGCATTTCTAAAACCTCATAGCAAAATAAATAAAATTTTAATTTTAAATCCAGAAACAATATAATAATTTTACAAGCAAAATAGTTTCTTCCAAACAAGGGTGAAAGTTTCAAAAATTTTCAAGATGGAAAATTTTAAAATAAAAATGAGATACCTCGAGATTTTAAATAAATTAAACATGTAATTTAAAAATAAATAACCAAGTTCTGTTTAAAAAAAAAACTGTTCTAAGCTAAGAAGCAAAGTTTAAAATTATTCGATTATCATTAATGTTTTACTGATATACAACTACAAATTATAGTATCAAGAGTTTTCAATAAAAAATTATTTAATTATCTAAGATAGAATTCTTGCAAAATTTGTTTTAAAATAGACTAAATTTTGACTAAAGACTATTAAGTAACGAAATTTTAAAATAATCTCAGTATTTCAGAATGAATAACATTTTCTCTTTCAAAATTAGACAGTTAAACAGATTAATGCCACACTAAAATTAAAAAAAAAAAAATTATACATAGAGTCTCTCAGATTCGAAATCAGACCCGTAAAGAAATATTAGTAGTACGTAGTACACAAGACTAACAATAAAGGCTCTGGAGTTAAAACCACATTTTTTACTTGTCATTCCGTTTTTTCGTCCATTAAAAAGATTTAAATCTCTCAAAAATTTTAAAACTTTCACCCCTGTGTATATAAAGAAATTATAAGATACCAAGAGTACTTTAATGGTATCCATTAAGCGTATACCACTGTGATGTACATTAAAAGAAACTATTGTGCAGGATTTATGACAGAAATAGGTACTCACATAATTTTAGAATCCTATGGAGAGGACACAAGAGATGGAACATCACCACCGTCGGCCAAAGTTTCGACAGTTGAGAGTCCCAGGAACATACACGAGAACAGTTTTGATGAGTTCGAGAACGTTTTAAATCCATTCTGAATGTTCAGACACATCTTTGGCATCCTTGGCTTCTAATAGTCCACAAATTGTAAGCCGCTACGAGTCCTTTTTAAATCACTTTTTTAGTTAAAACTTAAAATATCGAACGAAAAATGGAATAGAAGAGACGCACAGCAAACGCATCGGCCCGAATTCGCTAGTTCTAGAAGTTTTGATCAGATGCCAGATGCGTCCGAGGTGCGGCAAACGGTAATTCGCATAATTAAAAAAGCAGTTGCATAATTAGATACATTAGAAAAAAAATCAAACTCACAGAGTAATCACACCTGGTGATCCAGATGCCAGCCTCATTTCAGTTACCTCATAGCCTTTTAAAATTTAATAAAAGTCATATTATATTGTAATCCAAGCATTTGAAGACAGGATTGAGGCAAATTAGAACCACAGAGAAATATCCTAACAGAGGGTCCACGAGGCTATTTTCAAATGCGTTACTGATGTGAGGGCGCCACACTAGAGTCTGGAACGTATGCCGGCCGCTTAAATCTTTCGCCAAATTAGAACTCAGCGCATGCGCGAAAAGGTGTTTTCGATCTCCCATGGGCAGCCGGCGAACGATTCAGACTGGATCCAGACGCTAGTGAGTTCTGTGCGATCCCAGCGCCACAATTCTCCCAACCTGTAACAAGATGTCATGATTTTCGATTTCCATTATGGCCTATGGCCGTGGACTCTCTGTTCTAGTACTCTGTGATTAGAACCGGGTAAAAAAGAATTACAAAAAAATAAATAAATCTCAAACCAGTTACAAAATGGCGTTGGGCTGCGGCATGATCCAAAAACTGTGATTACTCCTCCTCAAATCAGTTACGACGTTGAACTCGGGATCAGACGTTGTTGGATTCTTTATAGTTCTCATGTTATTTTGAATTCCCTGCGTTATTTCAGTTATCCCCAGCTAATTAATAAACAAGGAATATTTTAAAAAAGTGATTAAAACGATTTCATCAAAAGGAATTACGGAGACATGTAGACTTCAAAAAGATGGCAACGTAACGTATTGCCTGAAAACTGCCAACTTTCGTAGATTTGTCAACTTATCGTACCCAAACCCATCACGATCAGTTAAATTTTAACTTAATGTCAAATGCCGATTTGATGTTTTCAAATTATAAAGGTTTCAAATTACTTAAATTAAATTAATTAGTTAAGTAAACTATTCCTACAAAAATTCGAATTGAAATATAAAATGTTTGTTTTTCTTCCCTTTTTTAGAAACTAAGCAAAACAAAGACATGAGCTTTAGGGTCTGCGGTAGAGAATTTTTGGAGAAATATTTATTCTTTAAATATATTATTTACCCCATTATTTTTAAGCAAAAGTTAGAGATTAATGCTATAAGTAAAATCAATATAAAATGTATATTATTAATAAATTTTTTTAAATGTATGCGATAATAACAAGTGGCTATATTAAAATACCAAGGATCCAAAATTGATAATATTAGTTAAACTGGAAAGTTCTGTCACTTCAGAGAGCGTCTGAATGTACTTTTTTTGGTACTTTTCCATTGCGGTAAACCAGTTAGATAATTCTATTTCTTTTTAAAGCCAATTTGGTGAATTTTGGCTCCTTTTTGTTGGCTCACCTTTCGAGCTTTTCTAAGTTCTACGATTAATATGATTTTGAGTTTTTTTCTAGCCGCGATCTGGTTATAAAAAATATTTTAGTTAAAACTCAAATGAACTTAGTATTACTATGAAGTAGCTAGTAGTACTTCAGCTACTACTATGTATATTATGAATTGTGTGAAGTAGCTTCAACTTTTAGCTATATACTACTTCAATATGCTTCAACTTTTCAGGGTTGATAAAAATGTTGTACACACAGAAAAATTTTCATTTAATACCTTATTATTACTCATCTCTCTATATTAAAAAAAAGTAACAGTGACCGCCGCCGCCGCGGCCGCCGCTGCTTTTGAAAATTTTATTTTTGAACACTTTGAACTCTCACTACGCAAAAACTATTCCACGGAAATTTGTGAAATTTTAAACATTTCTATTCAAATGTATGAGGATTGTTTTCGTTCTAAAAACTTATAGATGAGATAATTAGTTCTAGAGTTATTTAATGTCAAAGTCGAAAATTATTTTTTTCTGCTGCGAGTTCGCCCCCAGCAAAATCTATTAGCAGCAGAAATATGATTTTTTGCAGACACATACTCTTAGATGTGCAGTTTTGCACCACGTCGCCCTTTTTTCGAATTTCGAATTAGTTTTGGAGTAATTAAGTTTTAAAGTTTCGAAAATTTTGACGATTTTTCTGTTTTTTCGTTATAAAAGCAAAACTAATCACAGTAGAACTATGATATTTTAAAGACACATAGAAATAATTTTTATAAAAATATTGGCTTTTTGTTTTTTCAAAAATACTAATTAGTTTTAGAATTATTAAGATTCAAAGTTTCAATTTTTTCTTCTCTTTCTCGCCGTTCACTAGAGAAACAGACGAGTTTTATGAGTGTTTTATTGATGAGTATGATTTCTTTTCTTTTCAACAATGCTTTTTTCTACAATGTGGTTGATGGTTATTAGTAGACTTGCTGAATATTTTTTTAACATTTCAATTAAATTATTGATAAGCAAGAGAGAGGTATTTTCGGTATTACAAGAGGCTTAATTAAGCCGAGAAAAGGCTTCTGCTGGATTGTTGAGATGAACAAGCGAGCTCTGCTCGCTAAGATCGCGAAGCGATCTGAGAAGAACTGCGAAGCAGTTAAGAGGGTTGGTGAGCGATAGCTCACTATGTGTGATTTCTTTTATTTTCAATTTAAGTTAGGAAAGTAATATTTCAGCAATAGTTTTTTTCGGGATGATTTGGATTAAATTATTTATCAGCAAGAGTGATAAGTAGTTTCGGTTGTAAAGGAGCATTAATTAAGCCGACCAGCGGGGTGATTGGTAAGATGGAACAAGCGAGCTTTGCTCGCTGAGATCGCGAAGCGATCTAAAAAGAACTGCGAAGTAGTTCCGGGGGTTGGTGAGCGATAGCGAGCAGGGGGCAGGCCCCCTAGTTTTTTATAAAATTGTGGGATAAAAAGTAAAAATAGGTTCGAGGTACACAACCTTCCCCGAAAGTAAAAGTTAGTCCCTTCTGTAACAAGGGGGACTAACTTTTACTACAACTAATGATTCTAACTTCAGCGTATTTCATGTAATACCCACTGTGTTGTTACTTAGTTACATTTTAATAATACATTTCAACTAATAATACATCCTATAAAAACTAAACAGAAATGTGGGAATTGTGTTTTTAAAAAATTTTGGAAGAAAGGTATTTTTTTAAGAGACAACATTGAGAAGATAGCCTGAAGTCCAACTCCAATCCCTGTTATGCTGTGCTTGTCACACCTTCAACCAGTGTCCTACAATCCACTGATTTATTGTCTGGGGGTAAATCCTAAGGGTAAAAATATTAACATTGACCTTAAAGGGATTTACAAGTAGTGTTTTCCAAGCTTTGCTTTTGGATAGATTTTGTGAAAAATTTCTAGGGGGGGGCAAACAAAGATGCTAGGGGGGGGGATCAGCCCCCCCCTGCTCCCCCCCCGTAGCTACGGGCCTGATCGGAATACGGGAAGACTGCTGACTCATTCGAATGGGAATTTAGGAAAGGAAAAACAAATTTGCGTTCGTATTCAAATCTCCCTTTTAATTTATATTTTTTTTTTCGTGGAAACAAATATTTTAGGTTGGTTCGTTAGTGTTTTATGGCGCACGATCCACTTTAGGATATTATGCGCCACAAATATTTTAGGATACGGATACGGTAAAAATATTTCGGGCGACGCGACGGCGTCCCCCCGCGTCTCCCTCCAATCTCAGCACTGGGAATAGAATAACAAATAAGCCAAATACAAAAAAGGGGTCGTCTGGGGGTCCTCCCTCAGAAAAGTTTGGGGATATTGACTCTATAAAGCAGGGTTTTAACTCGTTGTGGTTCAAATTTCAGGGGCCCCCCTTATATACGTACCTTGGATGGACGCCCTCTTCAACCTCCAGTAAATTTTTCCTCCACCAGAAATTCTGCTGCTTTATGCTATGGCATATACGTACATACACATTTCTATCTTCGGCATTGCCTTAAGCAAACAAACATCTCTAATTCTAATTTATTCCCCAGTACTCGTGTCCTTGACCAAACCCTCCATCGACTCCCCTTTGCATCACCAGATGGCGGCACTATTGGTTATCTGGCCGGCGCTCCCTTGCGTCGGTCCTAGAATCAAAATCTCAGTTGCCAAGTGCGGAAAACAGGCGACCGGAGCATCCTCAGGAACTCTCTTCTTCGTTTTGCACCGATTCTCTACCTGATCCTGAACCAGTTCTGGAACCGACGTTTGGATCCAAAATGTGATCCGGTTGCGGGGTTTCGCGGCTGCCTCCGCCTGGCCGTGTGAGTGGGGAGAAGATCGGATATTCCTGTAGTTTTAGGCTCGGAAGCTTTTGTGGTCGTGGACGGGACCCGGGGATCGAAGTCCCATGCCGAACTTTTGAGACCACTCAACCCCTTTGAAGGAGGTTCAAATGTTTGCGGGACAAAAGTGTGCGCCGAAAGAATCAGTTGCTTTGAGGATTTCGGTGAGTTGTTTTATTGGATTTAGATTTCCCCTTTCTTGTTTTTCCTGCATTGCACAGCGTTAATTTCCCTGCGGTAACTTCGATTTATAGTGCGTTTTTCTCACTTTGCTAATGTTGTTATATTTTAATTAATTACATCAATCTTTTTAGTTTTTGTCTGCAATCATGTTTTCACTGAGTATTTGCTTATTAGTGGGTTTTGATTTTAGTGGGTGAAAGAATTATTTCTTCAGTTTCGGAGGTGTTACCTAATGAAGATTTTAATAGTTTTCATATAGTAATACCGATGCAAAACAAATTTAATTCAGAGGGAAATTTACATTATTAGAGACAAATTTATGAACATTTTCCCCATTTGATAAAATACATAAATGATATGTTAATTTCTTTCTCACTCTCACATGCTTTTTTCCATTCTCCCAAAGGAGAAGGTTAACTTTGCATCTGCACACAACCCCTTTACTAGGTTGTTTTTTTTAAAGTTTGAGTAATTTTATGCGACGCTCACTAATTTGTTCCATCATACAAATAAATGATTTTTGCAAAATAATAGCTCAATCAAAAAATATTAACCCGCGGAGCAAAAGCCTTAAAGTTTCAAAAAGGTGCTGATTTTTTACAAAATAACTAAAAAACCAAAGATTAAACCCTCACATTTTGTTCATGATTTTTTTATGAGGAACTAATATTGTTATAGATATAATGTTCCAGGTTTCATTCTTTTATCACCCAAGAGATGTCCAAAGAGATTCTTTGTTTTCATGCATTTTTAAACAGCTAATAACTCTAGAATTATACAACTTAAAAACCTGAAATCCGTCGCATTTTTTTCGTAATTTTAATCTTTTTAGTTTGGTGTGCATCATAACCCCCTTATTTAAAGCTTTTTAGTTCCTAAAATGAACATTTCTACGAAATTTCAAGTCAAAAATAAAATTTAATCATGTAGAAAAAAATAAAAATATTAAAAATTTTAGCAAGTCTCTAAAAAATCCCTTAAATTATACAACAAGAGAGATTCACTCATGGAGAATTTATAAATCTATTATGGGTAGTTAGTTCATATGATTTAAAATATACAAAAAAAATTCACATTAATTTCAGAGTTAATAGTCATCGTTAATAGCTGTATTTTCTGAAATTTATGTGACATATTTTGTATATTTTAAATCATATGAACATCCTCAAGAAATGTTACGAATTTTCCCATGAGTGAATTGCTCTTGTTGTATAATTTAAGGGAATGTTTAGGAACTTGCTAAAATTTCGAAGATTTTTATTTCTTTTCCTACATGATTACATTTTATTTTTAACTTCAAATTTGGTAGAGATGTTTATTTTAGGAGTTAAAAAACTTAAAATTTTCGTAACAAAAATTTTTCAAAAATTTTTTTTATTTATTTTTTTCTCACTTTTTTTTCCAATTTTGAAAAAACATTTTTGAAAAAGGTGGTTATGATGCACACCAAATAAAAAAAAAAAAAATACGAACAAAATGTGATTGATTTCAGGTTTTTAAGTTGTATAGTTCTAAAGTTATTAGCTGTTTAAAAATACAGGAAAAACAACTTTACAGAAGTTCTTTGGACATTAAAAATCATTAATTAGGTGATAGAAGAATGAAATCTGGAACATTATATACATAACTATATAAGTTTTTCATAAAAAAAATCATGAACACAATGTGAGACTTTAATCTTTGGCTTTTTAGTTGTTTTGTATGTAAAAAACTAGCAATACGTATTTTGAAACTTAAAGGCTTTTGCGGCACGGGTTCATATTTTTTGATTGAGAAAAAATTTTGCAAAAAAAAAAAAAAGAATATTTTTATGATAGAACAAATTGGGGGGGGGGGTGTCTCCTAAATTTACTCAAATTTTAAAAATAAGTACCACCCTAATGATTATGATGCTCTTGCTAATTGAGGATAGTTTTGTGATCCTTTTAAGTGTACAATCACATTCAAGTATCTGAACTTTAAAATAAAAATGATTTAACCGTACAGGTCTGAAAGTTTAACTCTGCACCAGCTGCCTAAGAGAAAATATCGCTAAACTCTAGATTTAATCCGAACGCTATGGATAATGTAATATATCCCTTTTTCATGAGTTAGAAATTATGTCTTTGTGATAATGGTTATTATCATTTGAAGCATACAAATAAAATTAACGAGTAGGAGAAGATGTCCAAATCATCTAGAGGGTAAAATAAAGAACTTAAACCACTAAAAGTCCTACCCTATTCATTTAATTCAAAAATATTTCTCAAGAATCTCCACTTTTTATGTGGTGTCACGTATTGATTTATTCACAATTTATATTCCAGACTTGGGAAAAAAATCAACAAAATAAAACTCATAATAAAACTCGACCTTAGGACATGGTAACAACTAAAGAAAAAATACGAAATGAAAGAACTTCATTCAATTTCTGGCAAAAAAGCGGAAAGCAATCATTTTCCGGGAAATTTAAATTGCTGTCTGGCGCTATAAAATCCTAAGGCCGGGCCGGTTCTTTTCACCACGGATTAAAACGAAATATTCCAGGGCGAATCTTCCCGCTATCTCAGCGATATTTATTTCTCCAATTTTCTTTTTTTGCTTCCTCATTACTTCCATAACTGCTGATTCATTCACTACATCAATTTGAGACGGTCTTTAACATGGAGTTAAATGAATCACATTCTAGCGCGCGCTCTGGGTTCCCTCTGATTATGTGTGTAATTCACTTCAATTTGTTCCATTCCCTTTTCATGCAATATGTTATGGAAAAATGAGAGTTTAAACGACGGATGAGGGGTTAAATAAGGTTTTAGGGAACCGATGATGGAAAGAACGCACTGATATGCACTTTAGTTTTATGTGACGATTTTGTGATTCGTTTAAAGTGAGCATGAAAGTTACAGAGATAAAATCAAAGCTGATAGTGATGATTCAGCTTTTGAATTTATTTTCAAGTTACCTACTACGATGTGAATTCAAGGTGTAACACGTCATTTGTTGTAACAGAGCTGACTTTTATTCTCAACCATTAGGTATACATTTCTAAACTGTCTGAGGATCTAGTACACAGGATAGAATCTTACCAAAAGGTTTAAAGAATTGTTGAATTGGAATTCTTAAAGTTTTAAACAGAATCGAACTTTTATTGAGAATAGTATTTTTTTAATGAAGGGAATATACTATCCACGGAAAAAATAATTAAAAGATTAATTACATTCAAATTTACTAACTATACGAATGAAATGTTTTCTCTTGTTCATTTAAGAGTTGGTTCTAGCTGTTGAATGCTAGTTTTATTTTGATGTGCAATTTAAAAATAATTCTGTACTTAATTTGCAAAAATATTACAAGCCCATAACATGAATATTTTCAATGTGGTTTACCACTCCTACGGGTCGCGGAAGCTATTATAGTTATTTTTATGATATAAAATGTAAAAGGGTATTATTATAATCGAAATATTTTTTTTAATTTTCTTTACTTAAATGAATGATGTAAATTTACAAAAAAGTTAGACGACAAAATTTATTTTAAACATGTAATATAAAATTTAAATATGCTTTACATACAAAAATAGCACAACCAACAATGAAGATGACATTAATTTAATGTTGTATTATTTTTGTAGGGAAAATTCTATATTTTTTTAATATTAATTGTTCCCTTGAGTCAGAGAAGCAAAACATTAGGTCTATTGATGTTGAATTGTGAAAAAAAATATCTCTAGAAAAGTCTTAAGTAAATAAATATGGGTGAAAAGAATAAATCCCTTTCACGAAATTTAATGCAATGTGCTGAAAATATTTACGGGAGATTTCTAAAGGAAGAAACCTAAGCCATTTTAAATTCATAAATGCATTTACTGTCTGATACTTTTTCAATGTCAACCCCGCTGAAATAAACCCTAATGCAAACATGCTTTTAAAAAAGGAATTATAATTGAATGGGGGTTGTTATGAGTAATCTAAACCATATGGTTTTCAAGGAAATAAAAGAGTTCCATTATCTCTTCGAATTATCTTCATGTGAAACTAAATAAACCAAAAGCGTAGAGTCAACAGAACTATAAAAAAAGATTGCTAAAGAAGTAAGATTAAAAGCACACTTTTTTTGGAGATACTGTCAATTTCCTCCCCACTGGTTGCATTTTGCATTTTATTTTCTTTTGGACACATTTTTTAAATCGATTGACTGCACTTCTAGTTCGTGGATGAGTTATTTTTTTACATCGGAAGCTTTGTAGTCCCCTTTAGTACTTTTTATTTTGATTTTTATAAGTTTGAGGTAAAAATTGATTTTTTGAATGAATTTTAATTGTAGAGAGGTAACTAACTCACTGTAAAAAAATCCTGGAACTTTCTTTGGAAAACTGAACAGCTGGGTTGCCCATTTTTTCCTATTTATGTCTGGAAAATAACTGGAACGTTAAGGTAAAATATTAAAACGTTTCTCAAGAAATGATTGTTTAAACCTGTGTTACTGGTATTTCTGAGGAACGTTTCGAAATTTTACTGTAACATTCCTGTTATTTTCCCGGAAATTTATATGGAAAAAATGTGCAACCAAGCTATCCAGTTTCTCTAAGGAATGTTCCAGGATAATTTACAGAGTGGGAATTATTATTTGTATCTTATCAACTTTTCATTTTATGTGAGATAAATTCGGTTTACATTTTGAGAATACTAAGATAAAAATCGTTTTATGAAAAAAAGTTTAAAAAAGACTTATAAAAGTGAAAAATATCCTCAATTTTTTTTGAATTGATGTAATAAATTTTTTATGAAAGGTTTTAAAAGCCGTATTTAAGAGCCTAGGCTGCTGCAAGATATTTTTTATGTATTAAAATAAACCCAATAGTTTCGTTAATAATAAAGAATCAGGGGAATAATTGCCGGATGATTAGTGTTTCTCCTACGAAACAAAATAACGTGTCCATTGATATTCAAGATTCATTAAAATAGGGGCGAGTAAAACATTCAAATTGTATACTGCGTTGTAAGTTGCCTGTTTGAAAGGTCTAATTAACTGGAAACTTCCTCTTCTCGCATACAAAAGTTATTTCGTAAACTTTAATTACTTTCATAGGGTAGGTGTCAATATGACTACAGTAGCATTTATAACTGAATTTTGAACATTACTTCCCCCCATTAAACATCATTCAAAACTATTCTTAGAACACATAACAGACTTCCAGACCGAAATCTACTCATTAGATTATTAGGGAGCAAGCAACACATTAGGAAATGGGCCGAAAACGTCTTCGAGGGAGAAGGGAAAAATCAGCCGCTTAATTTAGCAGCGGAGCCGCTCATCCAACTCCCATCACGTCAGAGGAATCGCGTGTTGAAGCTGTACATCTATTTTATTTCTGCGTGCGAAATCAACATAACGCGATGAAGTGGTCACGGAAGTCTCCGGATCTCGAAGCCTTTCGGAAATAAGGAGAAAGTATTGATTTGCTGGGAGCAATCAGAAGTACGACTTGGGGGAAAAAAATGTGTTTTACTGATGCGAAACCTTCAAACTTGTCACATTGCAGATTAGAAAGCACTCTTAAATGTCGGGTAATACCTTTATTTATGGCTTTTTCCTCGAGATGAAGTGGACGTTGTTTGGAGTTTTGACTGTACAAATGTAATGGGTTTGACTTTTAGGCTTGGTTTAATAACTTTGAGCGAGAGAACAGGTAATGTGAGTTATGGTAGTAAGTAATGGTTGTAATTTTGGAACAACTCAAAGAGCCATTACTTTTGGTGGGTCAATTACCGGTGAAAATTATACTCCCTTTTTGAATAAGAATAACCAAATTTTTATTCTTCGTATAGAAAGTCTACTTTCCAGGTACCTACTTATGTTTTTCTCCAATTCCCGATACAAATACAACAAATATTTTGTCCAACTAATAAACAAAAGGTTGTTTAAAGATAATTTGATGCCAGAATGAACTTTAATTTCAAATTTTAAAAATTTTCTTTTCATAGAAATGAAATGACAAATGTAAAAAAAAAGGTAACAGTGAGAAGTTTTGTCCCCACACTGAAGTAAAATCCAGTTACAAGATGGTTAAAAGCCCTTGTAGTAACCCGAATTAAAATACCGCATATTTCCGCGTATAAACCAAGAATACGTTCTTATTCGAAAAATTGACCAAAAATTCTAAACCAGCGTATAGGAAGTCGAGTTAAATTTTACCACATTCGCTCCCATGAATCACCAAAATCGGAGCCAGAAAAAAAACCGCAGCAGTAACACATTTTAGGAGTCAACATTTACACACATTTTAGGAGTTTTCACATTTTAAGACTTGAATACAACAGTGGAGTTACACTAGGGTAGATTATAACTTTATTACAACAGTTTTTGACGCACTTACACCAGAGTGTGATGTAGCCTAGAGAAGAATTAAAGACGTCAAAACAATATTGTGACTGGATCGATTACTAAAGAATGACTCTCTCTGATTCTAGTCTAACCGGTGATTTATCCCTAGAGTTAATAAGGAATCTGGCAGTTCTCCGAACGGAACTAATCCGGCTAAAACATTATGCTTCGTGAACAAGTGCCTCAAATACACTTTTCATCAAATGAGGTTCGACGCATTGAAGGCTGCTTTAACATGCAGATAATTAAATTCGCTAGTGTCCAGTACTTAGCTGTGATTGATTCGGACAAATTAAGGGGCGAGTGGATATTTGCCAACACGTTCTCAAAACTCTGAAGAGAGTTTGATTACGTCTTCCTTTCGCTGAGACTTGTTAATCAGAAAGGATACAGCCTTTCTAATTAGGGGCTTATATGCTTAATTGTGCTGCTGTGCGTTGAATGAAGTTGCAAAGGTATGGAATTTTTCGTATGACAGGCCAGGATATTTCAGTAATTTCTACTAAAGGTAAAAAACCAAACCAAAATTAGGCCAAAGTAGGCCAAACCAAAATTTTTTACTTATAACTGGACTGAAGCACTAATTTGAGCGTATGCAGTTTGATTCGAAACACAAAACTAAAAACCAAAATTGACTCCCTAGTCTTAAATATTTTCTCACCAATGGCGAGTGGATAATTTGCACCCGAGTTAAATAATTTCAGTTCGCAAAATAGATATTCATATTTTTTGGTTGTTATTCTTTGTTAAAAAAAATTGTATGAGGGTATTAAACAAGCTTTGTATATTTCAGTAAAATGTCTTAAAAGCATATTCTGAAACATAGAGGAGAAGAAAAGTCTAATTCTAATTTCTGATAAATTAATAAAGAGTTAGACATAGAAATAAAGAAAGACATAGTCACACTTATCCGCGCCTTGAGAAGTAACCGATTTCACTATGAGAAAATAAAATAAGTGGTAATATTTTTCAGCCTTTTATAAATTAATTTGAGAACTAAACAGCATAGTTAATTCCCTTTCCCCTGAAAATACTTGTTAACGGAGAAAGCTGTAGCTATGCAAGAAAGGTAACGCTAGTGAAGTGACAATGCGCGACGTAATGCGAGCAACCGCATTGCCTTCTGTGGCGAACTTTGGAAGATAGTCATTGCAAATTGAAGTTCAAGCAAACATTTCAGTAAAAAAGTTTTTGGCCATATCGTAAAAAACGCGTTGAAAAAAACTTCATGAAAATATCTTAAATATTCTAGGAGATATTAGCAAGTGAAAATAGCACTTTTCAGGTTTCAGAAAAGAAAAAGTACCTAAATTTGCAAGTTTTTTTTTATTTTTTTAGTTAACATTTGTCTTTTTTTGCTAAAAAATGCAAAAACTACTTAATAACACTGAAAAACTGTTAAATTTTCGAACCTTTTCTTTTTTGAGGCCCGAAAAAGTGCTATTTTCACTTGCTAATTAACAATGCAATTTATTAAACTGTTCACGAAAAGTTCCGATCTGAAAGATTTCTCCTCATTCATCTTCTTGCATGCTCCAGTCCCCTCCGCTTGTCATTTCTCTTTTAATTCATACTTTAGAAAAACGAGTAGCCAAATTTGGAATTTTAATCTTAACTAAAAAATTTAAAAAGGAACATGGACATGGAAATGTTTCAATATTTTTGAATTCCATATTAGATAAATTAAAGTTTTTATCTTTTACAAGCATTTTTACGCGGAAATCTAATATAGTTTTCAAGCACCTTTTCACTGATTAATAATTTTTTAATTTTTTGTCTCTAAAGAATCACAGGCAATAAATTAAGCTAATAATTAATATTTTATTTTGATTTTTTTTTTAAATATATGTATAATTAAATCAATAATGGCAACCCCAAACTACCAGAAAAATCTATATGTAGTAGAACGTGGATTACGAGAGGATAAATTACTTCTTTTTCGTTTTTGCTTTTCTTTCGAACCCATCTTGAAAACGGAATCTTAAAAGATTTCACTTGACCCTTTCCTTTTTCGGAAGTACTCTGCTTGTTTAATTTGCTCGAAGGAAGTAGTTTCTGATAAACAATACACTTCCTCTTCCTTTCTGAATGCGAAAGCCAGTTATCCTTCCAATGCTAAAGAAACGTTAGAAGAAAATACCTGAGAAAAATTATTTGTATTAGCCACTGTTTTGTTGTTAAAGCTCCGGTTTATTTAACTAATTTGAAAAGAACATGTTGAGTGAAATATTCATTAATATACATGGAACAGTATATTATCCAAATTATGTTTCACTTATGTTAGTTATTATCAGAAATATTTAGTAACATTTTTTTTTGCTAGCGAAATTAAGATGGTTAAAAAACTTCTGGTAAAAGAACCTGAATGATTTAAGGAATCTATTTTTGGAGATCCCGGTCAGGGGAAGAAGGACTTCTGTTGATTAATTTCTTTTTCATAAAACAATGCAATTACTTTTGTACCATTCTCTGCCTGAAATTACGCCCCCCTTTTTGAAGAATCTTAATGAAATTTCTTTGTGCTTCGTACCTGTAATCTTATAAAAGAGAACACCCGATAACACAACGACCTATTCAAAAAGAGGAAAATAATTTTAGAATAGCAGAAAAATAAAAATTTACTTATTATTAAAAATTATTATCTAAATTTAGATTTATCAGTGACTATTTAATAAAAATCAAAGATATATAATTTTCTATTTTAGGTATATTTAATTAAATGCAAAACTAAATGCATAACACTAAGAATGATAATCATAGTTGTAAATGCAAATAAATTTATTCCGATGCTTCTGCAGAAGGAAATGAACCAATTGGAATGCGTGCTTGCAGCTAGCTGAAGGGAAATAATAAAGTCGAAAGAATCAGTCTTTTATGGAATACTTTTGGAGGGTCATGGCTGTTTGAAAATGCATTTATTTGTGGATGCTGAAACGCAGAGAGAGGAACGCCAGGTTTATTTTGGTTATTATGCCCATAAATTCCATAAAAGGATGGATGGGTTGGAAAAGATAAATAGAAAGTTCTTTGTTGGAGCAATACTCGAATGCGTAGGGTTCACAAAACTTGGACCGGCATAAAGCTAACTATAAAAGATATATACTAGTTAATAGGCATTAATGAAATGTATTTCAAGGTCTTGAGTTAAGATGAAATCAGAGAGGATAACTCACATTATTAAAAATAATATTATTAGAATTTTTGTATGAATTATTTTCATTTTGATCCAAACAAAGTATGTCGTTCACAGATATACAGTGCATATTTAAAATTTGTTGGCACTCATAACTCGTATGTCTAATGAATTTTTAACCAAAAGCATCACAATAGTGTTTGGCACTTAAGTATAGCAACTATTACTATCTCATGTAGAGGGATTTTAAAGCATTTCAACTCTATTTAAGAAACTTTTATAATTTTGTTTTAAAAAAGTAATAGTAACTACTTCCTTATTATTTTAAGTTATTGGTGTGAAAAGGAATTTATGTTCTTTAAATTTAACTAGGTCCATTATTGTTAGCAATGAAAATAGAGTTGAACGTTGGAAAAATTGCAATAAAAGTTTTTTAACGGTTTTCCTTTATAAATGGCCTAATCTAAACAATGACGTAACATTTAAAAAAAATTTATAGAGATAAGTGATGCATGTTTATAGGCTATTTTTGAAAGTTAATTGTAAGTCCCAACTTTTTTGTTTATTTTTAAAAATAAAATTAATACATCAATTTAAAATATTAATTTAATATTTATCTATGTGAACAATTTACCTTCTCTGAACCTTAATTTTTCAGTAACCTTAATTCTGTTTTAAAATTTCTATTTTTGTTTTACAAAAAGAAAAAAAAATCAATTAATTTTAAAATATAGGGTCACAAATATTTGAAGCTTTTTAAAAGTTTATTTTTCAATAAATATTTACCCTATTAAAAATTAGGATTTTAAATTTTTTATAAAATAAAGAATATTTTTCCATACTTAAGAATTTTTAAATTATTAAAGCTTATTCATGCAATAGTGGACACATTTTTAGTTTAAGAAGTCTATTAAATTCAATTCCCCCGCAAAAATTCAAAAGATTTAAATTTAGAACGCCGATTTAAATTTTGTTCGATTTTTATTGTGTTATTATTTAGACCATTTCTAAATGAAAACATCTGAAAAAAGTTTTTGCAATTTGCCCGAGATTCGGCCCCTTTTTTAGCGTAAATAACATAAAAACCAAGTGAATTCTCTAAAATTCACATAAATAATTTTTAAGCCATTACATTTCTTTGCTTATTTTACCGGTAAATACACATACACATACCGGACATAGAATTTTACGGGAAATCTCAAGAAAGGAATATTGAAAGAGAATAAATCATGTTGAATGCATTCAAAGCAAACGAGAGATTCTGACAAAACGAGATAAGAGATGTATTAGTTTCTTGTATTTTTTGAATAGTACGTATGAGAGAGGGAAACTTTTATTTTGACGCTCCTAAAATATTTGAATTGAAATGTTTAAAGGTAAGTTGAGGGAATGCTTAGAGCTGTCATTTTTATATATTTTAAACTTAAGAAACGTCATTAAAGTGGATCATCAAAATACTTTTTATTTGGAAAAGGTATTTCTTCTATTGAATTAAATTAGAAATTATTTTTGGAAAATATAAAGGTTTTTGAAGTGTTAAAAAATATAACGACTACTAGGGTATTTTTTAAATTTTTTTATTTTGATGAGGCGCTTGTGTGAAAAAGTTGTTTTAGATGCAGAGGCCACTGATCTTTAGCATTGAAGATCCGAGTTGGCACCTAAAGACGTATTCCGATAATTCTGAAAAAATCACAGGTCTCCTCTCTGCTACCTTAGACAACTTTCCCACACTAGCACAAAAAGTTAAATATTTTATTTTTACACATTTAACATGCGAAATCAGCTGTAGCTTTTACTCTTAAGATTTTCTTTCAGTATTACTCAGCGTTTTGCTTTCCATTTCATTCAAATTTATGGACAAAAGTATGTCATTAATAAATAAACATATATTAATTTTTAGTTAGAAAATTTAATTTTTTGCGAGCAAAAAATTTTACTGGAAAAAACTTATTAGTATACTTACAGTAAAAAACAATCTCAATGATAGTATACGATATTCACTATCAACATTATCAAATTCAGAATTATATCACTAAGAAACATCCAAATCCAAGAATAAATGAAGGAATATATTTTAAAAATAAAGACTAAAATACAAATATTAATGACCTGTCAAAAGTTTATTAAATAAACTTCCTTCTTAAGAATGCATACTAATTAATTTTCTCAAACTTTTTGGCATATTGTAATCCATGGGTTATTATGATGTGTTATGAAAAGAAACGATCATGGTGTTAAAAGACTAATAACGTTAATTTTCCAAAAGTTTAATGTTGGAAATGTTCCAAAATAACTTTTTGACAGTCAATAAAGAAATGTGTTCCAAGCAATTTGTTAAATTTATTTTAAAAACAAAAAGGGAATGAAAAATTAATCAAGTTAATCCTTAAAAAAAATATTAATTTCTGACAAACATGTATCTGCTAGATATGTTGATTAGTGAGAACGGCACTAAAAGAGCGACAATTGCACAATAAGGAGCTCTAGAACAAAATAATTCCAGTTGCATCGCTGCAAAAAGTAGATGCCATTCATCTACAATTGGTTCTAAATGTTTAAAGCACCCAAACCTGAAGAAATCTATATTTTTAACTTACTTTACCATTTGAACGCTATCCTTAACGCCACCTTGACATGCAAATGGTGTTTTAATCGACCCGAACTGTTCATTCTTTTAGATTCGCATATTTTCAGTCTGGTATCAAGCAGCACGTTTTCTCCCTCAAAAAGAACAAATGGTGCAAAAACCTGCATTCTTGAGGGCTTAATTAGTGAAAACCCACCGCTAATGTCCCTCTAACTGTGACCTTAATTACGAGTATATTAATTCATCAACGTCTTGGATGGGATGAGAGAAGCAAGTATTGCCTGTCATTTGCATATAATTTTTATGAAGATGGCGATGATTTTTATAGTTGGCTTATTAGCTGGTTATTGGGCAGATGTTACAGTCATTTCAAAATATTTATGATGCTGAAATCGGTGTATAAAAATTGGAAACTGTTATTATTTATAACATAAAAGAAAGATCCTAGAGAATGAGGGCGATATGCCTTTAATTTTGTTTACCGAAACCACTTGTCAATTTAAGTTAAATACCAATTTTTTACCGATTTAAATGAATAGAACTTTTTTTAAAGAATGAAACTTTTTAGGAATAAAAGATAAGCTATCATTTTACTATATTTTTAAATACCTACTAATTATTTAGAGAACAATTAAACATTAGGAACTTTGGAAAAAAACAACTTTAAGTATGAACATAAATTCCTTCAATAAATAACTATAGTAGTTCTTTCAAATCAAACTTCTTAGCTAACATTTTTGACCGTTTCCTAATTATTAACGACAGTAATAATAAAACCTTGATTGGGGCCATAAAATACCACAGTGGCTGATTCAACTTGATTGTTTTAATCAGACCTAATTTTCAATTTGATGATTAACTGGCCAATACGAGAAGAGTGGCAAATGACAGGGCAGATTTGTCTTCCTGACATCATTAAAACACAAATAATTTTAAAGTCTCTTACGTTGCGTTATGTTGCTCTTTATGGTCGCTGTTTCAAGTAATTACTCTCAAGGTCCATGATTTAAAAGGCAATAATTCTTGCATGGCTGTCGATATCACTTCCGGTTAATGACTTATCTAAAGGAGTGATATTTTATTATGAAGAAAGGAATGTGGGAGAATGATGTTCACTCTTCTTAACGTGAATAGGAGGGTGAAGTCAGTTAAAGAGTTCACTCCCCTAGATATGGAGTCACTGTTCTTGCAATTAGAAGGAAAAATTTTTTGAGGTAGGCCATTTTGTTTTGACAAATTTTTTCAACCATCCCGAGTTTGTTGCAATTTATGATTTAAAAATAAGGTCTTTTCTTTTTACTTTCACAAAATAAGTTAAAAGATGGATATCGGTTTAATTAATGTTTTTTCTTTTTAGTTTATTACACACTTCAAAATTAGGATTTAATTTATTTCGTAGGATGTAATTTTTAATAGAATAAAATTAGTGTATTAGTTAAAACATGAATTATGCACTATTTAACCAACTTCTACCTTTTGTAAATTATTTAGTGTATTTTCTCCTGAAGTAGGGACTTTTTATTTCCGTAGTTCCTTTCTTAAGATTTATTATACCCTACCAGCTAACGTTAAAAATACAGTTCTATAAATAACAGTCCTTTTATATAAAAAAATCACACCTAAGGATTCCAAAATCTCTTGGAGGTAGTGATATTAGATTATGTGGTCATACGTACGTAAAAAACGATGGTCATCTAATAAACTACTATTCTGGCTGACAAAAAGAAAAGCCTAAATGAGCACGACGCCTAGTAGACATTTTCCGGATCCTATCATTATTTTTTACGTGTCTTTTACACTTAATGGCTGCAGAAAAAACTATGGGGAGAATTCTCGCTTTTCATATAACTGGAAGAGTTCATTTTAGTCTATAGACAAGTATCAGTTTAGTCACGTTGAAGTATTATGTGTCATGATCTCAGGTTGGTGTTTTCTATTGAATACATAAAATATGTGTTTAAGATTTTTCAACTATACCTACTTGTTTTAAAAAAATGTTCCTACAGTATACTAAACACAAAGAATGTTAATATTTCTCTTTTTTATATTATAATTGATAATTAAACCTTTTCTTTAGAATGGAATGCAAATCTTATAGTGTGTTATCAGTATCAAATACCTATAAATTCTCATGTTTAATAAATAATTATTTTGTTTAAAAAGCATTTAATCAGAAAATCTGAGGAAATTGCGGTGGAATTTTAAGTTTTTTTTTTAAAGTGATAGCTAGAGAATAGAGAAAATGGATTCACACACATAAAAGAATGTCGAGTAGTATAGAAATAATATTGCTATTATTACAATGATCAGCAAAGAAGCAAACAAGTTTACATGATTAGATTAAGTATGAGGTAGAGGAAATAATATACGTTCCCCAGAATTTTTGAAATCATAGGTACGCAAAAAATACTAAACAAATGGAAATCCTAATCAAAGTTACCTCAAGAGAAAACTAAAGCATACATTTTCTGCCCTTTCAGGCACTCCCTTCTGAGCCTCAGAGGGAATTTTTCTTGAGGAGATACGACCGCATAAAACCCTCTCTCACCCCTTCACAAACAAAACGCTCCTTTCGCTTTTTCTTACAAGAAATGATGGTCAGCTAATAAAGCCGCCTCTGGGGCTTGACAAACGGGGCTCTGAAGACATCCAGCGGAGACATTTTCGGGATTTATAGAAGCGAGCATCCGATTGCAATTAAGGGGCGTGTGCTAATCTTAACTGCTTCTTGATGGTTCTTCGAGATTTAAGAAGCTTTTCTTGCGCGCGATGGGCTGTTCCACTGTTTGGTTTTCATCGCTCCGGATATTAAACGGTTCTTTTCGAAGAGGGGAGGAGATTTATTGACTTTTTTTTTTGGAGGGGGAGGTTCTCATTTAAATATATTTTAAATGACTCGGATGATTTTTAGTTGGGGTTGGAAGCATTTATTTAAAATGAGTTCTTGTTGAATGCCTGGAAATTATTTCTCGTTTTGTGTTTGCTGGTTGAGGGTTTGTGATGGAATTGGTGCTATCAGCATGAAATTTGTTGGGGTATGTTGAGGCAATGTTTTTTCCTTAGTCTTTATGAGAATCGAAATAAAGTTTTTCCTTTTCTGACATTCGAAATTGAGAAATTTATGTTCGTTGCTCCGTATTCATGTTTGAAATAATGATGCGTTACTAATGGTTTTGGTTTAAGGATTTGATATTTGATTCGCATTCACATTACAAATCTGGTGAATAAATGAATGATGACTATCACAAAAATATTTCCATTTGATGACCAATGACTTCTTTTACACATCAATCTGAATCACATGAATTTAAAAAATGGTTTTGATAATTACCTCTTAAACTGAAGGCATTACTCTTTTCCTAATAAAGGGTTTTCAAACTCATTTTATTTCTACATCTATCCTTAAAAAAATACTTAAAATACTACAACCTTAGAAAATAACTTTATTTTCAAAAATTTGCTCCAACGATTTAACCCTTTCCATTCATTAGTTTCATCTTGTTTGCTTCGGATGCCAGACAATTTTCTCTTTTGATTTCTGAAAAGATGAGTTAGAGAAAAAAGAACAAGAGAAACTCGCGTTCCAGTGGCACCAAGACCTGGCACGATGCCATTTTCCTTCTCTTTAATTCTACATTATCTTCCTGAATTTCATGGCTCCGTAGTTCGAAATGAAGGATGTGGTTTGGAAGAGTTGGAGCAGATATTATGAGTGAGTGAGTGACTGATCCCCAGTCACTGGAAAAGATTTTATGTAGACACACTGTACCAAATATTGTATTCGTATAACGTATATTGAGAATGACTTGTTTTTATCGATTACGTCTTTAGGAATAGGAGATGTATTTTTTGTAAATAATTTTTTTTTGAAAGTGGCAACTGTCAACAACTATGTTTTAAACATAAATAGTGAATGAGACGGAATTGTAATAAGAGTAGTAAACATATTTTAATATAAACGTAGAGCCAACTCTCCTTCAGAGAGCTCATATATAACGATAACTCCTTTCTAGCAAGGAAAAGAAAAAAATGGTTGGCACAAAAACCCTGTATCAAGTTTTTAAAAACTATCTTAATAATACTTAGTGGCGTCCCTTTATATCAAAATATCAAATGTTAGAAACTCTTGCATAGCTTACTCTTCTACATACTGATGGTTTCCCCAAGAAATTGTCCTTTAAATATATCGATTGGTAGAATGGAATATTGGAGTCTAGCTAGAATCAAATAACTACATTTATTTTAAAATCCTCCCTCATCATTTCCTCACAACACATCAAAGAATTCCAAAACAAACATCTCCTCGACAAAGTGGCCGGATTTATGACTGCGCTCGTCTTTCTGCGTCCTAATTACATCATCTCCTCTCATTACCCCGGCTGTTTCTCGAAGACGCCCCTCGTTTTCTCACTCCCATTGTTCTAGAACGCCGTCCTCTTAATTGTCGGTCGTGTTTTTAGGCGGGGATTAAGGGGAGAGCCGGCGAGGAAAAAAATATCGCTCTCCCGAGACTTCGACCGATTAATTAGCGTTAGTTCCGCCTCCGCTGCTGCTAATTATTTGGGTTTGGGGGAACCTCTTGGAATGATTATTTGGGGAGTGAAGTTGGCGAGTAGGAAGCGCTATTCTCGTTCAGTGGGTGATTCTGTTCGGAGTTGGGAGGAGATGTTGGATTAAGTTGAACTGTCATCCGAAAACTCGATGATAAAAAAGTAGTTAGGTAATTCAGCTTACACTAAACATCATGTACGTTACAATGTTAAAGTTTTCATAAAGATTTTAGACCTATTTTACGAGCGTTGTACTCAAATTAAAGCTTATAGTTCCTATTGATTAGGTCTTCTAAAGTCATGTAACCTCCAACTTTTGAAAAGTCGAAAATAATTTCATTCATCATAAATACTAAAGCTTTCTTTATTGTTTATGATGATGGTGATGAATTCAAATACAGAATTCAATATTTTCTTTGTTAATGTTAATTATTTTAAGATCTTTTTCCGGAACTGGCTTAAGAATGTGAACTGTCAATCTTTAAATATTTGAACAAGTTGAACTTATAGTTACTCTTAACCACCTTTTTACTATAGATTTATATGGCATTGTATCGCTTAAGCTATGTTATCAACTTGGTGCCGCTGGAGCAGCACCCCCTATAATTTTACCTACGAGTCGCCACTGACTCTAAAAAAAAAGGACGTCATGCTTAAAGTGAAACAACCTTTCACTAAATGAAGTCTTCATTAAAATATATCTAAAACATGACATTTGGACAGTACTATCTACTTAAAGGTAGTTAAAATTTATTAATGTAGTCTTGCTCATACATTTATTAAAGAATTGCAAATGTTTTCGTTTATAAATTAATGCGTACTCATTGGGATTGTAAGTCAAAAGCTTGAACTGGGTTTAAAAATAAACGATTGCATGATGAAAGTGTTTTAGAGACTAAGTATGTTGTATTTGTATGGAAACCATTATGGCGAGATATATGTAATCACATGTTAATAAATAGGATGGTTATTTTATACTTTAATACCCTAATATAGTGTTTTTAATACTATAAAACAGTGGCCAGTACAGTATAATTTAGTTTAAATATTAAATATTCATAAGTGTTTTTTTGTGAAAACCCATGTTTTACAGTTATTTGGAAAGAAAAAACATCCAGCATGACTACTATTTATTTTATAGTAAAGTCCAATCAGTAGGTAAATGGTATTTAATTTGTCATTTATAAGTATAAAGCTTCAAGTAAAGTAAATGGTAATAATAATTTGAACACGATGCTGTTGGGATATAACTGTTTTAATGAAAAGTATAAAAGCGATAATTACTGTGATCGTAAAACTTAGACCATAGATCTTTCATCTGGTTTACAGAATCTATTTTTCCCTTTAAGCCCAGAATTTCATTAGTTATTCCATAAATATTTATCTGTGTTTATTCTAAACATTCGCATTTAATGACCTCTCAACATGCAAAAACATTTATGAAAAAGAACCTTTTGAATCCTTTTGTTTTGAGGGTTTTCTGTTGCATGGTTACTCGCTCGAGTCATAAAAGCAGTTTTGTATTTTCTCTGGTATCTGTTTTAATTTGCCTTTGATCTCATATGCACGAATGTTTCTTTCTTATTGTGTGGGACTGTATATTATATGTGTAGTAAAAAAGTTTGATTCTCAGATAATGATATTACTTAATCGTAACCATGTGTTGATACAAAAGTGAGGGGTTTATGACATGGATTAAAATACTGAATAATAAAACTTTTTCTGAAACATAAACCTAATATATTTTGAAATGTAGCCAAATAAGTTTTAATATGTGGCTTTGTTACAATGACAATCTCTATTATGTTATATTCTGCTTCAAATAAAAATTTTCTTAACTACCTTTCAGTGCTTCAGCCATATATAAAACATCTCATCAGGTGGACATTTTTTTTTTTTACAATTTTCAAAAGTAAAAGTTATTTTTGAGAGTTGAGGACCAATATACATCATTTTCCACCAAAGGCTTTTAAATCTGAAAAAAGTCCTAACCCTATCTACACACGGTTGACAATCCTTCTAAAAGAAGGTAATAAACACTTCTGAGAGAACCACCCAAAATGCCAAGAAGTATTTTCATTCTATTTGTGGCTCTCACTTAAACCCGCATGGATATAACTCGACAACGTTAGCTGGCTTAAACGGTTTGATTGAAAAATTGCTCTTGCTTGCAGCTGAACAATCATAGCCGCGTCTCCTCACCTGTTTTGGTTGTTTAAGTTTCGATACCGTTCTTCTCTCATTGTTCTCCAAACACATTATGCCCTCCTCTGGTTTGTTTAAAGGACGGACTAAAATGTTTATCCAGCAGGGAGCAGAAGCGAAACGATGAAAGAGAAAATGAAATGTTAAGCAGATGTTTTGTGACCGAGTAAACACGGGAATTCAAGATGGCGAGAATCTGGTGTCTTTCAAAAATAACCAGGACCGTTTTATTAGCATTGCGTTTCTTTAAAGATTTTTCTTTTATCTCAGGAACAATGTATTTAATTATAACATTGATTAAGCTGTTAATTCATTCATTTGTTTTCGATTACATTTAGTGTTCCTTAAGATTTATTTTCAATCTTTACTATGTATTTTGTTTATTGTAATTAAAGAGGGGTCATATATAGAAATTAATGCTTTTAATCATCCCTTTTATTTGTAACTTTTATAAAAGTACACTATTTTTCGGCCCCTTCTTCACACACAGTGCCATAAAATATAAAAAACAACATTATGTAACAACTAATAGAAATGAAAAAACAATTAAATTGTTAATTAACTCTAAAAAATTTAATGTTTATAAAATGTAAGACATTATAAAGTGAAATGTTTGAGAAAGTTATACAAAATATTGCTAATCATTTCTTTAATTTTTACGTTTGGATAATACTTCTATATTATTTTCACATTTCTCACAAAACAACTTCATTTTCCTAAGACACGTTTCAAATTGAATTTTATTCCAAGAAGATAAGTCTGGTTTTATGAAAAACTCTTATGTAAAATCGTAATTAATTGAAATACTTCATCACGGATGATAAACTCGAATTATAAATAACAACTCTTAAACCAACTTGGTTACGTTTTCTATTTATTCAAGCAAATGTATGCAGTAACTTTAAAAATAAAAATATTTTATATTTTATGCTAAGAAAACCACGCTAAATATATCCGTTTAAATAAATAAAACTAATCTGGATGACAGAACACCCCAAAAGTCTTAAAAATTGCCTTTTAAACGCAACGCATTCTTCTGCCTCAAGATATAAATGTCTTGAGAATTTAGAACACACATTTTGAAAAACAAAGAAGCATTTTCCATTCCTGACTATCTTACTAAATCCTTTAAATAAAAATCGCATTAGGTTACTGGAAAACTCTAAATAGGATCTGTTACCGTTACCTAAAAGAAACTAGGAGGGAAACGCTTCTGAAAACGTGTTTTTTTCAAGCCCTTTACAATCCTGTTCACTTTAAAAAATGCGATTCCGTCATTTAATTTAATGAAGGGGATAAAGGAAAGCGATTAAGAGAACGAAGAAGAGTTAGTGAATTTAAAGGAATGAGACATAGGTTTTTAAATGCTTGAGGAAGCAAGGATTTTCTTTCAATAAGGAGTGTTGTTAAATATTTTAAGGTTAGCGTTCTTTGTGCAATTTATGTATTTTACACCAGTACACTAGGCCTACAAAAGAGAACGTATTATTCATATTGTAGGGGCCCACAGACGAGCAACTTGGTCATCAACCTGGTTGTCAACCGGGTTGATGATTTTTCCACGGATCGCCAACCTGGTTGACAACCAAAATGTAAACAATGAAGAAAAAATTAATCAGATTGTAACAAATTAATATATTTTGGTACTTTAAATGCAAAATTATATTTTATTTAATTTTTCTCTCGAGCTAAAATTATATATTTTTAATATTAATGCTTAGTTTCTTTTATTTTCCTAATAACATATTCAGATTAAGCTCCGCCCACCAAGTTGACGATCAGACATCAACCTGAAATTCAATCATGAACTTACCCACTGAAGGCCAACTTTGTTGCAAACTTCGCAAATTGACGACCAGGTAGATGACCAAGTTGCTCGTCTGTGGGCCTCTTAAGAAATTTCAAGTGTTTACATGTTTTGCGATGCTTTAATGTTGTTGCCACAAATTTTACAATAAATACGAACATTTTTATCAAACAAAAATGCACCTGAATTTAGAACATTTTAAGGTATCTTTTTGGAAATTCGTAAAGTTATTTTATAACCATTCTAACCAACAACACTAGGAAAAATCTATAGGATAAAACCCAAGTACCACTGACTGACTGACTGATGTACACTAGGGTGGCCCTTATTTTTCAAAGTCGAAATTTTTTGGAGCACCCCCCTTAATTTTTTTCCTTTTACCATGAAATGAAAGTGTGCAAAAGGATTTTCCGATATTTTAATATTAACCCGTGCCGCACGGCGGTTGAAGTTTGAATCCCATAGCGCGCCATAGTAACTATGACTTAGTTTGGGAATAGCTTCTCCGCTCGCTTCCTCTAGATCAGAATGACGAAAAGATGAAATAGGAGACACAAAATGAGCATGTGTGATGAAGATGGTTCATTAAAATACATGGAAACTTGGTAAATTTTGATAATTTTAGCATCATTTAAAGTTAGGAAAATTCTCTGTTCAGACACCACCAGTTCTCACACTGGATATGTTTAATGGTGCTGTTAATCTTTTAGAACACTATGCGGACCGAGAGCTTACACATTTTACATGTTACCACCACATATACTAATTGATATTAAGAAGTGTGTTTGAGCAAGAACTGACCAAATTAAAATAAGTCCAGATGTGATCTTCTTTAAAAAATTAGGGAAAGATGGAATGATATCAATAAGGAAGACGGTGAAAAATATTTGATGGAAATATCAATCAAAGATGAAAGTTTGAGCACTACTTAATACATATTATTTTGTTAATGCCATAAAAGAACTGAAAACACGATTATAAGGAGATAATTGAATTGTGATTAATTTTTATGGGGAAATTCAGAAGCATCATTTAAAATTAGACCACTAGGAGCTCTGCATCATGCCAGATGGATGGCTAAATAAGCCACTTATTCCATGAAAATATTCAAGTTTAGATTGGTTGGTTCACTTTATTTTATGGGGAAAGGTCATGGAGGTCAAAAGAACATTTGGCTTCAAAAGAACAGGAATTTAAAAGTTAAAAAAAACAATTGTTTATTTCTTGTGAAGATCTATGTGATAGAATGGATAGAAAGTCCCCATCGGCCGGTGTTAAAAGATTTAAATTTCTCTTACAGGCTTTAAAGAAATATAAGACCATTTACAAATATATTTCTTTGGTTGATGTAACGAAATTTGTCAATCATTTGTGGTACCTTAATGAAGAATATGCATTCTATCCATTTTTACTGAAAACGTTGATGCGAAATCAAAAAAGAGCATAATCGAGAATTTCAAACGTGATCTGCAAGAAAATGCATCTTTTATTTTATCTTAATGAAGTTGCCCGCTTCAGTTTATTTAAAATATCTCATTAGAATTTACCTCATTTGTAACAAATAATTTTTAACTTAAGTATAAATTAGTATAAATATGATTTTTGATTATCTTAGGAATATTTATTCACATATAAAATTTTTACTATACCTAATTTCGGATTGATTCCTTATTTTTCAGGGAAAAATTGAGGACTTTATTTCTCAAAAAAGCTTGAATTTTATTAAGAGATTGAACGTTGATATTAGTTTCTTTAACACCAATCCAGAATTATGACTTTTCAAACCTAAATACCAGAGACATTTCAAAATTTGACTGCTGTCAATGACACAGCTGAAAGGGATGTAAAACTAATTCGAGATTTTAATGGACTTCTTCTCACAATAGATGAGTAGCAGAGAAAGTGCCTTCTGCAATGTGTCGAAGATCATAGAAAACAATACCCCGATTGCAAAAATTATAATGTTTAGTGTAAATTTGAATAATTGGTCCTAAAAGTGAATAAGCTATTCATTTCTTTTTTAAGTTATGTTACATATATTTTAATAAATGTTATAGATAGTACAAGAATGTGTTATATTGAAAATGTGTATAAAATATTAAACAGAATTTTTTAAGTTATTGTATGTTATGTGAAATAATTTTATTGAGCGTTTTTATAATTCATTTTCAAGAAATACTTTTTTGTTAAATTTACTGCTTTTATCTACTAATAATATTCTTAGGTAGCATTTTCATCTTTCTTAACCTTAATAATGCTGAAGTTATTAAAATCAATTGTCATTCTGTGGTTCAGGAAGCGAGCGGAGAAGCTATTCCCACAGAAAGCCACAATTACTATGGCGCGCGTATGGGATTCAAACTTCAACCGCCGTGCGGCACGGGTTAATATTAAAATATCGGAAAATCCTTTTGCACACTTTCATTTCATGGTGGTAAAAGCGAGGGTATAGCCCAAGCACAGACCAGTGTAAGCCACCAACCAACCAACCAACCAACCAACCAACCAACCAACCAACCAACCAACCAACCAACCAACCAACCAACCATTATTTCATGGTAAAAGGAAAAAAATTGAGGGGGGTGCCCAAAAAAATATTGAAAAAAAAAATTCTCCATTATAATAAGGGCCACCCTAATGTACACTCATCACAATATCCACAAAACTACTGAATCTAGAAATTTGACCACGAAATTTGCCAGACACGTTCCTCTCAAATATTAGACACGCACTAAGAAAATCCAGCTATTTTCTTTTAACTGTTAACCTTTGTAGGGCTTTTAACTGTTGCTAAGGCGGTTGCTAGGTAACGTGGTATGTGTTGCTAAGGCGGTTTTTAGGTATGGGGTCACGTGATTGCAAATGCTCCAATAGAAGAATTCCACGGCTAGTCATTTTCTGTAACTGTTAACCTCTGTAGGGCAAAAAACTGTAACATCTTCTGTTGCTAAGGCCGTTGTTAGGTCCGAGTCATGTGAGTGAAAATGTTCTCTACTTAGAAGTAAAAGAACTAGAGATTATGTGATACAAGTCTCCTAGTTTATGGCTTTTAAATTACTTTCAAACAATTGTTGCAAAGCAATCGTCTCAATCGAGTGCATCTATTTCACGCGTGAACTAATACTGCGAAAAGCATTTTTAAAATAGTCACAATCGAAATCTAATCTTTGTTTAATCAGGGAAAAAGCTTTGAAAATTTTCGTCTTGAAACGCTTTATATTTCTAAAAAAATTATTTCCCAAAGTTTGCTATGGAAGGATTGAGTACACCCAATATTTCAACTAGTCCCAAAGAAGCAACCGGAATGGACCTGAGCGGCGTGCAGAACACGGATGACTTAAAGTCTTCTGAACCTAAGAAAAAGGCCAGAAAGAGCAAAGCTGTGGCCAAGGTCGGCAAGTCAAGCAAAGTCACTGCCAAAAAAGGGCCGTCCATCAAAAGTGCGAAAAAGGGCAAAGCAACTAAAGTCAGTGTCAAGAAGGCCAAAACTGGAGTTGGAGCTAAGAAGGCCAAAACAAGCAAAGTCAAGACACCCAAAGCAACCAAAGGAAAGAAATGACTCAAAGCTTGAAAGAAATTTGACTGAAATTTGTTTCTTTTCATCGTATATGATGTTCTAAATTTATTGCAACTTTTTCAGTCTTAAATATAAAATCTGAATTCCTCTTAAAATTTTTGTAATTCGTAATAAAATCTTATTTACAGAATGAATATCAAGCCTGAGGTATTATTTTCATATTATTTCTTAGTCAAATCTTTATAACTTTTGACCTCTAAAGAAAAGTACTTTAAATTGCTAAAATATAGTAAGAAAACTTTCGTTGTTGCATTGGTAGATTCCGTAGATGGCCCTGGTTGGAGAGATTGGTGAATATCTTTCTGCCAAGTTGTTAGTGCTTGATAACTATTTGCAACTAGATTCTATATAAGTTTCATCACGAAAAAGCTTTTAACATTATTTTTCAGAAAATCTTACTTCAACTGCACAAAATAGAAAATTTGAGCTATTTTATCCTTAAAAATGAAGTAAATGACCATTAAAATAAAAAGAAAATAATATCCTATATATTGCCAACAACGTGATAAATTTTTTAATCTTTCTAGGTTACTAGTAGGGGAAAGGAGGGTAAGAGAGAATGCACAAAAATGAATTTGGGCTATAAAATCGAGAATTTTAAGGCTAGAGCCTCAAAAATTTACTGAATGTAAGTTTATTGACTCACAAATCAACCTTCAAAAAATGAAAGTCTTGGCTTCGAAAATATGTTAAAAATCACAAAGAAAATAAAAAATTGAATGCGTAATTTTATATGACGTTGGTGCTAAAAGTACGCACCCTGAAAAGTTGGCAGAAATCGCAAAATAAAAAAAAAAGAATGTCCCACAGCCTTTGTAATTGGAAGATTTCTCCCTCATGTCACCTCTCTTTAAGTATGATCCAAACACGATTCAATCTTCTTGAAAAATCTATGAAAAAATCACGATGTTACTTTTTTCAGAATTTAAATTAGCTAGTTTTCAGCTTTAAAGGGGTTGTAAGCTTTCAAATGTTAAATTAAGCATTTATTAATCAGTTGTAGCACATAACTCTCATGTGCTAAAGAGTATACTGAATTATATTATCGTATGAATTATCGTTACTAAAATTTCAATTATCTTGTCTATAGAGTGTTTTCAGGTGACGTCACAACCGGTTATTTTCTTTTAACTGTGTATCTTCTATAGGGCTTTTATCTGTTGCTAAGGCGGTTTTTAGGTATGGGATCACGTGATTGCAAATGCTCTATGCGTGTGGGTACTCTTAGACGCCGATGCATTAATTACATAAGTTGTCCTTAAATCAACCCTTAAATTCACTGCAGTTAAATTCCAACGATGCCAAGTTGTTCAGAAGAAGTATACATACCTCACATTGCTATTCACTTTGAAAACAATCATTAGTTTTTTTATTTTCAAAACAATTAAGATTCCCATGAAGAAATATTAAATGCTAACTCAAAGAAACTATATTTTACCTCATAAATAAAATACAGAATGTATGAATATAATAATAACAATCTGCGAGGATAGCTTATGATACATTGTGTCCATGTGATCATAATATTGCTCCCCCCTATAATGCTGCCAACAGGGAAAAAATCCGCTGCGTATTTTTACCCGACTGCGCGCTCTTACACTCCTTTCCGCTATATGGTTACTGATTTGTATTAATGCTTACAACGTCTTCAATAATTATGTGTGCTTGAAATTACACAGGGCGTTTCAAAAGTCCCTTTCACGGCTTTGATTTGGAAACAAAGTCTCCTAGGGTCATGGACGTAAGGTCTACCTCTAGGTAAGTGACCATGGAGAGTCCATTGAGATGTCTTACAAAGCCTCTAGTAGCGAAATAAAAAATAAAGGTGAAAGTAATTATAAAACTAAAGGAGATAAAGCGAATACTAATATCCAGAAAACTAAAAAGCCAATATTATGAAAAATTCACTGGAAAAAAAATATTCATGAAAATATCGTGAATATTCGTGAAGATATTAGTATATTAGCATGAAAAAATAGCACTTTTTCAGGCCCCAAAAAAGAAAAAGTTAGAAAATTTGCAAGTTTTTAGTTTTATTATGTAGCTTTGTGTTGTTTAGTTAGATGAAAACAAAATTTAATCGGAAAATTAGAAAAAAAAATCGAGTTAATTCGAGATTTTTTTTTATCGATTAAATTATTTTTGAGCGTACTCCTAGGTATCTACTTTCTGAAATGCTAGCAAATAAAACAGGAGATCTCTTAGAAAAATTCGTCAACTTTGAAGTAGTTGAGCATATCAGAGACACATGCTGACTATGGGGAACGTCAACTTTAATTATGTAAATGAATATATTTTGTGAAACTATAAGCAAACAATTTTAAAAAGAACGAAAATAAAAAAAAAGAGCAAAAATTTCAGAGAGAAAATTTTTGCCAACATAGTAAAAAAACACACTGAAAAAAATTTCACTAAAATATCTTAAATATTCGCGGAGATTAGAGACATTATATATAGGGTCTCTAGCGGAGATATTAGCAAGTGAAGCACTTTTTCAGGCCTCAAAAAAGAAAAAGTTCGAAAATTTACAAGTTTCTTTGATTTTTTTATTAACATTTGTCGTTATAATTTTCGAACTTTTTCTTTTTTGAGGCCTGAAAAAGTGTTTTGTATTTTGAATTTGTGAAAAGTATTTTGTTGTTGTTTTTTAAGATGGTACTACCAAAGTTTTAGATTTTGTTGGGTAATTTGTAATTGAATAATTTTTGCATGAATGAGAATTGATATTTTGCTTCATATACCTATATTGCACATTTGTTACTTTATTTCTATAAGTACCTACTTCTGATTATAAGTACTTTTCTGATTTCTAAGTTAATAAAAATAAAAGTTTAATTAACGAAATCATCTGATATTTATCAAACAATTTTAGTGGAAAAATGTTATAAAATTCTCTATAGGTTAAAATGCCTCTCACTAACGTTTTGCTCATATTGATGTGTTTTTCTGAATTTCTCTCTTTTTCTCTGATACTTTATTTTCTCTCTTTTTCTCTTTCTCACTGTTGAACCTATTTTTCATCAAAAAGAGAGAAAAAGAGAGGGCGAGGAAAAAAGAAAAGAGAGAGAGCTGGAAAAAATATAGTAACAATTTAGTGATCCTTAAGGAGAGAGAGAAAAATAGAAAAACGAGGGAAAAGAGGGTGAGAAAAAATGAGGAAAAAAGAGAAAAAGAGAAAATGTGAGAAAGTTATAGTTAGTAATTATTTATTCAGTTAGTAGTTTAATAAGTAGTTATTTAATAACCTTTTTTTCTGAGAGAAAACAAAACACATAGTCTCCAATCTGAATTCACTCCCTACTCCAATCTTAGAGAAAAGTTATTAAAGGCTGGTCTGGAGGCAGCTCTAAAAGCAACGGAAGTCAGAGTACCTAATGCACAGCTCACCGAGTTAATACAACCAGTAATCACCTACCAGTAAATCGGTCTCCGCCATTTTTGTAACCATGACAACTGTCTGCTCAGCGGTCCTATTGTGATCAGGAATGTTTGTATTGCGGTGACAGTAGAGGATTTTTTAGATAAAGAGGAAGCGCATTTGATCTTGCTATTAAGCTGGTACGGCTTCTAAAATTGTTTCTACTTCCATTCTACTAGCAGGAAAATGAAGATAAATATACAAAGATTAAAAGTAAGAAGCCTTCCCGTAATTTGTTTTTCAAACAAATTTGTTCAACCAACAAAAAAAATAATCGCGCAATGGAGTAATTTTGGCTAAAACGGAGTGTTTTTTCACATTAAAAGCATATAAAAGTTTATTAGCGGATCCTTAAGATCAAGCACACAAGCCGGAGAATATTATGTGACCAATCCAAATCCTTCACGTAAAAAGCTAAAAAGCGGTTTTGAGCACAGAGTACGAGAACAGAGAGTCCACGGCCATAGGCCATAATAGAGTGTTTTCATGTGACGCTACAACCGGTTTTTTTCTTATAACTGTGTACTTTCTGTAGGGCTTTTAACTGTTACTAAGGCCGTTGTTTATCTGTTGCTAAGGCGGTTTTTAGGTATGGGATCACGTGATTGCCAATGCTCCAACAGAAGAATTCCACGGCTAGTCATTTTCTGTAACTGTTAACCTCTGTAGGGCAAAAAAACTGTAACATCTTCTGTTGCTAAGGCCGTTGTTAGGCCCGAGTCATGTGATTGAAAATTCTCTATGGAAATCGAAAAATCATGACATATTGTTACAGGTTGGGAGAATTTTGGCGCTGGGATCGCACTAAACTCATTAACGTCTGTCCAGTCTGGATCGTTCGCCGGCTGCCAATGGGAGATCGAAAACACCTTTTTGCACATGCGCCGAGTTCAAATTTGGCGAGAGTTTTAAGCAGCCGGCATACGTTCCAGAAGCTAGTGTGGCGCCCTCACATCAGTAACACATTTGAAAATAGCCCCGTGGACCCTCTGTTAGGATATTTCTCTGTGGTTTTGAGGTAATCTCCACATGATTTAACATAAACAAGGGTTAATATTTGGGAAATTAACATAAAAATGTTTATTGCTAACAAAAAAAAAAATGGCTGAACCATCTTACCCCTTTTTTGTCTTTTTTATTTTGAAAGTGTAATTTATTTATTTTTGGAATTGGTATTTTATAGTAGGGGAGCCCATGATGCTAAATGTGGATTTACTCGAGCGCGTCAGATAATCATAGGGGAGATACCACGCTTTTGAGTAACTCCACCAAATATAAGCTCTCTATGTTGGTGGGTTTGTTTAGAACAGCCCGTCAAAATTTGAAAGAAAACTAGTTACATGGACATACTCAAGCGCGTCAGATTGGCTACCAAGACAGTTTACAACTAGTTGAGCCTAGTTTCCTGGCTACTAGTCTATAAACATTTTGTTTCGTACATTTTTCTCAAAAAGAGCGATAGCGTCTTACCGGTCTTGGCTAACTTAGCAACTTTTTAACCCTTCCGCTCCCTTACCCACCGCTCAAATCGGCAGATTTTAGAAAATGTACACTTTTTAGCTGGTAACTAACCTACCTTATCATTATCTGAAGCGCTCGAGTATGTCCATTTATCTAATTTTTTTTTACAAATCTGACGGGCTGTTCTAGACAAACCCCCCTACATAGAGAGCTTATATTTGGTGGAGTTACTCAAAAGCATGCAAGGTATCTCCCCTATGATTATCTGACGCGCTCGAGTTACTACCCAAAAACACTCTGGGCTCCCCTACTATTAGTAGGGACATTTGCTGACCAACATTGGCCGCTATTTACTACTTTTTTGCCAGTGAAATATTCATTTGATACTGCTTTTTTCTATTATAATATGAAAACGTTTTGCGCAAGATTCTTCTTTTTGAAAAGTCTTGCAATCACCTTTTAAGAAAGGGGCCATACTCCCCCCCCCAAAAAAAAAAAGAAAAAAAAGCAAGCGTACAAGTCTCCCCTATAGAGAAAACGGTAAAAACGTACATAATTCAATTATAAAATTATTGAATTAATTTTTTTTGCATAAATTAAGTATGATAACCTGAAAAGACTAGAACCAAAACTAGAAATTATTTTCAAACGTTTAAACAAAATTAATAAATCATACTACTTAAATTCATAAGATACACTACTATCAACAAACACACCAAAAAGAGAAATAAGACGAAATCGGCAGCTAAAATAGAAGCCGTTGAACCTATAAGAAATGATTTTATTTGAAGGAAAGGACATCAAATCCTTTAGTATAAATTTAAGAGAAAGTTCAGTTGTAAAGTCAGCTAAATAAATGTCGTGGGATATCTCAGTTTCCTTTAAAACTATCCAAGCCTTTACAAGATAAATTGAAGGAATTTATGACCAAAACAAACCTCAAACTCCTATCATTTAACACACACCCACATCTCATATAGTATAAATATATTTTATTTTCAACTGTTAAGAGAAGAACTTAACATCAGAACTAATATACATGTTCTAAACTTCTTTAGAGTAAATTGAAATGTCAAATAAAAATGTAAGGAAACAATTACCGTAAAAAGTGTACTTTGTAAAATCCTAGTACACGTAACACGCTTGGTCCGATTTTGAAAAATGTCGCCAATCACATTATGAACTCCAAAATGAAAAATGACTAAAAAGCAATTATATTAATATATATATATATATAATTAATAAAAATAATAAAAAAAGCAATAAGCAAACATCGCCAAATCCACTGTGTTACGTATACTAGGATTAAGCCGTAAACTTCATGTCTGAATAGAAACTAACTCTTCAAAACTTTTCGTAACTAAGATCTCACTACAAAATTAATAATTCTAAGATACCTATATATTTGATACACGTTATTTTGAAAGAAAAAAATTAATTTAATTTTCTAAAAATGTTATTCATCGAATCTAACTAATGCTCAATGAGAAAAAGTTTTACCAAATTTTTAAATAACTCAATAATTGAAATTTTTGATAATGTTCATTTTTGAAGTAAGATTTCGGGGAAAAAATATCGGTAAAAGCTTTTTTTTGTGATGAAAAAGAAATAGCCTCTAGTTGAAAATAGTTATCACTCATTAAACTTGGAAAAAAGATATTCCCCAATATCCGAATCTACCAATGCAACAACGAGAGTTTTCTTACTATATTTTTGCAAATTAAAGCACTTTCTTAAGAGGTCATCAGGTCAGCAACATGGAAAAAAATGGAAGCAATACCTCAGGTATGATATTCATTCGATAAATAAGATTTATTTTCCTAATTCCAAAAATTTTGAGAAAAGAAATTAGTTTTTAGATTTAAGACTGGAAAGTTGCAATGAATTTAGGACATCACAGAAGATGAAAAGAAGACTTAACAGTAAAATTTCTTTCAAGCTTTGATTCATTTCTTTCCTTTGGTTGCTTTGGGTGCCTTGGCTTTGCTTGTTTTGGCCTTTTTAGCGCTAACTTTGGTTGCCTTGGCCTTCTTGAGACTGACTTTCGTTGTTTTGCCCTTTTTGGCACTAACTTTGATAGAGGGGCCCTTTTTGGCAGTAACTTTGCTTGACTTGCCGACCTTGACAACAGCTTTGCTCTTTCTGGCCTTTTTCATATGTTCAGAAGTCTTTAACAAATCATCCGAGTTCTGCACGCTCAGGTCCATTCCGGTTGCTTCTTTGGGGCTAGTTGAAACATTGGGTATATTCATTCCTTCCATTGAAAACTTTGGGATACAATTTTTTTAGAAATATGAAGCGTTTCAAGAGGAAAATTTTCAAAGCCTTTTCTCTGATTGAACAAAGATAATATTTCAATTGCGACTATTTTAAAAATGCTTTTTGCAGTATTATTTCACGCGTGAATAAATTGATGCGCTCGATTCAGACGATGGTTTTGCAACAATTGCTCAACTATTAATATCTAGTTCTTCTTGGTTGGTTTATTTTTACAGGTTTGTGCTTTTCGCTAGTTCTTCTTATCTGGGAATTTATAATATTCATATTTAGTTTTGTGTATTTTTGTCTTCTATAGAGCATTCGCACATGACGTCACTTGGAGGACAAAAACAACTTTGCTAAGGCTGTTGTTAGGGGCGGGAAAATAGAAGCATTCAATAGAAGCATTCGCACATGACATCACTGGAGGATAAAAACAACGTTGCTAAGGCCGTTGTTAGGTAAAGTCATGTGATTGAAAATGCTCTATTGTAAAAAATAGTTTTGGGATGATTGTTTACACTAAACAATTTTTAATGGTGGTAATATGATGACTGGTAATAATTAGGATTTTGATTTTTTGGGTATCAAGGGAAGGGGTTATATGGGAAGGAACCAGTATTTGGCATGTTTTTTAATGTTGACGAAAGATGTAAGTATGGTACCGAATTCGATTCAATCCCTTCAGAGAAGGAATAATGGCCTTGTGAGTTCAAATTCAGCATAAAAACTTAAGACACACATTTTTATGGGTATTTATTTTTTTCTTTCCTGGATAAATTTTGAACCCATTTTTATTTGCCTTGTTTCCTGCCTTTCCTCAACTCCAAAATTTCAATGCTTAAAAATAACATAAATAATTTTTAAGTAGGTTAGTCGAATTTTAACTACTATTAATTTACTTGTTGTAGTACTTCCTACAAACTATTTGTTAAGCCGTAAGTTTTTGGATCATCTTTAAACTACAGTTAGTTATTATCTTGTTCTTATATTTATTAACTTTCTTTAGATACAAAATTGCAGCAAAAGAAAAATATCTACAATTTTTTTTGGATTGGGTACATTTAAATTTCAGTTCGGAAGGCAATTCTAAAAGAACTACATTCTGCTTAACAGTTCTTACGTTACGACCAAGCTCTGAATCTACCAAAGCCTTTAACCTTCATCAAAACGAACTCAATGTGCAGCGGGAATACAAGCTAAATCCCAATGCCACCCACAAACCCATACATCCCCGAAACCCTTTCATTAGCATAATAGGCGAAAGTCCAGATGAATGAGGCTTCCAGTACGATTGATCGCTTAGAAAGAAGACGTGTCATCGATTTATCGAAGCAGGCGAGACAACAATCGATTCGTATTATTATTACTTCCGAGGTGTTTTCTATTAATACATCCAAGAATAGAGCCCATAATATTTAGGGTGTGGTCCCTCTCCTATCGGGCAGTAATATGCTGATCGCATTTAATAAGGCGCCGTTATTGGGGAGTAATGGACACTGCTGGAACGAATGGAGAGGGATGTGTGTTGGAATGAATGGGTGGGTGGCTCTGGGGGGTAGTGTGTCTGGACTTATTCGGACTCGTTTTCTTGTTTTTAATTATGGAATAAGTGAATTATGAGGAGGAATGAGTAAAGAAAATAGTCTTTGAAGTAAGAATTCACTGCTGAATGGAATAAAATATCCCCATAAGACCAATTAATAAACAATTTACAAAAGTTGTATGCGATTACCAACAGTTGATGGATGGTCTAGAAAATTGGTTACCTAACTTTCAAGGACGGAAGCACACTTTGCGTCTTGTTTATTAAATTTTAAAAGCTGGTGAATAGCGATACCTCATCCATAGCACATTGTATTTTTTTAGACGAATACAAAACTGGTCAAGTGAGATTTTACAGTTAATATATTTTGCTTAGCGAGAGTTCAAAATGTTTACCGGCGGCGGTCACTGTTATTTTTTTTATATAGAGAGATATTATAAAAGAAAGAAGCCTAAATTTACTTAAATATTTTAGCAAATGCTGTGTTTTTTATTACACTTACATTTTTTCCCCAAAAACTTTTATTTTGATACTTTTTTAGATTTTAGTGTCGAAATTTTGAAAATTATGAAATATACCTGGATAAAAGTTTATTTCATGGCTATAAAAAATATAATACTTATTTCTGTAAGAATAAGGGTTGTTCAAAATTGTAGGGAAGAGGATGCACTTTTAATGCATTTAAAAAAATATTTTACACTGGAAGTCAGAAAAACTGTCATGTTTAACTTTTTTGTAACAAAATGGACAATCCTACACATTCTAAGGAAAAATAGAAACAGGATTTGGGTAGTTAAAATAAATTTATTCACTTATACACTTAATTTATACTTTAAATGCATCATAAGGATATTAAACAAATATTATGACTTCTAAAAACATCGATACTTCTTGGAAATACATAGTAAAGGCGGCTACCCTGAAGAGTTAACACTTAGATTCAGGGATAATTTTTACAATTTGCAATTATCGAATGCATGAAATGTCTGTTTCATCAGTCCTAAATAATTTATTAAAGTTCTTAATAGATTTTAAGCCGATGACTTTAACTTTTTGGTCACCCCTAAGTAAATCGTGGTCAACTACAACTTATTTGTAAAAAAATTTAAAAAATACTGATGCTTATAGTATACGTTAAAATGGAATGAATGTATAAGGAATTTTTCATAAGGTTAGGGAGCGTTGGGGAGCGATAGCTAGCAGGGGGCAGAAACCCTAGTCTTCAAAAAAATACTTAAGTAGTATTAGGACCGCTGTGGGATTGATTAAATCTGTCTTTTATATCTGCACTTAATACTTTATTCAGTAGTTTTTATATTAATTTATAGTAAATTATTAAGAAATGAAAGAGTGTCTTGTTTGAAAAATATTTTTACATGAATCACGTTTTGTCGGTGGTAGATTTCTATTGTATTTATAATCAAAATAACTCTAGGAAATGTTTGAAACAAATTATTTTATAATCCAAAAATCCCTATAGCATCTTTACCCATTTTTATAACATCAAATAACAGGTCCGAGTTCAATACTCTCTGACAAGTCACGCCAATGCCTACCTTCATCAATAACGTCTGCATTAATACGAGAACGTTGATATTCCAATTTACCTCTATACGTAATTTTGCTTTATGGATGGGAATTCCGCCCTGGCACTATTAACATTGCAGGGGTCTCCCCTTTTCGGAAACAAATTAATCATCCCTTTGTTGAGCCGGGGCGGACCGCAATTACGCGCCCCCGCATCGATCCGGCCGCCCCATCCCGGGCAATTTCGATTGCCCCGTCGGGGCAAACGCTTTGTTTGTTGATTTGCCCCGGGATGGGTAAAAAGGATGAATATGATGATGAGGTAACTTAGGTCAAAAACGAATAGAAAAAAAATTGTGTTAACGCAAAAGGGTTTGTGATTTGATGGGATTGTAAATAATAGATAGCAATGAGATGGATTTAATGGATAAGATTAACTTTGTATTAATTTTAAGTAGTGGGTATCTTCTTAAGATACTACGATATATACTAAAGATATTTTGAGGAGTGAAGTTATTATATACAAAAAAAAAATATATATATATATATCGACCATCCCCCATTCCCAGTACCTAAATATAAACCTCTTTTCGTGTGCTCTTGCAGAATTTCCTATTTTTTCTTGCAATGCATTTGATGAACCTACCACTCTGTCATAAAAATAAAGCTTTATTACATTCCTGTTGGAATTAGCTTTGTTTAATTTGAATATGTGACCTCTTCTTCTATCCGTACTGAATTCAAAATCTTCCGTGATTTGTATTATTAGAAGATACACTATTATCTGTTTGTGTTGTGTCAGATGCATTTTGACCCTATTTTTTTGTTGAGCAGTGTAGTTAAAAAATAATATAAGAATTATCTTTCAAAATTTATTTCTGTTCGACTTTCTGCTTTATCCCAAATTGAAATATTCAATCATTAATAAAAATAAATTGGAATGAAAAACAAAAAGGAATACGAAACAAAATAAAGGCCTCAAAATATAGAAAATTTTAAAAAGCATAAATTAATGATTAATTTTCTGAAGGAAAATATCTTAAAAAAAATGTATTTTTGCAATTATTAAAAATTTATGCGTCAGTGAAATCAACTTTATTTTTACTTTTTTCCTTCTTCATGTTAAGATTCCTAATTGTGTATGGTTAGTTTTTTCAGTGAGTTATCCATCAGAACTGGTTTAAGATCTTTGATTTGGATTTAACATTAGTAATATTTTTTAAGAACCAAACTTTCTTTTTAATTTTTTACTGAAAATAATTTTCTAAGATAACTTTTTATTGGAATCTTTCGTAACGAAATTAATAGATACATAGCAATTTTAGATTGGTAGCTAAAGTTTAGAATATGCTATAAAATTATTTCGACAAGGAAACAGGTTATAAATTTTTATCTTGTTTTATTTCTTATCTCTGTGATACCATAGAGTTAAGAAAGAAAAATAGAGTGCGAATCGGTTTCGAATTCTTCTTTTATATTATATAAGAAGTAGTTTAACTGAAATTATGTTGAATCTAAAGCTAATCAAATAAAGCTTGTAAAAGTCGATCATACTCAAGGCGAGTTTTTTTAAAAATTACCATGTATCAAAATGTTACGGAGATAATGTGAACTAAACGCTCAAAATCATTAGTCTTCACTTCCTACACTATGTGTTACGAATTCTTGTTACGAATCCTCCCCTTGTGTGTGTTACGAATTATCCCCTAGATGGCGATGCTATCAAAAACCCCATGTATATATATTCCCATCTGTAAAATAAAATCATTAGTCACATTCTACCACTGACATCATCTTCTTCATGGTGCATCGGCCGGGAAGTTATGGCCACTCGGAACGGAGGCCCTTACGGAACCCTCTCGATGGAATGACGGAATTCTTGCTCTTGGATATGGTATGATGGTTCTGAGTTTTTGGATCTTCTATTTGATTTCATCTAATTGAGGTAAGAGTTCAATAGTTAAATATGGAGAGAATTTCGAAAATAATTGAAAAACGAAGTTCTGTGAGAAGTGGAATTACTAGATTATGTAAAAGGATTCAAGCATTGGCTACGGAAGAAACTATTGAAACTCTTAGGGAATTAATGGAACTTTTAGAAACAAAGGAAGATAGCTTAAAACGATTAGATGAAGAAATGGAAGAATTGGTAACAGATCCAGAAAAATTTAAGCTTGAAATTAAAGCCTCTGAGGAATATGAAGAGAAAATAATTTCGGCTAAATCTAAACTTAAAGGTAGAATAAAAAATTCTCTACCACAAAATCTAAGTAACAAATCTAGTGAAAGCACTGTTTCGGCTCTAAAACTACCAAAATTAGAAATACCGCGCTTCTCTGGTGATTCCAATTTCTTAGAATTTTTAAACTGTTTCAATAGTGCAATAGGGCTTAATGACTCCTTATCTAAAATTGAGAAGTTTCAGTATCTTAAATCTCTCCTTTCTCCCCCTGCTTTTAATGTAGTTGCTGGGTTCGAATTAAATGAGAAAAATTATGATTCATGCATAGAACTCCTGAAACAGAGATATGGTAGGACTGATTTTGTTATTAATAACTACATGTCTAAATTACTTAATTTGGATCCTGTCAGGAATTCGTCAAACGTTAAGGGTTTGCGAAAATTGTATGATGAAATTGAAGTAAACATTAGAAACTTGCGTGCATTGAATGTCACAGAAGGATCATATGGTCATTTATTAAACCCCTTATTGTTAAAATTGTTGCCCCAAGATCTGGTTTTGGAATTTCATAGGAAGAGAAATAAGAATATAAATTGTGAGGTTACTGAAATAATGACTTTTTTGAGAAATGAGGTTGAATCAAGGGAAATATGTGAAACTGTATCTAGTTCCCCTAAATATAATGAAACTAAACGTTCTTCATTTCAAAATTATCAAGGTAGTCAACAAAATAATTATGTAAGGTCTAAAAATGTACCAACCGCCTCAGCATTGCATACTCATGTAAAAAATACTTGTGTATTTTGTGATTCTGTTAATTCTCATGATTCTAGTAATTGCAAAAAATTAGATGTTGAGCAAAAAATAAGTAAACTTGTACTTGACAGAAGGTGTTGGGTTTGTTTTAAAAGAAATCACATAAGTAAATTCTGTAGGTCGGGTATTACTTGCAAAGTGTGTTTTTCTAGGTATCATCATGAGTCAGTTTGTAGGAAAAATTGTAAACCAGAAAGAACTGAAGCTAGGAGTAATGAAAAACAACCCGAAACTGAAAATAATTCGGATAGGTCAAAACCAGTCTCAAAAATTAATGTTGAGAGTATTAATGTTTCTCATAATAATGTTAATGCTGAAAACAGGGCCTATTTACAGACATGTTCAGTCATTGTTCATTCAGGGAAAAAATCTCTTTTAAGGAATGCAATATTGGATAATGCAAGCCATAAAAGCTTTGTAAGTGCTAAATTAGCAAAGGAATTGGGGTTGAGGCCAGTACGTTACGAGGAGTTAACTATTTATTCCTTTGGAACTAAAACAGCAAATAAGCAAAATTACCCAGTGGTTTCTTTGATGATTAGAAACAGAGAGGATAATTCAAAGTCATTCCAAATCGAAGCTTTAATAACTGAATTTATTACTGATCTGTCCTTAAATATTCCAGATGCTTCTCTTTTGGATGGGTTAAAAGCTAAGGGATATCAGCTAGCCGATTCATTTGAGAGCACTTCAACTGACTTACTCATCGGCAGTGATGTGTTCTGGGAGATAGTTTATAACGAGAAAGTTAGATTGAAGGAGAACATCTGGCTCATAAATTCTCTCTTCGGGTGGTTGTTAGCTGGGACGGATAAGTTGAATCATATATCGGGGAATGGAAACGTATGTTTGACTTTGCAATCTTCTAGTGTATTATTCGATCTGAAAAAATTCTGGGAAATAGAAGAGTTTCCTAGCGATGAAAAGGGTGTATCAGAAAAAGATACGGAGTTAATTAGAGGGTTTGAAAATTCTCTTCGATTCAATGGGAAACGATATGAGTGTAAATTAATGTGGAAGGATAATTTAGAACCCCCTTTAGGTTTGGAATCTAATTATGAGGTGGCGAAAAGGCGTTTTGATTCCTTGAGTTATAAATTAAATAAGAATCCTGAAGTACTTGAGCAATATAAGGAAATTGTTTCGGAACAATTAAAATGTAACATTGTTGGAAAATGTAAGGAAGAGGACCAGGATTCGGGATATTACATGCCTCATCGAGCTGTAATAAGGGAGGATAAGGAAACAACTCGCGTTCGCATTGTGTATGACTGTAGTAGTAAGGGGAATGGAAATAAAATTTCTTTAAATGATTCACTTGAATCGGGAGTTAATCTTTATCCAAATTTATTGGATATAATTCTTAAATTTCGGGAAAATCCTGTCGCATTTTGCGGAGATCTGGAAAAGGCTTTCTTAATTATAGAAATCGCAAACAAGGATAAAGTTAAATTGGATTTAAGGGATGTGAGGGATTATTTGGAATCTGGAATCACCAAGAGACGTGTGTTAAGTATTATTTCAAAAATTTTCGATCCTTGTGGTTTTATTAGTCCTTATGTAATTCGAGCCAAAATTATTATCCAAGAACTATGGGAAAGAGGTTTGCAATGGGATGAGATGTTACCAACAGATATAGAAAAGAAATTTAAGGCTTGGTACTCTGAACTTTCTAATCTGGACAGTCTATCCATTGATAGAACTCTTTTTGTAATGGATGACGTGAAGGACATCTCTCTTCACATCTTTAGTGACGCTAGCCCTAAAGCATATGGGGCAGTGGCGTATTTGAGGTATCTAACCTCCGACGGACAAATTAAGGTGAACTTTGTGATTTCCAAGAGCAAGGTTGCTCCCCTCAAAACCCTAACTTTGGCAAGGTTGGAACTGATGGCAGCACTCGTTGGTGCGCGTTTAGGAAAATATCTGCAGAACATTTTTCCCGCAATCACACAACGAATTTACTTTTGGAGTGATTCTCAGATTGTGCTTCATTGGGTAAAAAGCTCATCCAAAGTCTGGAAGCCATTTGTAGCCAATAGGGTGGCTCAGGTTCAGTCACTCTCACTTCCAGAGTGCTGGAACCACTGTAGTGGTACGGACAATCCTGCAGACTTTACAACTCACGGGGAATCCGCAAAGAAGTTACTATCTAGCTCTTTGTGGTGGATAGGCCCAGATTGGTTATCCAAACCTGACCAATTGTGGCCTCCAACTTTTCCTAACCCCTCTTTGGACAAATGTGGTGAAGGGGTATCGCAGGAGCTACGAGCGGTAGCACTGAACACTCTAATCCATACGGATCCGGATAGTGACTCTCTTTTGAAGTGCATCAAAATTCAGAAGTATGACGATCTTAAAAAACTTTTACGCGTGACGGCGTGGGTAAGAAGGTTTATCCACAATGCTAGGCCTGATGGTGGTGCTCCAAAATTGACTGTTCCATTATGTGCTTCAGAACTCCAAGAAGCCTTGGTTTCCTTGATCAAGGCTGTCCAATTTCAGCATTTCGGGAGTGATGTCAAGCAACTTTTCTCTCGTGGTGTTGTTGATAAACAGTCACGGATTTACAATTTGAACTGTAAACTTAATAATCAAGGCCTTTTGGTCTTAGAAGGACGTCTACAGTTTTCTAGTGTAGATGAAAAGGCTAAACATCCTTTGCTGCTTCCTAATAATGATAAATTGGTTGAATTAATTATCTTTGATGCTCATTTAACAGTGGGCCATTTAGGTGTAGATTCTACTCTTACACATTTGAGGGAGCAGTACTGGATAATAAAAGGTAGACAATATGTTAAAAAGGTATTAAAAAATTGTTTAACTTGTAGAAAGTTTTCAGTAAAAGCTGGTACTCAGGTGGTAGCTCCACTACCTTCTGATCGGATTCAGGAACATCCCCCTTTTGATGTATCTGGCGTAGATTTTGCCGGACCTTTTTTTGTTAATGATCCTAAAATTAAATGCTATTTACTGATTTTTACATGTGCAGTGACAAGATCTGTTCATTTAGAATTAACGGTTGATATGAGTACTGATTCTTTTTTGTTAGGATTTAGAAGATTTATTTCTCGCCGAGGTCTGTGCTCAGTTTTGTATTCAGACAATGCTAAATCATTTCAAAAGGCTAATTGTGAATTGGAAAAATGGTGGAATCAAATTAATGTTGATAAAGTTAAAAATATGCTTGCTGTAAAAGGAATTGAATGGAAATTTATTGTAGAAAGGAGTCCATGGTGGGGAGGTTTCTGGGAAAGGCAGATACGTACAATTAAAACTTGTTTAAAGAAGATTATTGGAAAATCTTCACTTTCCTTTAAGGAGTTGGAAACGGTTTTCCTGGAAATAGAGGCTATGATTAATTCCAGGCCTATTACGTATCTATATAATGAAGCCTCAGAACCTTCTCCACTCACTCCATCTCATTTTCTTGTTGGAAAAAGGTTATTGTATTTACCTGTTTTAAAACATAAAAGGGAAGAGTTAAATATTAATAGAAACTCTTTGATTAAAAAACTAAGGTATCATGAAACTATCTTAAATCATTTTTGGAATAGATGGCAGAAGGAATATCTTCTTCAATTGAGATCTGCCAATTTAAGTGCACTTTTAAATGTTAATTCTGATTTTAAGGTAGATGATATTGTTTTAATAAATGACGAGCGTTATCCCAGAAATGTCTGGATGATGGGCAAAATCATTGAAGTGTATCCAGGCAGGGATGGGAAAGTTAGATCTGTGCTTTTAAAAACTTCTAAAGGTTATTTGAAACGCTCTGTCCAACTTATATATAATTTGGAGATAAATAAGTGATTATATAGTATATTTGTTTAGTGATTTATTTGTATTTCTGTGCTATATTAATCCTATTGAGTATTTTAATTTGTTATATGGTAATTTGCAATTTATTGGTAATTAGTTATTATTAATCTGGAAAATTAATGTTGTAATTGATATTTGGAATAAGTGAACTCATGAGAGTTCAGGTGGGGAGTGTTACGAATTCTTGTTACGAATCCTCCCCTTGTGTGTGTTACGAATTATCCCCTAGATGGCGATGCTATCAAAAACCCCATGTATATATATTCCCATCTGTAAAATAAAATCATTAGTCACATTCTACCACTGACATCATCTTCTTCACTATGAAAAACTGTTTTTCCCCTATCATTTGTCTATGAGTTACATCAGTTTTTTCGCCTTCGAAATCTATGCGTCTATGGGAGCTGCAATGTAAAAGAATTCTTTTTGCCGAGCACTGATGTTGGGAACACAACTTAGCAGAGCAGAGGTTATCTCTGATACAATATCCTTAAAAGAAATTATCATATACTATTTCTTTTAAACCAATGTTGTTTTTTTTGTCTGAGGATATAAAAGAGCAGTTTTCAGAAAGAACGAATACATAATGTTTTTACATGCTTTCTCATTCTAAATAAAAATTTAATGTTGTTTAGGTTACTCTAAATTATCTTGAACAATGTTTTTGTAAATTCGCAAGTGTAATAAACCAATTTATTTGTGCGATACAAATCTCTCAGCGTTACTTGTGTTCCCAACTATAACACTTTCAGGAAAATATTTGGTATATCTTCTCTCAACTTCCCCTTTATCGTCGAAACTGTTACGAACATCTAAGACAAGTTAGGATTCAACCGATTCAACTTATAAAAATTCCATTAAAAAATGAGAGGAGAGTTTTCTAACTATCATTACCTGAAAAAGAGAAGGCAATTACTTTTCAGATTATAACACAAAAGGGGATGACCCGGATAGAATAGAAAAATTAAAAACCCGAATTCACTTCCAAAGTTTTAGTTTTATGAACTGAAACAACTTTCATTGAATAAGAATTGCTCTTTTACTTTTTTAGTATCAAGTTTTACTTTTATCATAAGGCATTTTTAAAAAATTAAGTTTATAATATGTAGCAAATTTATAAGATAAAGCAAGTTCTTTTTTATGAGAGCATTTAGAAATAACCATTGTTATCATTCCATTTCATTCCATTATTTGGTCGTTTTTATCTTGAATCTGAGTGAGGTTTTTGAGCTTAAAATATTATGTTCTTGTTTTTCATGCCACTTGAATTCAAAATATTTTAAACTGTGTTATTTTCATTTCAACTGCTAGCAATTTAACTATTCAAACAATTAAAAAATATTTTTACACAAAAAATGTCTATTGAAGAGATTAATATAAAATATGACAAATCCACAGAAAACATCAAAATTTTATATCATCAGTTCATATAGTTCTCATATTTATTTACATTTTATTTTGCTTCAATTTTTTAAAAATGCTAAAAATATTTAAGGGGAAAAACTATTGTGAACTCTTTTTTTTTGTTATCGTCTTTATTAAATAAAAATACGTACTAAGCTGTAAGGCAAAGCGCTGTAAAGTAAAAGAAATATTAAGCCATTCTAATCTGCCATGGGTCAAAAAATCGATATGAATCGATCTCTCGAATCAAAATATCATATTAAATTATATGTATTGTACAATAGAGATAAATCATTAATAATGTTTATTCAAGCTTGTGCAATGTGCATCTTAATTTAAATAAAATATTATTTAGATTTCAGGCGTTTTAATTAAATTCCAAAAAGCTACCTTTTTATTTGTAAACCAGAGAAAAATAAACTCTTTTCTTTAGGAAAATTCTCATTCCAAATTACTGACTGCAGCAGATAAGAATTATTTATCCTCTTCCCACCAACGACCCTTACTGATCGCGTGCACTGAGCCTGTTTAGATTGCTGTTTCACTGTAATTAATGATCTTAAAAGAATTCAAGACCTGTCGGGCCTTAAAGAGGGGTGTGCCGTATTAGGTTGTACAGGCCTTATTTATAGTGTCTACATAAATCCTGTATCATGTTATTTATTTTCCCCGTTGCTGTAGAAAGTAAAACCAAATTAGTAATACAAGATACAGTTAATTTGATTGTTTCCTAATGATATATTTACAGAGTAAACAACTTGGCCTGAAATGTTTATCTCAGATGTTTGAAAAATCTTTTTTAACTCCTGTGGATGTTTTTAAATCTTTCAAAAAGATCAATGCGGACAGTTAAGATATATATTTTTGAGCAAATTCTAATAATAAATTTTAATCCTTTAGGTGATCTTGTAAACCTAGACTTGCTATAACTCATACACAACCTTTCTTTTACCCTCGCTTTCTAAAAGAGCATCTCTTTAAAAGGCCTTGCGACACCATCCTTCCATTAAGCAATAAGGCAGGCGTTTTAAAATTCCTTCTTCCCCACAGAATTGAAATTTAATCTTTCGTTAGCAGTATCCCTTGGCCGTTAAATAACACCGCCGTCTTCTTTTGTTTGTGCAGCCTTCAGCGGCTGTCAGGCTTGTTTGCTCCGATCACCATGGCAACTGAATCGAGACGAGTTGTACTGTATTTATTCATACCTCTGGGACCCGTGGAAACTCGATGAAATCGGTGCTCGCGGATGGAGCTTTTCATAAACCAGTTGAAATTCCACCAACAATGGATCTGTCTCCTTGAGTTATTTTGAAAAAGAGTAAATGGGGAGCACATATTTTTCTTTCCTTTTGTCTATTTCTTTCCTCGTGTGGATATTTTTCTCCTAGAAGATATATTTTCCGGTGAGATGAAAAAATGCGCGTCTGGTGTCTCCAGATTACACGTTTCGGTTTCGGAAAACCGTGTGGGTCCTGCCAGATGCTCTCATTGGTAAACAAGAGGAGGAAATCCAATCTTGCAGATGCTTATTTTTAAAAAATACATTTCCATATCTGCCTTCATTTGAATGCATTTAAACTTGTTCAATTTTTTTTTTGCTGAGCTTGGTTTTAGAATGCGCGTTTTAAGGTATTGTGTGTGTTTTGTCGATATCGCTGTGCCTGGGTGCTTTCTTAAAACTTGGCGTGGGTTTGTTTTCTTGAATACGGTTTTTTTAAAGTACGGTAAAATTATTCAAAAAGTTTTCTGAATTGATAAAAGCATATGAGCTTGACAATCTAACGCACACAATGCTGTATTCTTTTTAACACACCTTTAAACAGATTAAACGCACAAACTCATAAAATGTATTTCATTGTTTTTGTAATTAATTCTCTATTATACTGTTCTTTAAAATAGTGTATTTTTCTTTTCACGTAGGTGAGGGATGTGATCGTTTTATGCGAATAATGGTTATTTATAGAACATATAGTTTTCTTTTTGATTTTGTAAACTTGATTGGCACTGTCTATAGGGCCGGCAAATATACTCTCTATTTCTAGTCCTTTTACCCGGCAACGGTTCTGATTGGAGAGCCGGGTACTGCTACGTAACCACGAGATCTACGGCGCATGCGTGTTACGAGCTACGAGGCGCTACGAGATCTACGGCGATTGCCAACTGCCGGTTTTGCCGTCCAAATAGACACTTCCAACTTGATTTTGTGATGGATTTAATGATTTTGCTCCGGCCTCTTGTAGTAGGGAAGAATCAGATAAAACCGGGTAGGTGTAACAAACCCCCAGGGTTCTAGGTTTTATGGCTTGGATAGTAATGTGTTTTTAATACACAAATTAAAAGAAAGTTCAATACACCAACTCAAAATTGAGAAATCCTAGGTAAATATTTTGAAGTTTAAAAATTATTAAATTTAAATAAAATTTATAAATTCTTAATAGATGTGCCAAGTATTGTCTATAACTTTTAATTTTGAAGCATAAATTAAGATTCAGTAAGTTTTTTCTCTGTGGGAAAAAAACTAAGAATTTAAGAGACGAGACGTTAGGATAACATCTACCACAGACTAACGGATTAATTAAAACGAAATTATATAAATCTTTGAAAATATAGGATCAAAATCTATCCCAAACAGCTGGTTTAGAAAGACACGAAAAGCCTTAAAAACAAAACACAAGCAACGACGCAAATAAAAACTTTTTAGGCATCTCCATTTAAGACTTTACCCGAGAAATCTTAAAAATTCCCTTCACAAAATAACAAGCTTCCTTACCCATCTATAAATTAATAAGCTGCCTAAAATCCATGTCCGATAATTTTTCATACTTTCACAAATTTCAATCCACTTGCAACAGCTGTCCGGATAATTTACGTCGTCTCTTGAATTTTTACGACACTCTAAAGCTAGCGCAATAAAATCTATATGAAAGAGTAGCCCATCCTCTTGTGTTATAACTTACGGGCCATCTCTTGCTGAACAATGAGACTTGACGCAGACAGTGCTATTCATCCTTCTTTGTAACTGATCGATGGCTGTTAGTATGGATTTCCGAAAGGCTTCGTGTCGAGAGTTTTCAATGAGTGGCCATGGTGGTAGTGAGAGGGAAATTTATTGGATGGAACTGGGGGTAGTTTGTTATGTTAACAGAACAGATTTGCATGTAATTAAGCATAAATTCATTAAAGTAGTACCTACCGTAGTTTTTGGATGCTGCGATGTAATTTGGTTTTAGTAATGTTTAGTTTGGCTGACACACAACAATGAGTTTGAATAATAAAGAAAAAGAAAATGAAGATAGTTGGAATAGGAAGAGTAGGTAAGGATAACTGACACTGATATTGTGTTATCAGGGTCTAAATAGATCCTTGTGTTCTACAATAAATGAAATCAGGTTCTATTATTTTCCTAGTCAGTAGGCGTTGCAAGAATTTTTAATCATCACAATAAGCTATTTATAATCACTCATATTACCATTCATTATTTAATGTTGATAAATGTTTTTTTTATCCTGTAAACAATTTATATTTTTTTAAGGATGGGAAAAATAAGAAATTTAAATAGTCGAATAGGGAGTCTTTACAATAAAAAAAAATGAACAAATTCCATTGCCCTAAAAGTTCGGCGGATCAAGGTAACAATAAACAAGGTTTCTATAGTCAGAATTTTCACACAAAACTCAAAACGGCACTTGAAGGCTCAGTGTATAACCTATTGAAGATATTTTGTACTTTTGGCCATGTCCTTTAGAAATAAATATTAGTTTCTAAATGAAAAATGGATGCTAAACTAGAACATTTTACCGAATTTCTTGAAAAAAATGTCTTAAACATCAAACTATTGGTGATTTAAATTTATTATTTATTTTAAGAAATTTTACCTCTGTTTGAGAATCTTTTTATACTTTTTTAAATGCAAATTTTAACGTAGATTACTTATTTAAATACATTTCTTTATATTTATGAGGTAACATACTTATACCAGTTATCAAATTACAAATAACGTAATTGATTTTAAAGCATATACATTATACGTGCCAGGGGAAGCACCTCCGCAATATATGGGAAAATTTAATTACTTTAAATTTTCCAATTGACACCAGAGAAAACAATAATTAATTTCTATAAACATCCCTAATGTTTAATTCTCACTATATTATACACCGTATATAATCTACTTTACTAAGCTAAACTTAGGTTATTGTTTAGTTAAAAAGGTAGTTAACTCTCCGGATTATCAATTTATACTCTATACCTATACAAAATAATAGTTTATTGGCCCAATAATGTAGGGTAAAACGGGGCAATTTGATACAAGGGGCACATGAATACATTTTCAATATCTCAAAAACTATCAAGGTTATTTTGGTCGTGTTTTTACGAAAAGTTGTGTCTATATGCCTAAGCATAACATATGAAAACATTAAGCTCTGTAATAAGTCTATAAAATTTGGTGAAAGAAACTAAAATTTTTTCATCAAAAATTTCCAAAAGTAAATTTCTAAGTAAAATGTAAAATTTTCCTGAAGCTATTCTACTTGGAATACATAGATCTGTAAATTTGAAAAGCAAGTTCATTCTTGTTGTTAATAGGGAAAATGCTTAAATTTAAATAACTTTTGCCAATTTTTTTAATTAAAGGTTTCTGTTCAGAAACAGCAGACGGCGCAAATTGATACACTTAGATGTGGAGTACTTTGATACACTAGTTCTATATAAAGTGCAATAGGTGGCACACATCATATTAGTGTCTTATTTACTTTCTATATGATTTTTGGTGAAGATACCTTGGAATATTATTTGACTTGATCACGGGAAAACTATTCCATCAAAACAGTTTGTTATTTCTTTAATTAGAGATTTTTTTAAAAATGACCATTTGTCAAATTCTTTATTATTATTTTTATTTCTAAATGTTTAATGGAAGAATGATTTTTTATACTTGAAAAAAGGTGTTAAAATGTGCTGCAGACACATTTCAATAAAAGTATATTTGTTATTTTTCAAAACTCTTGTTATTAATTACTATTTTTGAGCAAATTAATCACTGTATTAAAATACCCCAAGCGATGTATCGAAATGCCCCACTGGTGGGGCATTTTGATACAAAATTGAATTTTTACAAAGGTCGTTATATTTTAATTTTCATTAAACTTATATTTTTTTTCTAATTGGTTTTATAAAATTGAGTCATTCTTAGATATTTTTAGAAAAAAAAACTATCCGAATAAGTCATTTTTTCCACTCAAAAAATGGATTTGAATTTTGCTGTATTAAACTGCCCCGTTTTCCCCTACCAATGGATAATTTCACACCGACAATAAATTAAGTGCTCTTATCTCTACCATCCCGATGCTCCCCATTGTATAGGTAACCTATTCACTGATATATCATGTGCGATGAGCATTCTACTCTTTATCAGCAGGGGCATTTTTGCCACGTTCTATTGATCTGTCCGATGTTCCGGAATTCAACGAAGTAAATGATTAAAGAACAGATCATTAACCCATTTAGGAGTGTAGAAGGAGGTCTATAGCTCGTTTTATTCTTGTTAAGAGACAGAAAAGTTGGAGTTGTCACGAATTCTCGGTGATTTATACTTAATTTTGACGGTACACGGTTTAAGATGTTTTGGTTTATCTTAATGGTTGATTAGGACCATGTTTTTCATGTGATTGATTAGTTATAAAAAGTGTGGTTTTGAGTGTGAATTTGTTTATGCTGTTCTTTCCTCAGGCTAAGTTTCAACCAAAATAAGTAAAAAATTTAAATTGTGTTTTACGTGTAAAACGATCGCATTCTTTTGGATACCTTCTTAAAGTAATGGAATGCCTGCCATACATGCTTTTTAATTACAATGTACGGGAGAATGCTCACACAAAATACTGCTGCTTCTTATTAGAAGTAGTTTTTACAAAATGTGTCCCAAATTATATCGATTTTAAAGTAAACATTTTTAAGAGCTTGAACAGAAAATTTATATTACACTACAAAATGTTAAGAAATTTCCCAAGATTTTATTAGGTGCACAGCTTTAAGATGAGATAAAAAGAGCAGAAGCAGTGTCTGGATCTGAGAAATATATATTTTTTATTTTTTTATACTTTTCAAACACTTAATAATTTATTACTTTAGGTTGGTTAACTTTTAGCTTTTATGTATCTAAGGATCAAAGCGTCTGATGATCTCTGATTTATTTAGGCAAAACATTTTTAAACCGGTAATTATTTTTTGAAGTAGAATTACTAATTCACGGAATAGTATATTTCGAGTCTATTTTTTAATATAAATATCCTTTAATCTCTAATAAATTATTTAACTTATCCTTCATTCTCTTTGTTGATAGGTTCAAGATACTCAAAGAGTTTTCATTGGTTTATAAATGTTCTCAAATAGGCCCGAAATAATTCTGTCTTTTAATCATCAAAATAATTTTCAATTACATAAGATTCATATATACCTTTAAATAACAAACTCTGTGCATAAATTTTCTCTTTGTAGCAACAAAAGTAAACTTTGGCTTTTTGTGTGTGTTACCTATTATTAAAAAACATTTTAAATGGTTGAAACAACATTTCGTTAAGCTTTTGATATCAAATGCAGCTCTAGTCTTTTGTAAAATACAATACTGAACAGTTAAGGTGGAGATTCCGTGATTTAACCTTCAACTCAACCAACACTGATACCCTCTCTGTCCATTGTAGAGCAGCGCGTTTTCCCATGATGCGAGCATCCCCGCCGCGAATGTTACTTCGCTATCGCTCTGTGTGAAAGGGCCCGCCACATGAATATTTGATGTGGGAGACCATCAAAGAGAATAGATAATCGTGGGGAATCTTCTCTGTTGTGTGAACGAATAGGGCTACAAATAGCGGGGAAATGGATTTTAACACGCTGGGAATGACTTCTGTTTATTCAGATTTGCTTCAGTTTCCTACAAATAGTGAATGCGCACGAGGAGGAGGTTTTCGGTAGCTTTAACTCGTTAAATCTCATTACTGAGGAATTTTAAATTATTAATATGTTGTTGAAGACGGATGTGATGGTAAGTTCGTAAGTAAACTTTGATAGTTTAATCGTGTTTAAGGGAGGAAAAGAAAAAACAATGTTACAGTTTGTTTTAGGTTTCAGGGAAGCTGCTTAGTTTTTAGAAAATTAAATGGTTACTTTATTAAGCACTATTACTCTTAGATTCTAGTTATAAGATGTCACTATTTTACACTGCAAATAATGTCGTGCGAAAGGATTACAAGCAGCTCACGTGCGAGAAAAAATTCTATTTTTTAAAGCGCTAGCTTCTGAAACAGTAATGAGGTAAACGTTTAAAAACAAATTTCCGAGTTTCGGAAGATTATACCTCAATTTTAGAACCTTTGAATAATAACCTTTTACATAATATTTTTTCGATCTTTCATATGTTAAAACATCCGATAAAGAATTGGATTCTCGCACTCTCTGGATTGGTTGAATTCTATTGGAAAATCCAAATAAACTACTTTTGTGGGAACTAGAAGGGACTGGAAATCGGTATTTCAGACACCTTTGATTTTGAATGACTCTATTAAGGTTTTAATAACTAAAACTAAAATTTCTTTCCATACCCTTTAAAGGTATGTGGTGAGAAATAATAAAATGTATGCGAAAATTCTCTATGATTTAATGATTCACATAACATTTTATAATCTTTTAATTAGAAACACATTAATAAAATCCGTATGCTATAAAAGATATATCTGAAATAAATAATATGTTGAAATGAATACCTACTACTAAAATTTATTTAGAAAACAATTGAGAAGTTATCTATTTATTTAGACCAAATGCGCATAGTTGTATACTGTTGGAATTTGCTTCAAGATTTTAACTCATTTAACTTTAGCTTAGCTTTTAGCTTTAATGTATCCATAATTCAACCTAATGGGTAGACTACCAGAGCTAAACTTAAGTGGGGCTCCGCAGACTGCTCTGATCTGTCCCCATCACTCCATACGTCTCAATACAAAGTACATCGAGGGGTACGGTCCATCCCAGTGACACAGTTTCTCTTTCGAACGGTGTCCGAGTGCAAACGATTAATTAGGGGCGGTAATGTCTCTGGGAGCGCGTCTGAGGATGCACGTCATTCTCAGATGGGGTCATTCGAACCTCGAATTAATCACAGTTTAGAACGTGTCGTCGGCAGGGACGGCCGGTAATTGGGCGGTCGGTGCGCTGGAGTGACGCTTTCGGTGACGCTCTGAAAATGTACGGAATTGGAATCGCAGACGGGGCAGGTAGTGGAATGATGATGGCGGTGATTGCCTTGGTTTGATAGTTCGATGTTGTGGTGTTGGGAAAAAGAAACGTTACTGTGGACATGGTAGACTAATGACTGGTTAGGCAGATGATTTCATAGTTTATTTTAGAAATGCATAATTAATCACCCATTATTATCAAAGAGGTCATACGTAACATAATGCAACATGTTCTGTTATCTGTATCCCTCAATTTTCATTCCATATTATGAATGAGGACACTTAGAAACCCCCGGACATGTAGTGGCATTTGTCAAGGATTTCTACATCTATAAAAATTTATGACAAGTAGAAATTTGAAAATGAAATTCCAGAAAGTGAAAAAAATTATGTTTCGTTTCCCAACTTCTTTATAAGAGGGGAGTGCAGTTCAGGTTCTGCCGAATTTCGGTTTCCATAAATAAGCACTTTTTTATTTCTAAGAAAATAATTCTTAACTTTCCTATTTTTAAAAATGACGTTTTTAAGAGTATTTTGAAAAGTTATTTAACATTTAATTAGATTAGTGTACGTTGATCAGGGATCTTATTTTCCACATACTGAATGAAAGAATTTTAATTCAGTTAAAACTTCGTCAACTATAAATTATCTTATTTGACACATTTTCTTACTGTGTGACTAATATCTGATATTTTAAGGACTCAAACTGTTAAATTAATTCAATTTTTTAAAATTTTATGCATCAATCTTAAATTAACAGAGCACTGTTATTAAATGCTCTATTACTAAGATATTTTGTGCTCTTGTTCAACCCCACAGCATCCAAAATATTCCCAACAAATAAATCTCAGACCAAAGCACATCTTATTTTATGTCTTTCCAGAGTAGAAACCTATAGATCAAACCCGAAAACCATTCACAAAAGAGTCACTCCAGTAGTCACCCATTCACCCCTAAAGATTATTTACACCCTTCCTTAAAAATCATCCTGATAAGGAGTGTTCTGTTTACACGCCATTATCGCATCTTTCCCTTTTCACTCAATAAGAGCACCAGCAGCAGCTCCTAGCCGAAAAGAAAAGAAACCACCTGTCTCGGAGAAATCGTCTCGCAAAAGTGCTCTTTCTTCAATCAGGATAACTTTCACCTGTTTTTGCGGCGGCCGGCATTCAAGAAGCACAAAGGAGATAAAAAGAATCGATATTGAATCGATTGGAAAGTACCCTGTACGATACGATGATCCGGGGTGAGCCGAAGCAGATGAGAAGCACGGATCTGGAAACGTGAGATTCGGCGTTTTGGAGATTTTTTTCCTTTCGAGTTCAGGTGAATGCAATGGGATACCGGGATTTAAGGAGAAACCCTTCTTTTTGAAAATGCGAAGTTTTTTGTTGTTGAGTGAGATGGAATGCTTTTTTATGGATCGTGATGTTTTTATGTGAAGTGTTTTGAGGGGAGTCATAAATGAAAGTGTGTTTAGCTGTTTGATATTGTATTGTGAAAGAATGTTTTATTTTAGGTGCCTTAAATGGGACAAGGTTACTTCGTCAAGGGGACTTTTCGTTTGATTTTGTTTAAAATTAGCTGCTTATTGCATGTTTGAGGAGTCACTATCAATTTAATACCTAGAAAGAAACTTACTTATATTACGAGGGATTGTCGTTGCTATTGAGGAAATTAAAAATTACCCCGAAACCTTATATTGAAAATAGATACCCATTTCATACAAAAGTCAATACCTTAATGTTTAATTGATCTTTACATGTAGTTACTATTGGTACTTTTAGATAAAACTAAAACAACATTACCTGCATTCTTCTCAGATCATAATATGTTTTAAAATACTTTTTAAAATTAAGGGTTTATTGATTTTACAACTATTATAACCTTTAAAATATACTTAGACATTTGCATCTTTAAACAAAAATTACTTTATTTGTTATTTTCTTCCCATTCTGTTGAATTGATAGAAAAAAAAATTCAAAATAATAAAATAATGTGAGAAAACTGTATTATTTCCCAGTAGTATCAGAAATAAAATTCTATTGATTTTTCAAAAGTATAGTATAGCAGAATTCTTAAGGGAAATAAGTGTTTATATTCTCGCAAAACTATTTCTTATAAGCGTAACCAGAGGCTGCAAAATTTCAGATACCTCGGAAATGCAATACTTTTTGAAGCCTCTAACTATAAAAGTAATCATGAAAATGGATAAGAAATCGCAGCGAAGAATTCTACATCAGGAAAGTCTTGTAGTCAGCTTTTCGGAAACCATTTGGAATAATATTTTTCAATTCTCGTCTTCTTAAGAAAAAAAAAAGAACATTGTTGTTCTTTTAAGGAAGTGCTCTTTTAAGTTTGCTCCTTATCCTTATAATGCAATATTTCTAAAAGAGACCTTTTTAAATTTTACAAACCTAATTTTTCTTGAAAGCAACCTGCATTTCGTCCCTTTTGTCGCCAATTTCGGAAAGAATTTTTCATCTCTCTCTAATAGAAAGACCTCGAAGAAATATTGTTTACAGAAAAACCATGGCTTTCACCGGGGAGTTTCTTTCACCTTAACAGACTTATTCTTCATCAGCCGCCTCTTGAGCACTTTTTCAGGGCAAAACTCTCGAAAAAAAAAAAACAATAACCAACCGAAATCATTTCTCCGATCAATTTTTTTTTCCCACCGAGAGGAATAACTGGAGGAATCTGGAAATCGAATTCCGTGAAAAATCGCGTTCTCCGCCGCTCGGAATGGCACGGGACAAAGCGATTTATTTCTCCCGTAGAATGAAATTTTCGAGCGATTTATACTGAGTGCCCGTAATCCTCTGATTTATTCCGCACTTCTCCCTCCGCTTCCATGAATAATCGATATGACGTGAGTTAAAGAACGAAAACATTCGAAAAGTGCAAGCGATATTGCGTTCGCTCGTGAATTAGCACTTGGAGGCTTATCTCTCCTGGCTTATGAAGTGAAATGGTGTGTAAGAATGATTTAGTTTACCGCTTGCTTTCATATTAAATGTGTTTAGTGAATTTCAGGTGATTTAGATGTTAGGGGAGTTGTGGCTTCGTTTTTCAATATATCATTCCTTCGAATAACTGTCAACCATTTAAAATGAAAATTTATGGAATCCGTCAGGAAAACTTGTTGTTTTCTAGAGTATTTATACTATCTGCTCTGTTGAAATGATAAAGTACGATAAATAAGTAGTTAATTTTTCACATGGATAGATGAAATAAATAATGAGTTAATGGTACGATTATTTTAATGAGTAATATTTTTTAGCAATTATTAGCTATTAGCTGTAGTACTGAAAGTTTGAAACACATGAATTTACAGAAAAGGGGGGTATATGGTGTATTTTCCCTATCTCTAATGATGTTTTGTAGATAAAACATGTTTATATGTTTTAAAAGATTTGTATATGGCGTTTTCAATTATAGTGTTTTTTGGAGAAATTTTGTATTTCTAAACAGCAACCTGTTAATTAATAATTCTTAACAGTTACATAAAAAAGGGATTAATACTCAATGTTTTAATTGTTTACTTTAAAAAAGTTTAGTTTCTATTTCATTAAACTGCTTCACTCACGTTATTAAAATATTTCATATCAGTACAATTTTTACATTGGATCCTTAACAAATTCAATATTTCGTAGGATCATTTTGTTTTTAAACAAAAAATACTTAAAAGCGTAAAGTACTAAATCGTTTTACACACCTTTTAAATTATGATTTCTCTCACAATCCTCATAGCTTCTCCCTGAAATATGACACTCTCGTGGTCATCAGTTTTCAAGGACTTTAATTTGGAGCGGTTTATAATCCCGCTGAACATTTATTCAACCTCCAGCTTTCATGAATAATCTATTTGAGTGGAGAGTAACGGTGATGGATATGTCGCTTCTATTCCATTAATTTTATTAAATTGAAGCTTTGTACTGGAGAAATGTTTTGATATAGTTTGGATCACGGTTTCAGTTAGGGAAATTAGAGAAAATCTTCATGCTTGTTATGAATAGCTTTTTTTATTTCATTTCTTTATATGTATACATTTATTATATGAGTTATATTATTATTATGAAAGTTTAAATAGGTATTTCTGCGTAAAACGCAAAATTTAAAGATTGGGAAATCAGAAAAAAAAATATTTGATTTTGGCAATATGGATTTAAAATTTAGTTAAACCTTACCATTTTAATTGTAAATATAAATTCCCAGATCATAGAAAAATATTTATTGCTCAAATGTTAGCTTTAGAAAATCAATTCGCATGATAACATACAACAGACATAAGATAAACTTTTAAAATCTTAGGGGATACCGGGTTTAGTTTGCATAGTTTTGTTTTTTGATGTACAACTCTTTTTCTGTAATACTTAAAGAGCATCTGCATCGAACCGCAGTAAAGCCCTTTATTGAACACTGATCAACAATGCTTTAATTTAATTAAAGAATTTGCCTGAAAAAATACCTTAAAGTAAAAAAAGTTTACTTATGAGTGAGAAAAACAATTAATCAGGGATACATAATTTGTAAAGCTTCGAAACAGACTTGAATTGTGGTGGTTTTTGCATTTTTTTGCACTTTATGTACCATCAAAATTCCAGTTCTCTGACTCTTTTGTGGAAAAAAATAAAGGCAGAATGCCAACTATCCCCGAGTACCAACTAACCCCAGTGTCCCCTACTTATAATTTTTTCGGAAAATATTTTATCATGGCTCATCATAAACACTTAGTCTCATAATTTTCTTATTTTTAGTTTACGAATAATATTTTTTTAATTAAACAAACTTTTAAAGTTGTGTTTCCTGCATTCTAAAATTAGATGTAAATTGATTTCTACCTGTACAAGAAAGTTATAGTTTGAGTCACTTTTCCTGTAAGATGATCCCTCTGATAATGAAATTCAGAAGTTTAGATATTGTATAAATACCATATGTGTGCATATTTCTCATTTTTAATTACATGGAAATTTTTACCACACTATTGAAAAAATTTTACTATCCTACATGTATACTAGTAAGGTTGAATTCTACTATAAAACCTTTTTTTTTTTTTTTCAGATTGTCCACATTTGCATGAAAGAGGCTTATAATTTACCTCAACCTACCAACAATTTCTAGTAAGTAAAATATTTTCTTATATTATAGAAACTCTATGGTCTATAATGCTATAAAAGGAATACTGTGTTAGGGTTATTTTCAAAACTTGCTTACATTTGCTGTCCCGAAGGTAAAACATGAAAATTAACCAATTAAACGCTTGTATATTTTATTCTGTTATTTTTTTAAAATGTCAACTCCCGTTAAATCCATACTATATTTATGGTAAGAGATTCGACCATTGCTGAGCCGCTGATTTGGGAAGTGATACTATAATTTGCTTCATTCTATTTTCACTATTTAGGTTTATTTTGATTGTTTTTTCGTTTTCTTGTGTAAACAAATGTGTGTTCTTTAAAAATGCATCGGATTATAATAGTTTAAGTCAATTATATTTTAGTTTGTGATACCAGGGACATGATGTTTTGTATTAAAGTATCATTTTACCCTTAATTTTGAGAAAAAGTGTATGACTAATTGCTTTCCCATATACTTTTCACATATTTAAAAACACCTATGTTCATTTCATTAAGAAGTTGCAATAAATGTAAGCGTATGGTGAAAATGGACCATTATGAATTTATGAAACGCATCAAATCCGATCCTTGTTTCGCAGAAAGAAAGCTGTCATGTTTCCGTCACATCTAACATAATAAGTCTCTCTCTCCTTAATTGCAATTTACTAACTTCTCACTTTTGCAAGTCCCTCGGCTTAATAGAAACGCAGATTATTGCGTCAGCGATTCAGAAACGAAGCTGTGGGGATCCCAGTTGACAAGACACGCGCATTTAGCGTAACACCACTTCCGGAAATTGCTTTAAGTTAGTTGTAAAAGGGCCACTGCATTTAAATAATTAATAGCCCGTGCCCAGTGCAGGACCATTTAGGAGGTCAGTAGAGCTTGTCCAATTATTCACCAGGAATCGTGTTGAATTAATAACAGCGATGATGGTTTGGGAGACGCTTTTTGGAAAGAATGCCATTGTTGCTTATTAGATTAGTTACTTTTAGTGAGAGTTTGGAAATGAAAAATGGAAAGTAGTGACTACTTCAATAAATGTATTTTTCAATTTTCTCCATAACGAAAAAAATTTCCATGTATGATTATATTTTTTTACATAATATTTTTTTTTTCAATTTATGCTGCGGATTAAAACTTTATTAATTTTTGAATTCGATTAAGTTTAACCACACTTTTTTAGTCTGTCTTTTATTACTAGTTTACATATTAGTTTTCCTTGAAATCTAGACTGTGTCTTAAAGTTAAAAATAATTCATTTTTTCCTTCACAAGCTTCACACATTACGATATCTCATTAATAAGGGATAGGATAGTTTGAAGATGGTTACAACTTTTTTGAATTACAGAATGTATTAAAACTTTTACCATGGTATTATTTTTATCAAAAAGTTGAAACAACGTCATACATAAAATATTCTTCACTGAAATACTTACTATTTTATTTTGAGTCTAACTTTTACTGTCAGGTTCACTTCCAGTAAAACTTCTGCATAAGAATAGTATATTGTTTAAGATGATAAATCTTCTTATTACAATATTTCTTTTTGGTAAGAGTGGAAATAATATTTAATGTATTGAAAAAAAAAACAGATGATAAACTTAACAATGATCTTTTAAAATACTCGTGTCGTTCTCTATGTTATCTCGCATAAAAGTTTAACAAACGAGCAAAGTTTCAAACCTTATCTTCCCCCACCCGAAGAACAATAAAACAAACCGCATAACATGAGTAATGACAACGCAAAAACAGCGTCGAAAGAGAAAAGCCACAAAAACTCTCGCACCAATTCATTCCCATCCTTACTAATCAATATTCTTAATGACCCAGCGAAAAGGTACATATAACGCGAAGAAAGAAATACGCTTCTTCTCCCCATAATCAAGACAGAAAGGATCTTAACCTCATCGGAAACGTGTAAGTTTCAGGAAATGGATATCCTGAGCACTTCTTTTCTTCGCCGACCCAGAATTGCCTAGTCACCACCACTGTCTTGGCCGGAGGAAGCTTCTTTCTCTCGTAAGTCAGGAAGTGAAGAGGACCTTCCTTTTTGGATTGGGTAAATGATTGTTTTCGGCGGTAATGGGCCGAGGGGATTTTAACGAAAGTGGAAGTGGTGGTTTAGATGTTGGAGCAAATATTAATTTTTAATAACCAGTGAAGAGTGTTTGAGATTGTTGAATTTGTTTTCAGGGATGTGTAGTATATTCATTTGGATAATGTTGGCAAATATGATATTGAGTTTTAATTGATCTAAGAGGCAATTGGAATTATTATTAATGTATCCAAATAAGTGTTGTTTTATTTGAATGTTATTCTAAAATTTTAATTTTAATCATTTTCTTTTCGAAGTAGGGGAAGTTTTTAACGCTAATATTTTGCTTAATTCCGATAGTTATCTCCAATAAAAGTTCCGAGCTGAGCGTTTGAAAAAAAAAGAGAACCCTTTTGCTCATGAGTAAAAAAAAAAACAATAAGCGAAAGCGCAATTCATGGGACTTTTTTATTCTTCTGAAACAGTAGATATGAATCAAACCAACTCTTGCTTACAAAACAAATTGGGTACATGAAGTATGACCAAGAAACCCGTCCTTACTTTATTTCGACAGCCCAAACATTTTATTTAAACTTACTATTTTATTCAAGGGAATTGTAACTTGATGCATGAATATCGGTGCTGTGAACGAACATTTCCCCAGAACATTTCCACCCAAAAACCTTTCTTTCACCCACCCATCTGTACTGAAACCCCGACCTTCCTCCCCATCCCAACTTCAAAGCCAAAAAAACTGTCCTTCCAAAGACCGTTACATAAAACCCCTGGTACAGTCGATACCTCACGTAAACTGAAAACCCTCTTCCTAAGGGCCGAGTAACAAGCACTGGATAGAGAATACCCAGCCGCTCGTAAGGGCAACCGGGAATTTCACGCTAGGAAATTACGAGCATCCATTGTGCCGTACCCAAGGGAGTCTTTTTAAGGTTAGAGTTATAAGGCTGCTCTTTAGTGGTAAAGAGGGATTGCTGTGCCCTCCCTGACTATCAAAAGACGTCTAGAGTTACATAATTTAAGCATCTTTCTCTTGAGTTAGGATGGAGATGATTCAAGGAGAGTGGAGCGGTATTTACTGATTTGTAGACTGGTTGTTTTTGTGTAATTTTTTTCAGGTGAAGGTGTTAAAAAGAAATGTTATTGGTTTTGTCTAGGATTTTCTTAAGAGCTGTTTCTGCTGACTAGTCCGACTCAGTTTTTATAAAGTTGGAGTTAGAAGTTAGAGTTATTTGGATGCCTAATGAGTATGCTTTTTGATGAGAATTTGAATTATAAGGAAATATTTTTTCTATCATTGAACACTTTTGAACCTATCTTATGTAATACTGTTATATAATTTTAATTGGCATTTGGGAGGCGAGAAAAGATGAATATACGAGTATCTCTCTATTAATGGTATTATTTATTTCTAATTAAATATTAATGCATAAAATTTGGGGAAGTTATTTTTTTTATATGTGAGTCTACTCTAATAAAAATGTTGATGCAAATGTCTACGGTAAGGCGGGTTTTCCACCACTTTAAATTTGAAAGAATTAATAGCTCTCTCCTTTAGTCAGGAATTCTAGAAAAATAGGAAGTTTTTATCAAGACACATCACATAAGATTACTTTTAATTTGTATTAAAATTTCAAAGCTCATATTTCACTCGCCAAACTAGCTCGACTCAAATTATTTAACTCACTTCACTTCTAAAAATAACTTAGTGGGGGATTTACTGGGAATTCTCTTGGGGAGGGATACAAAATTCCACCTATGAACCTTTAGAAGTTCTTTCGAAAGAGATGAATATTATTGATAGTATCTAATGTGAAAATTATATCACCATCATTAAAAATATGCAAACGGCATTTGCATTTTTGTTCAAAAAAGCAGTTTTGAGAAAAACGGGTTCTACAAGATCCCCATATAGATAATCTCTATAGCGTGGTATCAATATCTGTATATTTTGCTAAGGAACGAAAGGTGGTCTCAACATACTAGTAAATTATCTGAAGGGTGTAGAGTTTACCCTTTATATCCGTAAAAGCATCATATAGATTTTTCAGATAAATGAGATTTCAATATAAATCCTTTGGTTGCTTTAAATTTATCCACGGGTTACAAGATTCGAAAAGAAAAACCTAAGAGTTCGTGAGTAAAAACCTGATGCATAACATAGTAATTGTCTACATAGGTTTGTAGCACGTAAAGAAAAATTTGATTTTAATTTTCAACACATCACGTCATTGTTTGAGTTTTAAAAAACCTCAATGGCAAAAATTTCAAGTATAAGAACCCTTTGTATTATATGTCTTGCCAATCTTTATTTATACCAGCACTTAAAAAATCTTTGAGCGTCCACCGAAGTTTAAGCTGCGATTCCTTAGAATAGCTTCCAGAGTCCTGTCGAAGATTTTTACAATTTAATACTTTTAAGGGCGAAGTTGGCTTCCCGATAACTGCCTTTGAGTCGCGCTGGAAAATCAATCTCTTTTAACGTTTCCAAGGGGCAAAAAATTACGCATTCTTCTCTCCGTTGAAATATCGCTCCCATATTTCACGGGAGAACTTACTTGGATGCGTTCCAAACAACCCTTTCGGCTGCCCTCATATTGTGCGACCTGACTCCTGGTACTTGCCGGATTTTTACGCGGAGAAGGGCCGAGGGAGTAAAAGGAGGAGATTTTTATTGAGATGCTTTTGGGTCTATCGGAATGATCTTTAGAGGAACGCCGGAATGAAGTTTGGTTAAGTTGTATTTATTTCATCACATAGAATGGGTGAATTTGTGGGGCATTATTATGATGGAGTTCTTATAGAGTAAAAGCTATCTAACAGAATACTTCAGATAGAAAGGAAACGTATTTTAAATAAAATGCGCATCGTTATTTCTCAGCTTTGTTTTTCTTATTTCGTTTCATTTCATATACTTTTACTATTATAGAAATTAGCATTCGTCAGCAATTCAATACTGCGCTAGTTCAGGCATAAGCACAGCACACACAAAACAGCTATTTGGGTAGTAAATCCAGATAATATCTTAGCAGTTTCTGAAATTTCTTTAAGGGTATTTAATATTTAAAATTATTTATTATTAGTGCTATTAAATCATTGCGTTTTTAAACATACATTTAATGTTGAAGTATTAAAATCTAGTATTTTAAGGGTAAAATTATTAAAATAATTTTAATCAAATTGTATCTATGTCAGTTTGTTAGCTAATTAGTACAATTATATCCATCAGTTAAAAGAGAGTGTATTCTTTTTAACGTTTACTTTTTATTAAAAATATACTGAAAATTGTTTAAAAGTTAACTGCCTTTTTTGTTAACATGACTGAAAGGGTTAAACCATGACAGGTCGAATTAAATATGAGATGAAAGCTATTTTTCTAGGTTCTTTTATCTCATTTTTATTAGCATTGACTATAAATGAGAAAAATATATGATTCTCTATTTATTTTACCAGCGTCTCTATTACTTTAAGTTGACTTAAAAATACAATACTTTTTATAAATTCCATAATAGCAATAATTTTTTTAAAGGATATAGGTTACAATTATCTAAGTGATCAAAATAAACAGTTCAATCACTCCAATGAAGTTTTTACTAATGTGCCCTCTATAAAACCTAATAATATTTATTTTTATTTCCTAAACACTTTTTTGATAAAGGTTACAGACTCATAGCTAAAATGAAATTCATTTACGCCAGAAAATAAAACATATCTTATAACCCAACATCTTTTTTATGTACCTCTATAAATTACTGAAAGAATTAAATTAAAGGGGAACAAAGTTTCTAGTTTCAAAGTGATTCATTGCATTTCTGTGTGCTAAAGTTAAAAGAATAAAATACTTTCCTCTTCTTTTTATTTAAAAAAAAGTGATTACCAGAGGTTTAAAGAGAGGAGGTTTTTTACTTTTTTGTTTCCCCAAGTGCTATATATTTTCTAATGTAATTTTATGAGTTAACGTTTAATTCTGATAAAGCCCTGTTTACTCTTAAAAAAATCTTGCCTGTTACATAAAAATAATACATTTTAGGAAAGCCGAGAAAAATATACGTAAAATAAGTACTTAGAATTTTGTTGACGAATTAGTTCTTTATGGAAAATGTTTTGTTTCCAATAGAGAGGTTCACTGTTTTATAAGCTTGCATGAATAATTTTTCTTTAAAAAGCTAGTTTTTACACCTGAAATCATTTTAGTATTTGGATTATCTGAGACCTTTAATAGTTGAGAAAGAAAGACAAATTACTAGTTTCAATAACTAACAAAGTTTTGGTTAATGTAATACAGTTCAGGTCTTTCATGTGTTCTCAGACTTTTAACGTCTAAACATTAAAATATACCTCTCAAGAGTGAAAATTACCAGACAAAAGCTGTTCCTATACCAACTGTACTCAGTTTCTTTGCTCATTCCACTTACATTCACCAAACAGATGACAGAAACATCGAAAATTACTTTGCAGTCTACGACAATCCATTGATAAACTGAGTTCTGAATGGGAAAGACATGTTAGTAATTACGTTTATTGACCGAAAGGATTTAGGTTCTGAAAACCATATAGTTTTAGTATTCTAGACAAAGTTTTAGTACTATAACGGGATGAGTTCTTATCTGATTGAAATATTTCTTTTTTTTTTTGTAATTGATTAATATCGATTGTAAGCAATTAGTTTGATGTAAGTAAATCAATTTAATTAAGAAGCTTGTTAAGACATTTCTTTCGAAAATACTTACACTGAGAGTAAGGAAAATGTCACTTAGTTGATTTGAAATAAAGGATTAAGTTTATATTCCTTGTCATACACAATTAGTAAAAATAAGAGCTACCAAATCTAGTTTTAATAAGTTATTAAATTGCAATTTTTAATAAAAATTTAACAAAATACATTTATTCAACGTTTTAAGTGGATTTTGATAATGCTTTTTTATAAATGTTTTATTCTTATTTAGGTGAACTATAAGTTTATTCATTATTAAAAATTACAAACTTTTTACATGAAATGTCCTTAGTATGTAATGTTAATTTTTAGATTAATGCATATTAGAAAGCTTCTTTGAGGAATACATTTTATTTAAATTCCTTTGGCTATATACATAAACCGAAAAATAGAAATGCTTATGTACTCCCATTTTTCTTTATAAGGAATCTGACTTGATGTTATTAATATAAGTTTTAATTTTTTAGAATAAAATAAAGTATTAGGTGCCATTAAACAAGATAAAAATATTATTTTGAATTTGAAGAAAGTAAACATTCCAAGCTTTATTTCTGCAGATAAATATAGAATAGCTTTATGACTGCAATATAACAAATCGTTTTCCAAGGAGCTAGATATAAAAAAAACTTGAAAAGTTGTTATGAAAAATAGATTATTTTTTTTCGTCAAGATATTACTGGGAATTATAAAAGTAATATTTTTAAACAATGCATTTAAACCCTTTATACAACAAGATAGAAAAAATATCTTACTTAATAATTTTTATACTTATATGGTGCTGCAATGTATAAATAATATAATGTATAAAATGTGCAGTTTTTCAAACAATCGAATGAAAAAAATATTGTACATGTTTGCCATTTTAATTATTAATTCATATCTTCTCAGAAATTTAATACTTGTTCTGTGAAAAGAGTATTAATGTTATTCTTCAATTTGGAGCAAGTATGAAATTTTAAAATAAATTTTAGATTAAAATGAGAAGAATATTGAATTCAAATTAATTTGTATTATGTTTAGAAAAGAACTATAAATCAAATTATTTCAAGGAAATCACCATTTAATTGCTCTTTTAAAGCATCAAAAACATATATTCAAATTTCAAAAACTTTATGTTTTAAAAGAAATTTTGATTTTTAATAAGTAATATTTGCTTATATAATTAAGACAATTAAAGTTTATAATTACAACTTTTCTTTCTTAAATATTATAGGATTTTTACATATTTTTTTTAAAATTCAATTTGTCTTTCTCTTTAAACATTCTCTTTAAAAAACTAGTTTGAAATAAATTCAGTTTTCGAAAATCATATTACAATCCATACAATCAACTCATTCATATTGTTATTAATTAATATTAGATTAGAGGTTTATTGAATTATTTTTTTTTTATCTATTCTCAGTAACTTTATTCTTTATTTTTTTATTTTACAAGAATAAGAAATTCAGACAACCAAAGCGGATTCGTGTCTTTAGCAAAATGGTCGAGATAGTCCTTAGATTCCATTTCAAGAAACAGATGTAAAATCGAAGAATAAGTGTTTGACGAAAAGACTCCAGCATCAAGTCGTTTTGCATAAGCTTACAACATTCTTCAGTTCCTTCCAAACAGAAGATAGTGATTCTTCCTTTCCAGTTTTCTTCGTCACTCCTTTTTGCATCTTACGCGGGTTGATGCGTTTTCGAGAAATCTGCAACCTGAAAGAACAACTAAGAACAGAAGGGAACAGTAGTCAGAATTATGCAGGGTAGGATTTAAATCAAATAACGTTCTCGCAGGGTTCTTTTTCCTTGAATCTTCTTGTTTTTCTTCCTTTAGAAGAGTTCTTTTTAATGAAAACCAGATAGAAAAGTATCTTTGCCGCTGATTTTTTTCTTAGCGAACGAATCTGTTTTCGATATGATGAAACAGTTTGAATTGGTCTACGTATCAATGTAACATAGGAAGAAATTATTAAAATTATACTATTCTTTCATAATACATTATGGATAATATTGTAATTTTACAGCAAAATATTTAAAAGTCTTCGGATAATTAGTTTTTTTTTTTTAATTTTTAACAGAGTGCATTATCTGAAAGCATAGATTTTCTGAAAATTTAACTTTCATGTATTGTTGGAGGATTAATAAATACTAAGAAGTATTTATTACTCTAATATAAAGTACTCTAATATTTTTTACTCTTTATACTAAGAAGTAAGAATACTAAGAACTAAAGGTATTTATTCTTAATAAATACCTTAGTTAGTAAGGATGCTGAAAATTGCGTGTATATTTGTTTAATTCAAAAACGTACTCTCGGCATTTAAAATACCCCTTTACTAACATAGAGGGCAAGGAAAAAAAATCCTTATATTCTAAATTTTCCTCACCAGTTTTTTTAGATCAAAGGAATAGTTTGTTTCAAACTTATTCTTTATTTATTTTCAAGTTCATTTAAATGATTCGTTAAAGAACATATTTCCGAATCTTAAAACTCAATTATCATTTTGGGATTTATTCTTTTAAATAACACACAATAACTTTATCTTTCCCCTTTAAAGCCATTAAAAATAACAGTTGGTATACTCAACGGAAACGAGTTCAAAGAAAGCCATAGCTGTGGTTTCAGTGCCACGAGCATGGTGTTTGGCAATAATTGGCTGTTCTAGTGAACATTGGTGATTTTCGTGTCAGTTGTTCTTTGAAATTGATTATTTAATGAATGTAATGTGTTCTTATATAATTATTTTGCATCTTGGTTTGTATTTTTTAAGTTCTGTTTTTGAGGAAACTTTATCCATAATTATACTTAATAGAATTACTTTTAAAAATCCTTTGTTTCATAAAAGAGTTTATATGCTATGAAAGTATTGAATTATGAAGTATATTAATTTGCTCTAGCTTTTTTTTTATCAAGTAATGCTTATTCAATCGTTATTTTGCATTTGGAAAAATAGGAGTAACAAGTTACATGTTTAGTGTAAAATATTTTTATTCTTTACATTTTAAAAGATTTTAAGTTCACTAAAGATATTTAGAATTAAAAATAGTATATTGACAAGTTCAATCGGAAAAACAGGTTACTTTTACCAGAAATCTCTTAAGTCTTAATCTCTTAAGTACTTCCGATGTATTCCTTAACAGTGAAGAGGAATAGTATTTCCAGTTCAAACTATAAGTGAGGAAGTGCTCTTGTTTTCGGGAAGTCACAGTTCAACTCGTCCATATGTTATACTATATGTATTCTCTAAGTTGCAATTAAGTTATACTATATATACTTTTTTTCATCAAAATAAAATTTAATAATACTTTCAAATGTTGAAGTAAATGAAAGGGTTGCCTAACTTTGAAATTTGTTTTTCAGTGATAACTAAGATAACTAAATTAACATATACTTGAGTATTAATTTAAAAAAAAAAATATGTAAGGTTTAGTTAGATTTTATGAGGAAAAATTAGATAAATGTTAGGTACATATAAATATATATTTACAATTGCTAAAATTAAATTTTTAACTTGCTCTTAAAAAATTTAACTGTTCTAAAATTTTAGTACAAGCTGTAAAACTACGCAAAAATTATTTAAAAACATATGCAAAAAATGTCTCATGTAACTTATATAATGTTTTTTATTTTTTAAGCAGTTTTCAAAGTAAATTTAATTATACTGTACTTAGCCTATTTCCTCACTTCTAAACGCTCACAAACCGTCTCTGAAGGTTTGCTTTCTTGTGCAGTGAGTACTCACAAGGAAAAGACACATCTACAGAGTTCTTTCGGCTTCGCTGTCTGTTTACTGTGACGTCAAAGGAAAGTTTCACAGTGAAAAAAACTTCATCCGATAAGGACAAGGGAAAAAAAATAAAGTGAGTTTTACTTCTCAGCAAAAAGAAAGTCACGGTCTGTTGGTTTGTTGGAAAGTAGAATCGGATAATGGTACATTGCTGATTCAGATTTCAGAATAAAAGTGTGTTTTGATCGCTTAAAAAGGAAATGGAATGTAGTGTGCACTTAAGATGGTATCGTTGAAGTGTGAGGTTGTTGAGAGAAAATTGTTTAGCCATAAATAAAAGGAATCAATAACAATACTTCTTTAGAAAAGAAAATTAATGAGGATATGTGTACGTAATACACTAAAAGACAACCTAAAATTAAATAAATTAGTTTTTCTGTGGAAATAATGAATGTGTTTTTCAATTCCTATGTCCATTATTTTAGTGTTTTTTTGTTAATGCAAACCATAATAGAAAATATAAAAAAGTTATGCACTTCTGATAAGATAAAATTTTAATATTTATCTATCTTAAATTTATAATTTGAAATAAACCAATTAACTTTATATAGTTTTTTACAATTTTTTGATATTGAGCTTCTTTGAGACCTATAAGTACCTATAAATTTAAAAACCATGAATATCTATAAAACTAGAATAATTAGTGGTATGCAGTATAACGTTCAAAAATGTATGCAAAAGTAAATTGTAACTCTACTAAATATTCATGTATTCAAACCAGATATGTAAATTTATTCTGTCATTCAACACTGTGTAAGAAGAATAACATATATCATTACAATGAAACGCTTACATATTTATAAACTGAGGTGCTACATATTTTGAGATATTTTATAAAGCCATGTAAATTATGCACAATCATGGACAATTTTCCAGCTCTATCAAAATTAACTGGTTGTATGCAAATTATAGTTACTGCTCATAACTTTCGTAAATTCCAGACCACCCAAACGACAAGCCTCTATTAATTGCTAGATTTTGAGAACAGTTTTCTTTCAACACGTTTTAGATAAATTTGCTTGACTTTTTGCCAAGAATCCAATTTTTTACCAGTTCTGGATTCCTTCCACTAATTCAGCTCAAAGAAAGAGGAATTTAAAAAAACCCAACTGGAATTAGAAATAACTTACTTTCCCCCACTCTGCATTCATTTAACGGTATGTTAATTATCACAAATGTTACAGAAATAATATTAATAAGTTTTGTAACTTTTTATAGTGACTTTCTTCGCTTTTTTATGGTTAAGATTCATGCTTTTTATTTTTATGTATTTAGGTATGGCTTTGAGACTCCATTTAATTATTTTCTTAGAACTGCTTTTTGAGTACTCCGATCTTAAAACCCTTAATGGATAAATTTAATTGCAAATATATGCTTTTAAAAGAAGATGCAGTTTCCTTTTCAGAATTTTTCTAGAAACACCTAATTTTTTCGTTGTAGATTTATAAAGCTTTAAAAAAGTTAAGATTAAGTTTGAATGTTAATTCTTTTCCCTTCAGATGTGCAGTGTTTATTTATTAAAATAGAAGCTTTTTTTCTCTATCTTAGAGCATAAAATTATGCTGAATTAAACCTCCTTTAGAATAATTTTTTAATTAAAATGTATGTGAATTTATTCAATTTAATTTTTTAACAGAATATATTATTTACTATCTTTTATAAGAATATCTTAACTATTTTCAGATATCAATTGATCCATACCTAAATATATTTGGTATTATTAAGCTGGAACTATTAAACGTATCCTTCAAAGTCTACTGAACCCTACTGTTACTACATAAAAATCATTTCAACCCATCTTTTTAAAAGAAGTTTACTTAATCGCTTATTACTCACAAAATATCAAGTAAACCCTAAATTATTCTATTCTTTTGAACTACAGCGATCTTCTTCCATTACATCTCTAAACTATTCATATAATCAAAATACAGCAACCCATAAGCCTCTCAGCATTCTCTTTCTATGTCAGATGTATTCTCTGAAGCATTAATGACATTACTCCCTACTGAGCATTGCAATTAAACGCATGACTCCACTGAACAGTGAAATCTGCGATAGAAATCCAACTGAAGCGAAAATAAGCCAATAATAGTTTGCAATGCGCCATGTTTTCCGATCCAGTGGAGACAGATATGTGTTTTCCATGTGATAACGAAGTTTCTGTTTCAAAGCGCCATACATAGCTTTAGTTCTTGGAATAATATCATTACATGAGTTCTCGGACTAACATTTAAGTAGTTTATTTATAGTTACCTTGATATATACATTGTGAACCTATACTAATAATTCCTCTATTAATTGTTACTAATTTGTATCGAAATTACTTCGAAATGAATATGGGTTTGCCATCAATGCCAGCATGATGTGTGTAATTTAGAAACGTGAATCACATTTAAAATTTGTTATAAATTAAAAAACAGTTCAAAATTCAATTAAACTGAAATGTTTACTCATTATATTTCTGTTGCAATTTAAGAAAATTTTCATTAAGCTGTAAAAAGCGCTTTTACAAAAATGTGAAAGATGTATTTTCCTCCGAATATTATTAGGTTTCATAGTCAGGTAAATTTTAAGTTTGAAACCTTTAAGTTCTATTCAATTTGATTATTTTCAGCTGCAAAACATTTCTTGGTTTTTACTCATTTTTTACCTAAGATCTTGCATTTTGATCATCCTTACACCTACGTAAATCAGAGACTTTAAATTATTTGCTCCCACGCCATTCTTTTTTATCAAGAAAAGTTTAAGATGCAAAACATCCTTTTCTACTTTTTTAAGGTTTCAAAAGTTCTGAGAAACATATGACACTACTTAGTTATTTTTAACTCCCTCAAGTATATTTGCAAATCATCAACATACTAATATCTACAGAAAAGAGTATAAAAATCAGAATAAAAGAGATTCAAGTTTTTAATATATGAATATTTCAACAATATTGTAAAATATTAGCAATGAGCGGATTTAATATTTGAAGTTTAATAAAAAAACAATAAAATCAATTGGATTATAAAAACACAGTGATAAACTTAAACACTATATTGCATATAATATATTAAACTAGAAAAAAATGTCTGAAATACCTATAATTATTCTTTTTTACTTCTTAAGATCAAGTTTAGAATTATCTCTAGTTGAATGTTTTCAACTTATTTCTAAAGCTTTTTGTGAAATTTGTTTTGACTTATTTGTAAAGCTTAGCTTAATTTGAAGCATTAAACTCAACTACATAAAACCATAATTTTAATTTTCAATACTCATCATATCTTTTTTAGTAAATCCATTAATTTAATGAATCTTTTGCTCGGGGACACTCCGTCTCTTCTCTTAAATTTTATTCGTTAGTTCGTTTAAATAAAACCTCAAAAATGCCCATCTGTGATAGGAGAAGACAAATCTGTGCTGGAACTACTCAAACGAAACCTTTTGGATACTCCCTAATTGAAGATAACCTTAAAGTGTGCATGTACTTCAGGTCATGCATATTTATTAGCGGAAAAAGAAGAGCGGTAGTTAGCGTCAGTTAAGGCATCGTGACTTAAAGATTGTTTCTAGACTTTCAAGGAAGAATCCAAAGTGCTATGACATGATTTGCATCAAACTTTGGGCGTTACAGACTAGATGTTAAAAACATTGAATTATTATAGTTTTTTTCCCTCAGTAATTTAAGAAAGTTATCCTTTTACCTTTTTTACATTAATATTACATACTGTATAATTATTACTTCTTATATTGCATTTATTTATTTCAAAAAACTATTTACATAATTACATAAATAGAACTAAAATTATTGTAAGTATTTCAAAGTAAGAGAGTTACAAAATCTAGGGATTAAAAATATTTCTATTTATTACTAAACTCTTAATTTACTCAAAATTTAGGTATTAAAAGGAGATATCGATATATACTCAACTATCTTCTCATTTAAACAACATATACTATTTGTTTACATTATTATCTTTACTTAGTTGTTGAAAAAATGTTTCTATAGTCATTGAAAATGTAATTTTATTATGCAAATATTTGCTTTCACATCTTACGAATATCTTATTATGATATGTCATAGTTAATAATAATCTTATTATAAAAGTCAAATTCATAGGAATTTTACTTATACAGTAATTAAATGCAAACATGGTTTGAAAATTTTTTCTGTTTTGGTCAATGTGTGTGGAGTATAAGTAGGTACCACTATGTATGGTTCTACCCTTCTGTTTTCTTGTATGATTACTGCTCGAAATAATTGGTTTCACTTCATAATTTATATGTTAGATAGAAACAAATCCAAATTATACGAAATTGAAATAATGCTAAAATAATGTCTTGTTTACTATGCTGTTGTTTATTTTTAAATTATTTAAGTTTTTTAGGACAATTAGAAGAAAAATCGAACAAGGATAATTACTTCTATGCTTTAAAATTGCCAAAAAAAAAGTTTTAAGAAATGGGAATTGTAAGTTCTTTTAATTCAAAATAAATTTACGTTTACGGAGATAAATGACTTTTATCTTTTTGACTAAAGTTCTTGATTATTTAAAAATCCATTTCGAAGTGAATAGCTTTTAAAGCTTTTCTTTCTTTCATGATGTATTCGTCACTCCTTGCTATTAATCTTCTAGAGACACTTTGCCTTGTGGTAAAATATTTTTTATATGTTTGGCTTGATTTTACAGAAGGAAAATCTTAATTTTTGATGTTTTAAACCTCTTAAACTTTATTACGTTTAACACTTGATTAATGTTCGTACGACAATAAATTAATTTTGAGTTTCAAGGAAGCTTTTATGCCTTTAAGTAATTTTCGATCAAAGATGTGTAAAGTTGCAAAATTTAGTTTTGAATTTTTAAAATATTTTTTGTTATACATTCTGCTAAATTGTGTGTTAAAAATAAAGTCAATGGGCAATTCCCGAATTTTTTTTAAACAGAAAAAATTATTTCTCCAGTAAAAAAATGGTTCTGAATTCAAAAATTGACTGTAAAGGTTTTAAAAAAAATTAAGTTAACTTAATAAGTTAAAATAAATATTGACAATCGTTTTGAACCCTAAGAACATTGTTTCGTAACGTCATATCTGTTTTGGACCTACTTTAAAGTAAATATCAAGAATGAGGTATTTGCTTAAGTGAGGGATTTGCCTAATTTTACACCTTTGGGATATGTTATAGTTAAAAACTATCAAATATCAGATTTTTAAGTTGAAAAACATGTTTTAAATAATTTAAATTCAATTTTATTTTTGCCAAAACACTACACTGTAAAAAAAAAACAGTCGAATTTACAGAAAAAAACTGTCAGCCAGGACGCCATTTTTTCCCGTTTATTTCACAGATATCTTCTGTGATATTTTACAGACTTTCCATTTTATAAAAAAATACAACAATTATAAAATTATAAAAAAATGGAAAGCCTGTAAAATATCACAGAAGATATCTGTGAATTAAACGGGAAAAAACTGGCGTCCGGGCTGACAGTTTTTTTCTGTAAATTCGACTGTTTTTTTTTACAGTGTAGTAAAGTCATGTTATCAAAAAACTGCATTTGACGTCACAGCGCACTCGAAACTAGTGTTTTTACTGTACGTCACAGCGCATGTAAACAACAGTGTTTCTGTTTTCGCGTCAAAACGCAAAACGAAATTTAAAAAAATTATATATCAGAAACTAGGCTACGAAAGTACTTCATTTGAACGTCATTCTTCATGGTTTTTTATCTACTATTTTAATAAAATTTAATCTCAAAACGTGAAAATACCTCATTGCTTTGAATCCTAAACCATTGTTTAAAACCAATACTTCAGATTGAATGATGCCACATGCTGTTTTCGCGCCCTTTCGTAAAGTCAGAATTTGAGAAAAGCCCCTTCTATCATTTGAAGATAATCGAATCAAAAAGAGAGATATAGTTCCTTTCAAAACGATTTTTGACAAGATTTCGAGAAGCAAACTCTTACTTAGTAGGGTTGGTTTACATTTCATTTTTACATGACTGAGTCACAAATCTTCGAGAGAAAAAAATTTTTGTTTTAAAAATTTAACAGCAAGATGGTTTCTACTTATAAATTAAAAAAATTAGCGTACATAAAATATTTTTTATCTTGTTTTTAACCGTTTCATTGTTTACATTTAAAACTACAATGAGTTGAAAAAATTGGGTCGCCAAAATACTAAACACATTGTTTAGTGAAAAATTCTCCAGTGGAAAAAGCATTTACGCTTCTGCCAGACAATTACGTTCATTTTCAGACTGTTATTTCGGTAATAAAACAGTCCTACCTCTTCAAAAACATTAAATAGCACTTTTGTTAGTGTAAAGAAAAATTCCAACGGCTCTTCCACCGTCTTTTGTTTCGGTCATTAGCATGGCTCTCTCTTTTTAAGGAGGTAAATTAATGTTAAGGAGGCAGGCATTAAGAAACCGGGAGCTAAGAAGGAGCTAAATGAGATTAGGAAAACAGATGAAGCCGGATAAAAACCTGGTAGAAATCATTAGCATGGGATCGTCCTGTTTCAGGGAATTCGCGGATAAATTCGGACTGTCTACAAGAGAACCGTTTTGGCTTCCTGATTCTTGTCTAGAGAAGCGAGACAGAAGAAGTATGTAAGAATAAAATCAATGTAGCAGTACTTATGGGATTATCTCTGAAGTCTGTATTTTTAGATAAAAATCGTAGAGTCGTGGAAGAAATACGTTTACGTTGTAAAAGAACTATGCTGAATCCATTGATACGGCTTAAAGTGCTTTCAGTTAAAATTAAAACCGAAAAAACAAATTACAATATCAAAATAAAAACATAAAAAGTTTAATCAGAAAATGTTTGGAATGTTCAAGTATATATTTGCGCTTAAATTATGTTTTTTTTTGGACTGAATAGAAAGGGGTATACCAAAAATTACAAACCTTTCCAATGTTGTGACGACAAATTTAATTTCAAACCTAAAACACCCTTGCATGATGACTCAGAAGAAGTTTTTTCCCTTTTAAAAGACCATCAGAAGATATCTCTTTTAAATTCATATTCAGTATAAATACCTTTTAAAATTATTATTTTAAGGATTTTATCTTAAACGTCAATGAATCTATGGAACGTCAAGATTTTGGATTGTACTAAATTCCTTTAAAACTATAAACTCAGGTTTATGATGCAATTAATTCGGTCGGTATTCAAGTTTTATTTATCAAATATTTTATTATTCTTTCACGACATATTCTCTTCAGTATTTTGCTGATGTTTTTCTTTTACGGACTGTAGCTAAAATATTTTAACTAGGGAGAACATTAACTTTATAGTAACATAAATTACATATAATAACTTTATTCACCGAAAATCACGAATGGTGATATGTACTGACTCTTCCAAAGTTTCTTTCGATCTAAATCTTGTTAATATCCCTCTCTTTCCCTTCGCAAAAATCTTTCAGTTTATGTAGCAGCCCTTGGTAAAAAAAAATTTGCACATCCCTTGACTTTATCAAGAGCCACATCTATACTAATCCTAACAGTCACTGATACGTTTTGAGCGCTTGCCAAACCCAAGGGCCTTTTCTTGCTTCCCTAACGCATTGTAATCTTCTCTAACGGTATCCTCTTGTGCTCCAGAAACCGGCTGACTGGCGTAACGAGAGAGCATTGCTCCATAATGGGTTTTGCAACTGGCCGAATGGGAATAATGGGAAAGAGAGTCCCTCGCTAATAGCTACAGTATTACGTTAAGGCAGAGTTCGTTCAAAATGCGTATTATTGGGTAGAACAGGTTTTTTTTTCTTAAAACTTAATTACTAACAAAACTAGAATTGGTCATGTTCATTTGTGTGGTGATAAAGGAATGTTGCGTTTTGAAAGTTAAAATGAGGTTATGCACTATAGATCAATTAATTTTATGATAGCTGTGTTGAATTTAAAAAAAGAACATCACAGAATTTGAGTCTAATATAAACGAATTTATTTTGAGCAATGATTCCTTTTGGGAGGTTTTTGGCGATGCTTTTACTTCATTGCATAATTTGGCATCAGATGAACATATTAACTCAAGTTGAAATAAGCCGATTTACCCGAGGAAAACTTTATCTTAAACCATTCCTTATGAATATAAATAACCTTACATAATGTGTTACAGGTAATTAATATATTATCGTTTATATCTTATCAAATTAGGTACCAAGTGTTGGTATATTACTTAATGTCAAAAGCCCAGTATTTTTTTCTCTATTTTTAATACTTAAGATTTTATATTGGATGTTGTTTTAGTTTTTCTATTGCATTTTAAAACTTTTAAAAATCATTTTACGTAGTATTTTAATTTTGTTCTGTTTGAAATATCGTCAATATTTTTCCAAGTTTATGTGTTTATTCTATCAAAAGTAAAATATCTTCATAAAATGCATTGACGTAAAAATATTTTTTGGAATCGACATTATATAGTCATATTGAATTCTATCTCAAATGCTTCTGTTCTTTATTCCATGAAATTTGTACATTTTTTAACTGTCTAGAAAAACTTGGTATGATTTAGTTACTTTTTATGCGAAAAAACGAGGTATTTTTCAGCAGAAAACTTTTCCATTTTCCTTTCCTTGATCGTCTAAAATACTCCAAAGCATATCATGAGCCCTAAAGAATTTTGTGACACAATGAAAAGAAATAACCATTGTGCGAAGTTAGAAACTTGACAGTTTGGTAGTAGTTTAGTAGTAGTATCAAGAATAAAATGTCAAAGCAAATCTGACATTAATAGCAGGCGATAGAAACAAGTCAAATGGTTTTTATTTTCAATTCTTCTTTTCCCGATTCCAAAGTAGGTCACCCGATAGAGACAGTCCTGCGCAGTTGGACACTTTCTGCTGCATTGGTGAATTGAATAACCATCTGCTGGTTGGCTTGGGATGAAAAGAAATGTGTTCCAAAAGATGCCTTTTTTATTTATTTCCATCCCTTCTTTTGGCTACCGTCGTTAGGAAAATCGATTTGTTGTTCTCTTCCATATAGTGTTAGAAGAGTGGTGTTTGGCTTGTCTGTTGAGTTTTTAAAATGATGCAAAATGGCAGATTAAATTGAGTATTCGTAGTATTTTTTAAAGGTAAATGTATAGTGTAATAGCGGCAAGGAGATCCTTTAACATTTAACTTAACAATTATTTATGTGGAATCAACTTCAAGAATAATTCCTAACCAGTAAAAACAAAATGTAAAATTATTCTAATAGAGTAATAGTAAAGAGTAATATTCTTCTAATAGAGTAGTTCTAGTTAAGCGAAGGTCAAATTTATTTTTCAGAAAATTATTTTCTTTTGTAAACAATACATACATTTTCTCGCTAGGGGCAATCAATACATAAGTTTTAACAAGGGCCAATACAGTTTGTTGAATTTTTAATATCTACCCACACTTTTCCCATATTTTCTCAACAAACTCAATATTCGAACAAATCTGTATTATTCTCGCTTCAGCAAACTCTGCATTAGCTCAGTCACTATACCCGTGTTGTCAAGGATACGGAAAGAGAAGCTTCTTTCGACTTCCATTATTAAACACAACTCCACCGAACCCCCTTTCTCACTGTCAATCTTGTAGCCGAGCTTGCGAGTTATTTTTGCTTGGTCTATTCTTTCTAAGCATATTCAATAGTGAGATAGGAATAATTTTGGATGTAATGTATCTTGGAAGAGTTGAGATGAAATCACTACTACTGTTGTTTCTATTTAAATTAGCATTTGAATTATTCGGAGTTTAAAATTTAACGCCGCTTGAACCTGAAAGGTTTTTCTTTTGATAGTATTTGAGGTATGACTGATTAGTTTGCCTTCGGAGGGGACATTAATGCTTTTTTTTGTTTGTTGTATAGTAAAACGTATTGGGAAATAGTGTCTTTTTTACTAATAGGAGAAATGCAGTAGCTTACAGCTGGTCATCACTCGTGAGTATTTTTTTTTTGCAATTGCGGATACTCAAGGATAACTTTTCGATTCATATCAAGCTGATTGTGTGACACTTACTTTGCGTTATCAAGCGGGCATCTGTGGACCAAAGGAACAGTGTTGAGTTATTGTTGCCTACGCTGCACACATTTGTACGTTCAATCACTCTATTACAAAGAGGCACTTTCATCCCTTTCCACGGGGACAGTATCCCACGCCCATGCCTCGAACCTCGGGCGCCCGGCTTCGTAGTCAGTTACTCTAATCACTAGGCCAGTACACTGGCTACACCTGTGGGTATAGATTGAAGAAAAAAACATTAGTAGAAGTAAATAAATTCTTGTTTGACAGATGACTTTAAGTAAACTGTATGCAATTTGTTTCAATTACACACATTATAAAATTAAACAACAAGCACCTGTATACAACAAACATTCTTATAATGAAATTATTTCAATCTACCTCAACATCCTCTCAAGCTAGGTTCTACATGAACTGCCCCCACGGTACAAATCTGTTCTTGATTACAAGCGCCGGACACCACCCAGTCATGTCCGCTTTCCAGACAATAGATTTCGGTTAAGTCGTCCGGCAAAGTCTCCCCGAATCACTCCCGACGAATCCCTCCGGTCGTCTGGGGGTTATTATGCTCGCGTGGAATTAATCCCGTGCATGCGTGTTGAAATTACGAGCGAGAGTCAGCCATGAGTGGGTCTTAAGTGTTATAGAGAACAGTTGCGTGAATGAAGTCCCGGAGTTTAATTCACCGGGGATTTCATAAGGATGGCGGAGTTGTATTAGTTTTAAACTACTGTTATTCAATTGGTGGTGTAGGCTGGGATTTTTAAGTTGATAATTAATGGTTTTTAGGTAGTTGAGGATTAAATTAAAAATCCGGACTCGATTGTAATCCATTTCTGTAAAAGTTGCTTCACTCATATAATTGAGGCTCTTGCACCAATAACGAGCTAACTCCAACAGCTTTACATTAAGGTTAGCTTATCGTTGCTGCAAACACCTCAAGGATCTCCAGAAAAAAAAATCTCATTTTTCACTGCATATAATCTTCTGAAAGAGAAGGAGATTTGAATGGGTTCATAAAATATTAAGATTAGGAAGAGAAATACAATTAAACTACTTGTATTCTACCGTTAACTAGAAAGTTATGTTTACACTAAAAAAAGAACATAAATATTTCCCGAAATATCTAACAAGATTACGAGAACTCCCAAATCTACAGGAAGCCTGTAGTAATAGCCTCAAAAGATATCCTTAAGATAAAGAGTGATTTAACAAAATATTATAATGCTGTCATTATTATTTCTACTCTAAATATAATACTAATAAACGAAGTCACTATATCTCTTTCCCCCAAGATTAACAGTATTGTTTTAAGAGTTACCTTAAAGGTTTTCATACTATGAGGTAAATTTTAAGCCAGAATGTAAGTATACCTAATTACTTAATTTAAAATTAAATAATCTTGTGTTTTTAATGTACCTCATACAAAAACGTGTTTTAAACTGTTGTAACTTACTTTAATCTGAACTTCATTTCTGATTAAGACACTTTCAGCCGTAGCTAGTCAACCAGAAAACGCTCCTACCAGTTACTTCTACCATTACGCCTAATGCCCCTGCCTCGACCTGATACAACACCTGAGCCCTTTTATTGGATGCCCTAGAATAAGCTAGAAAGAGGTGAATATTTTCAGAGTTAGAGATAGGAGCTTTCTGATATAGATAAGGAATGCTTCCACACGTAGAGATTTAAAAACTATCTTTTCTCTCACGCTCTTGGAAGCTATAATATAACCTACATTTGATTGCAACTTATAAGTTATCAATTAACATTGACGAAATAATGAAATATTTTGTTCTGTATCAAAAGCGTTTTTCATTTGGTACTTCTTAAAAGATAACTAAGTTTTTTGTACCTGAATGCAATGAAAGAATAATTAATTAAGAATTTCGATAAAGAAAATAGTATTTAAATCGTAGTAATGTTTAGTTTTGCCCTGTGAAATTAAAGTACTACCAACAATAATATTGGTGTCTTTTAAGGCAATATGTTTATGATAAGGTTTTTATTTAAAGCTATTTTAATGAATTGGAAATTCTGTCTTTAGTATCAGGTAAAAACTTTGCGTATTTTTGTTATTTTCAAACCTTTCACTCCAACCGCATTGATTTAATGCTCAACACTCCCACTTTAATACCGATTTCATACCCGAAACAAGCCACTCTACCACAACAAGAAAAAAAAATCATCTCACATTCGGGATTTCTCGGCAAGGCTAAATCTTTAAGATAAATATTCATCATCCAAAGCACTCATACCAAGTGGAGTGGGGAAATGAATTCCAGGGAAAGTAATTTAATGCTCATTACCTCTGGCGTTTGGAATTTTTCGAGTAGTACTTCTCCAAAAGCCTTCCTTTTTTATTCTGTGAAGAGAGAGAGAGAGAGCACAAAATATAAACATCGCCAAGACGAGTGGGTTGTTTTAGTTAGAGTAGCAAATTAGTGCTTCTCTCTGTTTGAACGTGTGGACTAGATAGGGTGAAGTCAGGTTAAGGACGGTTTACTGCTGTTCTAAAGAGAGTTTACATTATTGGTAGCGTTCCTTGAGGGCTTTTAGTTGAGAAAACTGGTTCTCTTAGTTAAGAAGGTAGGTTCTAACTTTAGGAGTTCCTATTGGATAGTAGCATAAACTTTTGGTTTGGTTCACTTTGAGCCCTTCGAAATTAGATTGATTCCAAGCTACAAAACATTTTTAACCTTTAAGAATGTTGAACATAATTTTATTGTTTTATACTACTTCATTTCCTACTATACTTTCACTTCCGCAATTTTAAATCATGTCATACAAAGCGTTGCTCAGTTTTGTTTCGCAAAACAAAAATATTTTTAAAATAAATTAGGTTCCTTTTACAATAACATTGTTAAAAACTTACCTTCGTGTCAAAGGGAAAATAGGCTTTTTTAGTACAGAGAGACTACAATATACTTACATCACCTACATGTTTTTTTTATGATTACTAGATAAAAGGTAATGTAAAATACGCATCTTTTCAAATTTAATAAAAAAAAACCTACTTCTATACCTATACTTATATCTTCCTACTATAAAGTATTAAAAAAGATTTTCAAACTGTCAATGATAACAACTGCTCTTCTCAAAGCGTTATTCCAAGTTATATATTCTTCTCCTCAACCAAAAAAACTACACATCTTCTGACAAAGTCTTCATTCTACCAGCATCATTCGTTCCACCATCAGTATTACCTCTCCATCCAACACCGTGTTCCGCCTCTTATAATAAATCACAGAAGTACAACAACATGCGTGAGAACAAACCGACAACACAGCCAAAGCAACGCGTAGAACACCCTCGGACTAGAATCAATCGAGAGCAAACACTCGATCCTTCTCTGGAATCGAATGATTACGTGACGGGGACCGAACCAGCTTGCGTGAGTCCCTGCGTGAGGGTTCACTTATAACCTTTGCAGTGTGTTACCGTTCCTGATTTTTTTACCCTTGTTCTCTTCCGCCGTCTTAGCCCTCATAAAATATTCATCAGTTTCCTATTTATTCGAGGAGCAGACAAAGGCATGCCTGGCATTTTAAGTTAATTGCGTGTCTGCGGATATTATATTTCGCGGCTTGATTTATCTCATTTTAATTAGAGCGCGTTTTGGAAGATTTGTTTGGAGAATGCTTAGTTTTTTTATTCGTGCGTGTTAACATTATTGTTATTGTGCCTGATTTATATTCATTAAACGAAACGTGTTTTTTTTTCTTATTTAATATTAGATTACGTTTTATTTAGGCAATCGTAACCAATGGTGCTTTTTTTATTTACTTTTATCGCACTTATATTTGTGTTGAGATTTTTTAATACCGTAACTATATCCGTACTCGCTCGCAATTCATAAAGCGTAACCAGAGGATAAAAACTTTTTTTTCCTCTTTTAAGCTGAGAAATGATGCATAGGCTTCCTTTAGGGTAAAACTGTTCATCAGCAGGGATCCTTCCACTTCCTTGTTGCCCTTAAATTTTTTCTCGCAGTGGTTAATTACTTTTGGTATTAAGTCTTTGAAGAGAGGTTTTTGCAATAAGATCCCCTGTTTGCTCAAGGTCTGAGTAGGTTTTACACTGCATTGTCTTTGTTTTTTTTTTACTTAGTCCCTCAGGTTTTTCAGGCACTTCATTATCTCCAGGGCTAACGAAGTAATTTACAGCGCAAACTTGGGGGTTAAATACACGAATAAAAAAGAGGAAGCGTCTGATTCATTCTCCTATCTTGGGTTTACAAGGTATTCTTCGCCGAAAAGTTTAAATTAAAGTCTTGGAATAATGGCTCATTACATAGAAGTGTAAATAGTTCTTATTTGGGTTAATAAGAAGTATTTGTGTTAAAGATTGAGAGAGATAAAAGCGTCGTAGCCTTTTGTGGTTTATATAAACCTAATAAATAAAGGTACCTACTCACAATACTTTATAACACTTGTTTTACATAATAAACTTTTAAAAAAAGGGTATTTACTCTTTATACATCTTATATATTAAAATAATTTGGTTTTTCTTTCGGCCGGCCGCCAGGCCGCACCCCCGTTCCGATTTGGACAAACTCGGTCTTGATCGAAAGCTATCCACTCCTAGATGATCCAATAATATGTCAGGTTCCTCTAAAACCTTCCATTTTTAAATTATTCGATTTTTTCGTTTTGCCCCCATGTTAACTCTATGGGGAGGTTCCGTTCGGCCGGCCGCCAGCCCGAACCCCTGAACCGATTTGGACAAACTCGGTCTTGATCGAAAGATTTCCAACCCTAGATGAGCCAATAATATGTCACGTTCCTTCAAAGCATTCCATTTTTAAATTATAAATTTATTTCAATTTACCCCATTGTTTTCAGTTAATATTTTTACCAACACAGGCAAAACGTCTTTTAAAGAGCGTGAAGAAAATCTACTTTGAAATTATCAAACTTCAATGTTTTGACGTTTTACTAGATTTATCGCAACAGGATACTAGGCATATTGGATTTATAAAAAAAATACTGGTACAGGTTTAATTGAAGTATTACTTCTTTCTCTTCAGATGACGCATAAGAATAAATTAGTTGTGGTTAGAAAAACCTATAATTTGATTGAAAATATTGAACAGTTTGGCGCTGACGATGCAGCTTAAAAATAGTAATAAATTGTAAAAAATTTAACTGCGCTGCAAGCGTGTGATAGTAGCGAGCGAAGCTCGCATCAGCGCCAAAGGCGCGTAATCTAGCTGGTAAGACGCGGCTTTGCCGGGTCAAACCAGCTAGTAATGTAATTAATTTTATTTCATTGATTGAATGGATAAGAGTGACAGTTTTACTAGGTGAAACAAAATATTGGTACAGGTACATGGTATACTGGAAACTCTTGATTTATTATGAAACAGATACCCCTCTCCTTTTTAGGCACAGTAGTTAGACATTTGGCTCCGTTAGCTGTAGTACAATTATTTTACTCTATATCAGTGTTACGAGTCAAGATGTGGGAAGTTAAATGTTTAGTTATTGGAACTAGAGCATTTGCAATAGTCAACAAAATCCTTATTTATTGCGATTGAGCCTCTCTATACCGTTATTTTAACACATCAGTGTATTTATTAATTTAAAATACTAAATTCGCAATACTTAAGAACCTTCTCATATTATTGTAGAAATTTTACTTGGAGCATTTTTTAAGACCTTGCAGTTCGTTCGTACGGAGAAAATATTTCCAAACTGCATCTTCTTCAGTTTATCTTAGTCTATTTTATCTGGGTAAAACTAAACGTGGCTTACACATTACTACTTTCCCAAAACCATGCGTAATACGTCAATAATCCAAAATAATTATGCCAATACCCCTGTTGTTGACGCTCCATCTGACTTTCAGTAATAGTAGTAACAAAACAGCAAACTTTAACCTAAAGTTCTCCAACTCCTAACTAAACTCTTACCTCAAACACTTACCTTCGTCCTTCCTGTTAGGTAAATCAACGTAGACAAGGTGAGACGCAACAAAACAAAAGAAACTCAGCCCTTCCAATGCATCCCTCACTCATTAAAGATGCAGCGTCGCTTCCAACGACTCCATTAGCTCCCATCCGTAGCTCCTTGCGGATCTGTCGCTGCGAGTTAAGAGGGAGCTCCCGAGATTTCTCGGGATTAGCCTCCTTTTAATAGCCATCGCTCTCGTAAATCTCCGGACGCGTAATGAAAGCGGCACTTTCACAACGGATTACCTTTCCGTTTACACGCGTGTTGGGGGTCGTAAATCTGGATGCTTTGTCGGAGTAATGGAGGTTGGCGTATGTTTTGAGGGAGATGGCGATGAAGAAGTGAGGTGGGGTGAATAGATAGGAGGTGAGTCCGTCGTTCCCGAATGGTCAGTTGTTTCATAAACTCATAGGTAAATTCGGTCACTAACAATGTGGTGGTCTAATGTTCCCACCTTCCTTGAAAGACGTTTATCAGCATATTTTCAATGAAACTGAACATTTAACCCTGCTGTACTGTTGGGGTCTATTTGACCCAAATTTTTTTTCATTTGCTCATAAAAAGGAAACCCCCGGAGATATTGTCATGAAATTGCTTGACTTTGTTGATAAAGGACATAAATACGTAAACACTGAATTATTTTCATTTATTTTTATTTACAACCAAAATTTTTCAACTTATTCTTAATGTACTGTTGGGGTCAATATGACCCAATTCTAGTATTTTTTTCTTGTGCCTTCACACTTCCATATTTCTTGGAATCATTCAACGGAAACGAATTCCTTTTCGAACTTTATATGTTTATTTTTATTATTTTTTCTCGTTTTCTTTTGTGTTTGATCCACGTGTCAGGAAGGCACATGCAATAAACTCCTCTGGACCAAACGGTTGGGATATGTGAAAATGCAAATTTTTTTTTTTTTTTGGGATGTTTGTTTTTTGTTATTTTTTTTTTATTTGTATGTTTAGTTTATTGCTTTATTCATATATTTTATTAAATATAATTTAAAATATACTTATACAACTTAAGATATAATTATTTCCAAAATTTAACTTTTCATTTAAGTATTTTTGAGTTGTTCATTTGTTTTTTATTTGTATGTTTTATTTATTGCTTTATTCATATACTATTTTATTAAATATCATTTAAAATATACTTATACAACTTAAGATATGATTATTTCCAAAATTTAACCTTTCATTTAATGGTAGAAGTGATAATAATTTGAATTTGGTCATATTGACCCCAACAGTGCATGCGCGTAGCAAGTCGGAGCAGTGCAGCAGGGTTAAAAGTATCTAGAACTATAATTGAAGAAATATTTAAGAAAGATAAAGATATTAAAGATATAGGTCCTAAGAGATAATCCTTTTGCAAATCTGTTCCTTAAAATATTTCATAAACTCATATATAAATTTGATCATAGTAGGAAAGGAAGGATATGGTGATCTATAGTTCCCACTTCTCTTTAAAGACATTTATCAATACACTATTCAATGAAATTGAATATTAAAAGTTAGAAAGAAAAGAACTATAATTGAAGAAATCTTTAAAACACAAATTAAGAATACATGAAAGTCTTAGGTCCTTAGATAACGCTTTTGTAAATCTGAAAAATATATTATTCTAATCTTTGATAAATTTGGAAATCTTGCAAAGATGTACAAATACGTATGTACGTTTTTTGTATAATACTTATATTTTCTAAAAAGTATTAAAATAGATTCATAAATGTGGAATTTCTCATTTTTTATCCAAATTAATCATTACCTTAACCATTATTACCATACCATCAACCATTATTTTCTTTAAAAAACTCAAAATAAAAAAAATTTTAAAGTATTTAAATTTGAAAATTATATAATCTACTTTATTTTAAAGAGATGATTGGAATTTCCATATCTCTATCACTCTTTAAAAATTATATCTCACTAGGTTTTTATATCTTAAACTAATGAACAAACTTTTTACACCGATAAAAATAAACAAAAATGCATTGCCACATTTTTCAATTTTAAAAAGTTTTGAATGTTATAGAATACGGGGAAAGTTAGAAAATTTTTTTCTCCTAAACTTATAACTAAAGATTATGATTACATGTTAGCACCTTGGACATAATTACGTCGGAAACTAATTTAAAACCATCCAAGCAAAGATAAAAAGCAAGTTTTTGTGCAATTTGTTGAGTTATTTTACTATATTTTAGATTTAATATACATCAAACTTTGCGATAGAGAGTGATAAAATTCTTTCAAATATACTAATTAGATAGTATACCTACTGTATGACAGTTTCAACTGCATAAAATGCATTCAATCAGAAGAACAATGATCTTTACCGTAATTTCTTAATTTTAACCGAATTGATCAGGCATTTTAGATTTAGTAGTTTTGCTTTAAGTGAGAGATATAAGGTAATATATTTTCGCAACAAAAGGTTCTATCGACTTTGTTTGGATATTTTATTCTAGCTATGAAACATTTGATAATGAGACAGAAACACTATTTTTAGCTAATTAGTACAACCACTAAAACTTTGCTAAACTATATTCGCATTTACTATTTATTCCATGATAATTGTCTTACGATTGCATATAACAAACTTTTTAACCTCTTTAAAAAAATTTCCTATAAGACACATACTTTTTATTGAAAAAAAACTAAATTGTATGTATAACTATATTTTATAACCCAAATCTGACGTAGTCAAGGAAAGGCATTGAAAACGATGTTTTCCAATCCAACCGATGTTTTCAAAAGATCATTTCCAATTTTTTGAAAAAAACTAGTACAAGTTAAATTTAGGTTATTATTTCTTTTAGAAAACAGTTAATAGTTGTTTTAAATAAAAAAAATATTTTCTCAAACAATTACTTTGATCATGGAAATGAATATCTATTGTTTCCGTATTACTAGATAGAGACAAAACAAAATATGAGCTTCGTATGCAGTATGAACTAATTAGATATTCCTTTTTTTATAGGTAGAGACCAAAGTTCACCTGAACCTACATCTCTCCAAAATGTGTCCTAAACCAGACATCCAAGCCCTGCCATTGCTGTACCTTGCATTTCCCACCGAGTCATCGTACCTATACCTCCTCTCTCCGATGCAGTTCTCCTAATAAATGAGGCATGGGCGGAAACAGAGCTCTGAGCCATCAATCACCACAAAGAAATTAAGCTCTTCCTGATGACAGCTATTCATCAATTTATGACAAACAAGCTCCCCCATCATACGAAATCAATTGATGTTGGCATGCTCCTGCATATGTGTATCCAGCGTGTGACAAAGGAAAGGAGTGTCTTTCTATTTCTAGCTTCGGAAAACAAATGTTGATGTCGGAATTCTTAATTTATATTCGTTATTGAACTTTAATGTTGTTGAGTTCTGAATACTACTATTTTATGCGATTATTCTGACTATTTATTTTTTAATATTAATTTTTTAGGACAAAATTATAAACGTTTGAGTTGAAAGTTTTCAAACATCTATTTTCATATCTTGAGTACGCTAGTTTCAATCGTATTTTAAAACAGAATTTTTCTTTTAAAATTTTGGTATTGTTTAAAATATTTTTTAACTAGCAAAACTCTCGGATAGATTGTTTAATTTATTTCAAAAAACGAATAGTTATTTACTGTAGTACTGATTTCAAAATCTAAAAGGTTGATGGCCTAGAATCGTAAACTATTTTATTTTTATAAATAGAGTATAGTACCAATTATAATATATTATAGTTTCACTCATTAAAGAATATTATTGAATGTTTTTTTTATTCTTAAGTTAAAAGAATACACTTCTTTCCTTTGTCATTAAGCAGATGAGAGGAGTTATCGTTAATGATACACCATACAGGAGGATAGTTTAAATTGTAGTGAGAAAATAGCTTTTCCAATTAATATCTCTTATTATTAATTGGTAATTATTTCGAATTCAATGAAAGAAGCCCCTTTTCAGCAAACGAGAACTTTTTCTTGAAGATTATTAAAGTTTAAAAAGAGATGTTTACTTTGTCAACGGTACTGACATAGTAAACATTATCAAAATTGGAAGATTTGATTATGATTTACGTCATTTGAAGTGGCGAGATTCCAACAATGAGTAAAGAGTTGAAGAATACACTCGTTTGATTTGCTGTGAATCAAAAATGATGTCGTTGGCGTTGTGGATTCTAGTGGCGACGAGCACCTTGGCGAGTGGCTCCAACTACTCCCAGTGCAAGGACGGTATGATCATCCCCGTGTGGACCCCCACCACCAACCTCAGCAAGGGGGACGTGGTGGCACGGGGGGTGATCTACTTCGTGGCGCTCGTGTATCTATTCGTGGGGGTGTCGATCATCGCCGACCGGTTCATGGCGGCCATCGAGGTCATCACTTCCAAGGAGAAAGAGGTGGTCATCAAGAAGCCCAACGGGGAGACGCAGACGATCAGCGTCCGGATCTGGAACGAGACCGTGTCCAACCTGACTCTCATGGCACTCGGGTCCTCTGCACCCGAGATCCTCCTGTCTGTCATAGAAGTCATGGGTCAAGGGTTCGAGGCTGGTGAGCTCGGGCCCGGGACTATCGTGGGCAGCGCGGCCTTCAACATGTTCGTGATCATCGCCATCTGCGTGTGGACCATCCCTTCGAACGAGAACAGAAAGATCAAGCACCTGAGGGTGTTCTTCGTCACCATGACGTGGAGCGTGTTCGCCTACATCTGGCTCTACCTCATCCTCACCTGGTCTTCCTTCGGGGTCATCGAGGTGTGGGAGGGGATCGTGACGTTTCTCTTCTTCCCCACCACCGTGCTCACAGCATACATCGCCGACCGGCGGCTCCTCATCTACAAGTACCTCTCTAAAAAGTACCGCATGAACAAGAGAGGGGTTATTGTAGGGGGCGAAGGGGACGAGCCGCCGCCCCCAGGGGCCGCCGTCGAGATGGGAACCCGAGGGGCCACCCCCGTGGTCAACGAAGGGGCGTACGAGGACGACGAGGAGGTGAAGGAGTTCGAGGAGCACCGCCAGCAGTACATCCAGATCCTGAGGGATCTCAGGCGGAAGAACCCAGACAAGTCCATGGAAGAGCTGGAGCTGATGGCCAGGGAGGAGATCCTGGAGAAGGGGCCGAAGAGCAGGGCGTTCTATCGCCTGCAGGCGACCAAGAAGCTGACCGGAGGCGGGAACCTCATCCGCAAGAAGCTGGACAAGCCGGAGCCGGAGAAGGAGGAGTCGAAAGAGACGATCCGGGACGACACGTGCCGGATCTACTTCAGCCCGGCACAGTACACCGTGATGGAGAGCGTGGGCCAGTTCGCCGTGGGCATCGCGCGCTCCGGCGACGCCTCGCACTCTGTGTGCGTGGACTTCGAGACGGAGGACGGGTCGGCCGAGGCCGGCTCCGACTACGAGCCGCTGGCCGGCACGGTGGTCTTCCGCCCCGGGGAGACCCTCCAGCAGGTATACATCACGGTCATCGACGACGACATCTTCGAGGAGGACGAGCACTTCTACGTGCGGCTGAGCAACGCGCGCTACCTCAACCCGCCGGACGCCATCCCGCGGGGGGCGGCGAACGGCGCGGTGCGGCCGCTGCGACCGCCCCCTTTGGAGCTGGGGGCGGTGGCCACGGTGGTCATCCTGGACGACGACCACTCGGGCGTGTTCGGCTTCGGGGAGGCCACCATGCAGGAGGTGAGCGAGTCGGTCAGCGAGTTCCGTCTCAAGGTGCTGCGCTGCTCCGGCGCCAGAGGCAGGGTCATCGTGCCCTTCAGGACGCTCGAGGGCACTGCCAAACACGGGAGGGACTACAAGCACGTCGAGGGGATACTCGTCTTCGAAAACAACGAAAATGGGTGAGTACCTCTTTCTACTTAACAACTAGTACAGGTGTGTGGCGTTAATGTAAGTGTGTTAAAATTGCGTGGTGTTAAACGTGGTGTTAAAATTGCGCTACTACTATTAATAGGAAAGTACAAAAAGACAGACACATTTTGAAAATCAATAACTAATACACGGTTTGTTGCGTCCTACAAGCCCGGTGGCTTAGTAGTAGCGCATAGCTCTTCCGTGCCACAGGTCTGGGGTTCGATTCCCGGGTCCCGGGTTGGGCAAGGTCAACTTAACCTTTCATCCCTTCAGTGGGTCGATGAATTCAGGCCCAAGCGTGCTTGGGAACTAAACACTGGGGGTCTTGCATTAGACTGACCATCTAACCGGGACATATGTCTTGCAACCCAGGGCCCCCACGGCCAGGAGAACGAAGCGGGGCTTCGTAAGCCTTGACCCACTAGGGCTGTTGCGCTAATGAGTTTATTTTAGTTTTGTTGCATCCTACTTCTAACAGTCTCAGAAGTAGGATGCAACAAACCGCGTATTTATTTGAGTTTTAGTTTTTAAGTTATTAGTTACTGATTTTTAAAATGTGTCAGTCTTTTTTTTGGGACACCCTGTAGCATAAAAGCAAGCTTAAACAATCCAAAATAGCTCTGAATAATAGTTATGTTTGAGATTATACCAAAAGGGAAAATAATAAGATATATATCCTTGATTTGAAGAGTGTATAATTTAATTTTAAGGAAGTTTCACTTGTATTAGTTTTTCATTGCATATGGTACTTCCCTTTATTAAGTTCTAAGTTAGTCTTTATACCTTTAGACTCTTATTTGGAAATTTTAAAACCAAGAAAGTTTTACCAAACAGGATACTCGGTAAATGTTTTTCGTTTAGCATTAACTGTTTATTTTATTAATAATTTAGGGAGAAGGCTAAAATTTTGACTTTTTAAAATGTGTTTAAATGTAAACTATTCTAATACTAAAAAGTTAAGAACATGAAACACAGGAGATTTATATTTAATATTTTATTGTCTTTTACGTTAGGTATTGTCTACAAAGACGTTTCCATAATTATTCTTCACATAATATTGATAAAATGAATTTTTCAATCTTTCCCCCCTCTCAGATTTCAATAATAAAACCAAAGATTTCAATAATATTACTCGAGATTTCAATAATATTACTATTATAAAAGATTTCAATAATAAATTACTTTGTTACTTTACTACCATGATAAAGCACAATTTTTAAACTGAGTTGGAAAATCCTATTATTATAATACTGACCTATTAACAGGTTATATGAACCTATTATTTGATTTAGATTGTAAAATTTCTATAGATTGGCTACTATTTTGCAACTTAAAAATGATACAAGTACTAAAATGTGAAGATTGACTCGGTTATAACTATCAGTGAGATAATTTTAGAATTTTTTCATAAATAACATTCTTTAAACGAAAATTATTAAAATACTTTTCAATATGTTGACTTAATAAAATTATTCAAAAGGTCTGAGTTAATTAAGTAATATATAAGTACTTAAGGATCTATTTGAAATTAACCTAATTATATACGGGAAAGTTGGGCATATTGGCACATTTTTCAACAAATTATGTATTTATTTTATTTTAAAAAGTAAAATAATATCATATTTAATTATGAAAAGCTATGTTTAATAATCTAATGTCCTTATTCTTTGTTACTCCGCAAATTATCCAAATTCTTAATCCCGAGACAGAATCAAAACAATTTCTACTTACTAATTTGATATATTCCCGCCAATATATTATACCTCACTAGTCTAAAAATAGCTTTTCCATCCAATTAAGTAATTGTAATTTCTGTGATCCTTTAAAAAAAATATTTCAGAAAAAATGCAAGCATAAAAATATTTCTTTTAATATTTTAAGCTAAAAGGCTGTAATGAAAGATTCTATTATTCAGAGTCACGCTTAACCACTCGTTGCTATAACGAACAGTTAGGAACCGTAAACAGGTGGTGTTACGGTTAGGGTGACACTACATTGAAGAGTATACGTTGGTCATTATAACTCTGTTTATCGTACTATTTCTGATTCTTTGTTTTGATAGCAATTTTTTCATGTTCATTGATAAACAATTAGAATACAAAACTTAAAAAGTGGTTAGGAGCAATAGTGTGTAAGTCTAGGTAGGATTTTTAATTTAGGTAATGTTTGGCAACACAAATTAACTAGAAGAAGGGTTGGAAATTATACAGAAATGTAATAACAACAAAATTCTCTATAATAATCCTAGCAGGTTAAAAAAAGAAATTAATTTGCATATACATTCCTCATAAACAAATCAGACTTTTCAAAAAAAAAATACAGAGCATAATTTTATGAAAGTTTTTACCGAGTTACCTAATAATTTATTGAAGTTTTCTTTATAATTTATTGAATGAAATTCCATGTTGTACTTAATTTTAATTTCAAATCATAATGAATTTATTCTTTAAAAGGATTTTACTCAATTAATTATTAAATATGTTTCAAAGGAATTTGTTAAGCATGCAAGTATTGCTGACTATGGCAAAATACCATCTTCATAAATTTTATAAAAGGAATAAACTATCGAATATGCATAGTTTTCAAATGGAAATTCAAAACAATACATTCATGTATTTTTATTTATTCGAATAATAAATAGAAATTGCAATTACATTTCAATGCTAATATATTCTTAATGGATTCTTGTGAAATCAAATTCGACCTTTACATTTAAAATTATCACTTTTTGGAGTTATATTAAACGCATTAAATTATAATGTCCGTTGTGAGGAACAACCTAAAACATAATAAACAAATTCATAATATATGTGAAACATTTAAAATAAAATATGCCTTGCTGTCGTATTTAAATTTTTAATTTATTCGTTTGATCATTTATTTGTTGTCAGTTTTACTCTAAGGTATTACAAGTAGATACTATTAACTTTTGTAAATTTATATGTGACTAATTTCAAACTGAAAATCAATATAAAATTCCAATTTGTAGTATTATTAAGAAAAACCTTGAAAACAGTTATGTTCATGAAAAAAAAACTTTAAAATAATTTTAAGACTCACCAAAAAGTCTTTTACGCACGCCTTTATCATAAACATTCGCAATATTTTCGATTCTTTCGAGAAACTTTCAGTATTCTTATTTTCTTGGGAACACGTACTGTGGACGCGCTATTTCTCGACAAGCGTCATTACTACCGGAGCAAATGCATGTAATTGCCCAGGTTCTATATTTAAAACATCTCTTCCACGCCTCACGATTTTTGACGGTTAGCACTGATGGAAAGTGGTATATTGATTTTTCTGCATTACATTATTCTATCTGATGAAGAAAAGTTTATTGCGATTTAGTGCTAGGCACGATTATATTGTGAGTCTGAGAAAGGCTCTTTCTAGCTTTTAAAATTTTTGTGGGTTTTGCTTCTATTGCTTCTACTAAGAATATTAACTATCGTTATGAGTTTCATCATAAACTTCTTTTTAAGCTCTTATAACTATTAAACTATCACATTTATAACTTACCGTCATTTTATAAACACGTCATTTAAATTAAAATAAGTTTACAGAACATTTTTTGGTTTATGTTTGTAGTTTAATAAATGGAGTTTTGTGTTCTAAGTTTATTCTACTAAAATGATTGCTTTGAAGTTTTGCGTTCTAAATTTATTCTTCTACTAAAATTATTGCATTGAAAGGGATATCCCATCACCAGTATAAAATGAAAGTATCAAATAGAATTTTTTTCACCACATTTTTAGCAAGCTTTTAATAAAAAAAATGATCTTGTCCAAGCTCTTATACCTCTTCATTTGTGTACAATAGTTTCCATTCCAATTCGTTGTAAAAGTATAGCATGCCACTACATAAACTGTCCGTGTCCAATACCTTATCTACCTTTATTTCTTCACTATAAGACACAACCTTTTCTATAACGTTGTTTTACAGGGTCGTTAAGTTGAGAATATTTGACATTTATTGTCCCAAACACTATATTTTCGGATTAACCCCTAAAGTGTACCTATCATTGAACCAGAGAATTGCACATAAATTCCTCTAAAGTGAACCAATTTTTCGCTGTCTCTTCGCAGCCCCCAAAGCCTATGCTCGTTATCCTACACGCAATAATCCAGAAATACGGAGCATAGTTCCTCCTTTAATAATGGATAAGAGGGTAGAGAATGCATCTTAAACCTCCAAAGCTCTCTGCCTTTTTTCAATGGAGAAAAAAAAATAGGGAATAAAATATTCACCGTGAGAGAGAAAATCCCCTACATGATGGGGGTTGTCTTTCCCATAAATATTAATACCGGGACCTGTGTCAATATTTCGGCCAAAACTTATGTCTTTATTTATGGCGTCGTGAATTTCACCTGAGAGGCTTTTGAGAGCACTTTTTGTTTTCTTCTTTGTTCGGTTTTTGTTCTTCCAACTCATGCCGCACATATTAGGCGGTGTCAGGTTCTTAGAAAGATTTGTTGCGGGTTTTTCGGTGTGATGAAATACTTTGTTGATGTATTGAAAGGGAAACGTATTTGCAAAGAAAAGTATGAAAACTAGTTCCCAATGTTTACTGTTTGGAAGATATTTATTTCTCTTTAGGTATGATATTGCAAGCTAAAATGTGTAAACCTTAGGATATATCAAGTTTAATGTCAAAGCAATTTCTCTTTATATTCTAGACTTTTTCTATAGTTTTTAAGAAAACTTTTAAACAATGTCACAAGTTATACAATGTCGTTTACAAGAACTAGGTATTAGAACTATTTAGATATTTTGACTAAAAAATTTTAGAAACATTTGACTCTGAAAAGAAATGTAAACCTTAGGATATATCAAGTTTAATGTCAAAGCAATTTCTCTTTATATTCTACAATGTCACAAGTTATACAATGTCGTTTACAAGAACTAGGTATTAGAACTATTTAGATATTTAGACTAAAAAATTTTAGAAACATTTGACTCTGAAAAGAAATATGTGACATTAATGATAAAACCTTTATAATATATCTTAAAATACATAATCCTAAGTATTTATAACTTAGTTGCTTTTTTGTTGTAAATACCCCCAGAAATCCTAGGCTAATTTTGTACTTATACTTTTTCTTTCTATTAGGTCCATCTACAAAAAAGGCAATATTAAATTTATTAATTGATTCTACCAAGAATCTTTAGATATAGATGAACTCACTACTCGGACGGAGAGGGTCTTGATTCTACCCATGACTAGCAAATTGAAACGAGGCCAAAAATTTTAAAAAATGTTGTTGACAAGAAAACTTAAAAATTACAAGCCATGATATTAAGCTTTAATGATATTAAGATTGAAATTTATAGCCGATGGATTAAGGTTATAAAACTCTCGTGATAGACATCAAATTGTAGTAGTTTTGTGTAAATGCTTAGTGAAAAATTTTACAAAAAGTAGTAAAATTCTCTAAACATCTAAAAAAAAGATTAAAAGGTCTAACTTCTTCCCCGAACTATCCCCGTAGATTAAAAAAACGACCTACACTCAATACGATTGGTTTTTCCTTCTGCTAAAAAAATGGAAGAAAACTTCTTTCAGCACCCTCAATCGCAGAAACTTCTGACCAACTCTTTCCAAAGGTTTCATTCTTCCGTTTATAGCTCCCTCGCAAATAAAAACTACCATTTTTCCACCATCGAAGTCTGTTTTACAACTTTGTTAGCTCATATTGGCTAGAGGTATGTGCTATAAAAAAATCCGCGCGGGTGGATCTTAAATGACTTTGGCCCGTTTTTCATTCAGAAACTCTTTATCACGAGTGTGGAAAGTTATAACGAGAATTAAATTGTATTACCTTATGCCCGTTTTTTACCACTGACCGTAATTTCATTTGGTTGCCTCGTTTCCAGTTAATCCGTTTTCGAAAGAAGTTTTTTCCCCCATCACTCAGAACGTGGATGGTTGACTTTTTTTATGAATATCATTAAGCATCGTGATGAAGGTAATAAGGCTCGTTTAAGGAGTGCTGGATGTAGTTATGCGATTAGAAAAACAATTATTAAAGGCATAGCTTTTGCTATGGCTAATATTAATATTCTTGAGTGACATTACCCCAAAATGTTTAAAAGGAAAACAATATTAGTAAAATGAATATGATTTTTTTATAGGATTCTTATGTATTTAATTCTTTGATATAACAAATGGCAAAACAAAATCTGATTATTTAGAATTTATCATATACTAACTTAGACAAAATGAAATAAACTGCATTTTATTAGCCCTTAACATTTAAGGTGCAGTTTTTAACGTTTGGAATTGCTGTAAAAATATACTTAAAACAAATTAAATCAGTGTTATTTAATTGAAAATTCAATTTATATAGCGGAGTTTACTAAATTAAACACACTGTGTTAGAAAAACAATTATTTGCTAATTGTTATTTAATGAATCGCATTCATCTGAGATTGATTGTTTTGAGTTCTTCAGCGCTGTAATATATTAAAACTTTCATGAGTTAAGAAAATATTTTTAAAGGACATTATTTTTCTTGCATCTTGTTGATTATATTTTTCCCTTTAATTTAACAAAACTAAATTTATTGGCAAATAAATTTTTTTCCACTTTAATTACTTTTTTCCTATTTTCATAATAAAACAGTAGATTAATTCTTAGTTTTATAAATTCTTTTCTGTCATTATAAATGTGCCAGATACGAACTCCTATTTCATTGACTTAAATTAAAGTAGACTTCTCATCGCCCGATAACAAATATATCCATTGCTCCTTCGATAAGATTCAAAGACGCTGCTTCTCCAGTAATCTTTAAAAATAACTATCTTCTTCCCGATCTTTAACAGGGAACCAAGTAATTCCACATTTCTTGGAACTCTATTTCTTTCCAAAAGATTACCACAGCGTTTTCAATTGAATTTCCTGGTGTCTTTGGGGTGGTCAGTATAAAGATCTAATTCTGTTACATCCATTTTCTTTCCCGGAAGTTTCCATTAAACTTTGGTAATAGAAAAATGTTTGAAGGAGCTGTTTTATTTGTTGTTTAGTAGACATTTAGTTCAAATCTTAAGGCTGCCAATTAGATCAAGAGTTAAGTATAGTATTTACGTCTTGTAGTATTGATGTTTACTTGGGGTAACATTATAATGGTGAAATAATTTATTTCCTTTTCGTTATTTATTACCAGATTTTCTGCTGTGTAAGTAATTACCATACTTATCTAGTAAAGATTGTAAACTTTATACAAGGGTAGATATAACTTAGTGTTCCTGATTTATTGAATTTTTAACAACTTTCAACATAATATTCTTGGTTAAAATTAATAAATGCGTTTTAAATAAACTCAATACATCTTTTATATCATCGTTTTGTTTTCTGCTTTACATAAGTTAGTCTGGTCTGTTAACCTTAAAAGGTTTACCACGGCTACTATCAAAGCTACTAAATTTACAGCTAATTTTATAACTTTGTCCAGTGTGTAAATATTAGGCCAATTTTTTGGGGTAAACAGACCATACTAAGTTTATAAATTGGTTATTTGTCACAGTATTATTTATTACAGACTAAATTATTGTGTTTTTATAAAAAAAAAAAAACATTATATTTTTGGTATTTTTAGTGAGCAAATTTGTATTATTGGTTGATATTCTAAATAACTTTACTGAATTACTACATACATTCTACGCAAATGAAAAAAGGCGTTTTATTTATGTGGAGTAAGAAGTATGATTCCTATATTCAACCGATAGTTTTCTCGGATCATTCTACACTAGAATCGCCTCTTCACTATCAGAAATATCTCACATGAATCAATCTCTCAACCCAAAAAAGCCAATGTTCCCGCCCCGACCTCTTGAGAAGGATGCCGTCGACCCGCCACCAGAATCGGCAATGCGCCACCGAGGGGTGCAGCCCCCTCCTTTTGGCATCGCTCCAGACGACACCCTCACTCTGTTTGGGTTGTGCCCTCCTTCTGCCGAAGAATAGATCCTTCTTCTTCGGGGGCTGTGGGTGGGTTTGGCTTTTGGCGATTTGTCTGATAGAGTGGTGGGTTATTGTGACCGTTCGGGGTTTTTTTTGTTGTGGTTTTTGTTGGGAGAATGTTAGTCTGGTCCCAAGTAGCATGGAACCTTACGGCGAACCTTTTCCTTTTATTGTTATTGGGACATTACAAAAACCCAACAAATGGTTGGGTTGCGGAAACCATAGAAACCATTGGAAAACAAAAGAATGCCTTTCTGCGCATGCGTCATGTTCACTCGGCATGACGCGACAGAATTCTCGCCTTTCAAGATGGACGCCGCCAACCCAAGTTCAAGTGAGTAGTATTTTAAAACTTTTTATCTTATTTACTTTTAACCTCGATTGGGATGATTTATAATCACCGGTTCATTGCATGAATTTGATCAAGCACTCAATCCGGAAAATGTATGTAAACAAATCCAATCCAATCATTGCGTGGATTTGTTTACATCCTTAATGTTGTTAAATTCGTTTTCAGCAAAAGTATTTTGGACGAGATTTCTCTTCTTTGTTGTTTTTCCTGAAAGTTTCTTTTCTTTCTACCTCTCATAAGCAACCGAGTTCTATGAGTGGTGGTAAGTTCAAAACGTGAATTTGAATGAGTTGGGATGTGAAATAAATTGTAAGATCCTGACCTATGTTTCCAATACTAATCGTAGCTTTTAATGACATTATTTTAAAATTTGAGTTGAGACATTAATATTAGGTGCATGTTATGCTTTCTGTAGTTGTGTTAATGACCTATTATGTTTAAATTTCCTCAAAATTTTCAAAATCTGATTAGTTTTTGTATACAGTGTATGTAAATATCATATATTTACTACACATTAGGTAACTCTTGATATCTTTATCACCCTTGATCCCCTTGATCACAAAAATATGCGAGCTTTGTAGGCCTTGGTCATTAGTGCGCTAATGAGCTTATTGTAATCTTTTCATAATTCAATGTTTTGATAAAGTTATAACATCCCTTTGACTGAAGTAGTAATCTAGGTCGACAAATGGTGAGGCATTTCATTTGCCATTCATTGTTAGCATATTGTTTTGAAAATCTATCTATCCTAAAATAGATTGATAATAACCGATTTGATACTAAATAGTTTCAAACAGCGTAACTTGAGTGTTTGCTTTAAAATGACACTATGTAGTCCAAATTCAAAGTAGGTATTTAAAATGATGATAGAATGAGAATAGAACATATAAAACTAATACATTAGTGACTCATTTTGTATGATAATGTTATAAATTTGGCCTTCAAATGGGATTCATGACATCACTGACAAGAAAGGTTGGAATCTAGAATAGTTGCAACGTATTCAAAACAGGTCCTCCATGGCATACAGCTACTGCCAATTTAAACAGTCGTCAAACTTTGCGACTGCTCTACAGCTCTTTAGACAATCTCCCTAATTGCCGTAAATTCCCTTTTTGAATCTTTTAGAGATAATTTATCTTCAACGACTTACATTTAATCTCGTGTTCTATTATTAATGGTACTTATCCGTTAGCTGGGCACAAATGTCGCCAATTGTGAACTAAATGCTCGCCAAGCAAAGCGAATGACAATACAGTCAAGTGAAAACTAAACAAATGCAGTAGGCGACAGTTGGAACAGAGAATTTCTTAATTCATTCTAAATTTTTTCGCTTGCGCTCGTTTAACGGATAAGAACCATATTAATTATTCACCCCTTTATGGGAACAGATTTGATGTAGGTTGAATGGTCACCAGTGGTGGATCCAGGGGGGTGGCATTCTGGAAAGTGCCCCTCCTTGGACCCAAACATACTCATAAGTACGAAAAAAGTCTCAAAATGAGTTAAAACCCAACTTTTGCAGGTCAAGTTTCAAAATTTTTTCTGGGGGAGGACCCTTATAGCCCCCAGCAGTACCAAAAGGGGATCTTGAGTGATACCTTTTAGAAAATCCCCAACATTTTGACATTTTTCTCGAAAGGTAAAGGTGATAGTCTGAAAAAGTGGCCTCTTCCTTGGAGGCGTGCTGGATCCGCGCCTGATGGTCACTGCTATAGAGCATTCGCCAAGTTGGCAGTCACTGTGAAAGACCTATACCAAATCTGTTCCTATTTATGATACATATTCATTACATATTTTTATAATGTTTTGTTTTAGATTCTGCAATAGGATGAATATTATGCTCCTGAAATTTGAAGGAAGTTATGTTCCACCTCCATCTACCATTTTGCTGGTCATTGGCCATAAGTAAGTAAATCAAATCAAAACTTCTAAAAGTTATCTCATGTCACCTTAGATGTAGGTGAATCTTTTATGAACAGTTCCTTAAAAAAATTTGTGATTGGGTTTTGCTACGTTAAGATTAGAACTTTTCATTCATTGGGGGAACTAAAAACAGCTGAACACCAAGTAGTATCTGTGCTTTAAAGCAGTGGTCTCCAACCCCTGGTCTGCGGAACGATGCCGGTCCGTGGATCAAATGGTACAGGGCCGCGGGTCGACCATTTCATTAAAAATGAATTTAAATTCTTAGGGTTTATACTCCAAATTAAAAACATCTGTGTTTCATTAAATTTTATTTATTTTAAAAAGGGGCCCGAAGGTAGTGACATAAATCATGCACACCATGAGAACTATCTTATTTTTCCTAGCAAACTGAATAAAAACGCTTCATTAGAAATCCATAAATTTTTATATTCTTTTTTTGTGGCGAACTTGTTCAACCCGGAAGTAATGGTGACAGTTGTCTGAGTTTTTTGTTACAACTATAAGTTAATGAAAAGAAAATCCATAAAACAGTACATTTTTCTGCGAACCGGAAAGAAAAATAAAGAAAAAGTGTAATAATATCAATGCGCTTTGTTGGATTCATCTTTTTGTAAAGAATTGAAAATTCGCGTATTTTAAACTTCCGAAAATCCCATTACATTGAAAATGAAACCAAAATCAATGCCACCCCCAGCGGGCCGCTGTAAAATTATCAAACGTTGACCGGTCCTTGGTGGTAAAAAGGTTGGGGAACACTGCTTTAAAGCACCATTTGTTTATCTGACAACCTAAAAACATAAATTATGTGCCATATCCTATTTACTTAACACATTAGTTGTTCTTGGGGTCCTACCCAGAAGTGGGTTCAATCGCCAAGCGAAGCAAGCAGTGCTAAAGATCAGTTGTCAAACCCATTGATTGCATATTTGCGAGCTTATGCGATGTGATTTTCTCATTGCCATTGTCATGTACCTCTATGCCGCTTGCTTATTGGGTAGAAAATAAAATGTTAGTTTGAAGAGAGATCGTAATTGCCGAAAATTTTATGATTGAATGTTTTTAATTTCAATTTGAAGGTTTAAGTAATTTGAATTTTTTTATACTTCCTTAAACTTTGAGTTATCAAAGAGCAATTACTGCGGACTAAGCATTAGCTTCCTGGCCTGTATACGATGTAATGGGTTTATCGTTGGGTCGTAATTTTATTATGATTCCGAAGTTGTTAAATAACTTTTTTCATCTCTATTTTCTTCTAATAATGAGGTAAGTTTGTTTATTCTACCTGTTATTTCTTGTAATTTCAAATGAATGTTAGCAAGCGTCATGATTTGGGTGGTTAACCAGGGTTTGTTTGTTGATGTTTATTCAAGTTAGTATTGGGTTAATTTTCAAAATATCCATGTTATTGATATTCATATTTGATTTAAACCACTTTTAAAAGAATAGCAGTAAGACACAGTATCATGAAAGAAGTGTTTATTTATTTTTGTAAATACACGACATTAGTCATGACATCACTTGCTTGTTTATAAACATTAATTCCATCCGTGATTGGTTCCGTATGGAATTACTTCCAGTCACGTAACCAATCACGGATGGAATCAACGTTTCTAAACAAGCAAGTGACGTCACACTAATATTGTCTATTGCATACTGTTTGTTTACACCCCACAACAGGGTTTGTTTACACCCCACAACTGTTTGTTTACAACCCCACAACAACCGTACCCAAGGGGGGGGGGTTAGGGGTTCAACCCCCCCCCCCCCCCCGAAATTTTGACAGCAATTTTTATACTGCTATTTTTCTTGAAAATTATGTCTCACAAGGAGCGATATCCTCTTCGGGTATAACCCAAAGGGTCTCAAAATGAGTCAAAACCCTACTTTTAAGGGTAAAATTTCTAAAATTTTTCTGGGGGAGGACCCCCAAACCCCCTCGAAATTTTGAAATCTATTAAGTATACGGTTTTTCCTTCAAACTTGTGTGATTTATAAGGATCGGTCCTCTTTAATGTAACCTAATATGTCTCAAAATGAGTTAAAATGCCACTTTTAGGGGAAAAATTCAAAATATTTTCTGGAGTAGGAACCTAAAAACCCCCTTAACATTTCGCCATTTATTACAATATACCTTCTTTTTACCTTGAAAATTCGGCCGCTTACAATGAGTGGTGCTCAATGGGTGTAATCTAAAGGGTCTCAGAAATGAGCTAAAACACTCTTTTGGGGGGCAAATTTCCAAAAATTTTTAATTGTTATACTATTTAAGTATTTAGTATTGGGTTAATTTTCAAAATATCCATGTTATTGATATTCATATTTGATTTAAACCACTTTTAAAAAAATAGCAGTAAGACACAGTATCATGAAAGAAGTATTTATTTATTTTTGTAAATAGACGGCATTAGTCATGACGTCACTTGCTTGTTTGGAAACGTTAATTCCATCCGTGATTGGTTCCGTATGGAATTACTTCCAGTCACGTAACCAATCATGGATGGAATCAACGTTTCTAAACAAGGAAGTGACGTCACACTAATATCGTCTATTGCATACTGTTTGTTAATACCCCACAACTAGGATGTTATAATTAAGTAAATACAAGAAACTATTTAAATCAAAAGGAATTCATTGTTTTTAAAGAATTTGCTCCTTCCTAATTGCTGTGGATTCCCTTTTTGAATCTGTTAGAGATAATTAATCTTCAACGACTTACATTTCATCTTGTGTTTTATTATTAATTATTCACCCCTCTATGGGAACAGATTTGATTTAGGTTGAATGGTCACTGCTTTAGAGCATTTGCCAAGTTGGCCGTCGCTGTGGAGGACCTTTATCAAATCTGTTCCAATTAATGATATTCAAAACATTTATTACATATTTTTATTATATTTTTTTTAGATTCTGCAATATGATTAATTTGAAGGCTTAGAAGAAATGTTCTATCACCTGCCATTTGCTGGTTATGAGTAAGTATGTCAAATTAAAACTAAATTTAATGAACTATCTTTCTAAGTTGTTATTTAAAGGACTCTTTTTGTTTTAAAAGTCGTTATCTCAAAGTGACAGGGGAGGGAGGGGGTCAGAAATGTTGGGGAGAAAGTGACATGTTTTATGGACACCCTCCTTAAAAAATTCACTGAAAATTTGTGATTGGGCTTTGCTACATTGAGATTATAACTTTTCATTAATTGCAGAACTTAATATCTGAAGACCAAGTAGCATTGTGCTTTAAAGCAACTTTTTTTCTCAGGTAGCAGCCTCCCCCGCAGTGATTACACCTACAGCTCATCGCCAGTCGCTCCAGCCAGTGCCCTATGACATCAATGCCCGGACCTCTCCTGCCACCCCGGAGTCTGTTTCCACCCAATTCCATCGTAAGTTTCTGCTTTTTGGATTACTCAATTGATACTGTCGCATAGCTGCCAAGTACTCAGATTTTATTGGAGGGTTCTTATGTATTATCCCGTTGACAGTGCCGCTGAATTCAAAAAATTGGTTAAAGGGCCATTCCATTGTGACGGGTGTGACATTCAGAGAAAATTTTAGAGGTTGTATCTAAATTTTGAGGGATATATTAACCATTAAATCCCTGAAAAATATTTTTATTATGTTCTTCTATGCTAATACTTATTTATCAAAGCAAAAGTAAAACTAAAAAGGAGATAAGAAAACGCAGTGCCCCACTTTTTTTTTATTGCTACATGTTCAAATTAAAATTTTTTATTCATTGGTGGAACTTGCATCATGCATTAAAACATCTTTTTCCCTTGGCAGCAAGAGCAGCAGCTGCCGGTATTGCGCCAGCAGACTTCTACGATAGAACCAGGCTGACTAGCCCACGAATTCCCCCACTAACTAGCAGCAGCGAGTAGCTTCTTCAGCTAGAGTATGATGTGACAGCAGGATCCAGGGATGCACTGTCAGAAAAGTAACAGCACTAAAATGTAGACTTAGTGGACAAGAAAAGCTGACGGGTGAGTTAAGATATTATTTTAGTCGCATTGCTATGATTATGACCCAGCCCAGTAAAGAATTTAAAAGACAAAAACAAACGTAGAAATTCAAACCATTTGAGCCTGAACTAGAGTCTTTGGCCAAAAAGCAAAAGTCTTCTACCACTGGGTCAACTCTTAGTGAGCGCGGCTCTCAAGGGTGTCTTATCGGTGTTTGTAAATTTCATATTTACTCCTATAATTAGATTTCCCCGATTAACTTAAATTAGATTAACTTAACGGCTGTTGACGGGATATACGCAAGTACCTAGTTACTGAGATTTTCATCTTTACTCTGATAATCAGATTTCCCCCTTAAAACTAGTTTTTTAAATTGCAATTAGTATTGTGTAAAAAGGAGATAAGAAAACGCAGTGCCCCACCTTTTTTTTATTGCTACATGTTGAAATTAAAATTTTTTATTCATTGGTGGAACTTGCATCATGCAATAAAACATCTTTTTCCCTTGGCAGCAAGAGCAGCAGCTGCCGGTATTGTGCCAGCAGACTTCTACGATAGAACCAGGCTGACTAGCCCACGAATTCCCCCACTAACTAGCAGCAGCGAGTAGCTTCTTCAGCTAGAGTATGATGTGACAGCAGGATCCAGGGATGCACTGTCAGAAAAGTAACAGCACTAAAATGTAGACTTAGTGGACAAGAAAAGCTGACGGGTGAGTTAAGATATTATTTTAGTCGCATTGCTATGATTATGACCCAGCCCAGTAAAGAATTTAAAAGACAAAAACAAACGTAGAAATTCAAACCATTTGAGCCTGAACTTTTTGTTTGTAAATTTCATATTTACTCCTATAATTAGATTTCCCCCTTAAAATTGCCATCAGTATTATGTAAAGGAAATTGGGGTTAGAAATTTTAGCATACTTTAATCGGATTATAGTTAGGAGAAAAGATAGAAAACGAAAATCAAGGTTCTTTGCAGCCATGAGGTTGGCAACTATGCTGTCATATGTGACCCAGTGAACAGTTAAACCATTTTACATAGCTTTATTTCTTGTATGATATTAAAAACTAAAATGCAGCGTTAGAAAAAGAAAAGGTTCCAAATTTCCAATTTATTTAAAGTAGTTACTGCAGTTAAAGTGAATACCAAATATTAATTCTAAAAAACTAAAAATATCTATTTATTAAGTACACTTTTCTTGATGAAATGTTAGTATTTCTCTAATTGATATAAAATTTCTAATTAGTTATGCAGCAAAAAAAAGAGACTAGAACTGGAGAGTGAGATATTTTTCCCCCACTGGTCTGCTGGACTAGTGATTTTCTGAGTAGTGGCCAGAGCCTATTTTCAGTCGTCTCGGACCAGTGTTAATTTTGATCACTGCTGGTATGCTATCTCTCAAATGTATATATTATATGTAATTATAGTCGGTTCACAGTTTGGGGAAATGGTTACAATCTGTACTATTTTTTTTATTGAGGGCTTATTCCCACTTATAAGAAATTTTAAAATTATATTTTTTAATCTATGCAAATGGATCAAAGAGTATAATGAAACTCATGTTTGTTTTAATTTTTTATAATTTATGATACTTATTAATATTTTGCAGTTAATGTGTTCCAGAAGTTTTTAACACATTTAAAAAGCTTGTAAAATGTCTTATTTAAAAAATGTGCATTTTACCTTGGTTAAAATATAAATATTGATTTGTCAATAGTACATAAACATCAAACCTTGTTTTTCCCATTTTCCCCACCTGGCTCTACAAATTATATTTCAAAATGAAAATTTTGGCAACCAAGGAATTTACATAAATTGTTTGGACTTCAGTCCACCAGTTGCTAACCATTGGTCTATAATTTTCTGCATTGTATTGAATATTATTTAGAATTAATGTTTTGAATGGGTTAATGCGAAAGTACTTTTTTTAATAGCTAAAAATAAAATTGCTAAATTTTTTTTGCAGGAGCTGTCAGTTGCATTTGATGTCCCCTGAAATAATATTATTTGAATCATTTTTTTAAACAAATTTTAATTATATTACATTTTTAAGTTTAGTTATTACCTTCACAGTTTATATTTAATGTATATTTTTTTATATGAACACTTTAACCTTGATCCCTGTGATGCTAGAAAGCTGTTTGTAAAATTTGTCCTGTTTTTATCAGTTGTTCAATAAACTTGATTTTTCTTACATTTAATGTGTTGAAATAAGTTTTTTAAATAAAAATGTGTCCATCTTGAATTATACTTCTATTTAAAGGTGAGTTTTTTCATTAGTGCTTTAAGAGCCTAAATTAAACAAATTTTTTGTAGAAATTAAAATATATATGGCTCATTTCATTTAAAATCACCCGAAATAAAAAAAACTCGTTGCCACCATGTCGCGGATTTTCTTGAAAATTTTATGTGTGAAAGAACATGATGAAAAAAGGATAAAATAATTTTTTCAGATTTTTTGAATCAAAACTCAGGTTATGGGGGCATTTTGAAATATGGCTCAAATTCACAAAATGGCGACATTAGACGAAGTGGTATGCGTGTTTGTAACTTGAATAACTCTTTTATTTATCAACATATAGAGATAAATTTGGTCTCATTTTAAAGATAAAGACACATTCTATATAATTAAATCAAAATATACCTGGAAATAATGAACCAACTTTTAGAAAAGTGAAACGAAATAATTTTTAGAGGTGTATTTTCAGCATTACTTTACGAATTTTTTTCAGATAGAATCCCATTTTTCACAACCTTGATTTTTTTTCTCAATATTGAAAATAGCTTATATTTCAATATAAAAAAAATCCAGGAGGGTGTTTTTTGTTTTTTATTTTTAAAAAAATAAACAAGGTAAAAAATGGAATTTTTAAAGCATTAATTTACGAATTGTTTTCAGATAGAATCCCATTTTTCACAACCTTGATTTTTTTCTCAATATTGCAAATATCACATGCTTCAACATAAAAAAAATCCAGGAGGGTGTTTTTGTTTTTTATTTTTTTAAAAAATAAACAAGTTAATCGAAGAAACAGAAACACGGTTTTCTCGTTTTGGAAGTAAAAAATAACAAAGAAAAGTAATATTTCAGAACTATTTATTGGTTTTAAAATTTATTATTTATGGAAAAGTATCTTTTTAAAACATAATAGCATAAAAATGTTAGTTAAGGACTATCAATAAGGCTTAAAACAACTGACATGAAATTGGATTCCAGGACATTAGGGAGTTGCAAAAATCCTTTTGTTTAAAAAATTATTTTAGTTGTTGCTATCCATTTGTTTTTAGGCAAACCCTAGAGTTAACTTAGGGGGCTCAAACTTCACACACTTTTATTGGGACCAAGAGGAATGGGAAATGCCTTGGGGAGCGAGATTTTTTTAATCAAAAGGATTTTTGAGACGCCCTAATGTCCTGGAATCCAATTTCATGTCAGTTGTTTTAAGCCTTATGGATAGTCCTTAACTAACATTTTTATGCTATTATGTTTTAAAAAGATACTTTTCCATAAATAATAAATTTTAAAACCAATAAATAGTTCTGAAATATTACTTTTCTTTGTTATTTTTTACTTCCAAAACGAGAAAACCGTGTTTCTGTTTCTTCGATTAACTTGTTTATTTTTTAAAAAAATAAAAAACAAAAACACCCTCCTGGATTTTTTTTATGTTGAAGCATGTGATATTTGCAATATTGAGAAAAAAAATCAAGGTTGTGAAAAATGGGATTCTATCTGAAAACAATTCGTAAATTAATGCTTTAAAAATTCCATTTTTTACCTTGTTTATTTTTTTTAAAATAAAAAACAAAAAACACCCTCCTGGATTTTTTTTATATTGAAATATAAGCTATTTTCAATATTGAGAAAAAAAATCAAGGTTGTGAAAAATGGGATTCTATCTGAAAAAAATTCGTAAAGTAATGCTGAAAATACACCTCTAAAAATTATTTCGTTTCACTTTTCTAAAAGTTGGTTCATTATTTCCAGGTATATTTTGATTTAATTATATAGAATGTGTCTTTATCTTTAAAATGAGACCAAATTTATCTCTATATGTTGATAAATAAAAGAGTAATTCAAGTTACAAACACGCATACTACTTCGTCTAATGTCGCCATTTTGTGAATTTGAGCCATATTTCAAAATGCCCCCATAACCTGAGTTTTGATTCAAAAAATCTGAAAAAATTATTTTATCCTTTTTTCATCATGTTCTTTCACACATAAAATTTTCAAGAAAATCCGTGACATGGTGGCAACACCCACTGGGTGACTTCACATGAAATGACCCATATGTATATTTTGTTTTTATGAATTTTAAAAACTTAATTTTAAATTTATTTTATTACTTCATTTTACTGAATTTACTTAATAATTACTTTGAAGTATTCTGTAATCATACAGCATAAAATTCGAGTTACTTTTTGTTAAAAGTGGTGTGTTGACCTAGCTAAAAAGTTGTGATAAATTATTTTTATTTCCAGAGTTATAAGTTTAGTATCGCATTTTTTATTTTTTCGGTGTTTCTTTATTGAATTATGATACAAAATTTTCCCTGAAAATATGTATTATATACTGTGCAATATTTCGGGAAAACTTTTGCGACATCATATAATTCAACAAAGAAACTCCGAAAAAAATAAAAAATGCGATATTAAACCTAAACATCAATATAGAATGAAGATATTTTGGAAACCTTACAAAAACCAATGACCGCAATAGTGAACGAAGGTTTTTTGGCATTGGTTGCCGCAGTCTACATGAAAAAACATTTTTCTAAGGTTGCTATGAAATCTTTCAACAACCTGGCTCAAGAATATTGAAACAAGGTTTTTTTTCTTAATCTTGTGAAAACCTGTACCTCTAACCTTTACACAAGGTTCTTCAGCAAGGTTACAAAAAAGGTTGGAAATGTTGACTGGCGTACCTTTTTTTGAGGTTGTTGTAAGGTTTTTTTGGGGTTTTTGGGTTGTAAATAAAAACCCAAAAAAACCTTTTTTTGGGTTGCAATGCAAGGATGAAAAAACCTTAAAAAAACCCAAAAATGCTACATGGGGTTAGTCTAGAGGTTGGCGCTGATTGTTTTAGGTTAGATGGGTCGCTAAAGTGATAGATGTTGATGTGTTCGTGATGAGAATTATGAGAATCGTTTATTTAGTTAAATTCGTCCACTAAGAACCAAAAAACAAAAGGGTGTAAAACTTTCCATAGAATCAGAAATAGGAAGATCCTTTATAAATGTAACAATAAGATATTATTCAAATCAAATCCACTTGTAGTTTGTTACTTTAAAAATTTCATGGGTGGTTAAAAAAGCGATTATAAATACATCCAAATTCAATTAAGAAGCAGTAGCAATTATTAACCGTTTAGGGTTTACTTTTATTTTGTCGCTTGATTAAGATTTCATAAGAGTATCATAAAAGAATATCAATTTAGTGAGAAAATAAAGTTTCAGTCTTTAAGACATTTTTCACAATAAATTATCAGGAAACTTCCAAAAAGGTTAAAATTTCTACAAAAATAGGAAATATGTGTTGAAAATAGTAACATTAATAATTGTTATAACATTCATTCAGTAAAATAACCCAGTTTGCCTAGGGGGTGGAATTATCTTCTTAACTGTGATGTTAAATATTGTTTTAACACACATTTTCATTTTAAGAGAATAATTCCTATTAATATTATTTCAGCTTATTATTAGCCAACAGCCATTAAATTGATTGTTTTATTTACATTTTATAAATTGCTGTATTTTTTTTGAAATTTATATAACTCCTACTTTCCAGTTAATTGAAATGTATTACTAAGAGAATTAAAGAATTTAATTTCTTACTTTACAAATCGCAGTTTTCTTAAACTTTTTCCTGTTTTTGAAGTTATTTAGAAGTAAAAAATGCTCCTTAAGAAAGATTTGAATATTGTACTCTTTTTAAATACAACCTTAGTTTAAATCCTGAGACAAAATAAATTCGACGTCTGCAATAAAAAAGCTCTTAAAAGTAACTAATTCCTAATTGAAAGAGCAGACGACAAAAAAATAAAAAATTATTCCTTTTTAACTCCATACTTCTAACGTTTAATAATTCTGCCTTTGAGATTTCTCAAGCTTTTTCCTTGATAATAGTTTTTAATTAATACAAATGTTAAGAGCTGTATATAACTATTTTCTTCCATCTAACTTACACTCAAACCCTTTTTAAACATTCGAAACGCAATAGACAGTATAAAACTGTACGGCCTTTCTAATTGTTTATCAGCCAGAAGATAACTGAGTAGAAACAAAAGGTGATGTCTTCTCCTTAAACCAATTAAGAAACATTACCCTCTGCCAAGCAAACGTGTTCTACCAGCGTTCACTATACTTAGTACCGCCATTCATCCCATGGTATCTTCCACAGAGAAAAAGAACACAGTGTGACGCATCACAGTCATTAGTAAAGCGCCAGCGATAGCGATAATTAGGCTTGAAGAATGCCGACCCTTCCCGGATAAGCCGTCTCTTCTCACATTCTTCGAGAATTAACGTTCCGAATTAATATGGAGGGGCCGTATTCTGTGGGAAAGGAATGCCGAAGCGCGAGCATCTCCGGGATGGTGAGATGGATGCTTGCCGTGAAGCCCGTTTTAAAAGGCGGTTTGTTCCGTGAAGAAGGCTTGGGTGCTGAGATTTACAAGGGGGATATTTATTTATCTGAAATACTGCGGCCTATTTAAAGGGCAAGCAGGTTTTGTTTCCGTATGTTTTGTTACGTAGAAGATTCGGATGATTGTTTTTTTAGTTGTTTGAAATTCATTTACTCTTATCTATGACAAATTTTTTCCTAAACATGAGGATGAGGAAATAAACTGAATATGCTCACAGGTAAAAGAAGGGAAAAACTTAAATAACACAAAAATTGCTGATAAATGTTCTATTTTACGTTTAGTTTCTCTGTTTTTTTTTCATGAAATTCAGGTTCCTTAACTGTAGTAGAAAAATTAATCTGGTTAAAAAGTCTCAGTTTATGCTGGTAACTAAAATATATGATGTAAGAAAAGTGTTATTACCATAACTAATTTTCAGTCTTTATCTTATAACCTGTGCTGAAAAATACTCTGCTGGATTTCTTTTTAAAGAAAACCTTAATTTCAGATTAATCAAGGAGGCGCAAAGCCTAATATTATTTAAAGGGTTTTAAACTGTATTTTTGTTTCAATAAATGATAGAAAACTAATTTCGAAAATTTGTCTAAAATTATATTAAAACGTTTCAGTTTATCCTTTTGTTTAATTCCACTAATTTCATAAGCTATAGAAAAAGTGTATAATCCTTATATCCAAATTTCACTGCCGATTAGATTTACACTTACACGATTACACGTTAATCGTGAAAACATTATACGATGATTTTTTTTATTTACTCTTAGGGAAGAAAGATTATCTACGATATAATATATTTCAATGTGAATTCTGGAATACAGAATTTAAAAAAAAAATATAAATCCCCAGAAATATCTCAAACTTTTCTTCTATTTTATATTGCAGAATTTAAAATCTAATAGGTATATATTAAATTTAATTCCTTGAATTCTTTTTCGTTTTTTAAGCTAATGTAAATTCGTATCATAATTCGTCAATCCCTTACATTCGTGAAATAACCTTAAACTCGGAAAGGAAAGGATTTAATGAAATTTAGGTATACATTAACGACTGAGCAACTTTTACGAAAAGTACACGAATGTCCAACCTTCGTCTGTAATTATTCGTGGAACTTTAAAGCAACTGGAGAGAAATAGTTCCACCCTCACCGAATGAACTGTGTATATCTTAAAGGGAAGTTAAGAATTCTATTCAAATTTTTCTGGAATTACCGAATACCTTAAAGGTTGCTTGGAAAAGGCTAGAGCCTGATGTTGGTGCCTTGCAATTCCTCTCTTTACATTATGATTATACCGTCTAAGTTTCCTTTTGAGTTTGATTTTTTTTATACGAAGCCATTTTTTACTGTTTATGTTTTTAATAGAATGAAAAACGAGAGAATAATAATGTTATTAACTATTTTTCTTCTATCTTTATTGAATTATTTTGCTGTTCAGCTTTCGACATCAATTCGAGAGCTAATTTTTCTGGGCCGCATTTTCATCACCTGATAAGGTACAATAACTTTACTATTACTGAAAAGAGTTGTAGTTCTTACTCTTTCTCTAAAACCAACATTGTACCAGTTTCCTTCGTTTAAATTTTCATGACGTTTCATTGAGCACCCCACATCCTTCAACACTAAATCTTTCTCCTTCCAAATAAAACCCAGTCGTATCGCACTAATTAAATAAACCGCGGATTTACGACATTCTTTCCAGCCAACAAAAGTCGTTCACTGATTTCCCGAATCACCGAACACGATCTGAGTGAGCACCAATCAGCAGAAACACAAGAGGATTATTGTCAGCACTCAGTACGTCGCGTCACGTCCACAGCATTGGCACATCCAATCTCCAAATGGAGGCCCGGTTCCTTTTTGGTTCCGACACTCTTCGAACTGGGGTCGGGATTGCTTAGACGTTTGAAGGGGTTCTTAGCATTTGAATGGCGTTTTTTGGGGGAGATTTTAGAGGGTGTTTTGGGGGAGAAGGAGAGTTTTGTTAGAGGTGTATGGAAATTGGGTGGCATGAAAGGAATTTTCGAGTGTGATCTGACAAGTCAAAAACTTTTGAAAACAGTTTGTCATGATTTGTATAAGTGTACTAAAAGAGTTTTAATGCGTTATTTAAGTTGAAAAATTATTTATTCATCATACTTAAATTCGATATGTCTACCTATTATTCTGTACATAATTTTTATTTATTTTTACGCATGCTAAAGTGAAATAAAACACACTCAGTAAAACTTGAGTCCCAAAACCTGTATGATTATCATATGCATCTCTAATTTATTTAAAGATCTACGATCATAATTGATAAAAATACATTTAAAACCACAAGTATATTTTCCTTTATCATCAAATCCCTCTAAAATAAACAAAACTCCCTACCACCTAAACAAACTGCTTTAATATAAATATTCCTCGATCCAACCCCTAGAGTTTTCCGGAAAACTTCCAAGATTGGAACTCCTTCTCAAAGAACGTATGACTCATTAACCCGCGAAATTCTGTGGCCAATGAAATGCCTGCCGAGATTATCTCGAGAATATTTGTTATGGGATATTTTCTTCACTAATGAGACTCCTAATTAATTTCCTGATTCTATAGACTTCGCAAGCTGCTGCAAGATTGGGCTTGTTTGGTCTTGAGGGAGCTCTATAACATTAATTATAAATTCGTTTTTGTCAGCTTGATTTAATATTGTTGCTCCGTACTTGTTTTGCTTATATTTTAAGGTTTGCTATGAATTATAAAGTGCGTATTTCGGTCTATCTTTAAAAGATAATTTGAAAATGTTCTACAAATACATTTGAAGCTATCAAAAGGAAATATATCTTTATAATTTATCCTTATTTTTTAATAAATTTATTATAATTATTTTAATAACTATTAATAATTATAAATTATTATTATTTTATAATTATTAACTACTATTATCAATTATTATAATTATTTTTATCTATTATATTTTTAACATTCGTATTTTTAAAAACACATGTAGGTTTGTAGAGAGTTCTTTTAAATTAATTACTCTAATTTGTAGCTTGGATCTCTTTCATCTTAAAGATGGCTTTTCGTTAAGATTTTCTGTGTTGTCAGTAAATGTATAAAAATAAATTAGGTTAATTTCAAATAACCACAATTTTGTGTTAACAAAACTGCATTTAAAAACATACATTCTGAAATTTAATATTTTCATAATACTTCCTCTCTTAGTTCATAATGAAATCAATAAATATAAAAAAACCTGCTTAATTTGGTTATGGAAATATATTTAAAAAAGTAAAGAAATGTTTTTCTTGAAGTTATTTGAGTACATTTACTAGTTAAGTAAACATATATCTGTAAATTTAATTAAATTAAAATAGTTATAAATAAACAAGCATATTTAGATCATAATTTAACATATTTATGCCACAAAACGAAAGAACTTAATTAAGCTCATGCATCCATCATTTTTAATCTCTTTTATCAAAGTCATTTTATTGATATTGATTTCACATATTGAACCACAAAGGAATTGCACACTTATTTCTTGTGAAGCTTCATTTAATCTATAGTTTTTCATGATGAAATTTTCGATAATAATGATAAAAGTTTCATTCAAATTATCTTTTTCAAAACTAAAAACAACTTTAATTGCTTATTCCCATGATGCGCATTAGGGTGTTTCGAAAGTCTATGGTAAAATTTTTTTTTTCGAATTTCCCAGATGCCCCCCCCTCAAGTTGTTACAAATACTAAAACATTATTACCTGCAAATTTTCAGGTCTCTAGGACGATTTTTGACCCCCGCGCCCTTCAAAAGTAGGTTTCCCATGTTAAAGTATAGGGAAAATATTGAAAATATCGTCATTTTTGGTTCTTTTCAATTTTACGAGCCTGAACGCAGTCAATAACGAATTAAAACCTATACATCATCTTTGGGACATCATTGCCTCAAGATCCTATCTGAAAAATATTCCATGGCACCTATTGGGGGGTAGTTACATGGGGGTGAAAAGCGAGCTTTCACCGAAAAACGAGGATGCTTGCCGCGGGGTGCTGGTTATGCTCGCCGGCGTTTGCGGAGGGACGATAAAAGCCTATTTAAGTGTTTATTGAACCTTTTTCCTAAGGTACCTGGTCATTTGGAACCCATCTGGCGGGATTTGTGTCTGGACCCCCCATGAACGGTCTTCATCCAGCTCCCGCCGCAAGCGCCGGCAAGCATCCTCGTTTTTCGGTGAAAGCTCGCTTTTCACCCCCGTGTAACTACCCCCCAGTAGGTGTCATGGAATATTTTTCCGATAGGATCTTGAGGCAATGATGTCCTAAAGATGATGTATAGGTTTTAATTCGATATTGACTGCGTTCCGGCTCGTAAAATTGAAAAGAACCAAAAATGACGATATTTTCAACATTTTCCCTATACTTTAACATGGGAAACCTACTTTTGAAGGGCGCGGGGGTCAAAAATCGTCCTAGAGACCTGAAAATTTGCAGGTAATAATGTTTTAGTATTTGTAACAACTTGAGGGGGGGGCATCTGGGAAATTCGAAAAAAAATTTTTTTGAAACACCCTAATGCGCATTCAATCAATGATCGTAACCATCACCTGTTCCCACGAGATCCAATTTTAATTAGACTGAGTCTATCAAGCTCAGTATTGATTTTACGCATAGAAAAGTGATAGAATTTTCCACTAATAAGGCCTTTTTTAAAGGAAGTCCAATCAATTTTCATTAGACTGAGCTAGTTTTATCGTAAGTTTCGTATTAACTTATGAATAATGTTCGGCCTCTGAGTGCTGATAGACGATCCGTTGGCTTTGGAAGACTTATCCACGATATCCAATTAAGGTTTTACCATCACTAATTAACTAATGAATGCCTTACACTTAATTAAGGGAGAAAGAATGGAAATTTTACCCTAACACGATGCATTATTCAACTTAGGTTCACACGTCTGATGCGTTTTTTTGGAAGAGTAACAGGTTTTCTTCCTTGAAATCAAATTGTGAAAGAAGGTATAAGGATTTTTTTGAAAAAGGTTACGCATAATAGTTTTTGGAAATTCATCTAAAAATGCGTATTTTATAAAGATTGCGATTTCCATTAATTGATATCAGCGTGGTGTAAAACGCCTCGTCGTTAAGTTTGTTTTCTAACAAGATGACTCTTAGATAGGAAAAACTAGTTTTACAGATCACGAGTCTAGAATGGGAAGAGGGAATGACTTGGTAAATTTGTTTTCTCTGCACACTTTCTGCTTGAAAGGAAAATATCGTGTTGCAGTAAGTACTATAAAGATGCAAATTTAAAAGGATTATACTCGTTATTTTTTTTTCAGTGATCAAATTTATAAAAATGTGACAGGATGCCAGAATGAGACTAATTAGCCGCTTTTTTCATAGGGAGTATTTTTTTGCAATACAGTTTTCCAACGGCTCTCTTTTTTAAACAGGACTTAGAAACTACATAAAAATGAAATCTTATTAATCCGTGTGTGATAAAAGTTAATTAATAAAAATTTACAAATTAATCCAACGATAACTTATGTTTAATTTATACTGATCTTATTAATAACTAATAGCTAGTGAAATTATTGGTATCATCGGCCAATCCTAGTCAATCTTTATCCTGAGGTATCACAGCCTCTTGAAATTTCACTCAGTGCTTTACGTATAAATAAGAAACTCCCAAGTAGTTTCTATTATTCTCAGGCTGACACTACAAAACTGAATCTGCACATTAAATTAATCATTGAATTAATAATGAAGTTATTTTGGTGGGAAAAACTTTTTTCCTTAAAGTTTTAAGACAGTTTATTTCTTTCGCGCTTTCTTAATAACTTAAATTTATAGGTTATTTATTTACAACCCTCATCCCACAAAAACTCAATATACACTACTTCAAAACTGCATTCAAGCGAAAACTCGTTCATTCTCCTAATTTCCAATATATCCCTCGTAAAAACAACAAGCGTTCTCCTCGTTTAACACAAGTTCCTCCACCCTTTCCCCTCCCATGTCCCGGCCTGTCAACAACCCCTCCCTCTCCCTTTGTCCCTCCCATAATGCCCTGAAAAGGAGGTTAAAGATGCGGAACACGAGCAAAACAAAGTTTCCTGCGAAGATGATCCACCGGGGACGTGATAAAGATGACAGGCAATTGGACGTCTCGCGGTATCTCGTCCGACGCGAGATATCGCTGGCTTTTCTTCGGGACGTGACGACGAATCGGAAGTGGTGGCGGCGGTGTTGCCACTAGATGGGGTGTAATTTCTTGCTTGGTTTTTTCTCGATGATCGCGTTTGCCCGTTGGGAAATGTTGTTTTTGTTTGGTGGATTTTTTTTTTCGGAGGTGGAGTTAAGTGATCGTTTTTGATTTGGTTGATTTATCGTTTTGAAATTTAATGGGAGCTTGGTTGGTTGGTTGGTTGGTTTAGTTGCTCTGGTTTTTGCTATGCGCTTATACCAGGTATCCTTTTTTTTTTTTTCATTGATGTAATTTGTTGTTTTTAGTTTTTGTTACCGAGCAAGTTTGTCTTTACTCTGTGATTTGTCCGTGTCTTTTTCTTCCGATTTTTATTTTTTTATAGTTTTCTTCTTTCTCAGGCGTGAAAACTCAACAAGTGTAAGCTTTTGTCTTTGGTTTAATATTGTTCCCCGTAAAGCTTTTCCGAGATAGTTTTTTCTATGATGTCTTCCATTTGTTGGCCATAGGTATTGATTAAGTTCCGGCAGTTCCTATCCAGCTTTTCCAATCTCGATTTCAATGATTCTGGGACTAATTCCTCTTCATCTTCGTCTTGGCTTATGTACTCTGGGTCTTCATCCCCCCGGGATGGGCCACTTAAACTAGATTCACTTTTGGTTGAGTCTTTGATTTTGTGTAGATCGTCTTCATCTTGACTTATATTCCCTGGATTTTCATCCCTTCTGAGTGAGCTCTTCAAGCTAGATTCACTTTTGGTCGAGTCCTTAATTTTGTGTAGGTATACTACGTTAGCACTTTTTTCATTCAATTGTTCCAATCTTTCTGCACTGCCTTTTCCTTCCTTATGGTTTTCTTTCCTATGTTCTTCCGGTTCGGATGGATTTCCTACATTTGAGGCTTTAATCAGAGTTTGAGCTAAAGCCCGATCTAAAATTTCTTCTACTTTGGTAGATATCGTTTTTATTAGTCTTACTTCTAGTTCTTCGAATAGCTTTGCGTGATCAGCTTGAACTTTTGACTGATCAGACACCTTTCCAGGTAGCAGCTCAGATATGATTTTTGTGAGGTTTTCAACCGCCTCTTCTAGTCGATCGATTCTTCTATTTAGGCTTTCTATGTGGCCTTGCTCCCTTCCCACGATCGTAGGTGCTTTCCTTTGGTTTGAATTTTCGTTTGACTTCACGATTTCGGAATAACTTTTCCTTGGAGGCAAGGATTTCTTGGCTTCCCTAATGGAAATATTTTCGGATTTTGCTTTGTTTATGATTTCACCTTCTCTCTTTACGATCGGACATCTTATATCTAGTGCTGCGTGGTCACTACTCCCACATCTGAAGCAACGTTGGCTTGCTTTATCACAGTCGAAAGCTTCGTGGTTTTCTCCACATCTTGAGCACTTTATGTTTCGCTCTTTGCAATTACCTTTAAAGTGTCCGAATTGCAGACACTTGTGGCAGATTTTAGGTTTCTCTATAAATTTTTGGGCGTTGTATATTACGTATTCATACTTGACTTGATCCCTTTGTGTTCTTCCAAGTTCTTGTAATAAGATCGTGGGAGAAGCCGCATTGTCACCTTTTTTGGTGAAACGAACTATTTTGTTCACTCTTACTCCGTGTGCCTGGAGCCTTTCGTTTATATGGCTTACAGAAGCTTTCGGATCTATTCCGTTTATGATATACTGTACTGTGATTGAGCTTTCGAATACGAAGCTTACAATGTCTCTTCCCACTATTTCTCTTTTGTTTAGTACGTTGATTGCCGATTTCAAGCTGTTTGCAGTTACAATAATTGTTTTATTTCTTGTAAGAAAGACTTCATCATCTGGGTTTAATAAGTCAGCAAACTCTTTGTTTAGGTCCTCATTCTTAATAGGAAGCTCTTTGGAGTTGGCACTCTTCAAGCCCAGCTTTATACACGTGGCGCCATTTTCAAAGGCAATTCTAACTTTTTCTTCAATCGGTAGCTTATTTGTGTAAATTCTGTCTTCCTTGGCCCTTTTGTCTTTGCTAAACTCTACATCGTCGTCTTCTTCAAAGTGGTTTAATGGGAGCTATTCAGCTTTCCGATTGCGTATGAGAAATGTGGTTATTTTTTCCTGAAAACTTTCCAATATCATAAAGGGGTTTAATACTTTATTTTACAATTTTTATTTTTTGTTGTTGCTTGAGATAAGATAGAAAACACACACATTAGATAACAAGAGACGAGGGGGGGACGTATCGATGAGGTACCCAGCCCGGAGGGCTTCAAACATCTGTCGACTCGGGCCGCCTTAGGCGGCCTCATATTCTTGGCTGTTCTTGACGCAGGTGGCTGTAGCCACTATAAACTGTCCGGAGACTTGAGAGCATTAAGTCAGCCGAGCATCTCAACCCACTTTGGAGGTATAAAGACCCGAAGGCCAACGAGTGCTCTTTGATGAGGGAGGTCAGCAAAGCAACTCAACCCACTTTGGGGGTATAAAGACCCTAAGGTCACCGAGCGCTTTTTTTTAGATAACCGAAAAGAAAAATAACATGTAAAAACCTTTTCTTGATAAAACAAGACATTAAAGCCTGGTTGCTAGTTTTAACTGCTCTTGACATTATCTTTACTCAACATCAAATGATAGTATTGCATTACTGAAACCAATTTCAGTAATGCTGAGGAAAGCTCAAGTGAGAAATATCTTAAGTTTTGAACAAAACTTATTAATAAAACCAAAAGGAGTATTTGTAAATCTCAGAATGTGGAATAAGATATAACCATTGAATGAGATTCTAAGGCCTGTTGTCTAAATCTTTGGCAAATTTTAATCTTTAAGAAGTGTAGAGTGTCTAGTTTTTTGTAAAACTTTCTATATAAGTTTGCAATGATCTCGGATATGGTTTCATTAAATCAACTTCTAATACTAAGGTTATCTAATTATTTCATAGTATAAAATTCCCCTGTGTTAAGATAAAAACAGTCAGTATCAGCCTTTATTATTTACTATTTTAATGAATTGAATGATGTAATTGGTTCTTGAAGTATTGTAGATAATTTAACCTGCTTGTCACAAAAGCCTTAACTGTACAAGTCTTTAGCACTTCTACTTCTATTCTACTTATCAGCCTTAAGCACCACTACCCAAGCAAGAAACCCAGTTAGCCCCACCGAAATTTACGACCGGAAATTTACTCAAGCCCCATTCATTACCACCCTAAAAAAACAATTAAAACTTTTTCACAAGCACCGCCCTTTGGCAAACAGGAAAACGCCCGTAATAAACCCCGTCGAAAAGTCACACTTTCTCAATCCTTGCATTGATTATACTGAAAGTTACATCGCCTTTAAGAGACGGAGATCTAGATCGCAAAAATCGAAGAGTAAACAGCGTGATCCCCAGAGACACTTTAAGTGCTTCATAAAAGATTACATCAACAATGCGAATCGCATGGGACGGGCCGTAACTTTTACAGGCTTGTGGAGGGGCAGGCTTTATCCGATGGGTCATTACGCTGAGCCCACCGATGCTCCACATTTGCTTGATTTTGTGCGCTAAGAGTTAGTTAAGTGCGTATTTATGACGGATAAGGAAGGGAAGTGCTGCGTTAAATGTAATGGGTGTCGTTAGAGATGGTTGTATGTTGAGAGATCAAAAAGTTTTCAGTGTTGTGGAGGGTATATAGATGGTGTTCTGTTCATTGCAAGGCGTTTTGTTAGGGTAGTGTGTTCAAAATTTGTGTGGAGAAATTTCCATGTTGTTTAACGGGTGCATGTTCTTGGCTAGGTGAATCGAATTCCCTAAGCTCAGGATCTCGTTTTGATTAAAGTCGTTATCGTCGAAAGGATATTGGTCTGGTTTCGCGTGCTGATATGAACAAGCACGTTTATTTAAATCTCGGTAATAAACTATAATTTAGATTTAGTGAAGGAATGTCTGGATGATATGATCTGTGAGTCAAATTTCATAAACATTTCACTTTACACATTACATTAACTATTTTCTTACATGATGCAAGTTAATATTATAGTATAAGTAATAACACCCCAGATATTATGACTTTTGCATTAAATTACACCATAAACAGTTTTCAAGGATCTTTTAGTTTAAAATTTTTAAATTTCCATCATATAACTATCATATCCTAACAGTACCTACACTTTAAAATGGAAGGGCGTGGGAATATAATATAAAAGTGACTTAGTATGTTTTTTTATTGAAACTAGAACTCACTTGGCTTGTTTACATAGAGATAAGCTTTCTACACCCTTTGCAACAAATAATACCCTCTTCCACCCACATATCTCTCAACGTGGCCTACTCCCACTTTGTCATCCACGTGCTCTCCGTCGATTTCTTTCTCTTCCCCCTGGGGGGCTTCCCACATCTCGAGAAAGCGACACTCGAACGTCATTAACCATCAGTCACGAATCCGCGTCTTCGGGGAGTAAATGTCCCATTGATGCCTCTTGGGAGAGTAAAACACTGCTAGGGTTATTGATCCGAATGAGAGCGAATTGTTGCGCTTGGCTGCTTTAACCAATAATCGAGAGATGGCCTTGGATATAGCAATTATCGTATCCTTGCATTATTAATCATGAGGTTGGGTTTTTGGTTAGGTTGAGTTGGAGAGGAGTGGAAGGTTTTGTATTGGGTATGAGAAAAGTATTTATAAATACTTTGTAAATGATTTAGTTGCTTGTGTAGAGGTGCAGAATGTCCCCTTTATCATCCCTATGTTTGTGTATTTTTTAGTGGTAAGAAATTTTATGTAAGTTGATTTTTCAGACTGTATTTCAAGAATTTGCTATGCATATTTTTTCTAGGGTTTAGTAGGTATTTTTTTTTATTTGGAAAGCTTTTTGGCCAGATGGCTGCAGTTAAGTTTATACATAAAATTCAGCCCCATTGCTCTTTTTGATGCCGATTTGCGCTCTAAATTTGGAAAAATATTTTTTAATACATTTTAAAAGTCCTTTTTTATGCTTACTTGCTGCTTGTGTGGATTTTGGGTCAAAGGTCTTCAATTAAACCTGCAAAATATTTCAGCTTGATAATATTCTTTCTGCTACACTCATTAGCCCTTAAATTGGAAACTAAACAATAAGCTTTTCTTCAATAAATTTTAAAAATTCTTTAAAAACTCAATTAAAAAATATCGCTTGCAGTTAGTGTGGATTTTGGTACACATGGCTTCAATTAAACATGTAAAAATGCTTTATCTCGATACTACAATTCCCTCTTTTGACCTGCGAAGTTAACTAAAACTTCATTTAATAGCTCACCTCAATCGCAGAATAAAATTGCCGTATCGAGATGAAATTGTTTCTAGTACGTTTCATTGAAGCCATTTGAACCAAACATTAATCCATTCATGAGATTTAAAAGTTTTTCTAGATTCTTTCCTCATGCTGTTCCTGACTATTCTTATAACAATCCAGCTAACATCAATAGACCTCAGTACCTGGAAACCCTAATTGAGACAGGGATAAATATAGGCTGAATTGTAGACTGTAGAAGTCTGTTATTATCTCCCAACTTCTAATTCGGATCTAGTGCATTGAAACATGCGACGAGTATCGGTTCGCTGTTTATTCCAAATCTCTCTCATTAGCCAGATTGTTCCGACAGTTCTGATAAATCTGCAATTCTGGTTCTTGGGATAATAAGCTCTTCATTTATAGCGTATTTCGATGGCGAATTGTGTTAACGTAGAACCCTTTTCTCTATTTTTATTTGTATCTAGTATTTGCATTTCGAGTTAAATTTGGAAATCGAGGATTCGATGAATGTTCTCGCTTGTTGCATGTGTGTTGTTGCATTTATTGGTTTAAGAATGATATTAACATCATTGTAAAACTTTATTTACTTAAATGAAATGAATGAATAAATTATGAAAATTTATATAATTTAAAACAAATTTTGTTTGGATTGAAAGATACAGCTAAACTTTTGTAGTTTGAAGAAGGTAACAGATCAATTAATTTAAGTTTACATTTTTCAGCCTTAATCCCTTTTTGTCAGTTCATTTTATCTATGAGATATATTAGTTTTGTCTACCTTTATTTACCTAAGTTTGTTTTGATATTCCTAGATGATGTAATATTCATTCAAATAGGTATAAAAATAAATTCTTGTAGAAAGAAAGCAATTACAATGCTTTAAATGAACATTTAACACTTAACAACTAATAAGAATTAAAACAGTTTTTTAAAATTTTTCAATTTATTTTTTGGTTAAGAAAGTAGAAATTTCTTTCGTAAGTTTTAGAAAAATAATATATTAATCAAATATGAGAGTTTAGATAATTTTATTTCATAAATTTATGAATTGCATCAAGGATCTGCCAAATATAATTTGAGTAATTTAAACTTATATATTTTTTAAAAAAATTAATTTATGTATGAATACATGTAAATTAACAAGATCTTTTGTGTTAATTTAAAAAGGTAATTCTTAAATTACTCCAAACAAAAGCAGGTTTTACATAAAATCCACCTTAAAAATTTTCTCCTGTATTTAATCTTATACAAAAGTTCAGAAAGCCTAGTTCGCTCATTTCCCAAATATTTAATTCCAAGAACCTTTTTCCTGTTTACCGAGAAGGAGAGGAGAAGAATCTTGGTGTTTAGTTGCAATGCAGTTTTTGAAGAAATCCTGCGGGATTTATATTTTCAGGGTTCTGCAGTCTTTAACAGTCTCGAAAGAATTTTTCTGGATAAAGTTTCTTATATTGGATGGGGTTTTTCGATATTTCGTGGAATAGATTTTATGCAAAGAATCGGGTTTTTTTTCTTTCACAAGAGACTGTTGCAGTTTATTCTCTTTACTGAAGAATTGTTAAGTGGTTACGTTTATTTCATTTACAACGTTATAACATTAGCAATTGTTTTCTAAGAAAATTACTTCTCTGTGTGAATGTCATACCATAAAACTTTTAAAATTTATTTATTTATGTTGCTGTTGTTGCTAAAATCATCAAAATGCTCTTTCCATGAGTTTTCGGGTGTTCGAAAAATTGAAAAAGATTGATGGATTTTTTTTTTATTTTTTTTTTGGGGAGGGTGTTTATAAGCCCAATGGATAATTTTTAAATGGAGATCAAATGAATGTGATGTATTTCAATTTGTATTAAAACCTTTTTTTGTCTTTGTAGAAGTATATGAATATTATTTCATTTTTAAAAAAGCAAATGTCCTTTTAAATTTGATAATCATGATTCAGTGCAATATTTTAAAACACTTAGTACAATGCTGGCGGAGAACATATAAAGCTTTTATATACGTTTGTAAATTCAAAACATTCCTTTGAAGAATTCATTTCTTGATAATGATTATTGTAGCAATTGAAGAGAAAGCAACGAGGAGATCGTAAAAGATTGAAACTTTTTAAGAAAAATCCCATAGGAATTCCATTTAGAGGATTAATGTGCACTTTGTTTTACTTGAGTTTTAATCAACAAGGTTTTCTCTTAGTTCCTTGGTGATTTGAAAGTTTAATTTTTCGGTCTATAATTGATATTTGCTTTTGGGTTCACGCATTAGGTTTATCTACTTATTTTGTAATCCTCATAAGCAATTTCTACTAATGAAACAATTAAATTAGATTAAAATTTATACTTTTATAAGCATTTTTATTTCATGTAAATCTTAAAATCTCCTTAAGGTGAAATAGGCAACAAAGTAGAAGGCAGATACAAAAAAAATAACCTCTTATGACATTGAAAGAATAATTTTAGGGAGTACTTTGTATTCATGCTTCAAAATTCCCATTTACATGCACACTAATTTATTTAAAAATCGGAACACATTCCTTAGTTTCAGAATATATAAAAATAATAAGTTTTAAAGCGTCTATATATCCGGTGCAGAAGGGCGTACAGGAAGAACGAAACATCTTGACTCTGATTATAAGGGAAGAACTAGTAAAACACTTTTCTTTCAAAAAATAACGAAATCCCGCATGCACGAGTCGAATCAGACAGTGCTGTGTTTTCGTTTCAATTTTCAATCCAAAGACACGCAAGGATATGTATATGACATGAATCAAAAATAAAGAACGCCCTTTCCATCTGGTTTGGAAAATCGAAAAATCAAGCGTAAGGTGCAAGGTTTAGTATTTGCTCTAAGAATAGAATTGTGAATGTTTGAGATGTCACTAGAATCTTGAAAGAATTCAATTTTATGTTTTTTACTACTTGGATTATTAAGATATTTTGATTTAACATTCAGTATATATTATTGAGAAAGATTTGCAAGTAATTTTACTTATAACTATCACAAGTATTTCACGATCGAAATGAGACTTTTTCGTTTTTTACTTCATTTAAGAACATGTATATTTTTGATAATTTTTTATAATAATATCCAGAAGTTTTCTTTTAATTCGGTATTACTTTATAGTACCTTAACCACCAATTAAAAGTTTAATACTTAATTAAAGTTTAAAATTATTTCGATTAAACAGTTAAGGTTAGAATGATGTTAATAGTTAAGGTTAAAACGCATTTTTAAAACTATTCCCTCTTGTCTAAAATAAAAGTTTCCATTTATTGAACACTAGCTGATATGCCCGGCCTTGCACGGGTGGAGTGTATCAATTTATTAAAATTTTCTCAAGTTACATGCCTAATTTTCTGTAACCATAATTACCAATCATCCTGGTAGTTTTTCATATCCCGGTGTTCCCAGTATTTTTTCATATCCCGGTGCCTTTTTCATCTTGGTGTCCCCGGTGACTTTTCATCTCGGTGTTCCCGGTGCATTTTCATCACCGTGCTCCCTGTGCCTTTTCCCTCCCGGTTCCAACTGTGTAAATCTAACCTAACCATCCAGTTCCGGTGTTGCACATTTAATTACGACAGTTACCCAATTATCCATTCTAAGTGAAAAAAATCCATTAAAATTATTACAGACTTTTGAAATCCCAAAATTCGTAAATACCCCCTGTTTAAATTGAAAAAAAAAATCCCGTTAAACTACACCAAAGAAACAAATTATAAGGTTAAATAACAAATTGATCTAGTGTTTCTATCATCAACTTTCTAAAAAAACTGCATGATGTAATCTTTACTTTAACCAGTCTAATTCTTAAAACTTTCTATTTCAACTTAAAGTTTCATGGAAAATGAAGTTTTTAATAAGAAAATACTGTTATAAAGTTTTTTATAAGGGCCGTTTTTAATTTTTTGAATTATTAATAACCTTTTTAAAACAATTTTAGCCAAGTTTTATCTTTAAATACTTTGTTTTATGTTTAAAATTGTTTTTGTTGTATTATTTGCAACAATGCGAGTTAAACAGATCTTCTTTAGTGGAGGAGTAAGGCGATTTTTACAAAAAGACCTAAAAGGGGGTGAAGGGGTGGTTTTAGAAATTTGGAAATGATGTCATTGTCTTTCCCCCGTCCCCATACGTATGTGTACCAAGTTTGGTTCGATTCGGACGGGTAGTTTTGGAGAAATTGAGCCAAATCTGTTCCGGACAAACCCAGGAACCCAGGAACCCAGGGACACCTTCATCTCTCATATAAAAGCCCACGTCACTCACTGATTCTGGAACGCTCGCACACTATGATGCCATCTCGCAATAATAATCATAATCATCAGAAAAATATAAAAGCCCACGTCACTCACTGACTCGATGCCATCTCGCAATAATCAGAAAAATAAATAAATAAAAGTAATTAAAATTTTAAAATAATATAATAGCTTTTAAATAAATATCTTTCAAGAAAGTTGGTTTACTTAATAAAGGTTAAAAAGTTACTTTTAGGGAAGTTGGTTTCTAATTCAACAATAATAAATTATTAAAGTTAAACTTCTTATTTAATGTATCTCTCATATAAAAGCCCACGTCACTCACTGACTCACTGACTCACTGATTCTGGAACGGAACGCTCGCACACTATGATGCCATCTCGCAATAATAATCATAATCATAATCAGAAAAATATAAAAATGTGCGAATGCTCTATTAGAGCATTCGCACATGACGTCACTTGGACGAATAAACAACGTTGCTAAGGCTGTTGTTAGGGGCGGGAAATAGAAGCATCCAATAGCAGCATTCGCACATGACATCACTTGGACGAATAAACAACGTTGCTAAGGCCGTTGTTAGGTAAAGTCATGTGATTGAAAATGCTCTATAGCTTTTAAATATCTTTCAAGAAAGTTGGTTTACTTAATAAAGGTTAAAAAGTTACTTTTAGGGAAGTTGGTTTCTAATTCAACAATAATAAATTATTAAAGTTAAACTTCTTATTTAATGTATAATTAATAGGAACTTGAAGTAGTAACGAGCGAAGCTCGCATAAAAGGCTAGCCTAGCTGTAAGACCCGGCTTTGCCGGGTCGTAACAGCTAGTAATTAATAGGAACTTGAAGTAGTAACGAGCGAAGCTCGCATAAAAGGCTAGCCTAGCTGTAAGACCCGGCTTTGCCGGGTCGTAACAGCTAGTTATATATAGAGAGATTCATTTAACTTACATACTTTTGAGAAAAGGTATTACGGGTTTAGACTAACATTTAAATCATTTCCATTTACGAATATCAAAATCAAAGCACACTTTTACGCTGTAAGGAATACATAAATTTTAAATTATTACACCTGTCCCTCAAATTTACTGTACCAAGTATATAGAAATCAATTTTAATTAAATTAATTACGTATGAATTCTACTTTCATGAATATGAATTAGAAAGAACGGTCATAAACGAATTAGAAAAAAAAAAGCGTTAATAAATCATTTTTCTGTATTTTGAGCATATTGAATATGCATTTGAAATTTAAATATGTATGCTACACTCTTCCTGGAAACGTACTTCTCTTTAAGTATAATCCTTTTTTTAAAGAAGCATTTGTATGAAATATGACAGTTGATATCGAACGTAAAAACTTATACAATCCTGCTAAAAGTAATAACTGCATCGTTAAATTGTTTCTTTTCTAAGCAGTGTAAGTTATATCCCTATAAAGTGCCCTCGAACGAAAATATCAATAATTTCGGTGTCTAAGAATAGTGTTTGAATTTACTAGTTACATTCCAAAAGTCAAGGTCTAGTGGCCAGACGATTTATGTAGTGCACTAAAAAGAAAAACTCCATCAATCTTAAAGTAGACATGGTTTTCAGATTAAAATACGGTTGTAAATCTTATGTACTTCACTGACCCAGCTCTTACTTTCATCGGACTGCAAACTTCCTAAAATGTGTAAAAAAAACTTCTGGAGATAAAAAAAAAGTTTAGAAAAATATTTTACTTAAATAAATGTCAGTTGCAAATATGTTCTACGCATACGTAGGTATTGGTGGTAGGTTCCATATTTAGAAGTCTGCAAGATTCCAAAGTAAGATATTTTGGCTCGTTTTAGTTTTACACAAAATATTTATTTCAAATCCTTCGTAATCATTTAAAAATTTTATTTCTTTAGTTTCCGTTTCTTAATTTCTATAGCATATGGATCTTCTCCAAACATGGAAATACGAACAAAAGTATCTATAAGTGAAATAATTTTTTTTTAGATAACTAAATAAAATTATTTTTCGCCAAGTATCTAAAGAAATGCAATGCAACTAATGTTTGAGCTAAAAATTCTATTGTATTATTTTGTTGAACTGGGATTCAAACGCCCTTTCTAAATAATATCCTAATTTATAAATACAGAGTGTTTCAAGAAGTCCGCCTAAATTCTGAACAGAAATATTCCCTGCTTGTAGTAGGTAAAAAATTCCCAAGACACGTCGACGACGTATTTTATTTTTCAAAAAATGTGACGTCTCATTTCAGATAAAAAAAAATCTAATTATTTTATTCCACTGGCGTGTATTCATGCTTAGGAGATATTTTCACCCCTCCCATCTTAATCTGCATCAATCAAAACCAAATAAAATGTGCTCAAATTTTCCATAAACCTTTTTTTTTTTAACGTAAATAAAAAAAATCTTCATAAAAAGAATCTGGCTGTAAACTTGTTGAAACACCCCGTACAATATTGAAAACTGTTATGTAAATTGTAACTTCATCAGTCAAACATTCCTTTAAATACTCTATACTTTCATTCTTAAAACTGAATATGCCTTCTGAAAATATCAATACTATTACATCAAGAGTAGAAAATGGGAAAATTAACGGAAACGTCTGATAAACAAACCTATTCACACAAATTAGCGAACATTAAGAACATAAAAGCTAAGTGTGTCAATTAATAACTTCCTGTTTCAGACTTGAATATAGAAAGAATACCTTTTACCTTAGAAACTTAACCGAGTAAATAAATTGTATGTTGATAAATCAAGCAATTTATCAAGGTTAGACCTAATTTAGTGTTGTGCGTTAAATACAATGTCACGTATTTGATTTATTTCCGCTTTAAAACAATGCTGCTCCATTCATTTCCTCCTGGAAATGGGAAATGAGTACATCTATTTTGGAGGCATCAATCGATTTGCATTGAATGAGTCTCGACGGATTTACACAAATTGAGACATGGGTCATTCCATTTCAAGTGGTCCAAAAAAAGTAAAATTGGTTGCTCGACCATTTTTAAAAAATCTGAAATTTTTTGTACATCAACCCTAACCTAAAAGAAGATCAAAACAACCATTATTTTTAATTTAACCTATTTTGCTTGTCCGCAGCAGCCATGCAAATTTCGACGTTTTAGCGGTTTTTGCTAATTTAAGCGTTTACGGGATTGGAAATATCTCCCCTTTAAAATCTCCAAATCAAATGGGGTTTGAAGCAAAATTGTTTAGAATAAAACGTTCTAAAAGACTAGAGCAAGTATGTTTTTCTAAAATAAACCCTTAGGGGTGAAATTTTATTTTAAAGTTGAAATTTTTTTTAAAAATATCTGCCCACTTTAAGAAGATTTTTTTATAAGAAGGAAACCTGTCAAGGCACCAATATTTTTTTTGTTAATAGTACAAATACATTTTAGATCATATGCAAAGTTTTGGATCTGAGCCTCAATTTGTCTTTATTTAAAAAAATCTCAAAGTCGAAGATTTGTCAAAATTTGCAATTTTGAGGGTTAAATATCTCTGGTGGGGGACCAGTTAAAAATTTTAAAATGGTTCATTCTAGAGTACTATATATTAGTGTTAAGCTCAAGAAGTTCATAGGAGGAGATTTGACTACAAGCCGAGGTATGATTTTTACAAGGTGCCCCCAAATGTCGCAAAATTTGAAAGTTAAGGATTTCTACAAAATTTGTCTAATTTCAAGAGAACTTTTTATAGGAAGGAAACCATTCAACACAACACATATTTTTATACAAATAGTCCAAATGTAATTCAAGTTACACGCAAAATTTGAAACCTGAAACTTGGTTTTTCTTTGCTTAAAAAAATCCCAAAATCAACGATTTGTCAAGAATTTCACTTTTTTAGAGTGATATCTCTCTGAAGGAGCAGGACATAAAAATTTGAAACTTTGTCATCTTAGAGTATATTATGGTAGTGTTATGCCCTAAAAGTTTCAAGATGGAGGATTATTTGGCTACAAACATAGAAATGGCAAGGATGATATTAAACTTTTTTTTTTGTTGAAGTGATTTTTTTTTACTTTACAATTATTTTGTAAATTTTATTAATGTTTCATTACTTTTTAATTTTAATTATACAAAATACAGCAAAATAGAAAAGCTTAGCAATGAACTTTATGAATTAAAATATTTATCTCTATTTTTTACCAAACATATGTTAAAGTTGGGCTTGATATAAGTAATTATATTAACTACTTAACCTTAGCATTCAGCCATTGACAATCTTTACAACCTGAGAGACGGAGAGGGAAGAAGAAAACCGCGATGAGAATTGTTTTATTGCATACTGCAAACCTGCACCAAGATCGGAAGAACATTTTGATTCACCAAGGTGTTTTGTTGTTGTACCCATGTTTTTTTTATTAGTCGCAAGTTCATGTTAAAAAATGGATTGTGATGTGGGTCAACTTATCAGAGAAAATTGTCACAAGTCTGTTTAGGGGACATCCATAAATTACATGAAGTCAAAAAGGGGGGTAGGGGTTTGGAAAAATCTCACCAAGGGGGGAGGGGGGTATCTCACGTCAACTTTTTAAGTTAGAAATTATTCGATTTTCTTTGTTTTTTAAGTATGAGAAAGGAAAATAATTTTTAAAAAGTTGTAGGTAAATCTCACGCGGGGGGGGGGGAAGGGGGGGTCCAGCAAAAGCAAAATCTCACCAAGGGGGGAGGGGGGGGATTCAGATTTTGGAAAAAACACCTCACGTAATTTATGGATGTCCCCTTATGGCCCAGTAACTCTTGAGATTAATCGGTTAAGTGAACTAAGGGAAGATCATCAAAATTTGATTGTTCTAAGGATCAATAAATCTGTCAAAAATACATGCAAATATCATGAGAAAAAGTATTTGTTAAAATATCATAATCCCTTTGGCAATACTTGTTCGGATCCACTAAAAATTCATAAAAAAAGTTATTACCAAAGGACTTAATGAAATTAAAATAGAGCATTTAAAAAGAGAAAAGATACCCGGATAAAGATATCCTCCATCTTGAAACTTTTAGGGCATAACACTACCATAATATACTCTAAGATGACAAAGTTTCAAATTTTTATCTCCTGCTTCTTCAGAGAGATATCACTCTAAAAAAGTGAAATTCTTGACATATCGTTGATTTTGGGATTTTTTTAAGCAAAGAAAAACCAAGTTTCAGGTTTCAAATTTTGCGTGTAACTTGAATTACATTTGGACTATTTGTATAAAAATATGTGTTGTGTTGAATGGTTTCCTTCCTATAAAAAAGTTCTCTTGAAAACAGACAAATTTTGTAGAAATCCTTAACTTCCAAATTTTGCGACATTTGGGGGCACCTTGTAAAAATCATACCTCGGCTTGTAGTCAAATCTCCTCCTATGAACTTCTTGAGCTTAACACTAATATATAGTACTCTAGAATGAACCATTTTAAAATTTTTAACTGGTCCCCCACCAGAGATATTTAACCCTCAAAATTGCAAATTTTGACAAATCTTCGACTTTGAGATTTTTTTAAATAAAGACAAATTGAGGCTCAGATCCAAAACTTTGCATATGATCTAAAATGTATTTGGACTATTAATAAAAAAAATATTGGTGCCTTGACAGGTTTCCTTCTTATAAAAAAATCTTCTTAAAGTGGGCAGATATTTTTAAAAAAATTTCAACTTTAAAATAAAATTTCACCCCTAAGGGTTTATTTTAGAAAAACATACTTGCTCTAGTCTTTTAGAACGTTTTATTCTAAACAATTTTGCTTCAAACCCCATTTGATTTGGAGATTTTGAAGGGGAGATATTTCCAATCCCGTAAACGCTTAAATTAGCAAAAACCGCTAAAACGTCGAAATTTGCATGGCTGCTGCGGACAAGCAAAATAGGTTAAATTAAAAATAATGGTTGTATTGATCTTCTTTTAGGTTAGGGTTGATGTACAAAAAATTTCAGATTTTTTAAAAATGGTCGAGCAACCAGTGCTGGACCACTTGAAATGGAATGACCCACATTCTTTTCTTGACAAGATTGTTTGAAATTCAGAATTTTTTGAGTTAAGTAAAACAAGTAAGAAGAGAGTTATTTAATCACGTTTCCTATAAAAATTTTAAAGAGTTGTTAAACATTTGTTTAATTGAATTCATTTTTCGATTAACTCTAATTTACTTTATTAAAGTTTAACTTAAATTTGACATGTCCAGACCAGTTAAAGCTATTGAAATATTTAAATATTTCATTACAGAATATTGCATTTTTTTCGTAACTGACTTTAGTCAAAATTAATTCAGGTTGTAGTTAATGTTTTCTAACTATTCAATTTTCCCATAAAGATTAACTTTTCTCACCTTAATCTCCAACTCAACGAAAGAAAAACAATTCTAATTAATTTCTCAACACATAAAGGTCTGCTCTAAACTTACTTTTTCATCAAAATTATTTAAAAAACATCGCGTGGCAGCTGCTTTTTGAACAAAGCATCTGCCATCTTAGTTTTCTTTGATCAATTCGACAACGACATAAAAATAGCTCTCGCAGCTAAAACACAACACCCACTGAATACAAGACACGTTAATGTAAGTCTCGTTATTTTTCATCGCAACAGAGCCCTTGTAGATCTCGGAATTTTTCCGCTGTAAAATTTGCATCACAAATGAGGACGCTTCAGTTCTGTATGATTAAAGGTGTTTGTTCTCTGCCGCTCTCATCTCTCTCGTTTTATGTTTTCATTTCCATAGAATGGCAGTGAGTTGAAAGCAAAAAAGCGTATATTTTTTGAGTCATAATGAAAGTGCTCAAATCATCAGGAAAAATCATGAGGGTGGGAACCTTTTTAAGAATATCGGAGGAATGGTTATTTTTCTTGGAAATTAATAAAGAGTTCGTAAGAAAAGGTAATGTTTTTGCTGCACCTTAACTGGAGGTAATAAAACTGTCATTTGAGAGGAGAAAGAAATGAAAGGGATAAATAAATGAAAGGCATCTTAGCACCTGTGTTGGTGTTTCTAAAACAAAAAGATTAATTTGAAGGAGGTTTTTTCGTATATAGAAGATAAAAATTCGTAAGCCTATGATTAAACCTTTTTTATAGTTACCATCAAGTGGTGTTTTTTTTTACATTAAAAGCAAACTAAATTTGCTAACCAAAAAAGAAATTGACATTGTCAGTGACTTATATTATTTTTAAAATGGTTTTGAATATGTTCAACTGTAGTATAAACCGTTATAAAATTGTGGATTCACGTTACACATATTTTTGAGCCAATTTTACCTTGAATTAGGGTAACTTTGGTCCAGATCTCATTAACTAAAATGTTTTCTTATAAAAAATTTATTCCATTTTAAAGTACTCAAGATACTTTTCAAAAAAAGACATAGATGAAGAGTAAACAGTATTTCGGCATCCTTAGTATATATTTTGATTAATTGTCTAAATTATAGAGAAAAATTCCCTTTTGGAACAACAAACTAATTTGAGCTCAAAGGAATTATAATATTGATTTCTATATACCAAAAGGAACCAAATTTCGAGCTTTCCTGGGTCTCAAAGGAAGATAAATTATCCTTAATGGCAAAATTTAAAGTTTTTACCTATGTGACGCAGGAAAGCTCGAAATTCGATCTTCCTTGTTTTATGGATACCAACGATAGGTACGATGTAAACAGAATATGTTATACTACTAGCCTCTATAATTAATGTAGTACGAGATCATGCTTAAGGGCATAAGATTATATGCGGTAAGGGACTGGTGTAATCTGGAAAACGTTCGCGAGCAAGGAAGCCTTAATATTGGAATTACCGACGGTGAGTTCCATTATACGGATTGTGAGCTTCCGAGAGACATTGTGCGCAATGATTCTATCTCTTAATGGTCTGTAGGAGAGTAAATTAATAGAGTATAGATTAGTTGTGGTTAGTTTAGTTTAGATGACGGTTTCGAATAATTCGCGAACGTCTGAAGTGGGGAATAGATACAACAGAGAAGAGGAGTTTTAGTTTATTAAAGGGATACTAATGTTCATTTTGCCATCTTAATTATCAAACACTACTACTATCTCCGTTCGGCAAACTTCGAGAATCTGGATACTTGGCGACTTTACGACTAGACGCCCAATCGAAACCACTACCTATAAAAAAAATAACACTACCTGCTTCAGATTGTCTGCTTCAGAAGCTCATTTGAACTGAACGACTAACAACTAAGATAGCGGATTTTTCGGAGATAGTAGTTTTTGATTCTAAGGTGACGATTTGATGTGTGTAAAATAAAGCTGATGTAGATTGAAAAGTTGAAGGATATGGATTTTTATTCAAACCTTTTAGTCCTGATTGACCCAAATTCTTCATAGGATTCAATCGATATCCGTACTGGGGCGGCTTAAGATTGAAAAGGTTAAATGGGAGAGATTTGCATTATGATAGAATTTCACTTGTGCTAATTTAATGATTTAAGATAGTCATCCTGTATCTTAAAATAGAAGAGGGTAAAATCAGATTAGAGCAAAATAAAATTTTATCAATTTGATTTGAAAGTTTATCGCTTGATGAAGTAATTTGGATAACTTTTAACTTCCGAGATTTTAAATGTAAAATTTCCAATAACATTTTAAGACGAAAAGTAGTAAAATTTCACTCCGACAATAGATCCTCAACTGTGTGAAACACACAAATGCCAACTTCTCTTAAGTTTTAGGGCGTGTTCATTAAAGAGTTTGATTCTTACTCCCGAATCAAAATAACGCAACACAAACATAAAATTCCTTAATTACGAAACAAAACAATAACCTCCCATCTCCTCTCAAAATCCCTCCCAATCGCCCACCAAAAACTGAAAATCTTCACCAAAAGGGTGATAAAAGCCCTCTCTCCATCTAAATACAACAGACAATAGCGCCAACCGTCTTTGAAGAGAGCCTTTCAAATGAATGCTCGCATGTGCTTTTATTGGATCGAATACCTCCATTCTAATCCACGCTGCCCCAATTTAATTACATGGACCGACCGCTTCTTTTGTATGAGCAGTGGTTTTTTTTCTGAAGAGCGGTATTGAGACTCACCTTTTCTCAGTCTTTTTTTGGTATGATAATTAAAACATAATGGAAAAACGTTATTAACAATCTTGACTAGGAGGAAGTTTCCCGGTTTTGCTATTGTACTTGCGGAGCTCCGACCGTGTTGTTCGGTTTTGTTGGAAATGGTTTCTTTTTCTTGGGCGTGTATTCATAGGGTTTTGTTAGTGCTTAATGAAGTATTTAATTAATGAGCGTATTGGGGAACAAACACCTGCTACTGTTTTATGAGGGTTTGGAGTGGATTCGGGGACATACACATGTTTTAACTTATTAATTTGCCGAAAATATTTTAATTGGTTGAAAGCTATTTGGAGCAGGGATGTCACTGTCATTGATATACTACCACATTGTTGAGACGAAACCGTTTAATCATATTTATACTTATTCATAGAACAATTTGATGATGTCTGAAAAGGTGATTTTTCTTTTTTCATATACGTGCTTTCAAACCTTTCAGTCCTGGCTTCCCCAAATATTCTGTACGGTTTAATAGAAATTTCAGTCGGTCTACCGCAGTAAATATTTATCTAGTTAATTTTACATTCTCATTCATTATATAATCTTACTTTTAATACCAAAAATTGAGGTGTTAAAATTACCTCTTTTCAGAATCGTGCAATTGTTCCACTTCTGTCATCTTCTCGGATGTAACTCATTTTGTTGTGAATTGATATCTACAAAAAAACACTTTTGAGAACCACATTGATTTAAAATAATGATGCGACAAAGCAAAACCACATTGAAACCAAAAATTTGAAAATGTGTTTTTCCCCACAAAAATAAGTTGAATAAACTAATCTCTACATAAGATGAATAATTTTTTTTATCTTCGGAATGATCTTTAGAAAAGTTATACTATAACAGCTATTAAAGCATACTTTAAGTTCAAAATACGTTTATACTTTAATAGATTTTAGAATTTATCCTTAAAACCCATATTTATCGAATGCATATTTGTTCAGCAGCCACAGAACATGAATCAAATATATTTACTTTTGAATTAAATATGTAACCCACATCAAAGAAAAACTTGATGCCAGCCACTCCACACATCCGAAAGTCCCTTAGCTCAAGAATTCCATAAAACAGCTTTAAATTCTCGTAGCAAAATACTGGAGAGAGTCCGAGCATTAAAACAACTACTACTCGAATTACTTCCTCTCCTTTTCTCTGGTATTTATTCCTGTTCAGAAACAGGCTCTTTCCACCCTCCCCTCATTATTGAAGGCAGCGGAATTCAAAATTCTCGGGAGAAAACGAACTTTTGATTTCGACAGCGAAAGAGATAAATTCCACTTTCTGTGTGCTCCATTCTTGTTTAAAGTTTCCCTCTGTCTTTTATGAGTTTGGAGACACGGAGTTTGTGTTTCAATTTCGGTTTTTTTTTTTTTTTTTTTTGGAGGGGTTGAATCGATAGATAAGTTACCCCGTTCCTTGTTTCGGGCAACGCTGGCATCCTTGATAAAGGGATTTGTTGAGGGAAAATGGTAAAGGGCTTGGACAGCGTCTACTGATCAATAGGGAAATTTCTCATCATGAACTTTTTCAATTTGTAGGGGAGGGGATGTGTCGTGGTGAAACGGGGTCTTTCAAAAGAATTTTAACAATGAGGAAGATGAGCAGAGCACGGATTGACCAACTTTTCGTTTCTAGATACGGAATGAGTTAAAATATGTGTTTCTTGAAAATTGCATAACTGAAAACTTCATAGATCTTGCGTGGAAAAGATTTCGACTTTTCATTCGTGATTTGATAAAAAAAATTAACAAAGATAAGATATGAAATATTATGTTCTTGGAAATAAAGAACAAAAACCTACTTTTTTAATAGATAAATTTTTAAATCCTTTTTAAGTTTAAAATGGAATTATAATTTAAAAGATTCATCTATGGAAAGAGAGAGAGAGATAACATAAATGCATCATTCCTTTTCTCAAACTTTCTGTTCATCCTAGATACTATTCTATTCACATTACATTTATTCGCTTTTAAGTAAGGATTTAATTGAAATTATATAACTCACCACACTTTATTACTTCGAAAAGATTAATGCATAGCTTTTAGGTGAATATATGGTTTAAGTTCTATTAGGCAGCTGAGATAAAAATGAAGCTCTAAGACCTTAAAAAATATACTACTAATATAAAAAGTGTGTGAAATTTCTCTGAAGATGACAGATCCTTCTAAGGAAGGACTAGACCGTAAAAGTATATTTCTTTTATGGTGAAAAAGATGGGTCGCTCCAGTTTTAAGAAAATGTTCTTTTAATTTAATCATTTTATCTCCTATTTCAGGAATCACAACGGTGATGACGGCTTTACAATTAATACATTAAAGCCATATATATGAATCCACAACCCCAACCACCATATAAACTCAACAGCAGAATAACCCCATTCCCCAAACCACAAAGACAACATCCTACCTGTTTCGACCGCTTGTCTATTTACCATTAAACACGTTAATCTATCTATCCATTAAATCGAATCTTCGGCATCCGGCCCACTCTAGTCCCTTACGGTAGGTAGAGCTGCGTTTAATGAATGACCCCCTTGGGTATTTCCCACCATCGGCATCTTATGATCGATACTTGGTTCCATCGAACCCTCTCCAGACGCTATCCCAGACTCGACCGGATGTTCTTTTCAGTGGAGTGCATTCGCCTGATGGTCACCGCGGAAAAGAGTTGTGTGAGACAGGACAGGAGGAAACTAAAGGAAATTCCCGATGGTGAGATATCTCACCTAGGTAACCCATTGTTCATCGATGTTCTAGCCAAAAATTGTGGTATTTAAAAGGATTTCCACTATTTATTTATAGTTTATACCTCGGCTTACGCGTAAAAACTACAAGAATTGGGTGTCAAAACTCTGCAAACTGCTTTGCGCAGCTTTTTTCCAGTCAATAACCAATACTTTTTTTTAAGTTTTAATTGCAGAGCACAACACACACACATTGACAGGTCATTACTCCAGACATGCTGAAATTAGTACTTACTTCGCGTTACCCAGTGGGGCCGAAGCCACGGAGATGAAGTACTTTTTACAGGGGGGCCACCACATTCATCCATCTTCACTCATAAACCTCCATACCCGAGTGGGGATTAAAACACAGACGACCGACTTCGTAGATGGGATACTCGAACCACTGGGCCAGCCAGCCCCCCGGCATAACCAATAATATGTAATAGTAAATATTTTAAATAAACATTATGAAGTTATATATTATACGATAGTTGTTTTTAGTTTAATTACTATTATTACGTTCATTTCTAATGCATTTTCTCGATTACCATCTATGAAATATCGAACCAAAACTATCATCTCAGTAACATCCTAAAACAACATTATCCACCCTTCAAATGAACCAAACGTCCGGTACATTTATCCCGACCCAGCCCTCTCCAATTCCCCTAACTTCTCTCACCACTTGGAGACAAACCAACAAGAAAATCCATCAGACTCAGCATCTCCCCTTACAAAAACCAAAGGAGTCAGGCACCATCTAAAGATCGAATCCTGTTAAATCGATTACCAGAGGAATCGAGTTGCGGACAGCCGTCTCTCTTGCCCTCCTTTCGCTATCCAATCTATCTCGGCAGCACTCCGTTAATCTTATCAGGCAGCTCCGTTCCAAAAAGGCTGTCGCTTCCTTTGACGCTCCCTGCGTCATCGTTAGACGCGTCTTGCCATTTAGGTGTTCTTTGCTGAAAGGCGACCCCTTTACTAAGCAAATACTCTATTCGTTCTTGTCAGGGCTTTTAACGAGTTTGAATGGGTTTCGTATGATGGGCGGTGATTGGTCGGATCTCAGAGAGCTGGTGTTCGCGCTCGAAGAGGGTTCACTTTTTACCAGTGTCGAAATACGTGGCCGTGGGTGTAATTTAATACCACTCGGGGTGCCGAGGGGTTGGATTCCAGGGAGAGAGGGAGAGTTGTTTGTCAGTTGTGATGGGACCCCTCTTCAGCGCGGATGTGCCGCCTGCCGTGTTACCAATGACAAAATAAACGAATATACAGTCCACTGTTTTGTGTTTTGTGTGTGAATTAACAAAGTGGTCCGTCGAGCCGGAGCGAATTAGTGACCTATGGAAAAGTTAGTGAATTGTGTGGTGAATTGCGATAAAATTAGTGCAAAAAGAAATTAGTGTGTGTGTGGTGAACTGCAAATATAAGATTGTGTTTTACCGAGTGCTGATAATTATTGCTGCTGAGTGGAATTCCAAGGTAAGAGCAATTTGTGTAACTTAGTTGAAAATGTCTATTCTGAATTTGAAAAAAGACGAGTTAGTACTCGTTGCTAAAGAATTGGATCTAGAAGTACCTGCCGGTGCAACTATTTTAAAATTAAAACATTTAATTGAGAATTGTGAAGTGTATAAAAGTGATGTTTCAATTGTTGAATATGTAATCAATGAGGTATTAACTGAAAAGAAAGCTAAATTAGAAGCAGAAAGGTTAGAAAGAGAAACTAAATTAGAAGCAGAGAGGTTAGAAAGAGAAACTAAATTAGAAGAGATTAGATTAGAAAGGGAATCTAGTGTAGAGTTGGAAAAATTAAAACTAGCTCAATTAGATAAACAGTTAGCTATAGCGCAAATCCGCAAGGATCTGCCACTAACAAGGGGACGGCAAGACCTCGAAAACGGACTTCGGGTTGAAACTTGGCAGGTTTGTAGTACACCCCAAGGGTATCCTACCCTGAAAGTATTACGACGCACTAGCCAGTAGAACCCGAGAAAACGCCCCCTAAAGTTTCGCCCAATTAACTCATAAGCATTATTATTTAAATTGCATTGTTGTAACAAGAGCCGAATTGCCCAGTCGGTAGCGTACTCTCCTCGCAACTGACCGACCTGGGTTCGGTCCTACCTTCGGAAATTTTTTTTTTTGCTATTCAAAAATTATTTTTAAAGTTTAAATAAAATATAACCCACAAATATAGTAAATTACCTTATATTTTTTATTAACCATTACAGTATTTTTTTTACTCCGGTTTGAATTAATGTTTTACTTAAAAATGATGAATTAACGAATTAAATAACATATTAATTCATTATTTAACGTATTAAATATTGAATGCCTTGTTTGTCCACCCCAAGAGTCAATGATTAGGAGAAACTTCTCTCTCCCCACATAAGGCTTTAAGCAAGTATTCAGAAAAACCTGATACAATGTCGTTGTTAATTTTCCAGATTTGGACGATGTTTTGACGACATTGGTGTACTTTTGAGCATATTCACTAACTGATTTTTGAACTCTTGGTCCAAATGTGTTTGTTGCCTCTTGCAAACATACAAATACTCCCCATCATCTGAAAATCATCATATATCATCCGAAATTTTCCAAAAAATGATCAAATATGCGTGGTATGCTTCCAAGCTGTCTAATGAAAGAGAAGTCTTTATGAATATCAATGAAGTGTGTTTTTCTACAGAGATTTTAAAAAATCCTTGTTCATGTAAAAAATCGTGTTTTATTAATTGTGCAAGATGCCAAACTACTTTTTGTTTTGAATGTTTTTATGATAATTATCATTCTGGGTCTTGTGTGTAAAATAAGAAACATTTTTTTATAATTGTAAATAAGTTACATTTGTAAAATTAACTATCCAAAATTGTACCATAAAACGTGTTATTTGTTTGATATTTAATTCATTGATTTTAAAACAAAATTCAATATTTAATACGTTAAATAATGAATTAATATGTTATTTAATTCGTTAATTCATCATTTTTAAGTAAAACATTAATTCAAACCGGAGTAAAAAAAATACTGTAATGGTTAATAAAAAAATATAAGGTAATTTACTATATTTGTGGGTTATATTTTATTTAAACTTTAAAAATAATTTTTGAATAGCAAAAAAAAAATTTTCCGAAGGTAGGACCGAACCCAGGTCGGTCAGTTGCGAGGAGAGTACGCTACCGACTGGGCAATTCGGCTCTTGTTACAACACTGCAATTTAAATAATAATGGTTATGAGTTAATTGGGCGAAACTTTAGGGGGCGTTTTCTCGGGTTCTACTGGATAGTGCGTCGTAATACTTTCAGGGTAGGATACCCTTGGGGTGTACTACAAACCTGCCAAGTTTCAACCCGAAGTCCGTTTTCGAGGTCTTGCCGTCCCCTTGTAAGTGAAACTGATACTAACTTAAGTAATGATACTGAACCAGTGAATAATATTGAAAATTTAGTGAGGAGTGTAAAAACTTTAACTATTTCTGTCCCAACAAGACCTGAATCGTTTAATATATTTTTTCAGTCTCTTGAGAAGGCTTTTAAAACCAAAAAGGTCCCCAATGAACTTAAATCAGAAATATTGTTAAATATTTTGGATGGGAAGGCAAGTAATTTAATAGCATTGTTAAGTGATGAAGAACTGAGTAATTATGACAAGCTAAAGGCAGTTATCTTAAAAGAATTTCAACCTACACCACAGGAGTGTTTGAGGCAATTTAATAGATCTCAGAAATTTCACAATGAAACGTACCAACAATTCGCGTCTCGAGTTAGTGCTAATTTTGACTATTACTGTCAACTGAGGAATGTGAATGATTTTAAATCATTATGTGCGTTAATTGTATCTGATAAAATCTTTGGCACTTTAGATAGTGAATTGATGTCCCATATTGCAATAAAACAGGAGGAGTCCTTTTTTCTACCCCATGAGTTAGCGCGTCAGTGTGATATTTATCTTTCTTCTAAAGGAAAAACTAAAATTGATAACTTGAGGAAATTTGAGAAACCAGTGGCTAACAGACCCCAGCAATTTCGCTTTAATAGAAATAACGTATCCCTTATAGCAGAAACTAAACAAGAAAAGTGTGTCTTGTGTAAAAATGATACTTATCATCCTCTGCATGCATGCTCGAAATTTAAAGCACTTTCAGTAATTGAAAGAGAAGAGGTAGTCAGAAATAATAGGCTGTGTTTTAAATGTTTCTCGCCTAGGTGTAACGTTAAGATTTGTAGATCGCGAAATTGTTTCTGTGCGAAACCCCACAACAGCATGCTTCACTATAAGCGAGATTATTATCAGGACCCCTCTGTAAATAAACCTGATACCCCCGCGGCGTTCAACAAGCCCCCAGAAATGCGGCGCGCACCAGAACCTTCGAATTCGAGGTCAGAGGGCTCTGCTTTAAATCCCTCTGCAAATTCCTTTGACCCAAGTGTAATACTGATGAGTAACACATGGAATAAGAAAGTAACGTTCCTTTCGACAGTAATAGGGTACTTGGAGAATGAGAAGGGACAGAGAATAGCAGTTCGATGTGTCTGCGATTCAGGTTCGCAATCGAACTTTATTACCAAAAATTGTGCAGAGCTTATAGAGCTAAAAAGGGAAAAGATTAATTTGTTAGTGTCGGGTTTAAATGACTCAAATATACCAATTAAATTATGTGTTTCAGCTTTGTTAAGCAATGAGAATAAAACCTACGCTAAGGAGATGGATTTCTTAGTAGTACCCCGAATTACTGCTGATTTCATACCTTCTCGTAAAATTGAGATATGTGAGGAAGATTTTCAGGGAATTGAGTTAGCTGACAAAAACTTTAATGTCCCTCAAAAAGTTGATGTTTTGATAGGCGCGGCTAGTTTTTATGATCTTTTACGACCAGGACAAATGCGATTGTGTAATTCGGATCTCATTCTTCAGAGAACAGTGTTTGGGTTTGTAGTTTCTGGGAGTATGATAACTGAAAATGAGAATAGAGTTCATTGTGGGTTCGTAAAGGAAGAGATAAACTTAGATAAAACTCTCAAAAGGTTTTGGGAAATTGAAAATTTTGAGGCTGAGTTACCCAAAAGTGAGGAAAGTTTATATTGTGAGGAGCACTTCATGAAAACTCATTATAGGGATAAAAATGGTAAATATGTTGTTAGTCTACCCCTTAATGAAAACATTAACTTGGGAGAATCGCTCCCTTTGGCCAATAAGAGAATGGATTCTCTTGTGAACAAGTTAAGTAAAGATGAGGAGTATTCAGCTCTTTATAATAATTTCATGGAGGAATATGAGAAACTGGGTCATATGCAAAAAACTAATGAAAGGGCTGAATATGTTATGCCTCATCATGGTGTTCTGAGACCAGAGAGTTGCAGCACAAAATTGCGCGTAGTTTTTAACGCATCAGCTGTAACAACCTCAGGTAATTCTCTGAACGATCTTTTGAAAAACGGGGAAATACCACAGGATGATTTATTTTCCATTTTAATTAGATTTAGAAAGCATAAAGTGGTATTCATAGCAGATGTTGTTAAAATGTATCGGCAGATATGGATAGATCCATCTCAAACAAAATTACAGTGTATCATCTGGAAGGATAAAAATAATACTAATGTGAATTTATACAAATTGCTCACAGTTACCTATGGTACTAAATCTGCACCATACCTTGCAACTAGAGTTCTGAAGCAGTTGTGCTTAGATGAGAGGGAAAAGTTCCCGTTGGCAGCTAGTGTTGCACTAAAAGACTTTTATGTAGATGATATTTTAACTGGAACGGACGATTTGCAAAGTGCGTGTGAGTTGCAATCGGAACTTTCAGGCTTAATGAAAGCTGGAGGGATGGAGTTACATAAGTGGTGCTCAAATGATCCCACACTCCTCCAGGCTGTGCACAAAAGAGAAAATGAGGTTTCTTTTAACGAGTCTGGCAGTGATACTGTAAAGACTTTAGGACTGGGTTGGAATCCAAAAGAGGACTATTTTAAGTTGTCACCACAACCAAGTCCTCATTCCATTACAAAACGAGGAATTTTATCGGTGATTGCTAGGCTTTTCGATCCTTTGGGTCTAATTGGCCCAGTTATTGTAAAGGCAAAGGTGTTTATGCAGAAACTTTGGCTACACAAGGTTTCTTGGGATGATGAACTTCCCATTGAGCTGCAAAGGGAATGGAACAGATTTTACGAGTCTTTAATTTCGTTAAATGAGGTACAAGTGCCGCGAAGAATTCTCGTTGACTGTTCTACAGTTCAGCTAATCGGGTTTTGTGACGCAAGCAAAGATGCTTTTGGTGCAGTTCTATACGCAAAGAGCAGAAATGAGTTCGGAGAAGTAAAGGTGAAACTTCTCTGCAGCAAATCACGAGTGGCTCCAATAAAGCCACTAACTATTCCTCGCCTTGAGCTGTGTGCTGCCGAACTCTTGGCTAAACTTGTTAAAAAGGTAACATCATCTCTAGAGTTGGAATTAGAACGAGTTATGCTCTATTCTGACTCCACAACTGTCCTTGCTTGGATACGATCGTGTCCAAGTGCTTACAAAGTGTTTGTTGCCAACAGAGTGAAACGTATTCAAGAGTTCACAAAAACATTCGAATGGCATCATATAAAAACTACTGACAATCCCGCGGACTTGGTCTCTCGAGGTGTGTGGCCTGAGAAGATAGCCAATCTTACCCTATGGTGGGATGGACCACAATGTGTGTATGAGGAGAATGATCAAACTTCTCCTCTGCATTCTTGGTCTCCTGCAATTGATGAAAATTACTCTGCTGAACTGAAGGGGTGTTCAACAGAAAATGTTGAAGGGGAAGTTGTTTATTTTAATTGTGAAGTTAATAATATTTTTGAAATTACAAATTCATTCCTGAAATTAATAAGAATTGTAGCATTTATGTATAGATTTGTGTATAACCTTAAATCTAATGTGAAAAAATGTGGCCCTCTCCAGGCAAATGAACTGGAGAAAGCTAGGATCATTATTATAAAATGTGTTCAAATGGAAATGTTTCCTAGAGAATTTAAACTCCTGAAAGAGAATAAATCTCTTCAGGATTCAAACCTAAAAAGTTTAGCTTTGTTTTTAGACGAACAAGATGTAATAAGAGTTGGTGGTCGGTTAAATAATTCAAATTTGTCCTTTGATGCAAAACATCCCTTGTTACTCCCCAAGAGTCATAAGGTTACAAAAATGATATTCGAACATTACCATTTAACTAATTATCATGTTGGACCACAGACTTTATTGCATATAGTTCGTCAAAGGTATTGGGTTTTAAATGGGAGAAGTGTAGCTAGAAATATTGTTAAGAAATGTGTTGAATGTTTTAAAGCTAATCCAAAGGAAATTAATCAATTAATGGCCCCGCTTCCTAAGGATAGAGTGATAATCAGCCCTCCCTTTTGCAAAACCGGATTAGATTGTTGTGGGCCATTCTTTATTAACTATAAAAATCAGAGAAAGGGCGTGTTTAATAAAATTTATGTGTGTGTCTTGGTTTGTTTTGTGACAAAAGCAGTGCATTTTGAAATATTATGTGAATTAACTGTTGATGCAATGATTGCCTGTTTAAAAAGATTTTTCAGCAGAAGGGGCTTACCCACACAATTATTTTCGGACAATGCTACAAATTTCCGTGGAGCTGCCTCGGAAATTAAAAGGATCTATAAATTATTTCAAAAGGAATCTGTCATTGATTATTTATCTTCTGAAGGTGTTTCTTGGAATTTCATTCCTCCCCGATCTCCTAATTTTGGGGGATTGTGGGAGGCTGGTGTTAAGTCTTTTAAACACCATTTTAAACGTACGGTAGGGGATCATAAGCTGACTTTTGAAGAGTTTCTGACAGTCAGCAATCAAATCGAAGCTATCTTAAATAGCCGACCACTATCACCACTTTCATCTGATCCTAATGATTGTAATGTTTTAACTCCTGGTCATTTTTTAATTGGAAGACCTTTTAATACACTGCCAGAGGTTGACATCTCTTTGATTGATAACAATAGATTGTCAAAATGGCAGTTATTAACTAAATTTATTCAAATTATTTGGAAAAATTGGTCTAGAGACTATTTAAATAATTTGCAACAGAGAACAAAATGGCAGGTTGTTAAGGGTGAAGTAAGACCTGGTATGGTTGTGTTATTAAAGGAAGAAAAGCTTCCACCATGTACATGGATAATTGGTAAAATTGAAAATGTTATACCAGGTAAGGATGGAAAAATAAGAGTTGTGGAAGTTAAGACTTCTAAGGGCATTTATAAGAGAAGTATTTCTAATATTTGTATTTTGCCAATCATAGATAATCAAGCTAAGTAAAAAAAAAATTATGTTTACGAATATATTGGTTAATACTTAATTTAATTTGATAAATAATAACATGATCATTTTGGTGTTGTGTTTAGGTATTTTGTGGTGTAAATGTCTGTTAGAACTATTTTGAGATTGTGAATTTGGTGTATATTGATTTAAGTGTAATTTTAAGTGATTTGTACTTGAAACCTTGAGGTTTCAAGGTGGGGAGTGTGTTCGCGCTCGAAGAGGGTTCACTTTTTACCAGTGTCGAAATACGTGGCCGTGGGTGTAATTTAATACCACTCGGGGTGCCGAGGGGTTGGATTCCAGGGAGAGAGGGAGAGTTGTTTGTCAGTTGTGATGGGACCCCTCTTCAGCGCGGATGTGCCGCCTGCCGTGTTACCAATGACAAAATAAACGAATATACAGTCCACTGTTTTGTGTTTTGTGTGTGAATTAACAGCTGGGTTTTCTCGAAGGGCTCTTTTGGATGGATGTTTCATTTGAAAAGGAGGAATGTATTTTTTATCTGCAACGATAAAGATACGATTTATAAAAAGCTTGGTTGGTTTTCATTTCGAAAAGACTAATTGGTTGTAAGTTCCAAAACGCTGGTTTGAAAACTGACTAAATGATAAGACATTGTTGGGGAATAGAAAAGTAGTAGGCCAAGGCCAATCCTAGATTGTCCAAAAAATATTAGTAAATCGATCATTATGATTTCAGTAAATTTGAAAGGCTTAACTGTAAGGTTTGTTTCATTTCGTTTTTTTTTTAATTTATATTTCAGTTCCTTGTCTTTGGAAGTTTTTTTTTTAAATATTAGTAAACAAATTTATAAACATTTTTGCATTTGTTTTATGTCAGGTAGTAATTACGTCGTAATTGTCGTTTCAGATGACATTAGATTATCAATATGCAGCCTACCAACAATATGTTCCAAAATTTAAAATTTATCAAATCTGCTGTATGGGAAAACATCTATACATTATATTTTAGCCTTCAAACTAATTGAATCCCCAGTTTGCAAAAAAAAAAAACAAGCTTCACTCTATATATGAGTGTAAAGTGGGAAAAAAACCAACTACCTTATATTGGGCAGATATATATATAACATGGCCATCTAGACTCATAAGGCCATAGAAGCTCGAAACGTGACTCGAAATAGTAGGCAAGACGGCATTTTTCAACAGCGCACGTACAAGTTTCCAGACTAGAGTTGCGCTGTCGTCCAAAAAAAAAAAAAAAAAAGCTAAGAAGAGTAGACGTCTTGCCTACTATTTCAAGTCACGATTTCGAGCTTCTCTGGACTTATGAGTCTAGGGGGTAATGGATATAGCCCCTTGAATTTGGCGAAAAGAATGTCCATTCATAGTACTTTTTGATTAAATTTGAAATTTAAGTTAATTTGTCTTTCTTTTCTTATTATTTGTACTGTAAACTTAGCCAAGTTAAATTTGATTTTAATTTGAAAGTGTTTTTCCCGTTTTTTATCTCATGAATGTTTGTCTCCATTGATATCCTCTTACTCCATTGATAAAACCTTAACGACTCAAGTTACATAACAATTTTTATTTTTATTTGTCTAGTCTTCCTATTTTACACTTTTGTGATGGGGAACTAAGCAGGTATATAGTTTAGTTGTCGATTAAAGTGGTTTTTAAGATTTTTTTTCATCTGAAATTTCTTAAGGATAGAAAAGGGAATAAGTTCGTCAACTTTGTTCAACTGTAAAATATTTTTGAATAAACTGTAATATATTTTTTCAATGACTATTCTGTACTCTAAGTAGGGATCTGAATTTCCACTACACATATTCTGTGGTTATACAATAAAAATTTAATTTCTTATACAGTTTCTTTTTTTTTTTTCGATTTTCTCAAAATTTGATTTTTAGAAAACTTATTAGGTATTCCTTTTTTAAACAGAAGATTCAATTATTCTCTAAACAAAAAAAAATTGAAAGCTGTGGAAAAAATTATTTTTTTACAGTCGTTTGTTAAGTTTTACTCTTTTAACCAAACGGATTTATATTTTACGTACGTTTTAAACTGCTTCCCAGAGAATTCATTTTTTTTTTCTCCAAGAGCATAGCTCTATTTTTTCTACTTTTTCATTCTTTTAGTAACCCAACGAAATTATTACATTTAACTCTATTGAAAATATAATAATTGGAAAAAAGAACTATCAGTAGAACACAATAAAAGCCTCAGCGATTAAAAAACTTCATTTCAAGCTTAAATACAAGTTACGCTTTGAGAAACCGTGTCTACCACGTCTCATAAAGAATCCAGAAGTCGGCAACAAAAGAAAGAGGTCTCATTTTTCAGATAACTTTTTATGAACCCTATCCGAAGCACTCACAAAAGCCAAAGAGGCTAAATGCTTTCTTTCATTTTCTCCATTAATCTCCAAATAAAGGCAAAAGCGTGGTGGCTCGCGACTATTGTAATCTAAAATCGATGCTCGACATCTGCCTCCGCATTCGCTCTTTTGTCCTTTAATAAAGCTCAGAAGCTGCGGGAAAAGTTCTGAAAAGTTTTGTCTTTGGCAAGCTGGGGTGTATGCAAATCGCCCTCAAACTGCTTGGAAAATCTCAGACGGTGGAGAACGTTTAGGGGTAATAAATATTAGCTGATTCGAAAGATCGAAGTGTGTTTGCCACTTCATTAAGTTTGTTTTGGTGGTTCCAGATGATTTATGAATGATAAATAAATGTTGATGGCAGCACTGTTTCTGCAAGAGATAATTGTTTTCCCTAAGCCTTTACACCAAGATGTGATAATAGAATCGTAAATGGTATCTGATCTTAGACATACCTAAAACTTAAAAATGACGTGTTTAAGTCAATGGGTTTTTAATGAATCATTCATTTAAATTCTCATTTGCATATTTTGAGAAGTAGTTTCTAGGTGATTTTCAATTTTAGTGGTTTACTTTGCTAATTTTAATTAGTTATTGAGAAGAAGACAATCATCAATCTTTTAACCTGTTAATCTATTGTGTAGTTTCTATAACTATTAAGCTTTTTAATTATTTAAGACTTTTAAATTTGTGATGACTATCCAAACTTGACAGTTTTAATTAACTGTTTATGCAAAAGTTATGAATGATTAAAATTTAGTTGAGTTCCGAAGAAAATAATTTTTAATACTAATTGGTGTTTTTGTGGTACTAACAGTATATTTCTAATAAAATAAAGATAAGATTTGGTCATAAGAATAGAATACTTTAATACTTTACGCAGTATTTCAGTTACATATAAAACCGTATGACTTAAAATAACATTATTCGAACAGCTAAGTCAAATTTTCTCTTTATTGTTATTGAGGGTCGGGTCGGGATTTAATACCTCATTTTATTGCAGATAGTGTGCTTGGAATTACCCATTTAAATTAGTATAAAGAAAACTTACAAAAGATAAATGTTATTTTTCTTTTATTAATATGACTCTATTAAATGTCTTCTTTTTCCATTATATTCATTCATTATGGAGGAGGAAATAGTTCAAATTAGGTACTAAAAACCAAAATGAAAATATATGTCCATTCTAAAAGGATAAAACTTGCTTGAATATAATAGCGTTCTTGTTTCAGAATACTTTCTTATAAAACTCACTAAATACTTTCCTTAATTAAGGAGAATTATAAACAACCATTATCTCATTAAGGCATAGTGGAGCACTGGAGCAATTTCTTAGTAAAATTAAGATAATTGCACTTGAAATACTAATTCTTTGGTAAAAAAAAAAGAGGTGGAATGTTTAGGAACGAGCAAAGAAAGAAGATAATATAATATCCATGCATTTCTTACTTATTGCATTCAACATAAAGGTTTATGCATTTTTATTTTTCAGTGAAGCAGTAATAAAACTGAAAGTCCATGTTATATAAGGATTTTAATTAATTCAATTTGAAATTTCAAGATTGTGATACAGATAAAACAAAAAAAAACAATACCTGAGGGTTTAAATAACTGTTATATTGTGAGAATATATAATAGTTTAATTTTTTAGTTAAATAGTTTAAAAATAATGTTTTTGCTTGATTTCCAGAAATCTTGGTTTTGGTAATGATATCTGCCCTTCATTCTGTCAAAACGAATCCAATTAACTAAAATAAAAGGTTTTATAATCAAAAAGAGAATAAATTATAGGTATTATATAATTTTATAAATTTATATACACACGGTATATAGTATGTATAAAACAGAAATGAATGAGAAGAATAACTTATTTCGCTTTATTAAGTAATATAAAGTAATTTATTTTGAAAAATAATATATTACTACATAGTTAAATAACATTTTGTAAAAAAAACCCTGAAATATCTAATATCTGTATGCTATTTAAATAAACAACTACTTTCCAACAAACCTCCATTTTTCGTATTTAAAAAATGGGCAATTTTCATTTTTATTTTCAAATCCTAATTATTTTTTCTTTTCTTGTTGCTTATTTATAATTACACAAAGAGAAAAACGAACATCTTCACCATAAAAAATTCCACTTTGTTGTTTGTATGTTTTATTCAAATTAAACAATTATCTAGTCCTTATTCTAAAAACTCCCTCACTGCTTTTAACTTCAATTTCTTTCTTCGCGTTGCATGTTTTTGACGCACAAACTCTAGCAAAAGCAAACATCTCGAATTAAGATTCCTTCACTACGAAATCTACATCGAATCGTAATTACGGAATCATTTCACTTCCTCCTGCAGAGCTTAATTACCACAGCTCCAGCTTTCAACAAATTAGTAAATGGGCGAACATCAAAATGCAGTCGTGACCCCGTTTCCGTTCGTTATGATCGTTTGGGTGAGTCTGGAATTAATTCGATTTCGAACCTCACATGGAATCGATCTTGGTCCCCTCCCTTAATGAGGGCATATGGGTGATGGCCATAATGAAACGCAAACTTGCATAGTTACTCATATGGTTTTTTACGCCTGATTTGGGAAATATTAATTAAAGGAAAGGATATTTTCTCTGCTGGAAATGGAGATTTTTTTTGCTGAAAGATTTTTTTTTTGGTTGATATTAACACTTTTTTTTTCATTTAGTTTTTTTCGGACCTTTTTATGAGGGTTTTTTTTTATTTTTGTTGTTCTAAGATAGATCCCCGTATGGGAAAAACTTTCTACTTTATACTAAATATCATGATAAGCTTTATATAAATCAAGTAATCATACATCAGCCTTTGCTTTGCATTTTCTAATAAAATTTCATCATAAGGGTAAAATAGTACCAAATTTGATTTGACCTCTGATTGTGGTCTTACAATGTTTCATCGATTTTAGCGTAGTAAGTTATATTTTGCTTTTCTCCAAATTGTGTACATAAATCGAACTGTTTGAATACTTATTAAAAATTAAAAGTTTTAATAATAGTCTTCTTAGGGTGAACCTTTAGTTTAATAAAATGCAATAGAAAAATATCAAAAATACAAACATTTGTTGTTGTTTTTTCAAAAACTTGATATTTTTTGGATGACTAGAAAAATTTTCGAAAACAAAATATTGTAACTTTTTAAAATCTTGATTAATACAACAAGTATAAAACCTGGTTTTCTACGAAATTTGAAGTATACTCTTTTAAATAGAAATTCTATGTTTATATGTTATAAAATGGTGTAGTAAATCCTTCAGTTGTAGAATGTTATATGCAGTTATAATTTCAAATTATTAGTACATCATCAATTATTTAGTAAAAACTATTAATTCCATAACCTTTCAATTTTTATAGTAATGGCAAGAATAATTAACTACAGCTAACCTTACTATTAAAATGAATATTCTAATTAATTCCCAGGAGGTGCGTTACCAAGAGTTTCATATTCGCACCATCTGCGCCAGTAGATACGACGGATGAAATTGGGATGGCAGTTACCGAAGCGTCAGGTTCTGATAACCGACCTTTGCTGGAGGATAATTGTCCGAGACGGCTTTAATATCGGCTTTCCATTTGAATGACACTCGGACATCTGTTTTCCCCCAAACAGTCAGACGACCCGGGGATGGACAGAACTTCATTCGAATGAGAAGGTTATTGGATGGAGGATGCCTTGAGGGTATTGGGAAGACATGATTTGTGCATAGGCTTGTAATGTCCATGTAAATATATTTTGAGATAGGCCTATGCGATACGCGCTTTGAAGTGAACTCTAGAATAATATTTGCCGCATTTGGCCTTTATGCTGAATTTGAATTTGCGAAACATTTGAGGGATGAGTGTGATCGCCACTGAATGCGCTGGGAATACTTATATTCACGGTTACATTGTTACATACAAAGATACCTACTTTTTATTTTAAAATATGTCATGGTTTTAAACATATTAATACTTATAGTAACGATAGAAATACCCTCTTTCCTTTTAACCCGAATAGGTCAATATTAAAACAATTTAAAAGCATGTGTTTGCCAGTCATCTGGATAAAAAAAAAATCCCTTCTCCACTAGGTTTTTGAGAACGTTCCTGACTTATCCAATCCATTCTGTATTCTCAACACCGAATACTGACTAAAAGTTTAGTTTTGTAATTTCTATTGTTCAATATTGGGAAGTTAATTACTTACATGTAAATAAAGCTTGGTAAATTAAATTATGTAAACTAGCTTTGCCGTTACACAGGTTCTCTCACAATACTTGCCTAATTAACATCGCGCGAATGCTTTCTGTGTACAGTGCTGTATTTCATGAGCTCTAATTTGCATTTGCTTGCTTAACAGTCTTTGCTTTATGGCAATAATGATAGCATGGGTAATAAGTAATGAAGAATGAAGTATCCTACTTAGTAATGCGAAAATGCATTGTCAGACAAAAGACACCACGCAATAACTAAGAAAAAAAGAATGAAAACTAATTTTACCCTCTCAAATATTGTATTGTATTCTAATTTAGTATTCAAATAAAAGATGATTGATTTCTGCTCTTTTTAGTCCAAAATTTTGCACAAAAATAATCTTTAAGTAGATCATTTTTTTAAAAAAACTAAAAAAGTAATAGTATTAAAGGAATGACACGAATTTTTACTTCTTTTTTGGAGTATTTATTATATTTTGAGACTACATTAAAAAGAAAAGAAAACAAGTCAAAGCCTTTGAGTCAGTTGGGTTATCAATGTCCAAATAGCGAAATTCGAGGTTATGGATTTCCCACATTGTTGTCAGTTTTTTTTAATGGAAAGTTGAGTAAATATAAAGGGAAACTACAACGATTTCTTTCAAATTTTTGAGAAAGAAAAAAAAGAGTTAAGATAAGCAATAACGATTTAGGCTAGATATATTTATCATTATTATTCCTACATAATGCCAATACAGCTTTCCCGAACAGTTAATCGATCTAAATTTTATTAAAACTAGAAACAAAATTTAACATTACATTAAAATCACCCAAAGTAATAGTACTTACACCCATTTTTCAAGCTTCTTGAAAAATTCGATAAAACCCCCTCTAGTAAACAGCTTTTCCGCATACAGAAGTAAACCACAGCTCAGTGTTTTCCCAAAATGGTCCTTTTTCTCGCACAAAACAAAAAGAACAAGAGCGGGGGGGGGGGCAAACTGAGGAATGTCGATAAAAGCGAAACCGCTTTTCTAGGGTTTCTCCCTTGCGTTCGCCCAGAATTCTAAGTATACTTATTAAACAGAAAGAGGGCGATTTGCTCAGTGATCAATAGTGTTCAAGAAGCTGTGATAAAATGAATGTAAAAAATATACGGGAGCCCCATACTGTAATGTTATATTGGGGATTCGGAAAATGTTTTGTTGTATGAGAATAGTTTAAATTTTTAGATGCGTTTTGAATAGGAAAATATTGTTTGGATGGAAGTACCAAAGTTTTCAGATGTGCTTTTGGATACTATTTACTCAAAAGCTACAAGAGTTGAATAAGCATTCTAAGTTAGAAAACTCTTATTTGTAGCTATTAATTAGTAGTAAAAACAAAATCCTACTTTGTACAGCATTCTATACGCTGACATTGTTGAGATCGATCCTTTGCGCGTGCTGTTCAAGAGTTAAGTACGATTGCGGTTGAATTTATTTTGACTTTAACGGTAGTTTCTCAAAAATGTAATTGAATAGTAAAATATATGGGTATTATTTATTCTCTGTACGAGAAGTTTAACGTCTGCTCCATAAACTTGAAATTAGTAGATTACTGAAGGTTTTTCATATCTTAACAGCACATAAACTCAATAAAGGTATATGCAAATTATAGTATTGTAGTGTCTGTGTATCACATGTTGTTACTAAATATACGATAGCATTTTTTTTCTTTCAAATTGTCTTCAGTTATACACTACTAAGAATTAACACCTTCAATAACGCACACTAATAACGTCGTTAAATTATGTATTCTTTTTATACCATATGTTTAGTTTTACGCTATTTAAATAATTAGTTTATTATAATACTTCAATTACTGAGAGTGATATTCATTAGTTTTGCTCTTACCCCAATCCCTTCCCTTATTTTACTACTTGTTTTTTTTTCAGTCGCTGATATGCTAAAGTTTTTGAAATAAAATAGATCAAAGAATTATTAATAATAAATAGTATATTTATGCATCCAGAAGAAAGAAGAGGCATTAACAATTTTTAATGCTTAACGAGTTTAAGACTTCACTCGCTAATATATTCCGCTATTATCATTATCCAGTTTGGAACTTCGTCCGGGATTACAAAATTCGCAGCAAACATCAATAATGCGTTTTATCGACATTTAAAAGGAGAAACGCGATTATCACGTTAATTGGTTTTAAGTGAACGGCTTCCATTTTTCAAACTATACCTCCATTACGACTGATTGGCTTAATGGGATCAATGGAACAAGCGACGCCGTTCGATTTTAACCCTATTAATCCTGCATCGCCCGAGATTTCCATCAAATCCTTCATAAAGTTTGGGGCGGTAGGGACTGAGAGATTTAAAAGACGGTCCCGCCTCTTGCATAATCGAACGCTTAAATCCGGGAGAGGACTCGTTTGCTGAATCTTGTTTGGACCGAAAGTGGTGTGTTTGAGTTAGATTTGACGAATACTTAACGAGTTTATTGTCTTTGGCTTCCAGCTTCAGATTTGTCTCTTTGATTTGTAAAACCCTCTCGAAACAGAGGACTCGATGAATTTTGAATGTGGCAATATAAAGCTCTCGTTGCACTTTTGTATTTTCAAACATTGTGCAAATAATACGTGATAATGAATTTTAGACATTTCGCATTTAATCGAGGAATAGATTATTAAGTTACTTTTTTCCTACTATGTTCTTGTTCTTTCATTTCTATTTCAAATTGTAATTTTTTACTTGTATTCTTTTTAAACATTTGATTTTTGCTATTATAAAAAAAGTTTGGATTTTACAAAAGGGGAGAGCAAGGCTATGCGGTATATTGCTCAAAGTAAATATAGTATAACTTTAAAAAAAGTCATGGATCAGTTTTTGAATTCAAACCTTCCTGGACTAGGTTATAGTTTACATTGTTGTTCTAAATTATGTTGTTCTATGACTTACGGGGGTTTTCAAGAGGCCACTATTTCTCCCAAAACTGTGTGTTTTCATGAAAGATAATACACCTATTGGATGCCCTTAGGGTGATACAGAATCGAACCTGTTTTAAGTCGTGATTCATAATTTCAGATTTTAAGAGTCTTAAGGCGGTATAAACAAGTTATAGAGAATCAAAACTTTGCTAGAGACTTTTGAATTATTTGAGGTTTTTATTAACCTAAACAGTCTGATATAACATGTGATAACTGCTGAAAGATGAAAGGAAGATTCTTTCTTCAGTTTCCTTTGCTTCAGGTATAGATTAAGATGAATTTTTTTAGATTTGGTTTGGTGGTACATTATAAGTTTAAAACAACATAAGGTGGTTAATGTATATAAAATTGCAATATAAATCCAAGAAACAATTGTCTAGTACCTACTTTTCTATTTTCTTAAAATGTAATTTACGATGTCGAGATTCTTCACTACACCACATTTTTATGTTCATTTGCAAGAGATATTAAAAAATTTTCTTAAATTTGAAATAATTTAATATTTGCTTTTCCAACTAAGGTTACAAACTCCTAAACATTTGTATTAGCAATGGTCTTTCAGCACGAGAGAAAAAAACATGCGGTAAATTATATTTAAACAAATTTAGATAAATTTATTTATAAAAAATTATATTTTATCAGTTGCGTTTTAGTTTTACTGAAGATAGAAAAAATCAAAATTTTTCTCATCCTTATCAATTTAAGTTAAAGATCTTACCTAATAAAACCCCACATCTACGTATTTCCCAGGATAGAAGTTTTCCCTTGCTTCTGTTTGGAATTTATCACACCCACATGATATGGTAACCCCCAAGATAAAGGAAACGAAAGCTTTCCCGATAACCCAGCCGTATATAAACAAGCAGCAGTGATATTGCGGGCACATGTATGTATGAATGAAAGAGGATCATCATACTTATATGAACAAGAAACAATGTTTATTACGAACATTCACATGAAAGGTACAAGACATAACGGAATTGTGTTCGCGTATCTTTGATCTTGTTTGCGATAGAAACGGTGATATTTCCAACAAGGGTTCGCCTAATAAAATACATAGCCGCTGTTATCAGTACTCGGGGACACGCTGAGTCGCTTTAGTCGTTCGTTAAATGGGATTTTGCGATGATGCAATTTCTAGTTTCTGCTTCGTGGTGAGAAAATTCCTTTACGGTGAAATGGGGAGGGTATTCTCTGAAGCAATGAGAGCTTCTCTCACAATGAAATTTAACTTTGAGACATTTTTTGACGGAAGTTGCAAATTTGATTACTTTTGGCTTTTGGAGTGAGAGGTAAAAGAGATAGGACTTTGGTGGGAAATATTTTTGAATCCATTTACTTTTTTGTATGGTGACTGTACACTTTTTAACGAGATTTTTCAAATTCGTTATAAACATCTAAGGACATATTTAGTAAGCACTATTTTTTACCTTGCACCTAAATTGTACAATAGTTTACTTACCAATTTAATTCAAACAAATAGTGACTCAGTTTTCAAAAGAAATCTTTTTGAATTTATAATAAACATCGACGACCTGGATCTGTATTTCTCACTTTGAAGCAAATTTTTTGTGTTAAAAATTACTCAGCCTTTTTCCAGTCTGTATTTTTCGTGATTTTGTTGCAGTTTTTTTGTAGTTTTTTTTTGTTAATTTTTTTCTTTTATTTTCATTGCTTAGTTGGTGTAAAATATATGCTTCCTATGTTCATCGTATGTTTTCTTTAAAATCTGTTGAATAAAGAGTATTATTATTATTATACTTGAGTACTTGTAAGTTAAAGTTGTAAAGTTAAAATAGTAACACTTTTTATTTATAAACACAAATCTATGAAAAAGATAGAAATCCAATGAGAAATATGACTGGATCTTTCTACAATTGTTTTGCAAAATTAGAGGTATATAACAGAATGAAATTATTAATGCTTTTATATATCTATTGTAATGCATCAGATGATCGTATTTTTAAGATTTCGTGCTTGCTTTTTTTACACATCTTTTCTCCAAAAAACGACGAAATAATTTCTTTCGTAGTAACATTAAATTCAAGAAGACATTATTTGACATCAAAAATGACAAATTCACAAGTTTTCAAAATAGAAAATACATCCTAAAAGAAATTTAAATCAACGATCGTAATGTTTAAGGGTAGTTTTGAAATTCTCCATAAATCATGCGAAGGACGTAACTCATGATTTATTGTTGACTCGATGCATCAAGAGCAGCTAGCAGGCTTCTTGTTTCTCATGCAGTCTAGAAACACAACAGTTAAAGATCATCAGTCACATTTTCTGCGTGCTATGTCACACTAAAATGGAAGAAAGACGTAATACTTGTCATATTCTCTTTATGTGTTAATTCTTCAGCTAAACCAGAAGAAGTTATGAATTTCCCCCTTTGCTTTAATTCTTTGATTGATCATTTTTGTATTCCTTTGCATTAAATACTAGTACAAAAACTTCATTGAAATATTCGTGAGGCTTCAATAATTATATCACAGCATCTTGCAACGGTATACACACATACCCTTTTATAGCTTTTTAAATGTAAAAAGCAGAAAAAAGGTACGTCAATGACATTACTACTGTCTGGAGAATCAAGCGAGTAAGACTGTACATTAGGTCAGTAGTACAATAATCTTAACCCATAACTCTATGACACTTCACTAAAGACATTTTTACGAAAATTCTGCTTTGTGACCCATTAGAAATCTTCTTTGCATAAAAATTGGCACTTTGTTTATCAAGAAACACCAAACCTTCTCTATTTTAAATGCTAAATATTAAGAAAGACCACAAAGGAATAATTTAAAACCTGGATACTTTTTATTTAGATTTAGATGCAGATAGGTAATATCCAACTAATATCTTTCTTCACACACAAATATGTTTATAGTTAAACCATAAAATGTTCATCTCATTTTTCCTCTAACAATTTCATTTAATTCAAAGGGTTGATTTGTCGATTTTATTTGGTACTTTTTTCAGCTTTCAAACTTACTTTTAAGTTGAAAAATATCAATTAAACTATATTAAAAAGTTCTATGTTTGTTTTAGAGTAATAATTTGTTAAGCTCATTTAAACAACATATAACCTAAAAGCTTTAGAACTATTAGTAAATCTAATATGAGTTTCCAAGTAAAGTCTAATATTTGTAAATTACTAATTGGTTTTTTTTTTATTGCTTGCTCTGTTTCAATTATTGCTGAGGTATTACACAAATGCAACGTTAACAAAAGGACTCTTTTTTTTACACTAATAATTTAAAGTTTTTTTTTTTAAAGTTTCGTTCTTTTATTTTTATGGTATCAACACTCCTTGTGCTTGAGATCTTTTTCAGTTCCTTAAACTGTGTCTGGTGAATCTATGTAACCCTCTCTCGTTTTCAAAAAACGTAGAATTCTATATTTGGAAATAGTTTCCGAAACCTTTTCTATGCTTTCACCTTCCGAAAGTTTTGTTTAAAATGCATTGCAATAAGAAGTCTACATATTGCTTTCGGAATGGCAAACATATTCAACTTTGTATTTAAGACCAATTTGATTCGGAAAAAATACAGCAAAAGGAAAAAAACCTTTAAATTATTTTGAGTGTGGTGTTTATTTTTTAGATGTTTCATATCTTTTTATCTAGATATCATATGCTTTGTAGGAGAGTGTGGCTCAAAGCGGGTAGGGGCTCGTACTATATTGCTGGATGGAACCCGAGTGTCAAAGTATGTGTATGCCATGATTAACCAAACACTCCCGAGTTTCGATCAACTCCGATAGAAAATCAGATTTGTTAAATGGGGTGACTGGGCGCATTATAAAAAATGGAGAATTTGTTAAAAAAACTTAAGAAATGTTCTTTCTTAATAGTCGAAAATTAGTACATTTATTATGTATTGTTGATAACATTATATTATTTTGACACAATACAACGTTAGAAAACTGAAACTGACTAAAATACTGAAAGAACTGGGTTTTTTTTTATATTTTGAGATTTTACCCCCCCCCCTAAAGTAATGAAGAATAGAGCAAGAGCCCGTGAACCCCAGACCTTCGTTATTTTATAAAAGCTGAAAACTTGTCAGCGCATGCTCCCAACTCAGGTAAGAACGATGGACCATTATGAAGTTTGGGTTACCCTGGCTTTGGCAGGTAAGCGGTACTAAAGGTGTGTAAATTATAATTAATAAGTAATAATATTTATATAATAATTAATTATAATTCTACTTACGTTATAGTATAAAAGCTGATTTTTATATATAATACTTGGGTAATAATTAGATAATGTTTCCTCATTAGCCAGACATTTTTGATAGTTCCAACCCCTTGCCAGACACCCTTAATGTTCATGAAATTATAATTCTACTTACGTTATACAGGGTGATTCAGAAATAATCATCAATAATTGAGGGGGAGGTAGAGGGGCCCTAGACAAGCATATTTCGAATAGGAATAGTGGGGCGCAGCCTTACCGTTAAAGAGCTAGGACCTAATGTAGTGCGAGGGCGTTTCAAAAGGCCGTTTTTAGAAGGCCCGTGTGACGAAATAAAACATAATAAAATGAAAACCATTATTGCATGAGGTACAGGAGTATCCGTACTACTCAAATCCTCAATGTGATAGAAATTAGACCACTTGCTAAACCGTGGAGTGAGTTTTAAAATGTGCAATATTCATCTTTTAGCCAAAGAATGGAGTTCCCTTACATTATTGTAATGGTACTTAGAAAAATGATGATCGGGGAAGGAATTTTCAATGATCATTCATTGATCATTGAAACTGTATGATCATTGAAAATTCTTAGTAGTACTATCTTTCTCAATTATTTATAATGCATCAATCCTGTCTTTTAATTACTGCGTTGCTTACTTCTTTATATTGATAATTAATACACTAAAAACTTTACATAAATTAAAAAGCTAAATAAATTTAGGTTTTTTAAAAATATATTTAGGCCTAAATGCAGAATAACGTTTTCAAAAAAAAAACATTTACTGGGTCTACTAAAAATGTAAAGAACATCTCCTTTCAGATGTTTCAGATAACATAAAATTTTGTTGATTTTCTCTTATAACTAATTTATTTTTTAGAAAAATTCTTTCAGTCATGAGCGAAATAGTTTACTTAAAACTGGCCTCCCTTTAAAATTTCAGTATTTTGTGGCAACCCTTGAAAATCAAACATTTCCCCGGAAAAGATTTATCCGAAATTCTAAACGAAACATGTCTTTTTTTTTTTCATCCAACGAAATGAACAACGTAACAAAACTTAAAGGCATAACAAAGCCTTTTGTTACCCACTTTTTCACTCGGTAAGAAATATATTTCCCTAGAGAGGAATCTATATATGGCTGTTTTCAAACATTCTATTTCTTTCCTGGCGTTTATTTGGTTATAGCCTTGTTTGCAAACAAAACCCTTATTGTCTGCTTATCAGTGAGAAATGTATTCCACTCCCGGTTATGGTGTTTATTCGCTCAGTAACTCTTCTAATTGTGCTGGTATGTGTAATGTAATGTCTTTTACATCATAGTATAAGACTGTATAGGACTAATTCTATTTTAAAAGGGGACTGTATATTTTTCCTGTATCCTTTTTAGCAAATACAAATTGTTTCTGAATCCCTAACCAGAATTTAGTATTTTTCGTATTAAAAGGCGATCTTTCATTAATGCGGATTTTTAGGTTTTTTCCCATTATCCCTTAGAAATAATGTGGAATGAGATGTAACGTCAGATATTGCTTTATCTTTTTTTTATCTCTAAAAATAAAGTTGTGGTGTAATAAAATTATTTTTTAGTTAAAAAATGCTTTTAACTAACATTCAACATCCTTTCCATAAAAGTATTCTCTTTTATTGCATTCCTGTGTAGCAAAAATGTTTCAAGATGTTCATTGACAAAATTACCTTAAAATGTTTATAAATTTACGTAAAAATATAACTTTTTTCTGGGACTAAACATAAGAAAGCATTTTTCTTACGTAACTTTAAAAAGGTCAACTTAAAAATTTGTCTGTTAAGCTTCATCAATTTATATTACGTAACATTAGTTTATTTTAATGCATATTTAGATTTTCTATTCGTTAAAAGGATAGTAATTTCATTACTTCCATTATTTGTATATGTTTTAAACATTATTTAATTAAAGAATCTAATAAATTTTCAATCTCAATCTATTGCTTTTCCCTTAAATTTAAACTCGAAAAGTTTAAATGTAATGTATAGAATTTCCATATCTGTCTTTTCTTTTTTAATAATTTTGTCTTTCATTTTTTTTTGTTGTGGCAATATGATCTTCTTTGATTCATGCACCATAAAATCGAACTGAAACAAACCCATCTTTAATTCTTAAGCCGCAAATAATACACCTTCTAAAAATCATCATTATCCAAACTTTCTTCTGATCCTTTCTCAAAAAGAAACGTAAAACCTCGATTGAGAATTCGTTTCTCATTTAAAAAACAATTTTAGTAGAAATAAAAAAACAAGCAAAATATTTAAAAGACGTTTATTACGAAAGACACACCGAAAAAAAATGACACTTATTCGCACAAAAAAAAACTGAAATCAATAAAAACAAGCGAAAGGTTCCTAAGAAAAAACCATCTCAGGAGCAGAAATGAAATCTCTAAACTTGCTCTATCTCTTACTCTTTCCCGCCATCTTAAGAAAAACATTTATTCTCTCAAGCACTTTGCAAAAAAAAACCCCAAAGGCAGAAGAAGTTTGCGCTTTTTCTTGTGTGTTTTTAAATTTACAATCGGGCAAAACTCTTTTCAATGAGAGGAGTCGAGGTTTTTTAAATTCGAAAATAAAGAAAAATTTCGTGTGAGAGGATTTGGCAGATGTTTTCTTAGCAAAGAGAAGCAGCCATTTAGTATTTCGGTCGGGGCAAAAAGATATTCCCAATCACAAACTTTCCTTCCACTTTTCTCTTTTTCCTCTGAAATGCACATAAACGCCGCCTTTTATGGAGGCCCATTCTAGGACTTAAAAGCCGGAATTTATAGCAATCACATTATGCTGTCTGTGAATTTTATCACGCCATATTAAGTGTCTCAAATTTTTACCTCTACCGCCATAAAGGCTTTGTCTCGTAGGAGATTTCCAAGGGAAACGACAAATGAGAAATATAAATATAAGTGGTATAATTTATTCTAAGAGTTGTATTGGGAGACATTTTTGATTACCAAGCATTTATTTATCTTTAGGGCCTTTTTTCAAAGATGCGTTTGAAAATATTTTATGATCTTGCTCAATGTCATCAAATGCTTTGATTTTTAAGCGCTAGAAAATTATATCCATCAGAAAATTGTCTTTATAACTAAGAATAAATTTCTTGGTTTATTGATGGATTACACTGGTCAACACTCATTTTGGTGGCTGGAATATTAAAGCTGATTTTGTATATATTTGACCTCCTGATTACGAATATGGCATCCATTTTTGCTCATCAGCTCTAGTTTTTTATATATTTCACAATTAAGTTTTTAAGACTTTTGCTCTACCTTTTATACAATATGGCGATATAAAGATGTCTTAAAATATAAAAAACCAAACTCTCTAAGGCTTTTCCTATTCCATAGGGTCCCAATAGATAGTGTATACAGTTTCATTCCCCTGAGTTAGTTTTAAGGGGTACCTATAGGGCCCTAAAGTTGAAAAAAAGTGGAAAAAATTGTCTTTTTTTCAGAATTTTTTAAAAAATATTTTTGAGTTTTCACATGTGTTAAAACTGGGTAATATATAATATTTAGAACTTATTTAGACAGGATAAAATAATTTTTACTTTTTAAGTGCACCAGAAAAGACCTATTTTCTAATTTTAAGGAGAGAAGTAGGGTCATTTCGCTCAAAAACGCTCAATACCAATAATGGTGGTTGAAACGAATAATTTTCGAATTTTTCAGAAGTAAGTTCTCAAAAAAGATGTCCTTTGATGTAAAACTAAAAATTTCATATGATAAAGATCAGTGAGTTAGTTTATTGAACGTAAATATCGCCTCTCCAGAAAGAGCAGAGCGTGCGAAGTTTGGCTCGCTTCAGACAAGTCTACTCTACTATCTCTACGGATTAAACTATGCCAAATGGGAAAGTTTCAGGGATGTCGCTCCAATTAATCTACCTGAATAACTTCTAAAACACATATTAGTCAATTTTATCCAATTAGCAAATTAAAAAATGCCCTTTTTTTTTAAATAATTTTTTTCCAATTTTTTTCAAATTGTAGGGCATGAAAGCTCGGGAGCAGCTTCTATTGTTTTACTGATCTTTATCAAATGAAATTTCAGTTTTACTTCAAAGGACATCTTTTTTGAGGACTTACGTCTGAAAAATTCGGAATTTATTCGTTTCAACCATCATTATTGGTATTAAGCGTTTTTGAGCGAAATGACCCTACTTCTCGCCTAAAAATTAGAAAATTGGTCTTTTCCGGTGTACTTAAAAAGTAAAAATTATTTTATTCTGTCTAAATAAGTTCTAAATAACATATATTACCCAGTTTTATCACATTTGAAAACTCAAAAATATTTTTTAAAAAATTCTGAAAAAAAGACAATTTTTTCCACTTTTTTTCAACTTTAGGGCCCTATAGGTACCCCTTAGAACTAACTCAAGGGGATGAAACTGTATACACTATCTATTGGGACCCTAAGGAATAGAAAAAGCCTTAGAGAGTTTGGTTTTTTATATTTTAAGACATCTTTATATCACCATATTGTATAAAAGGTAGAGCAAAAGTCTTAAAAACTTTATAGTGAAATATATCAAAAACTAGAGCTGATGAGCAAAAATGGATGCCATATTCTTAATCAGGAGGTCAAATATATACAAAATCAGCTTTAATATTCCAGCCACCAAAAAAAAAAGTTTTTTTTTGTAGACCAGTGTTATTTCAAAGTCTTTCTGCAAAACAAATTTATTTGCTTTGATTTGACTTTTACGAAAATACGTTAAAGGGGGCTGTAATTTTAAACTTTTAAATGAAAGTGATAGGAATGATTAGTTTATGAGAAGCTGAATAGTTAATAGCTTTTAGTGAAATAAATATTTGTTCCAATTTATTTGGGTTAATCATAATTCCAGACGGTAAAATTTCTGAAAGATCCTTAATTGTTTACAAACCATGACAGATGGATTTTTTAGTCTTATGCCCTTTTTTCTTTTGCTAATTGAAGTAATTGTAATTTGAGTAATTGCTCTAGTTTAAAAATTTAAGAACCGATTAGCTAAGTTTTATATTCCAACGTCTTAAAAAGGTAAGAATCTAAATGTTGAATAATTGTAAATATGCAATGTTGAGTAATTGTAAATACTTTCTGGTATTTTCAGAGTGAAAATTTTAATTTAATGCTCAATAAACAATGAACTGAATCAAAAAGCACATGTAATATTTACCTTATTTTGGAGCTTTCTAATGTTGTTATGGATGCGTTAATGCTTCGTTTAAATTCTCCAAAAAAAAAAAGGAATTTGTTATAAAATGCCTCATAACATTTAAGAAAATGGTTTACATAAATACTTAAGTTTCGAATATTTTAGGTAAAAAATATTTTCTTATTATATAACATTATTGGAAATGTAGATATTTACCTATACATACGCCATGACATGTTCAACTTCTAAAGGTACTTGAAACCCTCTCCATTTTAAGGAATATTTTCTGCTATAGCTAATTCCAAATTAACCTATGTTTAAAATTCTTATTTAAGTAAATAAACTTAAATGGGCGTCCTGTTTTATTTAATGAAAGATTCGAAGAAATGACCGTGTTCCTTGTAATAAGTGTTTAAATTCAGTTTTTAACGTACTAATCATCTACAATCTAAGAAAAATTCATCATTTTTGTATCTTAACTACCCTATGAAGAAAAAGCACTTCTTCTTTCCTTATTTACTTCTCCCATTCCCTGGAAAATCGATCAACAGAGCTACATTCAAGTTGGGCCAGCCACTCAATTTCCGCCTTACGATCCCATAAACCTTGCACGTAGCGATAGAAGCTATGCCTTTCCACGCATTGTTCATAGACCCTACCGATGTGTGGAGATCCTCGCTGAGATTACTGAGGGTGGTTATATGCAAATCCTAGGGAAACTCGGGGGTTGTAGCTATTTTTGTACCTATCGATAAAGAAAGGTTTGATTGTACTGAATTACGTTTTTGTCTGGAAATGAAGTTTTATCCAAGGAGAAATCAAATATCTTCTTTTCTGAAATTTTAGTTCAGTATGGGATTTTTGTCTTTGAACTCAATTGTCATTAATTTTATCATCAATATATTGGTTAACACCACGCAAAAAAAAAACGCCATTCCACATTTACCTATTTGTCAGAAAACGCCTTCAAAGTTTGATGAGAATAGGAGTTTTCACACATACAAAAACAAATTGTGCTTAATCTTCTTCGACAAATCCAAAAATTCACATTTGCATTTTTGGCATGCTGCTGGTAAGGATGTCAAAACCGTATCGTTTAATGTTTTTCTTCGGTGTTGTGTAACTTTTTAAGTTGGTAATCAGATTTAATCCTTTAAAATACTTAATATAATAATCATTTAATTTAAATCTAATTTTCAAATTTCGCAACTTTTTTTTATATTTTTTTAAAAATAATAATCTAGTGAACTCTACCATTAATCTTACATATTCTAACAGACACGAGTCCCTTAAAAGTTCTTTGAATTCATTCGACCTTTTCATACTCGTGACAACCTTTGTCATCTAGTGCTAATCCATCACCATTTTCTGAGACATGTGACAAAAGTTGGAAGTTCTAAATGCCACTTGAGTGAACCTTTTAACCCAAAAATATATTCAGGTCTAAAAGACAACGGATTGGATTTTCGAATAAGACTAGAGTATCAAGTTTGAACTAAAAGATCAAATCTTTTGATAATTTCTAATTTATTTGTTTTATCCTCTTTCTGATACTTAAAACACTCAAATAATCAAGCATTTCGATTATGTGCTTTCTCTTTATTTTCTTTCTTAAAAATGAAAATCTCCTTTTTCTTTACTTATTTATTTAACACTTTTCAGAGATGCTTTTAAAAATGTATTAGAGATAAATTTTAACCTTTTAGAACATTAAATTTTAATTTAAAAAATTAATTAAATTCTTAACAAGTATGCAATATTATAAGACATAAGTTCAAATATATGAAAAATATTTATGTTTGTATTTTCTTTGCACACATGTAGTTGATTTCCGAAGAATAGTGATGAAAGTTTTTTTTTTTTTGTTCTAGCACATGGAAATTATATGCAGTTATATTTTTCTTTCATTGTAATGATACCTAAAATCTTGTGAAATCTTTATTGTCCAATGCTTCTTCCTCTTTTCATTTAATTGTTTTAAAACAACGTATTTAAAAGTCCAGTATACAAAATTTTCTACAATATAGCCCATTGGGTCCTCTAGGTCCATATACTATACGAGTTCAACTGTGTGAGGGCACAAAGACCGCGAATACTTTTGATTCTATAGTTCAAACCGAAATTACGATTTATCTTATATGTTATGGAATATACATGCATTGGAAGTGACCGTGGCAAGATAAATAAGACACCAAATTGCTCCTTTTCATTAAGTTAAATAATTGGGGGGGGGTGTATTTCTCAAATTACCACATTTTTAAAATTTTCGAGCTGTAATACACAACTTCGGGCATTCAATCACATTGTAATCAATCTTAAAGTCTTTGTTTCGTATGTCTGCCATTCGTAACTCGATCACAGACTGTATTTTCTCCACCGCACGAAACGTTTGGTAGTTTCGGCTCCACCCAGCTCTATTACTTCCAGACTCTTGACGTGATCGCACCGAATACTCGCGAATCACGCAAATCTCCGTTTTGTCGCGTATTTATACTTAGCGAAGGAAATCACCGCGTTAATAAATGCATTTGGGTCAGAGCAGCCAAAATCAAAGTCATAATTGCACGTAATCGTTCTTTGAGTTTTTGTACTTGTCCTTGTCACTAAATTAGGGTTGTTTCAAGAGAAGAAAACTTATTTTTTTAGGGTATGAAGACTATGGAGAAGTATTTTTCATTTTAATGGGAGGAGCTTTAGAGTTAGTGCTGTTATTAATGGACTAACTTACTACATCTTCAAATTACTTAATTTCTTAAGTACATTTAAAACCACGGACTTATACAAATACAAATACAAATACAAAACTGACGACCAGCTACAGGCTCATAGCCCAACAAGGCTGGTCCTATGATTATGAATTCCCCAATTCCCACAGCCTATCCAGTTGCCTCTTAAACTCAAACACTCCCTTTGAATAAACTATATTTTCTGGCAACGCGTTCCATATGTCAATTACCCTATTAAAGTAGTAGTACTTCCTTAAATCCCGATTGACATGTGTCTTATTTAGTTTATACCCATGGCCCCTTGTTCTGTTATCCTTGCTGAAACTTACGCCCTCCGTATCCCCTTGCTTTACCAACTTGAATAGCTGAATCAAATCCCCCTCTCTCTTCTTTTTTCCAGTGAATACATGTTGAGCCTGCTCAAACGTTCATTATAATCCAGATGTGTTATCCCCTTAATTATTTTTGTAGCTCTGTGCTGTGCCTTTTCAATTACCTCTATATCCTTCCTCATGTATGGAGCCCAGAATTGTACTGCATATTCAAGATGAGGTCTTACTAATCCCTTGTATAAAGGCAATATTATATTCTTATCCCTTGAAGTTACAGTCCTTTTTATGTACCCTAATAACCTATTTGCCTTTTTACCCGCAGCTGTACATTGATGACCCATTTTAAAGTCCCTATGTATTAATACCCCTAGATCCTTGACTGATTCTCCCTTCTTTACCTTTACTCCTTGTAGACAGTACTCAGCTTCACTATTCCTGTAACCCATATGCAGGCAGTACTTGACATTTTCCTAAATTGAAAGACATGCCCCATTTTTCAGCCCAATCAGATATCATATCTAGATCACCTTGTAAATTTTCTATCTGTATCATGGTATCCACCTTCCCCCATATTTTTAAGTCATCTGCAAATATACTTATTCTATTCCTGATCCCCTGCCCTATATCATCTATGAATATTATAAATAATATTGGTCCCAATACTGATCCCTGAGGTACCCCACTTGTTACTTCTGTCCATTGTGAATAATGTCCCTTTACCTGCACTCTCTGTTTTCTACCCAATAGCCAGTTCTTAATCCAAATCAATGTTTTCCCTTGAATCCCCATCCTTTCCAATTTAAACAGTAGTGCCTCATGAGGTACTTTATCAAAAGCTTTCTGAAAATCTAGGTACATGATATCAACCCTACTCTTATTGTCCAGCTCCTCAGTAATTTTCCCGTAGAACTTTAATAGATTTGTGGCACATGACCTTCCCTTCCTAAACCCATACTGATTGTCTGATAGCAATCCCCCCTCCTCCAAGAATAACATTATATGCTTTTTTAGCAAGGATTCATATATTTTACATATTACTGAGGTTAGACTTACTGGTCTATAGTTGCCCGGTTCACTTTTTATTCCCTTTTTGAATATTGGAGTTATATTGGCCAATTTCCAATCCATTGGTACCCAACCCGTGCTATATGTTGTATTGAATATCATTAGAATTACATCCCCCAACTCTTCCGCGCATTCCACTAGTACTCTTGGATAAATTTCATCTGGCCCTGGTGCTTTAGTTGGCTTTATTCTTTTCAATTGATGTACTATGTCTTCCCTATTAAATTTACATTCTTTGATTGTACCTCCTGCAAAGGCTCCATCCCTAGGTTCATCCTGTAATTCATAGTCACTATTGAAAACCCCCAGAAAAAAGTTGTTTAGCACATTTGCCATTCCTACTTCATCCTGTATTAATTCACCTTCACTCCCCTCCAATGGGCCTAATGTAGTACTTAGTTTATTCTTACCCCCTGCATATGCAAAAAAATTTTTTGGGTTTGTATTTATCTCCCTTGCCAGTCTTTCCTCCAAGGATACCTTTTGCTTCCTACTCATCCTTCATATATAGTACTTAATATCCTATATAGTACTTAATACCTGGTATAGGCTGGTTTGGACCTAATAGGAGATTTTAAAAATATCAATTAATGATGCAATTTAAACCGATTTTTTGTTTCAGGCTATATTTCAATTTTAGAGTTTGGAACATTGAGTATATTTGCTAATACTGTGCTGTGTGTAGACTTTTTAAGGTTTATAGCCATTAGGCTCTAAACATTACAGGTTACTGCGACTTGATAGTACTTTCTGCGACTTGATAGTACTATCGCTGAGATACTTCGAAATGCCCCTCAAAGTATGCGAAGGTATACGACAAAGTATGCAAAGTATACGACATGTGAATTTTATGCGTTTCTAAGTACAAAATTCATTATCTCATGCTTTTTCAGATAAAATTAAGTTATTTAAGTTAAGTGAAAGTATAAAAAGGTTATGATATTTTTTCAAATGTACTAATTGATCAAAACGTATGCGGAGAACGCCAAGAAGATCTTCTTTATTGTATTAGTGAATACCTATATTTTTTCTTATAAATGAAAAAAATTAACAACATGAATTTTTTTCTTCTACAAAATTTTTGGACGTGGTTGAAGTTCCAAGTATGAAACTTATGATTACGTTTTTAGCCTTTCCCTCATTCAAATTTTTCTTTGTGAATTAACCTATTATCTTCAGGTTTATTACAAAATTAATAAAATTTACTTTGCTTTAAATATTTCATTATTTTTTTTTACTATATTATTTTATTAAACAATTCCAGTTCTTTTGTAAAAATTTTCTCTTGAAAATGTTAAAATAATATGAAAATACTTATCGGACTTATCAAAGATACTTATCAAATTCTTATACAGAGATTTTACGGGAATTCCTGTGAATTCAAATGCTAGTCCTAATGCATAATGACGTTCATAGTAAAAATGTCTTAGTAATATGATTGAACCCTCATTTTAATTTGACATATTAAATAAAACATTCTTTTGAAACTTCAGATATGTATACTTCTTCACTTTCAAATGTGAACGAAAACATCGAAAGTGATAACAATAAGCTCTAAATCAGAAACTAAAAGCCTTATTCACTGCTACCTGACCAGCGGTTAACCATCGGTTAAATTTAAGAAGGATTCCACCAATCAGAGTCAGCGAAAAGCTCATTTTCTTTCTTTAGCTGCTGGTTAACTACTGGTCAGTGGTCAAGTGGCAGTGAATAAGGAGGTTAATACCCTAGACTCAAACTCAAATAATTCCTTTACAACATTCTATAGATAAAATGGGAAAGAGGTTTGTGGAAATGTCAGTTTTTCTTCATTTTGACTGGTTTTAAGGTGGAATTATTTTATTGAACTGAAATGATGCAATTCTCCGTTGTTCATATTACTTGCATGAATTTTCTCAATTTTTTCTTTTGATCTCATTTTCCCTATTTCCTATTTTATGTGTGAATAAATCCATTCAAAATTTACCAAATAAAATCATTTTGATTGTGTAAAATTTATTCTTTTTCGTATGGTTTTGGTTAAAGTGTCACGGAAATTTCATTTTCAATTTCTATGAAATTTTATCGTGAAAAATAGATACATGAAGCCGCACTAAAATCAGCTTTTAGAATAAACCTAAGAAATACATTTTTAAAATGGTTTTGCAAAATACTTTCCTTTTAAAGCAAATCTCATCTTGTACGGCATTATTTAAGCAGTAAGGTAGTTTGGCAGTTGCTTGCTATGTAACTGCAACACTATCCGTAATATAATAAAATTTCAAATAAAATATTTTAGAGAAATTTTTAGAATCTTAAAAAGCTTACACGGAATCCTCAAAAGAATACGAGCATTTTGATTCCAAAAATGTGTTATACGGATCAGTAATTAAAAAGTTCTTCTCTGGAAATCATCGACCAAGAACCTTTTTAGAACAGAGAGAAGAAAAAAGTGTATTTAAAGGTTATTTTATTACGATTTGAAATATGATATTGATTTAATTCAATGGAAGATGACTCGATTTAACTTCGTATAAAATTTCTCTTTTCAAATGGAGAACAACAAAATCAACTTCACAGTGACCATGAAACACTAGGATAACAAAATAACATAACTCACTCTCAATGTCACTAAAAACTCTTAACCCTAATTCTGGGGAACTATCTTTGAATTACCTTCGCAACACGCCAATATTGATGCCGCCTGGAATTTTATGTTCGAAGTTGGTAAGGTATGCAGGGTTATCTAATTGCCCTCAGTAGAACACTTTCTACTTTATTTTTTCATTGAAATATTCCACAGAATGCCGCGAAAGTTTCGAAGATAAGACGGAAAACTAGTCTCTAAGGGAAAATGAGAATTAACTTTCGAAAAAAGAAGGGATTAATTTGGCGGTTGGGAGGGAAACGAAAAATATTGATTGGTTTATAAGCCAGAGAGGGTGTTGAAGTTATGTTTTCTTGAGAAAACTGTCATTAAATTATTAATTGCAATTATAATTTTGGTTAAATGAAGAGTTTAGGAAAGCTTAATTAAAATAAATCCTGGATAATACTTACTGAAACCACTTTGCGTTCAAATTTCCGTTCTATAACAGTTTGAGTTGCTCCTTACAGTATTAAAATACCATTATAATTTTCTGGAACCATCCTTTATAAGTTAATTGATAGTTAATTTGTGTTGATGCTTTGCTCTAAATGAAGGACGGATAAATTTTCATGTTGAAAGTTGAATATTGTTTTGAAATGTTTCAAAATAAATATGTGCGTAAGAAAGATAATTTATTTTCGAATAAAACTTTGTTACTGTAAAAGATAGTATCTACTTTTTTTCACGTTTCGTAAAAAAGTGTAAATATGAACCTTCTCTGTATGTATATAAAAGAGGAATAATCAAATGAATTCAGTGAAAAATTGGAATTAGAAGGGCGGTGTTTTTTGGTTTTTTTTTTAAGTTTTGTGATTACAGTGTAAAACTAATATTTTTTACACAAACTCAATATTTATTTTGTAAGGGATGTTTTCTATGATCAAACGTTTGCTTCATTAGGTATTATTATCTAGGTTAGTAAAATTATAGTTTCACTAGATAAATTCGATAGATAATAAATTACTATGATTGATTAACAATATATTCAAATTCTATCTTCTGATGTAAAAATGTTCTCTAGTTTTCCCCCGCTAATGCCTAAGATTATTTTTTTATTGTCATGATTTTTAGAAATTTGTCTCCATTAAAATTTTAAAGGAGTTTTCTTCATCCGTGTTTCCAAATATTCTCACTGTGATTATAGAACCCTCCTCCTCACATTAAACTCAAAATTTAAATCAATACACTATTTAGAATTTTCAAGATATACGGAATAAAATAAAATAAGTTTCCTACTAGACTTTTGAGATGACTCTGTTTCTTTTTAATTAACAAGAAATCCTGATTGGTTCAATTTCCCCTTTTCGGTCTTTTTGAATAAGTAATTTAATTAACCTAATTGTGTTTTTTATAATTTGCAAGTATAAAAGAGAGGCTTTCATTAAAACTCTTATGTTTCTTTCAGGAAGGAAATTCCAATTCAAATAGTTGACATGGAGAGCTACGAACGGGATTCTGTGTTTTATGTGGAGCTGGGTGACCCAAGAACTGAAGAAGGTAATTCATTGTATGTAGTTTAAGCATTGATAAGGAACAAATATCAAGTGGGACGAGCGTTTTAGATACGTAACAAGTTAGTTTTTAAACGCACGCATCAGTATTTTTAAGCTACACTTATAGCAAAAATAACAAAGATTGAACCCATTTTTAAACCAAGTTTTTTATACAGTTGTGTTGCTATATTATTGCAATAAGTAACTTAATTTCAACTTAAAAGTGGGAAGAAAACCTGTATTCATGCGGTTGCTTTCGAAACAAATTAATTCGAAATATCTACTTTATAATGTGGTCTTCATGTTCTCAAGAGTATTACATCACCAGATTACAATGACATATTTGAACTTGTAGACCGGTCTCTTTCCATTTTGGGTTCCAAAACTTGGTTTCCTTCAAGTAACCAACTTCCTTTGGATTGTTTTTATTGGGTTTTTCAATCGAAAATCTATATTCTATTTACCAAAAGTTATTTTAAATCAATATTAACATGTTAGGTGTTTTGTATATAAAAACTCTATTGGTGGGCAAAAACCTAAAAGCTTATAAGGGTCCTACAGAGATGTTTAAAAATTGCTGATTACAGGAAAATTTACCCTATTTATAAAAGATCTTATACATTGTCGAGGGCGCATCCTCTTGTTCATATGAATTAACGTTATTAAAATGATTCTTTAAAAAAATATTTTTAAATATAACAGTTACAAAACTATGTAAACCAAACAAGCAAAAAAAACTAACTATTGTAGATGATGTTTTAAAAATAAGCATTATAGAAGCAATTAATTATTTTTATTTTTAAAGATGACATTCCTCTTTCTTTTGATGTTTATTAATTTATAACATTTAAGATAAATATGCAGTACAATGTTTTTTTTCTCACACAAAACATAATTAAATAAATGAATCTCATTAAAGCAGTTAATAACAGTTTCATTAAAACACTCGATTCTACATTGAATCCCAAGACAAAATAATCTTAATTCAACGACTCGATTAATCATTAACCAGATGCTTTGGGATTGTACCTGTGATTAAGCATTCTCTCCAGATAATAGCACGAAGAAACTCAATTAATTCTTAATCCTAATTTCTTTAGAGATAAGTTCTTCTTTTATTCAAAAATATTCCGTTCTTCTCTGGGGTTGTAGAAATAGAAACGTTACGTTCCATGAATTCGAAGGATGTAGAATAGCTGCTGCATTATTTCTACCGTTTTCATCCCGAGATTTTGCAATATATATAGACAAAGAGAAAAATATTAAATATGTATGAAGTTAATAACATAAATTTTAGACAGCAAAAAAAATAAAATACCATAATTTTTAAAACACCAAGGTTGATATCTTTGGTTTGTTTGTATGTTCTCGTGTGAAATACCTTAAATAGTTACATTTTCGGAAAGGGTTTTTTCAATAAGTAGTATAATTGATAGTTGTGTATAAAAATGCATGTTTTGTAAGATTATTATATACATTATAATATTACATTATATATATTATAATTATTACATTATGAAACTAATTACTGTGCATGAAAATAATTGGTGTGCTCACACTTCTGCTAAAAAAATATTACAATACAAATGTTTGTTGAAAATTAAATGTTTTCTATGGAGTTTAAATATCTAGTAATAATGTATCGTAGAAAGATTTCTCATAACTTGTGAAAATTATCTTAACAGCATTATTATTAATTTATGAGGTTCTAGATAGAGATTGAAGATGAATGGGAATTTATTTGCATAAGTTTTTGTTTTAATCTATCCAGTTTTCAAAACTTAATTCTTTATACCTTTATCTATTATATTATTTTATTATTTTTTTATGACACAAACGCGCTATTTAAATAGATCGATTTACATTTCAATTTTAAGTATTCATATTAGTCTATTTTTAATGCCTTAAAATCATTGGATATTTTTTAAGCAGCCGATAGGAAATAAGTTCTTCTGGAAAAATATTCTTCCGTGAAATTTAATTCCAATACATCCTTAAAGCTCTCTCTTTAACCCTTGCACAAAATCAAATAAACCAATCTTTTCCTATTACTATCACTTAAATGCTACTTTTAAAAAATAAACCTTAAAAAAGTAGCTTTCTTATATATTAGATCTATTTGTCTAATAAGAAACATTGTCTCGAAACCTAAACAATCGTTTTGTCATTAAGAAATGTGACAAGTTGTTTACTTTCAAAGAATAAAATAAATTGAATGAAGTGTATTTTGCGATAAAAACCTACTTTCTGGAAAAATACTACAATATCAATGCTAGAAGCAATTTATCAATGAATACTTCAAAAACAGTAAATCTTTTTGTAAATTTCAGGTTATTTAGTGAAATTAGCATGATTCAAAAGTTTTAACTTAATTGTTCCATCCCTTATGAGTTTTTCTTGTTCCTGTATTTTCTATAGCTTCTCAGATATTCTTAATTTTAATTTAAATTACTTTACATCCAAAGCTTTTATTATTTCCATCAATATATAAGAAGCAAAAATTTACTTTCTAGCCATATTTAAATATGTTATGAAGTCTTAGTTACCAAATCTTCAACTCAAAAGTACGAAAATATAAGCCAAACCTCATAAAGAGTGTTATCTAAAAACATAGTAATGAAACGCTCCAGTCTATTCATATTCTATCCTTGTTTAACGGGAATCTATAATTCATCTTCATCTGATTCGTCAACTTCCTTTTTTCCTCCAATCCTTTCTTTACTTACAATTTTCTTCCTAAACACGTTACAAAAAAAACACCTGTTTGGAAATAAACTCAGAATACTACACCTGAATTTTTCAACACAGATTCTCTGGAAAACCATCATTTCTAAAAAGGATAGCAGTGTTTCAGCTTCGGTCTGCAGATAATGCCAAAGCTATTGCAGAATTTCTTGAGACACAAGAAAATTTATTATTTTTGACTTCGGGAGATATATGCCCGCAAACCAAAGAAGGTCTCCAGCTATAAGATTGAGCTCGTATTGATCTCGTGTTTGAAGCGGGAAGTACTTCAAGGAGATCTCCTGTTATTGGATTGCGTAAAATTTTCGATTTTTGCCTTCAGGGTTCAGTAGAGAAATTCTGATTTAAATTTTGTTTCCTTACATTTGAATTGTTTTCTTGCTATCCAATTAGGGATAACAGCGAAACTTAAGTTTAACAGATTGTGTGCTTCTTAATTAAATGTTTAATTTCTAGCTTTAATTTTCAATCTGAATTTATGCATACTTATATGTACTATAATTTAACTTTTCAAAAAAGATAACAATCGATAATTTTTATAATTTAAGTCTGAAATTTATAGAAAATTATTAAATGTTGAAATTTCAAACCTTCACTATAAAAATTCTTATTATAGAATGTACTTAATCATTTATTTAATATTAAAACTATTCAGATAAAATATAAACTGTAAATCAGGTGACGTGATCATTCAAACCCTGCTATAAATTTGAAACTTCTGAATAAGGTTATCTAAAACAAATAAATTAGAAAGAATATGTGTAAAACCAAAATCTTACGTTTAAAATCTGAATACTTTTCTAAAAACAATCCTACTTTTAACCAAACAGAAACTTGCAAGAAGTTAATATACCTTGTCATTTAGATACTATATTATATAATAAGTATAAAAATATACAGCATTACATTACAAAAGTATATTTGTAGATATAATATAACTCCCTTTAAAGAAAGCCTTTATATGATTTAATACATAGAAACGGCTCCTTAAATTTTTGAAAATGTATTATGTATAAGTTGTTTTAAAAGTACGCGAATGTTTATTTGCAATAGCAACCGGTTATTAAATGACAAAAACCTCACTGTAAGGTAAGTTATGCCCGTATTTCCAGTATCGAGGTTTTGTCAACGGAAGCTGTAAAACTACTATCAGTGTGTAAATATTTACACAAATACAATACAAAATATATACATAAAAATATCTACTGAATAAAAAATAAATTATACGAAATACCTTGAAAAGATAAGAGTAGCTACGTTTAGAATGACTTTTCCCAAGGGATGGAGATGAGAAAAATGTAAGTGACGCCAATGCTAGAAGTCACAGTCATAAGCTTTTATTGTGATTTGTTTGGCGCAATATTTGTGTTGAATCCAGTAAACACTAAAGTACAAGAGAGAGTAGAGAATATGTGTTTTTCTCCTTCTTTTTAAGTCCCTGATAGCAATTTATTTTACTTAAAAAGAAATACACCTTACTTCATAGATTTGAATTCCTCAAAGCTAAGTGACAATAAATTTACCCAAAATTACTTATACTTTGACCTGTTTTTTTTTTCTTTATCAAAGGTTGAGTTTCCACCATAAATACTACATTATTGTCTTTAAGCTAGATTTCTTTTGTAGTTTAGATTTTATAATATTTTATAATCGTTTACAACTGAAGTAACTTTGAAAAAGAGAAAGATTCAGGAATTTTTTTAGAAATGCAAAAAATACTGATAGTATACAACAGAACAATAAAAAACTGTCGTATATTCAAAGCAAATGTTACGATTATGCATTCATAAATGTAGTATAAAAACTTACAAAATATGAATTTACACCTAGACATTGCCTTAGTTTCAGGTAAGGAAAAATATTTCCAAATACCATGGAAACCTTAGTTTTCTTTTCTTCATAAGTATAAAATTAAAAAATGTTCGTTAACCTGTGTAAAACAAGAGAATGGGAAAATATTTTATAATTTTGAATCTTGAATGCCAATGAATCAATTTTATCTAAGAAAGCAAGCAGCATCCCCGAAACTTCTACATTGCCTTTAATTCTCTAAGAAGTTCTATTATTTTTTCTTTGTCCTGGATATATTTTTGTAGATGTAACTTTAAAATTACATTTTCTGGACGGGATGCAATATATTGTTTGTTTATTTTGATGTTTTCCGAAAAATAATGCACTGAAATTAAGGTAGTTTGTTCCGTTTTTGATAAGACACAAATTTACATGAAACTTTCTATAACTATGAGATAGAATTATATTGTCTTTTGTTGGAATATTTAGCTTTATATATTTCAAAATTAAGCTTTAATTATTATTTAGTAAATTTTTTGACAGTTTTATTAATCAATACTTATGAATTATAAAAATATTGCTGCTTTATTTCAACTTTAAAGAACTTTACATATGACATTTCATAAATATCATTAGCAAGAAAGCACGCATAATATTCTTGTAATATCAACTTGTACTTTAAAACCTATTTCCTTTATTTTATTAACTTTCATGAAAGTTGTTTGTAACTATTATCATTTTGAAACCTTAACTAATAAAAATATTTAAAATTTTGCATCTGCGTTAAAAATAAGTTATTAAAATGTTGAAACTTTCAGAATTATTTTACGATGGAAAACATTACATTTATCATTCATGATTCCTTGTTTCATTTATTTCAAAAATTCAATATACTTTACTTCTTTCGGAAGTTTTGATGGAAATGTGTTGTAGGTGAAGGTGATATCGACTATCGATGTCGTTGATTGAAAAATCGTTACTTTTATCCAGTTTTATGCACTTATCCAATATATTTGAGATTTAATGAAATCATAAAAATGAAACTTCTTTTGACATTTAAAACATCAATTTATTATTCCCTTTTATGCCAGTAATACATCTCTGAGATGGGTAACTTAAAATTTTTAAGTTGTTTGTTTTTCAATAATTTCATTTTCATTGATGGAATTCATCACATTGTCTTGGTTTGTTTTTCATTGTGTGAAGAGTATTAATTTCAATTTCAGAAAAGAGAATTTGTGTAATTAAGAACATGAACTACAAAATCACTAAATTACCCTTTACCGGAGATTATATAGTTAAATTCTTTTCAAAAATTGTCTACAATTGTTAATTGTTTGGCCCTTTTAACTTTGACTTTTTTGTGACCAGTTAAAATATTATCTTTTACCGAAAAAAGTGAATAATAATAATGAAATTAAATAAAAAAAAAATTGCCATGATGCTATTTGATGATGCTATTGCTATTTCTTGTACTACTTCTGTTCTTTACTAATATCATCACTAATCACTAATCACTATCATCACTAATCAATTACTATTATCATCACTAATATCCCTTTATCATCCCCAATGTTGAAAACCTCCAAAATAATTACATTTTTCCTCCTTAATACCTTTTCCTTCATTTACCCAAAATTTTTGTCTCTTACATTCAAAAAGGGGGATAATTTTTAAAAAAATATATTTCCTTGATTATAAAATCCTCTCGTATTTCTTTTTAGACTACATTAAAGAGCAGTCGGGTCAGGTATTGGATGAACACAGACCAAGTTCAGAGCTGACGGAAGCAGAGAAAGTAGCACTTTTGGGAAAACCCCGTCTCAGTGATAACTACAAGGTTCAACTAAGAATAAAGGAAAGCAAAGAGTTCAAGGTAAATAGAAACCCACTTTCATATAATTTTATTATAGAATCATCTTACCCTTATTACTTGTATAGAAGAAACTAGATGATGATGGGGGTTATTTCAATTTTCTTCCAAGAATATAATAATTTTCAAATTCATAAAAGAAACTTCATTGTACTATTTCAATCACAGTTTATTTAACTTAATGATAGTTTTAAGTACATAAACACTATGATAGTGTTTTAGAAACTCAAAAGGAAGAAAGGTTCTTAAAGTTATCGTATTCTTTATCCATAATAAACAAATTTCAAATTTTTAATTTTTCTTGTTTGGCATAGGTTGTCGTAATCGGGACCTTTCTCCATAAAACTCCAACCAACCAAAATAAACAAAGCGATGCGGTGTCATTAGATCAGATATCTAAATGCATAAAAATGATAAAAGGTTATTTTCTTTTAATCCGAAGAATCCGGAAAAAGTTTCTCAAATTTAAAAAAAAAACTTTAAAATATTGGACTTTTATTTAAATCTATCAAGAGATGTGTTCCAGACAATATTTTACCTATATAGTGACAGAAAAGAAAACTGGATAAATTTTCACACAAAAAAGAAGAAAAACTTCCGTCTTTACTCCAAATTATACTTCTTAAGTCGATAAATCTTGATGTCCTTAGTCATTTATCAGCCTCCAGATCAAAAAGAAAACTTTTCGCACTCTTGGTGGCATATTCTCTAAATCTGTTTGTACCTCAGAGGAATTTTTCTAGGTACGGGAATAAATTATTTACGACTGAGAATGAGATCTTTCACTTATCTCTTGAAATAATAGTTGCTTCTCACGTTATATCAGAATCTTCATTAAATTTCAAGGGGTTGCGCCATCTAGTGAAGAGAGTTGCTACTTTAGAAAATAAATAGATAGTAGTTCCATTGTTCTAAAAAAGAAAGGGGATTAAGCACGCTATTTCCCCACTAGTTACATTACTTAAAGTAAAAAAGCCATTACATTTAGCGTTCATCATATCATAAAAAAGAAAAGTTTTAATAAAAATGGACTGAAGATGTTAACTATTTAAGAGATGATAGCGGTTGCAAAAGTAATTATATATTAGGGTGGGCCGAAAAAAACTTTTTTTCTGATTTCAATACGCTATACAACGAAAAACTTGCCTCTTGGGTAGATAAGTAAAATGCAACAAAAATTTTTAAAATCGGTTAAAAATTGCCCTAGCGCATCATCCCTAAAGTTTGAAAAAATACGCTATTTTCATTATTTTTCGAGTAAATGGAATAAAATAAAATAACTTCTGTAAGAAGTAGATACAGGCATACATTGGTAGAAAAATGAACAGAAAAGTAATTTAAATAAAAAAATTGAATAAATTTTAGAATTTATTGGTAGTTTATTACACCTGAAAACTTACGTTTTTACTAGAAATTCACATATTTCGATGAAATAAAAAACTTTTTCCTGATTGAGCAAAATTTTGGTTTTAATAACATTCTGCCTTGATCGCTATCGCTCACAATCCCCCTCAACAGTTCTGCCGTTTTTACAGGTCGCTTCGCGATCAGAGCTCGCTTGTTGCTCATCAAAATAGCATCAAGATCTCTCTCGCTAATCCGCACAAATAATACCCTTATAAAACCTAACATAGTACTTTTTCTAGCTTATCAAAAACTCCCAAATTTCTATTGAAGCAAAACAATTTTTGAGATAGTATAAAACTTTGATTTTGAGTATGATATAATCCTTTCATTCAATTATTTTGATTGTATGAGATAAGACTCCAACTCTTTTCCTTCAATACTTTGAATTAGAAGTGTATTTCAAGCCTAACTCAAGATGACTTTCACTTATGTCACCATTTTTAAGCATTTGAGTGGCATGGGAATCTGTCAAAGATCTAGTCTGTCGTTGTTCTATCTTATTGGACAATATAAATCATGCATCATGGTTGGTGATTGGTGAATCTTCCCTACATGAAATGTAGTATGAAGCAAAGAGTATTCCATTTAAATATTTTGATTTGGTCTCGCTTGAAACTTATCTTTAAATTGGGACCCCTTATTGACTCCTTTCATTAGTTAAATGGACTATAAATATAATAATTCTTCCTCTTTAATGAACAATATTTTACTAACTCAAAAGCTAGATTTCAAAAAGGACAAAGCATGTATTTATTCCACTTTCAGTAAATTTTCAGGTATGAATGTTGATAGTTCTCATTTTATTTTAAACTTAAAACACATTTTCTGAATCCATTTGAGGAGTATTTATTTTTAAGTAAAACGCATGCAGCAATATATGATTCTGAGATAAAAATAAGTTTTTATTAAATCTATTTCGTTTTTATTGATTAATATGATACCACTTAAGTTGTGTGAAAGGGAACTGACCATGGTTCACAAACGGGTAGTAAAGCTTTTAAGAAAGCTCTCTAATTTTATAACTTATGCCCAATCAGGCAGATATTATTCAGTAAAATCAGGCAGATATTACTTAAATTATTTTCCGTTGATATATAAAGTATCACACTCAATTTTGTTTAAATTTATCATTAGAAGTTATTTCCCATTTACCAACCCTTATAAGTAACGATGTCATTGTGTGTTCAAAGGTATTATATCATTGGAATAAAAACCCAGCTTTTTACATATAGTAAATAAAGCTACTATTTGCGCTTTTAAAGACAAGGCTATGATCCTTCAGTCTTCAAAATACACTTGAATTAGATTGTGGCTCTCCTTGTTTTCCATGGGATGTATATTTAATTATTTTTCCTAAAGTGCCAATTCAAGAGAATAATTAAAATGTAATTATGGGGAAAATATTTGAATCAAATTTTTGATAAGCTAGTCCTAGAGAAAGTACTATGTTAGGTTTTATAAGGGAATTAATTGTACGAATTAGTGAGAGATCTTGATGCTATTTTGATGAGCAACAAGCGGCCTCTGATTGCGAAGCGACCTGTAAAAACGGCAAAACTGTTGAGGAGGATTGTGAGCGATAGCGAGCAAGGCAGAATATTATTAAAAACAAAATTTTGCTCAATCAGGAAAAAGTTTTTTATTTCATCGAAATATGTGGATTTCTAGTAAAAATGTAAGTTTTCAGGTGTAATAAACTACCAATAAATTCTAAAATTTATTCAATTTTTTTATTTCAATGGACTCTAACCGTCTGACGTCACACGGAACCAACACGTGACCTACTGAGCTTGCGATTGGTTACCACAGATACTACACTAGTAGATCTACTAGTGTAGTATCTGTGGTAACTAGAGACCCTATATAAAGAGAGACTGGACAACGGCTCACCGGTATAATCGGTATTTCCGCCATTTTAGTTACAACTTTCCTATACTTTAACATTACGAAATGTTGAAAATCGTGGAAAATGCTGTTAAAAGTTTTGAAAAATACCGAAAGAAGAGCTAAAATGTAAACAAATAAGTTATTAAAAATTTATTTGTTTACTTTCATTCAAAAATAATGCCAAATAAATTCAGAAAACTAAATATTTAATTGTTTAACTGGTTGGCGACTTTATTGGCATCCGCCGTTGGCTACCAAGACTAGTTAACCATCTATTTGGATACGAGATTAAAAACAAAGTAATACAAATAGATAGGAGAGTTGAGACTAGTTTCCTGGCTACTAGTCCATAAAAATTTTGTTTCATACATTTCTCCTCGAAAAGAGCGATAGCGTGCCAAATGTTACCTGTGGCAACCAAACAATCACTTTGATTTTTTAAAATGCATTTTCTATGATAAAAATAATTACTAACAAAATAAAGAACATCGATTCGTGTTCGGAATGAATTGCTGAAATTTTTGATATAGTTTTCACTTTGATTTTTGTGCAATAAAAAGAGTTTTAGGCGGCGAATCGTTCATTGTCCAGTCTCTCTATATATAGGGTCTCTAGTGGTAACCAATTGCAAGCTCAGTTGTAGGTCACGTGTTGGTTCCGTGAAGTCTCGAACCAGATAGGCGGTTAGAGTCCATTACATTTCTGGTCATTGTTCTACTAATGTATGCCTGTATCTACTTCTTACAGAAGTTCGAGTAAAAAAAAAATTTTTTTTACAAATTTTTCGAGTAAATATATTTTATTATATTTACTCGAAAAATAATGAAAATAGCATATTTTTTCAAACTTTAGGGCTGATGCGCTAGGGCAATTTTTAACCGATTTTAAAAATTTTTGTTGCATTTTACGTATCTACCCAAGAGGCAAGTTTTCCGCGGTATAGCGTTTTGAAATAAGAAAAAAAGTTTTTTTCGGCCCACCCTATTAGATATGTTGCTGGTCAATCCATTTAATGTTTTATGGTATATGTTCCTCACACTTGCTCATTTGGCATGCAATTTTAGTACAACTTTTTCTCAACAAACGTGTTACATAGATCTAATTTTTTAAAAAAGATATAAGAAGTTTTATTTATTTAAGTATTTAGTATAAGATATATTTGAAAGGATTTTAAACATTCATTTTAAAACTGCTATCACATCAAAGTTACTTCAAACAATTTAACTAGATTATACTCAACGATCTTTAAAACAGATCATGGAATTTAATAATTCATACCACGGTTTGAGAACTGTGTCAATTTTCATCAAATTTGTATTGAAAGTAGCTGGCATACGACTATTGTACTTATGCAATGAATATTGTCACTCAGATATGTGTCGTTAATTTAAACAGGCCTTGGGAAAATCGCTTTTATATGACGACCTCGTACTAGAACTAGACTAATACACACTACTACGTTCGAAATTTAAATAAAAACTCTTTACCCACCCTATTATTTTAGATATATAGAGTTCTGAATTCTGAAATACCCTGTATTCTTTTGTCTAAATTCTTTTATATAAAATCTTTTCCTGATTACATTTTGAAAATTTTATATTTTAGAGTACTGTAGACAAATTGTTTGAGAAAACGAATGTTGCCATGACTATTGGAACTTCCTCTTGGAAAGAACAATTTCTAGATGTCATCACGGTTAGTGCAGGTAAAAATAAATTATATATTTTTTTTTATTTTTATTCTCTATGCGTGATTTCTCACTCATAATTTCTCTCTTTTTACCAGTAATATTTCCATTAATTTTTAGTGTTTTTTACTTGTATCCCTCTTATTTATCTTTCATTCTCTCTCTCCTTCCATTCTCTGCTTTCTCATATTTCTTTCCCTCTATTCATCATTTCTTCATCTATGATCATCTTTCATCTCTCTCTTTCATGTTTAAACTTCATTTATTAGTTCGTTATTCTGTGCATTATTTTCTTTTACATTTTTTCACTCACTTTCTCCCAATCAGTTTTCCATTATTTTAGTTTGATCTATAATCTTCCATCCATCTTATTTGTCTCTCCTTTCGTTTTTTACTCTCTCTCTCAACGAATCCTTTTATCTCATTCTCTCCTCTCTCACTCAAACACACACACGCATTTTCTCTTCTTTTTCTACCCCTTTCTCTCTTTCATTTCTATTCCAAAGTAAGTAGCATTCAAGTATTTAAAGTAAAGAATTATTTATAAAAAAATTCATATATGGAGAATTTACAATTTGAATCTTTAGGAAAAAAAAATCTTATTAACTGAAACAGAGGGTTCGTGGAATTATATTTTACCTTCCACATCACTGGTTACGGACAAAATACAGAGATGGGTGCCCGTATTTCAGAACAACTTCCCCAGCCTATTTCCCATTTGCCTACTCTTGCATAAAAAAACAAGTTCATTGATCTAGTCGCGTTGCAGATGAATCCTGGAAAAACCGAAGTGATCGATTCTTATGTAAACACAGCCGGAGAAGGCCTCATTTATTTGTCCTCAGCGCTATCGACAGCGGGTAGAACAATGACAAGAGGTCGTCAACACACGCATAGGGACTTGACACACTGCCAAATCGCCGTTTGGCGCACGGGCACCCTGCCAAATCCGTAATTTCTCTAACTTGATATTCGATTTTTGCGAGGTGCCGAAAATGCTGGAAATAATACGATTTTCTATAATCGTCCCGGGGACCCTTTTGTGATGTCTTTTTTTATGTCCGTCTTTTATTAAAACAGCTACCAATATAATGACTGTTTTCTTTCCAGTGCCACTTGGGTGATGTCTTGTTTCGCTTTTGAGACTGATGGAAAGGGTTTATGAAGGAATTATGGGATAGGAAGGGTTATGGGATTATTGATAAATATATTAGGTCTTAGTTTTATTAGGTTGGGAGGAGGTTCTTATTTCTGTGATTGATGATTTATTAGTTTAGATGCTTTAAAATTATTGAAAGCAAATAAAAAGATTAAGACTAGTATATAGAATTCATTTTTTCTTTTTTTTTTTGTCTACGGATAAAAAAAAATGTTATAATTTTTAGCTTATTTTATTTTTTCACAAAAATTTTCCTTCATGACTCAAAGCATATTAAAATACTTAACTCGTGTGTTTTAAAGATAATGAGAATATAGAAAACGGCAATGCGTGTAAAACTTGCTTTTACTGGCAATATTTACTTTTAGTTTTTACAAAACAACAGTACAAAATTTCTTTACTGCATTTTATTAGGTAAAAAGCCTCAAAAACTCAACTTAATTGTTTTTCCCCCATCTTTCTTTTAAACTAAAGTCTCATTCAGACATCACTATGGCTAAGATTCCATAATCGGGAACCATCGCCAACTTGGCGATATTTTTTAATAACTCTATTTAATAATTTTTTTAACAAAATATTTTTAATAATAAATATATATTTAATAATAATATTTTTTAATAATTTTTTAATAACGCCAAGTTTGGCGACTTTCCTTGGCGATGGTTCCCGATTACGGAACATTAACCATCACTTTTGATATCCATTTTGGAGGAATAGACCGAAGTGAAAAGTGTAACTTGGCGTTTCTCTCTTTACTCCTTCACTTTTCGAAGCAAACTAGCGATTCACAGGAGTGAATCACTCAAGATGAACAGTGAAAGTGTGTCAATGAGCCGTTACCTTATCCACTTCACAATCCATCATTTATTGGTTAAAATAATTTGTTGATAGAACTTATTACAATCACTTGGGTGTGAGAGTAAGGGACGCTTTCAATACTTTGAGTAAGGTTTGGGCTATTCAATGCATACTTACTAAGAAAACTTAAGTTACTAAGCTAGACTCTTTCTCAAAATTACTCTATTCAAATATTGAAGACACAGACTTACAACATTTTCATAACTTTAATTACTCTCATCTTGAAACGTATTTTGTTCCCAAAACACTAGAATATAATTACAAATATAAAACACAATCATAAATATATCCTATCATATACTCCGAGCAATGTATTCATACTTGCATTATGTCTTTCTGAACAAACTACCAAACATTCTAGGTTTTACTACTATTACAGTGGTTAGAAGGGTATAGTGTCTTTATCACCATAGGACCGCGAACAAATTTCTGTTTCCGAAAAGGAGGAAACCACCAGAGGGCGATGGGTTCCCGCCGTAGCGGGTTTACTATCGATTTTACATTAAAATCGCATTGTGAGTTCGAATACGAGTGAGTTCGGAAACATATTAATACTTTGATAGAGGTTTAAGCATTTAATTGTTTTTTATCTAGACAAGTAAAGAATTTAAGGTTTTTTTATTCTTTTAGAGCATTTGAAAGAGTTCATTTTTTGCGGAAAATAGATGGCGCTAGCGTTCTTGCCGTCGCGATGCAATCAACTTTTTTCCTCCCTTTTTGGAGCATTATTTTGATAGCGGTAGCGACACTACTCCTTCTAGCCACTATACTACTATTATAGACGACATTAGTCATTACGTCACTTGCTTGTTTGGAAACGTTGATTCCATCCGTGATTGGTTCCGTACGGATTTACTTCCAATCACGGAACCAATCACGGATTAGAATCAACGTTTCCAAACAAGCAAGTGACGTCACACTAATGTCGTCTATTTCAAACGTCCAAGATGTTTTGTTAACTTGATGGGAATTTATTTTGATTTCAGGTGATGATGACGACGATGGAGATGAGGAGAAAATGCCTTCGTGCTCGGATTACGTCATGCACTTTTTTACGATATTTTGGAAAGTTCTCTTCGCCTTCGTTCCACCCACTGGTAAACTCTTCTTCTTTTTCTTTAAAAAAAAACGAAGTAAAAAAAACTTCACATCAGGTATTCTTTTTCTTAGTGTTTAATTTCAAGCTGATATATTGAACGAAACTTTTAGCTTCAATCTTATTAATCCAGCTTTATCATCCTAATATTAAGATTATTTCTTATTTTATTAAAAATTTTATTCTTTTTCTCTTCGGAATTACATAATAATGTTTTATTAAGTAAATATAAGCTGGTTTTGGGCGGAAGAATAAAAGGCAGCTTTTTATACAAGATGATAAGAAATTGAGTTAAAATAAAAATATGCATGCTTCAGTTTTTCATGCTTTCAGTTTGAAATATTTTCTGATATATTGTTATATTTTTTTTGTTACATTGATGCGTTTGGTATTGAATAATTGTGTATGTTTGTTTATCTTCTAAAGGACATACAATTGTTCTTCCTCGGTTAAATTTAGTCTAAAGCCAACCGAAGCCATTCACTTCTTATTCAAATAACCTCAGGCAATTGAGACCAACTCCCATCAATTCTAGAGAACTCTAAATTAAATCTTTTGTCACCAGTCATTCTCTTTTTCAAACGATCTCTCCGATAATTGAAACGAAGTTTCCAATTAATTCCAGAGATATCTCCAAACTTTCGATTTAAGAACTACCACTTTCACTTCGATCTTGGAATGCGAAACAAACTTCAAAAGATCATTGTTCGCTGTAGAAAGAAAGTCTTATGAAAAATCGATTGAAATAAGAAAGGCTTTCGTTCTTTCCAAGAACGTTTTGCAACAAAAAGATCTATAGGCGGATCTTAGCGTGGAATAAAAAGGAAAGCCATTGTTTAGGGCTATAATTTAGAACATTTGTAGAAGCATCATCGTAGAAATTGAAACCCGCTTGCTGAGGAAAAAGTTCGAATGTATGAGACGATTTAGGAAAGCACGGGCTCGTTCCCATGGCAACAACGGCTGGGCTGTCAAAAGTTGACTGGGACAAGTTTGGGAAGACAGTGTCTTTCTATTTAAGTGTAAATCACTTCTTGTTCAGAACACTTTCTGTCGATAAAACTAGATCGATACAAACTCTTGGAAGTCGATTAAAAAAGTAATCTTCCCGAAACATTTTTTACGTGATTTATAATTTAAATGTGTTTTGAGGAATACGATGTTACGTTTAAAAGTCTAACGATGTTAAGGTTTTTTCAACTATATTTTTAGCTGGGTCATAGTAATTAGTAATTATTTATTTTTGGTGAGTTTTCTGTTCCAAAATTTATGTCGTAGCATACATACTTGACCCAATTAGTTATTTGAAGAGGAAATTCGAAAATAAAAATTCACCATCGTTAAATATACGTGTATTGAAAATCCGTTTCAAAGCTTTTATTTGGAACCAACGTCTCCTAGGGTCATGGAAGTAGGGTGTATCCCTAGGTAAGTGACCATGGAGAATATATTGAGATGACTTACAGCGCCCGTAACGGTACCTAAAATAAAAAAGTTAAAAAAAATAATTAAAATGAGATAGAACAACAACTTCAGCAAGAAAATTGTTGGTAATATCTTAAAAAACGCACAAGAAAAATTTAATGAAAATATCTTCAATATTCGAGGAGATATTAGCAAGTGAAAATTGCACTTTTATAGGCCTCAAAAAAGAAAAAAGTTCTCAAATTTGCAATTTAACTAACTATTTTTAATACTTTCTTTTTATGTTTTTCCCAGTAGTAGGTACTTGATTTATGTTCTATGCTCATACATGTACTTACATGTATACATACATGTAATGCATAAAACATGTACTTCATATCGGAACAAGGGTTTTAAGATTATTATTAAGGTAATTATTAAAAGAATATAATAATTTCTAGTTTATAAACAAAATTATGGTAAGTTCATATGACTAATTAATGTGAATAAAAGAATTTTTATATTCTAAAATCAGGAAAATTTAGTAACTTAATTGAATTAAAGAATATTTAGGTACTCATGGTTTTACTGTACAACTTGTGTCCCCTGTTGTTTTGTACTACCCCTTTTGTTCTTATAAAATCGGTCTTAGTTCGAGGAAAAAAACTTACTACAATATGGTTGTTGAATGAAAATAATGTATTATTTACTTATTACCTGTATATCCACATGTTCACACATGTTTTATTAAATATATCTTGCTTTGGTTGTGTTCTACACACCAAACCATAAATGCTTTACAATTCTAAAGTTTAAATATTAATTTTTGGGTCTAATTTAACAAAATATTTCTCCAAAGGCTTGAAAAATAAATTTCACAGTAAAAAATTTATCTTGATTTCCCAGGAGATAAACTCTCTTTCATTCATTATTCAAGCTTCAAAATCATATTTTTCAATCACTTGATTATTTTGAAAAGAAACTTTAAAAAAAATAGAGAATCCTACTTCCGACTCTGCAATTTAAAATTAATGATAAAATCCAACCCTTGAATCCGTTTTTTCCAAAGAACGCAGTTATAAGTAAGTCATTCAAATCAAGTCATTCAATTGAAAAGCGAATTTACTGTTAGATTTCACAAAGTAATTGGATACATCCATACACATAACGTCAAAATGGCAATTCCTCTGGGTCGAAGATATTTAATAATGATGGCATAAAAAGACCCCGTACTCCTAAGAATCTGATTTAAAAGTTTCATTTAACTAAAATTGAGATTTATTTTTTGGGATTTTAGAAAAATATTAGTTAGTTTCTTTTTTAGAGTCACTTGCTGAAGGACGTTATCTTTGGAGCTGAAACTGAGTTTTTTTTATAATCATTGTGTTTGAGCTAAATTGATTTTTACAAAATTATGAAGAGGAAAAACTTTTTATTGAAAGAACCCTCATTTCGCGAGTGATTTATTTTTGATACAGTGTTTTATATTACATTTAAAAATCAACTGAACTATGTTTTCTCTTAAACATATTTTAATAAAGTATAATTAAAATTAAGAAATAATTCTTACTTACATATATTTACTACTAGCTGATATGCCCGGCCTTGCACGGGTGGAGTGTATCAATTTATTAAAATTTTCTCAAGTTACATGCCTAATTTTCTGTAACCATAATTACCAATCATCCTGGTAGTTTTTCATATCCCGGTGTTCCCAGTATTTTTTCATATCCCGGTGCCTTTTTCGTCTTGATGTCCCCGGTGCCTTTTCATCTCGGTGTTCCCGGTGCATTTTCATCACCGTGCTCCCTGTGCCTTTTCCCTCCCGGTTCCAACTGTGTAAATCTAACCTAACCATCCAGTTCGGGGTTGCACATTTAATTACGACAGTTACCCAATTATCCATTCTAAGTGAAAAAAATCCATTAAAATTATTACAGACTTTTGAAATCCCAAAATTTGTAAATACCCCCTGTTTAAATTGAAAAAAAAAATCCCGTTAAACTACACCAAAGAAACAAATTATAAGGTTAAATAACAAATTGATCTAGTGTTTCTATCATCAACTTTCTAAAAAAACTGCATGATGTAATAGAGCATTCGCACATGACGTCACTTGGAGGACAAAAACAACGTTGCTAAGGCTGTTGTTAGGGGCGGGAACTAGAAGTATCCAATAGAAGCATTCGCACATGATGTCACTGGCGGGCAAAAACAACGTTGCTAAGGCCGTTGTTAGGCCGAGTCATGTGATTGAAAATGCTCTATCTTTACTTTAACCAGTCTAATTCTTAAAACTTTCTATTTCAACTTAAAGTTTCATGGAAAATGAAGTTTTCAATAAGAAAATACTGTTATAAAGTTTTTTATAAGGGACGTTTTTAATTTTTTAAATTATTAATAACCTTTTTAAAACATTTAAAACAATTTTAGCCAAGTTTTATCTTTAAATACTTTGTTTTATGTTTAAAATTGTTTTTGTTGTATTATTTGCAACAATGCGAGTTAAACAGATCTTCTTTAGTGGAGAAGTAAGGCGATTTTTACAAAAAGGCCTAAAAGGGGGTGAAGGGGTGGTTTTAGAAATTTGGAAATGATGTCATTGTCTTTCCCCCGTCCCCATACGTATGTGTACCAAGTTTGGTTCGATTCGGACGGGTAATTTTGGAGAAATTGAGCCAAATCTGTTCCGGACAAACCCAGGCAGGCAGGAACCCAGGCAGGGACACCTTCATTATATATAGAGAGATTAAAACCATTGTGGTTGGTTTAAGGGGATAGTGGACCTTCAAACCTTTTTTTTTTATTTATTGCATCATGATTATTAAATTTGGTACATAAGTGCAGTACTGTATAAAAACCTTATATCCATTTAAAATTTTATGAAAAAGTAAAGAATAAATTTTTTACATTAAAAAAACAAAATTTTTAAGGACAATTTTAAAAATCTCACTTGCGACATAATTTTTCAAATTTCTTTTTGATTGTATTAAATAAGTGCTCAAAAGTACATAAAGAACAAAAATTGGTATTATTTAGTTATTTGGTTCAGTAGTTATTTTGCTAGAAAATATTTTGTATACTTATACTCAAAATTTATAAAAATTTCACTTTTTCTGGTACTAAAGCCAGAATTTGACAAACTTAATGTTGATCAATTACTTAAACAATACGAATTTTATTTCAACTAATTGTTAGGAAGCTATGTTGAAAGTTTGGTTTGATTTTCTTAAAAACTCTGTCGCAAGGAACGTTTTAAAGACGCGGAACATTCCAAAAACACGTGTGCAAGAACAGGCCGTTCGAAGGTGTTTCGGTACGTGTTAAAACACTTGGTAACTAAACTTCAAACTGGTATAATTTTTTTATTTATTCGCTTTTTTCAATTTCGTTTTCAGATACTTATTTAGATTAGTTTTGAGTTTTATAAAATCAAAAAATATTTTTTTTCCGAAATTTGTTCGATTTTGCCTATTTGAAGGTCCACTATCCCCTTAATTTTATCTTTTTTATTGTGAGCAATGTTAATCGAGTACAAATTTAAAATTTTCAAAGAAAAATAATTAAAATTTTAAATTTTACGAAATTGAGTGAAAGAATGCTTTGGCGTTCTCAAGTAGGACCGGCACGCATTAAATGTTTAATAGACATAGACAAGACTTTATTTTAATGGGCTCGTGCCCGTTTACAAAGAGACAAAAAAGGAACAACAAAAATAATATAAAATTAACACATAATTATAGACATTAAAATAATGAAAAAGAATATGCATGTACAATATACATACACACATTATGCACAAGTGTTGTTGGGACGTTAAATGTTTAATATAATATTTTTATACAATGTTTTCCAAGCTAAATAATAAAACGGTGTATTTCTTTTGCTTTTCCGTTTTTTATTTTTGAAAAGAGAAGTTATCAATTACGATTTAAATCTTTAAGAATTCTTTAAGTGTGGCTGAACTTACCATGAAAGAATATTTCATACTTTGTGAGGTATAGTTTTCAAATACTTTTAACATGAAGAGAAAATGCTAAAAATGTTATTTTCTGTGGAATTAAAAGTATTTTATTTCGGCTTTGTTCATGAAAAATATTTTCGAGAATGAAGCTGTTTGCTCCATCATTTCATTTTCAACCCTCTATTCTTTTATCATAAGACATAGGAATATAACATGGGAAATGTTGAAGTTTATTAATTGTAAATGAATATCGAATTCTTTGTTCCAGATTGCTTGGGAGGCTGGGCTTGCTTCATCAGTTGCATCTGCGTCATCGGTCTCCTGACAGCGTTGGTCGGAGACCTGGCTTCCCATTTTGGTTGCACAGTAGGCCTCAAGGATTCAGTCACAGCCATATCATTCGTAGCACTCGGAACCAGCGTGCCAGGTATGCTATTATGCATTACTTCATCTCCTCCTTTCATTAATAGTAGTACAATTATACTGCACTGTATTGTATGCATTGCACTTGACTGAATTGCGTGCACATTGTGACTTGAATTAAAGTGCAGTCACAGTGTTCCGTTTGAGATAGCGAATTAAATTTTGAACTAAAGTTTTAATGGTAAAGTATAAAAAATATTTTGCATGCAGGAAAAAATCAATTAATCGTGTGATTTCTAGAACTATTTAGTGTCATTTTTCGTTTCCATTGAGATAAATTGTTCAATAACAACCCTCCCTTTTTATCCCCTCCTTTTAAAGTAACCAATAAGGTAGTATCAGTTTAATCATTAGCCTCGTGTAGAAAATAAGGATTACGGATAAGGTATATACGGAATGAAAGTCACAGAGTCATTCAATCTAACCTAGGGTGCTAATGATGGAAACTGAAATTGTAGGGAGTAAATGAGCACATACTTTCACCCAACGCTTCCATATTCTTCTTGATGCAACTGATATACTATAAGCTGCTCAGAATTGAAGTAGTGTAAATCCAATAATACAAAATTTGAGAAAAGCATGGATTTGGATTCCTTTTAAGATCCTTTACCTAGTGTGCTAGTAGCCTAAGTCAAAACCTCAATTATTCGCATGTAAGAGTTGCCTAAAAACGCAGGCGCCGTTAGAGAAAACCTTCAATTACTCAAAACTACGTAAGTGAAATTACTACGGGGTAAAGTCTGGGTAAGTAAGTACAGTATTCTGAAAGACAAACACGTAGAAGAAACGAGAACGGTACGGAAATGGTGTAAAAACTCTCGACAGGAGAGATTTCAAACTCCAGAGCTCTCGTCCGCCATATTGTTCCGAGATTCGAATAGTATTCGGATTGCTTTTACACTTTTTGATGATATTTTTCACCGTTTCCATCTCGTTTCTGCTACCTGTTTGAGTTTACGGCCCTAAAGCTACATTCAGTGGCCCGCTTTGACTGTAACCTTCCTCCCCGCAGACACCTTCGCCAGCAAGGTGGCCGCCCAGAACGACAAGTACGCCGACTCGTCCATCGGCAACGTGACGGGCAGCAACGCCGTCAACGTGTTCCTGGGCATCGGCATCGCCTGGTCCATCGCCGCGCTCTACCACGCCTCGCGCGGCCAGCAGTTCCGCGTGCAGCCCGGCAACCTCGCCTTCTCCGTCACCATGTTCTGCGTCTGCGCCTTCATCTGCTGCACCGTGCTCATGCTGCGCAGGTCCGCACTCGTGGGCGGGGAGCTGGGCGGGCCCATGCGCTACAAGCTGCCCACCGTCGTCCTCTTCATCGGCCTGTGGGTCTTCTACGTCTTCATGTCCAGTCTGGAGGCCTACGGGGTCATCAAGGGCTTCTAAACAACATCCCACATCTACATCTCGACATGGAGACCATACAAAATAAGAAGCTCCCATCACATCTACAACCTTATGGAGACCTTTGGAAAAAGTTTTAAAGAGCTGCCATAGTAACCGTAGGAAGCTCCTGCAGTGGTCATATAACAACCATACAGTGGGCCTTCTAGACAGCTGCCACAGTAAGCATAAAATATAAAGCTTCCTCTGCGGTCCACCCACTGCTGCATCTATATATCTAGAGATCAAGGGTTTTAAAGAGGCCGACAGCTGCCAGAGAAACCATTGGAATTTGAGGCACACGTTGCGGTCGGTCTTTTCGAGGCTCTTCTACATTTGTACTTTCAGTGAGGGGACCTGTGAAGTTATCTCATTCGTTGGCAATGAAGACTCATTAGTCCTCTACCTGTCAGACGATAGTCGTGTGACACTTTACGGGAAATGTTCCGTGTTTGTCTTTAGAAAATTATGATATCGCTATTATAAAATCACTCGCTCATGTGAAAATTTTGTATTCAGTGATTTATGGATTTATCTTCAACACAGGAGTATTGAAGAATAAATGCTTCACTCCATCCACATCATAGTGAAGGATTGGAATACTACTTTAAAAATAGTAAAGCATTCCCTCTTGGGTTTCTTAATCAGTTTCTAAAAAGATCAGAGACGATATAGCTAATGAAGGATATTAATCCATCCATTCATACACTACCTTTGAGCATAAGAAAAACATTTAAAATTCATGAAACACTCTTTTCTTGATATAGAGCCTCCTTACATCGTAGAAAATGACTCAACAAAAATGTTTTCTGTACGAAGAATTCATTTAAAAAAAATACCTGTATATTTTAACCCTGCTATTTAAACTGCTAACATTCACACTCTTGGTTTGCATAAGTAAACTTTGCAAACAATGAAGCAACCTTTTTTTATCATCTTTAATGTACAAAAGTTGTTCATTATGTGTGAATGGAAATTGGTTCCGTTATGGGTAGTGAGATTGTGCGTTGAGACGTTTATCATTCTAGTGTAAAATGTCCCTGGAAAGCTTAATTATTACGGCTTTCCTTCAACATTCAAATGTCGAATAAAGGCATGTACATATTTTATATATTTCCTAAAGTTACTGTGAATATTCGTGTGTTTTCCATCTGTGTCCAGGTCTCTACATATTTCTCAAAATAGAAACAAATAGGACTTATGATATAGTTAATGATACAGAGATATTTTAGAATTTGGTAAATGAAATGGAATTATATACCTGAGTGAGTCCACTATTCTTTAAAAACATTTCTGTTTTACTTTATTAGTTTCTTCACAGAAAATAACCTATAATTATTTTCACTAATGTTTCATCAATACGTGAATACTCGTACTCGTAAAATTTATAAATGATAACAAGACTGTTATAGTAAAAAATATAGCATAAAATTTCGCAACTTAAAATCTCATACTCCTTTCCATGTGGTTAAATACATGAAAGCAAATTTAAATTATATATTGATGCCTTTTATACTGTCGTGTACAGTCTACTGATACTTTCTAATCAATACTCTTTCAACTTATCGTAGCCAGATAAACCACATCTTACTGGTATAAATCTAGTAAGTCATGGATAACTTTATGAAGTAGAGATCTGAGTCATGAAGAACACACTTTCATTCATCAACTCAATGAGACTACCCCCTATAGCATATATTTATTGTGCTGCTAAATCGCTAAGGTTCCACGATTATGCGCTTAACTTAAAGTAAACATTTTATTTGGCTGTTCCATCTTGCATAACTACGAGTATGTTAAATGAACTTCAAGCGACAAGCACTATTACGTTTTGTTAGAACCCTATCACAAGTGCTTATATCTTTATTTTTTTAAATGGATCAATGAATTAAAAATATAGAGTAAGGATATTTTCTTTTCCCATATACCTTACCTGAAACGTTGAACACTCAAGGTCCAACCAGGTCCAGGTTAGAATCAAAGTTATATTCTTTGTTCAAACTAAGAAAGAGCAGGGTTAGTACTTCAATGCTAACAATGCCAACTCTCAGAAAACAGCTATTAAAGCAAGCATTTATCAAAGTATTGGAATATGTTTTGTCTTTGTTGGCCTACAGCTAAGACGATCGTGAAATATTTCGTCCTTACTTAAATAAATTTATTTGCACAGCATTTAACATGCATAGAGTAAACCTTATATTTTTTTAAAGGATTTGGTCCTTTATGGGGGTTAAATAAGAAATATCATTACTTTTGTGTAGTTCCGTTCAAGGATTTTTTCAACTTTACAATATTTAGATGACCAAAAAAGTCTTTGGAATATTAATAGTTCCTTGTTTTTTATTTTTCTCGTATTTTACACAAATTGAATGTTTTAGAGAAATGTAAGGACTATTCAACTATCCAACGCTCAGTAAATCCTTAAGAAAGTGAACTAACATTTCCTACCCTTACTCAACAGTAATGTTTCTCCCACATACACAAGTAAGGTCTTAAGTAACATTAAATTTTCTATTAGGAACCTTTAAAATGGTATTAAGCAAAGTAATATAAACTGTAGTTCATATAGAATTTCGCGATTTTCTATGATAATTATCTGTTGAATTAACCGGAAACGTACTCTTATTTAGCAGTTATCATCATATAAGTGCTTATGTAGAAGATGCAACGCGAAAGCAGCCTTTTGAAGCAAAACGAGCAGTCATTTATAGATTTTTTACTCATGTGACTAGATGTAGATGTAATTGAGGGGGGAAAGATTGACAAGACTATACTGGCCGCAAGATACAAAGGTTTCTAACTGCAACCAAACTGTGGATGTAAATATCAATACTTTGGCATTGCTTAGAGATAGACTACTTAAGTGCATTAAAATATAAATTGTCTTCGTCATAAAAGAATTATATAAGACTTACATTTGATATTTGGATTGATAGTAATAGCTTTGAATAAAATGAAATTTAAAATTTTTTTGAGACTATAGATGATATATCAGGAGTCTTTCAAGTTATTAGTAAAAAACATTTAAAGTATTTATTTATTATATACAAGGTTCACTGATGTGCTTGTGAGCACTACCGAGCTGCTTATAAATTCCAACACAAATAGTGCTTTTTATAAAACGTTAACAAGGGAAAAGCAGCAACGGCTTCAGTGCGGTTTTTTTAGGATTATAAAGTATGAGATTTTTTTTATTCATTACATTTGATGTGCCAAGATCACTAGTCCTTAGCCTCTCCTCTGAAACAACTAAGTTAAAAAAAAAAATTTCGTGTCGTTATTTTTTCCTTTGAATCTCCTTTATGCTGAAAGGAGTATGTAAAAAAGGAAAAAGGAGAACATTTACTTACACTCTTGGTGCACCAAGCTTTATTGTGGTCTTTGAAGTGGTAAAAGCTATTGTATATTCTCACGTATGAATCTCAAGCTTACTGGGTGGATGAAGACTGTTATTTTACTGTATGTAATTCACTCTTGTGAAAAAAGTAACTGCATGGTCCAATGTGTATAATCCTAATGTTGTGGATTGTCAAGTTCTACTTTAATTGGATTCACCAAATCTTTAAATGAATGTTAGAACTTTTTAATTCTATTTAAAAAAAATATTATAATCATCTTATCATGTCTCCTAAAAACTGCAATTTAAAACCACTCGTTAGTTCCATATTTTTTATTGAACAATTTGTATAATTTATTAATCACACTTCCTGTGTTAGTTTTTCCATATTCTATATAAAAAATTTGGGCTTCAAATAGGTAGAAAACATTTAATAACAATTTAATTTGTCATAAATTTTGAAAAACTTATTTACATTCGATGGATGTTCTCATGACAAGATTTAATTTGATATTTATAAGAGTTTTATTACCCTACATAAATGTTCTATTATAAGGCTCAAAAATGTATAATATTGTTTTATAGTTCTCTATAAATTAATATTTAAAAATATTTATTAATGGAAAACCCAACTAATTTAAGTACATACAAAATTTCATCTGTTCTGTTCTTCAATCGAAAATTCTTCTGATTTTCATTCTTTACTTTTTATATAAGGTATTTTAAGGCATTGAAATAAATTTTTATTTATCTCTTGTAGAAATAGTAAGTCAATTAATTAGACTCAATTGAAGAAACGATCTTAGCAAAGAATTTTCACTTGACAGTTTTTTAACATCTTAACATTTTTCTTTTCACTTCGTATTGCTTCTAAAAAAGGTAATGAACCAAAAACACTTTTATATCTTTAGGCTTAGATAGCTTTGAATAGTTTCATTCTAAATATAATTTCCTATTTCTTTCTTATTAATCAAAGCAGTTTAGTTATTTTTGCTGATAATGTTTTTATGAAGTTCCAAATTGTTATAACAGCATAGAAGTATTTCTAAATAACGAACATATTTATATTGCTCTAATCAACGGAAATTTTTGATGAAATCCAGATTATGAGTTTTCGCGATGTGTTGTTTTACTTTGCAAAGTATTTTATTCGTATGAAATACATTTTAGAAATATCTTAACACATCAACATTTATGTGATATATTAATACACTAATCTGTTGTCGATATCTCTTAACACTTCCCAATAAGAGATTTACTCTAGTTTGAAGATGAACTATGTATATGCTACTTTTTTGTGTGAAAAATCTTTTAGTACTAACAAAGAATGAATGTCAACTTCTTCATGTAAGACTGCTAGTCCATCTAGAAATTTGACTAACTCTTTCTTCGATTTAAGCTGTGCGTAAATTCTGTCCAGAATTCTATTATAGGACTCTTGTTGACTAACTGTGATAGATTCTGAGTTTAGACTCTGACATGTTGGATGAGGTTGAGAATTTATTCACAACACGCTTTTTGCCAAAAAAATTTTATTCTATCACTTTTAGTATTGATTTCAAATTCTTCAAATAACTTTTAAGGCATGTTTTAATAAATCCTTATCATTTCCGTCAAAAATATAAACATTTAACTGCATATATTAATAATTATACATAATTTTATGAAACATTAAGCGTGTTGTGGAACACAATTGTTTCTGAAGTGCACAGTTCTAATTAATATATATTGCTTCACAAAAATTTCCACTTCACTTAAATATCACATTTCTTCCAGGAACTTAAAATCTTTAAAGAACTATAAACAATCGGGGGAAGGGGCCTCTTCTAATTGAAAATGAATTAAAATATATTTTAGCCTTAAAAATTAAGCTTAAGATTGTTTATTTAATCACCAATCACGTTAATCTAATATCTAAATTCATGCTTGCAAAATCTTTTCAGTGTTATCTTTCTTTCCTCTAATGATTTGCCTTCTTTCTAAAACTTGAACACTAACTTAAACGATGCACTTACAGAAATCGAGATAAGCTGGGCGTCTTATTGTCATGGTATGAGTTTCTAGGCTACAACACTATGAGTAGATTTTACAGGGAGCGTAGCTAAAGCAGTCTTTCAACAACGAAGCAACATTTTTAATATCACTTTTCTGCTCTACAGAGATATTACAAGTACTTAAAAATTTCTATTCTGTACTGTGGATTCCAAAGAAAAATAGAAGCCTTATTAATAAAATTATATACATTATATACTTATATATACACAAATATAAACTCTATTTGTGTTTGAAGCTTAGATAGTTATTTAAAACATTGTGCAGTGTCTGGCGAAGTGTTGGAAGTTAATCTCAAATACCTTGCACTAAAATATCCTACTTCTTGATTTCTAGTGGTCTTTTCCTTCATTACAAAAACATTTCTAGCTTTTAATGAGTATAGTTTTGTAAAGAAAATACTTAAGATGAGGAAAATTATCTACCAATCCTTGTATTCTTAAGGCGTACGTATACACTTGACAAAAAAATTTTTAATATTTATTTTAAAAATCTGATTTTTGCACAAAATGTGTAAGACACATTAACTAGGCCATTTTTCAAAAAAAAAATTTGATTTATCCAACACATAATTAGCTAATTAGCATTTAATGAGCTAATTAGCATCATTTTTGAACGGTGATTACTCAAGTTCAAATTATTAAAATCAGATAATTTCTATTGGAAATCAATCCTTACACTATTCTTCATGTTTTGACTGTTTTATTTTTTGGATAAACCAATTAGTTATTTTTTTATGATTTTTTGTATCACTAAAGCATGAAAATTCGTGATTTTTCCTGAAATTTTAACTTTTAAACATTCATAAAATAATAATTTTTAATTTTAAAGAAAAAACAAAACAGTCAAAACATCTGCTATTTTATACAGATTATGTTGATAAAAAAATAATCACAATAGACCAATTTACTGATGAGTAATCACCGTTTGAATGAACCTTTGTATGACAAAAACACAATTCTTCAGAAATTGAGTTTAAAGATTTGTTTTCATGTTTTCCATTTAAAAGTGTTGTAAAAATACTAAAAAAACTAACTTACATTTAATTAGAAGCCCCCTGGAGCATATGTTGGTCCCTCCTTTTCAATTGTTTTGTCTTCTTTTATCTTTTTGGCCCCTCGCAAGTACCTTCGTCTTTGTTTTGCCCCCGGGGTGGAGTGTCGAAGACTTTCACTGATCCTTAGTTGATCTCTCTCAGCAATGCCAGCAACCATGTACTTTCCCGGAATGATGTGCATCCGTCGCATAACTTCCAACTCTGGCTGGAATCCACAATTAAAATGCATGGCAGCATCATACACGGCAAGTTTCACACTTGCAGCTCCAGAGAATTTGGTTTTTGGAGACCGCTTCCAAATTAAAGAGTGAAAACACTCGTTAGTATTTTGTGTCATGCCATGTAGACACTTCTCTAGCATGTCAGGAGCAGTGAGCCGGGTGTAAATGGGTTTAATAATTGGCAACAGCTCCAGAGGCAAACCGGCTTTATGCTTGTATGTTGAGAGTTTACCACGGGCTGAAGCACGCTGATATGAGCACCAACTCTCTCTTCCTACAGGGCACTTTGTGTGAAGAGGGTGCTCATCCCTGGCACTCAGGTGGTAAAAGGTGCTCCAAATAGCTTTGGACATTTGGGTCACAGAGGCGGTGTTACTTCGAAGCGCTATTCCGAAGTAGTTCTGCATTTTGTTGATTAAACTTTCGGTGAGTTTCCCCTTACCGCCGATACCTCGCTTTTCTTTTTTCAGTTTTCGCTGCTGCTGCAGTTTTCGCTCTGCCAAGACCCATCCACCGACACTCCACATTCTCGGCTTTTCTTCTTGATGGCTACATGATGCGCTGCAACCTTCATTGTTTCCTCAGCAAGTGGCTCGACGACTTTCAGCAGTTCTTTAGAGTGCCTGTTGTACGCAGCCTTGTTTGGAGGTGGAGGCATATTCATGACAGTCATGAAGTGGCTTGCTTCTTCATGGCATATACAAGCCGTCTATTAATTTCATGAAACTGACCCTGTTTTTTAGAACTCAAACATGGGTCACTCATGTAGTGGCATTCATGGCAAGTTAGGTACAGTTCTACACAGCATCCCATTTTTTTTGTAATGTTGATATGCACAGATAGAGATTTCTCACAGCACTCTGGACATTTTACCACAGAAAACAGATTGTTCAAGCAAAACAAATCCAAGAAAATGCACTCGCCCTCAGAGTCATTACTCTTTTCTTGTGCATTGACGTTCTCAATCTTGATCTTAGAAGCTGAAGTCGAAGCAACTACAGGAACTGGATCCGATTTTAATCGCTTTGATTCAGCTGGATTACAAAGAATACTTTGTCTTTTTCTGGGGCGTTTGCTTCTTGATTTGGAACTCATAATAATGGTAATAAATTTAATAACAGCAGGAAATCTCAAATGGAAAAATAATCACGTTTCTCGAGCAAAGCACGTTTTGAAACAAAATAAACAATGTGAAAATATACAGTTACAGTTAAACACCGATGCCAAATGAGAAAAAAATATTAAAACTTTATTAAAATAAATTAATTTTTTTATAAAACATAAAATTTAAACGCTACGTCTCCTAGAAACCACAATGTTTACATCTAGTTTCGAAAACGAAAGTAAATATTTTGGAGGGTATAGTCCAGGCAAATTAGACATTGACCCGGACATTCAATATAACAGTGTGAAAATTGGTGGAAATGTAGAGGATAGTGTTCTGATTAATATCCTGAAAATCCCAAAAATTCTATCGACGGGATTATCCGCCATTTTGAAAAAACCACAGCCATCTTGGATTCCGTTTTCAAGTATAGCGACTGAACCAAGCTTTGGATTGTGTTCGTTTTTGCCCTAAAGTGTTTAATAATGAGCATTTTAATATGCAAAGTCAAAAAATTCGAAATAAAAAAGTTAATTTAATTAGAATTAATTTTTATTTAATTAATGCTTTGCTGGGTTAAAATGTAGGTAGGAATTCATAACAACAAGCTGAAAATTGGTGGAAATGTTGAGGATAGTATCCTGATCGATATCCCAAAATTCCCAAAAAATCCCACAAGGGGAAACCGCCATTTCGAATAAACCGCCGCCATCTTGGATTGGGTTTTTAAGCACAGCGACTGAACCGAGAGTCAGATTGTGTTCGTTTTTGTCCCAAATTGTTTAACAATATGTATTTTAAGAGCCAACGTCAAAAAATTCGAAATGAAAAAGTTAATTTAATTATAATTAATTTTTTATTTCATTAATGCTTTGCTCAATTAAAATGTAGAAAGACATTCAAAATAACAAGCTGAAAATTGGTGGAAATCTTGAAGATAGTGTCCTGATCGATATCCCAAAAGTCCCAAAAAATCCCACCAGGGGAAAATCCGCCATTTTGAAAAACCAACGTCATCTTAGCCTCGCAGTTTAGCATATTGATAGTCCAATTTTTCTCTTTACACAACAATGAAATTTCCCCAAACCTCATTGTTGTAGCCGAAAAAAACTGAAATTTTAAAGTCGAATATTTCAAAAACTATTCAAGTGATTTAAGTAAATTTGGACTTAAAATTTAGTTTTATTTATTCAATAAAAACATGCCATTAATTGTATAGTCAAAAATCTCACCGTTTGGTTGCAACTAAATCAAATAGAAAGAACAAAATGGTCAAATTGAGAAACCGAACTATACTCCAAACGATATAGCAACCAAACGGTGAGATTTTTTACTATAAAATTAATGGCATGTTTTTATTGAATAAATAAACTAAATTTTAAGTCCAAATTTACTTAAATCACTTGAATAGTTTTTGAAATATTCGACTTTAAAATTCCAGTTTTTTTCGGCTACAACAATGAGGTTTGGGGAAATTTCATTGTTGTGTAAAGAGAAAAATTGGACTATCAATATGCTAAACTGCGAGGCTAAGATGACGTTGGTTTTTCAAAATGGCGGATTTTCCCCTGGTGGGATTTTTTGGGACTTTTGGGATATCGATCAGGACACTATCCTCAAGATTTCCACCAATTTTCAGCTTGTTATTTTGAATGTCTTTCTACATTTTAATTGAGCAAAGCATTAATGAAATAAAAAATTAATTATAATTAAATTAACTTTTTCATTTCGAATTTTTTGACGTTGTCTCTTAAAATACATATTGTTAAACAATTTGGGACAAAAACGAACACAATCTGACTCTCGGTTCAGTCGCTGTGCTTAAAAACCCAATCCAAGATGGCGGCGGTTTATTCGAAATGGCGGTTTCCCCTTGTGGGATTTTTTGGGAATTTTGGGATATTGATCAGGATACTATCCTCAACATTTCCACCAATTTTCAGCTTGTTGTTATGAATTCCTACCTGCATTTTAACCCAGCAAAGCATTAATTAAATAAAAATTAATTCTAATTAAATTAACTTTTTTATTTCGAATTTTTTGACTTTGCATATTAAAATGCTCATTATTAAACACTTTAGGGCAAAAACGAACACAATCCAAAGCTTGGTTCAGTCGCTATACTTGAAAACGGAATCCAAGATGGCTGTGGTTTTTTCAAAATGGCGGATAATCCCGTCGATAGATTTTTTGGGATTTTCAGGATATTAATCAGAACACTATCCTCTACATTTCCACCAATTTTCACACTGTTATATTGAATGTCTGGGTTCGGCCCATTTTTTGTCTAATTTGCCTGGACTAGTATGCTGAACTTAAACCTTCATAAAATGAAAAATACTGAACGTATTCTCGTAACCTTGGTATCATTTTAAAGCTAAGAAACTAGAGAATAATTTCAGCCGATAAAATTTTTTTCGATATTTTGGTCGATTTTCGCGATTTCAAGTGTATACGTACGCCTTAATTGGAAAAGAGGTAAAATTTTATTATCTGTTTAAAACAGAATTACTGCTTAAGTTTTAAACTACTACAGGTATTTCACCCTAAATACTTTTAAATTTTTGTACCACCTAGTTAAATGTTATATCAAATTTCCTACAACGAATCTGCAGAAAGTTATAGCTTAAGCTTCCCTTCTAGTATGTTGTTTTCAAGGTTGAAAACTAAACACATATACGTATATAAATCTATCCAATTCTTTGGTTTGAACCTACATATGTAAGTCAGCCCAAACGTATCTAATCTTTAAAAAAAATAAGCACAACATGACTCTTGATATTAAAAAATGTTTTATAAGTATGAATTCAGACACCGATTTTAAATACAGTTTAGTACTCGCTATAGCATTGAATAGACTTAAAATGCTATTTCCGTTATATTTACAATCCATAGTTAATATTAATTATTTTATATCATCTTAAATAAAAATACTTTGAAGTTTGATAAAACATTTAAAAGGATTATAATTATAAAGTATAATTTTTGCAGCAAATATATTATTAAATGTTTTAAAATGTTCAAGTTTAGCATTTTGTGCAAGGTATTAGAGAGTTCGCTTTTAGGCGAAAATGCAGTTATAATTTTTTTAATTGTACTTTTAAATTACACTTCGATACAGTGTATCACTCTCATTTAATGTAAATATTTGAGCCTTTCTGGTATATATCTATAGAATACTATTCAAATACATTACAAATATACTTACATTTATATAAAGTTTCTTGTTGAAAATGAAGTACATGACATATTTAATGGACATAAACTATTTGTATTTATTAAAAAAATATTGAATGTTCTATAGTGTAATTATATGATATTAAAACAACTACATTATCAAAATAAAATTATTTAATGTATGTAAACATCCGAAATGTTATATATTTGAAACAAAGTGTGTTGTGTACCATTGATTTCTTTGTTGATGAGTATATTTATTATTTGTTATTCGTATTTTAACAAGTGGTGCTCGATATACTGATTATAGAATACTGTATTATTGCAAAAAAATTATTGTACCGGTAAACTAATAATTGTCTATATCTTGAATGGACACACTTGTGACACTATTTTTTCAATATTATGTGAGAAATATTAATATCATTGTTAAGACTAGTCATCTTACTAATACAGGTACAAATTTAACCGCAATAAAATATTATTAGTTATACGTTAATGTGTTCGAACGATATAGAAAATATCCAGTTAACTTATAAGACTTAACATTAAGGCTTGTGAATGTTAAAAGGTGAGCATATTGAATTAATCAAAAGTGTTAAAATTTTACTTTTAAATATGTTTACGTTTCAGTTAAAACCATATCCTTCCTATAAAAAATTCTTGCTTTTTAGCTTCCTTAATTTTCATTGCATGATTACTTCTCTCAGCTTAAAATATTACTTTTTATGCTGTACTCAGTATTGCCTGAACATGTTAGTTTTGTTCTGATAAGTATTGATCTATCCTGCTGGTTCCGAAAATTATATAGTCATTGCTACGAAGATATTTTGTAACCTAGTGGCATTTTTTTACAATAACTTTCTAACCTTTGGGAACTGACAGTAAATGAAGAGAAAGATAATAAGTAGTTAGTGAAGAGCCTGAGGTTCATGGTAATGAAAATAACATATGAATTGCATTCATGTGACTAATGCATACGGACGTAAAAAGAATGTATTTAACAAACTGCAGATTTCAAAAATGTTGAGTGCGAGACAAAAAAAAAGTAGTAATAAAAGTAAAAAATAACAAATAGTTTTACTGGTCAACTAATGGATGAGGAAAATGTTTACAAACAACAACTTAGACATCGCAGCTTTAGTATAAAGATGATGAAATAAATGGAAGGAATGGTATTGGAAACTATTTATGAAATAAAAAAAATATCAAGTCTTGCTTATGAAAAGTTTTATATTGTTTGTCAATGTTTAGATGATGCTATCAATTTAACAGCTAAAAGAAATTAATTCAGTTACCCACTAATTTTCAATAGTAACGAATCTTCTGAGTATTCGACTAAATGAAATAAAACATTCTATATGGTAATATCATTCCCATAAATAGGTGAAATCACAGTATTTAGGGTGATGTTTCAAGTATTACGTGAAGGTTACTGAATGAAGTGCAGGTAAATCACACAATAGGTTCTCATATCAAATCAATATCAAACCTCCAACCGATCTAGCACGTTGAAAACACGTCTCCTTGTACCTAACTTAGCTGTGATTTTGTGTATACCAAAGGCATTTTATTCGTTCTCACCTTTGTTTTGTGTCCGAGCAGTTGTCACGTCTGTACCTTATGTAATTTTGTGTAACGGTTTTTGTTTATGTTTACGAGAGAGATGTGATGTTCGTTGTTCTTTCTTCCAAACTGTATAATTAGTTCGAGTAAAGAATCTCTCAAGATGTATTTGTTCTGATTTATTTTCTCTTTTCTTTTTCTTTCATCCGACAGAGCAAGTTCATAAACACGAGAACTCAAGTGACCTGGTTTTGGTATAAAAGTAATATTTATAAAAGTTCCAACTTAAAAATCTAGTATTTAAACCACACCAACAAACGTCAATGTGTTGAACTGATTTTCCACTAGAAATTGCACTTTTTTTCTGTAAACCGAAAAATGATTCTAAAAGCAAAAAGTTGGACTTATTTTGTAGATAGGTCATTCATTTAACTTCAATATTTATAAGTTACAATTTGCTTGTACGACTTACAGATGGAATATTTAGGGAGTTTCACTAATACCAAACGGTAGGTAGTTATCACTTTTAAGGAGTGTCGATAAATTAGTGTAAATTTGTTACCTATTTAAAATTGATTTAGTAACATGTAAATATATTATTTTCAACTATAGAAGTGGTTCCCAAAGTGGGTACCGTGAAGAGATGACAGGGATGCCGCGAACAGCTCAGGATCATGGACGGATTTAGGTGGGGCATCTTGGGGAGGGTACACTAGAACAGAGGTTCTCAAATTGGGTGCCGCGAGCGTATGCCAGGGGTGCCGCGTCAATAATCAAGAAAAGTTGTCAAAAATTGCGAAATTTTTAAATATGGAAGGAATATACCAAATCTTACTGTTTATGGGGTGAAAACATTGGATAATCCTACTTTTTTATCCTTTTTTCCCATGTTTTTCAATTTTATCTTTTATTCAAAATTAGGGCTAGGAGGGCCAAATATCTGTTTAACAACACACTAAAAAGCGATCAAATACTTATTTTCACAGAAAAAGGGACAAAAATATGGCTAATTTTCTTTTCCGTTTGGTTAACCGTAAGTTGCACAGGCACAGAAATAACAAAAAAGATATAGTGGAAAGTAGTATGGGCATGTTTTCTTTAGAACTAAAATCTTAACTTTTTTTCTTGGAAGGAGGAAAAATAACAAGAACAAAAAGTGACTTCGGAGTTTAAATTTCGTTCTATATTAAAGAAATGTTAGAAAATACGTTTATGTGTGTAAAGTATTTAACATGACTTAAAAATCTAGTATAGATTCCGCCCATCCCTAAATCAAACTACTTTGTGGATAGCTGTAAGGGCCGAAACCAAACCAAGGCGGGGTTTAGGCGTTCAAATCTCCCACTCCGAAATTTTGACATAGCTTTTTAGACTTTTTTTGTCCCGTGTATGGTACTAAATATTTTTCGTATGGTTTAGGGAAAACTACAGTACTCTCAATGGTAGTTAAGGCGGAGATCATATTTAAATTCACTCAAAAACACTACTGTTATTAGGGTATTTTTCTAAACATAAAATAATTATGTCGGGGAAAAGATAGGAATTTCAAAACTCCTTCTATTCAAAGCCAAACAGTATGGAAAAGCTCACCGGGATTTCAAGTTCAAAACTGTTGTAAATGTTATTGTAATGTAATTGTAATGTTATTGTAATGTATTGTATGTAATTAAATTGTAATGTTGTAAAATTTCTGTTGTAAATGTTAGGGAAAGTAAAGATGAATTAATTTTAAACGACGACGAGATATTTACAGATGCAAACAATTACTAAACAATACTACGTCAAAATGGCTCTTGGTAAAAAAAAAGTTTCATAATGTTCTCGATAAAAAAAATCTTCCATCTTCAAAACCGATTCTTATCCGCACTTAGTATCGTCTAACAGCCAAAAAAAAAAGGTCGAGGAAACGGCAAAAATGACCCCAACTCGCCAAAGAAGGAATTGTCTACTTAAAAGAATGTCCTAGACAGCGAAATTCTGAAGAGTTACCTTTTACTGTATATTCTTTTCTTCTCAATCCACCAGAACCAGTTGTTTCTGAAAATACGTCCTCAAATGAGCTTCATGCAAGACACGTTGGTAATAGAGAACATAAATTCCTAAGTCCTCTTTCAAATAAAACGAAAGAGGTCAGCTTTTCTATTTTAAAACAGTGCTGATTCTCTCCCAGGAGTGGTAAGTTGTTTGGGTCATAAGTTAAACGTGACAGGGGAGTCTAAATACGTATTTTTTAGGTCTGACTCTAATTCTTTGGATAATGGGTGCCGAAAAGCAGTTATTTGGGAAAATACTGATGTTGCGTTTTCTGATAAGACACTGGATCCTCAAAGCTTCTCGAGACTTTTTAAGTCCTGTTACCTCAGCATTCGGTTAGAAGTTGTAGAAAAATCATCGAGATCATTGAATGTCCTTTAACTTTTAACTAAAGAATAAAATCATATATATTTTTTAAAAAATATTTAGGTCAATGAACTTTGTATGTGTAGTATACATCAGTGGCGGATTCAGGGGGTGGCACTCTGGAAAGTGCCCCCCCCTTGGAGCCAAAAAATCACTCATAAGTACCAAAAAATGTCCCAAAAAGTACTTAAAATAAGTTAAAACCCTACTTTTACACGTCAAATTTCAAAAACTTTTCAGGGGGGACCCTCATACCCCCCCCCAGCGGTACCGAAAGGGGATCTTGATACTTTTTAGAAAATCCATAAAATTTTGAAATTTTTTTCAAAAGGTAAAGGTGATATTCTGAAATAGTGCCCCCCCCTTGGAGCCGTGCTGGATCCGTGCCTTTTCTCTTCACATGAGAAAACCGTGATGCATCCCTTCCATAACCTGTGAAATATAAGTTTAGAGCTCTGTTCTTAATCGGTTTGGATTATTTCATTTTCGTAGTAGTTGTCTTTAGTCACCGCTTTTTAAATTAAGTGAAAAGTATTAAGTTGAGCAAAAAATACTTACTCTGTAACGGGATCTATGTCCTGCGTGAGAAGTGTTTCTCTTGAGAAAACAGTGAAGCATCCCTTCCATAACCTGAGAAATGAGTCGTCTAGTTTCAAAACCAGATAGATCTATTTTGCCATAGCTTTGATAAAAGTCGCGGTCGCCAAATTTGCGCTGTATCATGGCCGATCGGTCAGTCGCCCGTTCCAGCCGACATGTTTTTCCACGGCTCAAATGTAACGTTACGATGGCTCCGTTTAAAGAGACAAGAAATGCAATAAGTACACAAATAAGATTTTCGCAAAATGCATTAAGCATAGTTTTAAATACAATAAATTAAACATAGTATCATCATGTATCGGGTTTCTTCAAGTAAAATAAGTCGTCTAGTTTCAAAACCAGATAGATTTTTTTTTTCAATTTTCAGTTTATGTTATGTTCTGATTGTTAATGTATACAGATCTAGCAAATAGCCAAGTTTTAAGCTTCAAAAAAATATGGATCTAATTTATACCACATGAAGATAGTTATGAGATTTGTTTCAAAACCAGATAGATCACAAAGTTTGCATCAAAATCAGATAGATCGCTGTGGGGAGGTTCCATCGTCTGCCAGACCAGTGTAGCAAGCTACTGCCGGCAGTTATTTAGCAGCTGCTGTTGTATGTCAGTGTGTTGTGTTTGACTAAACGGAGCCATCGTTACGTACTCAAGTGTTAAAATTTGAGCCGTGGAAAAACATAGCGTCCGGAACGGGCGACTGACCGATCGGCCACGATACAGCTCCAATTTGGCGACCGCTTCGCTGTCGTCAACTCTTTTCAAAGCAGTGGCAAAATGCAAATATAAGTTTAGATCTCTGTTCTCTTAATCGGTTTGGATTATTTCATTTTAGTGGTAGTGGTTTTTGTCACCGCTTTTTAAATTAAGTGAAAAGTATTAAGTTGAGCAAAAATACTTATTCTGCAACGGGATCTATGTCCTGCGTGAGAAATGTTTCTCTTCACATGAGAAAACCGTGAAGCATCTCTTCCATAACCTGTGAAATATAAGTTTAGAGCTCTGTTCTTAATCGGTTTGGATTTCATTTTAGTGGTAGTGGTTTTTAGTCACCGCTTTTTAAATTAAATGAAAATTATTAAGTAGAGCAAAAGTAATATCTCTCTAACGGGATCTGTGTCCTGCGTTTGGAATGGCTCTGTTCACAGAGTACTAGAACAGAGAGTCCACGGCCATAGGCCATAATGGAAATCGAAAATCATGACATCTTGTTACAGGTTGGGAGAATTGTGGCGCTGGAATCGCACTAAACTCACTAGCGTCTGGATCCAGTCTGATTCGTTCGCCGGCTGCCTATGGGAGATCGAAAACACCTTTCTGCGCATGCGCTGAGTTCTAATTTGGCGAGAGATTTAAGCGGCCGACATACGTTCCAAACTCTAGTGTGGCGCCCTCACATCAGTAACGCATTTGAAAATAGCCTCGTGGACACTCTGTTAGGATATTTCTCTGTGGCTCTGTTAATATAAGGTAACAGTCCAGGCCTTCTTTCCATAACCTGTGAAATATTAGTTTAGAAGTAATTATGTTCTTAAACGGTTTCGCATTAGTGGATGTGGTTTTTAGTCACCACTTTTTAAATTAAGAAAGAAATATTAAGTAGAGCATCTTCAGTAACTCCGACTGAAATTTTGTTACCACTTAATAAATTAGGATAAATATCCTAAGTTAAATGAAACGCCTGGGTTGGTGGTAGGGGTTTGAGGATGGAAGGATCTTATTACAGTCCTCCTCATTCTTAAGACTCTTACCTTCTTTCAGTTTCCGTCGTAGACAAAAGAGTTAAAGTCTTGAAATGTTATAAAAAAGAGTGTCAAAGTCATCAAAAATAGTAATATTTTCAATTAATTTTACTGTTACGGTTACAGTTAACGTTAAAAATTAGAAATATTAAGACCCCCCGTGAATTAAGCAGGTAAATTTATAAATACCAATCAGTATTTATTTCCGAGTGCTATACCCGCTGAAAAGGCTCAGATTCAATCTGAGGGCCTTTCGGATGGCAGTCTGGTGTGCTAACCACCAAGCCATCCGTTCCTGCAGGTGGGACATTCTTGTAATTAATTTGAAGTTGATACTTCACCATTTAAAAAAAAAACAGAAAATATTGCCGAGGATCAAACCCGAAACCTTTTGTGAACAACTGTCACCTACCTCAGACGGTAGTGCGTTAACCAACCGTACCATCCGTTCCTGAAGCCTCTGGTTTATTTTAATAATTTAAAGTTAATATATAAATTCAAAATTTGAAAAAGTAGTAGGCAGGCTTTGAACCCGGGTCCTTTCGATTTGTAGCATCACGATCTCGACGTTCAGGCCATTCGCTCACATCTCTCCGAGAATTTTTGAGCTACTGGAGATTATTAATTTTGATATTGTAAACAATAAGAAACATGCAGTGTGTGTTATCCAAGTCTTATTTTTCTCAATTATGTTTATAATGTATTTTTTGTATGAATTTTGTATATCATCCTGTGTCAACCTGCAACCTGACCCTCATGTGTGAATTTCACTAACACTTTTAGGGGTTATTCTTTACTGTGAAAGAAACATGAAAATATATTTATTTAAATTTTTTGGTGATTTTTTTTTATTTGAAAAAAAAAGTTTTATAGCTCTATTTTTTTTATTTTAAAAATATATGTTAGTTGAATTTATTTTCAGTGCTATTTCTTATTTGTTTGTAAAATTTCCGGTTCGAGGCTTTTTTCTAATTTTATGAATTTGAGTGTGTATGAAGGACAACCAACCACACCATAACTTTATTCATGGGTGGGCAAAAAGTCGATACACTTTTGTTCCATAGAAACTATCTATTATCATAATTTTGAACTAAATTTTTTATTGCCTTAAAAAATCCCTAAGACTGAAGGACCCTAAGACTGAAAACCATTTTTATTCCGATTTTTTTTAAAACAAATTATTGACAACAAATGGAGTTCATATAGCTTAATTTAGAGATAGGAGTGTTGTGTCATTATCCGTACAAGAAAAATAATTGATTAGCAGGTAACAAAATGGTATAAGACGGCTTTTTACTATTTCAAAATACATTTCAACCAGGCGCGAATTCAACGGGGGGCACTTCGGAAAATGCCCCCTCCTTGGGCTGAAAAAGAAAGTAGATTTTGAAAGACCAAGAACTTTTTTTTTGACATTTAAAAAAAGATAATTATTTTTTTTTTCTTCTTTTTAACCTTCTTTTTCTCCTCTCCCTTCTTGGCCCCTTTTTTATAGCCCAAGGAGTCCCCAGATTCTCCAAACTTTTTTCGTTCATCAAGCGCCTGTGCGGATCAAAAATGAATTATTCAGGGTCAAAATCCCTACAATTTTCTAGGGGATGATCCCCAGACCCCCTAAAAAATTTGCGTTCTTAAAAGACAGTTACAAGGTTCAGATCCCGATCATAGGTTCAAAAATAGTTTCCCTTATACTATTTATCAAACATGTTGGGGTTCAAAAGTAAAATTCATTAGGGGGATCTTTATAGAAAAAAGTAAAATTTAGTCCATTTTGCGTGCAAAGGTAGAGGTGATCCTCGAAAAGTGCCCTCCCCTTGGAGACCTGCTGGATCCGCGCCTGGTATACAAACTACATTAGGGTAGAACAAAAAAAGTAAATTTGGTCTGATCGTTTCATAGTAGCTCGCAAAAGTCAGTTTTTAACCTCGGGTCTTTTGCAGATTCCTAATTTATTACGTTATGATACAACTTTATTCGTGAGTCATAAACAAACCAAACGTAATCTAAATCCGTAGATTCAAAATTTCCCTGGTAATAGTTACAAAAAATTGGTTGATTTTAGGGGAAATTTGTAGAAAGTTTGATTTATGACACAAGATTGATTTTATACAATAAATTTTATAAAGCAACCATTGAATGGAACCGTTATTATCTATTGAATAACTAAAGCTATAAATATTTAACAAATTCCCATCCTAATTGTTACTAAAGATTTTAAATAAGAATCTTTGGGTACTTCAAGTAGTTAAGTTCTTTAATGAATGTTTATAAGTAGGGCGTTTAAATTTCTTCATTATTAAAGAGCTTCTTAGTATGAACTTCATAAAAATGCTCACCTTGAAATAAAATTAGTACCATACACAAAATGTAAATTTTAACTATTTATTTTAGAAAATTACAATATTCAAAATTGAAACATCGCAAACAGTTAAAAAATATGAATAAATAAACACCTGTATCCTGTAACAGAAGTTTTACAAAAATTTGTAATAAAATTACAAAACACCTAGACATTTAAAGATTACAATACTTTCTTACAACTATTTATACCACTTGTTACGGCATCATCAATTAACAATACCCATTATTCTGCATAAAGTAGAGATTTCTTTGCTCAGCAGGAATACATAAATTATCAACAAACTTTTTAACGTTTTTGAAGTTTAACTATGAAAACAAGTTTGTTCTAAAATGTTATTTTTGATTATTTGGTCATCTATTAACAGTTCTATATCCACTTTGCCAGAGTATGGTTTGTAGTTTTTATCTACAAATATCGGCTTTAACATTCGACCCATCGCATCCAAATTTGTCGCTTGAAAGAGCTTTTCAATTTCTTGAGTGCAGCTTTCGAAGCTCTTTGCCGATTGCTCTTCCGCTCCAGTCGCGGCTCTTTCTGGTAACGACTCCTCATGGTCTGGACCGGCTTCTGGCAAGAACTCTTTTTCGTTTCCACCTTCTTCTGCCTCGGGAGGTTTCTCGCTGCTTGAGCAGACTTCTTTAACGATGCCCACATCTTCTGGCACGGACTCTTCCTCGATGCTTATTTCTGTCGAATCTCTCTCGCTTCCACATTCTACTGCCAAGGACTCCTTCGCCTCTTTATCTGACATGGACTCCTCTCCGCTTGAGGGAGTTTGGATGTCTTTCACGATGCTTGCATCTTCTGGAACGGACTCCTTCTCTCCGCTTGAGGGAGTTTGGATGTCTTTCACGATGCTTGCATCTTCAGCCGTGGATTCCTTCTCTCCGCTTGAGGGAGTCTGGAGGTCTTTCACGATGCTTGCATCTTCAGCCGTGGACTCTTCCTCTCTGCTTGAGGCAGTTTGTGGCAAGTCACCTCGCACAATGCCAGTGTGCTCTTGATCAGCTCTTGCTTCCTCGGCGGATGGACCGACTACAGGAGAATGCGCTGGTGTAGGACCTCTCTCGCGAATATACACGCAGTGGTCGTTGTACCACTCGACCACAATGCTGTCCGTCTTGACGAAATTGGGGACAAAGAAGTAATACACGCACCTTTGAATCACATTTTGGTTTCCGCACCTCCTTCTAGTGTGAGAAGCTCTCAATCGCAAGAACCTTTCCTCCAGGAGTGAGAATTCTACTTCGCGGTTCCTAAAGAGACACATATCCAAAGCGATACCAAACCTGCTGCTTGTTTCTGTCAGAATAGGGTCGTAACCTTTACTAATAGGGGGTACATCCAGAATATTCGGCGTTATCTCCTTGTACACAGACCTTCCCAGGCCTTGGAACTCGTGAGAGTATTGCCGATTTTCCATTCCGATTAGATTGCAACGATCTCGAGATGCGGTGTTCTGACAATGGTGAATTCTTGAAATGGGCTGCCAAAAGACGTGTCACCAAAGGTGGAATTTATACGGTTTCGTGACTGGATTTTGATTGGTTACTTGTATTTTGTAAAAATTTTAGGTGATTTTTTTTATGGGCAAAAGTGGCTTAGTAGGTAGAGTACCAAACTCGCAACTGAAATGATGGTGGTTTGTAATATCAACTGGGTGGATTCTACCGGCTTATCTCTAGCCATGCTTGAGCACTTATATGTGCAACACACTCTTTTTTTTTCAACCAATGCACAAACATTCAAGATTCGTCCAATTTTTGTCACGTATGGCTTAATTTCGTTTACTTTTAGTTGCAGTTACGAAAACTTGACGTATTTGTATGAGTTGGGCTACTAGCAGGGAACTATAAATGCAAGGAAGTGAAAGGCACTAGTAGAAAGTAAAGGGGACCCCTTTCAATAAAATTTTCGTCGTAAAGCAGTGTTAAGTGATTAGATTAATTTTATGGGGTGGTTTTTTTAATCGTTTCGGTTTTAAAGTGCTCAAATGCGAGTTCAAATAGTTTTCTTGTTCAATATACAGGATGTTCCCCACTCTTTTTTAACCCAAAGCAGCACAAATATTCAAGATTCGTCCAATTTTTTTCACGTATGGCCTAATTCCGTTTACTTTTAGTTGCATTTACATAAACTTGACGTATTTGTATGAGTTGTGCTAGTAGCAGGGAACTCATAAATGCAAGAAGTGAAAGGCACTAGTAGAAGGTGAAAGGGACCACTTTCAATAAACTTCCCGACAAGAAGCAGTGGTTATAGTGATTAGATTAATGTTATGGGGTTTTTTTTAATCATTTCGTTTTTTAAGTACCCAAATGCTGTTTAAATAGTTTTCTTGTTCAATATACAGGGTGTGACAAATATAATAGGACTAACTTCTAGAGCAGGTCCTTTCATCCTAGGCCACTGGGGAGCGGGAATGCGAGGGTTTTTTTTGCACTATAGTATACATGGTTTCTAGTGACCTTTGCAAAGTACCAGAAGAATACTATCGTTCGAATAAAATTTCTCGCATAAAAATGAGTCGTACTTCAGCAAAGACTGAAAGTAAAAGACCAAGATTCATGGTCCTGGTATAGCAGGAAGAGATTTTGAAATGCCGCTTGCCCTTCCCCTCTTTAATTCAAACTATATTTGTAACCTTTGAAAACTCAATAAAATAACTCATATCCATATCAAAAACTTGGGCTGCATTTTCGCTACAGTAGCGATTTTACTAAGTAAGAATGACTTTACTGTGGTCCGAATCTGGACTTACACTGCTGGCGAAGAACTTGGGGTGTATTTCAGCTTTTATAGAGACTTAACCAGATGAATGCAACTTGCCTAGCACAGCTCATAAGTACCAAATATTATAAGTACCAAATCAAGTGTAGTTAACTGCAACTAGAAGTAAACCATATTTAGCCAAAGCCATACATGACAAAAATTGGACAAAACTTGAACGTTTGTGCTGCTTGGGTTCAGTGGAATAATCTATCTTAAAGGTTGAGGGCACAGAGAAAAATCCTAACCGAGGGTTCACAAGGTTTTCAAATTTCTGTATAAGGTAGAGGGCAGCACGAGAAATTCAATGATTGACAGAGAGGTAGGCATTTGAGGGTTCAAAGCTGTGATTGGCTGTGAATTGTTCATTCAATCTGTCCTTCCGGGGAACTATTGGAGGACTCGTGACGTGACGCGATCCCAGCGCCTAAATAGTCCCTAACTTCTACAATATTCCATGCTTTTTCGATTTCCATAAAGCCTCCATAAATTTCCTCAATTGAAAACCAAATATTTCTTTTTTTGCTGACAGACTCGTATAATAAATTGTATTAAATAAACTTTTGACCAAATAAAACAGAAATTTTTATATGGCTTAATGATAGGAGGGGGGAAATTGTCAAAGCAAAAGAAAAGAACTGTAAAAAAGAAAATGAACTAATTTTTATTTTGTTCAAAAAATCCCGTCCCTATATACCATCTACAAAATTTCAGATTTTTCGACCTAAAGTTTCGTCGTTTAATGATTTAAAATATGGTTGTTCAATTACGGACACCCTGTATAATTTTATTTCAAAGAACTATTACTTCTTTAGAATAAATATCAATAATTCGCTAAAAATAAGTAACTGCAGTTTTTTTTCCTTAAAAACTGTCTTGAAACGCAATATATGGAAACAGAAATCTAAAACCTAACAGTTAACACTTTATAAGCTCTCCCGAATGTAACACAAAAGTTTATGGTCACTTATACATACCGCATTCCGTATTACCCCGTTTACGTTTAGATCGGCTGGAATTGATTCGACCGATCAGGGTTGAGGGCGTAGTCATCATTAAGAGGGAGGATGATCTATGGAGGAAGGATCCAGGGCATCCGGAAAGCCCTTTTCTACTCGTGGAGTAGCCCCGTTTGGAAGATGGATGGACTTTTGCGTTGCGCCCCGGGCCTGAACTATGCTCTCGTAGAAGGCGTATTAGGCACACAACTTGAGACATCCAGATTCTGATTCGCGTTGTATCATTTGGAATGCATGTTTAATACATTGTTTCTCAATGAGAAAGGACGCTGCGAGACTAAGATGCTTTTAAAGTTCTGGTCTTTGATCTAGTTTAATTTTAATAAAAATATTTCAAGATGCCTGCTATAATTTATTTTAGCCTTTTTTACACATTTAAAATTTATCAACAAAAATAACCTTTCCTTCATAATGGTTCATAGATAGTTCTTTACATAATTACATAAAAACATAATAATAAATACATAATTTTGTATCTTGTGATCATAATCTGTGATCGGATTGCATTAATTACTGTTAAAAGTCAAGAAAATGCCGAAAACACATTTTTTAAAATATTAACTAATCTGCTAAATAGTACAAAGTGAATGTATATTATGAAGGTCAGTAGTTCCCGAAATGTATGGAACAGATTATTTGGGGCTCCATGTAACTCCTCCAACTGATCGCGATGTTTTCGTAGTTTTTAAAAGTTCTCCATGATGAGAAAACGTTAGGAACTGCTGTCTTTTATTATTAGTTATGAGAGTGGTAAATTCAGTTGTGTGTTATTGAGGACTTCAAATAGTAACACGAAGGCAAACAAAATTATTGGTTTTTAAATAATTGCCCACATGTATTTTGTTCTTAATCTCTTCTTGCATAAAATATTGAATAAAGTATGATAATAAAATTAGAAGAAACAGCTCTATAAATATTTATGGCAAAAATATTAAATTTTTCAGTATCCCGATTGAAAATTAACCTATAAACAATAAACATGTAATAATAAACTTTAAATAACTATCTGTGGACAATATCCACTGAAAAATGACCTTTTCAAAAGCCTCAAAAGTTTAGGGCACCAATTTGTAAAAAAATACATCTAATACTTATTAGGCCATTTCGAAATGAAAACTGTTGGATTTATCTCTTTTGACCTTTTTGTTAGGTTTTTAGGGAGGTAATTTTTATAATTTTAATTATAATTATTCAAATTAATTACAAAAATTGAAATTTCACTTTTTTTTCAAACTAAAGGCAATATTCGGTTTACACACTCAAAAATAACCTATAAACTTGTATTACATGGCAATATTATTGTTTTGTTTTTTTGGCAATTTTTGGGCCATTTTTTAAAGATTAAAAAAAATCCATTGTCCGATTTTGAGTATGTTATTATTGGGGTCATTCCTAAGTAACAACCGTTGAGAAACCTTTTATTACAATTTGTCTGAGGTTCGGCCCTTTTTTTCGCTATTTTCAGTGGACTATATAGGAAAATCATTTATTCCATAGTTAAAAAACAATATAAAACATATTTATTTTTTAACGATTGTAGAACCTGAAGTATAGACCAAGAAGGGTATGAACTATGAAGAGTGAATTCAATTGAATTGTCATATTGTTGGACAAAGTTGTGGTGTATCCCTACCCTACATGGATAATGATGAAGTTTCAACTTTTAAACCGTTTTGCTAATACTTTAGATTATTTAGCAATTCTGTTGCAAAAAAAGCTCTTAAACCTTAATTAAAGAATTTCCTAATTTTTAAATATATTAGTGAATTCCAAATTCAGGGGGGGGGGGAATTTGTACCAATTAAATACTTATAGTGTTTCATAATCATTCAGTAAAATGCTTAAACAATAATGGTTGGTTACTTGGTTATTTCAGATTTTATAGATAAGGCTCCTAACAATAGGGCATACAATACCTAAAAAATAATGGGTAACAGAAGAGCATACTGAGTGATCTCTTAAGTTGTTTGGAAGCATTGATTAAAAGCCACTAAAATAAACAAAATTGTAGGAAATATTTTTTTTTATTTTACAACAGGTCTATAAGACATGTTTGACACATAAATACATCTGTATTACAATATTTCAACTATGTACAATTTGTGTTATTAATTACACAAGATAATATAGTCTGGATTTGTTACAAAGTGCTTTACAAATTTAGAAATATAGTGCTTCATGTAAAACACATAAAATATAAATCTCTTACTGTACAGTATATAACACAAAGTAACAAAAAGTACTTTTCCAGCTGAATGCTAAAAATAAATTCAGTATGAAAGATTGAATATATCTGCCCCAGCCAATCATAATTGGCAGGATGACTAAGGATTTGTAGTCTCATTGAATGAGTAACACGCTAACACAGACAGTTTGAACAAAAGGAGTTAAGCTAAAACAAAATGTATATTAGAAAAACACCATCAAATGAAAGAAAATTACAGATTTTAAATATATATTTTGAATTAATTATTAGAAAACCAATGCCATTAAATTCCTTCTAGATTAAAAAGCTAATTATTTATATTACAAATAATTTAATGAGAGAAGTTTCAAAAATGCTAATTTTTAGTTCAGAGGTAAGTTACATAAAAATCGGACATTGCAACAAATATAACTAAAACTTTAAAACAATACAACCAACACAAATCATTAAATAAACATTTTATCACCATAATGCTCTTCATACAGTTTTAAATTAAACATCCTCTTTTTACATCCTTAAAAATTTATATAAAAATTTCATTGAGCAAAATATCACAATTACGATTCTCTCTTAATAAGAGAATACTTACAAAAGTACCAATTTTGTTGAAGAAAGAATTATGAATTTACAAACCCTGAATTCAATATACAAAATATCTAATCACTGTGTTTATACACCATGATTAAAAGTTCACTATTTGCTAGTTAAGCATCATTAGTTTCAAAGAGAAACTTAAGAAGTAACTATGAAAAGCATATTGCATCCCACAAGGTTGCATAACCGGCCATTTTTGACTATAAAATCAAAATTTTACCCATTGTTAAGAGTGGAATGACTATCCAGTATAATGGCAGTAAAATATTGACTTTCCACCAACTGTATGCAGAAAAAGTTCATGGAGTTCTTCTTACCACTCCACTTTCTTTATTTAAAAGTTCTATAGCATCAATTTGGGCTACGCTTGAGTCGTTTGGATTGTTTGTCCATTCGTCTTGTCTTCTGGCCTTTCTCCATCATAGGTCTGAAACACAGTGAAAAGCTACAATTATATGAGAAAAACATTAAATAAGCATTAAATGCAAGAAAGTAAACAAAATAAGCTTATTTGAATTATGTAAAGTGATTTAGTATTATTTTATCAGGTAATTTTTATTGTTACTAGTACAAAAAATTGAAGTGTGCATGTAATATGTAATGTATGGTACAGGCACACTGAATTATTTTGTTCTACTATTGATAAAGCTTGAATATTTAAATTTTGTACAAGTATAGCTTTGTTGATTAAGTAATTACAATGAGCTAAATAACTTTTTTTTTAAATTACTGGGAAATTTCATGTTTACTGAAACAATTTCATTCCAAAAAAAACTTTAAAACAGAAAGAAGCATAATTTTTACTAAAAAATGACTACATAAAACATAGTATATGCCCTGATTAATAAAGTTCATAACCAAAAAGCCTTGTAAAAAAGGATTAAGAAAAGAAGCAAACATTATTACAATAAATAAAACATTAAAATGAATACTTACTTTGTAGGTAGGGTTATCATATGCTGATTCCGAAGGAGTCCTAGAAATAGGTGCCTTTGCAGATGCTTGCCTCCTCACAAGTAGTACAAGCAGCAAGATGAAGCCGAATGCTGCAACCGCTGCTACAACAGCAACAACTACCAGTGCGATGAAGTAGGCTTTATTTTCTTCTTCAGAGTTTTCTTTGTGTTGCATAAGCTCAGCATGCTTACCTGCATTAAATTAATTAGGAATGGTAAGTTTCAGTTTCAACACTACATAACATCTTTTGGTTAAATATTTGCATTGTTGATAGATACAAAAATATTAAGATTTTTATAGAAATGCAGTTGAAGTTAGCCAATCAATGTTAAAATGCTGTTCATTTTTCAAAACTAGATACAAAAGTGAATAATTTTACAAAGATATTAATGTAAAAAAAATTAACCAAAAAATTAGAAGGAAAAGTAGAAATTCACCTTTGACATTTTCTTGACTGATTATGTTCTCCGATTCAGATACATTTGTTTCAGGCTTGGCTGGCTTAGTGATGAATTCAACTTCATTGGAAGTTAGAGTTTGGCCATTGGTAAGGTATAATTCAAGTTGAGCTAGATATCTGCAATATAACCAAGTTCATAAATGAAAAGAATTCAACCAGGGTACGGTACATTCTGCAGATTAACTCTTTTTACACAATAACTTACTTTTTGCCTGGTTTCAAGTGGTCCAACATAATATGATTATTCTTTGGCTCCTTGAAACTATATGATTGATCACCATCACTGCTTTTATACATGATCTTAATAACATGGACATATTTAGTGACTGGCTCAGGGATTCCAGCAAAGGAAAATGAAGACTTGTCTTCTTCAACTTTGTTATCTTCAACTGCTACTTGCAAATGATAATCTTCTAAAGAATGAAAAAATAAACATTTTGTAACTCAGAAATCATATGTTGATTGAAGAATAAATATGTTTCAAATACCCAGTGTATAAAAAAAGTATCAAGTTATGCTATAATTTTATTTACAATTTAATAGTTAAGAAAGGCAGTTACTAGACGCTAATGAGTACAATAGGTAAACAGGTATTGCACCCCACCAATGTCTCCAGCACATTTTAAGTTATTCATATGCCAACTGGTACCTATAAGACCCTGTTAAATGGTCACAATACCAACCGGCATAATGTAAATTAGACAGAATTAAATTTCTTTATTTATTGAAACTGGATAATATAAAATGAAAGTGCTTTCTGTTATTAATCACATAATTAAAGATTACACAATATTTATGTTTTCATTACTTTGAATAGATTCATTTTTTAAAATTCTTACCCTTCATTTTTTCAGTAGTCCTAAACTCCAATCCTTTAGCTGACACTATTTTGGTGGGGAAATCTTTGGGTGGAGTGAAGATCACATCGACAACATAATCTGCAGATGGCTCGAGGTCATGCAAGAAGTAAGATGTGACATCTCGATGAATCATTGGAGTGGTGATCCATTTATCATCTGCTTCATTCTGAAGCTTATACTTCAACTGCAATGCATAGATGTATTTCTTCTCCTGAGGCTCAAAGTTCCTCCAAGAAATCCTCACAGTTTTTGAATCGATCACATGGGCCTCAGCTTTGGCATCAATGATCATCAGCGGAGGGACCGTAGTAGTTGTGGTGGTTGGAACTATTTCTGAAAGAAAGATCGCGGATTAGAGTAAGTATTTTTTAGCGAAACATAAAGCTTGCAAAGTAAACAATTTGAATTAAGACACTAATTTTAAGTTAGAACACATATAAAAACAAAGCATAACCCAATAAAAGCATAGCATTTCAAAACAAGCGATTAGTCAACTAACTTAGAAGCTTCCAATCTTGCAAAAGATATTGGACATCTAAGAAATGCAGTAAGCAGCTAAGACTAGCAGCCAAGTGATTAGTGCTCGAGTCTTAAAATGAGCTCGAGCTCTAATCACTTGACTACCAGGCAAGCAATAACCCTTCACCTTCCATTCAGATGGTTTCTTTCTACTATTCAATCCAGAATAACTCAAATAAAAGAAAATAACAGGAAGAGCTTCTTGAATGAACACATTTAGGAATAACTACAAATTGTTGTTTATTAAACATTTTTTTCTCTGATTGATATTCTTAAGAATTTAAAGAGTTTTACTGGTGTAAAGAAACAATCTAAAGAGAACTAAAACCTTTAGAACCGAAAATATATATTTCGCTAGTTCATTCATCAAGCCTTTTAAACAAATTATGAACATGCAAAACAATCATAACAAAAACTTGAGAAATGAATAAACATACGTGAATCATCAAAGCACTAAACATCAAAATAGCAAATGCACACACACATGCAAATACATAGTAACAGATTCTTACTATTTTAAATAGTAAGAATCTACCACTAATAAATTACCCCATTACTTTAAAATTTTTTAACTATAACTGAAACAATGTTTGAATTGTGAGTAGAACTTCAAAGTTACAGTCAAAACCTTTATTCAAACAGGTAACTTTTTGGAATTTAAGGGTAATAAAGGTCTATTTAAGACACTAGAATTCATTTAGTTTTTCTTGGTAATACTATATATAAAAATATTCCTACCCTCAGGCATTTTGAGCTTGAAGAGTTCACTTTCAGGACCACCTTGCAATGCATCAATCTTGATCTTCACTTGCAAGAAGTAGGTAGTGTTGGGCCTCAGTGCATTTAAAATGTACTCAATATTAGGGCTGTCAAAGAGGCGCTTGGGTCGGGAGAACTTCTGAACATGCCATTGAGCAGGAGGAAGAGTAGGATCGGTAGTAAAGTGAAGCTCAGCATGTCCAATCAAACCAACAAGAATGTTTGATAAAGAGAAGCGTACCCTAACAGCAGTAGAGTTGAGTGCAAGAACATTCACATTGTAAAGTTCTTGACCTGTAGAAAAAGATATTGAGTGATTAGATTACATTCTCCTAATATTTGATGGAATTATTTACATTAGAACAGTTCAACTTTTTAAAAATGAAATCATAACAAACAACTATTATGAGAATAACAAAGGGTAAACCCATTATTCTGTCTCCTAAAAAAATCCTGACTATCAAATGATTTTGTTAAAGCCTTTCCTTCTTACTATGAATTACAGCTGCATACTTCTATTGCATTTTTGAAGATAAACTTCTTAAAGTGCTTTCACACCATGCCATTTGTTACAGGAACCTTAATTTTAAAACCATGCTTTACAACCTAAAGGATGGTATAAAATAAAGTTTTCCCACTAGCAGAACTTTGAAAACAGAGTTGAATCTATATATTAAACTTAATTTTTTAATTAACTTTTAAACAAATTGTCAGATTTAATCTCAAACTTACATAATACCACAAGTAACTCAGTGTAAACCTATTTCAAGAATGTAATGACTTAAAAATTGCAAAGATATATCTATTTCAGTAACAAATTATCTAATTTTCTTTAGAATTAACATAATATAAATTATAAAAAATCTTTAAAGTAGAAACTAACAACACTTAAACTTGACAATAACATTTCACTTAACATAAATCATTCTTACTAAAACTTCAAATACATATTCTTTTTCTTTTATTGCAAAAACAATCATTAAGGTTAATAAGGGTGTGTATCAATTCTTACCTGAAACGGTATTGTTGCACACAACATAAGGACACATGAGAGGGTCATCAGGGGTTACAATAACTGGACGAAGACACTGTTCTGTAGGGAGAAGGAACCTCTGGGGTATCTGCGGACATCCTCCTCTGCATTCCACTTCAGGGGATCCCATCTCATTCAAATGACATGTGCACATCTTCAGTTGTGAGCCCTTGTGAACTTCCCACTTCTCAGACACAAGATACCTGGAGCCTTGGAACATACAGTAGTCTAAAGGAAAAAGGTATGTCTTTAGTACCCACCTTTTGAAACAGAGACAATATCAATATTTAATCCAGAGGATAATTTATGAAAATTTTTATGATTTAACAAAAAAAAAGCTTAAGTAGTAAATAAGATTTGATCAGAATTATGCTACTTAAAAATTAGAACTACAGTAGAACTTCTTTACCACAGATCTTTACAGATTAGAGATAGAGATTATTTTTACTTAAACAACCACAGATTGTTAAAGTCCCGATAATTTTATCGTAGAAATAAAGTTATTCTTTATTTGTTACGGCGACCACAAACACATGAGTTTCTCATTACAGCAACCCCCAATTTCAGTCAGAATTTGTAAAACTGGCTTATTAAGAGGCTAGATTAGAGGAAAAAGGATATTGGGATAATTTCTGAAAGCAAATTAATCCAAATGATCATGTTCTTAATGTTTCAGAATGTTTGCATTGGTTCCATAGCATTTTGCACCTGGCAAGAATGTGCTATTATAGATAATATATCAATATTTTATTTCTTTATTGTTCTGATTGGTTTTCAACAGCTTTATTTGTTATTACTGTAGGGGTCACTTTATTGCAGTTAAGTACTTTTGGATTAGCAAGGTGCAAGTGTCAGATTTTATGCTAAATTGAAAAAAATAATCAAATATAAAATATAACACCATTAAAATATGTCAATTAGCAGTTTCTTTTCATTTTTATTACATTTATTATGTGTAAATAATAAAATGCTGACAATACAGTCCGATTAGAGAAATTTGTGCCGAGCTAATCCTAAAGTACCTCAAGGTTCTACTGTATTAAAGTTTGAACTAATTGGTAAAATAGATTAGGTGAAACGTACATTTCTTTAAAAAGTATCAGATGCATATAAGATAAGATTAAAAATATGCATAAAAAAGTTGATCTTACACAAAGATATTTTAATTGCTTTTAGGTAACTTAAAAACTAACTAAATTGCAATTTATAAAATTCAAATGGTGTGCTAAAAAATTAAATGGATAATTAGTAAAAAAAGAAGGTATACATGGTTCAAAAGATTGTTACATAAGCTACAAAATTTATGTAATCTTAGTTCCAAATAATATAAAATATATACTTACTTTGTCTCAATGGCTCTTTGCACATCCATTGAAGACAACAGGTTTCACCCTCAGGATGACCTTTAAAAGCAAGATTGGGAGAGCATGGTAGATTGACAGGAGGTACATCTTCAATAGGAGTGCATCGGTTTTCACAGGTAACATTCCCATTGACACAAACACATCTGGCTCCACATGGCAGAAGATCAGCAGGAATGTCTTCAAAGTTGGCAAACTTTCTATTGCTGAACATGCAAGAACCATCTGGAAAAAAATTGAGGATACTTAAGAATCCCGTACTACTTCAACTAAAAACTCACAGAAGTTGTTTGTGTTCACTCAATATAAAATATTGGTTTTCTAGTTTTCTTCAAAAGTATGTTATGACAAAAAACATAAGATGATAGGTTGAAGACAATATCAGGAAATACTGCAGTGCTGTTTAGTTTATCAAACATTTTGAATATTAGAAGTAAAATATAAGGTGGCACAAAAAGATGCCAAACCTAAATAACCATTTCTAAACTTCTTAAAGCTTAAAGATTTATTATACTGGTAAAAATAATGAATAACTAGGTAACAAGTAAAAATAAATCTTTTAAAGGTATTAAAATAAAACAGTAATTTTACATAATCATTTTCAAAACTAAGATACTCGACCACAAATTTTAAAAAACTTAACCTAAAAACAAATAATATCAGGAAGCAGAAAAAGCAGCTTTCAGTAAGCGAGCACATAGTGGAGTCTCTAATGTAAATTTGTAAAAATTTTCTGTAAATTTATGGTACCAAGGTTATTTTGGTTCTTTAGGATATGGAGAGTCAGAAAATCTTTGGTACCAATTTTTCTTTTCACTTTCCTGGTGTAGAGGTCAAGTCAAAGGTCAAATTATATACTTCCATATTTTGACAGTTAGGCAGGTATAATTTAGTTCAGAAGCATTTAAAATTGTTGTAAATTGGTGGAAATAAAGTAAAAAAGTTTCTGAGCTTAAAAAGTATTAATTATAATTTGTTAATTAATTAATTAATTAATTAAAATGCGAAAAACGTCATTTTTTCTGTTTAGTTTCATATGAAGGTATAATTTGGTAAAAATACTACCATTTGTCTATTATATGGTGGTTAAGATTCTTTGTTAAAGAAAAGTTTAAAAAAAGTTGGTTATTCAATGTTTTCTTTGAGACGAGATCAACTCAGGAGCGCGCGCGCCGCGCAGACAGGGAGCCAACCAACAGGAGTTCCCCTGCTGGTGTTAATACAGTATCGAGCTTTACTTCCAAAAACCTAAGACAGAAATCACATGTGGTTGTTTTCGAAAGTAATAAACACGCCCAAAGAAAACAGATACAGGGTACCGCGGATATCGAAAATTGCGGATAACCCGAAAAAGACTAAAAATGAGGTAAAAATACCCCAAAAAATTTTTTTCAGCGTAAAAACTATGTTTTATTGCACAATAAACATGATATGTAAACCTTTTAAAATATGTACAGTACAGCAGAAACATTTGCTCTACATCTAAACCACTGAAATTTTTAAAATTCAAATAAAAAAATCAATTCAAATCAACAAAAATTTTTTTGTGGCACTCGCGGATAACCCGCACCGCGGATCATCCGCTCGCGGATAATCGGGGCTCTACAATACTATATTCCTCCTGGTGAACCTGGTAATAGATGGCATGGTTTTAGTTTAGCAAATTAATGGAAACATCAACACATCTAAGGATCTTGCTAATCAATACTTGATTATATTAAACAGTGTAGCTGAAAACTATAATACCATTCACCTAGTTTTTGACCTTTACTCCGTGAATTTATCACTAAAAACAGTAACACGTAATAGGCGTAAAGAAATAAAATTGATAACAGGGCTTTTATTTATATATATGACGCCAATTAAAAGGGGACTCTCTTATTTTCAATACCATGATTTACTATAATTTGAAAACAAATCAAGAAGCAGACACCATAATAATATACCATGTCATTTATGCTACAACTTTAGGATACACTGTTAACATCTTGTCACCATATACAGATGTTTTCATTCTGGCTTTGAGACGGTATCCCCTTTTAGTCCCGAAGTCCTGTGTCATAACTGGAATAGGAGCCAAAAAACGAATTGTTTCTCTCAAATCCATATATGATCGTCTAGGTGAGCAGAACTGGATTGATGCACTTCCTAGCTTTCATAGTTTTACTGACTGCGACCAGTGGCGGATTCAGGGGGTGGCACTCTGGAAAGTACCCCCCTTGGACCCAAAAAATCACTCATAAGTACCAAAAAATGTCCCAAAAAGGTACTCAAAATGAGTTAAAACCCTACTTTTACAGGTCAAATTCCAAAATGTTTTCAGGGGAAGGACTCTCATACCCCCTAGCGGTACCAAAAGGAGATTTCCTCGGACTGTGATAATTAATAGTACTTTCATTTTTATCATTATCAACACGTTTTAGATTAATTACTTTAGAGATGTTTTAGGTGCAAAATTACATAATTAACAAAATAAGTTTGTTAAATTTATTACTATAATAAGTATAACTTAACGGGATGATGGACCTTGACAAAAGTCACAAGTTAAGTTAGAAAACACTCTTGACTTTGGAGACAACGGACAATTTGAAAAAGAAATAATAGTTCATTAAGACAAGAAATTATGTTAAAGGTAGTTATAAAATGTTTTACAATTACTTGAGTAACTATAATTCAAAATATCTTTCTTATTATTGCTTATTTTCTTGCAAGAAATACAATTTAATAAGTAGGTTTAAGAGCATTGGTATTTTTAATTAAATCCCATTAATTAACCGCAAATTAAAATCTTTAACCCACCAAAAAGTTAACTGAATAAGTATTTTTAAGTAATAAGTTGCAAAATTTGGAAAAAATACAAAAATACCAATTGCAAAGTGAAAAGTTTGAAATTTTGAAAAAATTAATAAATTTTTAATTAATTGAAATTTAATTAGTTTTTTTTTTAATTGAAAAGATATTTCGAGTATTTACTCAGCATTCCATCTGTATTCTAAATTTCATATTTCTAATGTAATAAATAAGCTCATTATGTTAAAAGATCTATTATACCTTAAAAGGTATTACTTGACCTTGTAATTAGCCTAATTAGTCTTAAAAGTTGTTGAAAAAATTGGTACCAAACTTTTTTATGTTCCTTAGACCATAAGTAAACCAAAAAACATTAGTTTACAGAATTTACAAAAACTTTTTACGAAAGCCTTTTTTTCGACATTGGAGCTTCCACTAACACAAATATGTCTCTACTTCATCAACTACCAACTAAACTAAGAATTTGGGTTCAATATCTCTATCAGCTTACACGATAAATAAATATTGTACAAAACTCTCTTGTAACTCTTACTTCTCCCTATTCAATTCAGAGGTAATTCTAGTTAAAACTACTGCCAAAAGCATCAAGACTGAAGCTAATAAGTAGAGCTCACCATTCTTGCACTTAGCTGGAGCACAACAATGTGGAGGAGTGGGGAAGAAATCTGGGTCAATGTCCCACTCCAAGCAATTGGTGAATTCTGCTGAGAAGTGGTAAGGACATTCTATTGCTGCACAGTTAACTCGCAGGTCCTGGCCACAATGGCAAAGGGCAATGCATCCATCATGGAATTCTTGGCCCATGTCATACCTCTGCCCTTTAAACTCACATTGAGGTCTTGGAGGTTGTTGAATTACACCTAGAGAAGTAAAAAACTTTAAACATCTTGTGTGTGTGAAAGGACAAAACACTAATTCCTTCATATAAAAAGGACATAATAGGTTTTTATCATAGAAAAAAAATTATCATTTTCTTTTCAGCTAACTAGAAACAAACAGATTGAAGTTAAAATTTCCCATCATTAAAGAAAATTTGTATTTATTTGTCAATACCAAAAACAAAATTTACCTTTAAGTCAAATTTTTAAAAACCCTTTAGGTTAAAATTTGATGAATCATTGTGTATCTCATCATAAAACTAATTAAGGACTCAGATTTAGTATTTCAAAGCCATGAATTTGTAATAGAAATGCAAAGACGTCATACATTAATTCTACATTGAAATTACTAATATTATGGTAAGGTAACTTACGTCGTGGACCATCATTGCAAACAACATAAGGACAACTACAAGGTCCATCTGGCTTAATAAGCACTGGATGAGGACAACGAGCAGTTGGAATGTGGGCATTGGGGGCCAATGGAGGACATTCACTCTGGCATTGGATACTGGTGCTACCATTAGCAAGAAGAGTGCATCGGCAAATCGTGGTTTTACATCCATCACCAGATTCCCATATATCTCCAACTCTGTAAATCTCATTGTTGTCCACAACACATATATTTTCTGAGTTACCTACAAAGTATACAACATTTAAGAAACAAATTGAATTCATTGACCATTACTAAAAATGGTTGGTTTAGATATTTTTATGGATCAGTAAGTTGAAATTATCACAAATTTTCATGCTGTATTTGAATTGGAAACCTATTATTAATAAAAAATCTCAAATACAAAGAAAACCTTTAAAAATATATTTGAGCTTGAAAGAGAGTAAAATTATGTCATATTCAAATAAATAGTTTTTTGTTGTGTACCTACTACTTAGCATGACTTATCTTTTTTATAATGTAGATCAGAGACAAACATCTTTTATTTTTATAACAACTTTCACTTCAATCGAGGATCCATTGTCAAGGATTAAACCAGGGTTAATAAAAGCAAATCAAGTTAATCTATAATGATATTTTTTGGTTGTTGATACAGAGATGGAAATAGGTATCCAAATCAAAGATTTTTCCAAAAAAAAAAGTATTTTGCCTGATGGTTAAATAAATTATTTTGGTGAGGGGTGACTACAAGAGTCTGAGCACTGCAACCAGTGGTACATAAAAGCTAAATGTCTGAGAGAGTTCATAATTATCAGAAAACACTTACCAGTGAAAGGCACACGACCATCAGGCAAGAGCGGTATCTTGCGGCGATTACACATAGGAATTGTGCAGCAGGGATCTTCTTCAGAAGGCACCCAGTCACAGCCCTCATACCCAACAGTGTCAATATAAATTTCACAGCGTTCTTGGCACTCAATGAAACCTTTCTCTCGACAAATACACTTGTGCTCACATCCTTGATAGAAGATCTCTCCTAAACTGTATGACTGGTTGTGATGGAAGCAACCCTGAAACACTGTCTTGACAGCTGTAAAAAAGTAACATGTTCATTATTATAACTGTATTGATGGTTGTCAGTATAGAACTCTAAAAAATTTCAAATTTGTTTTTTGTAAAGGAATAATAGTGCAAAAGGATGATCTTTTAATTTTTTTACATGAATTGACTGTATGAAACTGACAATTTAAATTACATTAAGAATGCATAAAAGTATTCTTCTATTCCTATATTTTCAATTTGCAAGAACAGTTGAATGATTTAACTAATTATTACTATCCTAATATTAAATTAGATTATAAAAATGTTCAACAATATTTACTCAGGACATTTTTTATAGAGGAGCTTTAAATTGATTTCTCAGCACTTAAATTTTTTAAGACAAGCTTGATATATCTAAGCCATTAAAATCATTTTGACAAATCACAACACAACATGAATGCTTACCAGCAGGGAAAGTCTTGACATTCACAGTATTACTGAATTCTACCATTTTCATATCAGATTCATGGTTTCCCCTTCCAACTTTGATGTAGTAATCAGCCTGGGGCATAAGGTCAATGATGTCAAACTCAAAAACACCATTCTGGACTTCAGTAAGCTCATTCTTAGATACAAGTTTCTTGTTCCATTGAGACAAGTCATTATCACTATCAGATGACTCTCGGTACCAAACTTCAAACAAATCCTTTCCAATCATAGTCGGTAAATGGGCCATTGTGACTCCCAGACGAACACGTACTGCGGTACCATTTTGTGCCTCGGCGGATAGGATTTTAAAGGGTAAACCTGGAAAGTAAAAGATTTTAATAACATTGTAATGAAGTCCTGAACAATTTTAGACTATAAACTGAAAATGTTTGCCTAATACAAAGGGAGTCGAGAAAAGTTAATCGTAATTTCAGAAAAATCGAACCTTGAAGAATAACACCTACCATCAACGTGTTCTTTTTCTGTGCCTCCAGGGAAACTGCACAACATGATCTTACAGCAAGAATCATCAGGGTCCTGCACTTCCTTGCAAGTGGGCCCACCTGCCTGCAGGACAGTGCATCTGGGGACACAGGAGACATGACCACGACCATCACAAGTGCAGCGGGCCTCACAGCCATCCTCAAAAGTAATGCCTCGGTCATAAGTGATGTTATTGTACTCACACCCATCAAAAGGTATCGGAACATCCACTTCTAAACGAAAAAAAAAATAAACTTCAACAAACAAGAAACATTAGTTGAATAGTCAAAACTCCCTATCTTTTCAAGCTTAAATAATTCACCTTTAAAATTACAAGGAAAAATGTTTGCTAAAAAACAGTCAGTGAACACTGAACATAAACTTCAGTAATATAGTTAGTACTATATCATACCTGATTTATTATTCATATTATCCATGTTTTCATCAATTTTAACATCAGTCTTCATCGGATCAGTTTTTGGTCCTTGAGGTATATCTAGATGGAAATTATCTTCCTCGTTAGGTTCCTCAGTTGTCGAGTTGATCACCATTATTCCTCCCCCTTCCTTCATAGAATCTTCAACAAACATGTTCTTGGAGCTATTATTGGATGTTAGATCCAACTGAAATGGAGTTTCAGTAGGCATTGGATTCTTAGTAGATTCCTGACTCTCAGTTTCAAGCTCATTTTTAAATTCAGATTCATCTGATTTGCCTTCTGCTATGTCTCCATTCTTCATTTCTGGCTTTTTATCTTCTAAGTTCAGCTCAAATCCTGACCTATTCCCCTGGGTATCATTGGTGCTGTCATCTGTCATATTAGCTGAAATAAATAATAAATAATTAGAAAATACAATATTAGCTGAAATAATGCATATTCCTATTAGTTAAATCCTAAACATGACAAGCAATAATAAAAAATGGAATAGCTGTTGAAATAATTCGAGGATAGTTTATTTAATTGGGAATCAATGTTCCAATAGATTTAATAATGCAGAGTAAAACTTTTATAAAAAATATAAATTTTTTTAGGATATGTAACAAATTTTAACAAAATACCTTTCATTTGCATATGCATTCCATACAATATTAAAAAGTGAAATGTTAAAATAAAAATAATGCTATTTAAAACCTATATCAGCTTAAAAACTTCTTAGCCGATTGACCACCATATGTTTATCAAAACTATACCATTTAGTTCTTCATAATGCCATCGTAGATGACTACATGATTGATTGCCTGAATGCTTACATCATATGTTTTTGTATCTGATCACTCTTATCCCCTTTGTAGTTGTTTTATAACCTAACTTTGATCATGCAATAGGGTGGGGATAAGCCCATTGCATCATCAAGTGATGAATTGATGCAATGTGATGAATGCTTATATGAATAAATCAGTCAGGGGGTCAAGGGGTTAAACTGTGTTTAAGTTATTTAACAAAAATATAATAAAAGTGATACACTCTGAAAAATTGTATTGATAACAATAAAAATTAAGAACACAAGGTGAAAGCTTGAAAGAAAACAGTTCTTACCTAAAACACATCCATTTAAGAAATCATGAGGATTACCATCATAACCTACAGCACACTCGCAAGACATTTTTTCAGACACACACACTGCATTTGGCCCACAATATATGTGCTCACAAACATCTGCAAAATAAATCATATATTAACATATTTGTAATTTATTTACAGAATTTACAACATAATAAACAGTTTTACACCCGATAAATATGACTTAATTCATCCACTCCTCTTTCAACAGTTAAAAAATTAAAGGGTAAATGATTCATAAAAAAACAATCTAGCATCATTTAGAAGAAGTGACTATTAATTTTACATAAAATACTAAGCATTTTGTGTAAAGGTTAATGTAACCAATTTTATAACCATAAAAATACTGGGATACATTAATATAAAAACAGTTGTATAACTTGTCTCTAGATTAGATTTCTATCTCAACTAATACAACAAATCATGTTAATTATTTCACCCGCAAAGAATTTAAAAATAATTAATAAATAGTAGTAACTAAACAGTGATTGATTGAGCATAATTTCAAAAACTTAAGTGAGACCATAAAAAACTTTATACTAACATCTTAACTATACCAATCCAGCTTGTTATTCATATAATTCACAAAAAATTAAAACTTCCATACCTTCTGGTAGTAGGGGTTGCACACAAACTGCACCTCCACATGAGCTAGGACAGCACTTCAGAGCACCACTACAATCTCCATCATGATCACAGTCAGAAAGGCAAGACTTAGATTCAGACTCCGAGTCTTCTAAAATTTCAGGGCATTCACCAGACTTGTTTTGAGGTTCTGAAATTAATGTAAATTTCTCATATAAAGAGGATTTGAGAATTCACATGGATTTTAATGCAAGAAATAGAGCATCCATTATTTGAAACAATTAGAGTGAGTGGGTATTCGCTGTTATAATATCAGATTTTTTAGATTACCAATTATTTACAAATTAAATGTAATAGGAGACAATGAAACATATATAAAACTCAATATACCTTGCCTTTCCTTGGAATTTGTGTGGGTTTGCAAAATTATGTATTGTGTAAGATACATTGTAGGGTTACACTAACTGCCTTTCAAAAAAAGACATACTACTACTGCATATATTTTGAATCATGTATCTTAGAAAAGTACTTATACCTAAGAAAAGGATGAAAGTGTTTAGGGGAAAAGTCCAAAACTAATTTTTTTTTGGAATCTACAAATTCGAAACGGCAGCTGAAAGAAACGTTTTTGATTAACCGATGTTTTAAATAATCACTGATGATATACTACTATAATCATTGCAAGGGTTCAAGGAAGGGATATTTTCACTCCAATTCACAAGAATGTTTAGCTTATGATTTTAAACTGTACTAAACAGTTGTAATAATGTTTGATAACTTTTACATTTATTTGAAACAAATTAAAATAATTGTTGTGTTTAGTTTTGGAAAGATAGTTTGTAGAAGATTTTCTCATAAAACAGATTTGTTTTCAATTCACAAAACTAAAAGCAATACTAGATAGTTTAATAAAAAAAGGAATTTTTCAGTTCTAACATACTACTTGAAAATAAAAATGAATATTATGATACCACATTAATGCCTAGTAAAGATGAGAATTAAATAAAGTAACATAATTAAATAGTACAAAAGAGTGAAGTTACAAGTACTTAAATAGTCAGGAAATCCTATTTAGCCCAGTCAAAATAGGCATTCAACATCGGAAAAATTCGCATAGAGCTGAAAATTGGTACAGACGTAGATGACATCATTATAAGTGATGTGCCAAAAGTCCTCATCGATCCGATGCCGGCTAATTATTTTATAGAGGTTTTAATTGCGCTTCGCATTCGCCTCGTCATACTACGGGAAAACCGGCCGCGACAGTGGCGCCGCTCGCTCGTTCAACCGCAGGATGTCAAAGCGATGAAGATACGGAGATGGTGAAAGCAGCCTCTTTGTGATAATATTCGCCTCTGAATCGGTTGTAAAACGAAATCCTTTTGTGAATATGATCGCAAAGAGGCTGGTGAACATCAATGCGAAGAGCAAAACTCTATTTATACGAGATCAAATGGGGGGAAAATATCTTCCCGTTTTCTTTTCCTTGCAAATCTCAATAAAATATGGGAAATATTTCGTAGTAACTTCATTGGTAATGGAATTCTCAAGAAAAATGCAAGTAATTATGGTAATTACTTTTTAAAATTAATTTGAGGTTCCAAGGTTTAAAGAATTGGAGATTTGGGGAAAATAACTAGGCGCATTTTTTACGTGGTATTCCCTGTATGGCTAATTTTTTTAGTTACAAATGTAATAGAACCATTTTTTACTGATAAAAAAATAGTATTCAGGAGTTTTTCTGGAGCAAGTGCAAGATGACATTAACATTTTTCAATAATATTCTTGGTTTAAGAACAGCTGAATTATAAACATGGTCTCAAAAATAACAAACAAACGCGGGACACTTAAAAAGAATACTCTGACCAGTAAAAACAGAGCCCCTCTGGGTCCATCTAAGAGTTGATTGACAGCTAGGTCAAGACGGAAGTGCCGCCAAAAGTCATTGGAATTGCCCCACGACTTGGGGGCCGAACAGACAGGAAACCTTATCTACCACTTTTGTGGTCATGGCACCTGTAACAAATTATTGGAAATTTCCTTTGGAACCGTAAAGCCATAGCAAAACACCTGCAGTTAATAGGCTGTTTCCACGCTGTCTCCAAAAATGTCTCAAGTTTGCTTCATTTGTGGAGGACATTTAACTGAAAATGCAACCGTTACCTTAAAAATCGGGAATTATCAGGGGAATTTAAAAACCTGAAATAATCAGGGAATTATCAGGGAATTTTAGAAAATCTGATAATAATCAGGAAAATTTTGAAAATTGCCTCGTTTCAAAAAAATTAATTCAACATTTTTCTAATTTTCAAGTCTTTAAATGCGTATCTCCGTTCTCCTTCCAAAATTAAATCTCGAATGCACATAAATTAGCATGGTTGCAAATGTTTAGAAAAGTCATCTGAGGTTTACTTTGTTATAATATGTGGACTGGATATAATCTCTTAAGAATAATATAATATAAGATTAATATAAGAAACTGGGAATCTCTTCTTATTTTACCAGTGTTTTAAAATCCTCCTGATTCAGGCTTCAGATTAAAGATTTTCCTACTTTCTCCCGCTTTCCGATTTGTACAGTCATTCTCCTAGAAGATTAAATTTAATATGTTTATAAAATAGCAGGGAAAATCATACCAGATTATTAGGGAAAACTTGGAATTATCAGGGAATTTTGAAATAAGTTTTCTGTGTCCATTCGAATTAATTAATTTAATAAAATGATGGGAACGAGGAATAACTTATATAATTTCATCCGTTGTATACTCCCCAAATCTCCAATTCTTTAAACCTTGGAACCTCAAATTAATTTTAAAAAGTAATTACCATAATTACTTGCATTTTTCTTGAGAATTCCATTACCAATGAAGTTACTACGAAATATTTCCCATATTTTATTGAGATTTGCAAGGAAAAGAAAACGGGAAGATATTTTCCCCCCATTTGATCTCGTATAAATAGAGTTTTGCTCTTCGCATTGATGTTCACCAGCCTCTTTGCGATCATATTCACAAAAGGATTTCGTTTTACAACCGATTCAGAGGCGAATATTATCACAAAGAGGCTGCTTTCACCATCTCCGTATCTTCATCGCTTTGACATCCTGCGGTTGAACGAGCGAGCGGCGCCACTGTCGTGGCCGGTTTTCCCGTAGTATGACGAGGCGAATGCGAAGCGCAATTAAAACCTCTATAAAATAATTAGCCGGCATCGGATCGATGAGGACTTTTGGCACATCACTTATAATGATGTCATCTACGTCTGTACCAATTTTCAGCTCTATGCGAATTTTTCCGAACTTTCGCCTTTTTTTCGTCTATTTTGACTGGGCTAATTATACATACCTCCATTATCACCATAAAACTTTGATTCTGAACATCTAATAGTAACGCAGCATGGATCAGATGGAAGCGGCTTTTCATAACAAAGGGGATCATCAACCTTAGATCCAATCTTTACGTACGGAGTATTACAACGAGGTGTGCATGAAGTGCTGTTACTACCCTCACAAACACATCGGAAGTCACATTCGAGGAAGTATTCTTCACCAACATTGTACATTCTGTTATCCTTCACACAACCATCTAAGAAAAATAACATAATTAGTTTGAGTGTAATTGGAAAAGAGAAAAGCTTTAAATAACAGACTAAGAATATTCAGTAGATCCTAACATTAACAGAAGAATAGAAACTAAGTTAGAAAATAAAAGATGTAATCATACAAAAATTAAAAAGGTAAAATATTGCATTTATTCAGGGGCAAGTCATGAATGTGAAGTCAATTATATCAAGGTATATAAATCATTTTGTTACTTACCAGCTGTGTAAGCTGTAATGACTTCAGATGGCAATTCCAGCTTGCCATCTTCCCATACAGCAACCTTCATATCATAAGGAGTGTTAGGTTTTAAATGAGTTACAGTAACAATTGTCTGAGGTCCAGCCTAAAATTGAACAGACTTATAGTTGGTTTGCAAGGATTTCAGTCTAATTTTTGTTATTAATTGGTATTTAGGTATTGAAGCTAGGCTAATAAATGAACAAGCATTATTAATACATACATGTACTTTGGTCCAGTCTTGCATTGTGTCATCTGAAGGTTTATATTCAAGAATATATTCCGAGTGATAACTAGGCAAGCGGAAGTCATCCCATACCACTGTCATGGAGGTTTGGCTACGTTGCTTAACCAGGATTTTAGGCATGTTTCCAGCATTATCTAAATTGAAACATTGATTTCAAGATAACTTTTTGAAAGCAATAATAACTGGATAGATACAGATTTAATAAATAAGGCATTAAATTATAAATCCATTATTAATATAAGAGTAATATATGTTTGAAACTTTACAAACCTTTAGTTTTGAATGAGGCAATTTCAAACTTTCCATCTTCTTCAATTTTAACATAGTAATTTTTTCCAGGAAGGAGGTCACTCAAACCAATAACAGGTTTCACACCCTATAAAAGAAACAAGTTTATTGTATGAACAAATATAGAAAACCTTTTCCACAATAACCTGCATAGTACCATTCTCACAATCTTCTGCACCCAATTGGTAATAGTGGGGACATTTAAAATCTGTTATTTTAAAAGGGGGTTTTTCTCTCCTCTTTTTTTTTATTTTGGTTCTTAAAGATGCTTTTCTTTGCAAATTCTACACAAAGGAAGTTTCCAACCTAATTATACCATTGGGGACTTATCCCACCTGGTGTAGGAATGCCTACACCAGGTCCATGACTCCATGCTGCTGTAATATACTAAAAACCCTTTCCTGCTCATCCGACACAAGGTCCGGAGTTACACCAATACAATCAAGAAGGTGAGCAGGGGTAGCTGGGAGGGAACAAGGACAGGAAGCAAAACATTTTTCATTGCCATTAAAAGTTATGCTTTTTAGATGGCTGGATCTAAATCTGGAGAGACAGGTCTGTAGGAGTCTAGTCCCAGAACTTGACAATAAGAGGCCCGGTCGCTTGGCAGAAAACCAATTGTGGGCCGGAGGAATCCTCCAAGATGAAAGAGACTTTATTTTCTGGATGGTGAAGATCTCTGAGGGCTAATTATACCATTTCATGTTATATATGCTTTATCAATGTGTTGACCAATTCAGGAAGGAAAAAGTCGGTTGTTTTTGAAAAATTTCAATTTTTTAAACTTTAACTGGAAGAACTTAGATTGATCCCATTGACTGTTTACTGAACGTCAGATTCAGCATAAGATTTGGTAATGCTCTTTGGACGAGATTAAATTTTTTAACTGGTGGTTAGGAGTTTATTTAAACTATTATAAGAGTATTATTAATGCTTCATTTTCATAAAAGTAATGTGAGTGACTTCAAGTAAAATATTTTCATTATGATATACCTAAGCTACAACTTACTACTGATGATTTGAAAGCAGGAGCCAATAACTTTAAAATTGATGTGAAGGTTTGTTTAAGGTAAGTGGGAGTAGGCTCCAATTTTTTTCTAGTTTTATTTATATTTTATTTTATTACCAATACCTATGTTAAGTGTTTTCAAAGATTCTATTAGGAAAGTTTTGGATTAGATAAAGTACTTAAAATGATTTAAATGTAAATATAAATAACATATTACATTTGTAAATACATTAATAACTAAAACATTTGTTATTTTAATATTTTTGGTGTAAAATAAAATAAATGCTTTTAGACTTACTGAATGTTTGGTCCATTGAGTATGGACACCTCTAAAGGCACTGGTGTAATAAACTAAAGCTTCAGGGTGAAGGTTTTGTTCATTAGTATTCCATTGAACTTTAGCAGAAGTGTGAGCAACATCAAAAACTTCAATCGATAGAGGACCTGGAATAAAGAAATCTTTGTAAGAAAAGTTGTATTTATAATTTAAGTAAGAAAGACATAATATTGGCTAAATATTGTATAATATTAAAACAAATTGTAAAAAAAAGCATGAAGAATCATTGGAACAGCTTTAGAAAGAGTCCTCCAGACACCATGTGTAACCACAGCTCCCACATAATTAAGTGTTGTCAGTATAGAGATCTAATCATACTATTAGATCTCTAACAATATTCTACTAATTACTATTACTTTAGGATCTAATAATAATAACAATTAGATCTCAATGGTAGACAGTCATAAATTGAGCTGTGGTTAAACATGGTGGCTAGCAGACCTTTTCTAAAGCTGTACCGTGCAAACTTCCTGTACATCAACATTATGAAAATCATAATTATATAGTGATAATAAGTTGGTTATTATATAGCTCAGTGGTCATCATTTGAGCTGTGGGTAAACATAGCAGCTGGAAGACTCTTTCTAAAGCTGTTCCAAATGATTGAATAAAGCAACTGGCAAAGAACTTAAATTTGATTTAAAATGAGGAGTAAACACAAAGACTTTCGATATTCTAAATACATAGCCTTTCATACAACTCATAAAGTTGATCAATGGAAAAAGTAGCATTGATATTTCACTTTTATCTATGCTACTTACGAAATAGTAAACATGCTACACGTTCAATTAAAGCTTAAAGCACCTTAATAGTTCATCGAAAATTACAAAAAAAAAAAGACATTTTAAGAAGATAAGACCATAAATGTATACTTTTTGAAGAGAAATTTATGAAAGATTTTACCCCTTTTGTGCAATTTCAACTTTAAAAGAAACGTTCCACATCCACACCTGTACGTGTGTAAATGTAAATAAACAGAACGAGAACGGTTTTCTTTTCCGGTACAGTCACAGTGACAAAGCCTTAAGATCTCCGGAACGTGAAAACTGTACGGCAAAGACAACAAATCAAAATTAATTTAACGTTGTCATTCTCCAATTCTCCAATACCAGAAATTCAGTCAAGAACCTTGTTAATGAACTATTTTAAATGTGGTGGAAATTCACAATCAGACCACCCTATGACCTAAGTTAAACATATTCGGGCGTAGTTCTCAGTGGCGTAGTCAGTATTTGGGGCGGTAACCTAACCACCTGTTTTTGTTGCGCTCTTTCGTTCCTAGCTCACATCTTGCATACTTTTTTCAGGAAAGGAACTACCTATCATCTGTCCAAAATAATGGACATGGTAAAAAATATAGATAAATTAATCAAATATTTTTTTATACTGAATCAAAACTTTTTCCCTTTTTTAATTAAGCCATTTTTAATTTTTAGCTATTTATTTTAGCACCAACTGAAATAATTAAGAATGTTTCAAATGTGCATTGACTTTTGGCAACTAATCTAGAAATCTTGCCGCCATAGGCCAAGGTTTGTAGAGAGAGAAGGTTGGCCATAGGCGTAACGAGGGGGGGTTATTGGGGTTGTAACCCCTCCCCCCATTACATCAACGGTTTCTAAAACATAAAAAACTGAAAAAATTTCTTTTTACAAGGAAGGCGGTTCACAAGGAACTGTTCTTTTAGGAACTAACCCAAAGGGCCTCAAAAAGAATTTAAACACTAAATTGAGAGACGAATTTTTAAAAAAATTCTGGTGGAGAACCCCCAAACCCCCCTATAAAATTTTTACGTCTGTTATACTCCGTTTTTCTCTTGGAAGTTAAGCCTCTTAGATGAAGTTTTCCTTTTAGAAGTTTTGTAAAAAAAAAAAATTATATTATACCTATATTAGGAGACATTTTTTAAAAGGGAATAATGTGTTGGATGGGTTGACTGGTTGGAGTAGCACCCCCCATGAGTCAACTCTAGTTACACCACTGCTTGCCGCCTAGCTCCCGAATATTCCATGCATTAAAAATTTCTACATTTGCAATTGTATCGTTCTTCATCCGGTCTGGAGAGGTGAAATGCCCAAAGCCCTGAGAAAAGTACCAATGCCACTGCCACATTACATTAAAAAATCCCTTAAATTAATATATCGGGGGAAAAGGTTTCTACATAATGCTCAAGGTAATCAAAAAGCACACAAAAAAATTCATTATTCAAAATGTAGGCGTTAATTATTAATATATGCAACCTACATTTTTTATAAACATAAAGTTTTTAACCAATTAATTTAAAAGCACAAAATAATCTAAGACCAGATAATTCAAGCACTATCTTTTTTTTACGTTGTCAAACTATTTATGTTCACCTTGAATCTGATTGCTATCATCTTTTCGAAAGCTGTCAACGCGATAAGAACAACGAGACTGCGACAGCCCAAGATGTATGCAGTATGTAATTAAACCTGTCCTTGACATTCTTCAAAAGACACTTGAAAGACTAATGAACCTTAGAAACTGTGTGGCAAAAAAAGCAAGATGACTCTAATCACGTCAATTTCACCTTGCTTAGAAAATTGGTTATTGGGACACACATGGAGTCGACATATTAAGCGAGTATCTGTTTTGAGAGGCGTATCATTAGGCAGAATAGTTAATGGGCATCCCCTACCCACGTAGTTTCTACAGTAAAAACATTTTAGCCATCGGGTTAAACCAAAAAAGTTATTCATACAACAGTTTCTGATTCATTAACTACCAATTTTTGACTGTTATTGTTAGGGTTCTTAAGAGGAGGAATCCCCTAGTTCCTCATTGGTTTTCCTCCTTAATTATTTTCACTGAGTCTCCAATGTAATGACGTAACTAAGTTTTTTTTCCCCTAATTAGATTTATTCTAGTAACTTATTATTGTGAAAAGATCGCAATGCTTTTACAGTAGAGTTACTTTGGCAATAAAACTGGTCGACAAAATAAAATGGTCAAAACCCACAGAAGCAATTAAAGCAGATTCTTATGTAAAATGCCCCCTGAATCTGAATCTGACTCCGTTTTTCTCCATCAACCTCAGATTTTCAGGGAACAGTCCCATTACTTTAGTCTTTAAAACAAAAAAAGTTGGGGACAAAAAAAGTTGAAGCTTCTAAAATATGAAAATTTGTAGCAAATGGGTAGATTTAAAAGGTAATTATCTCCCTAAAAAAATGCAAATGAAAAAAAAACGTTTAAAATGATAGAGTTTATTTTACGCCATTTGTTTCGCTTATTTTTACGCAATTCATAAGAGTCCTAACCCTTCTCCAAGGACCCGAATTTAATGAAAGTATACATCAATGATTTTTAATAATATGCCAGACGAGATACGGCATGCAAGAGCTATCCGGAGTTACCGTTTGAAATCCACTGTTTCCTTACTTTTCTCGTTATTTCTAAAGCCCTGGATGAAGACGTAATGAGCGCAATGAAGACGTAACGTCTTCATCCAGGGCTTTAGTTATTTCTACGTGTTTTGTTCTTCTGAATATGGCTCTAAACTTGCTAATAGCATTTCAAACACACAAGAAAAACACACTAATGTTACAAAAAATAATTAAGACGATTGTTTAAAATCATCAATCTTTGGAGGGAAGTTCTGTACACACGGGGGTTCGACAGTTTGCTTATGTATAAGAGAGGATTTTTCAATTTGCTCTTTTTTTCCAACAGATGGGAGGTGGTCGAAAATGACCATAAGCATGCTTACACATAATAGTATTTATACGGCTCTAAAGTAGTTAAAATCTTATCAAGATGAATGAAGCATAAAGCTCTGGTTTCATTACAAATGCACAAAAATTCGCTTCGGAATCTAATGTTTTTCCTGAGCAAGCATTTATCTCTTAACTGCACGAAAGGCTATTAATTCCACTGCAATACCCGCTTGCAATTCAGCCCACAACGCAATGGATGTCGAAACGCGAGAGGTCCACGTTAGGGGCCCCATAATGGAGTCCCCAGCTGTGATACTACTTCTCCCTAACGCTTATTCATTAGGAACTTATATCCAGCTACCGAACGAGCTCGGGCCTCACTCATTAGTGCAGGTCACCGGCATGGCTGGAGCGAACTTTTCGGATCCGGTTCGAAAGGGTGGATAAGCAAACGATTCCCGCGGCGATTCGAAAGTTCCGCCCGGGCGTTCTGCACTTTCGTTTTCTTCTTCTTTCCCCGCCAAATTGGTTATTCGGGCCTCAGTTTTTAAAAAACAGTTCTAGAGAATCGCTAATGAGAACGGAATGCCTACCGTAAAGCGCACCCTGGTGGTTTTTTTGTGGAAGGGACATCCTGTGGTGGGAGGAGAAATATACGAGCTTCCGCTGAGGCTCAAGAGCGCTGTGATCTCTGCTGGTGGGATTGGATGGATGGCTTAGTGGGGTGTTTTCCTGGTTTCAAGGCAGTTGGTGCACACGTGTGGGGTTCTTCCCTTTCGAACATAAATATTCATAGAGAAGGGAAAGGAAGAAATGCCAAAGAATACCGGCGGAATCTAACGACTCGTTAGTTAAATCAACTTACCGACGTGGGGCGCAATGCCTTCCTACGCCTCCTTTTCTAAAATTCCAAGTTTAAAACCCTGTTTGGCGGTTCAGTTTTTCATAAATTTCAGATATTTTTTTGTTCGGTTGAGTTTAGTGCTCTCTCCTCAGGGTCCCCTGCACCCTTGGAATACCCTGTCCGTCTTATGTATTTTTCCATCTGAGCTTGATAGTGATCATCATACTCACTATCAAGTTCAGTAAGGAAGTACCGAGTACTTATTTCATTAAATGCAGAGCAATTTCGGAAAACTACCAAAACAGTTCAATATAAGAGACTAAGAGTGATCAGATCTTGGCATTATTCACGACTTAGAACTATAGAGATATCCGAGTCATCAAATTGAGTTACACAGCAGGATTTGGAAATGAAATTTGTTAAGAGGAATTAAGAAAACTGGATAAACAGTAAACACCCTCAAAAGTCTTTGTTATAGCTATTTCTCCTTCAGACAAATGACGATGTTAGCGTTTCAAATCATAGCGCTGGTTAACGGTATAACGGTGGGTTAAAAACAAACTGCCTAGTAAAACATCTTTAAACATTCTCGATGACATTGTCAATTTTGTGCACGGGAAGAGATGTACAGATTTGTCCAGATTGGGGGATTTCCTAGACAACAATATGCTTCCTTAATTTTCATTCCATTCAGATTCAACTATGCACAAAGGTTATGTAAATTCAGGATCAAGCTTGCAAAAAAAAACAAGCTATAGCCCTACACAGACATGTCCCAATCTCGTTAAGTACCATTAGTGATTTTCCGATACATTGCACAACGATAAAATATGAAATGAAAGGATGTGGTTTATGGACCTACGGCTTTAAGATACCACCCAGATTAAATCTCCCCGCAAACATGCCTCCAACGACATTCCAGCATAAGCGCACTATCAGGCATTCCTTCGACTTTCGATCATGAATAATAGGATAATGACAAAAACGATCCCCATATAAATCAGCTTCGTCGCAGCAATGATCGTTGCGTGACCACTGCAATCATCCGCGGCTTCCATTTGATGCGACAAAAAAATAATAACAAAGAATTAATCGTCGCGATCGCTTGTTCTCGGAACCACAGAGCAAAAGGGCGTTTTTATAAACGACCTTCATTGACGACAGTTCGTTCGCACGGACAAAAAAACATGACACACTTTATATTCGATCCTATAAATTTGTGTTCTGCCCTCCCTCCATTCATTTTTCTCGCAAGACAGGGAAAATTAATACCTGGTGCTTAAGAAGTCATTAAATGTCTTACAGCCGGCGCGATCTTTGACCTTGAGAGTTTTGTAGGTTATTTTGTTCTTCATAATCCCTACTCTCTCCCGTAGTTTCCAATTTTTTCTGGGACGGTGTAATTACAAGACTACTGTTAGAAACGGCCTAGAGGGACGTGTTATTTTTATGAGAGAGCGCTCACAAAGAGGATTCTGAGCTTGTTTTTTTTTCTGAAACAAGACGCCGTTTTCAAACAAACGTATGAGAACAAGACGAGGACTTGAGAAGAAAATTAGGCAAGTGTGAAAGAATCTGTGAAAACCTATGTCAAAAGGCTTGAACTAAAAAAAGAAATTCTTAAAGTTTGAACATTATTCTTAAAGTTTAGGCTATTCGGTACTACTTTTTATCACACATTTATATTTGCCCAGGAATACAGTATCATACCTAAAGAATTTTATAGTAATTATGTGCTCAATTAGATGCATATTTAATATCTGTCAATTAAATTCCCATACTATATTTCTTTAAATTGCTTTTTTGTACCATATAAGTAGGATACAAGAGCAACCAAAAATTTATGCATGAAAAAACTAATTAAAGGAAAATACGAGCTACAAATTTCTGCTTTAATATTGAAAAATATTTTACCGGCGAATGTATTCTTTGTTTGAATTTTATTGAAAAAACAAATATTTGCATCAATTAATAATTTCTAAACTGAAAGAACGTTTAGTAAACTCCTAAATTACATCATACTTAACTTCACGTACAATTTTTTTGCGTAGGCTCAGAGATGAATTGATTTCTTGACACTACAAAAGCGAAATACATGCGACATTTGATTGTAATATCTTAAAAAGCTCTTTATTTATTGTGTTGAAAGAATAATGAGAAACCCATAACATTTCCTTGATTTGTTTTTTATCAAACCATAAGCAAAATGTAGTATATACTTAGTTAGTATTAAGTATTTCTAGTGCAAAGAATTGCAACATTAAAGAAAAGTTTTTTAGAAATAGTTTTATTCAGTTTTGTTTAGAAAAAGTACTTACGTTTGCTTAAAGCTTACTATTGTTAAAAGTTTCATTTCAATTAACTTCAAAATTATTAAATTCAGGCTAATTTTCTTTTCAATCTACATTTAGTCATTATCAACTGAATTGAATCAACTGAATGTTGATAATAGTTCGATCTAATTACAATTGGCATACTTTCTTTTATCCTTATTAATCTGCGGTATCTCGTGACAGAATCTAAAAAATATAGCTACCCATATTTTAATAGACAGATGATTCAATCCAATTAACACAGTCTTTTCAAAGCTAAAGAAAAATCATTAATAACTGGCACAGCTTTCAAAAGGACGACTATCACTGAGATAAGAGAATCACATATCATTAAAAAAATATCATGATGAAGAGCCCCCTAAACGGATTTCGCCTATCAGGGAATTTTCCCATTACCGAAAACGTCAACTCAAACAAGTTAGTGAATGTTACGAAGCGAAAATGATAATTAGTGTCTTTAGAAAGCATGCTAGAGGGGGCAGGCATCAAAAGAGCCAAAACTTGGTCATTTGCAAATAAGAGTTCTATCAAGACCCGGACACAAGTTTGACAAATTGCAAACAAGACTCCATGCATTATGTACGGCCGACGATGTATAACCGGTAGCTACATCAATCAAACAGGGGGCAATCACGAGGGGGGAGCAAAGAAGAAACGCAACAGGTTATTGGCAATTTTTTAATCTCCTTCTTTATCTTCCACCATCCCCAAGGCCGTAATAAATGGTATTAGCAGAGCTGTGCATCAGAAAGTGTTAAGAGAGGGTCTTGGGTTGCCCTCGAACATAACTCTCTTTCAGTTCGGACATTGTTTTAATAAAGCAGAGGGATTTAATTTGCGGCGTTGAGATCTTTTTCTTTGGGGATACGCGCTGGTTGGTCCTTTAATTGCGTCGGTCGGGATTAATTTTGCTTTTCGAATTCCAGCCAAGAACTGAAGCAAGAAATGGAGTGGAGGGTTTTGATTGGCTGAGAGGGTGATAGGAATCAGGGAAGGGGTACTTTAAAGAAAATGAAATCTCCATAGAGTTGAGTGAGATTATTATTTTTTTATTTCGTTCTCTTACTCACATTATGAATCTAATCTTACAGGCAATTAATGTTTGCCACCTTATAAAGAAAGCCCTGTACAAAGTAAAATAGTTAAGATGCTTCTATAAATGCCGATTGAATAGGATCTTTTAAAGGTGTCTTTGATAAGATTGGAATCCTGCTTAAAATTCAGTATAATAGTAAACAAGCCACTTAAAAACTCTTAAAACACAAAGATATAGTATTTTTAAAATTAAACTATCCTATAACATTAAGATATAATATTTTTTAAGATATACATAAAACTGTGTGAACCCGTTAGAATTTCTTTCCTGGGAAAATTAGGTTCTTTCCATTATTAATTTTGCATCCCTTTCTCTTTTAAATTTAACTAATATTTATGTATGTTAATTTTTAGTTCAGGAAGGAGAGACAAATAGGAAGCATTCATAAAATCTCTTGTTAGGGATCTAGTAAATGCAATTAAGACGGAAATATTGAAGGTAATTTCTGAATTCCAGAGACAGATGCAAAAAGTTTTTGTTGAGTTAATGAAATTGAATTCCAAATTATCGGAATGTTTGGAAATATTATTTATAATGTATTATGAAAATCAAATAAAATTTCGGAACGGGATGCTCAAATGTCGGGGGATATGGGGTAAATTTAGTTCTTTTCTATGTTCAAAATATAACTTTAATAGGGGGATATATCCTTGTTACGCCCACTGATAGCAATGTATCTGAAAGCCTATCTAATAAAATTTTGATGTTCTTAAAAATACAATTTTATAAAACGAATTTATTTTAAACGATAGGCTTTTAACTGTATGAAATTCATATGCATTAGAATATGCATGTCTTGTTCAAAAAAGACTTTAAATAACTTTTTACAAAAAGGTCTTAATTATAGTTGAAATTGTTCAAACAAAAAAAAAACATGAAAAAATTCACTTTCGCTTTGTTTAGTAACGGCTTTAAGTTTTTCTTCAAAAAAAATCATCATGTATAACGTAGAAAAAGAGAACGAAGCTGCATAATTTCATTTAATGACTTTTTAAATGAATGTTAAAGCATGTGTTAGAAAATGCATGAATACAGACCCATCACTGTTTCATAACAACTTTGGTCGATTTAGTTTACCTTATCGAAAATAACAAGCGTGAAAATTCGCTTAAACAGCCCCACACTGCTATGGCATTTCTCTAATAACTAGCAATTTTAACTTTCCAAGCAACAGGCTCTCTCATTATTCACAGACTCATTTTGTTTGTATATACGGAAAATAATCGCTTGTTATACGAAGGAAGAGAGGGTTTTATAAGCGGCTAAATTTACGGTCCCGGGGGAAAGAGACAAAACAAATCGCTCAGATGACTCGAGCCGAACGAAGCACAAGCAGTCATTTTCTTTGAAGTGATTTTGTCGTTCGTTCTCAGAAGAAAGGAACAAAAATTGGAGTCGGTGAATAAAAAAAAAGTGCGAGTATGGAGATAGCTAGCTGTAATGATGATAGTAAAAACTCTTCTTCAGCGGCCCGTGTCCAGTATGGATTCAGCTGGAGAAAATGCTTTTGACCTCCACGGTTAGAGGAGGGGATGATTCGAGCACAGAAGTCCGAATAGAAAGAAAATAGGAAACAACTGAAATGGAGATGGGAGAAAAATAGGAAAAAGAACCTCCAGAAAAAATATGAACAGTAACAATAGTGATGACTTTTTACTCAAGATCTCTATGGTTACTATCTAAAGAAGAAGGCTAACTTTGTGGGTAAAATCAACGGAAAAGTATTGATAACTGAATACATCGCTTATTAAGATAATTTTTTTTAAATAACCAACGGAAAATGAAATAATTTGAAAATATTTTGAACTTAAAAGCGGCTGTATTATTATAGTATTTATGGATTTATTGGTATTCATAATCATTAAGTAAGTTAATTTTGTATCTACTTAAATTTTTACTTGTCTTCATACTCTCTCAAGTGAAATAATTAAGCCATCAGTTAAAGTTTCAAATGAACTCCTCAACTTGTATTAAATATCATCTGCTGATAATAATTTTTTACTAACATTTTGCAACTTACTAAAAAATTTAATATAATGGCTAAAAATTTTGGGGAGTTATTAAAAATTAAATTTTCTTATGCATATTAAGTAAAACTTAAAATGTATCCTATGGGATCTACTTTTACTGTAAGAATTTATCATTTTAAACATTATCAGAAATTCTTTCAAAATTTGTAATAATTAATTTTTAGAAGGGTTTTATTTTTGCACTATGCAGTACTAAAATTATTAACATTATTATAGTTATCCGAGAGGAAAGGTGATACAATTTAAAACTATATATTTTCTATAATTTTCTTTTGAATTGTATTGTATTTGACTCAATCTACAGGTCTCACTCTGAATTCAATAGTCCTGAACAATAAAAAGAGAGCCTTCACCTGTTTCAATACAAATTTCCTTTTGTACCAACAGGCGTATGCTCTAACAAAGATCTCAAAATCAAGTAGCGACCTGAGGTGAAAAGAGTTTAGGGCAGAGAAAACCTCGAACTGAAAAGTCCGGTGTTGAAAGGAACAAGGATGAATGATTTATCAACCCATGAGAAAAAAAAGTTTTTGAAAGACGGCCAGGAGAACAATCGACATTCTGTGCATTCCAGATAGCTTCAACTGGGTTAAGAAGTGAATCTATAATTAATTCATTCCTATATCTGTAAGATAATGTTATTCGGGGAGATTAGATGCTTTAAATTTTAAACATTAATCACAAAACCATTCAAAACGAAATATTTTCATAACATATTAATGCCGTACCTTAATTTTACACGAAGATGGTTTATTTTGTGATGTAACTTTATAATTTAAAATAATTTAATTTCTTACTTTTAAAAACATAATCAAAGAATCCTTATAATTTTTACTCATGTGTTGTTTTAGATATTTTTGAAGGTATGATATAGTTACCATATTCGAATTCATTCCGATATATATATTAGTACTTTAACTTTCAAAACTTGTTGAATAAACCGAGAAATAGATTGAAACACTTATCTTTGTTGTTTTTAAAGCTATAAATTTTATTTCATTCTTCCATTACAGCTTCATTAATTTTAACAACAAATTTCAACTTGGAATTTTTTTTTTAGTTTTCCACTCTTTTAGTTTTTAAGGCACAAAATATAACATTTTTTATCATCTCTAACAAAGCATCGTAAGATCATCATATTCACACATAATAGAACTTCTTTCTATTCCCATTTAACAAATAACGGATCCAATAATTCATAAAAGAAATACCACTTAGTGTTAATGCAACAAACTCCCAACAGGAGATAGAAGAAACTTAATCACAGCCATTAAGTCCAAATCAAAAACGGCTTACATTCATCGCTGTTAAATGCTGGTACAATTAGTTCCCTTCGAATTTGGTCCCATAAATTGCACGTCTCCGCCTGTTATTAAGGTTCGAAAGAATGCTATCAGTTGGCCTTGAGAGTTGGCAAGGGACACTGACGCTTTTCAAGAGGTTGGTGTCTGCTTGCCTCTGGGCGAAGTGGGCCCAAACGTGGGAAAGGGTTGCTCAACCATCAATAACGACAAGAGAGGTGCTTCATCGATTAGATTGGAAGATGTATCCCTTTTGTATGCTTCGAATTACGTTTATATTTATAAGGGGAATGGAAGAGCGTCTTCTGTTTTGAAGAGAGTCGGATTTAAGCTGACTACCAATTTCGAAACATTGAGCCTTATTATTGAAAATCTGATTTTAAAAAAAGATGTTGCATTTTTCATAACGACAATTTTTTTTTTCTATTTGGGATATGGAGTACTATATCGGGTGGCAAATACAAAATAAGAAGAAGAGAACAACAACTTTAATTTGGGAAAAAATATTAAAGATAGATTCTGGAACCCGATTTACTTTTCTGAATGGAAATTGAACACAGAAAAAGTAGTTTCGAAAATTATTCAAAAATTCAAAAAATTTGAATCTTTTAGTCAGGTTTTCAATTATTAACATTATTCAACTATTTTGTAAAATATTTTTTTTTAAATGTAACATTGAAAACTCGCTTTATTTTCTTCAGACCATAATGCAAAACATCTTAATTTCGTCTTTCTAAAACTCAATACGATAGAGACCAATTTATAATCACCATTGAAAATATTGCAAACCCCCTCCTCCTCTCTTTTCTTCTGATAAATTAGGGACCTGTTGCGTAATCAAGATAAACATAACTTTCCTCCATTAACAAATAATCCCTTCTGCAATAAAACACAAACACATCTAAGAAATTTTACCACGCTCTTTGACAAGCTCTAATTGCAGGTAATTGCTCTACAGCTCTCTGCAACTGTCTAGAAGCGATCAAATATTTCTACCACAGCATCCCGAGAGTTCCTTTGTCACAGCAATAATCATCCCATCACATTTCAATCAACATGGCGCGCTATTTAAGTTTTCAAGTACAACTGGAAGGCATAAAAACAAAGATGACTTTCGACGTATTTTCTCGAACTCGATCATTTAATTGCCACTTTCGAAAATCAATCAATTTCCTATCGGTTCTTGCCCCAATTCTTCAACAAGGGGGAAAATATCCTACTTTGCTGTCAGAGTCGCCATTTCGGCGACTTCAGCAAGCACCCGTGTGGGCCCCTTTAGTGGGCAGTGGAAGCCTACTTACATACGCTTAAGTGCAAAAAGTGCTGCTGCAGTGTTTCGTAAGAATCGGTTGACAGTCGTTTTTTGGTCTTTGGATTCTGGTCACACGTAGCGGATCCGGATTGTGTCAGAAGGAAAACGCTTTTAACTGTGGAAAAGTGATTTATCTTGACTTGGCTTTCCTCTCGGCAGATGTTTTTATGGGTGTGAGAGGGATAAGGATGAGAAGAAAGTGTTACAGCTAAATTGGGATTGGGGTAAAATGGGGCAGTGGCACTTCAGTTTTGTAAGAATCTTCTATAAATATCTTTATACAGTTAGAAACAATGGACCAAAGCAGAATCGAGTCAAAAGTGCATTTCTATATTCACGACACTTTATATTAGTTGTAAAATGAATTGATTTTATGGATTTGTTAAGTTTATATAAGTATACAAAATGGTGCATTAACTGATTCATTATAAAAGAAGGAACAAGTTCGCTAGGAAAGAGTAGCCTTTATGCCAATAATATTCTTTTGAATTTCTTCTTTTAAATAAAGAATATTTCACAGATTCTACCCATCCTGAAATTTGTAGTTTTAAACCCTATTACTCATTTTTTATATATTACTCTATGGCTCAAAAAGATATTTATGATAACTTTATTAAGAGAACTTGAAAATTACTATTGTAAAATTAGTTAATATATGCTCTTCAATGAAGGAAAATAATAATAGTAAGAAAAAACATAACATTTTAATTCATTTCTATTTTTTCTTTTGTCATTATTAGTACAACTATAACCTACTAGACCCTTTGTATTTCACTCATTTTCGATTAAATTTAATGACATTCCAACGTAAGACAATCATTAATATCCAATACATCAGTGTAAAACTGTTAATAATAAGGTGTTTTACAAAATATGTATTGTTTGGAGCAGTGTAAAGAAAACGAAAAACGCTTCTCCTAAACCAGCCCCCGCCAACGAGAAACCCTTCTCTCATTTTCAACATTAGTCTCCCATTCAAAACCACACAATAACAACATCATCAACCACCAACAAGGATAGAGAGAAAAAACGTTCCAAATCAATAAACCTCCGAAGCGTCCCTTCCCAGTCCAAAAAGGACAAAGCTCCTCGATTTGTAGCTTTTGATCCATTGTTGTTGTTCTGTCCCAGATTCCAGCGTCCAGCGGAGGAGACACAATGCGCTTTCGGCCTCCGAACCGCCGGAGCGAAGAGGGATAATGATAAATAATCCCTAGACACTTTTACTTCCCAACCCCCTCTAGACATACCGGATCGGTTTTCAATATTTTGGATCAGTGGAGGTCGGAAGAATTGAAATTGGAGAGGGTTAACTTGGTTTTTGTAATGACTCAGTATGTGTTTATTTATTGCATTGATGGGTTAGAAATAGGGGTAATACTGGAATAATTAAAATTGTAAAAAGATTAGGTTATGCAAAAATTTTGGAAATTGATAACATAATGACAGTATATGTCTTTTTTTTTATAATTTTACACTATAAGAAAATATTTTACAAAGTTGAAAGGAAGAAAGTAAGTAACCAATTTATGGTACCTGAAAGATTACTAAAAACTGTTTGAAGAGACATCATATGTAAAAATTTAATACATATATATTTAGTTACAATAGTGTTTCAATTATTTTAATCTAACTAAAGATATTTCAACCATTTTATAAGGTAGCTAGTTAAATGTAAAACCGTGTTAGTCCCAACTTTTATAACATGCTTTTGGAACATTTAAAAAATGTTTAAATGTAGTTAACATTTTAACCCTGAATTTATCATTCTTTGTCTTCAATTATACTTTATAGGTATATTCTTATAATCATAAGAGTTTATATTACTAATATCCAAGTTCACGAACAGATTTTGTCATTTTTATTTTATGTCACTAAAGTGCTTCTGTAAATTAAATGATTATTTAAAAAATATATGTCTCATTTAAACATGGATAAAAATATTAGTAATGGTAGAAAAAGATTATACTACTACTTTATGTTCAAACTCGGCTTAAAGTCAGACATAACATGTAGTTGTAGTTTACAATGGAGTATTGAGGCACAATTGGCCTTATCATTATTGAAGTGATAAAAATCGAAAAAAAGACAGCTTAAAAATTGATACTGATTCTTCTCATATCCATAACTCACCCTTCGACACTCTTCTCCGCTCCTTGACACTGATAACCACGAGTGGAACAGAGAAAGCGTCCGATCCACCATCGAATTGTTCCCTAGGCTCATCCAAAAGGATAGAATTAATTAGCTTTCACTCTAACGAAATAAAAAAAAGGAAGCGAGAAAATGAGCGAAGGTGAACGGCTGGAGAATCAATGAGATTTTCTATTTCGGTGCCTCCCTTGCGATTGTGGCCGATGTTGTCTTGGGAATTGTGATTTCATGGATGGTAGCTATCAAGCTCACCGGGGAAAGTAAAATTGTGTGTGAGAAATGGAAAGGGGTTTTTTTTTTCGTGATTGTTTTTTTTTTTGTGTGTGTGCGAGGAATGTGACTTTGACCTATGTTTTTATTTTGGGTAGTGACTTGGCTTTTGTTCCCTAGGGAAAGTGTGAGTTGAAATGGCTTCGGAAATCCACCGCGAAAAATCAACAGAAAAGAGAGAAATTAAATATAACTGTCATTTCAAAAATAAATTAAATAAACTTAATTGTAGAAAATATATTTCCAAAAAAAGATAAATATGATGAAAAATAGTGATGTTATTTTTACAAAAAAAATGTATTCAACTAATGCATAAATGCTGAAAATATACATATCTTATTATAACATCTTTTAAATTGCACGTGAAAAAGGTAAGGATGTTGCCATTTTTATCAGGGCTCAATCGGCTGATATCTCCGGTAGACCTACCTACACAAATACATGTCACCATATGAAGATTAGAATATAGAGAGGTTTTAAAGTTTGCCCAATCATCACCAAAATTTGTTCACTGCATTTCCATGCAAATGTGATTGCTAAATTTAGTTAAATTGATCTCCGTAAAAAAAAATTTGGATCCATATTTATAATAACTACAAGTTCTATCGAACTGTATTGGGGTACATTCGTAAAATCGAACTCGTTTACCCAGTTAAACGAATTATGCGAATTGAGCGTTCCTAAAGTCAACCGGTTATTTCCATGAGGATAACTCGCCGTTCCTAAATTCGCTGTAACCGAAAAAAGTTCGTAACTCAAATAACTCAAAAATTTCTCAGAGGGTTGCAAAATTGGCTTTTTAAGGCCAAATTTGAGAAATTTTGCTTTTTTCAAACTCGTTTGGCTTCGAAATTTTCGTTTGGCTTTTTAGCTGAAGGGAAAAGCCCGCCAAGCCAACGCAACTTTACAGAAAAAAGTTATGGTCAAATGGTCGTTCGTATAATCTCAGTTTAACTCATGAAACGGAGGTCACGTGACCATAATTTTTTTCGGTTTTCACCGTTTAACTGGTTAAACGAGTTCGATTTTACGAATGCACCCTTGATATCATTATTCGAAAATATCTTTCTGTAGTATCAAAATTTAAAAACAAATTCACTATATGGTACATGAATGTTCCGCAAAAGGGTTTTTTATTCTTATAAATCTCCTACGAGTAAGAGAAAGGTGTAGTAACGAAACAATTGAAATTTTACCGTTAGTCAAAACTTATAAGATCTTTGATGACGTTCCAGAAGTTGGAATAAGGTTAGTAGTTAATATTCACCAAAAAAGAAAACTACTAAATTTCTCTTACAACACAATGTATGAACTGCATAAAAATTATATCTAAACTGCGCTATGTAACTCCACCTAAGATTGACCTGAAACCCTTTCTCATGTTAAAACCCACGGCAACTCACCGCCTTCGAACAAAATGACCTAACCGTAGTAATGACCAGCGAGTCGGAGTTGATGAGAAAAAAAATGCCCCACACAAAAAGCCAAAAACCCCGGAAACACAACAACTCCGTCCTTGAATACCTAATTCACGAAACCAGTAAATCACGACCGGGCTCTCTCTCTCTCCACAGGGGGGTGATGAAGGAACACCGAGAGAAGAGTTGGAACGTTTTGGGAACAAAATAACAACAGATCCCATCTCGCTCACGTGACTCGGGACGCGTGCCGGTGACGTAAGTCACGATTTCTCGTGAGTCCTGGAAGAACTTTATGCTAATCGTTTGAGGGGGGTTGAGATGGAATGAAACAGTGCACGCAGGAATTCGAACGTTCAAGAAGGGGAGGGTGCCGGGTCGTGGCTTTTAGTGGGGAAAATGAAGCGATTTTCGGGCTTTTTTTGGAAAGGTGGGCACGATTGGAGTGATTGAGATCATGAGGTGGCGAAAGTTGGAGGAGGGGGGAGCCCGTGACATCTATCTAAAAAAAAGGTAAGGCACCTCACACCTAGTTTTTAATTTTAATAAACATTTAATCCGTTATCTATACGTCAGAACCGTAGAAAGATCATAGCAAACATTTTAGACTGACTGTTCTAACACCAAAGAGAGAGAGAGATTATTCCATTAAAAAATATTCTGTTATCTTGACTATTCTAAGCACCATAGGATAGAAGACATAAAGCATAGAAAAAATAAAATGATGCAGTTTTAACATGCATAGGCCCTTAACGTCATACAAATGTAAAGAAACTATAATTATCCGTAAAATAAATCCAATAATTACTAAAAACATCTAACAAGGAGAGGATCCCAACGTGTCATCACCGATTTGGTTCATTTTTGGTGTGTAAGTAGTGCATGACTAGGACATCAATTTGTGAAAATATTAAGAAGCAACTCTCAGAAATTTTGGAGAAAATCGCGATTAAAAATTTTAACATGTACTTATATATTTATAAAGATTTCCATCTTGCAAGCGGATTGTGGTGTAGCGGTAAGAGCAGCGATTCCCAACCCAAAGGTCCCGGGATCGAGTCTCGCTGCTTACCATAACTTTTATTTTATATTTCCACGCAATTAAGAGTACAGATATGAAATAAAGTAGTACATAGATATTTATAAATATCAATTTTAAAACATTTTTTAAATATTTTTTTTTGTGGGAAAAATCAGATTCTCTGATAATAATACAATTTTTATAACTTGATAATATGTAATCATATTTATAAATATATTATTATTATATTTATAAGGAAGGTATGGAATGACAAGGGTAAACACCAGAAAAATCTACATGTTCATATTTTTAAAATAATTTTATTGAAAAATCTTTTCATTCCTTGCTTCCCCAAAAAATAATTTTTAAATCCAATTTTTTATGATCCTATTGTAAATATTATACTTACCAAAAAAAATGTTTATTTTAACTATCAAATCAGACACATAACAAACCCTTTTAAATCCAATTTTTTATGATCCTATTGTAAATATTATACTACTTACCAAAATAATATTTATTTTAACTATCAAATCAGACACATAACAAACCCTTTTAGCATAACGAAATTGCGTACTTTCTTTTGGATAGTTAGGGATAAATTAAGGTAAAACTTCATCTATAAAAATAATTTTTTTTTGTTTGAAAAAAATCTTTTCATTCCTTGTTTCCCAAAAAAAAAATATTAAATCCAATTTTTTATGATCCTATTATAAATATTATATATTTACCAAAAAATGTTTATCACAAGGCAAAATACTTTAAAATTAATAATTAAATATTATTATAAGTTTATTTCATAATCTGTGCTCTTAATTGTGTGGAAAATAAAAATAAATATAATGGTATGCAGCGAGACTCGATCCCGGGACCTTTGGGTTGGGAATCGCAGATCTTACCGCTACACCACAATCCGCTTGCAAGATGCGAATCTTATTAAATATATAACTACATATTAAAATTTTTAATCGCGATTTTCTCCAAAATTTCTGAGAGTTGCTTCTTAATATTTTCACAAATTGATGTCCTAGTCATGCACTACTTGCACACCAAAAATGAACCAAATCGGTGATGACACGTTGGGATCCTCTCCTTGTAAGCAAATAATTCAACACTTCCGTTTGTCTATCTAGAAAGAAATGCTTATAATTTTTATTCTACTTTTCATGTTCAAACCAAAAACAATAGAATCTTAGTAAAACATCGGTTTAAGTAAAAATGAAAAAAAGGTGCGTCCTACATATTATTAATGTACTCATAAAAACCATTCTAAAGAACAAAAATCCCTCTTAATAAAAGAAAAAAATTATCCGATTAAATTATTTATTATTTTATAATACTAAAATTTAGCATTTTTTTTTTAAAAAAGAGTTCTTTTAAATTAAAAAAAATGCGAGAGTTATTCGACATGTTTTTTAATCCAATTTCAAAAATTTTAAAGCAAACCTTTGAAAATAAACACAAGAGATGAAAATTGTGTCTGTATTCATCGATTATTTCTCATTACTTTTCTGTATTCTTATGTATTTCTTACTACTTTTTAAACATTCTGAACAATCCTTTCATGAAACAGAGTCAACAACCAATCTTCATTTCTTTTAAAGCTGGAGTCTCGACCAGTTTAACTGGTTGAAGCGAAAAGTAAAGAACGAATATTTATCGAAATTCGTGAGTACAAACTTTTTTTAAAAATCAATCCCAATTCAAACAAACATGCTTATGAGGTTTCAGGCACGTTTCCAGCGAATCGTTGAACTTTCTATTTCAATAAACTCAATTTAGAAAATATCTCCCTTCTTTCCACTTCAATCACTTTTATCACAAGCGAACACCTGCAGGAATTTAGACGCGAAACAAGAAAGAAACCCCCTCGAAACAAGATCACATTTTCTTCTTCACGCAGCTTGGGAACTTTGGCTGGAATTAAACGGGTTTTCGAAATAGACCAACACAACGAGACGGCTGGAGAACAAGGCCGTCCGTAAGAAAGATGGCATCTGTGTTAATTTTAAAAGGAAGTCAAAAGAGGTGATGTTGCATATTCAAATTTAAGAGGCCAGGTAAATGACCATAACACTGAAAGCGCCGAGTTTCTATCGCAGGTGATCTTTTTCGTGCTCATCTTGCCCCTTTTTGTTTTCGGGGTTCGTATCTTGTTTTTCAGCGGCGTTTTTGACACGATTGAGCCGGATAAAGCTCTTTTGATGGCTGCTACTTGTCGAGGAAGAGGTTGAGAAATAAAATTTGTGGTCGCTCTCTTTGGTTTATTTCCCGAGTGACCTTAATTTAATTTAGCGCAGATGAAAGAGAATAACCTTCAAGGCGAAGGGTTTATGAAAGTTTTGAAACTGGTGAAGAAAAAAAGATTTAGAACAACGTGTTATGAAGAAGATTTTTTAAAAAAAATTATTACCTACTCGTGAGTTTAAAGGTAAATGAACTGATAAGAAAAATTGTTCAAGAGACAACCCCAACAGGTATATATACCTTTCGCCCCCAGGCCATCGATCAAAAAAACGGATATAGACATCGTAAAATTTGGCCTCCTGGGCTGTTGCGCCAATTACTAGTAGTTTAGTTTAGTTATTTTGTCTTTTCTTAAGTCTTTCTTTCTTCTTAAGTTTGTCTTAAAAGTCATGTCATCTTTAGATTTACTAATAAAATGCTGCAAAAAAAGGATTTTTTTTCTACATGTTTCATTTGATTACATAATATCTCCACAATTTCCATATTTGAAACAGGTTCTAATTAAATTAAAGTCATTGATTATAAAATTTAAACTATAAACATAAGAAAAGAGATCTCACTGGAACCCTTTCATTGGCGAAAAGTTTCAACGCTTTCATCTACTAAATATAACTCATTTTTTGGATAATACATTTTATATCACGTTTAATTTAACAGAGAGTATAAATATTTAGTATGTAAATAAGTGCATGCATTTTTATTTGTAGAATTCACTATTTCAATTACCAAAAGTTAATTATGTTTTGAAAAATATTCTTATTTTTCTGTCATATTCCCATCAATCCACATTTTTAAAAAAAATACAACAACAAAAAATTAAAATCTAAGAAAATCTCGTGATATTCTAACGCCGTTGAAACTTCTTAAACGTGTTCCCAGACCGAATCTAAATTTACCCAGACATTAAAACAATCAAACCGCGGGATCAAAAGTAAATACCACTAAACAAACACAGACGCCAATTTTACTTTCTTCGTGAAAACTCCAAGTATTGGACCAGACGCTCGAAACTGAAAAACGGAATGTCAACAAAGGGATTTTTCTCAAGAACAAAACGCGACTAATGGCCACATCCGAAGAACAAAAATAATCCCATCCCACAAAACCGGTGATTAAATATTGACTCCTCCAGCGAAATTTCTCACCACACCAGCGTTTAACTTTCGCCTTCGAGCTGTTTTTCTTCCCATCATCTTCAGCAAATCCCCGGGACACACTCCCATTAAAACAACACACTTCAAACGATTCCCCGAAATCGAGAAAAAAAGCGAGGAAAAAAGAAAAACCGGTGGGGCCGTCCACCTGAGGCACCGTCGTCGCACCTGAGCTATCGCAAATAACATCTCTGGGAGATTTTGGCGGGGCTACCTGTCTCTCTCGCGGGTGTCTCCTTTGTGTCGATGTTGCGAGGTTGGTAGTTTTAGAGAATGGGGTTTTGATAGTGTGATCAAACAGTTATTTTGTAGCAAAAGATGTTTTCCGAAAGCACTTGTCCGGTTTAGAGGGGTTTTTTCAAGGATGTGAGCTGTTACATCGTGTAAACGGGATGAATCTCTAAGAAACAGATAGAGTCGCTCACTCTTCCTTCCACAACCTTTTCAAACCTTATTTATGCCTGAGAAGGAAAGGGAATGGAGGTAACGAAAGTAAAGAAGACTGAAAGAAGAAATATAAAACAAGCCTTTTATATAATGAACACCAATCAATCAATTTCAATCTAAATAAACCGCTCTGACTTTACCAAAGACAGCTATTCACGAAAAGCCGACTTCTTTACATTTCTAAATAATACGCAAAAATATAAACCAACTCTCTAAAGTCTAAATTTACTAATTATCATCAGTAACTACAGATTATGCATTAGAAACTAACTTGCTCCATTATAACAGATACACTCTAATAAGCTGATCATGTTTATTACAAAAGACAAATTAAGGTATTAATTGAATTTTTAAATTATTTATCATTATTTAAATACACACTATTTAATACACGTGTTACGAAAGTTCTGTTAGAAATCTAGAAAATGTAAAGGGTGCAGTGCTACCTAAACTAATTTTAAAAACTGGAATTTAGGAAATATCTGTAATTTGTAATCTTTCCAAACTTTCTCTCCCCTTTGTGTAAGATTAATATTGTATTTAAAAATCCATGGAAAAAGTAAACAGTAATAATAAATAAATTTTATTAAATTATAAATTCTTGTTGACCACAAAGGATGCAGAATACCCTGTAGAATTGAAAATATGCTTTGTACTTTAAATCTATGGAACTTTTCTTTTTTCTTCTTGGAACACGTTATCGGTTGAAAAAGCATTGCAATTGCAGTGACAGGTATTTGTTTGTCACTTGAATCCTATCGTATTTACAATCGTCTGGAAAAAGAAAGGAACTGACGCCAATAGTCTCCAACCCAAAGCCAAGCCACCCATTAGAATAACAACCTCAGAGCTTCTCTTGAACTGCACAAAAAATCACAGAAGCAAAAGAAGAGGACCCTCCACCTTAGGCAACATTTATCGCTACACCCATCAAGACAGTCGGGACGCTCTGTCAACCCCTCCACCTGTCATTTGGAGGGGCCCAGGTAAGGAGGGCCCCCAGGACAGGAATTCCACGTCTTCTCCGTCCCTCCCTTTCCACTTGCTCTTGTTTGTCACAACGGACCGAGAATTCCTCAGGTGACAATGTCAGAACCGGATGCTGGAAGTATGTGAAAGTAGTTTGTCAAATCGAGCACCTGCGAAGGTTTTAATATTCAAAGGGGGATGTACTAAGCGCATGCAAATGTGTTATAAGTGACAGTGGTTGAATATTTTTGGAGAAGATATTCAGGGTTTGGAACTTGGCGTAACAAAAAATGTCACTGCTGGAGGAGATAAGTCAGACAAACCTTCTATTGAATATCGTTGTAATGATAATTGATGAGTTTTTTTGTGGAGAGGCGTAATAAAAAGAGGATAATTATAAGAAAGAATTTGGTGTTTTTACGTCCAACGGATTAAATCTTTATCTTGTAATTGTAAGATTGCAATGGGAATGCATTGCATTATTTTTTTTCTTTAAGGGATAGTTAGGTAAAGGTATACTTGGCTTTGTTTTAATAATACAGTTTTTTAGGCATTGGTTAAGATACAGCCTTTTTATAAAATGGTCTAAGATGCATTTTAATAATTTAAAAAACAAATGTTCAAAAAACCCAGAAAATATTATTCTAAGTTCTAAAATGTTGTCACTTTTAAAGAGATCAGTTTGATCCCTTTTTAACATTTACTTTGTTACTTAACTGTGATATAACCAATAATGAAACAGAGCTGTGGTTCACAAACTTTGGACCCATATTATCCCCAAAACTATTCGAACCGATTAACCTAAAATCCTCTTGGAATAGTCAGCTATCCCACTATTCCAGTTTTTAATGTATTAACGTATTATAGCTTAGCCTTTAGCTTTAAAAATGGGTGTGGGATTTGACCTATTTAAAATATTAAAAAAGAGTTTCATGGAATGGGTTTTGATTTCTTTTATTTTCTATTGGAATAAGCATCTAAATGCTTCTTTTGTATTACATATCAATATATTATTCCCAAAAGCATATTTCTATCAAAGTAGGGATTAGCTTAAATGTGTGATACTTATTTTTTGTTTTGGAAAAAAAGGAAATTAAATATTAAATACATTAAATTTTGATGTATAGATCCGATTGCACATCTAAAAAAAAATTATGTGTTTCGAACAAATATGTTGTATCCATAAAATAATCAAATTATTTCTTTTAGAAGTTTATGTAAGTGCTGTATTCAAATAAAATAAAATGCATTAAACTCACTTGGTTCGTTTATCCCTAATTCGTATCTTTGTAGAAAATGTTTAAATGTGTAATTCCAGTTTTTATGTATAAGTATACTTATATTATCAGTGTATACTTAAGAAATATGTATATTATGAAATATATGTTAATTAAGGTAAGGAGATATATCCTTCTGAATTCTCTCTTAAAAGGAATATATCAGAGGAGGACTTTTCATCGTTTTCTTTCTCCAAGTTTACAGTTACATTCCATTCACTGCCATAAGAACCTCGACAAAACTCGCAGCAAGAAAACAACAAAACGGAGATCTTAGATAGAGAAACGGGAAAGAAACCGAGTTTATCTTCTAACCAACCAAAACAACATCAGCACGTTTGGAATGCCAAAAAGAACCGTGAGCGAGTATATCTTCCCACACCGAGCCTCGTCGCCTCGGGTCAGACTCGCACCGACAACGGCGAAAATGCGGAAGCGACTCGTTAAAAGTTCAAATCCATGGGAACTTTAACTTTTAAAAGGATTTTTAACTCCTCTCTGCAGACGTCATAGTGGCAAGAGGGAGAAAACAACAACCGCTGGGTCACCAGCGCGGAGTTGCCAAGAGTGGCTGTGTATTGCCCGTTTAGGGAACTTTCTTCCTACGTGGAATGTCGGCACACGCCCTCTCTTGGCACGATTGCTCTGTTTTAGGGTTTTTTGAAAGGTCAAATATGTAAAGTGTGGTTGTGAAATAATGATCGTGAGGTGATACAGTGAATCATTGATTCATGACTCAGAAAGGTCACGTCTCCAACAAGAAAGGGTTGAAATTATTAAGTTTTCAGGATGAGTAAAGTGATATTCATTGAAATCAAGTTCATTCATGATACGATTTGCTTTCATCATATACCAAAAACACATTTTTCTGCAAATTAAATGTAAGTGCAAATATTGAAGCTAATAGAGAATTAATATCTTCATAAATTATAATGACTTGTCTGTGTTATAATTTCATATAAACAGAAATATGAAGTTATTAATAGGGAACTTAAACAAATACTATTAAATAAAGGATTTCCCAAAAATAATCTCCTGTGTAAAGTTACTATCTTTAAATTTTATTTCCCTGTATAATGTTTATCAATTCTCTCTCTCTCTGTTCTGTGAAGTTATATATTTGATTGACTATCTCACAAAGTTCTTCTTTTTAAACACCAACTCATATAAAAATTTACACCTTTACTTAACAATAAATATTTTTAAAAATGTATATAAACTTTCTTTAACTCGAACCATAGTCTTATAAATATCAATAGAAAACTTGTTTTTATATAGTTGCTAGAGTCTCTCTCATTCTCTCTCAAAATTTTCTACCTCTCTCAACATTTCCACTTATCATATTCAAGGAGTTTCTTTAGATAAATTACTATGTAATCCGAATTCTCACTAAAATACCAAAGAACTAGCTGCGCATAACTCGTATAACGACGCAGATAGTTCTCGTACGCATCTGAATAAGCAACCAAGACTTCGCCTCTGCTCACGTTTCTGTGTTTTTCCGATCCCTCTCTTTATTTTACTGTGGCCTACATACGGGAATGGAGTCGGTCGTTTTCCCGCCTCTTCCGAAATCTTGGAATCCGACCTTGAGAACCTTTCACTTCCTTGACTAAGGAGAATAACGGAAAAATTAACATAGGAAGATCTGAAGAATTCTCATAAATGATCGTACCAGTTCACATGCACTTGGGATAATAATGTGTGTGACCACAGGCATTAATCCCGTATTTAATGTTGGAATCAGGTCTTCCGAAGTCATTCTCAGTTAAAAACATGCACTGAAGCTAAATAGGTAATACTTTGAGATATACATTAAAGTTCTTCACATGGAAGAGAACATTAATCAAGTTTTCCACTTTGTTCTATTATGCTGTTGCGACTTATTTTAAAGTTGTACCTTGAGGTCTCGAAAACTATTTATTTGGTACTTCTTCAGAAATACTTCACAATACGTAAAATAATACAATACTTTAAATACTTAATATAAAATACTTTAAATATGAATTTTAAGTTCATTTTAAAATTTAGTCTTCCAAAACTTTAAAAATATGCTAACTCTTTATTAAAAAGTAAAAATCGTACTTTACAAAGGGAATTCTTATTGAAAAAATAATTTACTAATATTTATAATATGAATCCTTTATTAACATTTTATTACTTTAAAACTTATCAAATCACAATAGAACACTCATTAAATCTCAAAATTTAGCTGCCCTTCGTCAAAAAAAGAATCAGGATTTTTCTAAAAAGATTATTAAAGCTCCTATAAAAAGATAACAATCGGGTGTTTAACCAATACCAATTAACCACTCAATAAATTACTGTCAAAATTTATCTTTTTTCTAATCACTAAATTTCTCCATCTATTGATGAATCCGTCACAGATCGAAAATGTTCATTAGAACGCCAAATAATCTCATGACATCAAAGTTATGTAGACAATGATTCTCTACCCAGATTCATTATAATCCAGGATTTCCTTTTCATCGTTCCTTTTCCCTTGATAATTTGTCTCAACACCAAACAACACTAATGATCCCCAATCATCCGCTTAAGCATACTTGACTTCAATCACGTTGCTCCAGAATTATCAAAAAGCGACGACACAAACAGATCATCCCGCTTTTCCAGATCTGTTCCAGTTCCATTCCCTCCGGATGAACGCGTATCCTTGGGAGAAAGAATAATAAAAAAAAACTGCTAATATCCACCCAGACCTACAGAGCAAACTTCCCTCCCTTCTTGTTTTCATTTCCAATCTCTCAGATCCTTGAGCAAGCAATCCCAGTTCTTGAGCCATCTGTTGCTGATGGCCTCTGAGACTCATTTACAGCTCCTGGACAAGCCATTAAAAAGCCGCTCTCAGGCGATGTCGGTGGTTATTACCATCCTATTGTAATGAAGAGAGGTTCGTAGCAATTGCGTTTGCGGACAATTGAGGGAATAAGGATTAAATTACTTCTATCAGACATAGATCTTTATTAGACTTTTATGTACTTGTATCGTAGTGTTAATATTAAAGGGTTATTAGTGTACATTCAAAATTCTTTCGGATTTTCTAAAACACAAAGTTGAATGTAAATGCAGTTAACAGGTGATAGAAGACAAGACAAAACAAGAAACTTTATTGTAATGGGCAGAGCCCGTTTACAAGATAACAAAAAATTTCTAAACTCAAATACATAAAAAAATATTGAATTTTAAACTGATGATAGAATAATAATAAGAATAGAGATGAACAGGTGATAGAAAGAAAGGTGTATGAAATTATGGAAATTAGAACGCCTGTACTTCCTCAAGGTTTTCTTTGAGTATAGATGGTACTGAAAATTACCTTACCTTACTTTCCCACCTTTCAGTACTTAAAGATCTGGATTTTTTTCAATCCTTTTACCACGTGATGAACTATAGTATACATATTTTATACTCAATTGTTTGCATTTTGTGGAGCCCTTGTCCCTTGGAAGAAGATTTACAGTTTAAAGGCGAGTACGCCAAGTTCTATGTTTTCAGTAATCCATATATTCAGCATTATCATTCTGGTATAGATAAATAAGGAAAAAGCAAAAAGGCAATACTCCCCAAATAGAGTCAAGGGCTTTAGCTTTTGGGCATCTCAACATAAGAGCTAGGTTTTAAAATGCCTAGTTTAAAGTTATATTATATTTCATTTCACTGGTTTAACATAAGATTTTAAAGATAAACGGACAATTTAGATCATTATAAACTTCCACCGTTTTTCTTTATGATTAAAAAATTTTAACATTATCAAAAAATATTTTAATCAAGGTGGTTCAAGTCGTAAAATTCCTCAGAACCACTATTTTATCTCACTGACCGCAATTGCTGTGTAAAGCCATGATAGGAGCAGGAGGAAAATTCGTTTCGGGTTAATGTCTAGAGGGAAAGAGGCAGGAATAATGACAATCCTATGGATCCCAGGTCTCACTCTGTGTCGCCATTAGTCTGGAGAAATCTTTGTTTTACTTTTGGATTTTTATGGGAACAGTGGAAATTATACAGGATGTTGCAATTTCGCCTCTCTCGGGTGTATGCTCTCTTGCTTTCTTTGATGGTTGGGGAAGGTGATTGTTTGAAAGTGAGAACTGGGTGTTTTGGGGTGTAAAATTGGGGAGGATGAAAAAAACCAGGTGGGTGGAAAGGGTAAAGTTAAAGATCGGGGAATCTTGAGTAATTGAATGTGGAAGGTAGGAGAAAAGGATGTGCTGTTACTGAAAACGATTACTGGGTCTGGACATTTTGGGTTTTTTAGAAGTGTCATAAACCACACTGTTTTAGACATTCATGGTATACTTAATGTACAAAAGATAAAGTATTTTCTTTTTACTATTTCAACTGAATACAAAAAATTAATACCTATGAAAATTTATTTAGCGTAGTTTTCCTAAATTAGAGGCACATCGCCTAAAAATGTTCCAGATAATAATTTCAGGATAAATTTTCAGTTTTTTGAAAAATGTAATCTGGCGTGTTAAAGACGGGCTTCGCCCGTCCAAATGTGTAGCTCTGTGCGCTGGACCCGACGTTGCCTGAGAAATATTAACTTTTAAGGAAGTTATCTATCTACCTTATATAAAATTTCCAATATTTACCTGAACTTTTTGAGTTGAACTAAGGATTAAAGTACCTACATCATGTGTATTTATTTAACAATCATTGACTTCTTTATTTTGTTGGACGGATCTACATACATTCGCCCCTTTTTAAAAGATGTTTTTTTTAAAAAGAAAAACTGTATTGAATTTTTTTTCTAAAAATTTTGAACTTTATAATGAAAGTATTCAAAATAGTAGAAGGGCCTCCACATCAAATTTATGCGTTTCCATCAAAAAAAATACTTCTATTAAATGCCAAAATCACCTACTCAATCATCCGCATCAAATGTCACAGTCAACCCAACCAGCTAAACCTCAAACCCACCGAATGACCAATACCCAGAACACCAATGCTCCTATTATTACCACAACCGGCTCATTAAAGATTCAAACCGCTGAATAATCGCCGCACAATCTCAAGGGCAATTATTATGAACCATTGGGCCTCTAAGCAACTCGATCAATGGGGTTTCAATGAACTTGGACTGCTTGATATTCCGCAGCCACAGGACATCGGATGGGGACAGTCCTGAGGACATCTCATTTGCATGGAACTTCCTGGAGGAGAGGAAGTCGGACATGCGAAGGACGCTTTGATCTTCGATGCTAATGTGTCGTTTGCACGCTTCATTTTGCAAGGATGGACTTTCGTGGAAAAGAAGATCGTTTGAATCGCATTTTGATGGGTAGTTTACCTGAATTTGATCACAAGGTGGAAAATTTATAAACATTCAAAGTGCTATCCTAGGTAACATTTTAAGGACGTAACGTATCTTTAAATATAGGTACAATATTGTTTTTTTTTTTCTAATATTTAAAGACATATACGTAGTATCACGGCTTATTCAATATACCACTAGGTTTTATTACTTTTCATAATGAAATTCAACCTATATGCCCAGGTATTTATATATAACCGCCAAGAGATTATAGAGCATTTTCAATCACATGACTCAGACCTAACAACGGCCTTAGCAACAGAAATGTTACAGTTTTTTGCCCTACAGAGGTTAACAGTTACAGAAAATGACTAGCCGTGGAATTCTTCCATTGGAGCATTTGCAATCACGTGATCCCATACCTTAAAACCGCCTTAGCAACAGATAAACAACGGCCTTAGCAACAGTTAAAAGCCCTACAGAAGATACACAGTTAAAAGAAAATAACCGGTTGTGACGTCACCTGAAAACACTCTATTCCATAGATATATATACTAACGTAACTGGATAGACTGTTCAACAGTAAAAAAATGCAGCCGTTGCCACCGCTGTTGCCAGATCGTTGGGCGTATGAAATTTCGCAGATCTCCATAGAGCTTCATGTTGTTTTGCGATTAAAAATTTTATATTAGGGGTTATGAATAATTAAAACTCAAAAATGGATTATTTAGGGCAATGTAGTTTTTAATTAAGATAGTGCACAAGTTATTTTATTAGCTCCCTTTCCTTTTAAATATTAATTAAAATCTCAACACACGTTTTTCAGTGGCGTTTTTAGATTGACGGTTGAATCGAAACATTATTGAAGTTTGTTTTTACTTATTGTTTTCGAGATATTTATGATTTTATGCTGAAAATTGCATCTTGAGAATGTTGTTTTAAATAAATAATTAGCAGGAATGATAATCTTCAATTCTTTCAAAAATCATGAGCAAAATTAGGTTGTTTTCTTCAACTTTTTAGTACAACTTCAAATATTTAGGGTGAGATATTTAAAAGCTTAAAATGTATTAACAGATGTACTATAAAATACACCTAAATGTAGAACAAAGTGGTTTTTTTTTGGAAATATTACAATGAAGAAAGGAATAGGATTAAATACAATATCTTTATTATATCAGAAAAAATCACATTTTACCACAACTAATTTTTCAGCATCAATTGTGCTGTTATAAGAACAGATATTTTTAATCTTAAGGGGACATCCATAAATTACGTGAGGTCAAAAAGGGGGAGGAGGGGTCTAGCAAAAGCTTACCAAATCTCACCTGGGGGGGAGGGGGGAGTCAATTAAAATTTCACGTCAACTTTTAGTTATGAAAATATAATTTCTTTTCTTTAATATTTCTATAATATTTGTCTTTTATATTTTTTAACACAACTTCAGAAAAAAGGAGCAGATTAGTCAAAACAGCGGAGTTAAGAGCATGTTTTTGATTTAAACACTCTTATTTGTATCTAAACTTTTGAAAGTGAAATGTCTATTAAGACTGAAAAAAGGCCTTTCAAAGAAATTTATTTGTTTAAAAGTGATTGAGAAAATCTTACGTGAGGGAGAGGGGGGATCCAGCAAAATCTCACTAAATCTCACGAAGGGAGGGAGGGGGGAGGGAGGGGTCCAGAATTTGGAAAAAACACCTCACGTAATTTATGGATGTCCCCTAAAATTACAATTTAAAAAAAATTTAGTTGGTTCAAAATCCTTTCTATGGATGGCCTTCAGCCATTCTCTTACTACCTCAGGTCTTTTGAAAGGAAATCTGTAAAAGTAAAATAAAATCATCATTGGGGGAAGTTAAATTTTGACAACACATAACGATGGTGAAGACGAGAAACCTCGTATCTCCAATTTTCCCGAAATTGAGTTTTTTATTGCTACCTACCTATTACAAACTACTCCACCGATATTAGTGTTTGCAGCGCTGAAAAAGTGAGTTTTTAGCCTTAAAATCGATTGTAGAGGTTCCTCTACAATCCCAACAATCACACAATACAATGTATACAATCTACAAAGTAGAGAGAGAGAGAGAGAGAGAGAGTTTGAATCAAAAACTTGGAAATTGGCGTCGTAACGAGGTAAATAGGGTGTCATGGCCATGGTCATAGGCACCCAAAAAAAGTTTTTTTGCTCTCCTGAAAAGTTGAGATTTTGGAGATGTACGAGTTTTCTCGTCTTCACCGTCGATAAATCACATTGAACTAGTTCCGCGCGTGTCATTTATTCACGTTTATTTATTATTGTTTTGAATTCTCTTTCAAACTTTAAGAATGTCATTGTTTTAAAATAAAAGTTGTATTTTTTAAACGTTTGAGCTCTTAATATATCCAACTCTGGAAAATGCTCCCACATCAATGACATCTCCACAAATTATAGAGATTTTGATATTTATTATTTTCTAGGAAGATCAAATAAGTTGATAAAAATTAAGTGATGCAAGTATATTACAAGTCTTGAATGTTGACTGAATTTTAATAACTATAAACATGTTAAGCTGGCTTGAAATTGTTTTAAAAGATAACTAGATTTATTTATATATTTAATTGAACTGAGTAGTGAAAAATATCATTTGGTTCATAAGGAACAAACAATTCCTTACACTTAAAGCGAAATGATAAACAATCATGGTGATCACACTTGTTTTATAAATTATAAATACTAAGCTTCACGATTTATTAACTGATAACATAATTTGCCTTATAATATTGATGGCTAGGATAATAGTTAACGTTTTGATACAAGTTTTTGGTTTTGTAAAGGTAATAAATATTAGGATAAACAATTTCCCTAACCTATAAGCCATCAATAACAAAACAACGAGATTGAAAATAAAGGATGTAAAACATTAAAATTAGCATCAAAAATAGTTTGTACTTACCGATGGAAGCTTATGTTCTTATTTTTCAAAACCTGCTTGTTCTTGCAATTATATGCAACGCAGCAGTGAACCATATTTCTGAAGCACAGGACCACAGACCTCCAGGAATCATACGCCCAACAAAATGGATGCCAAAAGTTTCAACTGGTCGCATTTTTATCGGGGCGTTGCCATACGAGCAGTCCATCCAGTTAGTATATATATATCTATGCTCTATTCCCACTTTTTTTGAAACTTTATATTTATTTAGACTTATACTAGTGTTTCTTATCAAGTAAAATAAAAAAAATATTAAAGTTTAAAGTAACTATCAAAAGCTGTATATTTATATTAAAATAGTTTTCCAATTCACCAGTTAATGGAAAGGTAGTATTTACTTGAAAGTTTTTACAGGAAAGAAAATTTTCCGCTTTTTTATTTTAAATGTTATTTTAGAAACAAAATATATTAAATTTTAAGTAAAAATAATTTCTTCAAAATCATTTTAATTGTGTACCTGCATGAAAATAAAATTAGCAATATTTTAATTTCTGTAAAACGAACGATTGAAAATTTGTATGAAATATACAAATATAATATTCAATTATATTTTTATAAAAAGGAATTTAAATGCAAACTGCGTTTTAAGGTTTAAACAATATTAATTTTAAAAATAATGTTCGTAAAACCTTTACATCTATTAAGCGTAAAATTACCACGCCTTAAATTTTAATATTTAAAATTTATAGACTTAAATGGCTCGTGAAAAATGTCTTTTGGAGAAGTTTCTGACATAATTTTGAAAACAACGTTTTCATCCAATAAAAAGTTATTTCGATTCCTTAAAAAAAATAAAGGCTCATTTACACTGTTTCCCTTTTGATGTTCATCATGATCCTCAAAGAGGAACACTCATTACTGAAGGAAATCGGAGTAAAAAGACAATTTACGCTTTTCACTTAGGATAGATTAACAATGAATAGTGAGTGAAAACCGAAACCATGGAAACCATGAGCCTTAAGTAAGCTGCACTGTGGAGCATTTAAGTTCATGTAAAAGTTGCTTTTCAGCATTAGTCATATTATGGCGGAGTAAACAACATTTCCAATTAAATTTCAAACAAAGAGGTTCGGAAAGAACTGAAATTTAACTTAGGCTGATGAATTAAAACAATAATCTCGGTTAAAATCAAATACTTTTTTTGAAAATAACCATATTTTTACATTGTTATTCTACAGAGAAAAATATAAGGTTTTTCAGAGCGCGCTTACACAATAGGTATAAAATCACAAAAGTTCACAAAATAAAAAAAAAGTCTTATAATTTAATTTTTCCCCAGTATTTTTCTAACTTAAATTCATCTATTGAATTATTCACAAACATTAAAACATCAGTTAACCCTAGAAATTCACACCGTTTCCTTTGTCTCCTCAAAGTTAAAAAAGAATAAAAGAAATTCAAACAAAACAAAATTTCTGTCCTGACCATTGTTCTCTACTCAAAAACTCAAATAAGAGCTGGGAACCAACCAAACACAATCCGTTCCATTCGGATTCACCAAAGAAACGCAAACGATATCAATCGAAAAGAGAAGACACACAACAAAAAACCTCGATGCTTCTGAGAAGCGCCAAAACAAAAACAATCCCAACAAAAATAAAAAAAGACATCAGTATCGTCTGCATTATTACGGGACCCCCCTTTGCTTGATTGCCACCTCCAACAATCTCTTTCGTTGTCAACCCCACAATTACGCAGAGATCTGAAAGCAGTTCGCAAGAGGGAGGGTAATGTTTTCTTTCGTGTGGGACATATCAAGAACTGGAGGGGGGAGGTATTCGAAATAAAAAAAAGAGAGGGGATGGAATTCTTCGGAGCGTCGCACGGTAGCCGGAGAATATTCTGTTTTTTATGTTTTCGCAGTTATTTTCTTTTACCTGCAGCACCTGGACTCACGCGCAAGGTCAAGGTAATTAGGTTGGCGAGGGATTTTGGCGGGTTATTTTATGTTGGCGGTGTTTTTGAGGTTGTTTTTGTTGTGGTTACCTTCTCTGAGAAGTGTTGCTTCTTTATGCGGTTAGTGCGTGAAACATTTTTGGGGAATAAAATTATATTTGTTCTCATATTGTGAAAAGGTTACCTGAGTACAATATATTTAATGCTTTTTAATGAATAATTAACTTTTCAGAAAGGTAACTATAATAGATAAAGAGAAAACTTTAACACCTAAATTAACTGAATTTTTGAAAATAATATTCTTCAAAAAGGAAAATAAGATAAAAACTTCTAAACATTACGAAATTTACTAAAAAAAATGTTTTTATAAAAAGTAAATGCAAAAGAATACCTATATTTATATTTCACACTTTTCTAGTTATATAATACCATATAAGCTTTCTTCATATTTATTCTCATGAAAGCACACGAATAACATTTAAACATTTAAAACATGTAACATTTTAAATAAAAATATTTAATTATTTTAAAAAATAAAAACAAATGATTTTCGAAAATTTACTATCACCTGACATCAATACTAATCTGCGCAACTTTTAAAATAAATAAAAACGTGGGAAGTGACTTTGAGCCAGATGTGCTCTTGAAAGCCACAATGGATTATCAAAAGGGTTGGTTGAATAACGAGGGGGAATACTTTGAAGTGGCTCTTTGTTCAACACCCCCAGTTTTCAATAAACTAGAAATCCATTGTGTATAGTGTAGGATGTTAAATATTCGTCACGATTTTAAAGCTGGTGAATTTTTTTTTTATGAACATATTACTGTTCGAAATCCAAATCTATATTTCATATGAAAACTCAATGAATGTATTTAAATTCAAATTTTAAAAACACCAATTGAAAATATTTAATTTTTATTTTTAAAAAAAGTGAAGTATACAAAGGAATTTATTTTATTTCTTTATAGAAGTACTTATATTTTTAATTTAATTGGAAAAACATATTTATAATAAAGCATAGGTAAAGATAAAAGTTATTTTTCATAATCCCCTTCAAGGTATTATATGTAAAAGAAAAACGTGAATTATAAATAATATTTCTAACATCTATTATTTTTCTTTGAAGCATAAAACATAACTTAAATGTCTCGCATATTCCTCCAAACACTCAAGTATGTAATTTTTAAAGTTCAAATAAACTTTATGCATAAAGTGTATTTATTATGTTACACTTCTTCATATATTCTTGCGAACAATAACAAATCTATAAAAATAATTTTATATCTATAATAAAATGCTTCAATGAAGAATAATGTAATTTTCCACTCCTTTTCGGTTTCCAAAAAATAATAGCAATAACAATTTGCATGCAACTTAATCTTTCCTCTCCACACCTTTTCGAAATCACTTCACATCTGTACACTCATTTCCAAAAATTTAACCAAACAATTTCATACACTTTAAAGCACCCAGAATTGCCCCTGTCATTTAACCTCACAATTCAATCTCTCATTTTCCCATCAACTTCCTCATTGTATCCATCAGAAGACACATCTTCCCCTTTTTCTTAAGCACACGCGCTAACGTTTACTGAAAGGTAGTCATTTCCACCACACAATAGGGGAGTATATGCGATGGATACATATGCATGAGCCCAGACTGAGGTCCAAATTGAAAACCCGCCTGTTGCCAAATCCTAGAGTGGTTCCTGAAAAACAGGGCCGTCAAGCAATCAGGTCCAAGGCTGGAGGCCGCACCCAGACCCTGGTCCCCTTAGGGAGGGTGTGACCGCTCGCTTGCAGACGATATTCTAGCGATCTTGCAGTTTAGCAGTAACTCGGTGGCAGAGTTTTCATTTTGGGAGCAATGTTTTGGTGTTATATTGGGAAAGTAGAGTGCGATATGGGATTTTTGCAATGGTTACTTTAACACAAAGAAAACTTTTAAAAAGCAAGATTAAAATTATCTGATATTTTAATTGTTGTCATTATTATTATTTTTTTTAAATTTTACAAAGGATAGTTCTCTGCGTTCTGATCCCTTCTGATATATAAATACCCCTTTTTTGGGTGCAAAAAAATCTTTGCGTCTACTTTTGTAAGAATACACAAGCGAAACCAAATAAGAAACTTATATTACGTATGAATTTAGTATTTATACAACCGAAGTTGCACTTTTGTGAAACTAAATTATGTCGATTTTAAATAGTATTGTGTAAATTTTTTTGGTTGCACACGAGATATTCGATTCTTCAACTCTGTAACTTAAATGACAAAAAGATCAAATAATTATTTCTCTTTACCTTCACTTTCCATTAAAAATTACTTTTTGAAACAAAAATAATTGTTCTTAAATAAATTTTACAAATATTCCTCGTGTAATAAGTCTGATAAATATCTTTTTCTTAAAAATATTTTTAAAAGAATAGGTATCAAAACATAAAGCTTTACTCTGAAGAGTGAAAATATTTATTTTGGTGGTTTATAACTGAAAACAAAGCTGTAATCTATATTTAAATGAAAAGTCAACTAAGTTTAATTACCAACAATTGTTTTATTCCGAAGAAGAAATCAGATATAAAAGTGGATTATATCACTTCTTTTACCTTACTGAAAAGATTTTGTTGCCCCAAACTAAATTAACTATATTTTAAAAAGTACTAATGGTTAAGTAATACACAGATTTATACTACTATGACGATTTTTACATCCTTACACATGACATTTTCTATGACCAATGATAAAACACTAAACCCCATTCGTATTTTTGTTATAAAAAAGAAATATGATTGTATTCATCAATTCCTACAAACAAAGATTAGTATGTATAACTTTCTTTTAACTATTGTATTGTTTTTAATGATTTTAGTACACGTATAATGATACTTTTTTAATCTATTTTTTTAGTATAGGTATAAAAGCTATTTATATCTAAATTGTTATTACATCTCATTATTATTTTAAATATTTATAAGTAATCATACCTAAAGATAGTAGAAAAGGCTCTTCTAAGAAGGAAATTTATTTCAGAAATGAAATACTTTAAAGCACAATTTTTGAAATAACAGAAACAATTTTGTTTTATAGTTAGTTTGTTTTTACTCTAAAGGATATTGACAACAGGATAAAAGTAAACTGAATGTTTTGATATGCAAAGAACAAATGTCATTCAAAAACGTTTTTAAATATAATATTTCAGACTCTGAAAAGACTAAACAGATTATCAAAGCAAATATCTAGGTATAGTTTTTTCCCACAAATATCAATCAATTTTGTTTCATCACATTTCTTTGCTGAACATTTCAGTAATCATATTTTTTTTTTCATTCAAATGTTAAGGAATAGAGCTAACTTGTAGGCCAAATCAGCATTAGTTTTTTAAAAGTAGATACCTATAACTTAATAATTTTTCCCTTGCAATTACAAAATCTGTTCTAAATTCAACAAAAGAATGGGAAACACCTTTTTTCACCACTTTTAAAATGAGGGAGCCCACATGCAGGTGGCTTAAGTTCCTCCCCAACTGTTGCCACACTTCACACACAAAAGGTCATAAAAAATTTAAAATGGTTTCGCAAGAATAATGCAAAGGGAACAGAAGGGAAGGTTTTTTTTAGACCCGCACACCCATTGTGATGATTGAAAGGGAAAAGTGTGTGCAAACGAACCCTGGCAACTCTTCGGATTACGTGCGATTCTTTTTTGAATTGTGCGGAAGTGATAGAAATCGAATTTGGTTTTGTTGGCCTACAGAAAATGGACCTCCTACTGAGATGGGCGAGATTTTTCTTTTAATGCTATGCTTATTTAAATTGGATAGATTTGGAGAACTGGTTTTGTAAACTGATTTGTTCGTGTCCAGGAAACATAAATCCTAATTTATATTCCTATACTTTAATCGTAAAAAACATCGTTAAAATGATTTTTATAAAAATAAATTTTATCCCTTTGTTTACAAAATAGTTTAAAGTAAAAGTTACCTTACTTTTAAATTTTTCTATTTAGAATAGTCGGGTTAATATCTGAGATGTTTTTAAATAGAATAAAAATTTAGAATAGCATAAAAATTTAATCAACAAAGTTTGTAAGAAGTTGTGAAATACATAAAGAAGTAAAACTTTAAACAGACTAATTACTTGTAATTACTCTTTTATTTTACTAAATATTTTTAAATAAGAACTTTGTTGACTTTCATAAATAAACATATAATGTTACGGCCAAACCTCTCGGCCACTTCGCGAACTGGCCGGCCAATACGTGAAGTGTCCGGACTTCGTGCTTTGGCCGTAAAATTGTATATATATAATCTTAAAGTGAAATCATCACCACTGATTATTAAATTTTTTTAACTTAGACTTATTTGTTTTCGTTTGGTGTTCCTATATCTTCTAAGAGTTTTCAAAATTATAAAGAATGTAGGCATACGGATGTGTTCCAACTATTACAAATCACACTTTTCCAATGCTATGAATAAAGTGATACTAAAAATAAAAGTTGCTTATTTTTTTTCTCGGAGAATAGTATTTTTGGGATCTAAAAAGTAACACAGGTATATAATATTAATTTACACAACTAAGTATAGTTTTCGTCGGGTGTTAGAATTTTCCTGACTCTTCTCAAACTGCTTAGTTATCCTACTATACTTTTTACCCTACAAACTAGAAATAAAAATTCGCTAACATCCCAACATTATCTATTTCCTTTAACTCTCCCCCACATCTGCTCATCTCCCAAGGTTCTTTGTTCCATGAGTCACAAACAGGGCGCGTGCCGAAATCGCAACTGGTCTGCGCTTTATCCGCCAACCTGAAGGAGGCCTGGCAGGTAGAAGCGAGCAACCCTTGCCGGCCCGCGCGAGCCGGGAGCAAGGCATGGAGGTCATCGGCGCGTCCACTCCCCGCCTCACCTCCTCACCCTGCTTAGAACTGGGCCTGCCTCTACCAACCAAACAGAAAAACTGAAGAAAAAAACATTCCGCGTGCTCCCGGTGGTTCTCAAGTTCACTGACCAATACTTGGAGCAGTCTATTCGAAGCAAACGATTTTCTTCGCTGATGGAACGTTGCATTTTGTGATTGATTGACTCCAATCGGTGATGGAAAGTCAAATAAATTCGTAAGTTTAAAAAAGATAGGTGATGGTGACCCGTGGTCTGCTAAATTCTTGGAAATGTCTGAGACTGTTTCGTAAAAGGGACAAAAAAACCTTCTAATCAAATAAAATGGATCGGAGAGAATCACGATGAAAAATTATTTTTTAAAATAAACTCTTACTTTAGAAGCTACTGGTGATAGTAATTTATGGTCTGTACAATTCTCAGAAAAGCTAGACTTAATGTTATTTCGTGTGAAAAAAAATGTACAAAATACCAAATATATCATGAAGTCATGTTGACCGATTCAGTAAAAAAAAGTTATATCAATTCCATTCTAAAGTTATATCGATGTAAAACTTTTCAAGAAACACATTTGATTTCATTGAAGATTAGAAGTGTCAGTTTCCTAGAAACAGTTTTTATTCAAATGAATTTTTAAAAATACTTATTAATTTTTTATTGTTAAAGGAAAGTAATGATTTTTACAGATTTATCATTATGTAAAAAAACTGAATCTTGTAAAGTTTCAGTTATGAATGATGAAAAAAACATAGAACAAAAGTTGTAGATGGTTACGTGGTGGTTTCCGGAAGTTGTGTGTCTAATCACGAAAGAACTGTCACGCAACACTTGGTTCCATTATAGATTTTTTGTACTTTCATTTAAAAGAAAGGAAATTGATCTTTTCCCTATTGGATTTCGATCTTATGAAACAAAATAATCGAGTTATTGAGGATTTTATTCATGCATACGTAATTTAATTATGTCTACCTATTTTTTTTAATTATGTGCATATCAATTAAATAATATTAATACAATTTAATTTATACTATATGTATTTAAAACTATTACACTTAGGTATTTTTATGTAAAAGCTTAAAATTAAAAAAAAACTAGAGAAAATTCTTTGAAAGTTCCTAAATTTATTTAAGAATGTTTAAACCATTTAAAACGTTTTAGGAATCTCCACACAGATATTGAAAATTTCCAACAGCACCTCTTTGATTTATCAAACTAAACAGACAAATTGTTTATATCCCAAAATGTTTATAAAAATAAAATCGTATGTGTTTCTGTTTTATGAGTAAGTTATACATTTTTTCCTCTGCTTTTAAAAATGTGTTTCAACACCTAGTTTAATGTTCTAACGCATAGTTCCATACATACTGTCAAAACAGATATTTGTAACGTTGTCCAATGTATTTAATAAACAAATTAGTTTAATATCACCTAAAACATTTTTACGAGAAAAATTAATTAACCAATTAACCTTTGTAAAACCCATCACGTTTCATAGTTAAGTTCTAACTGCGCCAAAACCGACAAAAAAAAAACACAACAAAAACAGTAAATAAACCTCCTTACGACTTAATATCCCCTTCACCCAACAGACTTTAATCTGATCTAACCTCTCCTTAGCCGCATACGTGATTCCCTTTTCACAAAACAAAGCCTGTCTTTTGCTTTTCCTCTCTTGGAAAACCAGGCTGGAAAGTTGGGTCCGAACCCGCTTTTCCACGTGCTCCACCAGGATACGTTTTAGGTCGGCAGAAGGAAGGCAAATCTGGGCCACGGCACCGCTCGTGTAGGAGGTGAGGGATAAGAAGAATAAAAGGATTGCGGTTGTTTGGAAAAATTCCTGTTTGTTCCCCCTTGAGATAGATCTGTTAGCTCTGGTTTTCGGATTTGAACTTTGTGGGATAGGATAAAGCTGGAAGATACAATCATTCAAATGGTTTGGGTTTCCAGAGGAAAGAGATGTTTTTGTTTAACGGATAAAATATTTTATTGAGTTTGATATCACCACTATAACAGTTTTTTTATTTTTATCTGCTTAATTAGAATATATTTTCATTAAGTTTTTGAATGATTAATGTTAAATTGTATAAGTTTTTGAAAGAATAACCGCCAAGCAATACGATATTTTAAACAAATTAACATAAATTTAATTAATATTATATTTTATAAACTTCTCAGGTTAAAAAAGTATGAAACATTGAAGTACATAATAGTAAAGCAGCTAATATTAGACCGTCGACAATATGCACTTATATTTTTAAATAATTCAACTATGTATTACACGGTATTACACATAGGCGCAACCCACATATCAATAAAAACGTTAAATCAATAAAAACGTTAATTAATAAAATAATACTGAAGTAAAAATCAAAAGCTCGTAATTAAGCAATAAATTAAATTTAATTACTGAACATTTTATACACACTGTTATTGTAATTAATCGATTACGCTTAGACACTTCTCAGAATAGTTTAGATAAAACTTATAGCGAGAAAAAGCAGCATAAAAATATTAAAACAAAATTATCAACTTTTCACTGAAATGGCACCTATGCTATGTAACTATGTATTTCGGCTGAATCAATAATTAGACTTTCAGTTAATTTGTATATTTCCAGAAACTATATTTTCAATAAGCACCCGTTCTGCGTGGTTTTCAGTAGGCTACGGCATTTGACTGAGGTGACTGGTCACGACGGGGGAAGTTGAAAAGTTAATCTCAGGGTAACATAGATATGTCAAATAGGAAGAGGTTGGAACAGTCGTTTGTTTTTGTTCTTTGTGTCTGAACCAGTAGAATAGAATCAATTAAGCTTAACTCGTATTGTAAGGAAGTGTATCTTTAAAGGAAATTCATAAGCTCAAATTTATTATTGGAGGTTGTTTTATATTTCATTGTAAGGAAACTATTTCAACAGTTTAACACCCTAGAAATGTATTGATATAAAAAGAAACATATAAAATTAAATAAAATAATATATTAATAATTTAAAACTTTGGTTCAGCTATGAGAATCATGTTCAGTTAATCTAAGATTTTTTTTTGGATCAGATGACCAAATACTCATATGCAAGGACTTTCCCCGTGAAAATCGTTTTTAAAACTGCAAAACCCATGTATAACTATAAAAAAATGGAAAATAATTGTAGCAAGTTATTTATGAGTTTTATTTTGTTTTGTGCGAGTGAATATGTTCCCTTGTAATGATCTTATTTTTTATATTAGAACACCATTTTAACCATGTTACATAATTTTACGAGTATGAACTCTAAAATTGTTGGAATTTGGCCTTGGCTAATTGTTACTAACATGAACGGAAGATAAGTTTATTTCTCAACCTCATTCTTCCTTTTTACATTTTAGAAAATGCAACCTATATGCAACACATTACAAATCTCTCGCGTGTTAAAATTGCCAACTTCCACCCAAAGTTCACGCCAACATCATATTCCTTCAACATCTTCTTAGTTTACGAGCCACCATCTATCTCCATTCACCTCAAAAAAGCAAGATTTTGGAATAAGATAATCTTTTTTTTCCCCATAGAGTTGGGAAACCGCAAGGAAGCGTGTTTCCATTCCCCACTTATTCATATTTCTTCGCTCACCCTTTTCGGTCTCGGAAAAACTGATGAGAAAACGCACTTTCCAATTAAAATGTCTGACCACTGCAGTGGAACCAAGTTGATGCTTCCAGAACAATAACATAAGCACGCGAGAGTTTTGGTGGAAGAAGGTTTTTAGAATTAGTTCGGAATTACTACGGCTCTTTATAATGGTTAAAAAAAAATACAGTGTGACAGTTTTTAAGGAAATAATATTGTAATGTTTTCAACTTTAAATTAACCCTTACGGACTTTATTACTCTTCTAAGTAAACAAAGTAATGTTAGATGAAAACATTTCAAACAATCTTTTTCTGTTCATTGAAATTTGCAATCCATTCTTAAATACCACAGCAAAAGATTGGAGTAAATTAACTTGAAAGCGATGCGAAAATTATGAGAAACAATTAATTGACTAATATATAATTCCCCTTGAATTTAAAATAAGTTATAGCTTGATGATGGGAATAGTATTTTTATTTTAAATAATATATATTCCTACGACAAAGAAATTCTTTGAGACATATTCGAAGCACGTGATGATTGAATTTCGTAGCTAAACGATTCATTGATTCCAAAGGTATTCAAGTGAGAAAAAATGTTTTTTTACTGTCCTTTTACGAACGATTATGTGTTTCCTTGTATCTTCCAAGGAAAGGCACGAACTTTTTCTTTTCGTCCCTAATTTACATTTTTGTGGAAAAACCATTATCACATTCCTTCACTTAAGTGAGAAGGTGATCCAGTTTTAAATCACTCGCAGTTTTCGCATAGTTAAAGATTCTAAGTTGAGATGGGTAGAGAAATTAAGAAAAGCCATTATCGTTTATCTTTTCCTCGTGTCTTTGGAATTTCTTTATAAAAGTGATTTATCCCCCTTTTTATTGAATTAGGTTAAAATGAATTCAAATGTTCGATACTATGTTAAACTATTTTGAGGGTATCAAAAGAAAGGAAAAGAAAAGTAATTTTGGGAAACGTTTGGGTATTTAGGTTTTACAAATAAGTTTATTGATTGAATCATAATACTTCTGTTACATTTAAGAATAACAAATATTTTATGAAATTTTTGTCTTAAGCATAATTATTTGGTATCAAACATCATGAATTTAAAAAAGGAGATTAGTAACTTAACAAACAAAGTAGTATAATGATTTCAATGATATTAATCTCTGTAAAGAAAACTGCGACAGATATTACAGAAATTAATTAACTTAAATTAGATGCATCGTAACAAAGTTACTGATATGTATACTTAAGCTACATCGTTCTTTTAAAACATTTTCAGTTTAGAAATGCAATTTTATAGCCCTACAGGTCCATAAACTCTTGAAAACTTAAAAATAAGATTAAAAGCTGTCGATTAAATTCCTATAGATAGTATTTTATGTGTTTCCAAGGGTCCGAATTTAGAAAACAGGAAGTAATAAACTCCCGAAACTCGAAGAGGTCATTTTTCCCAGTTTAGCGGCAGAAGAAGCCATCTACTACTCTAGACGTTCAAATCACTCTCAACCAGACTCGGGTCAAAAACTTCCAGTGGTGCGTGAATTCGATCCGAAACAAAAGGCTTCACTGTCCCACACGGGTTGTTCCTCGCAGAAAGAAAAATTTTCGGACCTTTTTCTTCGTTCGAGGGCGGGTAATTATCTGAGAGTAGGAAGTGGTATTGCTCTCTTAGAACATTCCGCCCGACATCAGTTATGAATGGCCGTTCGTTGAACTGTCGCTGCATTGATTGCTTTCCCAAATTGGGGAGACGGGAAGATGTAGTTAAAAATTTGTTTCAGAGAGAATTTCTGTTGTTATAGTTAGAAGCAAATCAAACTTTCGAGGAATTGTAATCTACTGCGAATATTTGAAATTTTATTGGGGATAAAAATACTGTATTTTATCAGATAAAAATATTCCATAAAAACTACGTAGAAAAATATCTCTCAGTATTTTTACTCTTAAAGTTATATGGTTTTTATATAAAAGAGACGTAAAATAGTAAAGCTTTAAAACATTTACATTTTTTTTTTAAATTTAATACAATGAACGATAACATAAGATTGTATAATGAAAGATAACAAAGCGAGAAGTATAAAAATGGCACATCTCCTATTTTCTCGTTGTGTCTAAAGATAAATCGTGGTATTAACTAATGGATGTTAGATGTTACTTGTTTGCGCATCTGGTAATTTTTGTGGCATGGCAAAACAGATGTAACTAAAAAGTTTAAACTGATGTAAAATTAAATTTTAAGCGTCATAAGCTTGTATTTTTTTAAGTTTAAGAAGGACGAATAAGTGAAAGTGTCGTACACCTGTGTTAAAAAATTAAGATGAAATATTTTCACTACCACCAATCAAGAAAGTCATAATTTGGGTATATATACTGTGTGGTTCTTTATGTCTCTCTGCTCTCATCTATACTAAATTTTTATCATTTAACAAGCTTCATTTTGAAAACTTTTAAAATATTTCGATGTGATGAATTATGTTGGTTAGAAGTTTACATAAACTTAAAAATATTGATATACGCTAGAAATTTAGGCTAAAAGCTATCATTAAATTCATACGATCGAAACGCACATACCCAGCTTTAACTGAACTTCTAACACATTAAAAATTAATTCAGTTCTTAGCTGTGCAAACCCTTTTAACAAAACCAACTCAAAATAGATGAAAACACTTCCTGAAGAATCTCTCTTCTCGGGGTCTTTCGCAAATGGAATAAAATGTGGCACACTACCCTCTCCAGCTCGATCCCAAACAATGGCAAAAGCACATAAATTGAAATTCAAATGCGGAAACAATGTATACTGATCTCTACGGGTTTCACCCGTTACGAAACTTAACCGTTTTCGAGGAAGAGAAGGAGATGTCTATGCCAAATGTCAGCCATCAGTTGACGGCTATTGTTGACTCACACACCGTAGGGTAGATGGTAATCCAACCGTGCCAAAGCGATGCTCGTAAAAACACATTTGAGAGACGAGTTAATGATTCGGAATGCCAGCTAGAAGATCGAGGCAATAATTGCCCAGAGGAGCGATATTGTTTGTGACTTATTATTTAGATGAGTTTGTTGCTAAGTAATAGGGAATGGCGATGTCCTTTTGACGCTTCTTTTATTGGAGTTCAATGTGAATTATTGATTCAAAGGGAATTAATGAAGTTATTAATTTTTATAAGGAAATACTCCTAATAAAACACGGTTGGGTAATTTATTGGTTGATGTCATCCGAAGATTTTAATAGCTTTTATCGATTGCTAAAGAGTACTTGCCTGATTTAGGTAATGTTGAAACCTTTCCATTCTATGCAATGTTTAGGAAGAGAAGGAATAAGTGCTATTAATGTAGTTGTTAAAGGCGGCATTTTAAACTGTTTTTATGAAATTTTCTAAATTTAAAATAAAAACGAAAAATCAAATCCAATCAGTTATTCAATTGTTAAGTCGAAAGTCGTCATTGGCAAATAGTATATTATAAAGGAAAGATACAGCACTTAAAGAAAATTGTTAATGTTACAAAACTACCGCCAAGGGAATTATTTCCATTATAGTTAGAAATGAATACATGCAATTGCGAAACAGCTAATGAATAGTGCTTTCTATACTCATTCGGTGAAGATTAAATTGTTAATTATTTTTTATCCTGGACCCAATATGAAGGCTACTCTCTTGGCTACATACTAGTTTTGAAGCACAATAAGAGTAATTACGTAATATAAACCAATTGATTACTAATTCATATTTGTTTTTTTTTTCTCGTTTGGAAGAAAAAGGTTTGCAAACAAATTATTTAATCAGTAAAATTATAAAATCGAAATATTATACTGACATAAAAAAAAACTCCAGCTCTAGTGATAGAAAGTCTTTGAAATTGAACAGTCTCATTAAAGCTACTTTCTCTGTAAATCCCCAATCAACTTTTATATCACGAACTAGTTGAGAGTTTTCCAAACATTCCTAAACCCAAACAGTTTGTAAAAAAATATTAATTTTTTATACCAAAATGCAGTCTAAGCTTTACACAGTGAATGAATAGAGCTCTATTAAAGGAAATTTCTATTTCATTAAAAGTATCCCGTACATTCTTTAAGTGGAATCTATTCATTTACAACTTAGTCAACATTAGGTAAGTACGATCATTCACCCTCAGAGATAGTCTTTCCCAACCTTCAACCGATCTCTATGCGAGTGAGAATCCTCAATCAAATAGAGTCGGGAGCCGTCACGATATAGTAGAGAATCCCGGCGGCGTTTCGAGACACTTCACGCGGTGTTGCTGCTTGTCGCAATGAACCGTGGATGTGACAGATTAACTGCGTGTGCGAAGAGCGGATAAATTATGCCTCGATTCATTGATCATAATGCTGGGATCCGATGTTTGATGTTGGGAAGGAAATGGTATTGTTGATTGTGGTTTGAGCTAGTGGGAAATTATTTTTGCGGTCTGAGGGTGGAATGAAGGTAACCTTCGAGGTATTAAAAATTAAGGAAAAGTGATAGAATATTATTCCCATAAGTATGAGGAAAACAAAACTATGTTAAGGACTCGAAATTCCTACTTAATAAAATTGAAGGATTGTATACAAATCTCATTGAGACTTTATTTAAATTTTTCGTGCATGATTTCCAAAAACAAAAAAACAAAATTTAAATGCAAAATTTTTATAACGTCTTTCTCAAAACAGAACATTCAGTTTGATATGTAATATTGTATTCTTTGGGTAGAAACCTTGAGGAGTAAGTTAAGATTAATTGTTCGGGTTAATTACTGCAAAATTAGTGTTATGAGATAATCACTTTAGAGTATTTATCTCTTTGTGAGCAAGAAACTGTAAACTTTTCTCGTGCCAACATTACTTTATATAAACTGGTAAATTTCTCACTAAAAATGTTTCATAACAAATGGGAAAAGGTTGAAAAGAAAAACAAAAGATACTTTAAACCAATAGAAAGTCATAAGTTTTCAATTTCTCGACACGTGACAATACTTCGCTTGTATCAAGACTCGTTCGTGCATCAAACACTTACACGGCGGATTTAGGAGAAACATGCATATTAAGAACACAAAAGAACACCACATTCTATACTAAAGAGACTCCTTACCTTGACATGTGTTGTTCTGCTCGCTGCACATGAGCCCGAACTCGGCGTCGCACGGCTGAGAAGGGGAGCAGGACTGTCCAGATTGTCCGGCACAGACGCTGCGACACGAACAGACAGGGTCCGGCAGTGTCCGTCCTCCCACGCAGTCGTCCGTTCGGGAAGGACCACCGCACGCGCAGTCCCCCTTGTCCAGGTCCATTTGCTTGTGTCTACGGGAAGATGTCGGCTCTTCGGTGACATATGTCAGCGTGGTCGTGTCCACGTCCTTATGCAAATGCGACGCTTCATTGTCTTGTGTGGTGATTAGCAGCGTTGTCGGCTCTTCTCTGAACTGAGGAATTAGAGTTGTTGTTTCTGCCATTGTTTGTCGAGGAGTCATTGTTGTTTCGGATTCGGGCGTCGGTGTCTCTGATCTGGCTTCATCCGTCACTGTCGTCTGGGGGCTATCTGTAGCCTCATCGGTTATCGGCTGTTTTGTCGTTCCTTCCTCTGAGACAACCCCGTGATTCATCACGGGCGATTCCTCTCCCATGGTCGTCGTTTCTTCGTCAACAACGACCCCACGGATGGTCGAGACTGACTCCTCTTGCATTGTTGTCTTTTCCGCAATATCACCATGATTCATAGCTGCAACTACTGTAGTCATATCAGGCATAACTGTCGTTTCTAAATGATCACCGTGGTCCATTGCAGGAGATTCTGTAGCAACAGTGGTCATATCAGGCATGACTGTCGTTTCTGCATGATCACCGTGGTTCATTTCATGGGACTCTTCAACCATAGTAGTCATATCGGGCATGGGTGTCGTTTCTGGTTCCATCACAGAAGTTTCCTTCATATCCGTCATAGCTTTTGATGGAACAGTCGTATCCACAAAACCATGAGAAGGCAGTTCAAACACCTTATCTTTCAGATCGAACCCCAAATCAAGGGAATCGTTCTCTTCGTATGACTTCTCCTTCTTCTTATAGATCTGTTTCTTCTCTTTCTTGTGCTCCTTCTTGGGCGTCGTCGGAGACATCTCCGCGACAGTCGCAGGCACTTCAGTCCCTGTCACAGTGTCCGTCAACGTTGAACTGAGTCCATCTTCCTTTTTAACGTCCTCTCCCATCACAACATGTTCATCACACATCACAGCCGCGCACAGTGCGGCTAAACACAGCAGAAGCTTCCAACACAACATTGTTCTCCACTAATTTAACTTAAACTATCACACAAAAAAAAGACTGTGAAGTCCGCGGTTAACCGACAAAGCACATTCCAAACCTATCAAACAACAAGTATCAGTACTGCATTCCAAGTGCAAAAATCTCTATTGCGAAAGCGCGATTCACAAGCACGGATCAACAGATGGTGGAGCGGGGGTAAATCCAACAGGTCCCCATAGCTGAGCGGGTCGGGATACGGTGTGCTCTCGGTGAAATCTCGCGGCGAACTGAGCCCGAACCCTGCGAGGCCGTTACAGAAACCCTCGGGCCGGAAACTAGTGTGCGAGCGACAGGTTTACCTTTGGCTACTGCAGGTTTCTCGCGAGCTACCTACCTGAGGATTTGCTTCTCTTTTCCCTGCCTTCCCCCGGTGCCGATCCTCCCTTCAGGTATTTGGCAGGGTTTTTAGCGTCGCTTTTTTGTTGCTGCTGTTGCTGGTTTGTTCTCGAGCTGAGGTTCATCTCAGGCGTTGTTCTGTTATTGTTGTTGTTTTTTGGCTCGAGTGTGTTTACGTGGAGTTGCCTTGAGGGGTTTGGAGGGCGGGGTTTTTTCCGAAAGGAAGGATGGGGGGTAATAGGGGAGATGGGATTTCTCAAGGGAATTATGATTATAGAGATTGTTGCTTGCCTAATCCCCAAAGTGTTTTGATATAATACAACAAAAAAGTTTTTCTTTGTACACCGGCTTTTTTTAGAATTTTGATTCGATCGCAGTGTAGTATAGGTGTTTTATCACAAGTGACCGCTTAAAAAAATCATTCTATCACAGTTGTTTATAGTCTTTGAATGAAGGTTACGAGTTAACTTGTTTAAGTTAACTCGTATTAAAGATTTTTAACTGAGTTAATAAAATAAAAGAGTGTAATATTTTTGTAAACAACATTTATTTGAATCAACAGTTTGAGAAAAGAAATAAGTGCAAAGAAAATTGATAAAAAATTTGTATATTAGTAAGAGAATATGTATGTATATTTTTACTGGTAATTCAGAACCCTATTTCGAAAACGGAACAATCACTAAAAAATAAGTATATTCAAACTAGAAAAAAATACTTCAAAACTATTTCACTGTTGATAAAAGTTGATGAACTAATTTAATAGTTTTTCTAACTTATGAATGGAAAATCTTAAAAACCATTCATAATGGCAATTAAATTATATTTCTTCTTAGTTAGCACAAAAGTGAAATATAGAAAGACTAGGACAAATAAAATAAAAATCATTTAGAAACTAAGTCATTAAGGCAATATCAATGGAGTACGGAATATCTATGGAGTCAAACATTCACTATATAAAAAAAAGGTAAAAACACTTTTAAATTTAAAAAAAAAAAAAAGAAATGGGCACAAAGAATAAGAAAAGAAAGACAAACTAACTTAAATTTCAAATTTAATAAAAATGGACATTGATTTTGCCAAATTCAATGGGCTATATTTCTATAGAGGAGGGGGTAGTTATTTTCTATCTTCCCACTCATTTGTAGAGCGAATCTTGAAGATTTCTTTGAGCACAAAAACGTCCATTTGGGGTTTTTTTTGGACATATTCCCTTTTCAAACTAGCGATTCATTTCTAAATGAGATATTCTACATACCTTTTACTAATAGAATAATGATTTGTCAAATTTTCTTCGTTTTAAAAATATTGGTCTAGCTTAAGTTTTGTACTTTTAAAAACTGATTTAACTACTAAGTTATAAATAAATCGGAAAATGCTCTCTATGTATGTAAAACATCATTTTGAAAACAAAACATCAATTTGAATTATTATCAATTTGAATTACGTTAAAATTATTAGAAAATCATAAAAAAATTAAAACTGATTATTTACTTGCATTATAAGCTTGTACTGATAGGGTCACCTTTAAGTTAAATGTAATTTACTATATCAAAAATAAAACACAAATGCCATAGTGCATCAATTCTGTTCAAACTTTAAATATATTTACGTACAAATTTGCATTCATAAATAATAAAAGCAAATGTATAAATATTGTAACTTTTTATGGATAAAATGATTGAATTTAAGATACGTAAATAAAAATATTTTTATTTTCAATACTGAATGATGTCTCTGATCATACATCTATTCAATTTCTTATTCCATCTGTCATTCGTGTAGTGTAGAGGAATCCATATTTCCTACCCTGTAAGAAACCTTTGAACACAGTATAATAGCATACATGTCATTGATGGTATCGCATTCTAAATTATGATCAACAAAGGAAATTTATCTGTTATTGGTGTCTTTCTTATTTTTATCGAATTCAGAAGTTGTAATTCCCCATTTCCCATTGTATTGTTCTTATAAAACCGCGTTACTTACTGTATTAAATGCTATGCGTAAACCATTAGGAACACAACTACAGTAAATGCCTATAAGTTATATCTACAATAGATTTTATTTCAAAGTATCAAAAATTAATATGTTTGAATTTAAATGAAATAAAAATTTTTTTTTCGATGCATAAAATTATATTAGCAAAGAGAAATTTTATAGATAATTTTTGTAAATAGAATTGCTACTATTTTGTAATTTTGTTTGAATGCATTCTAAATTTTTTATTACAATTTGGTTATGGTCTGATTTATTAAATAAGATAAATTAATTGTTTTTTTCTATAGAACACTGATGAAATAATGAATGTAATTTACATTTTTATCTCATCCGTATTCTAATCAGTAAGTCATATGAAATGGACCAATTTATATGCCTAACCAAATAAAAAAGTGTAGTAAATAGTACTAGACTGTTTGAAGAATTTCAAACATGTAAAAGAATTAAAATATAAAAACCAACGGTATAACTTCGTAATAAACCATCAAAAATTTTTCAAGTAAAATAGTTTGAACAGAAACAGAATAGAAACTTATAAACATTTCTACAAAACTTAAGCTAATTCACAAACACATTTTTAAAGAATTTATGTAAAGTATAAGGTTTATCCTTAATGTAACAAATTTTTTGAAATAATGTTTATAAACAAATTATATAAAATTACAAAGTTATCCTGTACAATTCTAAAAAAAATTACACGCTTTCATCATGGTTTCTATTCATACAAAATCCTATAAATCCAGCAAAAAAGGGAGTGATTTAAATTTAAAAGAAGCATTGTTATCATAAATACACAATGAAGATCTCCCCTTCTAGACCAGAGACGTCTGTGAAAAACCACTAAAATATTTTAACAAGGCTGATAATCTATATCATCAACCCCTACTCTTTTCAATCAAGATATCATGTACTTATTATATGTAGGAAAAAAATCTTCACACGAAGACATACTTTTCTAAAACTTGTTTAATGATGTACTTTAATCTGCACAGTTTTAAATGTTAAAGTTCTAAGGGGTAAATAAATAAAAAATAACAAAGTGTGGGGGGTTTTTTTTAGATTTTCTTAAATTGAGAATTTCAGAAAATAGCATTTTGAAATAATTTTAATACTTAAAGGTTTTAAAAACTTTTCATATTTATTAGAACCAAGCATTCTACTTGTAAGTATTAAACACCCGACAAAAATTAAAATCCTTATTTCTTTTTTACTATTTACTTTTAATTTACTTATTCTTCTTTACGAATTTTACTTTCTATTTTGTGCAATACTTTAATTCGTTTTCCAGTTTGTTTTGTTAACTTCTTTACGGCATGTATGCACTTCATGATATTTTAAACATTACTTTATATACTCTTTATTTACCTTTAATTTATATATTCTACACGATTTTCCCCTTTTTTTAAACCCTTAAAAAGTGTATCTTATAAATTTAGTTAAAATGCTAAAGTTCTATTTTGGTAATTTCCAAATTTCGTTTTTTGCCTTGAAAATTTATTTTTCATTATGATTATGGGCCTCAGTTGTTTTTTAATAAATAAGCATGGTTAAAATAAAAAATTTTAGCTTTCACTCTTCAAAATCAAATGAATAGTTGGAAAGATTAGTACTAGCTTAATATAAAAAATTATAATTTTTATATTTGTAAATATGAATGAAAAAGAAGACACTAAAAATATAAACGCACACATTAGTAACAAAGAGATAAAATTCAAAAATGATTCTGAAAGTACTTAATAGGTACTAAAGTAATGGTTTTTTTTGTCGTGTCTAAGATGAAATACAAAATCAAGGATTCTGAGACTAGAATTTAATAATGTGCTCTAAATATGACCATGAGCATTGATGACGGCCCTGGCGATCTGTTCAATGCTTTCGTCATACAGATCCACAGCAAATGGCAATACCCCTATCTTCGTCAAATCCGCACTAATGGCTGGGCAGGCAAAAATGTGAATCGGGGTTAGCTGTGTGTCTGGGCAGTTATCACAATTTCTATATATTCTAATGCCCTCTCTGTCCATTAAAGTAATGTTAAAATGTTTAAAATGCGTACTTAACTACTTAAGCTTACTTAGCATTTTTTTATCATCTATTTTATCACACGTATCAGATTTTTTAAAGTAATGTAAAAATGTTTAAAAAATCTGATACGTGCGATAAAATAGATGATAAAAAAACGCTAGATAAGTATAAATAAGCATTTTGTACTTATAATATTTAGTTATACCTAATATATTTATAAAGAGTACTTGGAAAAAATTTTTTTTTCATCAATATCTGTAATTTTGAACAAACTTGCTTTATTTTTAAGAAAGTAGGGAAACATGTAAGTAATATTTATAAATGTTTATCAAGAATGTAGGGAACTTTAATAAAGTTTATGATGGAATTTTTTTTCTCCAACATCATTTTGTCGTGTGATGCAAAAAAGCTTCTTTTTTTTTAGATTTCATAATTTTTACATTTTATTATTTTGAAGAATAAATTAGTGGAATATTCTAATTTACAATTAAATAATATAGATACTTTAACAATAACAATTATGTAGTTTTCAAATGTATGAAGGGATAAAAGTATTTAATGTATCAAGTAAAAGTACCGTTATTAAAAAACTATTAAAAACTTAATGTAATTTATCTTTAAAATTTAAACTTTTAACCTGAAAATAGCACTAATATTTTATTATCTTTAAATAAATAAATATTTAGAAGTAGAATTTAAAATTAAAGCTGGTGCTGGGTTGATATTTTCAGTCTACTATTTTTTTTAAGCTCGGCACAAATTTTAAATATTTTAAGTAGAAAACAGTGTATAACACTCAAACTAATTATTTAAATAAGTAACAAAACATGAAAGAAGCATTTATGGCTTTTAAGAAGCAATAAAGGAATAACTACCACTTGAATTGACATACTTGTACAATATAAATAACTAATTTGACAAAGGCAGCAATACATTGTCATTCCCATTTCTTTAAAAAAAACCACTCAATTAAATCAAGTATAAAATAATGCTATGTGTCTGTCAGAACTTCAAACCTTAATTGAACAGTATTGTATTATTGGCAATTCTCTCAATAAACTTTCAAAGAAAAATTTCACTTTGAAAAATCACCCCATTAGTGATGTCTGTCCTGGTTTCGACAAAACGAAGACATTCCATAGAAACGAGTTTTATTGATTTTTCTTTCAGCCGCATCCTTTTTCCTGTCTGTAATTAAAGAAGCCGATGCTATCGAATACAGAAACAGTTTTTTTTCTGCCTTCTTCTTCAGCTGTGTTTTTATGAGGATCAATGAGTGATCATTATCTGACATTAAGTTATACATAATTGGGTCTGGCAGGGACTTAAGAGTCTCTCTCTTGACACTAAATCGGTCGCAAAGGCTTTGAAATACAGATTTATGTTGGTCTATCCGTGGGATTCGGTGCTTGTTACAAAAAATACAAAATTATAATTTTTCATTGGATAGAATAGTCTCTCTTTGTTTGGTAAAAACAAAGTATATTCGAACCGTATAAAAAGCATATTTTATGCCTTTGCTGCATTTAGTTATTAATACTTTTCTAAAAGTTTTGTTGAGATATTTTTGCGCTTCATTAGTAATTCAAAAAAGCATTGGTATGTTCATAAAAATTTCCAAAATTTTTAACTCAAGATAAATTAAGAAGAGATCAATGTGGAAAGATATAGAGATGCAGTTGTTTAATATATCTTAATTTGGATGTTAGTTTTTATTAATATTTCAGTGAGTTATTTCTAAACATTATAAATAATTATGCATTACGTCCCTTTATTGTATATATAAAATATATAGCATTAAATAATTATTTGATGCTATATATTTTCTATCTACAATAGAGGGAGAACTTTATAAGGACTTTATATTTTCCTGATCAAGTGTAGAATAAATGGAATCGTGATTGAAATGTTAAGAGTCTTTCAGAAATCTAAAGGGTATATTTTTTTATAATGGTCTCTAAATAATTTAATTAAATTCATCTCATTTTGATTTTTTTAGTGAAAATCACCTCTGTTTAGAACTATAAATAAAATATTTATCAAATGATACAAATATCAGTTATAGATATTTAAAGAAATCGGATAATTAAGCCCCCATTAGTTTTCATATTTTTTGTTAAAATAAACTAACCTTTTACTCAACGAAGAATATTTAATGGAATGACTCTTCAACTATTAATATAAGAGATATAATGCACAGGTTTTTTGACACAAAGAGATTAACAAACGAAAATTAGAACTATCTCAACTTAACCAAGGAATATTCAAAAACTTAAGTGTATCTTTTATACCTTAGCTGTTGTTGCAACTATTTTAATTTTTAACCTTCCACATCTGGATAATAAATACTCCCAGAAAACCCGTTAACGTTCAAACCTATAACAAAAAATTCACTTAAAATCGCTGCAAGAAATAACTCAAAAGAGCATTGATTCACGAACCATATTCTAAATAAAGGAAAGGACTAAACATTTTTGTTTATATTTTTGTGTGAAATCTATTTCTACTGAGCAGACGAGCCCCAGAGCTTTGTTTTAGTCATCTTTTTATAGTTCTTTCTACATCAAACACTCAGACTCATCGACAACCTCCCTATTGTCTATTATAGCCACCACCAAAATGGACTCCAACCCTTCCCTTTCACCCCTGACAAGCTTTACGCAAGGGAAGATCCGTGAATGCCCAGTTGAATTTACACTTCCCCATAAATCTTCGCCTTGATTGAGTGAAGCCCGGGCGAAAAAAAAACTAGAGCTCAGGTCCCGGGTCTAGCTCTATGAGGCACGCGCCAAAATGCATCCGGGTAGCGACACGCCCACCCCTAGGCCATAAAACGCCACTCACGAGGGGAGGGAAGGGGTTACAAGCTAACCTCCTCCCCCCTTTTCAAGAGGAGTGTTTAATAACTCTTTCACAATTGGGAATTAAAGGAAAGGCTATTGGATGTGAAGTGGTGCGTTGCCTGGCCGTGTTGCAGACGTGGGGGGTACGGGATAGGAAGGTGATGTCGAAGAGGAATCAAAGAAGCGTTTAGGTGCTTTTTTGTCTTATGGAGAAATCGAGTTTGCTAAGGAAAGATCCTGGATGGGTCTTACGTCATTTTGTTTCATGCCGTTTATATGGTTAGAAGGAATTGTTGTTAGTGTTTGTTATCAGCTATGATTGTACTTGGGTCACTTGATGTTTCTACTTTTACAATGAAAATATTTTCAGGAAATCTCTAGGGATTTTGAGAAGCTCCAAGAACTTTGGATCAAATAGATCAATAAGAACAATGTAATAAAAACTGAGGATATAAGAACCAAAGTTTTAAGAACCTTACAGGCTGAAAGATCTCAAATTAATAAAAAAACATTCATGTATTGACAAATATTTAAAATACGCTGATCTAACTCGTCTGATAATATTCTCTTTACTGTTTTTAATTCTATTAAATTAAAATGGGACGTGTATGTATATTTCCAGAGTATATTAAAATCTGGATAGGTATAAGTAATTCAAAATTGATTTTATCAACGAAATTGTTATTGCTTTGGGAAAGAATGCACATGTTGTACGCAGTTCTTATTTGCTTTGAAGCTTTGAACACCTTTGCGTAGTACAAAAAATGTTTCTAGCCAAGCAGCATCATTGAAAATACACATTGAATAAACACAATAAAAAATATCGTCTCAAAGCAACTAACAAAACAACACAGCATTAACATTATTAAGAAGCCAGCATCCTGAAAAAACTAATGGTAGTTTTAAAGAGTAATAAAAATGCTCATAAATCAATCAAATTACAATTAAACACTAAATTCCGACTCACAACCCGACATGAACTAATTCGTCAATCCACCAAATTAAACCCCAGCCATTTATTAATAACAGAGATAAACTGTTAACGCACAGAACCTGATCATTGTTTCATGCTAAGGCGTTGCCTTTTAGGACGAGAGCAACAATTAGACCTGTCTTCTTTACCCGACCTTAGAATTTAATTGTTTATTGCAATATGGGCACGCCTATGGAACTTGGCGGGTTTTGAAGACTTCTGCGGGCACCTCCATTGTTTTGTATTTCATGCATTTTACGTAGCGATTAAAAATCGTTTTACATTGATGAAGCAGCTGTATTGGGTATATTTTTCATACTCTAACTTATTCTGATGTGCATACCTGAACAGTTTTGTAGACTAGTATGATGATGGAGCTACGAACAGGCTAGTGTCAAAAAATGAGTTTTTCTGAATCTACTTTAATATTTTTGATTCTACTTTAGATAGAAAAAAAGTTTACAATATGATTTACTTATAACAGATGTTTTAATTTGAATGCTATAAAAGCTATATGGTATTTATTTCTTTTTAAATTACTGTACTTAAAGTATTACATCAAAATTGGCTTCATAAAAAATTGATAATAATTTACAATTTTATTAAAAGTTTTATTTGCTCTAAATTATTATTCATGCTTCAAAAAACTTGTTTTTGTCACAAGAAGTTTTAAAGTTTATTACAGATTAATCCCGTAATAAAAGCAAATATTGCTCCAAATGTAGGGTTTTATATACAATTTTTATTTATTTGTCTAAGAGTACAAAATTAGGAATACTCAATCAAGAACTTTGGTACACATAAAAATAAAAGAAAATTTTAACTTTTATTGAATAAAAGCTCCAGTTGATGATCCATAAAAGTTCTGTTTTCCTTTGGACAGCAAGTTCGTTGTAATTACTTCTTTGCTTACATGAAAAAATTAGGTAACCGGGTTTAATGATTGTAAGCACATTATCATAAAGGTATCAAGTAATTTAATTACCGTATAAAAACAGCTCTATTTAATATTCACCCCTGAAATTAATTCTAGCTTCGCTTCTTAAAGAGTCATCAACAAGCTCACACACTCTTGAACTAGATACATCTCTCCCAAATTTAAGCTAAGGTGATTGTAAATCATTATAATTTATGGCAGCTATATAAAGTCCAAAAGGCTTGAGCCAAACGGGAGAAAAACATTCCTCAGGAAAAGGCTTTGAATCAATATGAAAGTGAGTCCAAAGCACCTTAAAACATCTCTTCACAAACTGCACGTTAATTACGCCACTTAAAATGAGAGCAAAACCAGAATTTCCTCCATAAGCAGTGTTTGATGAATAAAATGCTCATTTTCAGAAATTCTCTCCGGGTATCACGCAGTATTTATAGAGTTAATAACTCGGAACGTGATAGACTTGTTAAAAAGGATGCACACTTGAAGATGAAATTGCATTAGATTTCTTCATCTAAGTGGTATGGTGGAAGTCAATAACCCACCTCTTGCCTGCGAGACATACAAACAATTCTAACGTCAGGGGAGATAAATACGAGATAAAAATATGGTATCAGATTTCATGATGGTATTTAAAGATTTTAAAACTTGTTTCAGAGATGCTGTAGATGTTAATGATAAGTTTTCACTAGAATTAAAGGTAAAGTTATTGCTCTTTTTTGTAAATTATCTGTTTTTCAAAAATGTACTATGTACTTTCACGTATATTAATTTAGATTTAAAAGTGATAAAATCAAATGTCATTTTTGAGAAAATAGATAATACGTGCTTTTTATTTAAACATATGCTCCTAAGTTATGTATGATATTTCAGGAATTTTCATAATTGATTTGAGAAACTAAGAGCAGGCTACGTCAACCCAAAAAAGATTGATGGAGTTAAAAAATATCTCTATACAATTAAAAATATTTTTAAAAACATTACTTAGCTCTTTGAAATTTTAATTTTGAAACTGCAAAAAAGAATGTATAGAAAGAAGATACACATAGAAAGAATGCACTGAAACTTCACCTCAAGGTATACAATATGCTAGTTAAACCACCATATTGATTTGAAGTTTAATTACTTTATTAAGTGTGCTTAATTTTATTCTGTAACAGCTTCACTTTATTGAATGAATATTGTAACTAAAGAAGTAATTAGTAAATTATAATAAATAACCATTAAAACTTGTTCAAAATAGAATTATAAAGATTAAAATTTTAAAGGTAGAAAGTTTCACGTCTCACAAATATTAACTAGAGGTTTTTGCGGTGTTTATTTTTTAATTTAAGCATTTTTAAAACATTGGAGTTGTCTAAAGTGTAAAAAATTTACATTGTAAACTAAAATAGTAAACAGAGGGGTGATAACCGTTCTTTTTGTTTGTACTTTCATTTTCTCTAAGAGAACAATTCATTTCCAATCGTTAGTTTTCTTGTTGCACTTAAAATTATCATTTGACTCCTCTGCACCAATTTCTTTGACAAGACAACAACAACAACTTAAAAGCATCTGCCTCAATCATTTATAGATCATATTATGGCTATGGTTTTTTGTAATTTACTTAGTTTTTTAAAAATGCGTTAACAATTCAAAGAATGTTCTTTTTTCACCAAAAGCTTGTCGATTGAGTTTTCTATATGCAGATGGTAGGACCGTAATAACTTGGAAATACAGAAATCAAGGTCTTTAATGAAAAAGAAAGAGCTAAAACCAGGTACAGTTTCTGTGTGATCAAATACTCAACTGTAATTTTATAAAATGTTGCGCTCTACGATAAATAAGGAATTGTCAGAGGATATTCTGAAGGGGTAATTGAAAGAAAACATCTCCAAAACAACTCTTTGGAATGATTCTTGAACAAATCTGACGCCTGCAACCCATGCAGACAAGAGATTGTGATCTTTTACTCCCACTTTCGCATTAAGGGTGTCTTCTCAATTCGTGGCATGTCAAGGAGTCGCAGTCCTCCAAGTGACATTTGTGTCTTCGGCAAAAGAGCAAAGACCCTAGAAGGTGTTTGTAGAAAGGGTGAGCGAAGGACGTTTTGTGCAAACAGGGCCTCAAGGGGGAAAGCCGGTGACTTTGAAGTAAGACTAACTAATGAGTCAGTTCTCTTAGCTGGGCGTTTACTGAGATGTAGGCGTCGTCACCTAATAAACTAGGTGAAGTTAGCAAACTTTCACCGCACGCTTGAAACTTGTTTTTACCTTTTGTGGTTTTCTGTGGGCCTAACTTGGCCAAAAAGAGAGAAATATGTTTTTCATATTAATCATTTGTTTCCAAAAGTGGGATTTTGAAATTCAGTTACAGAATCTCTTGGATGTATAGGTATGTCTAATCAAACAAGGGTGAGTTTAATATAACAGGGTTTTTCAATATTCTTTGCGTGGAGTAAATAAAATTTGCCTAAATATCACCTTTACTTTATGTTTTTTTTAAATGTGATATCATATCCGATAAAAACTTTATTATTTCAATCTACCGCACGCGAATGCATGCGCAGAACTTATTTTAGTCATCTAAGAATGCAAACATATCCAAATGACCTTGTTTACGTTTTCTATTAGTATTTTTTAAACTGAATTTTTTTTCTTAGACATTGTATCCATAAAAACTTACTAAATATTCCTTTTTATTTTAAATACATTTCAATAAAAATCTCCATTGAACACAATTTAAATGGCAAACTCATCCTATTAATTAGTTTTTTCCATTAATTAAACGGAATTAATTTTATCCATTTAGATTTCCTTACAAAGTTTTAACTGACATCATTCTTTTACTATAAAAACCATAAAAAATTTACGGGTGGAAAGATTTTTCATTCATCTCCATTCATGAATTGTGAAATTACTCAGACATAGCTGTCAAGCAAATGACATGAAACTACTTTTCAATGGCGAGAATCGCCACTCAGTGAGACTATTCAAATTCAATTCACCAAGTAAGACACGCAAGAAGTAAAAGCGTAAAGAAACCATCATTGTTCCATTTATACAGAAAGAAAGCATTTGTTTCGATAGTATGAGTGAGTTGTATACCTGAAAATAGGTTATAGGGACTAAAAACATCTACGCATTTCAAGGCCATACACGCTTCAGAAAAATTGGTGTAAAAGGAATAAAATTGAACTTACAGCCTAAGTAAGCATTAAAAACGTTTTATAAATTTTAAAACTACATTAAGTTGAAAAATTTATCATAATACGTAGAGTTTGTAAGTGGTTTTTCTTGTATCCTTTTTCTTTTGTAAGAATTGCTTTTGGAATTATGCTGTACAGCTTTTATAAAATTTTGAAAAATGAACAGTTTTAGCTAAATACTAGTATTAATTATTAATTTATACTCACAGAATTAAATTTATTTAAAAACAATCAAATTTATGTACCTACTTTTTGTTGGAATTTTTGTAATGATATTTGGTTATTTCTGAAATATTGAATTAAAAGTAATGATTTGTAGAGCTAATAACCTTTGAATTTCTTTCAAAAAGGTTAATTTAATATGTTGAAATAAATATATTTGACATCAGTTTTACTTATTTAAGTGAACTTAAAATAAAAAATATGCTTAAAGTAATTATGCTTAGAGTAACATTACTTTTTAGCATCAATAGGAAAGTTTGGCGGTAGTAGTAGAAAAATAACAATAATAGTTATAAAAGATACTTGTGGTCATTAAAACTGAATTTTAAACATCTGTTAAGTTTTATTTTGATTCAAGTACTTTAGAAAAATATTTCTTTGAAATTTAAGACATAAAAAGTACATTGACTTTTGTTTTACAAGGAGTATTTATATATTCCTTTTATTTGTTGGAATTTTATTATTCACTCCCATAAAAGGTAAAAGAACATATTTTTTATTCGTTGAAGTGTAAGAAAGAACCACCACTTCATAAAAACCTTTCATTTTATGAGAAGATAATAAAAAAAACATAATTTCATCTACAGCTTTTATTGAACATGTCCACAAATGTTAATAATTTTGAAAAGAATTGCAAAGCAATATTCCAACTGATAAGTTCTATATCTCAATCCCTTCACGATGGTTTACAAGAAAGTATAAAAATGACATTGCACTTCGCTCTTGATTGATATTATTATTATTACTTTTGATGCAATTTCGTATAAATGATTCCAGTTTTCACACATTCTGGGTAATGACCGGTTGATCAAAGTTGTTTGAAGAAATTTCTCAGAATGGAAAATTGCCTTGGGGTGAAAAGTGAACGAACTTAGAAAGTTTGAATCTGGAATGGATTTTCAGAATATAATGATATGATACCTGCGGTTCCTTTTTATTGAGATTTTTCATAGCTAAGGGAGAGAGAAATGCATTTTTCATTCGAAGGTTGCAGTGTATTATCAAGAAGATTTAAAGAAATTTGTGGGGTGGGATCAGTCTTTAGAGTGTGGGCAATCACGTTGAATAAAATTTTGTTTGTTAAAAAAAAATTTTTCAATAGTTTATAGAACTCTGATACACATTTTTTTTTTCATTTTATTCGTTATTTATTTCTTTAAAGTTAAGAAGAAGCCTTATACTAACAAAATTAGGAAAATGAATTAAAAAATGTGAAATTTAAATGTTTTTTTAAAAGAGATAATTTTATTTTCTTCTCCCAATCTATCTGTTACATACCTAGTTATCCCACACAACCAGCTAAAATTTCATGAAGTTTATATTTTAAACTCTATATAGATGAAGAAATTCATCCTCTGGTGTATTTTTAACTAGATATAAGTATATTTTTCAAATTTATTTTAATGTATTTTCAACTAATTTATAACTTAATTTATTAATTATATTTTGTAACAATTTTGAATCTCTGACAATAAAAAGAAATCAAGTGCTATATGTTAATGGTTAGCCAGAAATTTACGGAAGTTAACTCAGACTTCAGTTCAGACTTTAGTATTTTTTTATTAATGTCTAATTCTATAAAGGCGGTACGATGGTGAACGGTCAATATCACAATTTAATTTTTTCCTTACTTTGAAAACACAGCGCATAAGAAAGTTTAGTATTATAAGCTTGACAGTAAAAATAACCCAATTCAATTTTCTTAGTTATTTTTTTAATTAACATTCAATAACATTTTCAAAAAAAAATGTTTGATTCCTCAAAATATGTGCACATTTAGTGATATTTAATGTAACCGATTCATGTATAAAGTTAATAATTTTGTTACTATTATGGGAACTACTTGTAGTGACTGCTAATAACCAGTGAAGAATTCTTACTACTATTTTAATATGAAATTTAAATGAGAGATTGTGAAAATAAACTGAGTTTTATAGTTCTTTCTTTTTATTGAGTAAGGCATTAAAGGCAATGCGGAGAGGGAAAGGATCTTGGCATCATCGCCCTTATGAGCAACCTTAAAAAGAACATTCCACACGATTTTCATTTCTCCACCACCCACAGACCCGTAAAACGAAATTATATTGTACTTTTCCTCTATTTAAGAAAAAACGGATCTTCGGTCTGTGGAAAACCTCCCTCCACATTCAAGACTTGCATTAAACATGAGCATAAAAATCCATCCATGGCTAGATAAATCAACGGAAAGCACCCCAGAAAATCGAAAGTGGACATGGAAAAGTGCACCAGAGTTGAATAGGACCCTCCATCGCACGGTCCGAAGGTCAAGAAGGGACAGGTTCAAGGTAGGCCTATGCAAATAACCCTTGCCCAACAAAGGAGCTTTCCGCTCGGCTTCACTGGAATCGTAACCCACTGCCAGCATCCCTTTGTCTCTAGTCACAAATTGTCCCCTGACACGCGGGACATTGTCCCCCTCAGTTAGTCCGACATTTTGTCCCCAACGGACTACTCTCTTAATGACATTATAAGGGTTTTTGGAAATGTCTTGGGCAAGAGTACCTAATTAGGGTTCTACAATTACACTTTCGTTTTCTAATGACTGGGAGGCTCTGCCTTGCCCGATAGATGGGCGAAGGGAATTTTGACGAAATTTCTAAGAAGAATAACCATTGATAATCGCTTGTTATTAGGGAAGGATGTCGTGTGATTAGCCTATTGGGATGTCCGTAGACCATTTACTGCTTTCTAATTTATTTTTTCAACATTAGTGGCTTATGTTTTATGTCGAATGAATTTATTATGCTTTGTGTTATGGGACAGTTTTAGTAAATGCTTTCATAGAACTCCTTCATTATACATCTTTCTAATCCTTACTTTTTAAAGAAGATATTTGAAATATTATGAAACCCCCTGCTCAGCTATTTACATTTTTGAATGTGTGTTCACAATCTTCACAGAGGGAGTACTATCAGGATTAGTGTACTCTTGTCTGCATGGTGTATTTAAAAAGATTCTCTTGAGATACAATCATTAAAAAACAGTTTTAAGTTATTTATTATAGGGGATTGTATGATAATTCTATGTATGCTATAAAGTAGCTTAACTTGGTAGCTCATATTTTAGACTTAGAGCAATTATTCACATAATTACCAAAGTTCTCAAGAATTATTTTGCTTGATTCCTAAATCAGTGTTTAAAACTACGAATACAATTTTTCAACATACTTGTACCTTAATCAACCATTAAAAATTATCTTTTTTGAAAATTAAAATTACCCTACTTTTGATTCCTTACTAAATGATAGTGGGTTTTTTTTGGCTAGAGCACTCTCTTTTAAAAATTAAAAGATTCTTTGATCAAATAACTGCGATATACCCTGTGTAAAATCTACTACACCTGCTGTGTAAAATCTGCTGAAAACTTCGTTAACATAATAAAAATGTATTGAAAGAGTTTAGATAAAATTTTACAATTTTTAGTGTAATAAACTTTTTATCCTGTTTAAACCGGTAATTATAAATTAAAATTAATATTAGAAAAGTTCTATTCTTTCTTTGTAACGATGGAATGTTTTAGTAAGTGACAAATTAATTAAAAAAATGAATTAATGTAAAACGATACTAAAATTTAATTTTCTTAATAGGAAATTAAAATGCATCAGGTTTTTTCTTAATTTGCAAATATTTCCTCGAATCAAAGAGGAACTAATAAACAAATTAGCTGTGTCTATTGCCCCGTGAAGAGTGTACCTTCACTGTAGAAAGTAATGCTTTATGAATATTCATGTCAAAAAATAAAAAAAATTCAAATTTGTATCACTTTTCAGATCAATTTACAGCTGATTGCACTTCTGATGTAAGCAATATGTCTGGAACATTCATTTCCACTTAACTAAGTAATGCAAATGAAATTTTCTAATTTCTTACAAATATTCCTTTTTTTCGCGTAGGCTATACAAAATGATTGATGAATAACTCAAAGAAATCGCTTATCAGAAATTTTTCTATGAATTTCGAAAACTACAGATGGAAAAAATGAGGTCACATTCTCCTAGATTTGAGATATTAATAGTGATACCAAATACCATTTATGTGAGCCTAATACATCCTTGGTTATAAACGTGGTTACTCGTTTTGCCAGTTTAGCATTTTTAATAAAAAGTTCTGATGGTGTGTGTAATTTAATTAAACATTTTACTGTTGAAAACTAATTGCAAGTAATCTAATGAAACCTATTTATAAGAATGTTTTTAAACTAACTGTATAATGACACAGAAAAACACTTGTGAAAGACTGTACATTCTTGGGAATGTGGAAAAGGTTTTAGAAATTAAGACAGGATATTTTGAAATGATTTTATATCTACGATAAATACATAATTTTATTTCTATACATATTATTTCAGACTCTCCTGATTATTGACATAGTATTTTATTTTTTTCGACCATGGAATGTAAAACCAAGTTCCAAAACATGACCAGAGTATACCTTATAATAAATACTTTAATTGTGCAACTAAATTAGTAAAAATCTTAGCGCCATCATCGCCAAAATCTTTTCTTTTACGCAATTTATATTTTAATAATATAAATAAAAGGGGCTTGTCACCTTTGTACAATTTAGGTAGGTAATTTTACTTTCTTTCAATAATTTTCCCTTGAGTTAGGTTAAAACATGTTATTGATTTTGTACTACGATAATTATTTTAATTTCTCAGTATGTATTAGGTATTACTAAAAATGAACTATTGATTCAAAACTATTGATGAATATTTTATACATAAAATATAGGAATTTGTCTTATATAATACTTAACTTTAAGTTTCATAAATACTTTATTCCAAATTCACTTTTAAAACAAATGCACAAAATTTAGAAGAAACTTAATAATTTTATAGTTTTGTAATAACTATTAGTTATTTTTATATCCTGATTTAAATTACAGTTAAACACATCACAGTAGCGTACACAGATGTTAAACATTAGTTGAGTTTTAAAGATATCTGTGTAATTCTGATTCTATCTGATCCCAAAATTATATTGCTGGCCAGACTAGTTCCTAACCTAACTTATCAAAGCAAAACATTAAGCAGACAACACTCAAGATACTTTATCGTTCTTCAGGATCAAAATCATCCCTGCAGGGAACGGTTTGAAAGATTATCCTTTAAGTCAATACCCCATCTCTCCTTAAAAAAAGCAAACCATTGAGTTGACTCGGCCAAACTCTCTAAATAAAAAATAACCTCGTCCACCATTTTTCCAAATGGAAGCAAACGTGTTCACCAAGTCCGAAAACGAGAACAAGAATTACGGTAGCGGACGTGATCAGTTTTTCATTAAGTGCTTTGCTGCAGTGGCTAAAAGAAAAAGCGTTCGAGCTCTTATTATTTTTTCAGTTAGTCCCACCTCGCTTTGTCTAAAGCCCGCAGGTTTCGCCTGAAGTAACACAAACATCCGTGGTGCGGAGGCTTTTGGAAAACACTTGCCTCTTTCTTGAAGGAGAAAAAGAACAATGTAAGAAATGTGTGTGTTTGCTTACTCTAAATTCTTTTAACTTTGTAGTTTGACGTTTAAATAAATAGATGGAATAAATATTATGTCTGGAATTATGATATAAAAATTCAATTCACTTTTACATAAGAACCTCACGTTAAATTAGTGCATTGTCATCTTTCTCTTTAGTGCAAGTTAAGTTTATAGTAAACACCGTTAGAAATTAAATAAATATTCCTTTAGAGAAATCTCCTAAATCATTCAAAAGTACGTTCCTTAATTCATATTTACAACTAATTTTGAAATATTTTTCGATTATTTATCTTTATCCATACTCTTTTATAAAGAGCATTTGATTTAAAGACTAAATAAACATCATAACTTAAAATTCAAAAAGTTTTATTATGTTTGATGATTAGTTTATGTATGATGTTTCCTGAATCTTAGTTTATACGTAGGTATAATATTTACTTTAAAAGTTAATTTGAAATGTTAAGCATTCTTTATTGACGATTTTATCTACAATTGAGAATTATTTAAAATGATGAATTTGTTCATACTTAAATAAGCCAAGCCTTGAGAGTCTTTGAAAAATATTAACCGATATTTTTGGGGCGATTAAGTCTCGAAAGTTCGACCAATAAGATAAAACATAGGTACCACTCATACTATTATATTTTTTATATATTCTTAGTCAAACGTCTTTTTCACCTTGATCTCATCTGCAAGCATTCCATGTTATTTTTTCAGTCTTCCACATTTGATTTGTTTTCAAAGTCATAGGAATGCTCAGCACGGCTGATGGGACCAAGAAAAATAATATTAATCTCTTGCCATCAGAAAAGCGAGTGGTTCATATTCTCTTGAGAAGATAGAGAAAAACCACGCCTCCTATGGTTCACAGAACAGAATATTCTCACGCATTTGCTCAGTTTGTCTTGAATTATTAAAATCTCTAGAGGCAAAAGAAGATAAGTTTTGTTATATTTTTTCGAGAAAGGGTGATAACTTACGGTAGCTTCTTGCAGAAACGTGTTGGGCAAGATGTTTTGTCGTTGCCAGACACATAAATTGAAAATGAATCTTTTATTTATTTAAATTACTTTCTGAGAAAATGGTTGAGTAAAATTTGATTGTTTGATCAACTTTTGTTTCGTTCGGTTTCAAAATGTTCGTTTTTATGCCGATTTAGTTTTTGCTGTCAAAGTTGATTTATTTCCAGTTTTAAATCAAACCACACAATAGAACTTTAGAAAACAATTATGAGAACTTTGTTCAGTTTTTATTCTTTAACAGGTTACATACAAAAAAGTAATTTATAGCCTTTTTTGAACTTGAAAGTTCATTCCCAAAATATTTACTTGTGTATGAAAAAACTATTTCGCCTTTTTTATTACAACAAATATAAATTGAATTTATAATGCAGCTATTTTACTTGAAAGTAATCTAATTGATTAGAGAGTTTAGGATAAAATTGTAAAACAAAGAGTTACTAATTTGGATTTTGTATGGAAAAGCTCTTTTAAGTAAATTTATTTTTAATTTACAAGAACCACCTATGAAATTAATGCATGAAATTTAGAATAAACATGTGAATCAACGATTTTTCTGGATAGAAATTTTAATGAGAAAAAAGCTAGACAAAATACATTCCAATTAAAAAGTCTTTATGGGAGAGTGCCTTGAAGATTCAAAATTTTCATTTTCATTTCTCAAAATTCTCTTTTGAATCCATTCAATGTAATTTTCACCACTCCGATGTATCAGAAAACATAGTTTATGCAATGTAATAAATTGAGCGCATGAAAAATAATTAACAAAGATTTCTACAAAACGTCAATTTAGTTCCCCTTCATAAAACTTGTGAAATCCTTTTGAAACAGTACTTCTTTCCATTAAACAACCTGTTTTTCTCTCTTTCCTTTGAATTCTTTGAGCACTTCCAACCATAGCAGAAGCCTAATACAATCTTCAAATCAGAACCATTGATCAACGTCAAGTAAAAGAAAGTTTAAGTACCTCTTTCGAGTACCATTCCAAAAAAGAATGGGTCGCGTCATGTCATCAGAAATTCCAATGAGCCATGGAACAGGTTCTAATTCATCGTTTTCAGCAGTCATTTCCAAAATTGAAAATGCCGTCTGGTTTGTTATGCATTAATTAATTTTTTTAGTAAGATGTTTTTAATGCTTATATTAATGTGGGATTAACCTTCCACGGTTTTTTTTGGATTATCTTAACTAGACCTAAAAGAAAAATTATCATACCTTTTAAGGATAATTTACTAGCATCTTATTTTAGTTTCTCTCATAATCCATTAATTTCATAGAAAATAAAATCGTCTTTTACTTTACTTGTTTTTGTTTCAATCTATATCTAATCGTTATTTACACCATTGAGTTAATTTTATTTTATAGTATGAACTCCTTTTTAAAAACTCGACTGTAATAATTTTTCAATTACTACAGTTAGAACCTTAATTTTGTTAATCACATCCTTACTATAACTAAAAAAATGTAAGTAGTTTGAGTAAGTCCACTGTTTAAAAATAAATGAGGTTCACATAATTGGTTTGTAAAATTTCATAGACAATGCCCTCGAAAATGAGTGTGATATAATTTTAAATTGTTACTATGTTCAGTTTAAACTCTGTTGATGAATTCGTGGACAGGATAGGCTATATACAACCTAACTTCAGTGATATGGTTGATAGGTTGTATGGTTTATGAGTAAAATATATAAACTTGTATCAGATTTCTTATAAGATATTTAAATCAATACTCAAACATTGGTTATCTTCATGAAAATTCTATATTCTCTAAGAAGAAAGTAAAGATTTTATCCTTCAAATCCTTAAGCTATCTTTTTCTCCTTCTAACAATGTATTGTAATGTTTGCATTGCCAAAGGATTAGAAAGCAATCCTTTCAAATGATCCTAAAAGGAAGTTCTGAATAAGGGAAACAACAATCTCTTGAAATTTGTTTAATAAAATGCTTCAGTATGAAGAACACATTTTCATTATTTATTTTCGTTTTTCAGTGAATCAGATCTTCTCCCCATTTCCATTTCTACTTAAATTTCACATTCCGTGTTTGCTTGTTTAGTATGCATCCTATTCTATAGTTTTCTCTTTCAATTAGATACGGTTCGTTAAATTCCAACCGACCTTTTCGAAGAATCAATGTTTGTGTGTGACCAACACTCATTATACTTCTTTTGCGATATCAGTGGTGTAGCCACACCTAAGTCCTCTCTACCAATCCTAAGAAATCTTCTTATTCCTTTTTAACTTTTTTAAGTCTTGGCCGTTCCAAATTTTATATAGGATTCAATGGCAATCTTGGGTAGTCTAAAATTATAAAGGAAACATCAATAAATCCATAACGAGAATAATAATTTAAAAATGTATCACACTTAGTTATGTTTATTTACCTAATTCTAATTCGAGTTAATTTTTGTGTAATCTGTATTTTTATATTATATCATTAGATTAACTCCACAAAAAAATTTTGCTTATTCTTTTTTCCATTGAATTAAACAAGAAATATACAATAGTATACAATGTTATATAGTGGAGTCGCTTGTGTCAAAAACCAATGGTGTAAAAAAAACTTTTGGCAGAAGCTTAGTGAGTGGTATCATTCGATTCGTAATGACGTCTACATTAACGTGGTACCGGGTGTTTTTTCCGAATTCCGTGCAGGGGGTTTCTATGACGTCATGAATGCAAGATGGCCGCCGCAGGAAAAAAGCTGTAAATGGCGATCTAGCAATGTTATCGGAACTATTTTTGGACAAATAGCTCAGAAATATATATATTTATCGAATAGCTACAAAAATAAGCATCTAAATCGGTTAAAAATTACGTTTATGACGTCATAACCAAAAAATGGCTATTTTCACCAAAAATACAGTATTTTGTCATGTAATACTTTAAATAGATGCTAATTTCAAAGTGAATGTAATGAAAATATGTTCATAATAAAAAAACCAACAATGAAAATTTCATTGATGGTCACAAAAGGCGGATATGACGTCAGAAATCCAAAATGGCTGTCACATAGAATAAAATTTTTTATTTTTTTATTCAAAATTTTTTTAATTGGGAATTATTACACTTATATGAATGTAATAAAGGTATTTTGAGGATAAAATTTAACAAAACATTTTAAAATTCCTGAAAAAAGCATCGAAATATTAGGTGTGAAAGACAGAACTACAGTATTTTGTCATGTAATACCTTAAATAGATGCTATTTTCAACGTTAATGTAAAGAAAATATGTTCATAATTAAAATGCCAGCAATGGAAATTTCATTCTTTGTCACACAAGGCGGATATGGCGTCAGAAATCCAAGATGGCTGGCATGTGAAATGAATTTCTTAAGTTTTTCACTCCAAAATTTTTTATTTGGGAATTATTATTCTTTTATTAATGTTGTAATAAAGTCATTTTAAGGATAAAATAATTCCCAATTAAAAAATTTTGGAGTAAAAAACTAAAGAAATTCATTTCACATGCCAGCCATCTTGGATTTCTGACGCCATATCCGCCTTGTGTGACAAAGAATGAAATTTCCATTGCTGGCATTTTAATTATGAACATATTTTCTTTACATTAACGTTGAAAATAGCATCTATTTAAGGTATTACATGACAAAATACTGTAGTTCTGTCTTTCACACCTAATATTTCGATGCTTTTTTCAGGAATTTTAAAATGTTTTGTTAAATTTTATCCTCAAAATACCTTTATTACATTCATATAAGTGTAATAATTCCCAATTAAAAAAATTTTGAATAAAAAAATAAAAAATTTTATTCTATGTGACAGCCATTTTGGATTTCTGACGTCATATCCGCCTTTTGTGACCATCAATGAAATTTTCATTGTTGGTTTTTTTATTATGAACATATTTTCATTACATTCACGTTGAAAATAGCATCTATTTAAAGTATTACATGACAAAATACTGTATTTTTGGAGAAAATAGCCATTTTTTGGTTATGACGTCATAAACGTAATTTTTAACCGATTTAGATGCTTATTTTTGTAGCTATTCGATAAAAATATATATTTCTGAGCTTTTTGTCCAAAAATAGTTCCGATAACATTGCTAGATCGCCATTTACAGCTTTTTTCCTGCGGCGGCCATCTTGCATTCATGACGTCATAGAAACCCCCTGCACGGATTTCGGAAAAAACACCCGGTACCACGTTAATGTCGACGTCATTACGAATCGAATGATACCACTCACTAAGCTTCTGCCAAAAGTTTTTCGAAAAATGACATAAGCGACCCCACTAATAGTTACTTTGAAGCTCCAGGTCCATTTAGGGAATAAAATTAAAGCAAAAAATTATAAAGAATAAATAATTAAACATAAATTAAATGACATGTTAAATTAAGTAGTACAAAAATAAATAGAGAGACACATCAAATACAAAATAAATTAATTATCGATATCATCAACGGAGAAACAAAATTATTTAAGTTTCTTTTGAAATGCTTAGGTTTGGAGTTTTTATATATATCTTGAATTTGGATGGAATATTTCGAATATTGATTATTTATTAAAACACTTCGGAGCTATGTAGTCCAGTCAAATTGTACTCAAATAAGGTCATTTTGGGAAAAACTTGGGGTAGAAGATATTTTTCGCTATATGTATGTATTTTGGGGTGCTGAATCCGAATCTGAGGTTTGCCAACAAAATTTCGTGACGGAACATTGTGAAAATTCGAAAAAATGGCAAAAATTCGCCCCATTTTTTTCGTTTTCTGCCCCTAGAACATTACCTTTGCGCTTCTGAGCTAAACAGTCAATACAAAAAATAAAGAACACTAACCAAGCTACAAAAAAGTCAATTGAAACTTTTCTCTCAGACGTGTAGTTTCGCCGATAGAGCGCGTTGAAAAAGGGGCTATTTTCGTTCGATTGGTAGGAAATCCAAAAAATGTCACTCGTATCACCGAAAAGTGGCCTGTTTTGAAACAGGATACTATTAGAACTACTTTAATAATATTCTTCATCAAATCAACCATCTAAAAACTCCAATGATGATTAACTAAATGCATTTTCGTTCCGAGATTTCTCTTACGAACGAAAGTTCCATAGGAGATTATGGTATTTCGATAACTATGTTGCTTCTTCGAGATTACATACAAAAGTGTTCTTTTGACTGTTTTATAAGTTTTTGGGGGTGCTGAATCCGAATCTGACGTTTGCCAACAAAATTTCGTGATGGAACATTGTGAAAATTCGAAAAAATGGCAAAAATTCGCCCCTTTTTTTCGTTTTCTGCCCCTAGAACGTAACCTTTGCTCTTGTGAGAAAAACAGTCAATACAAAAATAAAGAACACAAACCAAGCAACAAAAAGGGCAATTGAAACTTTTCTCTCAGATGAAGGGTTTAGACGCTAGAGAACACTTATTATTGGGACGTTTTTGTTCGATTGGCGGGAAAATCCAAAAAATGTCACTCGTATCACCGAAAAGTGGCCTGTTTTGAAACAGGATACTATTAGAACTACTTTAATAATATTCTGAGTACATGCAATTAATATTCTTCATACACCAATGATAATTAATTAAATGCAAGATTAATTAATGTTGAGCTAAACGACAAAAATTTACGTAGACTCAACGATAAAATACGAGCCATATCAAGAAATGGATATTTTTACAATATGCTCATTGTTAAGGACTTTATCCAAATGATATGTAATGTAAATAATGAAAATAGGTACATAAATTGAATGTTACGTAACTTTTGGAATAACTAATTGTACTTCACGTACCAATTTATGTAACGTAAGTACAGATTATATGAAGCCAACATTTCTAGGAGAAACTGATTAGTATAACACTAATTGAGTTATAACACAACACTACTTACTACAGCCTATTAAAGTGTACCTTTAGTTGTTTTAAGTAAAAAAAAAAACATTCTTAATTGTTTATAGGACCCTGGAAGGTAAGAAAAGTGCATGGATGTAAGTTATTTAATCACTTGGACATAAATTTTCACTTTTAAGCAGATGCTTTTCTAAAACGTTTCTTCAGATAAAACTTTTTTCTGGATTTATTGAAATTAGCGTAAAATAGCTCAACATTAATTAATCGTGTATTTTACTAATTATCATTGGTGTATGAAGAAGATTAATTGCATGTACTTAGCATATTATTAAAGTAGTTCTAATAGTATCCTGTTTCAAAACAAGCCACTTTTCGGTGATGCGAGTGACATTTTTTGGATTTTCCCGCCAATCGAACAAAAACGTCCCAATAATAAATGTTCTCTAGCGTCTAAACCCTTCATCTGAGAGAAAAGTTTCAATTGCTCTTTTTGTTGCTTGGTTTGTGTTCTTTATTTTTGTATTGACTGTTTTTCTCACAAGAGCAAAGGTTACGTTCTAGGGGCAGAAAACGAAAAAAAGGGGCGAATTTTTGCCATTTTTTCGAATTTTCACAATGTTCTGTCACGAAATTTTGTTGGCAAACGTCAGATTCGGATTCAGCACCCCCAAAAACTTATAAAACAGTCAAAAGAACACTTTTGTATGTAATCTCGAAGAAGCAACATAGTTATCGAAATACTATAATCTCCTATGGAACTTTCGTTCGTAAGAGAAATCTCGGAACGAAAATGCATTTAGTTAATCATCATTGGAGTTTTTAGATGGTTGATTTGATGAAGAATATTATTAAAGTAGTTCTAATAGTATCCTGTTTCAAAACAGGCCACTTTTCGGTGATACGAGTGACATTTTTGGGATTTCCTACCAATCGAACGAAAATAGCCCCTTTTTCAACGCTCTCTATTGGCGAAACTACGCGTCTGCGAGAAAAGTTTCAATTGACTTTTTTGTAGCTTGGTTAGTGTTCTTTATTTTTTGTATTGACTGTTTAGCTCAGAAGCGCAAAGGTAATGTTCTAGGGGCAGAAAACGAAAAAAAGGGGCGAATATTTGCCATTTTTTCGAATTTTCACAATGTTCCGTCACGAAATTTTGTTGGCAAACCTCAGATTCGGATTCAGCACCCCAAAATACATACAAATAGCGAAAAATATCTTCTACCCCAAGTTTTTCCCAAAATAAATACTATTTGACTGGACTAATGTAACAAAAATCTTTACAGAATATTGATTTTTAGGTTTAGGAACAAAATAAATTACGTTAGACCTTTGTGACATGACATATACATCAATCACTTCATAAAAAATAACTAACTGGAAGAATAAAAATATTTTAAAAGATTTATATTTTATTTTTGAGCAAGCAATTAAAATTAGAAAAAAAGTAAAAGTAGAAATTGTCACTTATATTATGAAGTTTTCCCTTAAGTTTGGTACTATCAACTATTTAAATTTTAATTGCTTACATTGTTTAATTTTAATTTAATTTTTAGTAGTATTCATTAATTTTAAGTATAACTTATTTAAATGTTAATAACCTAAAGATGACTTGAAAACCCTAACTCTCTATTTATTCTGTCTCAGTATAAATGAATATTTCAATTTTAAAAAATATCTTACCATAGTACTTAGCTGCGAAGTAGGTAAAATATAGTTATTTTTACCTCAAGAAGAATTAGAGATATCATGTAATACATGATATGACATTTAATAAATGCAAAATCTTTCAGTAATTTTGAAAATCTATTTGCGAGTTATTTTAGGTAAAGTACGTTTAAAATGTTTTTTATTTATGAAACAGCTTTGACTTTCAAAGGAATTTATTGACTTACGAACGGACTCTTTTAATGAGAATCTTTTCAAAACTGGTTTTATTATTGGCCCAACATTCTGAACCACTTTTTTCAACTATTGTAAGATAATTAATTACATTTCCTTTACATATTTTCCATGAACAAATATTTGCCCATTTCCAATTACTCTTTATGAAATCGCAAACAGCTACTTTTTAAAGGCTTGAAAACCTAACAAGCAAAGTATTAAGCTTACAAAACAACTTTTACCAACGAAGTGACATATTATAAGCATTCAACAAAATCTAGAAATTATTAAAACTGTTGCTAGTTAATTAGAGTCAAAAGTTAACAAACCACGTCTCGTTTAAATTAATTGAGGAAATTTGTATCGAAGATAATCCTCCTCATGATAATAAACATCCTCATGAATGAATGAGTTTAATAGGCTAAATAAGTAGATAAAGCAAAATAATATATTCAATCTAAATCCTAAATGCTTTCTTAATGATATTCTTACATCCTATAAACAAGAAAAATAAAAACTAACTATGTTTTAAGATGATTATAACTTTGAAAATAGTACTTTTTCAATATAAAATACCTTTAATAAATTTCCAATAATATTTTCTAATTAGAGAGCACTTGGAATGCAATAGAGGATGATATGCTATTCGATCCAGATTTAATATATTGTTAAATTAAATGGGATTTAAAGGACATATTTAAGTATTTTCTCTTTGTATTCTTGGTTGTTTTTTAAAATTTCTGCTATTTTTCTAATGAAAATAACTTTGATACTGCATACTTAAAAAAAGATTAATTTTAAAAATGAGAAAAATATGAAACTTTATAAAGTAGTTTCTTATAATTATGTATTTTTGATCTTTATTGTTTTTATGAAACTGAAATAATCTTATTATTTCATTTCATGAATGTAAAATATTTCTGAAATAGATATACGTACCTCTCAATGAATATTATATTATTTATATGAAAATAAATTAAATGTAAGTTTTCTAGTACATTTAGAAAAAATTCGCTTAAAACATCCCACACAAGATACTTCTTTTCCTATTGTATTTCAACTCCAGATATAAAGTGATTTATTCATTGATAAATAGCAAATCCCTAGATTAATTATTATTTTATACAATGTAAAAAATACTCTTACTTCAGGTTCCTTGGGTTGAACATTTCATCTTAAACAACCATGGTTTTTTTATTCAAAATATATGTAGTGTGGTTTATATTAAGAAAATTCAATAAATGTGTTTGTTTTGTGACATTTTTATACTTTTAAAGTACTTTATTTTTATATTTGAATACTAAAATAACATAATTTGTGTTATGTTTATAGTAGATAGTATTAAGTATATTAAAATAAACTAAAGGTTCATAAACCCTTTAACTTCTGTGATTTCTTTTGATGAAACTACTGTGAAAAAGGTAATGGACAATAGTGGTAATGTATTTTTATTTTCATTGAATCATTCATTTATAAAGTTGATTTTTACGAATTCTTATTTTTGAAAAATAAATGAGCTACCTCACTTCATTTCTTTAAATTATGCATTTGCAATATAATAAGAAACACTTATGACACATATTTTTCCCCTATGGGAGAACAACACCCTTTTGAAAAATGTCGGATTCAAACTTCTTATGTAATTTTTGAACTGGTAATCCTTTTTGGGTAAATTATGTGATCCGTCCTCAATCTATTTCTGTCTGCACTATTTACCGGTTCTACAACAAGGATATCACCTATTCCCCTTCAACCTAGAATTATTCTTTTTGCTTACTTTACGAGATGGATCATAAGGTTACGAAGGCTGATATTCATCTCTTTAGATATTCCAAGCAGATTTCTTAGCCCGTTAGTTTCTTTTAACTAACTGTAGCTGTTAACTGTAGCTGTAACTGTTAGCTGTAGAACTTCAAATAGATGGGGTATGTTTTGATGGCTCGTTTGACTAGTATGATAAATTTAAACACGATTTTCAATAAACTAATTAATTAATTTAAGTACCCAACATTGCAAAATATGCACATTCTTAGTTAATAATTTGAACAGCCTATATTTTTTAACAAAAAAGTATAACATACGGGAACTAAACTACTACTACTTTCAAACTTTCTAGTTACTAAACTAGCTATTTTAAACTTAAAATGTGTACTGGATAGTGTGATTTTTGCATAAAATATACAGTGTACTCGAAAGTTGTGATTAAAAATGTTATCGAAATTAAATAAATCCCTTCATCATCATCACTGGCTCTACAGCCCAAGGTGGGCCTTGGCCTTCTCTAGAAGCTTTTTCCAGGCTGGTCTTCTCCTTCCTTAACATAAAAAATGAAAGACGATAAATAGTAAAATTGGATAAACATTTAGTTGATCCTCTTTCATTTAACATAGCTTCTGCCTGCATAAAAATATTTGTTCTTTTGAATTACATTCTTAAACTACCTTATTCGAATAAAATCTACTTTCCTAAAGTTGATATCACCCTTTTCCAATAGACGACATTAGTGTGACGTCACTTGCTTGTTTGGAAACGTTGATTCTATCCGTGATTGGTTCCGTGATTGGAGGTAAATCCGTACGGAACCAATCACGGATGGAATCTACGTTTCCAAGCAAGCAAGTGACGTTATGACTAATGTCGTCTATTACTTCTCACATAAAAATTTTTCTTATACGTACCGTTTAGTGTCATTGCACTGATCTCGTTAGATTTGAAATCATACATCTGGACTTGCGTGACTTCTACATCCTGAAGACAAGAGAATATCTCATTTTTATGTAATAAGCTGCGTGATTGTAGACTTTCTTCCTACTAGCCTTCTAAGTGACTTAATCACTGTAGTTAACTTTGCTGGATATTCATGTAAATATCGTAAACGTTTTGCAAAGAAATCCATATTACCTACTAACATTCAAAAGTAAATAGCCCTTAATAGCCTAATTCCTATTAAAGCTTTATGTATAAAAATACTTAATAACATTCAAATTTCTCAAATGAATTATATAGGCAGTAATCCAAATAAATAAGTAGATTTAGCCAAATTGGGAAAAATATTAAAATGTTTATTTTTATTTATTTTTGACTAACAAAGAAATCCAATGAGGGGTTATTTAATCAGTGTTAAAATTCTAGTTGAGCATTTAAATACAGCTATTGGTACTTAGAAAATACAATAAGCATTTAATTTGGTATTAGATTTTTGGGTGATAAAGACTAAAACCTTCTGCTTGTATTTAACTGAATGCAGTTTTAAGCATTATTTTTAAACAATTCATTAAAAGATTCGTTTATAAACATCAGTATTTTATTCATGCAAGTTTGAAATGTATTATAGCTATACTAATTCAGATTAAGTATATTAGAATTATGTATAGTATAGTATAGTATAAAATTATGTTAATAATGTTTAACTTCTCAATTTTTATTAAGTAACCTTAAATTTTCATGAAATTTTCAAATCTAACGATGGTTCCATGAATAAAAAACTTCAAAGAAAGTAATTAACATTTAATATCTATACTTTTTTAATTAATTTAATTAATAAAAATTTCCTAACCCTCTCTTGTATAAGTAAAACATGAAATTTAATTCTTTTATATAATTGAACTACGTTTTTCCATGAAATAATTTTATATTTTCATTTTATGTTCATAAAATTGATAATTACTCTAGTTATTTCATAGAGGAAAAGTATTATAGTTACTATTTTTGGTTCTTTCTAAAAATGTTTTCTTGTATTTTTAATAGTTTAAAAATATTCAGTCATTTAAATTTGTTACATAACTGTCATGTAAGTTTCTAGTAGATGTTAATCCTGAACACAGATGAAATATTTCTCAATACAAATATTTTATAGCATACATATTTCTTCTTAATCAAGTAAATTATAATACATTTTAGTTATATTTTACTATAAGGCCTTGTAAGATTGAGAAAACAATTGGTGACAAAAATAAATATTATGTAGTTATAGTAGTAGGCTTTATTTAAAATAGATAACGTCTTGTTAGAATTTTAGGAAGTTCTGTATTTCACGTAGTATCTAAGCAGTTTCTAAACCATTTTGAATGACACATTATACTCAGATAAGTTTGTCACTGGGTACATTTTAGGTGGGTTATGTTAGTAATATTGTTGGAAAATAGCCTAAAGATTACAGACACAGCCTTTTATATTCAAGCCGAAAAAAATCTTAGTATATATGGTCTTGTTAGACTCTATTAGAGAAGAAACAGAAGTTTCAGAATTCTGATTTATATAGAAATGAAACATCTGAAATCAAATCCGAGAGTTGATACTCAAAAGCGAAATATAACCCTCGAAATAACGCTCAGAACGGATTGAAGTCTTAAGTGTACTTCTGCTCTCCCCAAAAAAATGGTAATGAAAGTGTTGAGAGTTCTCCGTTGGTTGCTCAACCATGGAGAAGGGTTTTGAACTCGTCGCCAATGCATTCTCCCCCGATGCCATTCCGAGATAGCTAAAAACAGTGGCGTTAAATTGGAGATTCACGGTTACAGTCTCCGACGCCTCCTGCTTAAGTGACCAAACAAATCCTCTGTGGCACGAAACGGCAGGAAACGGACTATTTGCGTGCGGTCTGTTTGAACAGGGGGAGTTTGATGAAAAGCATTGTTATTTGGGGTCTCGAGTGCCTTATCTGGGAAGAATCTGGATGATTCAATTGAAATGACAGAGAGTGAAAGGTGTTCGTTCAAAAGAGGTGCACTTTTCACCCTGAGTGATATCTTTAAAAGGGAAATTGACGTTGTAAATGATAAATGGCTGATTATAAGTTCAAAAAAACCATGCATTAAATCTTTATTTATTTGCATTTCTCTGCCTTTTGTGACTCTTAGCTCAACTTATCACACTAAAAATAAGTATTGAAAAAATCATGCGGAAAAACCTTTAAAGTATTTTCAAATATAATTTTGTGAAGCTTAAAAAGTAGACAGTAAAATGTGTTACTAATTAAATTACCAATTTTAGTAATTTTCCCATTACAAAGTCAAATAACAAGATGTAAAAAAGTATAAGTATAGCAAATTAAACCCCAAAACTTACTTCTTTACTACTTTTACTTCTCAGCTGGAATTCTACACCCATGAATGAAATTTCAATATGGAATGCTTTGTTCGAATCGTTTCTATTTATAATTCAAATATAAATTCTAAGAAAACTATCAGGAAGGAATTCCACAGAAGATGCCTAAACAGAACCCTACGCACAATCCCTTCATGCTAAGGCAAGGCACACCTTAAGAGCCCATAAAAATATTCCAGAAAACCGCTGTCTTTTCATTCCATTCCAAGAAACCCGACATTCGTGGTGCATTTCTCACTGCAGAGGAATGTCGTCCTTTGGGCTAACTACTTCCTGACACGACATGGACTCTCTCTCCGTGCCACTGGGGCCACATGGAGTCGAAACAAAGGTGTCGTGAGACCGACTTGACGCGAGAAAAAGAAATCCTTCTAACCTTGACTCGGTTCTTCGTGTGAGTGAGAATTGTAAATTAACTAGATCGTTGGGTTTCATTTAGCATAGGTAAGAATCTGAGGTGCCATATTGAGTGGTGTGAAGGTCTTTATAGGCGTTATGTTGGCTAGATGTCCTCGAGACTTTTGGGGGAGAAACTTGGAGTGACAAAAATAAGTTTGGTTCCAGTTTGGTTCCGTATAAGGGAATATTTTTCAAGAATTTATTTTTAAAAACTAGTTGGGGTGTTGTTGCTTATTATACTGACTTATCTATGAGTACTTTTTCAAACCCTTTTCTTTCTTCGTCTCCATTCCTCCTATTTCTCCTATTCGTTTCCACCTCCTCCATTTCTCCTTCTCGCCTCATCTCTTTCTCACATTTACTATCTTTCATTACTTTATCCAAGATATAATGAGGTTTACAGGAGATAATCAAAGAACTTATGAATCACAATACTAGTGATTCGGTCCCAACAATGCAAACTGTAAACTCTTAAAAGAAAATAATTTTTTCCCTACTCACTCAACATACCCACCAAACTGCTACAGCAAAGCCTATACGAGCCATCCGCATCCCAATCCCGAGTTCGGCCGTTCACCCTGGGCAGGTGAGCGGCTGATGACATTCTGCGCGTAGCTTTGACACGCACTCGGCCCATTGCACGTCGCCCTGATTTACATTCGGCATCCACCCCCGGGGGCCTTCCGATGCTCCTTTCCGCCAAGCTCTCTCCTTTTGAAGTTCTTCGGGAGGGATGATGTCCTCTGGATTCGGATGACGTCAGGCATCGGGTACCCTTTGGGCCATTCGTGACTACTATGTTCGAAACGCATGCTGTAATATGGTTTTTGACTCGAATTGCCCTGAAGTGGAGGAAACAGCAGAGGTAACCATTGCTGCATACCAGAAATGTTACGTTGATGTTCATATATTTATCAATGTTTGTGCAAAGAAACTTGTTCGAAACAGAACAGCAAGGATTTTTTTCAAAAAAGAATTCTTCTACTTTATGCAAAAAAAAATTCATTTTTATTTTCTATATTAATTAAACACTTAAAAATGTTTGCAATAAAAGGAATTAAAACGGTCAGTGCTTAGTTACTATGTTGACCTATAAGATATTACGTTGTTACTGTTTGCATCATTATACAACTTCTTAATATACAATAATTAGGAATTATGGATGTATATGCAATTAAATTTGCCTTGTTTTTAATAGTTTTACACCCTTTATTTATCATGCAAGTAAATAACCTAAAATAAACGTATACAATGACAGGATAACATACATTTGCTTAAAAGTTATACTTACTACTTTTAATTAAGTTAAAGTAAGTTTAATTAAGTTAAATTTATTTAAGCAAAAAACTTATGAAATATAAAAAGGATTTGCCTAAGAATATTATTACTATCAATATCTAAGATATTTTGAAATCAAAATAACTCAAAGTTCATAAATTGGATAGTCATAAAATCTTTGTTTTTCTTAACAATACGCAATCAAACTCTCACAAGAAGTTTACTGACAAGATAATCAATCAAACCTAATACCAAGAAATTCACTAAACTTTCTTTTTTAATATCGATAATAACAAAGCATACAACACATGTAAAATATGACCTAACCTCTCAATACTAACATCAGTTGAATACTCATTAACTTTTTTCTATTCTAGCAAAACATCAGGATACTATCAACTAATTGATCGCAAATGTTCCAAAGCCTTTACAAAAGAGAAACATATGAGGGTTTCGTGTTACGTATTAGCAAAATCAGATCTTCATTGTTAACTATAACTCCTGTTCTTATCTTCGGGTTGTATGAGAAAAAAAATCTTCCCCATCAAGGGAATAAAACTGGATCCAGTATCTTTTTTAGGACGACTCTTTAACGGTTTAATTTACCGAGGTTTCCTCTTACAATAAGCAGACGAGTATCCTTAAGAACTTCTCAATAAGAATGCGGCTGGTTCTTTATTTTATCGTCTGATGGGGGAGGCGGTTTGGTAACAAGATTCGTGTGAGAAGAAAGAATGTGGGTCGCAAGACGACCTGGTGCACTTGTGTTCCTTCGTGTATAATGAGTAGAATATACATAACTATTCACTCCCTTGCTATCAAAAGTATCAAAAGATGGTATGATTGGATTAGTATACTCATTATCAGGTGATGATTTAAAAAGTCATTATAGTTAACTTGTTGAAAAAAGGCTGCAATTAAGATTAGATGGTTTAGTAACCTCTGTACTTATTTTAGAAGTTTGGGATATATAGGTACCTATAAAAAACTGAAAAATAATTAGACTCATAAATAGTCTCATAATAACATTAATTTGATTTCAATTATTTTTCATAGTAGTTATAAGGAACACTTTTGCGGAGAAAATTTTTGCTGCATTTAAATGTTGTACTTTCAAAGAAAAAATATTTTACTTATTCTTAAAATGTGTTGATACCATTTTTATGATATCAAGATAAAATTAAAAATTATTACTGATACTGGAAGCTCTCAATTTTTCTTGCTCATATAAATTTTGAACAGCAATAGCTACAAATTTTAAGAACTTTGTTAACTATATTAAATTCTAATATTCCTATATCCAGGAATTAAATTTTTATCATACAGTAAATAAGTAGACGACTAAACTAATTGGTGCTCTGAAAACTTGACTTTATAAGCTTCGTTTTTTCTGTTTCAAGTAAAAAAAATGTATAGTGTATCTCGTTGAGTGTATCTTAACTGTCCTGACCTCTATGGTCTCGACAAACAAAACCCAGTGTTCGTGGTATTTTTTTTTTATTAACAGGCATTTTATAGTCTTTTTAAAGTTTAGTTTATTTGCATGAAAAATTTCAGTTAATCAAGAAATTACCGACAAAAATTTGTACAAAACTAAATGTCAGAGTATGAAAAATAATACTACAACTTTTTTTATTTATGTAAACAACCCTTTGAAGAGATAGTACAACTATTAAAATGCCAAAATATGACTCTGTGAGGTAGAAAAGGAGGAGTGGGGGGTTTTGCTTTTTGCAGTTTTATATTCGGTTGTTAAAATACGCTTTACTTTCTTTTACAATAACGCTCTCACTTAAGACAGTCCTCCATGTTCTTTAATAAGAACGATCTACTCAGAAATGAGGTTCTCCACGAGGCGTCTGGAGTTCAAGCCGAAAATAAATTAATCCCAATCAGTCAAGAATCCTCATCGTGGCTTATGATTGAAGATCAACAAGATGTGCCTTATACGATCATTACCATCTTTTTTCATTTCTTTTTGCATATAAGTAGGTTAGTTTCTGAAGGGTTTTCGTCCCCATTTTTCTCTGGATCTGGTTTTCCCTTGGAAGAGAGTAGTTGAGATGATGATAAAAGGCAGAACCGGAAAGAAAAGCTGACCGTCAAAAAACGGATCTTTTCGGGTCAGAAGGAAAGAGGGGGAGTTGAGTGGTCAGCATCAGCCTTCAAATTCGGTGTGGCCTTTCCCTGAATCTGGAACGCCGGTTTTTGTTTTCATCTCATGGTTCCGATTGAAGTGGCGATGGTTTTAGTCAGTGCATGGTATCAGGTGCCTGAGGGTCGTGGTAGCCTGGTTCGTAGAGAGTCAACAATCTTAGAATTGAAAGGTGGTTGATTGCTGTGTCCTTGCAAGGCCGGAGAGTATTCTAATGACTGATAACGGTTTTTTCGCAATTACGTAATGAACGGCTAATTATTTTTCAGTGTAGTTATTAAATGAACTCATCTAATGATGAATTAAAATACGTAGTTCCACATAAAGATAAAATATTACTAATAGTTGTAAATTATTATTATAATGCAAGATTTATTTTCGTTTTCAGTGAACCTCGAAGGCTTCTGTTAGTTTTTAAAAATCACGATGAACAAAGATGTTTTAATTGAATTAATTAATTGAATTGGTATATTTTAAAAGAAATTTTTGGCTTAGTTTTAAGTTTAATTAAGAAAAATGTTTGTGAATAATACTTAATATTTTTTTACATTGGACACTATATTTTTAATCAGCACTAAAAACTAATGGTTCATAAACATGTATCTCAAATGAATTTCTCTTATATTATCTTTATATTTCTAAAAATAATAAAATAACCTTATACTATTACGACTATTAAAATCGGAATGATGTTTTTCTAGGATAAATAATATGATATCTTTTCTGCAATTGCATCACAAAGGAGAACAACTGAAGCATAGAAATTTATGTAAACCTTGAAAATATGCCCAGATAAAGAGTTTTTACTTTGAACCTATTCAAAACCTAACTTTACAACAAAAGAAATTCTAACCTCTTTAAGAGAATGCATAATTCAAATAACCTAAGTGTTGAATCTTTACAGAATCAATTAAACATGGTATGTGGTGGTAAACTTCCCTTAACAAATAAACATTAAAAGTTGTTTATTAGCAATCCAATTTCTCATTACTCAATGTTTTGGAAGAACAAATTTTAACGACTTCGAATCTCTATGCTTCAAACATTCTCCTTCTTAGGACGACATGAGATCATAAATAACTCGGGGTGTGGTGCCACTTGCGGGTTTTCCAAACTGTGGAGGTCGAAACCAATCAAAAATCGAACGTTTTGAAGCAGGTAGAAGAAAAAGGCTGAGCAAAACTGGTTGAAAGGAAAAGAGCTGATAAAAAAAAAACGCAAGAGGCAAAAGATGCTTAAATTTTTAGGCCAATCATTTCGTAAATCCTTTTAATGATGGATTGGATTAGAATTCCTGCCTGGATTTCTTAGAAATGTATTCGATAATTTTAAATAAAATCATAAGATTGGATGATGAAAATGATTAGGTGTAACTTATATAATGTTCAGAGAGCTTGGGGGACTAAACTTTTGTTTAACTTGTGAATATTGAAAATACAGCTTACTTTTCAATTTAAATCCATCATCCAAGATCGTTACTTAAAAAATCACTTCAAAATAAATTTCTCGCTTAACAAAAATATCACCTTAACATTTGTAAATTTGCAATGTCCTAAAGAATTAAGAAAGTAATAAAATTACAGGAACGATATTAGTTTTTGCATACTTTGGACATATTGGGCAAAATAATTGTCGATCCCTGCTTCATACCATAGATCTATCTCTAAAGGAATCGGTGATTCGAGCGACATTTCTTCAACAAAAAGGAATTAAACTACTTTGCCTTTTTTAAACTCCCGATCTGCAAGACTCTGAAACAAGGAGAGACAATACAGAACAGAAAAAACTAAAGGGTGTAGTGGAAACAAAATAAAAGTGAATTTAAAAGCTTTATAATTTAAATCAGTAAAATTTCTCAATAGTTTTAAGTTGGACCCCAATATCATTTGCATCGCAAAAGAAAAAATATGGGGTTAAAATTTTAGCTATTCCCCCAAAAATATTATAACAAAATTACATTAGATTACATTAGAAATATTTAAACAGTGGCTTCAGCCGAATTTTTATGATCCTCCAACATAACTGGAGATAAAACTGAGAAGCAATTAGTATTTGAAACCTCTGCCTCTGTATTATTTGTACTCTTTGATTCTTACATAAAGTATATACTTAAACTACCTACTACTTAATATTCAAATTTAAACGTTCTAGAAACCTCTTTATCCTATATTAAGTTCTATCTATGATTTCACTGTTCTTTCAGCTCCATCAGTTTTCAAATAGCCAGACGGCAATTGCCCAAGCACCTCCAAACACAATGGACTATAATAGAGTTCAGTCACCTATTGAACTATTAAAAAACAAGATTTAACTCTCTCAGAGAATTATTCTGTTCCCTTGAATTGAAACAAAGTCCCTTGGAGCTCAAGAAAAAGAACCAAATTGCCCTTTCAGTGTATAATCCCGACAACCTGCTATAAAGTCGCTCATCCATTGCATGCTATACCTTCAACCCTTTGCCACAGAGATCTGCTATCTTTCCACTCCCGAATGAAGTTATTGTACGCGTTTTGAATGACGGCGTAAGTGTGAATAACAATTAACTCACTTTTTTCGCTCAGAAGTGTCAAACGCATCCCACCCTCTAACACCCTCAAAAGATGTATCTTAAAGACTTTCGGCAGAGGAAGTCAAACAAAGGTGGCGTTTCCAGAGCAATCAACCTCCGCAACGGACTGCAGAATATCTCTCATTGTTTCTAACAATTAAAGGACATAATAAAAAAATGGGATGAATCTCGTTATACCCTGCATCCGGCTTACATACAGGGCCCTCGTAACCTCGTCCCTTCATAATTGTTCCTAGCGTTAAGACAATCGCTTGAAAAATTATCGTTCGGTTTTTCTTCTCTTGTTCGTTTGTAGAATAAGAAAGACATTTCTCTTCCTATGGACAGGAATCTTAAACCTTGGTAGTAAAAGGGGTTGAGAGAAGAAGAGTTGAAAAAAAAAAAGGATTTTGAGGCTCAACGCACCTATTTAGTTTCTTCGAGCTTCTTTATTGTTTCTGAAAGTGAGGCTGTAAAAGAATATGTTCTTAAGGTTGTCTGTTGTACTGCTAGTCTATTTACCGAAGCATTATATTCCATTAGTGTCTTTAATCTTACATTTGATTCATCAAGACTTTATTTGTAAAAACTGAATGGAACATCAAGGATCAAGGACGAATATTTCGCTTTGCATTCATGAACATCTTATAGATCAGGGGTCGGCTGTCGGCAAGTATTTTTACTCGGGGTCCAAATAATTTTGAAAAAATTTTTGGAGGTCCAGTGAAAAATATTTATTACCTTTCTTATCTACAGATACACATACTTCATGTAATTTGCAAACGCTACCTTATTAATTAATTATTTAAAACCTCTTGTTAACTACCGTTAAAACCGTTATACGTCTCATCAACACCATTTAAAATATCAAATTAATTATAAGGGGGCGTATAAAGTAGAAACGGCTCCCCTCACTAATGGAAAATTGGAGAGGCAAGAGGCAGACTACATTCGATGGATTTTAGATTCATACCAGAAGTTAAAATTCTACCAGGTTACAAAAAAAAGTTAAATCTTTTAAACAAGTTTCATTAATATGGTCAAACAACGTATAAATTATTAGTACTTGTAAATATTAATATGTTATTCATTCAAATTAAAAATTGCTGGCGGTCAAGGAAATAACTTCTCGCGGTCCGCGCCAGTGGCCGACCCTTGCTTTAGATCTTTAATTGAAACAATTTATTAAAACTTCTTTCATAGAAAATTTTGACATTATTCTACTAAAGTCAATATTCTTTATTTGTTGAGCCACTTAGTAAGGTATTAAAATTACTTTCCCTTTTTCTTATAAACTTTACTTTAACTATATTTTTAAAATGATATAACACATTGTTTTTTGTAATTACAATATTCCAACCATAGACATCATAGATACACAGTTTTTAGGATTGTTTTGCTACTATTTTGCTAGGAGAAGTATTTGAATAAAACATAGAGAGAGAGGAGGGTATTATGGAATACCCTTTATATCTTTAAGAATAACCCTCCTCATCTTAAAGAAAAGGCCACAAAATCGTTTTAAGTACATACTATAACTAATTATAATGAAGTGTCAATGGTGAAATAAAACATTATTTATTTTGTTGTTATAAAAAAGGGTACTACTTTAAAAAAAAAGTTACGAATGGAGGGTAATATGGAATAGTCGGGTAATATGGAATATTTGTTTACAACTTTTGAAAAACTGATTAGACTTCGGAGAACAGTTATTTTTTAACTATAAACACAATATTAATAAAATTACGTTCAAATAGTTTTGTTGTTGAGTCTATTTACAAAAGTCACAAACATAATCTTCTTTCTCTGCTCCAGTACAGTCAAGATCAGCCCATAGAGAACAGTTAATACATTGAATCCAAATTTCTCCTCGTTGATCTTTGGAGAATTTTCTATTACAAAAGATACAATCAGCATCTTTGTTTTCCGGTTCTTTATTTGATGGCATGAAGTCAATTTCAGATGATACATCAGAGTGGATCTAGTATTCCATAATACCTGACACGCCATCTTGGATTATGATCCATTATACTGTCGGATAAAACACTGATAGCTAAAAAACGACTACAGCATAAGAAATTATTATTCTTTTAGTGCACATTATGCTTAACAACAAAATTTAAATCTCATAATTACTGGTTGGTTAAAATGTTTGAACCTTTACCGGCAAAAACTTTTGAAAATCCCAAAACACACTTTGTTTTGCAGTGACTGTAACGACAACTACAAGGTGTTAAATCTTTATGCACTGCATCATTGGAGTCTTTCTTAAGTCTTTCATGGTATTCCCACGTGATAGCAATTCGGAAGAGGGCTGAAACTTCGGTATTCCATATTATCCGACTATTCCATAATACACTCCTCTCCTCTACTTCTCTAAAGATTACGCTGTTTTTAACCAACAAAAATTCACAATAAATCACTTATCTTTGTGCATATCTTGTGCATAAAATTCCATATTATGTAGTGTAGAACTTTTCATTTTTTTGGGGGGGGGCTTTAGCCCGAAACCCCCCCCCCCTCCACAGTGGCGGATCCAAGGGGGGGGCAACAGGCCTTTTGCCCCCCCTTGAGCTCAGGCACTTTTTAAAAAATTAAAGTAAAAAAAAGGGGAAAAAATTGTAAGTGGGAAGAGAAGATTAAAATATTGAACACTAAATAGGAAGCATGAAGATGTAAGTCAATATGGGAGGGCTGGCACTCTCAAGCGCAGACTCAGGGGGGGGCAACTGGTCAATGGGCTCAGCACCCCAATGGGCTCAGACTAGGTGTACCAAAACGAGTTAAAACCCTGTTTTTTGGGGTCAAATTTCCAAAATTTTCTGGGGGAGGAACCCTAGCCCACCTTTTGTATTTATATCATTATTATTTACAATTTTTATATGAAGTTCTTCACGATGCAAATACTATCTAAAAACGTAAATAAAAGCTTTATTGAACCCATTAGGGGCCATTCATAAAGGACATCACGCTCGGAGGGGGGGAGATATTCAATTTGTGACAGTTTGTGACAAAAGGGAGGAGGGGCAAAAGTTATGACATCACATCCTGCAGCTGAAAACCAACAAAAAAAAGAATCTTTTTTTTCTAAAATACTTTTTTCAAAACAAACCCATTTAAACCCCATGAATAAAAAATAGAAATATAACTATTTGGTGGGGTAAAATTAAACTTAAATAAAAAAGTTGGTTTTGGGCATTTTTAATCCGTATATTAGAGATATTGTTGGTTTAAGAGCTTGACATGTGACATAGGGAGAGGGTGTCGAAAATTGGCAAAAAAAAAAGTGTGATCATTTATGGATGGCCCATTAAATAAGCATGGGAGGGGCCTTAGGAATACTTTTGAGTCCTCTCCCCCGGTGCAAAAATCTAGATTTTGGCCTGATAATGACAAAATATTTTAGACTTTAGAGTATTGGGCAAAATGAGTATTTGGGCACCTACCCAAACAAATTTCTTTATGCCCCATTGGAATGATGAAAAGAGAGGAAGATAATAGAAGACCTGTGGGGCAATCAGCCTCATGTGTCAAACCCTTGACCATCTAGAACAGAGATGACCGTTCATCTCTAGGATCTCTCTCGGAGGATGAGATCTTAAATCCCGTCTTAAAAGTTCAAAAATAAGTCAAGAGACTACATTTTAAGGTATAATTTTAAAAAAAATTCTTTTGGAGGACCCCCATACCCCTTTCCTTTCCTGGGGTGTAGTCTAATCATCGTAAATAAAATACTTGGGGGGAGAGACCTTGGGAAAAATATGGGAATCTAAACCCCTCCCGAAAAACCAAAGTCTGGTTGTACGGCTTTGTAGACGACCTCAAATAGGTTTTTAAGGTAAGATTTTCAAAATTCTTCTTGGGGAGAACCCCAACCTTCCTAAAATGTGGTTCCCCCCCCCCTTAAGACCAGGCTGGATCCACCACTGCCCCTCCCCCCGTAGATTCGCCACTGGTGCTCGTAAGAATTTCAATCAAATGAATGAATGTTTTTCAATATGTTTAAATATTAATACACACACAACTAAAACTGAACTTTTCTATCAAAATATTCAGAAAATAAGCCATAGCAGTGGCGTATATAGGAATTTATTTCGGGAGGGGCCCAAAATTACTCCCCAGACTCTCCCACACACATTTAATAGGTCCAATGCAGCTTTTTAGGTGATAATTTAGGTCCGAAACACTTAATATAGGAATTGTTGTTAGTAATAAAAATACAAGTACCAAAGGGGGGTCTGGGGGTCCTCCCCCAGAAAATTTTTGGAAGTTTGACTAAATAACAGATTTTTGACTATTTTTGGTACACTAAGCCCGAATTTTGGATGTACATTTTTATGAACTTAATATTTAAAAAGTTATTAAAATAGAGTTCCAAGTAGAAAAGAGCATTTGGGGGTCCCTACCCAGATAATTTTTGGAACTTGACCCCTAAAAACAGGGTTTTATGTTGTTTTTGGTACAGTTAGTCCGAATTTTGGACATATATTTTTTGATAGGATCTGGATGAACTTATTATAATGAAGTTGTTAGTAAAATTCTCAGTACAAAAGGGGGGGTTTGGGGATCCTCCCCCAGAAAATTTTTTGAAATTTGACCCTTAAATACAGCGTTTTAACTTGTTTTGGTGCACCTAGTCCGAATTTCGGGGGCGGGCCAGGGCCCCCTCGCCCCCCCCTTAAATACGCCACTGAGCCATAGAGCATTTTCAATCACGTGTCTCCGATCACGTGATCAAGCTGGCTTGGAGGACAGACAACTTTCCTTTAACATTAGGCTCCTATAGAGAATACGCGCTGCATTTAGTTTTTATAGAAAAAGTTCATTTAAAAAGATTCTTTAGGCTCGGTTAAAGACCGGAACGAAAGAATAATAGTTATTGAAGGTAAGTGCATATGTTTTTGTGTTTTAGTGGTAAGCTAAATTTAGAAAAAGACTTATTACGAGGTGACATGTTTTTGTTTACATTTGTTAGAACAATATGCGAGTCCGATACATCTGTAAAATACTTATAATATGCTACTGAAACTAAATATTGAATAATTAATAAATAATTAAGAATTTTAAAATATGTTAGTAGCATTGCGAATGGTACTTGCAATTAGAACACTGGCAGAAATGGTTTCAGCAATTAGAACACTGCTAAATATAAAATGTAGTATTATTGAATGACTTATAATATGCAGAGATGCCATTTTAGAGTAAATAAAGGTTACTTTAGAGTAAACTTTGGAGAAAAACATAAAACATCCTTATTTTTCAAAATTCACATCAAAAGTAAACAAATAAACGATGTGCATCCTATAGTTTTCCATCATACTGTCTGTCATCCAAGCCTCTGACGTCACAAGCCCATGACGTCAAGTGCGAATGCTCTATAGAGTATTTTCAATCACATGACTCTGCCTAACAACGGCCTTAGCAACGTTGTTTTATTCCTCCAGTGACATCATGTGCGAATGCTGCTATTGGATACTTCTATGTCCCGCCCCTAACAACAGCCTTAGCAACGTTGATTTTGTCCTCCAAGTGACGTCATGTGCGAATGCTCTATAGTAAATGAGAAATATCTTAAAAGATGCATTCTGTTGAATTTTCAAGTTATATTATACCCTCATGTTCATAAAAAAATGGGACTTACATTCGATTAGATTTTGATGAAATTTATATAGTCGGTTCTGATTGGAGCGCCGGGACTGCTATGTAACCGCGAGACCTACGACGCATGCGCCAACTGCCGTTTTTGCCGTCCAAATAGACACTTCCTTTAAAATTACGGTGATTTTGGTGACTTTTAAATGGTATTTTGAAAAATGTGGGGGAAAAAATTTAATACCTCCCGTCCTTTATTCCAAGATAATTTTGGAATTTTGCACAGAATAATTCCATATTTATAAATCAATCAAACAATCAACTACTCTAAACCAACATTTTGGTTTTTATATGGCAACAAAACAAGAAAGCATGTAAACAAATAAATCCACCAAACTTTCCAGGATTGAAGATGATTGATCTCATAATTCAAATTGCTTTTTCAATGAAATATTTGCAAATGAAGAAAATGCGTGTGAAGTTTCATTCATTCCGTTTTAAGGAAAAGTGGAAAACGTGCGCCTTAAGTTTCTTGACCCCTATTTATTAGTAACCATGGTGACACGATAAGGCTTGAAAGGTAAACATTGAATATTATAAAAGGTTTCTGAATTCAGTGTGTCCTGATTTCAGCCAAAGTGGGAAATAGAATGAAATTCCTCTTCTCGTCCTCCAATTTTATTCTAATTGCATGGATATTTAATGATCGAATTTGATTCTACCTATAAGAAACACTTTCATTTTATTTCCTTTAAACTGAATTAAAATGTCTGGATCTGTTTCATCTGAAGAAGGAGAATTAAATGCCATCATTAAAGAGGTATTTGATACTAACATGACTATTTTCTATTGAGATTCTCATTCAACTGTACAAATATAATTATTGTTGAATCCATTTTTTAAATTTTATCTAAACTTTTAACTGTTTCGGTCCTTCACAAGGTACCTATATTAATAGTTCATTGCATGTTTCAACATTGAAAGCTTTATTAATGCGTGTTTATTCACTTGATTGCCTTATTAGGGTCATTTTTGTGTGGTAATCCAGCTGAAGTGTCTTTGAATGCCCTATTACTCCTACTCAAAATTTGGAGAAATAGTTTATGAAATGAAATATGATTTTGACAATTTATTTACCATATGTTGAGTATTCAGAAACATTTAGTAATGATTCAGGAAGTTTTCTAATTTAAAGTTGGTTATTTAGTATTTTTTTACTAAGGGCCATGGTAAGTCATATTATAGGTAACTCAAATTCCAATTTCAAAAAATCTAGCATAGGGTATTATTTGTTTCAAAATAATTATAATTTATTGAACTAAACTTAATTTATTATAATAATATTTTTTAATTACTTGTATTTAATTATTGTAAGGAAATTAATATACCTACTATTTAAATCAATGTTTCAAAAAGATTTAGCAAATCAGTTTATTACAGTTTCTGGAATACTCAAAATTGAGTAACACAGTCCATTCCTTTGAAGAAGAATGCCAGAAATTGGGAAAGCCTATTCAAGATCAGGCTGGTAAAAGTAGAAAAGATGAAAGAATTTTAAAAATTAAAGTAAGTTTTCTTTGTTATTTAATCATACTTTCTTAGTTGCTGTCTAGAAGTAACCATTTTTTAAATTTTAAACCTATGGTGTGTGTAACCATTATTTTTACCCATGTGTTTAGTTTTCATGCACTGATACAGCCTTCCATGTCATTATTTTAGAATGAATTACTTCAACGTTTTGACAAAGGGGAACGGACTGAGTTCTTTTCTGAGTGGGAGACTCATATTAATCCAGAAGTGAGGGAAAATAATCTCTTTTTCCAGAAATTAGAATTTAGTTTACAAGTACACTTTGCAATATTGCCTATGAGGAAAATTGATCATTGGGTAAGTAAAGTTTATTATTCATCTTGGCATGGCCATATTCAGGTGTTCAAGCACCTCCCAAATTTTGACATCAATTTTTATAGTTTTTTTTTCCTTGAAAATTGTGTGACTTACAAAGAACAGTCCTTTTTGGGTACAACCCAAAGGGTCTAAAAGTGAGTTAAAACTTTTAAGGCTAAACTACTTTTAAGGCTATAAATTCAAAAATGTTTCTGGGGGAAGATCTTTCAGCTTGGCAGGACACTGCATTTTATTCTTATGACTGTTGGTTATTTTTTTATTTTAGTCTAAAGAAGAAGTGGAAGAAGCAATGCTGCATTTCCATTATTATTTAGAAAGTAAAGGCTCCCTTTTGAGTGATTGTGCTGAATTCCTACCTTTTTATGCTTTGCCCTATGTCCCTCGGCCTAACACTCATCCTTCTTTTTCTGAAATATTTGAGGTAATGTTTATTTTTAAAGTATTTCTTACCTTTTTTATGATAAAATACTATAGCTATTGCCAAAGGTTCACAGTATATTTTTGAATTTAAAAAAAGGATTCCTGGGTACCAAAGCTAAGGACTAAGCTTGAAGGATTTTTGTTTGAAGGTTTAAAAGGAAGTGATGATGAAATTCAAGAACCTAGACTGATTGAATTATATGTATCCTTTATACTAATTTCATTTTTTTTATATAGAAAGACACATATTTATGAAAAAAATGTGTTATATTTATCCATTCAGATTACAGTGGGAGCTCTTATAGTGTAATTAATCCATACCGAGTTTTTTGTCACTATAAGAGCAAACTTCGAGTGTAGAATATCACTCGTTTAAAAGTAATAAACTCGTTAAAATAAACTATCAATTTTGATGCTTTTCAGGAAGGTTGACTCAATTCCCTCAAAGATATATTTTTACATTAATTTCACCTGCATCTGCACGCAATTTGAAAAATGTATGCCTTTAAAATAAGTCAAAACATTAAAAATAAAGAAAGATAAATCAATACATTTCCAGGTTTTTCAAATTTTAAAATTCTTATAACATTGGGTAGCGCAAGGTTTCGTTTAGGATTGTAGCCGGTTACCCCGGGTGAAAGCAAGCGAGAAAAAGATGTGATTGTTACTTGGTGCTGTTTGTCATACTCTGATATTTGTTTATCTGGCTAATTCACTGTGACACAAACAAACCGATCCAGAGAAAGTATTTGATAAGCTGAATCGATATGAAGATTAGTCTCTATAAGAACACAAAAGTGCTCTTATAGAGACTAATTTTTGGGTCTTTATAAGAGAGGATTTTTATAAGAGCCGGTCTCTATAAGAGCTTCCACTGTATATGGAAGATTTTTTTTTCAAATGATATTACTTTTTACTATTTTTATTTCAAATAGTTTTTGCTTTATTTTTATGTTTATCTAAATGATGTATTTATCTTAACTCTACATAAAGCATAATCGAGATTTAGATCTACAAGGTATGTACTTACCATACGGTCATAATCATGTTCAATCATTGTTTGTTTTGAGTTCAGCTTTTATTAGATTTATGTATTTTTATTAAATTAGTCTGCTCAATAATATTAATTATTATTGATTTCCAGATGCTCGTAAAGAATTACAATACCTAGAGAGGCATATTGAAGAATCGGAAAAAAGAGCTGTTTTGCATGCTAAAAAATGTGAAAAGTTGCAGGTACATTGAAATTAGAAAATTCACTTCTTAACTATCTTTTACTTCAGGGACTCAATTTATAATATATATTTCTATTTGGTTCTCAATGGTGTTTCTACTTTTATAGGAAGAATGTAGGCAACTCATGGCTGTTTCCTCGTTATTAGTGACAGCTTTGGAAAATGCAGTGAAAGGAAATTTGGTAGGAATGTGTGCTAGTAATTGATTGATAATTCTATTCAATATCAAAAACTTTTATGTATTTTTACCATGGATTTCGAAATATAAGCCCATCCATTAATAAGCGGATAGTACAGTTTTTCTTTCAGTTACTTTAAATTCAAAACTTGTTTATTAGCATGAATAAAAATTATTCAGAATTTATTCTGTAAATATTATTTATTAAATATTTGTATGAATTGCATGGAATTCACAGCCCTAGTGATCAGGGACATTAACCAGAGTTGACTGTATTCAAAAATATGGAAGTTACATACTGATATTGAAATATTTTTTCATAATCTGGATAAAAGTAATCTACTATTTAAAGTGTATTTTTTACTCCATGTATGTATTGTAATTCTAGCAAAACTGAATGATTGAAGTTTTTAGAAGAATCTTTTTTTTCTGTTTGTGCATGTGTCCTATTAATTATTTCTCTTATAGGTTGATATGGACTGTGTCTTATCAGCTTGTACAACTCATCTTCCTAGTTTAGAAAAACTAAGGAGTGAATCCCCCAGTTTTATGAGTAGCATCAAAGAGTCCAATATAAGTGCAAGTATACTTCAAAAGTAAGTCTTTCAACAACATCTAATCCAATTGTTTTCCTTCAAATTTTATATTGGATCTTTTTTATAGGAAGCTGAAAAATGGAAAAGAAAAGCTGGATTTTAATAAGTTAAAACAAGATTTAAGGAATTCCAATGATCGGAAAAGATCTCTTTTATTTCAAGCTCTACGATGGGTAAGTGAAGTTTTTTATTTTAATCTGTAATTGCTAGTCTTTAAGCTTTGTATTATGTAAATATTCAAAGGTTTGGAGAATACTGTCTAGTCACCCTAGGTGTTGATCATTTAGGGAATAGGGAAGGGGATGACACAAGGTGTATAATAGATTTAAAAAATGTTTTAAACCATAGAGCTTAGTATAAAAAGAGTGCTTTGAACATCTGCTACCATTGTATAAAGCATAGTTATCTCATACCAATAAGACAGTATGATCTTGTAACTAAATTTCCATATTAACATTTGAGATTCTCACATTTACCATGTAAATTCTTTTCGGAATTGAATATGATTGAGTTGCCAAGCCTAACCAACTTTATTTTCTACCTCAATCACCAAAATACCATTTTTCTTTAGTAAATACTAGTGTAAATTAATTGGATGCATAAAACGAAATTGTGAGGGTTTGTGATACACATACAGATACAAAGCATTTTTACAAAATAAATCCCCAGAACTATTTTAAAATATTAACAAATGATGTTCTTTCCAGAAATAAATTGTGATTTTAATCGCTATTTTAAATTGTTACAAATAAAGCCAATTTTTGATAGGTAGGGAATATTTTCCACTGAATGATTCTTCATTGCTGTCTCATGTAGAAAATTGTTTGTTCCTTATCATAAATAAATTATATATTTATACCAGTGAGGAAAAGTAAAGCTAAAACTAATCCATCAATTAAAAAGAAAAAAACTGTCTTATTTTCCTATACAGTAATAACTTTTACTGTGGGAAAGTGCACAATATTGTTATTATTATTATTTTGCCTTTCAGAATAAAAAGGGAGGAAATAGGAAACTCTTCAAATTAAAGAACCTAATAGTTGATAGTTTATTTTTAAGGCTTTTTTGAACTATGCATCTGTATCTGTACTGTTAAAGCTTCTTTTTTAAATTTTAACTGGTTAAAAAATACATAATTTGAATAGTTTAATTTAGTCCTTACTAAGTGGATTTCCCAATTAACTGGCATCTCTAATTAGAGGAATCCACTTTATTTCAAAATGTAATGCATGTAACTTCAAATTTAATTTTTCATGACTATACTAGTTTACATTGTTTCAGAGACTTACTAAAATAGGAGGTTGGCATACCAGAGAAGAGACAGTTCTTGAGTTTGTCAATAATGATTTGCTTGATTTGAATTCAAATGAAGACAAAGTAAAACTATTATTTTTTATCTACATTTAGGGCAATATTCATTAGTACTTATGTTAAAGCTTTGATGTTTTTATTTCAGGAAACAATTTTGCTATTCATCCACTCAAATAATGAATTTTTACTTGAAAGTTTTACACGTTTTTTAAATGCTTTTGCATCTTTTGTACTAGGTAAGGAATTCAATTTTATCAGAATGCAGTAAAATTCACTTATCAAACATAGCCTCACCTAAAACTGCATATATAATAAAATGTTTGATTTATTAGGATATTTGTGCTAGTCCATAAACTTGTTTAACTATGATATATAATTTTAAGGGCTGTATTTAGCAAGGTTGTTAAAGTTACTTTTAAAAAGTATTTGAGTACAAATACAAGTATTTCAGAAAAAGTAACTAAATATTAAATACAAATACCCCAAAAAAGTAATTAAATAGAGTACAAATAGAGTACATAAAAAGTATTTAAGACGACCTTCAGTTACTTTACCAGTAAAATTTTAATTTATAAAATTTAAATTAATAAAATTAATTTTTAAAATTTAAATTAATAAAATTAATTTTTAAAATTTAAATTAATAAAATTAATTTTTAAAATTTAAATTAATTTTTAAGATTTAAATTAAAAAATTATTTTAATTATTAAAATTTATTTTAAAATCAATTTCTAATTTTAATAAGAAAATAAAATTTGAATTAAAATTTATTTAAAATTATGATGCCTCGCCCCATGGGGGGCACCATTAGTTTAAAAGAGCTGAAAAGCCTCTCCCCAGAAGCACAAAAGTATTATATAAAATCAAATATGTAATTACAATCAAACAATAATTAAGGTTTTTGAGCTTTCAAAGTTAGCATACCCGCTTTGGGGTACTCTCCCCTATGGATTTAAATTCCTAAAGACACGACCAACAATCCCAAAAATGAATAAATAAATAATATAGTATTTTTTCAGGTCATTAGTATATTTAGTCATAGTATAATCTTCCCGGGAAATCCCCGGAATTTCAGTCATTCCCGGGAATGGATTAATTTTTGAAACTACTTCATAGAAATTATATTTAAACTTCAAAATAAAAGTCCAGGAGTTTAAATATATAAATTACAACACAATTTATTTACTACTATAAAAATGAATATTTAAGTTTTAACTGTTTTTTTTTATTATTATGGAAGGATTTTATTTTAATTACCAAAATACAATCAATATGAAAAAATTTAAAGGATGGTAATATTTTTTCGGGGGGGGGCTTAGTTTTTCTTCATAAATACAGTTTTGGAGGTTCCTTAAAACTGTTTGCTTTCATGAAATTAAACTTATGGAATGAAAAAATAAAATACCCTTAGATTTGTATATAGTGTAATTCGGAATTTTTTTTTTATTTAGTTAATTTTTTTTTAATCAGAGTATCTTGTTAAAAAACTCTATACAAAAGGTTATACGAAAATTCCGGTTAGTAAAAACAAAATTATTACACGGGAACATAGAAAGAAAGTTGTAAACTTTCAAAATAATATTTTCATAGAATCTTGTAAGCATACTACATTAACATTAGTTTGAGAGTAGGACGTTTTATAAAAGGCCTTTTGAGCAAAAACTGGAGAATTTTCAAGTCCCATGTCATATACAAATATCAAAAAATAAAAATCAATTGTAATTATCTAGATAAAAATATAAAGAAAACATAAATCCTTAACCCCTTCACTCTACTTTAAAAAAAAAAAATATAAACACAACCTAGCTCTTTTTGGGACATTATACTTCTAAGCAGTTGATCTTCTTAAATAAATATACTTCTTCTATCCAGGAGGCAGGAAACTTGCAGCTTTTCGAGAGCACAAACAAAAAGGGACTGAAGGAGGCTCTGGTAAAATTTGATTGCCTTTGCCCTTGAAAATGTGCCCTCCCTCCCTTTGGTTCGTGGAAGGTGGGGTGGGAAAACAAGAAACTACGAACAATTAGTGGCCATAAAAGTATAAAACGGTGCCATATCGGCTATTCCATCTCCTGCACTGCAATTCGACCTGCAAGGCGGCCGGCCACCCAGAGAACACACAAGCGCTTGTCAACACAGGGGGGCTATAAATTGTCGGGGGAGGATTGTCAGCGCTGTCGCCCGGGTGTCTGGTCGGGCAGTCGGCCACTGCCGAGAACGCTTTGCTTTTTCCCCTCGGGCTATGCGGAAGCAGGAATAAGTGTTTTGTTCCCCTCCAATGTTGGATTCCGTTTTTTAAATTCTGGGTTTAGAAAGTAACTAAAGTACAGCATAGGTATTTAAGTAACAAAGAGTTAGTTACTTTAAAATTTTTGTAGTTAAATACCAGTTTGATACTCAAAAAGTAACTAATGTAACTAAATACTTTTAAAGTATTTAAAAAGTATTTCCGTTACTAAGTATTTAAATACTTAACAACCTTGGTATTTAGGCATGTGCAACATGTGCCATAGCAGAAGGCATCAGAATTTTAGGGGTAGAAAAATTTAGAGGAAGTTGAACAGCCTGTATTCAAGGGTTTTTCCCAAGAGAAATATTCAAAATTTTGATGATTACTTTTTTTTACCAGCTTATTTCTTCGAAATTCTATACCACAGCAAAGAGGCATGTGTCCTACCTCAAATCTAAAATGGGTTGGAAAAATTATGTATGAGTCAAATTTTAAAACTTTTTAGAGAAAAGGTTCCCGTAAACCCCTTTTTAAGGATTTTACAGCTACATCACTCTAAAATTTCTATCCGTTATGTGTCATATTTACAACAGGAACCCATTTTTATACAAAAATAATAATTGTTTACAATTACAGGAAGACAGTATCTCACATCAAATACTACCTTGATAGAGCGCCTTGTTGAGCATTTGCTATCGAGTGAACCAAAAGACAATATGATATTAGACATGCTTATAGGAACTTTGAAGAAATTAAGTATTAGGTACAGATTACAGAAGTTTTTATTTACCTGGCTATTTTTAAAATAAAATATTTTGTATGTAGTTTAAAGAATTTATGGGTATTTTTTTATCATAATTATTTTTATTTAGAAAAACATCACAAGCATATATGGTTGAATGTGGTGTTATTGAATGGCTTACAAAAGCAGTACATGCCAAAGATATTATCTCCGATTATGCCCTGTATTCATCTGTTGCTCTTCTTTTTAATCTCAGTTTGTGTCCTATGGGTACGTAAATTTATAATAGTCATGCTGGTTTTTGTGGGTTTTTTTTAATTCTTTTCAGAGTTGCATATTGCTTGATAGTGAACGTTTATTTTCATTTTTTAGGTAAAAAGCGATGCGAGCCTTTGAAAGTAGAGCTAATCTCAGGTCTTGGAAAGCTGTTACAGATGCATGATTCTAAAGTATTTTTATTTTAAATTTTTCAATAACGTTTGTTTTAGATATAGATGCAAATTTAATATTTTTGTATATAAGTATGAAGCAAATGCAGGCTTATTTATCATTTTCATTCTCAGACTAAGATTCCATTTTATTGTATAAAAGTGTAGGCCAGATTGTATAAAGGTTTATTATTCATATAAATTGTAATAGTTTTTAATTGAATTTTTTAAAATTAAAATCACAAGAACACAATTAAAATTATCTGCATAGGTTAAAAAAGTATTATCCACTTTTAAAGCCCTTATTTTTTTTTAATAGTTAGTAGGGGTTTTTTGTTTGATGCCTTTAATTTCTATGCATGCAATGTTATTAGGTAAAAAAATACTAAAATGATATGGTATGTGTAAGAAAATTAAAAACTATAAATGCAGAATTGAATACTTAAACAGTAATAAAAAAACTAACACAAATTTAACATACCATCTTTTGAAGTTCAAAAATAGTTTTACATTGTTTTCCTGTTATACAGGGTGTTTCGAAAATTAATTTCACTGCTTTTTTATCGAAACATCTTTCAGGATCATTGATGTAAGATGTACCTATTGGTAAGTGGCCATGTTGAGTTCATTGAAGTACCATCAGTGCTCCCAATAGCAAAATAAGAAAGTTAAAAATTAAAGGAGATATAACAAAAACTTCAGTGAGAAAATTGTTGACAATATCATAACAAACATACTGAAAAGAGTTTAATAAAATTATCTTAAATATTCAAGGAGATACTAATGATTAAATTTATCACTTTTTTAACCTTGAAAAAGGTCCACAATTTGAGAATGTATCCTTGGAATATTTAAGACATTTTTATTAAACTTTATCTGTGAATTTGTTATGATACTGTTAATAATGTTCTCATTGAAGTTTCCTGTTATTTTTTTTAACTTTTTTATTTTACCACTAGGTGTGTTGTAAGCCATGTCAATGGATTCAGCATGGTCACCTATGGGTACAACTTGCTTTCATGATCCTAAGGGATAAGGTTTTCAATAAAAAGCATTGAAAAGTGAAACACCCTTTATATTGGATTCTTTTAATAGCTTGTTGTATTATAATTATTTTCAGATATCTCCTTATGTAAATGGTATTTTGTACAGAATTCTCTCTATTCCCAGTGTTAGAGAGTATGCTAAAGAACAAGTGAGTAGAAACATTTTTATTCTTTTATTAAAATGTTATTTTAGTTTTTTTTTTTTTCATATCTGAGGTTCTAAAAAAATATTATAGTCTGTTTATCTGTTTGGATAACTTGTATAATCATATTTGCAGGCACTTCCCAATGCTCTCAGGAAAGTTATGTCTAAGTCTGAAGGAGAACCTAAGAAGCAATTGGAAACCATATTAGAACTATTTGTGACAGGTTGAGTGCTTTTTATTTTATTAAATTTTGTCTATTTTCCTAATGCTTGTTACTACTTTTTATCTTAATCAACACAAAATATTTATTGTATCTAGATGTTGCTTATGTTTCAGAGTTAAATTTTTAAAATCATTCTTTCACTTTAGATGTTCAGATTGAAGATGGGAGCTCAGATGAAGAAGATGATGATCAGGTTAGAAAGAGTTACTGATTCAAATGCAAAATTATTTCCCAGACCTGTGACTGAAGATTCATGTCATTAAGTTCACATTCATATTCAAAGTTTTGGGGGCCCAGCCTCTCTTTGAAGTGTTTGAAAATTACATTTAAATAGAAGTAATTGATTGGGTGATGTTGATGATGATGATATCATATTCTGTATTGTCTTCCCACCAAGTCTTGATTGATTTTAAGATTGAAAATGTGATAAAGTTACAAAAAAAATGGAGCTTTTTATGAAATTATTTTTATTAAGTCCTTAATTTTGAAGAAAAAAGAGTTTGCCTAAAGAAAGTTGTTTAAGCATTTATTCAAAGGATTTATAAATAAAAAAGGAGCTTTTACAAATTTATTTTATTCTGCAATTGTCTAAAATCTAAATATTTCATTAAAATTGTAATATACAAACTTGAAATATGTTTTGAACATGCATTATAAGTGGCACCTTTTTCTATGGTATTTAATCATACATGATTGATGTCATTAATTTTTTGGCCTGCAGCAAGTTAGTATGGCATAATTTGCTCCATATCACAACTATAAGTTTGCAGGCCTGCTGTAGTGCAATGTTTTAGGCCTCTTGCTTATTAGGAAGTGTGAAAGTTTTACTAACTCTTGTGTGTGTTAGAGAGTTAGTAAAATTGAATGATCTGATGGCTTAGGCTGGCTGTATGTATTCAAGCAATAGTAGTCACAGTTTCTAGTAAATTCGATTGAAAGGGGGCTAGGATTTGAGACAACAAAAATCCCCTTTTAAAATCTGGCCCCCTCTTTTTTATTGGTTTCTCTTTCACGTTATCTGAAATCCTCACCTCCTGTCAGGCTTATTGATTACAAACTCAGACTATTGTCTCTTGTGTGCTTACAGCTTTAGAGTTTTACTCATAAATATGTTATAAATATATAGTTTATTTATTAATATTGTTCAATAGGAAAACGATAGCTTGGAACCAGAGATAGATGCTAATGATCTTGTAAAATCAGAAGACACTGAAGCTGATGGAGAAAACCTACTAGAATCGTATTACCAAGACAAGCAAATTGTGAGTATTTGTGTAACATTAGAGGTATTCAGGTTTTTGACAAAAGGCTTAAAATATTTAGCAAGTTCTGTACTTCATGTTGCAAATGCAGGGGTCATAGTTTTCCTATGTATCCTATATTTTTTTATAGATCCTAATTTTCCATCTCATGTCATTTGTATACAAGTTGTTTTTACTATGATTGAAAACAAAATTTCTCAACTTTTTTCTTTAACCCCTTTTAGTCCTGACCACACCAAATTTTCCATAAGACTAAATGGAAATCTCTGACATTCTAGGTTTGAAAGGGTTAATGACTAGGGAAGGGAAAACTAGCCATTAGCCTCAGTTGCTCTTGATTTGTTTTTCATAGTTTTCATTTACTTATATTAAGATTTATTTGTAACATATATTCATTATTAAAAAATACAAATTAATAAAAAAAAAGACACTGGTTGGATGGGTCAAATATCTAACAATAAATCGGACATAGTTTTTCACTTAGTTTAGAGGCAGGGACATTTTAAGCATGTACTGTTACTATTTTAGCACAGGGTGGGAGAACTTTTAGAAATAAAAAACAACAGCAAGACAAAGAAATACTTATTTCTAGAAAATTACACATATGTTTGCTTTTTTTTTTTCAGTACAATTCTGTCATCTGATGCATTAAAGATTGCCAAGTTTTAAACCTCAAATATTTCTAGTTGTAACTTAAGTAAAGTGTCTCAATCATAACCATGAGACAAATATACTTTATACTTTTTTTACAAATTATGATATTCCAATTTTAATTTTTGTACTGTATTATAAATTTATGAGCAATAAATCCTGCATTTTTAGAGAAAATCTAATAAAAAGAAAACTACAATTACTAAAATCGTTGAAAAAAAAATGTCCCATTCATCATCACTTACCTCTACATGTCAAATCATGTGGATCTTAAGTATTGATTTTTGTATTGCAAAACATTCTCAAAATGTGTATTTGTGTCACAATAAATTTTTACCTTTCGTGAACAGAGTAAGGATATTCCAAGTTTAAATTTGATTCTTAAATACAAGGTTGTATTCAATTTTTCCACTAAAATAATTTTTCTTAACGTTTTATGTAATTAATTGTTGAACTTTAAAAATTCTACAACAAGGAGTAGGAGACTTGTGCACTTAAAAGCTCTTTTAGAATTATTATTTGTGTATTTTTAACAGACTCTGCTTACTCAAAAATAGCTTCCAATTGAACAGTTTTTCTCCCAAAAAAATATTGTGTTAAAATTAAGGCAGTGTTAAATTAATTGAATGACTCTACATTTTAGTTGCAACCCGAAGACAATTTAAACTACTCAAAAGAAATACCTCATCCTATTTTGTAAGTTTCTTAATTTTGAGATTATTTGCTAAATGCAATGAGTATATTTGAACCAAAAATTATACCTCTTTCTTGTTTTATAACCTGTTTATAAATACTTTACTCTGCCAGGTCTCATTCATCAGAAATAAGAAGTGCTGCAAGTGAAATTTCTCTTAAACCAAATTCCATAATAGGGTCAACAACAAATTCAGAACTTCCAGTTACACCAAGTAATACTTAAGCTGTCTTTGATTATTTCTAGTTTTCCATGTTATAATGATCCAAAATAATTAGCTTAGCTCACATTTTTATTATTTTAGAGCTGGATGTAGAGGCTACACAACTTGTTAGGAAAATTGTGGGCACAGGATCTACACTTGTAGAAGCTGCTGCTGTTCCAGATCCAGCTTCTGTTACAATCAAAGGATTAAAGTAAAGATCTTTACAAAGTTTGGATATAAATATTTCATAAACTCTCTTAGTATTATAATTATTTTATCAACTATGGTAATGAACTTGGTTATTGTATTTCAAATATAACTTCAGCATTCTCACTTGTTAACTCACCTGGTCTTTTAGAAAATGGAGCTTCAACTTAATTGCCAAAAAAAAACACCATATCATCATGAACTATGTACCAACAATACTAACACCTTAATACACTATTTATCAATAGTTGCTATGATACTAAAACATTATAAGTATAGTATGAAACCAGTTTGAAAATAATCACACAGGTAAAACTTGGGCCTTGTAATGCAAGGAATTGTTGCACAACTTGCAGTGGCTTTCTATGCAGGGAAAGTCTAATAGGGCAAGATTGGGGCAGTAGGCCAGGAAATTCAATCTCTTTCATCCAAAGCAATGAATCTGATCTCATTTGAACCTTGCCCCTTTGGACTTTCGTAGAAAGCTAATGCAGACTGTATGGCAATTGCTTGCATTGCAAGGCACAAGTAATTATTCAAACTTATTGCACATTGCAACAAATGTCTCATTGTCAGTTGTTACTATGCATATGTTGAAAATTAAGGCAATATGTTTAGTGAGTGCATGACTGCCTAATGGGTATCTTTTGGGCAATAAAAGCTTCTGTGGGAAAAAATTTAACCTTAGTCTTACAATTAAAACCATTGTAAAACAGTAAATTTAATAAGTTTTTTTTCAATGTATTTCCAGTGCAAATGAGTACACAGTTGCCTTCAGTTCTCGCCCAAAGATACCTCGTACGCCAGAGCCAGGAGAAACAGCATCCCCGAAAATTAGTTCCAGCAGCCCATTAAGAAGTTCATACCAAAGAGAATTCCACCAAGCTGTTAGCTCACAAGGAATATATTGTAACAATTGAAGCCAATTTTACTTTTGTACTATCATCAATTTATCTTATCATTCTTATTCTATTTAAAAATAAACAGATAGTAATGTAAAGCTGAATGTTAAAAGGAAGAATCAATAAAGTAAAAGCTGAAGATAGTGTATAGTAGTCTCAATTGTACGAGTTTCCATAAATCCAAGCTAGTAAATTGAATCAGTTTTAGCTCCTAAATAATGATCAACACATTATAATTATTTTTTGTAGTTTAGTAAACTAAGCACCAAAGCCCCTTGCACATTTTTTTATGTAAATAGACGACATTAGTGTGACGTCACTTGCTTGTTTGGAAACGTTGATTCTATCCGTGATTGGAAGTAAATCCGTACGGAACCAATCACGGATGGAATCAACGTTTCCAAACAAGCAAGTGACGTAATGACTAATGTTGTCTATTTACATTTCCGAATTTTAAAACTTGAGACTACTGTATTGATTTTTTAGTTAGTGTGATAGGTGATTGTAATAATGTTCCCAACCATATTTCATCTTTACATTTACTAATATATTTCACTAACAGCCAGTCAGATTAGCAGTAAATATGGTTCTAAGATAACAATTTATTAGTTTCAAAGCGATATCTGAAAGGAAGTTCATAACAGATTATCATATTTTAGGAAGTTGGATTCAAAACTATTATAGAGAAGTTAGCTTCTACTCTATTCCAGAGGTTCTTAAAGGGTGCAGTACTGCCCCCCAGGGGCAGTTGATACAAAATGGGGCATTGGTGGAGTAAAAGGGGTATTGAATCCTTTGAAGTGATTTAAAATTGTAATTTTTATGTTGGAAAATGGGGAGGACCCCAGCTTGGGATATTAGTTTCAGCCATCTTTTAATCTGGAAATAGAAAAATTTAGGAGTAGTTTAATCAAGGTTATATATTTTCTTTGGGTTATACAAAGCAAGAGAGGGTGGGATACGCCCCGTGTCACTCAAGGAAAATTCATTCAGCTACTACGGGCTACATTTAAAGAAGCTGATTGGCCATATTTTCGATGTTTGAACTGTTTAAGAGCAGTCTCAAATAAAGACCTGACATTGACTAAAGACAAGTTTTTTTTTGTAATGAAACGTTAAAAATAGAAGTATAAATTATGTGTATGATTGATAAGTTTTCAAAAACTTTTATTATTAATAATTTGAAACTTTATCAAAACCTAAGGATTTAATAAAAAATAAAAACTGCTACTATTTGGCTATAAATTGTTAAAAAATTATGTGAACTGTGCGTGTATCAGTGTAATGTGAAAGTTTTTCTAGTGAATATTCACAATGTTGTATTTGGGTAAACCACATGCTTAAAACAATATTTTAGAGATTGCCAAATAGAAAATATTGTGGTCGTTCAAAAGATAGAAGTCATCTTTACAACCATTCAGCGGATAATTCAAAGCTTATTAATGGTCCCTTCAGCTTTGAATTATCCAGTATCTATGTTGTACTTCATTAAATTAGTACAGTTCAACCTTGATAGCTTAAATGTCTTAAAATTTGAAATCTTGGATTAATTTCTTATAATCCATTAACTTAATAATTTAATATCTTACTGTTTCAATTCAAAATTTTAGAAACTTAAACTCTTTGAAAGTCTTTTCAGAATTATCCAATTTTCATTGTACAAATTTCATAGTTAAACCACGGCTTACTAGATACTATACAGGCTAGCCGAGTTTTAAACAATGAAAACCATTTGACAACTTTTCCCGCTTGGAGCGCTACAAGACCTACCTATATCACCCACTACCTTCAACACTGTGGATATGCTTTGCCAGTTGGTCCAGTATTGCCATCTGGATTTGCAATGATTTCCGTACTCGGCTAGCCTGTATAAGTATCTAGTAAGCCGTGGTTAAACACTCACAAATTAAATGGAGAAATAAAAACAAAACTATATATTTTTCAATCTATTTTTATTCAATTTTTTCTTCTTTTTTTTTCTTTTCATTTTTTTCTTTTTTAGGGGAAGGGACAGCGATTTCACCTGTAAGAGAAATCCTCCAGGGTTATTTTAATCTAATGGAATTTTTTAAACCAAAAATTAAAATTAACACACTTTATTGGGAGGAGCAGTAATAGTCTAAAAAGTTGCCAAATTGGCTCTGTACCTTTTCAATAACCACTAAAGAATTGAAAACCTATGGTAATGAAACTTTATACTTTGTAAATAAATCTAGACCAGTGTTTCTCAATGTCGGGCATATATGCCCCACATCTTAACTTCTATCAATATCTATCCCACTGGAGAGGGCAATTCAACAGAATACAGGGGCAAAACAAATTTCAAGAATTTTTTTTAAAAGTATAGGGTACTTCAAATTACCCCAGATTAATAAGAAAAAGGTTAGAATCCTGTTTTAAAAGAGACCCTTCATCCATACCCTCCTTTTCTCACAAGACGTTACCCACAAGATAAGAATTCCTTCCCCGAGGTTCAAATCCTACCCTTTATAATATTAAATAGGTACATTTAGCCTCTAATGCATGCAGTCCTACCCCCCCCCACAAAACTAAGGTCCAGCTATGTATGAGGGAGGATACTTGAGAGCACAGCATGAAAAAAACTTAAGAAATACTGATCTAGACAAAACTTTCAAAAATTATTTTTAAAAAATATACATAAAAGTTAATTAGCACACACCAAAATAAATTGACTTCTAGAAATATCACCAAAATATGAATTGAAAATACCTAGAATTAATCAATTTCAAATAATTTAATAATAATTTTATAATTATCATAAGCTTCATGTTATTGAAATTCTCAGCCACTAGGGGAGATACACAAGGCTAAAAGGACTAAAATACATTCATACCTAATTCTTATTCTTCCATTTTTACATAACTTGAAATTCAAAATTTAATTTGGCAGACCTAAACTACACTCCTCTTACACAAAAAAGGGTAAAGAAGTTGTCATTTGTATGTAACAAATATTTTTCTTGGAAAGCGGAAATAACAAGAACTGAACACAAAACTGATGAAGGGGCAGTACAGCAACTATGCTGTATGACAGTAAGTGGTACCAAGGAGGGCAATGATGAGTTGATAGAAAATTAGGGGATCAAGGTTTTAGAAATAATGAAGAGGTAAGTAGAAAAATCAAAATTAAAAAGTAAATTGCATCCAATATTACATAGGTAAAAGTGATTACTACAAATTCTATAAAATAATTCATAGAGTTGTGTATAATTTTTACATAAGAATGAAATAATGTAAACAAGATTTCATTGGTAGTTCAAAATTAATTCAAATACTCAGAAGCTTTTTTATGAAAGGGCACAATATAGCAATTAACTTCAAATGACACTAAATTTGGTTTAAAAGACATTATCTTTTTTTTTGTATAATCAATATTTAGGGCAATAATTATCATTGTTAGTTATATTCTAACAATGAAAATTCCAAGGTATCTACCAAAATCAAATTTTTAAAATCCTTCCATGACTTTCCCTGTCTATGGACCAGCCATCGTTCTGAACCGAATTCAATTTTGAACACTTTCCTTACGAACGCACTTAAGTTCTGCCAGTTAGTTGATGGAAAATAGTTGCATTCATAAATGACAGCACGTTAAAATATGATATTTAGAGTATTTTTCTTGATAAATTTTAAAATTGCAACTAAATGGCAAAGTTTTTGACTCCATTAACTTATTATTTATTAAGATATGAATGTTTAAAGTTCATGTTTTTTCCCGCTGTTCACCAAAAGAATTGCAGCTTTTATTCTACAAAACATTCTTTACTAGCACTACAGCCTGTTATAGGCTAAGACTGTCCAGCTAATTTTTCCCAACCTAACAAAATCCTTCATTCAACAAATCAGTTCATTTTAACTTTTGCACAAATTAGTTTTTGAAAAACTAAATTGTCCTTCTGGAAGAAAGCATCTTTTAAGTTCAACAGTAGCTATATAACTAGCCCAAACTAGATACCCATCTAGCTCTCAGACTAGTAATTATCTCTTAGCAGACAAAATGTAAATTATTTTCCAAACTTAGACAAGCTAAATAGCTCAAATAAGAGATTCAGTATGAAAAATGAACTCTTAAAAGAAAATCCCTTGAGTTGGAATATCTGAAGCTAGAAGAGAAAAGCATCAGTAACAGACGACAGGCATGCACTTGGCAGAAAGTGGGCAGTTTTTCTGATGGGCTGAAAACAAAGTTACTTCATCCAATGAAACAAAAATACTTAATGTTAAAAAAATTATTGTTATTGAAACCTTCACCAAATATCAAGCATTGCATTATTTAATGTTAATTTTTTAACAAGTTAACTTAGATGAGTGATTCTTAACATAAGATATTATTCAACTTACAATAAATTGGCACTCTTTCAATACTTTTTACCCAATATATGCACTTTCACTTGTTAATACAACTTATTAAAAACAAACTTCAAATAAATGAGTGGCATCTTAAAGTCCACCAATAGAATAAGAACTTAACCTTTTGGGTTGACACCACCCTATTTTTTATTTATTTAAATTCTTATTATTAAGAACCATCTTATAGAGTTTTTCTTTCAACACATGTATAACTCAATAAAATAAAGCTCAATACTAATCAATCCAGTATCACACAGAAAATAATTTCAAATTATTGTAACTAATACTTTAATTAAAAAAAGCAGGTTTTGAAAGTTATCAAAATTATTTTGATGACTGATTCTGAAAGAAAACAATTGCAAGTAGTACTTGCTTGTAAAATTTCAGGTTTTTTCAATTTTATTTTGGGAGATTTAAGGGTTCAAAGTGGAATTAGCCTTTTCTTTTTTAAAGTTTTGAAAATTGTTTAATACTTGTTAATTTCTGTTGATTTTTTGAAGAAATGGAAGTTTTTAATTAAACGTTCATCCTAATACGTTAAATAGAGGGAATTTTCATAACTTTATAAAAAGAAAATAGATTTTCACATCTAGTATAGAATAATCCATGTCATTTCCGATCTGTAGGGTTTAAAATTAAGTTCTACTAGTAAAAAATGAAACCTATAGAGGTTTTAAAGGTATTTCAAAGTTAAGGATCTAAAACTGTACACTAACCCCTTTTTTAGGATAATTTTTGAGTTTGATCAGCTAGAAATGAGCATTTTTGTTAAAAAGCATTTTTTACACTAAAAGCTTTAAAAGCACTAAAAGCTCACAGGCCTTTATAATTTAAAATATCAATTTAATACCAAATGGTATCATTCGAGGGAGTTCCTTCGAAGAAATTCAAAATTTAATTCCTTTCATCCACCGTAGTGCATTTTAAGCAGCGTTAGAAATTGGGGGGGGGAAACACTGGTCCGCAGTACCAGTGCTTTGCCAATCTTACTGGTCCGCAACAAAAATCACTATACTCCGACAAATTAAAAAGGATCGGTTTAAATATTATTATAAAGTAAATATTGCACTGAATAGTAGTACCAAATAGTAATGTTAAAAATTAGTACATATTCAATAATATTTTTTTCTTTTTCACTGGGGACTCCTCTATCCCATATAGCCACATTTCGGGTTTTGTCAAAAATATGTACTTGCTTCTCCAAATGCAATTATCAAACACACTTTATATATATTTATCACTGAACACTACAAGCTCGAGAAACTTCCCGAGCATGGGAGGGTGGGATATTTTTTCACCACACACACAAACTGGTCAGGCGGACCAGTGATTTTCTGATTCCACTGGTCCGAGCCGTTTTTTAGTACTCCCGGACCAGCAATCCACTGCAATTTCGAACGCTGATTACAAGCTTTGGTGAGTGCAAGATCGCTAAGTAGTACTTTTCACTCTTAAATTATAGGCCCCATAAGTGCAGTTAATACATACAAATAAATGTAATCCATCTATATAAGTCTTAAATAACTAATTTGAACCAGTTTTATCACAATATAAATCTTGAAATATATTTTTTAAAAATTCTGAAAATTGGTCATTTTTTCCACTTTTTTCAAACTTTGGCACTCTACAGGCAAACCCTAGAGTTAAATTTGGGGGCTGAAAGTTCACACATTATCTTTTGGGATCAAAAGGAATTGGAAAAGCCCTGGGAAGCGAGGTTTCTTAAACAATAGGTTTTTTAGAGACACCCTAGTGCAGGGGTCCCCCAACCCTATGCCCGCGGGCACCATGGCGCCCGTCGATCGGTCTAGGTGCGCCCACTGCTTGTGCCCAACGATGAAATATTTCAGTTTTCCATTATTAGTATTCCTTTATTTTAAAAAAGAATATTAATATTAATTATATTAATGTGTCAAATTAATTCTTAAAATTAAATTTTGTGTGCATTAGTGTATTATTAATTATGTCTACCAACTATAAATTTATCACGAAAAAATAAATGGTGCCCTCCATTCGACCGATATTTTGGTATGTGCTCTTGGGTACAAAAAGGTTGGGGACCCCTGCCCTAGTGTACCCCATTAAGTACTTTTTTAAAGTTAAAAGAAACTTGAGGATTAGCATCAGATAGCCATACCAACAAAATTACCAAAAGATTAAAATAATCAATTTAAAATCATCAAGAGAAACCAACATTGGATATCTTCACATACATTGTGTATTTATTAAACCTAAAATTCATACATGCAAAAGAAGAACTTTTATAAATAAGAGTAAAAAAAGAAAAAGACTAAATACAATACTAATATTCAAATTATTAAAGACTTAGCATTATTATGACATCCCAAAATGTAACAAGATTTGGTGTTTAGAAAAACAAAAATTAAATATTGCCCTTATGTAGACTAATCCTAAAATATATAGCTCAATATAAAAAGAAATATGCATTTGAAAAAACTTTAAGCATTAAGTTGTAAAGCAATCATCAAACCCTAACCTGCATAGGTTCACAAAAATTTTATATTTTTATTTTATTTATTTAAAATTTTATTTAGACAATTCTAAAGAAGTATGGAAACTTCAACCAACTTACTTTAGTTCAAATAATTTATGGAAAAACTTAATGCCTACTGTTTTTAACCTATTACTACTTCATAAGTTTTTTAGTTATTAAGTCAGGGTATGATCATACTTCACAACTATGACAAGGTTAGAATATAAGAAGCTGAATGGAAAAAAGTTATCACAGTACAAGACTTATACTAAAATTTTAAATTAATATGTTAAATGTTAACAAATTAGAGTAAAATCCTTGAAATGTTATTGATAGAGAAGAGTATCAAATATTATGCTTGATTGTGATATGCCTAACTTTAAAATTTTGAAAAGTTTGTAATTTTAAATAGTTTTTTTTTTTTTACAATTCGTTGACATAAAAACTATGATTTAAGATAAACCAACTAAGTTTGAGGTTAAGCCTTAATATTGAGGTAAAATTGTCTCAAAAAATAAAAACGTAATTACGTAATTCTGACTCACAATAAAATGGGATGATCCTTTAAAATTCTGGCTTCCAACAAATCAATATGGAAAATACCAGCTCCGCCTCCTACAACAAGAAGTATGTTTGTCAAGTATAGGTTACTCTAGAAACAGTTGCTTAGTAATAAGTAAATAAAATAAGTAACCAATTAAAATGAGTAGCAAGTGTATTAGTAATATAATATTGAAGGAATAAAATGAAGTAAAAGAAGTTAATCTTATAAAAGTTAGTGTAGTTGTAATCATAAAGAATCAATGAATATCATTGGGCTTTATGTCTGACTACAAAACTTCTAGAGAATAAATACATTCACCAAAATCACATCAATAAAATACAACTTTTTAATGTGCCTGTTTACGAAGTTGTCTGATTTTGTTTTTTTTTACTCCGCACACACACTTCTTACACAAGATCAAGAAATACAGGATAGGTGGAGAGAACATTTCAAAGCTACTGAATGTTGATCAAGGTTCAGCTGGCTCGAACATTGATTCACCGTTTGATAATGCGATTGATGAGCTAGAGAAATAGATATGAATGAAATTACAAAGGAGGAAATTAAAGAAGCAATAAAAATGCAAAAGAATGGGAAAGCAAGCGGAACGGACAACTTAACCGCAGAGCTCCTCAAAGCAGATCTTGAGGAAAGTGCAAACATACTGCACTAACTGTTTAATTTCATTTGGACAAATGAGGCTATTCCCAAATCATGGAAAGAAGCACAGATTGTTCGCATACCCAAGAAAGGTGATCTTTCAAACTGCAACAACTGGAGAGGAATTAGCCTCTTATCTGTTCCTTCTAAGATTTTTACTCGAATTCTAATGAATAGAATCAAAAATAGTATAGAAGACAAGCTGAGAATCGAACAGGCAGGTTTTAGAGCTGGAAGAAGTACCATAAATCAAATCTTCATACTGCGCAATATAATAGAGCAAAGCATTGAGCTAAATTCAACGCTGTATCTTAATTTTATAGACTTTGCTAAAGCTTTTGACAGCATAAAAAGAGAATGCTTATGGGAAATTTTGAAAATTTACGGACTGCCTCTAAAGATAATTAACATTGTTAAAAACTTATATCAAGGAAGTAAAGGTAGCGTATTAGTAAATGGAAGTAGTACAGAAAAATTTGATATTAACACTGGAGTGAGACAAGGATGTGTGTTATCAGGGCTGCTATTTAACATAGTAATTGATTGGATAATGAGACATACCCTGAAAGAATGTAAAACTGGAATAAGATGGAATTTACATGACCATCTTGAAGATTTGATTATGCAGATGACATTGTACTTTTGTCCTCAAATTTTGAAAACATGAAGTCAAAAACTGGTAAACTTGAGGAAAATGCAGGGAAAGTCGGATTAAAAATAAACAAAACCAAGACAAAAATGATGAAAATCAAGAGTAACAAAAACGAAAAGATCTCTATAAATGGAAAGGAAATAGAAGAGGTTGAGAACTTTATATACCTAGGGACTTATATTTCTACCGAGGGAGGTACAGATAGAGATATAACAGCAAGAATTAAGAAAGCACAGTATACCTTCAAAGCCTTATATAAGGTATGGAGATCTAACAGCATACGTACAAAACTAAAGATAAAAATATTCATTTCAACAGTTAGAGCAGTCCTACTCTATGGCAGCAATACATGGAAGTTAACCAAACAGCAAGAAAAATATTTTGATGCCTATCAGACCAAATGTTTAAGAAAAATATAAAGATATACTGGCCAAACAAAATATCAAATTCGGATATATACAAGCGTACCAAGACAAAACCCATAACTGCAATAGTTGAAAAACAGAGATGGTCATGGATAGGGCATGTTCTAAGAATGCAGGCAGGGGACCCAACAAGATTAGACCTCATGTGGTGCCCTGATGGAAAAAGGAGAGGGCAGCCCAAGCTAACCTGGCGCCAAATGTCTATAAATGAAAGGAATACCTTTGGTTGGCTGAGCTGGGGGAGTGCCAGAGAAGTGGCACTAAACCGGAGGGAATGGAGTGCGACAATTGCGGCCTCATGCGCCACTGGGCGTTAGGAGATTTAATATTTAGACTTAAATAAATAATTAAATATTTAAAGACTTTATTACTTTTATCGGTACAATTTCCGTAACCAGTCCCATTAAAAATTGGGGGGCACAACACAAACACATTATGACTGAGGTCATTACTCCTAACAAGCTGAAAGCAGTACTTACCTTGCATAACCCAGTAGGCACCTGCCGACCAAAGCCATGTAAGTGAAGTACAGTTGCCCTAGCCCAGGCATGGCCAACCCGCGGCCCGCGGGCCGCATGCGGCCGGCCCGCTTGAAATAATTTTGCGGCCCGCGAGAATTTTCGTAAATTAAAAAAAACATTACTCTTCTCGAGCAATAATTTTCCGTTCAGAACTATGTTTTGTTGCAAAAAATCACAAAACCTTTCGTTTTGCGATTTTAAAATATCTTGTTTTGCATTAATAATATAGACATCCAAAAGCATACATATACCATACATATTCTATATTTTTAAGTATTGTCACTATATCATGTATATTTGTATTAATAAATGTAGTAATTTGCACGAAGAAATGTAGTATCAATTAATTTTGTTTTACTTTTCACTAAAAATTTTTGTTTTGTGACTTTGTGAGCTTATTAAAATGACAGTGTGCCTAACTTAATTTAGAGTAATTCATAATGTTTTTTTTTTCAACGGAACCTGTTTAGTTCCTATGGAGAAGGTTTTCTTGGGACTGCTCTTAAAGGTCAATTTAAAAAATAAATATATATTTGACTTAGGAAACTGTCACACTAAGCAAAGGATCAGAAAAACTCCCTATTCTACATACTAATTTTATACTTTTCAACTTATTTCACTGTCATTCCAAGTAGCTCATATCCAAAAATTTTACATACGGCCCGCGGGAGTATTGTGGTTTTCCCAAGTGGCCCTCAAGATCATTTGGGTTGGCCATCCCTGCCCTAGCCACACACACATTTTCATGCACACTTTGTATAGGGTGGTACCATTCATCCACATGGGCAGATTTAGGGGGGCAATGCCCCCCCCACCTTTTTGAGAAAATTCAGTTTCATCAGGGACAGCTTGCACCCCAAGGTTTCCAGTTTGCCCCCCCCAGGGTCCACCACCTAAATCCACCTGTGTTCATCCATCTCCACACACAAACATCCATGCCCAAGTGGGGATTCGAACCCCCAGACACCCAGCTTCAAAGTCTGGATTTTTTTTTTCACATTTTCTGATTTCGTGATTTCGGATTTCTTTAAAATAATTTTTAAATACTAAAATTGAAGTTCAACCCCCCCCCCCCAAGAAAGGATAATTAAAGTTGACAATGAAGGGAAAACTTGTTTGGTGACTTTAGAACCAAGTTTTGATTTAATTTGTCAAAGAAAACAGACTAAAGACCCTCTAGTTAAGAAAATTTTGAAAACAAAATACAGTAAAACCTTGATAAAGCAATGTGTTCTGTCACGAACAATATCTGACCATTTTAACAAAAGGATGTTATAACAAATATAATTATATACTGGTGATAAAACAATTTTCATTAATTACTGGTCATTGTGACATAGGAATCACTATATCGAGGGATCTTAGAAAAGAGGTTCAACTGTATTTTGGTAACTTTATATTCAGATGTTATGTAAATATTTCTGGAATACTTAAGTGTGCCATCAACCAAAAATTGTCAAGTCATATCAAGTTTATGCAAAAAGATAGTTGTTTTCATATTTGCAGAGGAAGTTGTTATGGATAATAACATCAGATTTTTATAAAAAAAAACTGTTGCAGCACTAAGTAGTATAGTGAAGAAGAAAAATTGAATTTGAGGGCATCTAACAAAGCATTAGAAAGAAACAAAATTCTAATTAGCTTACCTGTAAGATCGCCTCATGGGCCTTCCATAACCACCATAATAAGATGCTCTTGCTAATCTCCTAGATCGGCCTCGAGGAGGTCTGTTGGTTGTACTAATACCAGGACGATTAGTTCGTTTTGGCAATACCTATTTGACAGAAGATTTTTTAAATCAATAAAAAACTTTACAATTTTCACTTTTGTAACACCACCAATTTTTTTCCAGGCTGTAACTTTTACTTTTCATTCACAGAATTTCAAAATACAATTATTTTTAGAACCCAGCATTCCCATTTAATTAATGAAATGAAATTTCCCAACTTATTTCAGTTTAGATTAAAATAGTTTTAAGGTTGAAAGACTAGCTGTCCGAGGCAATTTTTTTAATGGTTATTGGTGTTATTGCTCATTACTTACATTTTTAATAAGTTTATAATTATACATTTTCTTTTTCAGATGCAAAAACAAAACACTGGAATTAAAATGGGTCAATTTCCATGTTTTAATAACAAAAATCGCAATTTTCCCAAACTTTATTGGTCGAATAAAAATTCACTAACAATTTCAGGTTTTCCCTGACCCCAGGAAATCTTGCATATTTTCAATCTTCCATAAAGTTTACCCTTGAATTAAACAGCTTAAAACAACAGTCTTTCTTAAACATTTCAGTCATCTAACTGCCTGAAATTGTCTATAGATTCAATAACAATATAACAATCTTGAGCAGTCTAGGAATAAAAGGGTTTTAAATAGTTTACGACAACAGTCTTCCTTAAACTGTTTCAAACCAGGACCTGGAAAAAGCTGTAACCTTCCCCCGAACCTAATGTATTGCTCCTATGAAGATGGCAGGGGCTTCCCCCGAACCAGGTTCATAGGTTCGGGCACTTTTTCCAGGTCCGTTCAAACCTCTTGCTTAACGGGAAGTTAGTATAAAATCTATTTCTAAATTCCATCTGAAGACGGACAAACAGGAAAGCCAGCTAATAAAAATATAGTAAAATAGGGGTTTAACTCAATTATGGGTATTTGGGAATCAATCTTACTACTTTCTTCATACTTTTAAGACTGGTAGACACCCTGTTTATTGATAAATTATACAAGAATGAATATTCCCAAAACTGAAATAGAATGGTTCATTTAAACTAACAAAATCTAGCTATTTTTTTTTAACTTCTACATGTGGGATTCACTTATCAAGTATTTTCTTATTTGGTTAAAATATATCCTGTCAAGATTTGATTTGGTTCGGGATTGTACGATATCGCGAACGGATGATAAGTTTGGCGGCCACCAATCCGCTACGAGCGCCGAACCGGTTATCAGACGTTCGCAGCTGTTCGCTTACAGCGCTCGGCTCTAATTTGTGTCCACCTCTATACTAAACTCATTGCCACAACAGCCTAAGCGGCCATAGGTTTATGAAGCCTATAATAATCATTTCATGACCGAGGGCAGTGGGTAAAAGGCTGGGTAGGCGTTCTGGTTAGGTGGTCAGCCCAATACAAGATTCTCAGTGCTTGCTAAGTTCCCAAGCATGCTTGGTTTGAAGTTTATCAACCTACTGAGGGATGAAAGGCTGGGTCGACCTTGTCCAGAATGAGAATCAAACTCCAGGCTTGTGGTGTCAAAAAACTAAATACTACTACTATGCCATTGGGCAGATCTGGTACTTTAATGCAGCACTAATAAGCATGAAAAAGCAATAAAATACTTACTTTGATCTGCCTTCCTCGAAATAATGACTCATCTAAGGCAGTTGATGTGGATACAGAATCTTTATCTGCAAATTCAATGTAGGCAAACCTGAAAGTTGTGATAGAGTCAAATACTTATAGTACAGTCTCAAATAAGCTCCCTAACCAAGTAGACCACAAGTTGACATTAGAGTTAAGTAACACAGAATAAGTTTTATACACTAAAAATTACATGACTTATCAGACGAGACAACTTGTTTATCTTTATCAAACATCTTGTTTTAAAAATCTGACATTTTACCAGCTTTTTTACTTTTTTCTACACGAAGTTATTTCTAAGTTTGGACCAAACCAACCTATATGTGGGAAAAAACTTTCTATTGACACTAAACTGGATTTGCAGTTCCCCAATCTTCTCATAAATTGGAATAAGCTGAGTATTTCTGGATTATTTTACAGTTTTTCTGCCTGATATGCCACCACTGGGACACAATGAATATTTTCACTAAACTAAACCTTTATAACAGGCAAGTTCTTTCAAATGTACATAAAACAAAGAATAAGGAATCCAAGGGTGCAGAAAATGTTTCAGGGCCCAATATTTCCCAATAACACCCAGAATAAGTTAGTTATGAATAACTATCCTTGACACTACTTATACTCGATTACTTGCAAATTAAAAATAGGGGGCCTGTAAATATATTCAATTCACCCTACAATGTACCTAGTCCTCAGTAACATTTGTATACTAGACAGCAACTTAAGTTGAACCTACAACGTCAAAGTAGTTCCCATTGCGGTGTCTGAATTTTGAGTGAAATAAAGAACGTCAATTTAAAAATATGATTATTTTGTTAAACCCATGTATTTATAGTGCTTTTCAATCACGATTTGTGTACCAAAACTTCTCCTAACAACCCAACAGACTTTGAGTTTACTGATTTCTCCTTCCGCATTTGTGACGTACTAGGTTCAAGAAACATTGCTGTCCAAGTAGTTTTTTCTTTATAAACATGAGCAAAATTTCTCAGCAGCTGCCAGAATTTCCCCCGAACCTTCTTCAGACATACTGCAACCCTGAAGAAAACTTTAGATAAGTATTTCAACAAAATGTTTAAACATACCCTTTTGGATGTCCGCTGAATTTATCACACTGGATTGTAACTCGATTTATTGAACCACATCCATGAAAGTGTTGTTCAAGCTCTTCTGCTGTAGCTCCATAGTCTACCTACAAAGATTTTATTGAAATTAAAGGTTTGAAGTTGAAGATAATGAAAGGAAGTTAACTGGGATGGGTAAACAATACTTATAAAATGCTTAAAAACATTCTTACATTTCCAACATATATAGACCGGGAATCTATTTCCAATTTTTCTTCATAACTCAAAGGTAACAAACCTAAATAAAAAAGCATCCTTTCAAAAACAGGTTCGATAAAGATTATACAGTATGCATATTTAATTAAGCAGACAAGGAAAAATGTTTACCTCCTCAACTAGACAATTAATAAATCTTAAATATAGAACAAAATTAAAATACAGTAAACCCTCACTGAGCAACTACCCCTATAAAAAGACCACCCTATACCCTATTCTTCTAATGTTAAAATACCCCAATTAGCTACCAGTAAAATCCCTTAAACCTCCTGCCAGTAACAAGTTTTCTCACTTCACAAAATCATTTTCCACCTGCTTTAATTCTGGGAAAGGAAAGAAATAAGATCCAATTAAATACTTTCAATAACTTTGTTTTGTTCCATCAATTCATAATTTCAAAACATTTCTTCCACCATTAAAAGGCTAACTATTGGATGGACTATTTAAGTTACTTTGGAAGATTTTATTAGATCCCTCCTTTCCCTTACCATGGACACTAGCACCAAGTCCGTGAGTACTTCTCACCGTGAGAACTAGTCGCTAGCGACAACGAAAATCTCTAACGAAAAGTGACTAAATAGTCGATACCTTCAAAAAGACCCAAGCACCAGCTCAAAAGTGACTATTTTCTCACTGTCATTTCGGTTTCCATGGCGAAAAGGGTTGAACCAATCAGAGCAGAGCAATTTTTAACAAAAAACAAACAGAACAAAGAAATACAACCAGATTCTATTCAATTTTTGAATATACATTTTTAATCGGAATTCTAGGTTCTTTTACTGCATGAACTTCCATTAGACTCTCGTAAAAATAAATTTCAACAATTTGAGGCAGAACATGTATCATTATTACTATCTAATTACTTGTATATTTAATTAATTAATATTTCATCAAAGATGGCGGCGATTTAACTCAGAAAGGCTTTTTGACTCGTTACACTTTATTCCTACGCCTTGAAAAAATAGTTCTGACTTCTGACATAAAATAAAGATTATTGTTTCATTTAGGCGTTGAAAATGCATTTTAAAGAATGTTTATTGCAGAACAAGGGCCAATTTTAAAGTTAGAGCCACTGTTTGAGGCAAAAACGATGTAAAAAAAAGTATTGCATACAAGTGAGAAGTTTTTGCCTGCTGTAAAAAAGTGACAAGTTCTCACTGGGAGAACTTCTCACGGACTTGGTTCTGGTTTTTTTTGCAACTTTGGAAATGTGACGTCATGATAGCGAAAAGCGTGATTAGTCGCTAGCGACTACTAAACTGCAGCACTTGGTGCTAGGGTCCCATATGTGGTTATATTGCTCCCTCCAAAACAATAGGACTGACAACAAGTGACAGTACTCGAGTCGAGGGAGAGAAAATTCTAATATTGGTGTTTTAGATGAAAAATATATTTAAATATCACCAACTTTTTGTGGTTTTTATTTATATAATTGTATATTTTAATCCATTAGTCTGCAATTTGTAACAATATTTCTAATATTTGGCGTCTAAAATAGCTTGACAATATTTAGCGGGCCAGATAACAGAATAGGACCCAAAATCTTTACCTTGAGAACCATGAGCCATCTTTTCTACTTCATTTTGCATCTGTTTAATTTTCTCAGCCTCTTCTTCCATTTCTTTGACGCGAGCTTTTATCATCTCCAAGTCCTATAATAAAAGGACAGGAAACATAAGCACAAAGTGCTTTGTGAAATGAAAAAATTATAATAGACAACATGCCCTTAAGGGTCATTCAAACAGGGTTTAATGTTTAACACTTCATTTAAAGAATTTGAATTTTATGGTTCCCATCCCACTCTTTGAAAACATTAAAAATCAAGGTTGAATCAAGTTATGAAAGAATTGCCATCTTTGAAGTGGTGTGTCTCACTTGGCAGACCACGTTTCGGTCCCCCCCCCCAAACCAATTACTGATATGCTGTTGAGAAACACTTCGGAACCCATTCGCATGTTTTATTCGCAGTGATAAGATCGACCCCTCTCCACCCCTTCTGTTTTGGTGGGGCTTGCTTGGGTTTGTTTAATGTTCCATTTCATTTCGTTCCCAAGTGTCACACCATTGAACCTCGACCCAACATAGCAGCCAACATTTGAAAACATAAATTAGGGATATTTTCACGACATCTAATTTTGGTAGAAATACAGTAGGTACTTCTCCAAAAACAAATTTAAAAATAATATTATATAAAGATTCTCATAACAGAAATGCTACTTAAACATTTATTTATTAACTTTTACTATTAATATTAAACATTGCACAAAACAGCATGCACTTAAGTCCTCGGAAGAGAACTAAGTTTTGATTTTATTGACCTTTGAGTAGATTTAACATTCTTATGATGCTTTTTGGACTTTATATGGGTTAAAATATCAAAAATTGACGGGGAAATCCTCAAATTTGATTTATAAAGAAATTTGGGCGATTTACTATTTTTTCGGGATATCAGGAGATAACATTGAAATTTGGGAGTCTCCCGAAAACATCGGGAGAGTTGGCCGCTGTGATCCAAGTTAATTGGTTGGCTGGTGTTTTCCATAAACAGTAAGGGGGTTGTGTTTCCGATTGATCCCTCTTTCAACCTGCTATATGTCTATCCACCAGTGTCCTTCTTGGTTGGTTGGGGTTTAATTGTGTGAGGTCCATGAAAACGGACAAAAGCGCCAGAACATAGTTTAGGATTTTAATCAGGCATGAAGGACATCATCAGGTGTACTCTATACACCGCTTTTAAAAGTCTACAAAAACAAGTTGATAAAATGATGATGAAATAAAATGTACAACTCATGAGTGATTCCAATGAAGTTTAAAAACATAAATACAGTAAACTCCCGCTAGTACGCCGTTCAAGGGGATTTGTGAAAACGTCGTAATAAGTGGTGCGACGCTATATGCGGAATTCCATAAAACACCATTTTATGGAATTCCGCGATATACCTAATACAGTAACGGACCCTTTATACGGCAAGCTCAGGGCCGACATCATCGCGGATTTCGGAATTTTCCGGATTTTGGGTCCGTTCCGGAAAAAACGCCAGTAAAGACGCAGCTGCTCAAAATACCCGCCTCCCCCTCCCTACTATCATTTTCCTTTCTTGTAAATCTAAATTTCCGATCATATGAACGGGAATTAAAATTGTGTTAACATCGTCTGCGTTGTTCTGAGCATCCGTTTCAATAGTAGAGGATCCAGCAATAAAATTCCGGCGAAGCACGTGGGTCGTGGCACGGCTTACTAGACACTATACAGGCTAGCCGAGTACGGAAATCATTGCAAATCCAGATGGCATTATTGGACAAACTGGCAAAGCATATTCAGTGTTGAAGGCGGTCGGTGATATAGGTAGGTCTTGTAGCGTTCCAAGCGGGAAAAGTTGTCAAATGATTTTCATTGTTTAAAACTCGGCTAGCCTGTATAAGTATCTAGTAAGCCGTGGTCGTGACGGAACCGATAGTGAAGCAGCAGGAGGCGAAGAGAAGATTAGAAACAGAAGAGAAGGGCCCTTCCAAACTTTTACGACGGCCGGAGAAACGCCTCTTTGCGGAGTAGCAGGCGCGTGCAATCCCGTCCGAGGAGGGGTTTTCTGGTTTTCTATTGTTCGCTAATGACCGCTACTCCCCGAAGGGGCGTTTCTCCGGCCTTTGTAAAAGTTTAGAAGGGTCCGAAAGTTGCACGCCTTGGGCGCGACGGAACCATTGCGCGTCGTAGCAGCATTTGCTCACTAAAAATTCTTTAAAAAAATTATGAACGCGAGCCGGATTTCGGGTCTTTCCGGATTTAGGGTTTCCGGATAAAAGGTCCGGTACTGTACCCATAATACCTAATCTTACCTAGAAACCTTTTTAAGCGAAATTTAATCACTAAAATAGAAACGAAAGAACAATATCTAAAATCAGAACATTCTTACCTTTACATCTTTTATTGGTATACTATTTAAATATAACACTTGAAAATCATGAAAACAACAGTGGACTGAGCACTGAGCTATGGAATGCAGAAGTTGAATTAGAGGAGCAGGAGAGGGGAGAGAATTTCCAAGAAATTCAGGGAGGGTTCTGATTTGTCACAGAACAACCCCCGTGCCCTGCAAGACACTGGTCATTCTTGTTTTTGAGGGCGCAACGGGGGGCCATTCGAGGAAAAAGGGGAGCAGGTGGGAAAAACCAGTTCTACCATATTGTTCTACTCGCGTTTTCAAAGGTGACTGTAGCTCATACATTATTTGAAAGGAACTCGACGATGCAATAACCAGGATTTTTCTTCGGGGGACCTGAGAAAAGCGACAAAATATGCGGGAAGTCGTTATAAGCGGGGGAGCTATAAGCGGATAGTTTTTAATGATAAAAGGCCTATTGGTACCAGGGACCGGAGAAAAACGTCGTAATATGCGGGACGTCGCACTAAGCGGGGGCGTACTAACGAGAGTTTACTGTAGTGAAGGATGTTGTGGATGAATATCAGGAGTAGGCCGAGTTAAAATGAATGCAAGAAGTTAAAAATTGTTTGACAGTTAAAATTTTATAACAATGAGGGCAGGTTGGTGGCAGTTCTCCAGCCAGAAGAAGCCTGTGTGTGGCTCTTGAATGGCCTATTCTGAGTCGAGTCAGAACACCCAGCCGTCAAGATGTGTCGGTATAGGTGTTATTGTTGGATGGAGATAAAAGAGTTTGTTGTTATAATCAGCATTCCAGTGTCCTTCTTGGAGGTGGTTGATGTCAGGTGGTGTGGTAAGTGAAAAAGTCTAAGTTGTAAAAAAATTAACCATAAGTATTTTGCTAAAATGGTTCACTTTTGTATCTTATTTAACCTTATTAGTGTTTTTATTTAAAACTGGCTGAAATGCCCGGCCTTGTACGGGTGGAGTGTATCAATTTATTTTTTTAAAGTCTTCTCAAGAGTGTCTAATTTTCTGTAACCGTAATTACCAATCATCCCGATGTTCCTAGTAGTTTTTCATATCCCGATATTCCCGGTATTTTTTCATTTCCCGGTGGTCCCAGCATTTTGTATATCCCGGTTCTCCTGGAATTTTTTTATATCTCCGTTCTCCCGGTAATTTTTCATATCCCGGTGTTCCCGGTAACTTTTTTTTATCTTGGTGTTCCTAACGCCTTTTTCATCCCGGTTCCAACTGTGTATATCCAACTAAACCCATCCTGTTTCGATGTTGTATCTACATTTAAAAAGGCAGTTAAACAAATGAAAGTATAGGTAGACGGTAGCCATGTTTGACCAGGGAAAAAATTGAAACTGTGAATCTTAATAATTCTAAAACTATTTTGAATTTTTTAAAAAACGAAATGACAATCTTTTAGTAAAAAATAATTGTATATGTGTGTAAAATATTGTACTTTTACCATGATTAGTTTTCCTTTTAAAACGAAAAAAGTGTTTTGATTATTTCATTGGCTGCCGCGACACGAGTTCGATCGTGAAATAAATTGTTTTGATTTAGTGACTGTATTTAATTGGCCTTGAGCCAAAAGTTTAAAAATGGTGAAAAGAAAAATAAGCGTTTTGGCCATAAAATCGTTAATTACTCGTAAATATTTGATTTTCAAACTTTGAAAAGTTCAAGGTGATCGTCCCCTCCCCGAGATACGTCCGTATACCGAGTTTTGTGCATGCCTGCGCCGTACTTTAAGAGGAGATGTGTCCTCCACATACCCACACACCCAGCCACATAGCCCTTTAGTTATATAGAGATGTGCTTGTTAAATGATAGCAGTGATCAGTGGCATAGCCAGGAAAAAAAATAGGTGAATAATAATAAAATTTGGGTGAAATGATAAGTATAGTAGTTTATTTTCTGACTTAAAAAAGTTTCCAAGCTTTAGGGGTAAGTATCCGTAAATCCTCTCCTTAGTCAAGTTTATAGCACAAATAGGTGACACGCCAATATTTTCAGAAAATTTTATTTCTGTACAACACATGAAAATAGGGACCTCAAGGATTGCTTTTTCTTAAAGCTCCTAAAATCAAAATATCATCATACCATCTATCTATCTTAATTTTGTGAATTACTGATTTTCAAAAATTTGTGTAAAAAAATTTATGTGCCACCCATGTAATATTCAACGAATGACGTGTTTTTATCTCTTTTTATTACCTGCTTTTGATTTTCAGTCTTGGCACCATCTATCTAAAATTTAGAGGACTATTGATTTTTATGGCATACTTTTATCTTTTTTGTTATTGATTTTTAAAATGGAGGCAAAACTTTTGGTTTACCCTGTATATTAATTCCCACAACTACCAATGTAAATACGACTTAACTAAAAAAAACTCATTACAGGATGTTAAAGCTAACTTTTTTTATCATTCCCTGAGAAAACAAAAAATAGAAAAATCTGAACAGATTTGAAACAGGTCCTACATGGAGACCTTCCTGATTATAGATTTAACTTACAGGATCATCTAGTTCCTCAGTCTGATTACTCGTATTCAGATCATCTCCATTTGGAACCCCATCTTCCATAGCAGCAAGCACATCACTATCAGTCATATCTTCAGACATAACTAAAACGATAACGAAAACTAAGGTTAATTTTAAAGCAAGAAAAATTCAATTTTAATAATAAATATAAAGGGAGATGTTCCGATTACAAAGTAGGTACTACACGTCTACAAATCTGGCATCGTGTCATTAGGGTTTCCATAATATCAAGACCCTCTACATATATACATGAACAAAAACATATCCTCTTAACTGACGTTATGTATAACTTCAAGGCTTAAGTACTATGTAAACAATCCAGATACTAAAAATCTTTCGTTAGCATCACATTTTATTAATTTGAACAACTTTTCAGTATTTATCTATCACTTTAATTACCATACTCTAAACTTTGCTTTTAATAGTTAAGGACCTCTTTATTATCCTAGCAGTATAAGTAACATTCGCCCATATGCGTGCGAACTCTAGATCAAATTTAATCTTAAGGTATCAAACCTTTTTTAATATATATATATATTACATTTTAATTGAAGGTAGGAAAACATAATTGAGGTCCTTATAATTGAATTATAGACTGTAGTACGAATTCTACTGGCTGCAAAAGGCAAACGCTAAACGTAAATGTACACCATTGGAGATACCAAATTCTTCTTTACCTATATTGTAATAAAGTTCAGGTAACAATATCAATTCAAGAAAAACTCCTAGTATCTTTAATACCTCCACGCAAAATAGGTATATAAACTGAGAACCATCCGAGAATATGAAATATCGCTACGCAATACGCATACGACACACACACAAGCAACACCAACAAGGTAGAAAAATCGTGACCGAACCGTGAAAGTAGCAGTTGAAGTTTTGTTTAATTACAATTTATTATTCTCGTACAAGAATCTGTAGTTATACTCACAGAGAAATATCCTAACTGATCCTAACAGAGGTTGGTTGGTTGGTTGGTTTTAGTTGTTGGTGCTTTTTGCTACAGCGAGAGCCGGCATATAGCACGCATGGAGGAAGGGGTTCAACAGAAGAGTTTAAAAGCTTGAAATGAGGTTGCAACTAGTTGCAGCCAAAAGGAAAAGGAAAAACCCTGAGTAAAAACCCTGCGGAAAGCGCTTCAGAGAGGACCTTCAGTGAGAGATCAAATACAAGGGAGTAGATGATCTCGCTAACTCTTTTTAGTTTCTAATGTTTTTCCCGATCCGCGACTACCACCTCTTGAGCAGATCGTACCGCAGAGGCTCGTATCGGTATAGAAAGTATCTTCCCGCCATCATTACGATATTTGAGCCGGGTTGGTTTCGCATCTAAGTCAGCTTTGATCCGGGCACTTTGCGCTCCGAGTTCCTCGCTAGATGATCTTCGGAATTCTTTAAATTCGGCGATTATTTGGTTCACATCCTTTCTGACAAGATGGTCCTGATTAGCACACGTTACCTCGTCCGATTCGGAGGCGCCGTCCGAATCAGGAATCGTCCGGGGCTAGGACTGTGTCCGATTGGCCCTCTTGACTCTCTGCTTCGATCAGAAGGCTCTGGTCGGTATTCCTTATGTAGGTTTCAAGCGAGCACGCCAGCAACTTAACCGATTCCTTGATTTGAAGCATTGGCTTTCCAATATCTGTTTTGATGACCTCTCTGACCTCTTGGCTAACAGATCGGGAGGCTTTTTCTTTATCCCCTTCGGAGTCAGTTATTAAAGCAACTAGATCACCTGTTATATGTAACAGGTTTCTTATCGATTCTTTTAAAAATTTTACCGTGTTGATCAGCTCCACGTTCTGATTTACAAGCGTTTGAAAGCAATTTTGGCTCTCTCCTTCTGTCACCACGGGATTCTCCGGGATTGATCCTTTAGATTTTACAATTTCTGCGTAAGATTTTCTTTGATTTAAGTTTCTTCTTGCTTCCTTAAAAGTTAAATTTCCCAACTTTGCCTCTTTGATAGTCTCGCATTTTTTTTTGATGATCGGGCATCTTAAGTCTAGCGCTGAGTGATCACTACCACATTGGAAGCAAACTTGACTTGGCTTATCACACTCTGACGATTCATGATCGTTCCCACATCTCGAGCATTTTGGTTTCGCCTCTCTACATTTCGCTTTAAAGTGCCCAAATTTTAGGCAATTGTAACAGATCTTTGGGTCCACGAGGCTATTTTCAAATGCGTTACTGATGTGAGGGCGCCACACTAGAGTCTGGAACGTATGCCGGCCGCTTAAATCTCTCGCCAAATTAGAACTCAGCGCATGCGCAAAAAGGTGTTTTCGATCTCCCATAGGCAGCCGGCGAACGATTCAGACTGGATTCAGACGCTAGTGAGTTTAGTGCGATCCCAGCGCCAAAATTCTCCAAACCTGTAACAAAATGTCATGATTTTCGATTTCCATTATGGCCTATGGCCGTGGACTCTCTGTTCTAGTACTCTGTGGTTATACTGTAGTCCTCTTCATGTTAACCCTCATCTCTCTTTTCATTGGTGAACAAATAGTTTGAGGAATTTTTCTCTTTTTTTTTAGAACTTCAACCAATTATTGTATAGATGAAGATTGGCTTGACATGACCACAGTGGAGTGGACATGAAGCCGCCGCCGCCGATCGGCTTGCCAGGGAGGAGGGAGGTTGGGTCGTTGGGTAGTGAACTAGTGAACTGCCTACTTCCCTGCCCTGAATGGCTTTGGAATTTGAATTTCCATTAGAAAAACGTAATTTTCTCAATTCTAGAGGGGGAGTATTGTGGCGTGCTCACTCACCACTCAAATGGTCAGATTATTAATTTGGAGCAGGGGCGTCATTTCAGTTTTGGTTGGGGGGCAAGATTTTTTTTAAAGTGGTTCTGGGCCGTAACCAGACTTTTGTTTTTTGGGGATTGACTCAACGTCATTTCTAAGGTAACCCCTAATAGTTTAGATCACTTAAAAGTAGTATTTGAATTATGGAGCACATAATGTCAAAATTTTATAATTATTGAAAGTAAAACTGGGAGATAAAAGGTGAAAAGTTTGAAAATTTGCCAATAAAAGTAGTGTTATAGTTCATTCTGAGACCCTTTGGGTAACATCCGAAGAAAACTGTTCCTTGTAAACCACACAATTTTCAAGAGGAAAAAATATGAATATGTGGTGAATCCCCAAAAGGGAGATAAAATCCTCACCACCACAGCCAAAGGTCTTCACCCCCTGGGGAAATGTAGCAACCCCCAGTCGGGAGCCAAATCTCAAAGATGCTTGACGTATATTTCTTAGTCTATAATAAATAATATTGGAGTCCTCTAAATGTGATGTTATTAGTCAAAAAATTTAGAGGGGGTTGGGGGTCCTCCCCCAGAAACTTGTGTTTTATCTCACTTGAAACTACTTCGGGGAACACGCAAAGGGTAACCGCTTCTTGTAAGCGGTAGAATTTTCATGAGAAAAACACTGTATAACTGACTTCAAAATTTAGGAGGGGTTTTGAGGGTTCTCCCGTCTCCCCCACAAAATTTTTTGAAATTTGACCCTCAAAAGTAGTGTTTTAACTCATTTTGAGTCTTTGGGGTTATAATCGATGCTTCTTGTAAGTTACAGAATTTTCAAGGGACTTGCAGCTATTTTTCACATAACATTGGAAACCTTGGGGGGTCAATTCCCCCCAAATGACGCCCATGATTTGTGGCATAAATAGTGACTGAAGCGAATATGATTCATGAGTAAAATTTTGAATCAATTTGAAGCGTTCACCTATGAATTTTCCAGATTGGACTGTACACATTACCAGTGAATGAAACCAGCTGTAAAATTTTAGTTATATTTTCATTCATACGTTATTTTTCTTAGAGAATTTAGTCATATTTTTGAAAGGGGGTCAATGGCTTAGGTAAAAAACTCCTAAGGGGTCGATGCATGAAGAAGTTTGGGAAACCTTGCTTGCTGTAGATCATAGATGTCAAACTCATGATTTAGGGGGAAGGCAGTTGCCCTTCCCTAAGTACTCCCTTGATAGGGTAATTCGAGGGGACCTAAACAAGCATATATCGAATAGAAACAGGGGTACAGACTACAGATGCACCGTTAAAGAGCTTGGACGTAATGTTATGTTAAAAAACAATTTTCCCAAGGCTCATTTCACTAAACGAAACATAATTGAATGAAAAGATTCATTGTAAAAGGTACAGCAGTATGCATACTACTTCCACCATAAATTTGATCGGGTTTAGAACACTTTTCAAACCATGGGAGGAGTTATAAAAGTGCAATATTGAGAGTAACCAGGTATGCAATGCATAATGAATTTCAAAAAAGATTTTTTTTTTTTGTTGTCAACTGTACGCAGGGATGCCATAACGTAATAAGGAGGATGCCGTAGTTTAACTAAACATACTTTATTATAATGCTAAAAGTTCATAATTAAAATCAACAAAACATAAATAAACAGTGAACGGTGAAGGCAAGAACAAGAGAAGAATATCAGAATCGTACAAGAATGAGTGAGCTTTTATACACGAGGTGACGTGCGTCGCAGCGCACGCTATTTGCGCACTCGTCACTAAACACAATGCTGCCACTCACATACTCCCACCTTTGAGTGTGTTTATCATCACTCAAACAAAACATCTTGAACATAGCTGAGTAATTTACTACCAAACAAGTTAAGAAACAGCAACCGTTACCTCTTATGTAACAGCAACCTCTACTTCTAACCTTTAAAGTCTCTAGTAACAACCTTTTACATCTAACACAATTTTTAATACAGTTTTTTATAGTCTTGCGACTTTTCAGAACCCAGTATTTTTCCCTCAAGTGAGTCATTATAATTGACGTTCCCTCATGCAACAACTCAATATGGACATACATAATTAAAGATTGAACAACAGAATCGACCAGAATCCCTGGTTCCTCCTGTGAATCAGGCCACTCGCTTTCAAGGTATCTCAGCCAGTTCGGGCCCTCCCACCATCTAACCTGGACTAACTGCTCGGGAGAACAACCCCTAGATCCCAAGTGCATGTGATTTCGTGCCCCTTGAAGTATCAACTTCGGAACCAACATCACAGGTGTCGTATAGCCTATTACATCAAAAACCTGGTGAGCAATGGACAAAATTGTTCCCTTCGTAATAGTTGCCTCACCAGTAAGTTCTCCAACTCTGCAGGACAAGGCATCAGAGTCTGTACGCCATTCCAAACTCAAACAAGGTACTCCACACTTCCAGCCCCTTAAACTAAACTGACCCGCATTCATAATAGTCTGAGACTCCAGAATGAACTTTCCCATCTCTAGTTCCGTATTTAAACTAGCTAAACAATGGTCAACGTATAAAGAAGTTTTGAGGACTTCTGCAGTGGAACGTAGGACATTCGAAACTTTATCTAAATTCCTCTTCGTACTTAAAACTAAAACTTCGTATCTTTCGGCTAAGTTCCTATTGTTGGGCAACAACCCTTTATCCAGTACCCAGGGTAACGACACTTCGTACCTTCCCTCCACACTTACGGAACTAGTACTTTCAAAATGCTTACGCGTTTCCCCTTCCAGCTCTACCTTTTTCTAGCTCATGACAGACTCTGATATTCCCGATAAATCAAGTTTCCACAAATTGGAATTATCCCGATCCTTAGTCAGAAGAGAAACCAACAGGGCCGCCTCAGTCTGTTCTGTCCGCGGCAGACCTGAAGAAAACTTTCCCAAAACACAATAACCCAATTTTGTTCCCACAACTGTAGGACCAGACTTTAAGTTAAACAATTTACCTGTCAAAATCTTCCCCGCAATGTCAGCCCCAATCAACAGCTTTATCTCTTTATCTACTCTTATGTGTTTTCCCCGTTCGAGATCACTTAACCTAATTCCCAAACTTTTGAGTTCCTTAACCCATGAACCGTAGGGAATCTGATCGATAGCTGAACATATGCGATCTTGACCAAGCACATCAAACTTACAATGATATTCATCATCTACACTACTTACAGCAATATAATACACATTTATACACTTCTTCTGAGGTTTCAACACCACCAAATAAAGCTTGCCTAAACTTTACTTCACTTATAGATTTTAAGTTCAGGTAATTAGCTACATCATTACACAAATAACTACACTGGGATCCTTGATCCACTAGAGCTCTTATTAACTTAGAGCTTTTACCATTAGATATTTTAACAACTAAAGTTTGAAGCAATACATCCGAGAGCCGTACTTGATTATTTAAAATACTAACCTTAACTTCTTGACTGCTATATCGCTTAAACTTTCCCGAACGTTCTTACTAGGCAACTCCGGGCAAAGAATTACAAAATGCCTTCTATTGCAAATCAAACAACGATTTTGACTTCTACACTGACGTGCTCTATGGGGTGGGGAAGTCTTTAAACACACAAAACAAGCATTCCTTTGCCTGACTAGATTCTTTTTTTGATCTAGGGACATATTGGAAACCTGATTACAGCTCTCAGATGCATGCACTCTACTGTTACAAAAGACACACATATCAAACCTTTTAAATTTACCTTCACTATTAGAAACTACACTTTGATTAGCAGTTAATAGTTCATGGGAAGTAGGCACATCTATACTTGTCTTATCTATACACTTCTTACTACAAGAACTATTACCAGAGAAGTCTTTAGCAAGTTTCAACTTGGCTTGAGAGTCTACTTCAGACTTCAAAAACTCTACTATGTATTAGATCTAAGTCTGAGTTACCCCCAACTTTCATTTGTGACTTTTGCCTTTCGTAAATTAACAACAAATTAGGTGGTATTGCAGATTCTATCAGTGGGTACAAAAAGTCAGCGTACTTATCTTGAGTGAGTCCCAAAGCTTTCAAGGATCGCAAGTGTCATCAGCTGGTCGCACAGGGCACTCAAGTCTGTTTTGCTTTTGTCGGAAGTGACCAATTTCAACAGATCCCTTATGTAGATCTGTACCAGGACACTTTCGTTCCCAAACCTTTCTTTGAGGGAGAGAACGGCTGGTTCGTAGTTCTCGCTGCTCGCGGGATAACTCTCCAGGATGCTCCTGGCCTTTGAGTTTGCTGCCAGGGACTGCAGAAGGTACGAAAACTTGTCCCGCTTATCTATTCGGGGGTCTTTGTGAATCTTCTCAAATTGATTCCAAAATGGAAGCCAATTCCTTGGATCGCCATCAAACTTGATTAGCTCAATCTCAGGCAGCTTGTAGAAGTTCCCCTTAGAGTTCTCGCCAACTGTAGATTTCAGCTTCTTCGTAGTACGTATTTTCAGCTCCATGAAACTGTCGTAATAATCTTCTGACGTCGAGATCTCTTCATCGTAGGCTTCTTGGGTACAGCTAGTAGACTGCATTAACCTTAGGTATTCTTCCTGCGCAATCCTTAGCTGTTCCTTCTTCTCAATCAGTCTTTCCAGAGCTATCTCCAGCTGATCTTCAGTCGTACGTTCGCCATCCTCCAGTATACTTCGTAGCTTATTTGTAGATCTCGTAAACCCGCTCCTTAACGCTGTGCGATGAAGCTTCAGTTGGCTCAGCATCTTCGTAGAATCTGTCATCGTATAGGCAGGTTGCTGAGTCACTTCCTCTTCATCCTCAGTTTCAGGTATCGAGCGGTAAGATCCGAAAGATCATCCAAGTTGATCATCACATCAGACCCAAGCAAGGTGTCCCGGCAGGGATGCCAAATGTCAACTGTACGCAGGGATGCCATAACGTAATAAGGAGGATGCCGTAGTTTAACTAAACATACTTTATTATAATGCTAAAAGTTCATAATTAAAATCAACAAAACATAAATAAACAGTGAACGGTGAAGGCAAGAACAAGAGAAGAATATCAGAATCGTACAAGAATGAGTGAGCTTTTATACACGAGGTGACGTGCGTCGCAGCGTACGCTATTTGCGCACTCGTCACTAAACACAATGCTGCCACTCACATTTGTAATTTTTGAGAAAAACATGTAAACAAGAGTTTTCAATGCTCTTGAGCTGTCTGTTATTGAATTTTTGCTTCAAATTTTGAAAACCATATGTAATTGCCATTGAGCACAAAATAAGGGAGTATGCTGGTTAAATTTATAAAAAAAAATATTTTGGAACAGTCTAATCCCCACTTTAGTCTAGATCAGATATGGGCAAACTTTTCAAGGGGAGGGCCGGATAAAATAAAAAAATTATCCAGGCGGGCCGGAAACTAAAAAATTAACAAAAATTTTCGTGAGTGATAATTTTTAGAGTTGATTTTTACATCACACACAACTTATATTATATGCTACAATTTTAAAAATTGGGGGGGGGGGAGTTAAAAAAATGTATTGTTCTTTAGAAGAGTAGAGGAAGGCGTATGTGACAGAGATGAAACTGTGATACTGAGATTCTAAAAGTTTTTCATAATCTGGTAGAAACTGGGATGAGCTGATTCACAGTAATGTAGCTAAATGGTAGTCATATGTAAAAAAACATTATGTCCTATGTAGGGGTTATTCAAAACCATGCCGCGGGCCGGATTGACTTGTCCGAAGGGCCGCACTTTGCCCATGACTGGTCTAGATCTTCCTCCTTTCTCCCCCCTAAAAAAATTCCTGTCTGATCCTTGGAATACCACTAGACAAACGGGACTCCCATTCTTTGGATGAACTTTGATATAGCACTTTTTACAACTCATCCCACAGTTTGAAAAGTGTTCCAATTTCCATTAAATTTATGGTGAAAAGTTGAAATAAGCTTGGATTCCCAGTATTAAAATAGTAAATATGTAGTTTTCTCTCTTGTCTATAGCCCTCACCTTCCTACTCTAAATCTGATTGATTGTCCCTCAGGTAGCTAAAGGTTGGACCATCCTACTTTAGGATGTGTTCAAGTAAAATTCTGACAAAACTGGAACCTGAATTTTTTCAGTGTTTTCCACACTTTTAACAAAAATTGAATTTTTAATACTTGAATAGTGCAATAGTGAGACAAAGTGTAATTAAAGTGAATTTTAAAAAAAGTCTAGTACTTGTACTGTACCCACCATGCAACCAAACAGTACTGAATTTACATTTACTGAATTTGAATTTTTTATAGAAAAGCTTTTGCTATATAATGTTCACTTCCCAATAGATTTTCAAATTTCTCCATCACAGAAAAAAAGAAATAAGTATAAAAAATCATTTTATTAATTCTTCTAAAAACAAGTGTCTAATTGACAAGTCATACATCATGTAAAAGGGAATGCATGTATGTTTATGTACAATAAAAATTCTAAAACTAAATACCAAAGAATTAGACCAGCGTTTCTCAACCGGGGTTCCGCGGAACCCTGGGGTTCCGCGAGGCCTCCTCAAGGGTTCCGCGAGAAATTTGAAAAAGGTGTTTAAAAAAATAAAAGATACAAGATCCCCCCAAAATTTGGATTAAGGGTACCAGAATGAGTAAAAACCCTGTTTTTTAGGGTCAAATTTCAAAAAATTTTCTGGGGGAGGACCCCCAGACCCCCCTTTTTGTACTTTAAACTCGGTTAGTTAAATTTATTTTCATATTAAGTTCAGCAAAATGAGAATCCTACATAAAGATGTATTAAAAAGGTACATTAAACTTATTAAGTATGCAAAAGATGGGCTTAGAGATAATTTTAGGCTTCCTCCCCGATGCAAAAATCTAGCTTTGTAGTTAGGCCCCCTGCTGTTTGATAGTTAATGCGGCCGTCGGGCTGAAAAGTTTGGAGGCCCCTGTTTTAAGATACAGTGGGGGGGGGGGGGCAGGGGTAAGGCCTTCCAATGGTTAAAATGTCTAATGGCCGTTAAAAAGGATTATCCAAATATTCAAAGAAAAGCAATTAATATACTATTGCAGTTTTCCACGCAGTTTTCTTGTTTAAAAAACATAAAAAGTAAAGAAAGAAATCGTCTTCTTTCTATTGAAGACGAGATTCGGGTATGCCTTTCGAAAATAAGACCCAGAATTGAAAATATATGTGCCAAAAACAGACTCAAATTATCACATTAATTAATATTTAATGATTGTTTTATTTTTTTAAACTTGCTAAAATTGTTTAAATACTTAAAATTGTATTTTCAAAACCTTACAGCTGTATTCTAATGATTCTAATAAATAAATATAGTAAATAAACGATTTCTTCGTTACTTATTTTCCGTTTTATGTAATAATTTAAAAAATAGTAAGACAAATATTGTTACAAGGACGCTAGGGTTCCGCGGAACTTGGGCATTGTCGAAAGGGTTCCGTGGGAGTAAAAAGGTTGAGAAACGCTGAATTAGACAAATGAGAAAGAGAACACATCAGAAATTCTTGCATACATGAAATTTATACAATGAAAGAACAATGATGGTAACTATGCAAAATATAAATATAACAAAAAAAGAAATATTAAATCAGATTGCACAAAAATATTTACTAGTTAAAAATAATTAACTCAATTAACCAAAACATTCTGGCATGATGCTTTTAGTAAAAAAAAATTCAAGAAATAATTCATAATGGTTAAAATAATATTGATCTTAAAAGGGAAAATTATTTAAAACAGAAGTTTATTTAAATTAAGTTCAATCAGTCCTAGAGTATAATAGTTAAGCTATGATTAATAGGTTTTATTTTGATCACATAGAGAGAAAATAGTTTTGTACAGAAACCACCAAGTTTTGAAATTATGAGATTGAAGATAAGAGGATTCAGGAGACTTAACATTAGCTATCAACACACAATAAAAGAAAAACAATTAAAAAAAACTGTGAGGATGTGGCTCTAGGTTATTTCCTCTTAAAATTACAAGACAAACACATATGAGATCCAGCTTTTCCAAAAACTATAAACCATACATATTGCAAGACTTAGGAACCTTAATTTAATACTTAAGACAAATCAACTACAAATGCTGGTAAAAGGTTGATGCCACAGCAGGATTACATTAATAAGAATACTATGGGCTAAGAGGTTTAAGATCTCCATTATTACAAAAATATAATTTTTCAGGGCGGCTTGCAAAATCAGTATGGACGGAACGATCCAGCCCCTCTAGAAGAAAAAAAATCCCAATTAGGCAAAGAAACAAACTGTAACAATGCTAAATTAATCTGATTTCTTTTAACTGAATAGGTCAAATTTTTTACACAGCTGATTTACAAATACAGTAGGTTTAGGTATAATTTAAAAAGTATAACTTGTAATGTAGGTATCAAAAGTATTTTTTAAAAGTACTTTGTAACCTATAACTCCAAACGTCTTTAACCCTTTCAGTTCTGGAGGCCCAAATTTTTCCATTGGATTCAATGAGAATCTCGGGCAGTCTAAGATTGAAAGGGTTAATTCGAAGTTGTGGATAATTTGAAGTTTTCTCTTGGTCCCTTGAATTTTCTTAAACAAAAGTTAAAATATATTGTGGATAAGTCAAAGTTCAGCTTCTTTAATTCAAAGTTTTTCTCACAAAATTTTAAAATCAATGATTTTTTGGCATTTTTACCTTTATAAAATCATTACCGAAATAACAAAGGGAACATCACTACTTTTCCATGAGAGTTTTGGAAATAACATTCACTATGCCTTTGTGTAAACCATACAATCAGAACAAGAATTTAAGGACCCTTTAGTAGGCTAGGTTGCTGATAGGTCAAAAGATAGAAAGTAACATTTTCAATCACTCACTGAATCTGGAATTACACTTAGAGATTAATTTTTTTTATTTTGAGTGAGGTTATGGATAATTCAAAGTTTTAGAGTGGTTCCTTCAGCTTTGAATTATTCAAATTGCACTGTATTAAAGTTAAATTAAAGCCTAAGTAATCAGAAAGTTAATTAGAGTGAATTATTTTTTTCTTTAATGAGATTTTAAAAGCAAATTAGGAAATACTTTTGTGGCAAGTGCGAGCCACGGGTAGATACCGATCCGAAGGTCATACGACTCAAAAGTATACTCCGGAGTTATAATCGCTTCAGTCGGTATTTATAACCCATTTGAATTATCTGACTCTTATAGTGGTGAGTAAGCTCGCCACACTTTTATTATGGTTTTGGATTTCTATAATTATTAAAATGTTAATAAATATAAAAACATTTATCAATGGGTCACTCACAGCTGATAAATTTATTAAACTCTATAACAGAAAATATTCTTTAAAATGCTTACTTCTGAAAATTTTAAAACCCTTTTTGGCTAAACAGAAGCTGCTTAAATGATTAAATTACATTAGTCATTTATCAAATATAAGGGTAGCTCATTAAAGTTAATATCTTTTGTAATCAAAAATGGACAAATACAAAAGAGAATTTTTGATAGTTAGTATACCCAATTTTTAAAAATTTGCCATTTAAGAAAATTTAAAACACTAAAAAATATTTTTGTTTAACCAGGTTTTGCCGAGTATAATTCCCAATTTTTTTTGCAATTTCCAATGAATTACTTTTTCTATGGAACCAGCACTTGGACTATTACTAACTAGTGGCAAATCCTGTTCAAATCTAAATCATGAAAGAGTCAACATGAATAATAATAAGTCCTAAAAAGAACGTTACTAAGTTCCTAATGGGATCAGACAGTGCTAACATATGTTCAAAACTAGACATTGTTTACTGAGAAATGAACATTAATATTTTTTTTTTAATTTAATACTTTAAGATAATGTTTCATGCAGTAATATAATTCTTTAAACAAAAAAAAAATACTTATGCAGAAATTTTGACTACAATTCAAATTATTATGTGTTTGCTTCATGGCAAAATATTACTAAAAGAAACTTTTGTTACTATTTTTGGCTAGTTAGTCTATGCACTTGTACTCACAAAACCAGTCATTTTTGCAAATAGTAGGTTTAAGTAATGTCAGCTTTGATAAAGAACTATCTCAAAATAAGTATTTTTAAAACTGTTATTTTATATCAAAGTAGCAATATTATAGGCCAAAGTATGAGACCAATTACTTTTCTGGATACTCTAAAACTGCATCAAACACCTATTTTCATTTAATTATTAAGTTTTCAAGAATTATATTCTGAAAAGCACAAGTTGAAAATGCCCCAAAAGTATATTTTTCTCTACCCACCTAAATCCTGCTCGTCTATGTAGTCCACCTCTTCCATACATTGAACCTCTACTTGACCTTCGGAATCTTCCTCTGGGAGGCCTGTTAGTTGTGCTGATTCCTGGCTGATTGGTTCGTTTGGGATGAACCTAGAAAATTAACCAATAAATAGAAAAAGAAAAAGCTACTTTATAAAAAGGTTAGCTGCGCATATTGAAACCAAGTGTTGAAGAAAATTTTTTGCACTATCCTAATTCAGTGATTCCCTATTGTTGGTGTGTAGAATTACCAGTATTGTACCTAGGACCTATGTCAAAAAAACTTTAGTTGCACCTCTAAACTTAATGAAATGTTTGTACAAAAATCAAGGAACAAGTGCTCATTGAACCACCCTGATAGATTTAGTTGGAACACGTTTCAGCATAAATGTTTTAAAACATTGTTTTTTATGACAAAATTACAGATTTCGCATAAAATTAGTGGCAGTCATGAAATTAAATCCTACCCTGCTTTTAAAATCAAAATATCAATGTAATAAAAGTCAGTACAGTGATTTTTTTAGTAACTCAAGGTAGTTAAGTATATCTTAGATAGGTCCAAGGTACAATGCTCTTTTTAATAATATAATTATAATCCTCTTTTTTATAATTTGCTAAGTGCTTCAAACCTAGTACTGATTTTGAGAAAAAAAAACTTAAATAAGATAAAGCCTACTGCATCCCCCCATAAATATTAATACATTCAAGCACAAAATGAAGAAAATTACACAATATCAATACAAAAACTCAGCAAGGAGGTATAAACAAAAGATGTGAGGAGTCAGTTGTAGCAACTGTATATACCCTGCATTGTTTACTTTGAGGTAGGCCAAAGAAAAGTAATTCAGTTAAAAAGTACACTCCAGAATTATAATCGCTTCTGTTGGCCTTTATACTGCATTTTAATTACTTGAACTTTATAGTAGTGAGTGTGGCTGCCACATTACTCCAACACCAAAATTCAGCTGGGCTGAACTTAAATCAACATGGGAGCCATGCTTTAGAACTTTATTTTGTTGGTTTTGTAGTACTTGTGTAGGCTCTTGGTGTGAGGAATCAATTTCATTCAGTGCCCATAGGATGAGGCCAGGGCTTAGCATCTATTTAGCAGTGGTTCTCAAACTGTGGGTCGCAACAATTTTGGTCAATTTTTGGTGGGTCGCGGTCGCAACAAGATTTCAAATTTTTATCTCGGAATATGTGTTTTTGTAATGTTGACTTTAACAGATAGTGAAAAGAATAAGTAAGGAAATTAAATATCTTGGTGTCGAAAGTAAAAGAGAAGTAAAGAAAACTTGTGTGTCATATGTGGTGATGCGAAATACTCATTCAAATGATATAAAGATTCGAAAAATTGATTTAAATCAGTGTTTCTAAACGTAGTGGTACCCTACTGGGGGCCAATTACAAACTTTAGGAATTTTCTTAGTAAATGTTTCTGCAAATTGCCCTCAGATTACTGAAAATTGAGTTGAAAAGCTGTTTAAAAGAGTCAAATTTCAAAAATCTTTCTGGGGGAGGACCCCCAGACCCCCTTTTTGTCGTGAGTAGTTAGTGTTCTACAGTTTCAGACAAAACTGAAATGGGGGTGTGAAAGCGAAAAATAAGATGAACTTAGGGAAAGAAATGCATGAAAAGGTTTGATAAATATTAATTACTTGATTTTCCTAGCTTTTACCTAGCTGCTGAAATATTCTTTTTCTAGCTAATCAATAATTTAATCGAAATGTTTCCCCCCAAAAAAATATGTATCTAGCAAATCTACTAATAACTATTGTCAACCAACTTGGGGGAAATACATGCCTTCAAGAAACGTTACCCAAAAAATTGTCAAAAAGTTCAAAACTTAAAATTTAGTCATATTACTAGCAGGACTGTTAATTTCTTTTAACATAAAGATACATGGCACTGTAATAATTGATTAAGGCATACTTTATGAAACACTGACTTTGATTAAGCTGATAGATACAAGATTAATAGAATAAGATAGCATAACTTACCATAATTTGCCTTCCTTTAAATAAGGACTTATCCAATGCTAAGGATACTTCAACAGAGTCTTTTTGATCAAATTCTATGTAAGCAAATCTAATAGTACAAAGGTAATATATATTACAATCTTATTCAAAACATAAAATTAATTTTCCCCCTAATATTGAGAAAAATTAAAATAATTATACAAGAGGAATCAAAAAGTTTTGATTAGGTTAAGTAGAGAGGTTACTAAACTAGTTCTTCTGAGGGGATAGCAAAATAAAGGGGAAAATATAAATAAACAATCAGAAATTTTTGATAAAAATATTGTGAGTGTGTAAAATTATTATATTTATTACTTGTCTTTCTTAAAGTGTCTAAAGTAATAATGTTTATTAATAAGTTACATGTGATAGTTACAAGTAATTTCAGAAAAGGTTAGCAAAATACTCAACTCAAAAGGGTTGGGAGCCCCAGAGCTAAACTGAAATCATAGAAAAAATCTTTGAAACTATGGAAAATATTTTTACTAAGTGCAAAAATACAATAGTATTGTTGGTACAAAAAGATAATAAGGGGAAAAGTGTATATGATGAATGAAGAGTAAAGACCAGTTGTTAAACTTGTTTAAATTAGAAGTTTCTAAATAATTAATCACTTACCCCTTAGGTTTTTTAGTGAACTTGTCTAGTTGAATAGATACACGTTTTATACCTCCGCACCCATGAAAATGCTGTTCAAGTTCTGAATTTGTAGAAGTATAATCTACCTGTAGAGAAATAGTATTACAACTAGATTTATTTTCACATTAATAGTACATTTATTTTAAAATAACAAAATTAGAAAGTTCTTTTATCAAAAAATTGACATAAAATGTTTCTACAATACTAACAAGTGAGTTATAGCTATATACCAGAGGTGGCCAATCTTTTTGGTAAAAGTTTCACTATTTGGGAAAATGTACTCATGCATGTCATTTCTAAGTTTGAATATACAAAAAATTCCACACATTTGTTATGCAAATCTTAGTAGGGATTTACAGTAAGAGATTTAAAAAGTAATGTTAGTAAAAAAAATTCAGTAAAAGTATTATTAGTAAAAAAGCTTAAATTAAAGCTTTATTAAACATAAAATTAAGAGTAAGAGTTAAAAAAAAATTAGTACTTAGGTATAAAATAAAAAAATGAATGAAATTTAACATTTTATTTTAAATAATTTTACCATCAGTATTTAGTACTTTTTGCTTAAAGAGGCTTTTGAAGTTGTAATCAGTTTTTTACCTAGTCTATTTTAAAATCAATTATTGAAGATGCTAAAAAATAAGGTTTAAAAAGGTAATAAAACCTTTCTGCACCCACAAAAAGTAAGTCAAAAATTTTCTGCAAGTTGTAATGAAACATTAACATGATAATTAAAATAATTTATAAATTCAGAAATGCAATCAAATTTTAGAATACAAAACACAATTAGTCCTCACTTGCCACTTATAGATAAAATTTAGGTCGATAATATGTTTCAATAGAGATTTTGTTTTTGATCCACAGCTAAATATATTGGGATATGAGTAATAGGAAAAACTCTCCATCATTTTGAGATTTCTTGTGACAATTTGTTAAGCACAAATTCAAGGGAATGTAGTTTTAAGGGGAAGGGGGGAAAGTTTCATATTTTACAGAAAAGGTTACTTTAGAAGAAAAGAGTGTCTGCAAAATCTTAAAAATATATCAGGTTTAGTACGCACCAATATAATACAACTATGCTGTTCTCATATTGATAGAAACCTACAACAATATCTGACAGCCAAATTGCATAAATAGGAAAATTGCTTGTAATTGTAAATTTTTAAAATACATTATTTATTTTACATTATTATTTTTCAAATGTTTTAATGCCTTTGTGTGCCACTGTTAAAGTATTTTAGTAATTATATTCATTGTTATAAAGAACTTTAGTGGCAACATCCAAGTAATAGCACTTTGAAATTTCCTCTCGTACATCATGCTATACATTTAAATTTTACATTTTGCGTGTGGTGTTAGGGATTATAACTAATTTAGATACTCAATATCTAAATATTGACTTAGATACTCAATAACCAAAGTAAAAATTGCTTTTCCTGAGCATAGTTTTTAACTACTAGGTAAATGAAAATACAAACTTCAACAAAACTTGGAACTACTTACATTCCCTACATATACAGATCTTGAATCCATTTCAACCTTTTCTTCTAAAGTCAGTTTTTTTATTGCTAAACAGAAAAAGAACAGAATCAATTATTTTTAAATTGTATCAAATAAAATTAGGAGTTAACATAAAACATAGGAATTGTAACTTTGTGTGGGGTAAATTTTAAAGTTAGAAAAATACAGTTTATAAGTGAGATATAGTACTGTTTAAAATTTTCTTACATGCATAACAATTTTATACAATGCATTGTGTTGACCACCATGTATTTTTTACATTCATTACATACTCAGTTTGAACTTTCTCAAAAACAATATAAAAGTAGTAAGGAATAGTATTAATGAGACTAAAGTTTTAAATTCTAATAAGTTTTAATTTAATGGTGTTTTTTTTTTTTTTTTTGAGAATGTTGAAAAACAAGAGCAATTCTGTTGGAAATCTGAAACACAGAATTATTTTACAAACTTATGATGCACTTCTTTTTAATTACCATAAAATGGGGGGAATTGAGGGATCAATGGGGTTAATTGGATCACTGTTGAGAAGGATGTTTAAGCCATCCCAACTTTCCTTGTGTTAGAGTTATAGAATCAAGATAGACTCTAACTGATTCAATACCTTGTTTAAAAGTTTTTTAGCTATCAAAAAAAATTTTTACGATCATAACTTTTGGGGCCACCACAGCTTTAAAGTTGAATACAAAAAAGGTCACAAAAACTTAGCTGTCAGAACTTGTGTAATTTTACCAAAAAAGCTTCACCTCAATTTTTAGCACCTCCCGTATGCTCCCAATTCTTGCAAAAACTTCCTTGCAATAGAATTTTAAGTAAGTGGTACTTACAATTTTTATTGAATTTTTTTAGTAAAACAAGTCCATTTCAACTACTTATGCGGGGTGAATCGGATCAGTAATAAAAATTCTTAGTTTTCTACATTTAGTCATTTTTTGATTTCTATTGTTTATTATTCACACCCACAGGCATGGGCTGATATAATAGGGAACATGAGAGTATAATTCCCCTCAACTTTTCAGAAAAATTTGATTTTTTGAAGTTTTTTAATGGCAAATTATCTTTATAGGGCACTTTATTTCCAAGAGATATTTATATTGTTCCCAAAGGTTTGTTAAAGATAAAGTCTATAGAATTAAAAATAACAGGACTGACATACCTACTAACACCATCTTTTTGATAAATTTAATATATTTTCCTAATTTATATTTGATATTTTGTATTGGAGAAATATTCTTATAATATTCACCCTGCATTGTTATCACGACAATTAAAAATACATATAAAATCAACAGCTCATGGTAAATGAATTTTTTAAACATTTACTAAAAGTTTGGATTAGGACTCGAAATATGCTTTTCATAGCATTCCAAAATCTTTATTAGGCAATTTTTGGCAGCAGTTCAAAGATTAAAAGTTATCAGATTTACCCCACACTATAAGCATTAAAAATAAAATATTTTTTTTCCTGAAGAGAGGTAACAAAACACCCTTCCAGCTCATTCCGCTTCAAATCGAGCCCTGGGTAAAAGTATAACTAACTTGTAAATACATCTCCAGAAGCAATTCGAATCTTTTCTAGCTCTTCCTGATATTCTTTTAACCGAGTTTGTTCTTGATCTAAGCCCTGCAAAAGTTATTACAAATAAATTAGCTTAGGTTTTAGAAGATACATAATAAATTAAGGTATGCTTTTGTTCTAAGGGAGCTAGTTGGTGCTTTTTTGTAAGTTTTTGCAACAACCTCAAAAATTAAAATTTTCAATTTTAAAAAAGGTCCAAATTAGGCATCTTAAAAAAAGCACCCAATAGCTAAGAGCAAAAAAGTTACCAAAATAATTTATTTATAAACTTTAAAATATTTTATACATACATCTGGTGATTCTGAACTTCTAGCTAAATCCGAACAATCTGACAGTGTGTTTGGTTGCTTATTAGTTGAAACTTCTTCTGTGCTTCCTTCAGACATGGCTAGAAAATTTTTTTTTAATTGTAAATGCATTATTACAAATTATTCATTGTATGATCAGGGGTTTTTAGAGGTATTAGGCCAGGGGACAGCCAGGAATTATGCAAAGGGCTTTAAATAACAGGTGCTTTCACAAATTCAGTTTTAGGAAAAAAGGTACCTTCACAAACTACAATTTTGAAAGAAAGTTCTCTAGTAAGCTATATTCTCGCAATAGTTAAATTTTTAGTCATTCTAACCTAAATTTTATTTTGTTTTTAATGTTAAAAATTTATGTACTACAATGTTTTTATGTTGATTTTGCACTTAAATTTTCACAAAATAGGTAATACCTCTTAATAAAACCTACACAAACCCCTGAAAATCCAGTTGTCCCATCCATCCTCACTCTCCCCTAAATAAATTTTAAGACCCCCCACACATAAAAAAAACTGAATATAAGCCTCATTTGGATACTTTTTTAACATTATTAAATTGTATTTTTACTCATAAATAGACAAATTTAAATTGTGACTTGTGTCCCCTTTGATTTTTTCTGGATCCACAGCCACTGGCGTCATTTTTGATATCTGGCATTGAATTTACTATGGAAATTATATAGTCTTCGGCAACTAGTGGTCAAAAAGTAGTTAACTACCAACTACTAACTAGTCTGGGAAAATCTAGTTGCAACTAGTAGTTAACAATATTTTCCTGCGACTAGTTGCAACTAGTAGTTAACTATTTCCCAAAGTAGTTAACTACTAGTTAACTAGTCTATTTAATTTCATAACCTATTTTTTGCCCAAATTCTAATATCTTTCTTATCTATATCACAAAAAACTTTATGCTTCGCTCAAAACGGCGCTTTATTAATGGTTATGGTATTTGAGTATTCTACCATGACACTGCAGTTATTAGGGAGGTCCAAAAAAACAAAAGTCCGGTTTTTTTTCGGGGCACCCCCCAAAAAAAAATGTGACCCTCGGTATAAAACTAATATTCTGAAAGTTTCAGCTCAAAAAAATAATATTTAGACCCCGCCCCCGAGCGTCAAAGTTCCAAAAAAACTCGAAATTTTGCACGTTTTCACCTATAAAATCCGAACCGGTTGTTGTAAAAATACAAGACTGGTTTCATTTTGTAGATTATTTATTTAGCTTCAACTTTTTTAATTGAAACTTGTTTGTAGAACTTACAGATCAAACGATACAAGGGGTTTTACTAACTCCCCCCGCAATATCAATTTTTTAAGGAGTGTCAGAAAATTCCTGAAAATGTTTTACCGTAAAATGGTTCAAAAACATATAAATAATACTGCATAGGTATAAAATTTAAGAGATTTAAAATGAAAAAAATAATTTTTGTTCATACCTGTTAATTTTTTAACTATCCTAAAATAATTCAAATAAAATACATAATTGAATTTTTTAAACTAGTTAATAAATGCATAGGGTGTAAAAGTTGACAAACAAGCAAAAAAAGTGCAAATTTATTAATTTTAACCCATTTTCAAAATTTTTCTCTTCACGGAGTTAGGTGTAAGAAGACTAAATGGTGTATTTTCCCACAAGATCGCCCTATTTTAGAAGTTTTGAGAGCGGTATTTGACTTAAAAAATGGGATCAACTACAGGACCTCCACCTGAAGTTTTTAAAAGTTTCAATTTAAAATGGACTTAAATCAATAAAAATAGCTACGGAAAAAGAGTTGATAAAAAGAGGTCAAGTTAAAATCAAAATGGCATCGGAAATGTTGGAAGCTTCATAAAGGGGCTTGATACATCGAACCAAATATCAATTAGAGCCCCAGGTGCCATGCATCATGCTAGTGCTAGATAGTTGACAAATGCCCCATATTGAGTGAAAATTATTTTCGGGTACGAATTCCCTCTAACTCTTACAGAGATAGATACACATTAGAAGTATTTGTATTAGAAGTATTTGTATTACCTTAATAAACATCAAAATTAAAGTTTGGTTAAATGCACCAAAGAAATTTGCAACTATTTACGAAAAATAAATGTAGAAGTATCAAGAGTTATAACCACAGTACCATAGTTTAAGAACTTGGTGTCTCAGTGGCGTATATAGGAATTTATTTCGGGAGGGGCCCAAAATTTCTCCCCAGTCCCTCCCCACATATTTAACAGGTCCAATGTAGCTTTTTAGGTGATAATTTAGGTCCTAAGAACTTAATATAGGAAAAGCTGTTAGTAATAACAGTACAAGAACCAAAGGGGGGGGGTCTGGGAGCCTCCCCCAGAAAAATTTTGTAAGTTTGACTTAAAAAACAGGTTTTTAACTAGTTTTGGTACACTAAGTCCGAATTTTAGATGTACATTTTTATGAACTTAATGTTTAAAAAGTTATTAAAATAGAGTTCCAAGTACAAAAGAGGATCTGGGGGTCCTTCCCCAGAAAATTTTTGGAACTTTACCCCTAAAAACAGGGTTTTATCTTGTTTTTGGTACACTTAGTCCGAATTTTGGACACATATGTTTTGTTAGGATTTGGATTTTGATGAACTTATTACATAATAAAGTTGTTAATAATAAAATTCCAAGTACAAAAGGGGGATTTGGGGGTCCTCCCCCAGAAATTTTTTTGAAATTTGACCCTAAAAAATACAGGGTTTTAACTTGTTTTGGTACACCTAGTCCGAATTTCGGGGGGGGGGGGCAGGGCCCCCTCGGCCCCCCCTTATATACGCCACTGTGGTGTCTTAAACCCTGAGACATTTGAATTTTTGACGAAAGTTTTATAAAAGAAATTAAAATTAACATGCCTTTGTCTAATGAGGAATACTAGATGAAGACTATAGTGAGGAAAATAGAATAATAAAAGTGAAAGTGAAAAGTTTCCATTAATCAAAATACTGGCTAATAGTTTCAGAAAATTATCACGCAGTAGAGGGCTTTTGACATCTATCTAAGATTCTAGAATGATGCATGGCACCTGGGGGTCTAATTGATATTTGGTTTGATGTATCAAGCCTTATAAATATTTGGCCCTTGGAATACTTCCTTGTAGTCTTGAAAGATATTTCGGGTTTTTCAATTGTCCAGGTATAAGCTTCCAACATTTTCAATGTCTTAACTCTTGTACTCTTGACCTCTTTTTATCAACTCTTGCTCCGTAGTTATTTTAATTGATTTCAGTTCATTTTAAATTGAAACTTTTAAAATCTTCAGGTGGAGGTCCTGTCGTTGATCCCATTTTTTAAGTCAAATACCGCTCTCAAAACTTCTAAAATAGGGCGATCTTGTGGGAAAATACACCATTTAGTCTTCTTACACCTAACTCCGTGAAGAGAAAAATTTTGAAAATGGGTTAAAATTAATAAATTTGCACTTTTTTTGCTTGTTTGTCAACTTTTACACCCTATGCATTTATTAACTAGTTTAAAAAATTCAATTATGTATTTTATTTGAATTATTTTAGGATAGTTAAAAAATTAACAGGTATGAACAAAAATTATTTTTTTCATTTTAAATCTCTTAAATTTTATACCTATGCAGTCAATAACCATTATTTATATGTTTTTGAACCATTTTACGGTAGCTGAAACATTTTCAGGAATTTTCTGACACTCCTTAAAAAATTGATATTGCGGGGGGAGTTAGTAAAACCCCTTGTATCGTTTGATCTGTAAGTTCTACAAACAAGTTTCAATTAAAAAAGTTGAAGCTAAATAAATAATCTACAAAATGAAACCAGTCTTGTATTTTTACAACAACCGGTTCGGATTTTATAGGTGAAAACGTGCAAAATTTCGAGTTTTTTTGGAACTTTGACGCTCGGGGGCGGGGTCTAAATATTATTTTTTTGAGCTGAAACTTTCAGAATATTTGTTTCATACCGAGGGTCCCATTTTAGGGGGGGTGTCCCGAAACTTTGGAAGAAAAATTTTTTTCCCCATGTTAACCTGGACCACCCTAGTTATAAATAGCAGTGTAATTTTTGTATATTTTGATAAAAATTTTTAATAGTATTTTTGAAATTTTAAACAAAATTTTTTTAAAAGTAGTTGAAAATTTGATAGTAGTTTCAACTAGTAGTTATTAAAAAAAGTAGTTCAACTACTAGTTAAACTAGTTTAAACCAAAAGTAGTTAAACTACTAGTTAACTACTAGTTGATCAGTAGTTAACTACTAGTTGCAACTAGTTCTAGTTAACTAGTGCCGAACACTAAAATTATATAGATTCGAAAGATAACAAAAATGGCTAATAATGTTTAATTTCAGCGTCTTTTGTTTTACTATACTTAAATCAAAATTCAACTAAATGCAAATTATGACGGAAAGTTCATCACCTTTAGACCTTTTCCTTACCTTTGAAAATGCCTATCGGAGTGGTCTGTAAAGTTAAACCAATAAATACTGAAACAATTTCCTTAGTACATCGGTGACAGTGTCTTAAAAAGCCGGTTGATAAAACGTAAAAAAGTAAAAGCAACTTACTGAAACACTGGATCAGGTAGCACTTGTAAAATCAAAGGAGATATTAGTAATTACAATCACAATATCACAGTAAAAAAAATTCTTAATAAGTAAACAACGTGGTGAATTGTTGACAATCAAGAAGGAGCCGTTTTTGACGTTTTTGTTGTTATCCTATCCTACCTAATCCGAATATTTTGTAAGCTCTACCTAGATCCTAGATGGCGCTATACTGTTGGTTTGTATTGGTTGGTTGGTTGGAGAGCGTAACAATGTTTTTTTGGGACACAGAGTAGGAAGACCCTACTCTACTGTCTCTTCCTTGTGGTGTCGACATCTGAAAGGAATTTTAAAAACTAAGTGCACTTTTACTTGAAGTTTTTTTTCTTTAAATTTCAACCACGTCGATCTCACGAGGGATACATTTAAATAGATTTTAGTAACTTTTATGAAGGGACATTTTAAAACTTGTCGGTCTGTGTTTATACACAAAATTATTTTTGTGGCATAACCAAAATTTTTTATGGTATAAATAGGGAAATACAGGACTCCAAAGTTTTACACCTACAAGTGAAAGACCATAAAGTTCTGATTTACTAAAGTGCCGTTTACATGAGCCAATTACCCGGGTTAAAGGCGGCTCTAGTGCCGTTTACATGAGCCAATTACCCGGGTTAAAGGCGGCTCTAACTCCTCTTTTCGACCCGGCATTCCCTACGAAGGGAAAAAGATAGGAAAAAGCCGGGTTGAATTCAATCCTAGTCAATTGCCGGGTTGTACCCTCCTTTCCCATGATGCCTTTCGTGTCCCATCCCACACTACCTTGCGTGTTGTGTAGTCCGCCATTTATTTGTATGTGTGTGCTCTGTTGATTAATCAACAATATCAACAATATACAACAAATTATATCAAAACAATTGTTTTGATATAATTTGTAATGGACATCAATAATGTAGAAAGTAGCAAATGCAGTTGGAAATGTGAAGATAAAACGTTAAGTTTAATAAAGCCGTTAAGTTTAATAAGCTGGGAAAAAGCCGGGTTAGATCTCGTCTCATGTAAACGCCTTCAAATTTCGTGACCCGGGTAATATTTTTCCCATATAAACGGCACTTAAATGTGCATAGTTTATATACATTGGGGGTTATACAAATATAATGTTTACAAGATAGTAAAACGCCCATCAATATTTTTGTATTTATTTTCAGATATGAGTTCGGTTGTTAAAGATATAGTGACTAGAACAAGAACCTTATTCTAGTCACTGCTAGACTTCACTAGTAGTGACTTATTATTCTATTCTTCACTTATTCTAGTCACTACTATTCTATAGTCACTAGTCTAAAGATTAGAAAAAAGTATATTTTAATTAAAGTTTATTCAAAAATATAAATTTTAACTATTAAGTTAAATTTTAATTAAATAAGTTATTTGATTACAAAATAAATTTTAAATCCATCACAGTAATGTTTTTTAAGCATATTCTATTGCCATCTAAAAATTTCAGAGTCTGAAAAAAGAAACAAATATAAAAGCAAACATTTATTGAACGAAATTAACACCAACCTGCAATTCCTTACAAAACTCAATTATACACACTTCATTTTTACATAAATATTTATAGGTACAACTTTTCTAACACTCAACCAAGAATTCACTTCCATAAACCAGAAATTTACACATAACTTTATAAAGTTCCGAGTTAAGTACCAGACCACTCTTATAAGTCCAAAATGTCCATTAACTCAATCAACCTCTTCAATCGTTGGTCCTCCTGCACTCGCCGAATGACTAGGGTTGTTCTGGTTGGCAGAATTGTCCCCTTGGTGCAACTTCACCATAATGGGCAAGAGTTCCGATTGAGTTTCTTTCATCTTGTGCTCAATTTCTTCTTTTTCAGCAAGGGTGTTGTAGTCCAACCACTGAATTACCGAATCGCAGATTTCTTTCACTTTAGCTTTGTCTGCCGATGACAGTCTATCATCAGGAGCGTTTTCGGACGATTGTTTTACCGAATAAACATAGCTCTCTAGTGAATTTCTTGACGCCACTCTCTCCCTCACTTCGGCATCTTCTCTCTCGTACTGCTTTGCTTCGTCCAGCATTCGGTCGATCTCTTCTTTGGACAGTCGACCCTTGTCGTTAGTGATCGTGATCTTCTGCGATCTGCCAGTGCATTTGTCCATGGCCGAGACGTTCAGGATTCCATTGGCATCCAAATCGAAAGTCACTTCGATTTGAGGAACTCCTCTAGGGGCCGGAGGGATTCCCAAAAGGGCGAACCTCCCGAGAAGATGGTTATCTTTGGTCATGGGTCTTTCACCTTCGTATACATGGATGTCAACTCCAGTTTGGTTGTCGGAATAAGTAGAGAATATCTTTGAGGTCTTGCATGGGATTCTGGAGTTCCGTTCGACGATCTTGGTCATGACTTCACCGGCTGTTTCGATTCCGAGGGAGAGAGGTGCCACATCTACCAGAAGGACATCTTTGATTTTGACATCGGTGCTGCCGGTCAGCACCGCAGCTTGAACTGCTGCCCCATAGGCCACCGCTTCATCGGGATTGATGGACATGCAGAGTTCTTTTCCGTTGAAGAAGTCCTTGAGCAATTTCTGAATTTTAGGAATGCGAGTCGAACCACCGACCAGGACCACGTCGTGAATGCATCGTTTGTCCATCTTTGAATCAGAGAGAGCCCGCTCGACGGGTTCAAGGGTGGAGCGGAAGAGATCCATGCAGAGTTCTTCGAACCTCGCTCTGGAGATTTTGGAGTAGAAGTCGATCCCTTCGAACAGAGCATCTATCTCAATGCTTGCTTCAGTGCTGCTGGAGAGGGTCCTCTTGGCTCTTTCGCAAGTGGTTCGCAGTCTACGAAGAGCTTTTGGGTTGGATCGGAGATCTTTCTTGTTTTTGCGTTTGAACTCTTCAACGAAGTGTGACACCATTCTGTTGTCAAAGTCTTCTCCTCCCAGATGAGTGTCACCGGCTGTTGATCTCACTTCAAACAGGGACCCTTCATCGATAGTCAAGATGGAGACATCGAAGGTTCCTCCTCCCAGATCGAAAATGAGCACATTCTTCTCACCTTTCAAGTTCTTATCGAGTCCATAAGCTAAAGCGGCAGCTGTAGGCTCATTGATGATTCTCAGCACATTCAGACCAGCGATTTTCCCTGCATCTTTTGTGGCTTGTCTCTGTGAGTCATTGAAGTACGCAGGGACAGTGATTACAGCATCCGCCACTTTCTGGCCTAGATACATCTCAGCAGTCTCCTTCATTTTAGTCAACACCATAGCACTGATCTCTTCAGGATTGAAGCGCTTCATCTCTCCCTTGACTTCAGCGCAGATCTTAGGCTTGCCACCTTCATTAACGACTCTGAACGGCCAGTTCTTAATGTCAGATTGTATCTTGGGATCGTCGAATTTCCTGCCGATGAGCCGCTTGGCATCGAAGATTGTGTTCTCAGGATTGAGAGCAACTTGAGATTTAGCAGCATCACCGATCAGTCTCTCGGTATCTGTGAAGGCCACGTAACTGGGAGTAGTACGGTTTCCCTGGTCGTTAGCGATTATCTCCACATTTCCATGCTGGAACACTCCAACGCACGAAAACGTCGTTCCCAAATCGATACCGATCGCAGGAGCTTTTCCCGAAGGCATATCGAAGACTCAATCAGCGGACAAAATATTAAGACGAAAACTATTCAGCAATAGCTCCAATATAGAGTCGCAGTTTAATGCACAGATATCAATCACTCTCTTAACGGGGAAAAGCCAAGTGTTTAATACTCTCGGCGCGGAAAGCGCGAGTCTATTCTAGAACTCGATTGTGGTGCTGCCATCTGTCAAAGAGAGGTTTCTAGAAAGAAAACAGTTTTTCCAGAAATTTCAATCGATTACCCCCAGACGTCACATCGCTCTTTAGGTATTCTATTACTTTTGATAATTTATGGATATTAATAACTTTAATACATAATTTATTATTTATTTAAATAGTTTATGATATCCTTTAGATGTGAAATTGAGTAATATCTCGAATATATAGTAATTTTTTCTAAGTCAACGGGAAGGCAAGTTATATAAAAAATCTTCCGTAAAATTTGATTTTTTCTTCATCACCAAAACAGTCTTGAAAATGATAGGTGTGAAATGTTCTTCCCAAATGAAAATTAAATGATGTTAATGAACACAAACTCCCACACCGCACATTTTTTTTTCCAGTTCCGATTAACCGAAGTTTCAGCTCTTCGTTTAGTCCAATGTAATAAATGCTGGAAACGAACGATTTTGCTTGTTTTAATCCAATTTTAAAGAGTTAAGTGTCAATTTCCATTCGGGATTATTCAATCTGCCATGCGTTACCCAGGACGTTTAGAGGTGCATTTCCGACACACGATTCCTATTATCCTTTAGTTTTATTTGAATCACCCTGTATACATTTGTCTTAACCCGTAACAGGGGAGGTGAAAAAATGGAACATACCAGGGGACGTGGGGTCTCACAGACCGCGCAACATTATATTTTAAAAAAAAATCTAATTAAGATATGATTCTGATATTTCAGCACATTGTTCTTGGAACATTTATCTCTTCATAGAAAAATATTTGTTAACTTTATGATGAAATAAAAGTTTTCACAAACAATTTTCCAAGAGCCTTACATTTTTCGATAGAAACCACATGGTGCAGTAAATTCTTCATAATTTAAAATAAAACGCATCTATTATGAATTAACTGTTTTGTTTTTATTAATTAACATGTAATGCAAGTTTTAATTGGGAAAAATTCATTGTAGAACAATACAAAAAATTTTTGACACTACCTGAAATATAAGTTTTTCACCAGTGTTTTAGAAGCAAAAAATTTAGAATTTTTCACAGAAATCTTAATCACAGTTACCTTTACCACTCTAAAATCATTCCTAACTTCATATAATTTTTTCAACTCTTCCGCATAAACAGGATCAGAAGGATAAATTAATCTCCGTGGACCGAGCTTCAAAGCCATGCGTACTAACTCTAGACAAAAACCTTTACACTCAGCAGTGGCGGATTTACCAGCAGGCTGAGTAGGCTGGAGCCTAGGGCGGCAGATTTTTGAGGGGCGGCAGATTTTTCTTGCAGTATAATGGCGGCTTTACACCACCGCGGTTTGCGGGACGCGATTTGCGGCGAAAACGGGAACCGCAGAAACTCAGCGACCGCTCGAAAGAGGGCTCTAGAATCGATTTACGACACTAGCGGCTGCCGCTAATGCCGCCGCGACAGTTTTGGTTCCCGCGCGGCAGCCGCTAGTGTCGTAAATCGATTCTAGCGCCCTCTTTCGAGCGGTCGCTGAGTTTCTGCGGTTCCCGTTTTCGCCGCAAATCGCGTCCCGCAAACCGCGGTGGTGTAAAGCCGCCATAAGAAGCTGCCCGTAGAATATTCGAAAAAAAAATTTCGATCATTATTATTACATTTTTGTTATGGACTTCCTGTGTAGCTTGAAGCAATTCAGGGAATTGTCCCTAATATCTGATAGGGGTAAACGCTTATCTGAAAACCAACATTCTTTCACCACATGGGGTCCCTTTCATTTTCTGGCTACATGTTCGGACAGAAGTTGGATTTCGTGGAACCAGCATCAAAGGATGGCGGCGGAAGGCAATTACTAGGCGTCGTCCTAGGCATACGTCCGGGTTTACCCAGGACAGTCCTGGTTTTTCAATGCTGTCCGGGGAAATGTCCTGGGTTGCAATTTGTCCGGGGTTTTTATAATTTTAAGAATAGCAAAATTTTTTTGTTAAAATTTTGATCAAAATATTCTAATAGCATTTTATTACTTCCTCCTACGGCCGTACTTTACCCATTATAGCGTGTGAAAGTGTCGACATTGAACAAACAGAGGATTATAGTTAAAATGGTGATAAAGTACCAGATACAAGAAAAATGGAAGGCTATTTTCCAGCTGTAAAAATACTAATGTTTCATGCAGTAACATTTTTAAATTAGTTGAATTAAATTAGTTGAAAAAACCGTCACACGAAACGAAGCAACGGGAATTCTTTCAAAATTAAAAAATCTGGAAACAGCATTAATGGTTGTTGTGTGGAGTATTTTTTTGGAAAGAATAAACAAAGTAAATGTTCAAATCCAGGCTTCTTCCGTAGATTTAATTACTGTAGCCGATCTTTATGAATCTCTTCGCAAGTTTTGCGCAGATCAACGAGAAAACTTCGAGTATTTCGAAGAAATGGCAATGGAATTAAGTGTGTGGAAGCAGTACACAAAAGACCTGGGAAAAAGACAACCCAAAAGAAAAAAAAATTCTGATGAAACACCCGATGAAGAAATGAGTATGGGGGTAAATACATTTACCCAGGACATTACACTTTCAGGGTAAATACATTTCTCGTCATCATTGATAGACTCGCATCCGAATTGGAAAAAAGGAAGAAGGCGTACGATACGTTCAATGAAAAATTTTCATTTCTGACCGAAATGAGTGAATTGTCACTATCAACCCTAAGGAAAAAAGCCCTGTCCTTAGGAAAAATGTATTGTAATGATTTAGAGATTGAGTTTGTTGAAGAATGCATTCATTTTCATAGTCATTTATCTTCACAAAACATTTTGATTAAACCAGATTCAACTAGATCAAGAGTATATCTTCGTTTCTGCGAAAACAGAATTTGCATAATATTTATCCAAACTTGGACATAGCCCTTTGTATGGCATTATGCACACCACAGCGACGAATTGTTCGGACGAGAGAAGCTTCTCTTGTTTAAAAAGAATTAAAAATTATCTCAGATCAACCTTAAGCCCAGAAAAGTTAAACTCTTTAGCTCTTTTGTGCATAGAGTCGCAATTAATGACAAATATTAATTATGACGATATCATCAATGAATTTGCAAACAAAAAATCGCGCAAAAAGGTATTGTAAGAAACTACTATAATGTAACTTACCTGAAGTCAGGGATGTATAAACTGTTCAAAGAACGGTTTATTTACTTATTTTTTAAACAAGCTAAGATAATGTAAATTTTTGGCAAAAAATGTGCTTCAGATTTACAGATTTTGTAAAAATGTATGTTATAAAGACTTTAGAGCATTTTTCGCTCATTTTTATGTTATCCCATTAATATGGGAATAAAATATTAAAGTTTTAGCTCAGTCCGCCAATTAGAGTCCTTCTAGGAAAAAGTGTTTTTTTTTCAAATTCTTACTTAATTGACAGCCAATTTGTAATGGATAGTTGGAATTAAAAATGCTTAGCACTAAAATGTTAGGGAGGATGAGCCGCTAGTACAGTTTTTTGTTCGATTTAATTATCCTTTTTATTAAGCTTTTAATGAAGAAAATATGAAACAGTGGGTTGTTTTTAAACGACAGCACACTATATATCATTGTGTAAGTAGCATACATTACCCTGCCTTATCGTACATGATTGAGCTTTGATTATCTCAGAACCAAAAACTAGTTTACGTGCTATTTCAACGAAATTGTTGTATTGTAAAAATAATCTAGGAGCAGGGCTTAAATTGCACCGGAGCGGAGCTCCGGTACTTCTTGGTTTTCAGTAAATATTTACTGATATTTATTCATTAATCAATAAATATTTGTAATGCTGAAATAGTAGTGCTCCGGTACTTCTTTGGTTCGAATTTAAGCCCTGGTTCTGGGGGGGGCTGCAGCTCCACAGCCCCCCCCTACTGAATTCGCCATTGATGTTATAAGTTCCAATCTAGTAAAAAGTTCCAAAAACTTCTTATATTAAAAGTTCCAATCTAGTAATAAGTTCCAATAAGTTCCATCCCATACCTTGATAAATTTCTCGAAACTTCCGGATATTTTCAGTGGACTACTAGGAGTTTTCCCTCTGTGGGGAAACTGAATTGAAAGGCCCGTTTCGACACGACCCTGAAGGGATTTTCTCTGAATATCTGCGCAACACGTGTTAGGGTTAGGGTCCGCGATACATTTCGAAATAGAATTCAATTCCTCTGAACATAGGGGCAGCAACCGAACTATGAACGGTCAGCATTTAAAGAAGAAGGAGTTTTTAACTTATTCTGGCATATAAAATGCCTTATTTCTTATTTGAGTAAAACATTAAAAAAAGCGTGATTCTAAATCGAAACGACATGTTACAAATTGTAACTGCATTTAAATTATTACTCTTATGGTTGATTATTTATATAAAATACCTCATTTATATTTATAGAAATTTGCTTTCATACTAAAATAGCCCTCCCTGCTTTAAATATCAATAAAATGGCACTCTATAAGCACTAATCCTAAAGTACCGAAAATTATGTAAATAAACGGAGATAACCATACCATTGTACTTATGAAGCATTTAAAAAAATCAAATTACCTCGAAAAATACATAACGAAGAATGGACTTACCGGAAATGCTTGAAGAGCACGAATAACAAAACGCAAACACGAGGTGCTAAGCAAAAAGTCGAAATGTTGTGGACTGCGGAGCCGAGACGAACCGGTACAACACAAGACTAGAGCCACGACAAGTACAGCGAAATCCTAAAGTACCGAAAATTTTGTAAATAAACGGACATAACCATTTTACTTAAGAGACATTTAAAAAATCAAATTCCCTCGAAAAATATATAAAGAAAAATGGACTTACCGAAAATGCTTGAAGAGCACGAATAACAAAACGCAAACACGCGGTGCTAAGTAAGCAAAAAGTCGAAATGATGCCGAGACGAACAGGTACAACACAAGAAAGACAGCGAAACGAGAAAGGACACTTGACCAGGCGGACCAGTTTATATAGGATCGCGTTCCGAGCGGAATGCGCATGCGTGGATGTCCGTCGTTGGTGCGGTGGCAACACCCTATTGTAATGTCACGTGGTTGTACTCCACTTGGCCACCATTAAGGGGAAAACCAGGGCCGTATCTGGACTTTTCGTGTTTTCTTTTTATTCCTTTGTCGCTTTTACATTTCCTCATTGTTTTACTTCTTGCAGGTGATCCCTAAAAACCTTTTAACCTGGCCCTATATAATTTCTCTCCATATTTTTTTTCTTTTCCTTTTCTTCTTTCCCAGGCTGTTCCAATGATCTGTGTTTTAAACTTTAAAAAAAAAATTCGTTTTGAACTTCTGGTTTTTGTCTTACCTTAATAGCTATATACCTACTAATTTTCCCTCTTAGTTTACTTTTTATTAAGGATTAGTTAAACATTAAGTTTTATTTTTATTATAATACTTAATGAGCTAATAAAATTAACTTGTCACAGGCACTCTTAATGAGAGTATGTTTGTCTCCTAAGTCATCGATTTGTCAGAACTGGATAGAAATGGCACCCCCATTGGAACTTTTCTGAAATATGCATTTAAAAATTGAGAGCCCTGGAGTGTCCACGCATGAGTCATGAGTGTGCACGTGCACCTTGTTTTGGCTACTTTTCCTGGGTGGGCATGGGTGTCATTTAGGGGGGGCAGGATGGGGCAATTGCCCCCCGCCAAGGTTTCCACTCTTAAGTGAAAAATTGCTGAGAGTCCCTGGAAAATTTTGTAACTTCCACAAGGAGCAACAGATTTAACTCAAAACATCCCAAAAGCAGTTAAAGCACTACTTTTGAGGGTCTAATTTCAAAATTTTCTGGGGGAGAACCCCCAATCCCCCTCCTGACCTTTGATGTCTGTTATACAATTTGTCTCCCTTGAAAATTCTGCCGCTTACAAGAAGCAGTTCCCTTTGGGAACCAAAGAGTTTGAAGCCCCTAGGAGTCTGGTTTAAAGGGGAATTTTCAAAAATTTTTACTGGGGGAGGATCTCCGCCCCCCCTTGAAAATTTTACGTTTATTTATAACTTTTTTTCCCCTAGAAAATTATATGCTTTACAAGGAACTGTTCTTTTAGAATGTAACCCAAAGGACCTCAAAATGAGCTGAAACACTACTTTAAAGAGGCAAATTTCAAAAAAATTTCTGGGGGAGGACCCCCAGACCCCCCTTTAAAATTTTAAATATATATATTATGTTATGCAGTATATTTTCCTTGAAAATTCTGCCACTCACAACAAGCAGTTCCCTCTGGGTGCTCCCCAACGAGGTTGCAAGGGAGATAAAACCCTAGTTTAAAGGGAAATTTTCAAAAAAAAATTCTGAGTGAGGACCTCCGGCTCCCCTTGAAACTTTGACGTTTATTTGTAACTTTTTTCTCTAGAAATTATGTGGTTTACAAGGGGCTGTTCTCTTCGGATGTAACTTAAATGTTGTAAAAATGAAGCAAAATTTAAAAATTTTTATGGGGGTAACCCCCAGACTTAAAAAAAAATCCTTGCTTTTTTTACTACTATTTAATTTTAATATAAATTTTTTCTTTTGAACTCACTTTTTTTATTAGTATTGGTAGGAGCCTAAACGAGGGCAGATGATATATTTTTCCACGGATGTTCGTTTTATTTTAGTTACAACAGTCAATTCTCACCTGCGTACCATGTCCCAATCCCAAAGTTACTCTAAAGATGCTCTTCTTACTTAGATTAATCACTTAATTACAGTGAAATGGAGTAAAATTTTATGTTTTAAATTACTTCTGAGTTAGAAGCTTAGAATTTTGGCATGTATAATTTTTTTCAGCATGACTTTATATTTTTTTTAGAGCCCGTATAGAGTAGTGTCCCTTGTTTTTTGGCTGTTTCCATGGTACAAACTTTTAAATCCTTTGAAAGTGTCTAGATGGCAGCACGATGTAAAAATTTGGTTCTACCTTATTTTGAGTAGGGCTTTGGTATTATCAAATCGAGCGGTAAAAGTTATTTTTTGTGGTCTGAGGGATAGTTTTGTCCACAGAGTACTAGAACATAGAGTCCACGGCCATAGGCCATAATGGAAATCGAAAATCATGACATCTTGTTACAGGTTGGGAGAATTGTGGCGCTGGGATCGCACTAAACTCACTAGCTTCTGGATCCAGTCTGAATCGTTCGCCGGCTGCCTTAAAACGGTTCTTCAAGATGCTCACCTTCGTGGCAACAAATTAAAGGAGGTTAAAGATGCACTAAGAATAAATACTTATTTTTTGCTTGATTAATTACGTGTACAGATGTTAATTATGAAAAATTATGATTTTCCTCAAATTACGAGGACGCAAATATTTAATTTAGTGCGTGTTTCTCACCTCCGTGGATCAGAAGAGCTATTTGCGTTAGTAGGTTACAGAGTGTTTGATAGTCAATCAGTGAATGCAGGGGCGTCATTTCAGTTTTTGGTTGAGGGGGGGGCAAAGATTTTTTTCATGGGGGCTAGGAGATGACAAGGTAGGTAGAACGGAAGGGTGCCGCCATAGGGAAGGGATAGGTAGACGGAAGGGCGGCAAAAATTTTACAGCCTATACCTTGAAAATGTGTAAATCCTCCACTGACACTCAGTGGGACCTGAGGTCTGCTGGACCGCGTGGGAAAGAATTTGTGGAATTTCGAAAGGATGTACTTGGAAAAACTTGCTGATAAGAAGGGGTCAGTTTCAAGGTCACGTGAGGGGAAGGTAGGAGAAAATTCTATTCAATTCGACCCAGCATGTGGTAGGGGGAAGGGGAGGAAACTGTTGCGCGGTCTGTGAGACGTCACGTCCCCTGCTACGGGTTAAAGAAGAATTAGGCTGTAACTAAAAAATACAAAAAATATTTATTTTTTAAAACCTTATTAACTTTTTTGAAACCTTATTAACTTTGGAATAACAAGATTTTTATATGCAAAACTGAAAAATAGCAGCAAATGAATGTTTTAAATTAGCTACTACACAAAAAAAATTAAGATGTAATATGTATGCAAGACTTTTCTGCACAATATTGCAAGAAACACTGCTAGTTAGTTAAAGGAATGCCCAAGTTTTACTTCTAGTAAATATAAAGGCATTTTAATTTGACAAAGTTTTACTGAAACTTTTTAATTTTAAAAAATTAAAAAGGTATATTTATTCATAAAAGATTGGCACGTAGATATAAAAAATATTTGATATCCAGTTTTGGATTTGCCTAACTGAAATCCAGCATATTATTAAAGTTAGTAAAATACTATGAACAACCCTTTGCCTAAAAGGAATTTGAGTCTTCCCAAATAGGGTTGTTAAAGCAACTGACTTTAATGGTTGAAAATAAATTTTAAGAGATTTTTTAAGTACAAATAAATATATGTCTTCATTTTTTTTAAAATATCTTGTTATTGAAAAAAAAAGCTTTTTTTTTTAACATCAATGAATTAAAATTTGCAAAATGTCCTTAATTTACATTTAAAAAATAATGAAAAATATTACTTGTTTTAACTTTTAATAATTTTGCTTTTATCTTTTAATAATTGACAAATTAATAAATATAAATTTGGAACCTTAATAATTAAACTTGTAGCATATAAATGTTAAACAGCATGATGTGTATATGTTTAGACATGTGAAGCAGAGACAATACACATATACTAGTTGAAGAATTTATTTTAACAGAAAAACAAAATAAGTTACAGTGAAGGCAAACTTTGAAATAACTTTATAACTAATAGAGATGATACAAAGTTTGTGCTCTTCTTAACAAGAAATTCAGAAAAGTACCGAATAAACATAATTTGATGAAAAAGCCTAACTATTTCTTTCTACACAATAATGACGTGCAATTTATTGATTAAAACTTTAACCAGACTAGCATTTATAATTAAAACATTGTAAAAAATAAAAATATATTGCTGAATTCATCCAAATATCAATCGATAATAAAAAGAAGTGGTGAAACAAAATGGTTGAAAGCCCTATATTCATAAACATTTTTAGGGTCCCCACTTTACTCTTTCATATTCATATACAAATTGTTATTTTCAGATTTTACACTCACATATATACATTCACTTTTAAATTTTTATTTACAATTAGGTATAGATTGACATTTTACACTGAATTTGTTGTGTAAAAATAAACATTTTATAGGCAATTTTAAAAAGCAAAATATGCAAGATATTTGCTTTAAATATTTTATCATAAATATAGATCTCTTCAGACTGGGGACCCATTTTAATATGGAGCAATACAAGTGGTAGTACTCCAACTACTTTTAAAGCACTATGTATCACAAAAGGGTGAAATTTATGAACTATGATTAAGTAACTTAGCAGCATTACTTTGCCTCTCAATATATGAAGATATGGCACAGTTCCTTATAACAGACACATCATGATGTAACTTTTACAATCATAGAAGTGCATTTTTAAAATTCATGTATTATGCTGTTAGAGTACTCAATCACAGGGATTAAAAAATAACAATTATTCAAGAAAAAAAAACCCAAAGGTTTTTTTTATCATGAGTTAGAGGATAATTGAACTGATTTTTCCAATTTTTAGCAAATAAAATTCATTAAAAGTATCATTCAGTATAATAATCACTTGTACGTTACAAACATGGCAAGTCAACAACCACACATTTTCATATTAAAAAAGGTTTAAATGTAACAATATTTTTCCAACACTCACCACAAACAGTGAGATTCTGGGTAAAAATAAAAATACAAGTAAAAGGAATATTAATATACAGGTATATCAACATATTTACACTAAATTGACAGATAAAACTGCTTAACGAAACTGTTTTGCTTTCGAACTACATTGGTTTATCCACAATAGCAACACCAGCATAGCTTCGACCGATTGTCATAAATGATGGCAACATGGTCCAAGAATCTGCTTTAGGACAGTAGACTTCCACTGAAGATAAATTAGAGGATCCATCATCACCTCCGACAACATACAAAAAGCCTTCAACAGCTATGACGCCTGCAAGGGTGGTGGAAAATTTTATGTTTAACATTTGCAAAATCTATCATTACTTACCTAGAAGTTATTAATAGAAAAGAAGAAGCACAGAAAACGTATAAAGAAATCTTATTTCAATAAACTTTTTCCTAGAATTCCATTCAAACGAAAGAAATTTAAAAAAAAAAAAAAAAAAAAAAAAAAAAAAAAAAAATATATATATATAAATAATAATAATAATTTACATTAGTACTACTACTTCTAAAATTTACCAAACTTGTAAATAAATATAATTTGTAAGTCAAAATTGAAAAGATTGCAGAATATTTAAAAGCCCATCACTTCAATCCTTAACTTAATGAGCTAACTAAAAATTTAGTCGTACAGTCGACTTCACTTAATGTGATGTTATCAAAATTGACAGGTATTGTATTTTGTGATCAACACATTGTTTAATGTCATCAATATTTGTGCATACCCTTATGGTGAAGGGGACCTAATTCCATGCTAGTTACTAAAGGGATATCATAGAGTTTGATGTCTCTACTTGGTGATTTTGATGACGCAGTTTACTTACTAGAATTTAGACAAATATGAGTGTAGTTCATTATTGTTAGAAAACAATATAAGAGCCAGAGAAAGATATGGGCTTATTAGAAAAAATTAATCACTTTGATAATTTAGCTAAATAAACCAAAGAAAGTAGTTAAAACTTAACAATATTAATCTTAAAACTATTATCTCTCTATTCTAAAAAACGTTTTTGGTGAACGGTTTCCAGAGAAAACCTTTTAATTACTGAACCAATTGACATTTCTGGTATCAAAATGTCTGGATTCTTTCAAGAATTTGCAGTAAAAACTGTTGGATTTTTAGAAAAAAAATTATCAATTTTAAAACATATCCATTTTTTTTGGATTACGAATAAGGTAGCAGTTACAAGTAAGTACTGTCAAACCAACTTATACATCCAATCACAACTACCAATCAATGCCATATTTTATGATAAAACAAGCTTTTTCACGTTTTAAAAATGTACTTTCCAAATTAAATATCATTCAAAGACTGATAAAAGTAATCTAAACACTTACAGATATGCTATTTCATTTTAAAACTTCACACATTTTGTCTGATAATCAAAATTAATTGTAATCATTGAGTGTCACGTAGATTTTGTCTCTTATTATTTTCAATGGCTTAAAAATTTTTGTTTAACAAGAGTATGGGTTTAAACAAATATATATGAATGATAAAACACTAGGTATATTAACGAATTACTAGGCGGTGCAATATTGAATTTAAAAGATTCATTAGTGTTTCCCCCCAGAATGTTAATTAAAAATAGTTATTAATAGACGTGCTAGATATTTTTTAAGGAAAACATTTTGATTAAATTATTGACAAGTTAGAGCTAATAAATATTCAAACTTTTAAGAGAGTGTTTGTTATTCATGGAGATGACCTGTGACGTATGTTTGGAAAGTTGGTTGACATTTTTTCTGCTTATTTTTTTATTAATATGTGTTATAAAGTGAGTTAAATTCAGCAATATGGTTTTTGTGTGAATTGTGAAGCAATCAAAAGGTCCAGTATAAGCAGTTTAAGGGGGTTGGTGAGTCATACTGAGCAGGGGTGGTAGCTCCCTAGTATTTTTTTTAAATACTTCAATTAAGGCTGCAATCAATTTATCAATTGTGTATTGTTATCAGTTTATTTTGGCCAAAAGGGATCCCACACATTAAGCAGAGTAGACTGTATAAAAATCTTTCTTAAAAATCCCATATTTAGTAGATTTGAAAATGGTTTAAAAGTTTATTACATTGTATTAAAAGTTTTTATTGTCATTATACATAAAACCAACCATATGTTTAAAATAAAAATTAATTTGTCAAGTAACCAAGACAGGAATTTTTTTCTAACTAAATCACAAGCTAATAAATTACCTTTATGTTTTGTTAAAAAAAGATAACATTTTATAAGTTATGTAACAAGTATTTGAATAAACTGAAAGGATACTAATTAAGTTGGGAGCTAATCCCCTATCCAAATGAGATATGAACCAAAACTTAAGATTACATCATACACTGGACCTCACCTGCATTTCTCCTGCACATCATCATATCGGCGACGGACGTCCAAGAGTTTGATTCTGGATTATAGCACTCAACACTTTTCCTGACGAGGGGGCCATCATGTCCCCCAACAGCATACAAAAGCCCATCGAGAACTCCAACTCCTGCTCCACTGCGCCGTGCAGACATCTCAGCTACTGGCATCCAGGAATCTGAATCGGGATCATACTGTTCAACAGTTCCCAGGCATTGTCTGGATGCTCCATCATACCCTCCAACTGCATACAGGACCCCTGGAGAGGAAGGAGAAACACTTTAAAAGAGACGGAAAAATATTCCCAGTTTAAAAATGATAACAGCAATACCCTGTGTTATGCTAACCCAACTTACATGAATTAGCAATTTTGCAGTTTTGAAATTTTACAAATATCTTGAAATGGCTTTGAGAAAAACAATGCGTATTTCCCCCCAATGAAATTCAGGAGGAATCAAGGGGAGAAGTAGATCAAATAGATATTTGGTACCTATGTTTTATCCCATTGACTGTTCAGCAACTGTTAAATTCAGCAGCACAACTGTAGAATAGTCATTGGGCTTTGGTAACATGTCGAATTCACCGGCATGGTCGATGGGATAATACTTAAGAACCAGATATTTTCATGTACTAAGTCCTTAATTTGATAATTTAGAAATAGATGGTAATGTCTGTTAAAGGCTGCATTTACAGAATTGTTATTTACCAAAAGGCAAAACAGAGGAAATACAAAAATAAAGCACAAAGGAAAAACATAAACAAAAAAAAATATTATATGACCGAAGGGTGTGAATTAGTGAAAACTGCTTTAATAATACTGCTTCAAAAACATATAACCTACATAAAGCCAAGAATCTTAGCTATCCTAAAACTTGCTCTCTTTTGAGTAAAATTTGACTGGACAATATGACAAGGTTGTTTTTCCAATAGATTTAGAATTTATAGAAATTTATAGCCTGAAGTTTCCTTAAATTTTGTAGAAAAGGATATTTTTTTTATTCTAATGATATTTCAAAATCTCTTAAGTTTATCCTTGTCACTAACAGTTTTTTGTTTTACTTATCACAGTTAAGAAAAATTTTAAAATCCAGATCTTGAGACAAAACTAAAGCATTCTAAAACCCTTTAAAAGTTTCAAATAAAATATTTTTTCCATCTTTCTCCATTATTAAAAGAGAGAGGGAGGAAAAATACCCCATACAAAACCAGGAAACTTCATCCCTAATAATGCTTGCAATATTTTCAAATAAAGATTTCCAAAACACCTACCATTTAAGACTCCTACACCAACACTACTTCTGCGAGTACTCATAGGAGCAATTGTTTTCCATTCTTCAGCTCTGATATCATAGCATTCAGCACTGTTTAACCCTGTAGATCCATCAAATCCACCAACAGCATATATACAACTATTCAAAACAGCTACACCTAGTGTGCTACGTCGGGCTTCCATACTTGGTGCTTGGCTCCACTAAAATTGAAATGATAAGTAGCACTTATTTATTCATTCACTTCAATGTTTTGAATACTAATTTAATATGAATGTGAAAGCAATAATTTATTACTCATCATAAAGCAAAATAAATGAAGATATATCAAGGGTAAAAAATACAGATTAAAACCTATAAAGCTACTTAATCCTGTTTCCTATCTGTATTAATTTTTGAAAAACATCTCCTGCTGTTTTATACTATTTTACAAAGTTTTTATTTGCTAGGCTTAAAAGTACTTAACTATTTGCTTCAGCATTAATTCATTATTATTAAGCATTAATTCACTTTTTCTTAACCTCAAACAATGCAGACAAAATACATCAACCAATCCATTAATGAGGTCGATCAAATATTGTTACTATGGTTATAATGCTTCTAGAACAGTGGTTAGCAACTGATGATTTGCTCACAATAAGTGATTAGTAAGATCATCCGGAGTGATCCACGAAAGGGTGTGACAGGAGACAGTAAAATTTCCAATAGAGTTTGAAAGGTTTGTATGTTGAAAGAGATGGTGTGAAACAACCCGTTTTGATTGCTAACAGCTATTGAATAAGTGGGGATATCAGTCACCACTAAGTTGGTAACAATACCATTTGATACTCTGTATTGACTTAATGCAATCTAAAACTGCTGAATTTAATTGAAAAATAATTTAATAGGTTGATAACCTTCACTAGATTAATTTATTTCAGCAGAAAGAAACTTTGGAAGCCCGGTGGCGCAGTGGTAGCGCATAGCTCAACCTTTCATTCCTTGAGTGGGTCGATAAATTGAGGACCAAGCGTGCTTGGGAACTAAACACTGGGGGTCCTGCGTTAGGCCAACCACCTAACAGGGACATATACCTTGCACCCCAGGGCCCACGGTCAGGAGAACAAAGATGGGCATCGTAGGCCTTGGCCCACTAGGGCTGTTGCGCCGAGGAGTTTAGTTAGAAAGAAACTTTATTGTAAAATTAGATTAGCAAAAATAAAGCAAAATCATACCTGATCTCTGACAGGATCATACACATCTACAGTTCTCACTCGTAGTGAACCATTAAAACCACCCACAGCATACACAAGCCCATTTAGCACTGCCAGGCCAGCTCTACATCTGCGCGTTGGTAATTCAGCCAATTGATACCACCTTTCCTCCTTAAAGTCATAGCATTCTACACTTCGAATGGCTTTGGGAGCTTGACCACCCGCAACAAGTAGAATCTTAAAAAATAATTAGTAAGACTATGATTAATGAGAATTTTTAAAAGGGAAGATAAGGACTCTTAATTCTAAATACTCTTGCTTTAAAAAACAAGTTAGAATCAAATGGAAGTTTAAGTTTACTTTTAATAAAGAATTTTAACTATACAAGTAGTATAATATGTCTTTACAATGATTTTACAAATAAAGAATGGTTTATAATACAATACCTTTGGTCTTCCAATTGGAGTACGGGGTTTTGTACGAGGAGTTTTATACATGACCTTTTGTTCACCTTTGAGCAAATGGTATTTCATGGCTTCAATAAGGAAGTCTTTACATAGGTGATTTGATTTTAAAAGAGGTTCCTCTTCAACTCTCTGTACAAGATACTCTTGGGAAAGTAGTGGTAATCGAACATGTTCGATCAGTTGAGCCAAATAATCTTGACGGTTTTGCAAATCATTGTTGACCCAAGACATAACAGCTTCAAATACCTGAGAAAAAAATCCAATTTAATATAATAATCAAATTTAATAACATATATAAAGCACAGTTAAAGAAAAAATAAGAAAAAGTAAAGTATTGGTCATATGCAGTTTAAAATCATACAAAAGAAAGAAAAATATATGTATACAAAGTTGTCTATATAAAAAAACTACAAAGCACCTTTTCTTCTGAAGGGACAGCAAGTTTATCGCTAGAAATAAGTTTGCAAACTTGTGTTGGAGATAGTGCCAAAAACTCCTCACTTTCTACAACCTCTCTAAAAATAAATTTGATTCAGTTAAAAAGATAAACTGAAGAAAAATACACAATTTATTGTTAATTATTTGTAAAAAGAAAGGAAGTCAAATTACTAGTTACCAAATTACTACTATTATAACCAACTAGCTATAAACTCTAAAAACTAAGACTTACTAAATAAGATGAAAGTTGGCACCCTTCATACAAAATAAATCTAGATATATACTAAAATTACATTTTTATTTAAAATTTGTGAAAATCATACATCAAGTATTTATCATATCAGCAACAAAGTAAACTAGAAAACAAGTCAAAATCTACTTTTGCAGAGCATTGTAGTAAAATCTACAATATGTGTAACAACAAATATGAAAAATTAAACTTTGAATCACAAAGTAGAAAGTTCAACTCAATTACCAGCTGATTCAACGCTAATGCAGGGTTGGGTTTCTTCCGGAAGAAACTAGTTTCTTCCAGGACAGTGGAAGAAACTGGAAAAAACCGGAAAAAATGGAACAAAGTGGAAAAAACCCACAAAAAGCCAAACAAATGCTCCACATTTTTAAATTTACTGACTACATACATGAACAATTTAAACCAGAATCCAAAAAATAAGTTAATTTAACTACTATTAATTAATTAAAGTAATTAATTTTTGAAAAGAAGTTACTTTTAATACTAAATTTCAGGTTACTTATGTTTTTAAAGGGGATGTTGGCTAGAATGGTTTCTATTATTTCTGTATAAATGTTACCTAACCATTCTTTATTTAAATAATATTAAAAGATTAAAAAAAGAAAAGATTTCTTCCAGTGGAAGAAACCTCCTAGTAAAAACATTGGTGTAATTATCAACTCAGTACAGCACTTACATATAATTATATTTTTAATGGTATAATTTTAATAGTAAAACATTATAACTTATAAATTAAAGCTTATTTGTCAATTTTTTTGAATAAAAAAGGTTTCTTCCATCTGGAAGAAACCTATTTCTTCCGGCCGGTTTTTTCCACTTCGGAAGAAACTTGCCAACCCTGCGCTAATGCAACTTAAATATGGGAAGAATACTTTATATATGTTATATCCATGGCTGGAGCAAACGTGGAAAACCTTCAAACTCACACAAAATGCTGTTCTGTGTAAGAATCTGCATAGCTGAGCAATTCTAAGCACCCATGCAGGTCTGCAAATGCACGAATGCCAAGACAGTTGGAAGGATGCAGCTGTCCTTGCAAAAAGTCACAGCAAGCATCTCTAACATCAGTGAGTTGTAAGAGATGAGCAGCAGGCAAAAGAATCTAAACAAAAAATTGCAAGCTTAAAAAAGTCTGTCTGGGAAAAATGTCTGTTTTCTATGGGTTCAAACATTCAAATATTTGTGACATCACACTCTGAAAATTTTTTAAACAGCTTTTACAATGCTAAAAGTGACCTCTCTTCTACTTTTAGTTTCAATTAAAAAAAATTGAATAAATTTTAAAAATTAGGTTCAATTTTAGATTAAAAAGTGTGATATCAAAATGGGGAAGTGGGGTTTACTGAAATGATACAATTTGTGACACAAGGAAAAAGGAGAGGTGTAAAACTTATATTAATTTTTATAGACTTTCAGCTCAATATAATGTCATACATTACTAATGAATGAATCCACTTGATAAAAAAATCTAGTATAGTCGGTTGATGACAGGAAAAGGCAAGGTAAGATAAGCATCATTTGTGATGTCTAGCGGCGAAGCCACGGAAAAGGAACCAGCAGCGGGGAATCCAATGGCCCCCGATCCTTTGTGAATGGTCAAGAACTTTTGAGAGCCCCAGTAGGACCACAGCGTACCAAAACGAGCATATCACGATTAATAGTCGGGACATTTAGGGAGGATTTTTTTAGACCTAAATGTTTTTGTACTTCACTGTCGTTTATTGGATATAAACTAGGATGAAGTCATCTTCACGCTTAAAAACATCAGAAGTTTGGAAAAAAGTCCATTCCAATTTTCGCATTTCTAGAGATTCACTTTTATACTGCATTTTAAGCAGATAAATACTTATGATGCAACTAACCTGTACATTGTCTTCAGTAACTTGAATTTCTGAGGAGTAAACATAATCAACCAATAACTGCAAAGCTTGTCCATCCACCCCTTGAATGGTGATTTTCTCTGCTTTGCTTTCAGTGAAGCTGGTGAACATAGCATAAAAGTATGGACTGCAAGATGCCAAGACCATTTTATGAGCAGCTATTTCCACTCCATCTGCCACCAGTGTCACATCACACAGTAAGTTTTGTCTAGAAAAGATAAAAAAAAAAACGTTAGAGCTATTCTACTGAGACAGGTGCGACATCTATTAACAATTTTAGAGAACATATGAATAAGGTCAGGATACTGGGAAAATACCATTATTTGTTTTCCTAAGAAGCAAAAATTCATTAGTTCACTTAATATAATGCAAGCAAGTAAATTCTGCAAAGTTTAAATGTTGAGTGCTTAAATATTTAGAATTTAGAATTTATTAACACAAAGATACATAAAGAACAAAAAACAAAAATGGGGAGACAAACACAGACATACATACAAAAAGAAAAAAAAAATATAGTTATGAGTACCAAAAGAGCTCATAGCTCGTCCATGGTACTACACTTATAATTTATTTGCCTTGGCAACGAAACTGCGCTGACTCTATTTGATTAAATTAAATAATTTCTCGATGTTGTTATGTCTTGCTATAAAATCATAAATACCATTTTTAAATTCAGTTCTATTATTAGATGATTTAAGAGTTACGTTTAATTTATTAAATAGAAAGGGACTTAGAAAGACATGAGACTTATGAAAAATTTCTTTGCTAGACTTTGGAATAAAATAATTTCCTTGAATGTTTCTAAGAGAATAGTTAATTGTTTTTAATTGATAGAAGGACCTATTATTGAAAATGAAAAGTAATAGTCGAAAAATATAGAGTTCTCTTACAGTCAAAATAGGTTTTGTTAAAGAATTACCTTTTATGTGAGATAAGATTTTATTTTGAAGGTGGTTTAGAGGTTTTATGTTGTTATAATAATCAGAAGCATAGCAAGTTATTCCATAGTTTATTGAAGATTGAACCCAGGCAAAATATAGAGAAGTTAGAAATTTATGATCAATAATACGTTTCAGCCTAAAAAATTTCAAATTAATAAACCTTAGCTTGTTTAACAAAGAATTTATATGAGTCTTCCATTTTAAATTGCTATCAAACTGGAGTCCTAAGTATTTAATAGAGTCAACGCGCATAATTTTATTACATGTAGATGATGCATTATCACATTTTAGATCGCAGGAGGGGTTGTGAATTCTTAGACTGTCAATAGTGGTTTCACTAACTCTTTGACTGAAAATCATAAATTTAGTTTTTAAAACGTTTAGCTTTAATAAATTGTTATTAAACCAGATATTAGCTTTTTGTAGTGCAAGTTCAATTTTTTTATAAAGATCTAGATAATTGTCAGCCGAAAATACTAAAACAGTATCGTCAGCAAATGTTATAATGTCACAACTTAAATTTAATTGACAAAAATCATTGATAAAAATAAGAAACAGAAGAGGTCCTAAAATAGAACCTTGAGGGACACCACCATTAACAGGAATTTCACAACTATATACATCATCAACTTTGACAAATTGCGTTCTATCACTCAAATAAGATTCAAACCAGGGGTAGATATTACCCCTTATTCCGATACAATATAATTTACTTAAAAGCAACTTGTGATTTACGGTATCAAAAGCTTTGCTTATGTCCAAAAAGACAGCAGCAGATTTTAGGTTATTATTTTCATTTGAGTAGATTATTTTTGTAAACTTCATCAAAGCTAATTCTGTACTTTTACTTTTTCTAAAACCGTATTGGTTTTCTGCTAATATGGAATTCTTTTCTAAAAATTTTGTTAAACGGGTATGCATTATTTTTTCGATAACTTTTGAAAATATACTTAATAGAGAAATTGGTCTATAATTCACTGACTGAATAATATCACACTGGTTAAAAAGTTATTTAATATACTGCATAGTTTTAAATATTAAGGTCTATCTGAAAGCCTTTTAACTTAAATGCTGTTTTTCTTATTTCTTTTTCAAATTAGTACTAACAATCACTGAGTAAGTTTTCCACAGTAGACAAGTTATGTTCTAGACCAAAATTTCCCATCTTATACTTAACAATCCATCATGACACTATACCATAATGTAAACACAGTCAATCAACATCAAAACTTTCATTAGCAATGAATCATGCATTTATACCTGTTTTTTAACAAAAGAGTAAAATGTTACAAAAAGCACCCTTCGCTAGCTTTTTTTCTATGTAAGTATTTATTTTGAAAAGAAATAATCTCACTAGATCTACCAAAATAATAAGACATATTCTTAAATATATCAATTAAAATCAACTTTGTTTGAAATCTCCACTTATGAAGAGTTTCTCAAAAATTGTATTCAAAGATGAATCTTTGCAAAAAACAACAGAACTTTCCAGAAGACCTTATTATATATTTTAATTTTAAGGAATTTAAATTAGCTGAAAAATTCAAACAATTCAACTTAAAAACTTTAAATTAAAAAAAATTGTGGCACTTGTGAGACAGGTTATATATTTTTTTTACATATACATTTGTTTTAATTCCTGTGACTAAACTAACATCTTTTTTAGTGCTTATCTTAGTAAAACTAACATCTTTTTAGTGTTTAAAATTTCTTTTGAGTCACAAGTTTAGTAACTAATTTTAATCTAAACTATAACAATTTTGTATGTTTACATAGATGATAATCCTAAAGATTATAATACAAATATTTTTTAAACTAAAATTTATATTTCATTCTTTAATGCCATTATTCGGAAAATTTAAATAGAGAAAATAAAGGAAGTAGACTTATGGCACTTTAAAAATCAATTACAGCTTTGGACATACTTTCTTAGTATATTCATGACTTCAAATGCTTTTTGAGTGTGATGCATATTCTTGTATGGAGGCTTTTCTCCTCCACAGGCTTCAGATGATGTCGTAGCAGTTGGACCTCTGGGACGAGAAAGATCCATTTTGCGGGGTGTAGCATCTTCCAAGTCACCAATACTAAAACAGATCCATCAAGATTAATTGAAATATTTACAAATTTTTTAAAATTAGGTAGGAATAAAACACAAAATGACAACACAATCATCATGCATAAAATCACTTTGCAATCAATCATGCATCTAACAGACCTGCTTTCTAAATAAGGATCAAATTATATTTTAAATACTTCAAAAGTAAGAAATTAGGAATGATTTTATAAAGGACCAATTTTTAATGCAAATTTCTATTTTTGTTACAAATAAAAATACCAGGTATACTTTTCTGGAAATTTAGGTAGTTTTCTAAATTCGATATATTTAGTCACACTAAAAAACTACTTTTAAAGCCTAAGACAGACTAAAGACAGCAAATATACTGGGACACTTTAAGAAACTTGTTTGTTAATTTTTGTCACTCAAAATAGAACTGAAATTTATTTCCTTTTAAAGATTTATAAATGAAGCAGGTATTCAAACAGAATAAAAATAAGACAAAAAAGTTAGTAATTCCATACGTAACATATTAAAAAAGTGGCTAAATGTACCCAATTTGGGAAACATTTACAGGAAAAAGCAAAATTCTCTTAAAAATTAGTTGTTTAAAAAATTTTAAGGGCATTCTGGAGCATTGCTAGAGAGTAGACATTAGAAAAAACTGGAAAAGAAGTAAAAAATTAAAATGCTGGATGAATTTAAACTAGATAAGAAGAAAATACTTCCTTAAAAAACCTAACTCACAGAATAAACAACTGGTTTCCTTTCACTATCTTGTCTAATCAGCTGAAATCATAGCAAAAGGAATTTGTTCTACTCCCTTTGAAAAACAAACACACCACACACTTTTGGATTTCAAAACCATGCTAAAACAAACAAATAATTTTTGGCAGCTGTCATTTATCAGCAGTTAATTCTTAGTTTTATAGCTATAGTAAACCTTTTTCCACAAATGGCATGTAAACTTAAGAATATGCTAAATATTATTAAATAGCAAAACAACATTTTTTAAGGACATTCAACCAAACAATTGCAATCAATAGATAAGAATTTAAAGTTAATAGTAAAAATTAGAAAAAAACCTAGCTTGGCGAACCTTTTAACATGGGAGTCAATTGAATATTCAGCAGTTTAAAAATTAAGGTTGATCTTGATTGGACATATTTTAATTGAATCAAAGAAAAAAAATTGCTCTTTTTATCATTATTATGGACAACAGAAAATCAACAAATCTTAAAAACAGAACACCCAGGAGCAAAAATTTATCTAACAATGTATAATGATAATGTGTCATAAATTTCTTAAGGATACTTGGGTCTTTTTTAAAAACAAATTTTTTATAAACACCAGTGTAATTTAAAGTTTTAAATTAACTGCATAAGTAAGACTAATTCTCAAAATATCCTATTAAGTGCTAACAAGGCAATAAATAGTACACTAACCCCATTTTCATCTTATAATATCATTTACTTAAGTCATAATTTTATCATAGAATCCTACTATAATAAACCAAGACATTCTTTTTTATATCTTCAACATTTACTTCATTACAATCATTCAAAGACTACTGATTACAGTAAGCGAAGATATCATGATTATGATTGGTTTGTTGATCTGGAAGACTGGTTTACAAAAAAAGTAGTAAGAATTTGACAGTTACTTTAAAGGTTTAAGCAATGAATGTTAGTAAATATTAACCCAACAATGAGAAGAATTGCAAAGAATCATGAAAAAAAAAATCACATTTTTTATAAGTATTAAGATATGGAACTTCAAAAAGAAGTGGGTTTTTATTTAACCATAAAATGAATCAAAGCATGAATTTAAATTAGGATAGCTTTAGAAAGGTCAGATTACTAATGCAAGAGGAAGATATCTATAATCCAAATTAAATAAAGATGATACTAATCGTAGCTAAAAGAAGGACCTTCCAAGGAGTTTTAAATGTACCAATGTAATCCCTTGCATTATTAAAAACGATAACCTTTAGACAACTTTCTAAAGCTAAAGCTTTCAAATTGTAAAAATAGGAAAGGAAAAATAGTAGTTTTATGTAAAGAAAAAGGAATTTAACCGTTCATATGTATACATATGACTAGATAGAAATATAAAATGTAAGCTAATAGTAGGTATATTATGGTGGCTAAAGTTACGAAACTTACCAGCTAGACATCGCTAGGAAAATTTAAAAGTGCAATTCAATAGGAATATCTTCACATCGTCATCCATAAATATCTCGTTAAACTTGACCTACCGGTGTCGTCGATAGTTCTCTTACCTCATCATCAAATGTTACATTTATCATAACTTTTTTTACTCTTTTAATTACTACTCGCATAACTCCCGAAAGACTACCATGGCAAGGGTTTCACAGATCGAGTGATCGAGGTTTTGATACAATATTCCCTGAATTCCAAGTGTGTATAAAACTGTCAAGTACGAAGTAAACACAGGACAAACATTATAAATTACGCACAGGAGAAATTAATCTTCTTTGAGTTACATGTCGGAAACGAGCATCAGTTCGTTAATTGCCATATTTATTGACGAAACGCTGTTGCCATTTTTGATGAACATTATCTGTGATTGAATACAATGAAAAAGATGTGTTTGGAGTTTGGAAAATAACAAGCTGTTTAGAAACCTAATTATACATATCGTTTATGTTTAAGATTTTTCAATGGAGTATTGAGAGAGCGAGGTACTTTTGAAAGTAAAAGTAAATTAGACAAAAAAAAAATATCAATCTTAAAATGAATTACGAAATCCCCTCTTTTATTAAACATGTGCTTGGTAATAAAACTTTATATCTCAAAGATTATTTTGCAAGCTTATTTTGAACTATTAAGTATTATTAAATTTAAAAAAAGAGCGAGGCCAAAATATTTTGTTTTATACGTTATTTAAATACTTTACACTACTGTATAAACGTGGCCTGGTGGCGCAACGGTAGCGCGTCTGACTCCAGATCAGAAGGTTGCGTGTTCAAATCACGTCCGGGTCAAAATTAAATTTTGTCTCTCTGGTTTTCGGAATTTATGCGACAGCACCAACGATTTAACTTATAAATCTAACGGTACCCATATATTTTTAGATATTTTTTTTCCTATAATGATTTTTTGCTTTTAATATAAACTATTATTTTTCCATCAATTTGCCATTTAAAAATTAAAATTTCTGTCCACAATTTTTTTATCAGTTTTTGAACTACATATCATATATTAGTATTAATCGTTAAACTAAATTATTTAGAAAAATAATTAAAGGTATACACGTAAAAAAGTAATGTTTTAGAGCTAATATTTCGGGAATAAAAAAACATCAAAATAATGATAAAATTTTTCTAAATGTATCAGGTATTCTGTATATGCCCTGGTATGGCATAAATTGATCTGTTTTTAATTTTAAAACCAATGTGATAACTATTCGTGAATAAAGGTCATAAAATATATACTAGATGTCGCCACTAAAATAGAAAATAGATTGGTATTGGGTTGCAACTGCAAGGATCTATTCTAGAATTCTATTTATAGGAGGGGAGAAAAAATAGAAAAAAATAGTTTCAGTTTGTTTCTTTAAATTTAGTTTCTTTAGAGCCTTTGATTAAATAACTAACCTAGTTCGACCCATGTAGTTGTATTCAATTTTTTTCTATCTTCACTTAAAAAAAAATTACAGATGAAAAAATCGAGCTACACTGAACACAAATGAAAAAAAAAACTTGCATAATATTTGTTGGAAAATATTCTTCATTCATAAATTGAGCTGGAGTCAGTCAGATTTCTGCAAAATATTGATCACCTATCCCTGTAAATTCACTTATCCCTGTTATCACAAACACCTGTAAATTCTGTTTCAAAGCAAGGTCACACACGTTGCAGTAAAGCACTAATCAAGGTTCGTGTTGTCTCACTCTTTGTAAGTAAGACTTTAGTACCGCAGCGCAGACAGAAAAAAAAATGGTTGTATCTTATGATTTAGCGCATTTAAAACAATTTTGTTTGCCTTTTTTCATTTTTAAATCCTCCAATTTTTTTAGCCTTCTAAAAACCTTGCCGTGTAAACCTTGTTTGGTGCACTCGACTGAGAATTTTCATTTTCAACACTTAAATATGAAAATTCAAACAAGAAAATTCCTTGATATAATTTATGAAACCATAGTATTAAATAACATAATATTAAAAAAAGATATAATCAAATAAATACAAGGAAAAGATATTTAAATCTTCAGAATGATACAATTTTCCTCACCCACTTTTAAATCTATGAATCACTACACATATCGATGCATTATATCAGAAAAAAAAATTGTGAGAGGGCAGTTGTATAACTATGTAAGTACTATATGAGCTTGTTTTGGTTATTTTTTTAGGATTATTAGGAACCTTTTTTGAAATTGAGGGAAGAATATATTTGTAGAAATTTTCGGGAAGTTTATATTGTGAGCAAGGAAATAAATAAAATTTTCAATGCATAAAAGAAAAAGACAAAAATTTCGCTTTAGTCGAAGAGAATTGAGAGAATCGAAGAGAATTCACAAAACTATTGTTGGGAATTTTTTCAAAACCATCCAATTTTGCATTTAGTTCGTTGTATATTTTATCATTTTAGTTTTTGAAAAAAGTGAGGAAATAATGAACAGTTGAATATATATCGTTGCTTAAGATGTCACATGTTTTATCGTTCCAACTGGCGACATCCTACTTCAGACGCCTTTAAGGTCAAAGCATATCTATCAAAGCCTAAAAAGTTTTTAGTATGTTAAACTTTTTTTTATTTAAATTTAAGAAATCTAAAATAAGATACGTCGTTGGGTTGCGTTATTTCCGATTAAGTTTGGTTTAATAATAAATCTTTAAAAAATATCTTTAAGCATTTCAAGAAGATTTATTTTAAAAAATATTAAAAATTGAATTTTTCTGGTTGAGGATGATGCAAAAATGCTTTCTAAAAATTAAAAAAAAATTCGTACGTTTGACCCTCCCCTCACGCTTAAAGCTTCCACATAGTCTCTGGCTGTTGTACATATATTTCCGTTTGCCAACATCAATCAAATATATTCCAGGTGAAATATTTCGTGCACCTTGTAATGTTGAAAATATGCATTCAGCTCTTAGACCATTACAGTGAACAAGTTTTAATATAGAAAGTGGAAAAACTAGTGTTTTTTTCAGAATTCTGATAAGTATTTTTTCTACTTTCAATGTTAAAATTTCGAATGCCGCTTGGTGTCTTCGGATCTTTTGGCATGCTCTTTCAGATCATCGAATAAAAATTTGGGACTACTATAGAAAAAGGAACATGTTTTGTATGAAGATGTCATCTTAAGAAAAATAAAGGCCATTTATTGCTTTCGTAAATACGTTAAATAATGGAAATTTACCTTTTAAAGTATCTTTTTAACCCAAGCTATTCACCTACAATGTCCACTAGCTAACGTTTCTATATAATGATAACTACATAACGTTTCACCCATACCTTCGAGTCAAAAAATCCGCTCATCATTACCGCGTTTAGTATACAAGCCTTACCTATTCATAGCTGACACTCATCCCAGCTCGTCTCCTTTGTTCAATTTGCTTACATGACAAATATCACAACCTAACAAAATCGTCAGACAAAAGGAAGTTATTGTCTTTGATTTATCTAACGGCAAAAGTATGATCTTGCTTGATTAACTTATATATGTTATTTGTTACAATTTTTATTTCCCTGAGTAAGAAAAAACACATAAAAGTTCTGTCACTTTACTTCTTACAATGGATTTCGAAAGTTTCCTTTTTGCCCATCCAATTAAAAAAAACTAAAATAAAGTTTTAATGATTAGTTAAATAAAAATTTATGTAACGAATCTTAATTCATAGGGGCCGTCCATAAATGATATCTCGCTTGGAGGGGAAGGAGGAGGTTCATTAATCTATGACACTTTGTGGACAGGGGGAGAGGGTGTTTCAAGAATTGTGACATTACTTATTGAAAATCAAAATAAATTTTTTTCTTCTAGAAAATGTAGTTTAAATGACATTATTATAAAATTTATATCCTTAAAAAATGAGAGTTCACTTAAAAACTATAAGGTGTGGTGCACTTAAACTTGAATGAAAACATTGGTCCCAGATTCTTAACAACCTTATTTTAATCTTATTATTGGTAGCATAGCGTGACAAAATATGTCAAAGGGGGTGAGGAGGGGGGTATAGTGAAGTGTGACACTTTCTGACATCGGAAAGGGAGGGGGTAAAAAATGTTGAAAAAAAGTGTGACATCATTTATGGATGGCCCTATACATTTGGTTCCTGATTATAGTAAAGAAAATTTAAAAGGAATTTGGTTTAATTAACTAAGGATTATGTTTATATTTAGTTAAAAAGAGGCTTCTTGATATCAAAACTATTTTTTTTTTCGTTTTATATTTTAATCTTAATTGAAAATACAAGCTGTTGTTTTGGTGTTTAATTTCTTTCAGTTTTTCTACTCAACTTTTCCTTAATTGAAAGTATAATTAAGTGATGAAGTTTGACGTATTGAAAATGGATCTCCTGTATTTGCTGAAAGAGATTGCTTTCGAGCCTTTTTCCGCATTTATTGCTTCCTCTCTTTTTGAGACTTACTTCCTATTATTATCATTCATAAAATAAAACATTTTTGAAATTACTATTATATCTCTTTCAAACTAAAGAAAATGTGTAACGGAATTAAGTTCGACAACATTTCTTTATCAAGTTTGCCAGTATAATGTTTCATTATTTAAAGTTCCTTAGAAATATAACGCAGTTGTGTTCTGATTTATCTGCGGTTAAGAATTCAAAGCTAGTGTCGATTTTTACTTTTGAGGAAGTATAAACAAGACATTTAACATATTTTTTTATAAAGATAATGCTTAGTCCCAACTATATTTTTTTCTGAAGTTTTAATCTAAAAATGGAAGTCTAATATCACCAAAGAAGATTAATATCACTAAAACCAATATTTTTCTGAAACTTTAAATTAGTCGCTAACAAAGTCGCTAAATCAACAATTTCTTGAGACATACTGGGTCTAAAAAGGGTTTCTGAAGAAGAATAAAATGTTTTTAAAGATAAAATATTTTGGAATACTCATAAGGGGACTAGCTTGTATATTTTGTAAGACTTTTTAGTATAATTATACAAATAGGAAAATTTTAGAAATGTAAAGAAATTTTAAAATAGATATGGTAGGTAAAAATTTCTTGAAATTATAGCTTTAATATGGTAAAACAACTTCTATTTATCTTATAAACATTAGAATGCATTTTATAATACTTTCTAATGATTCAAAACCCTGGTTATCATACTGGTCTATTAAAAGTGATACACTGAAAGAAATGGAGAAAAAATATTTGTGGCTTTTTTTATTATTAATATCCTTTGGGGGGTGGCTAAAAACTACCTTAAAATCAATATTATTAGCAAAACACATTGATATGTTTAAAAATATTGAGCGTACATTGTCGATGAAGGATCAATATAATGTTTCTAAAAATGGCTTACCCCCTAAGGGATGAAGCTGAAAAACGAAGTGACAAGATTATGCATTTGTATTAGGAATTGATTTTTATTGATTTTAAAGTTTGGATAGTTCTTCGATCGCTTATTTTTTATCCTAAGACAAGTTGAGATAAAGTTCGTAAAATTTTCTTGATATTCAGGATATTTTTATCTTTTATATGTTTTTAATCGAAGGGGGGCCGTTCAAATATTACGTAACCATGTTTTTGGTCATTTTTGACACCCTCCCCCCTTGTCTCCAAAGATAAGCAAACCACAAACCATACTGCCTTCAAAACCCCCTCCCCCTTAGGTGCTTACGCAATATTTGAACGGTTCCTAGGAAATATGTTTAAAATTTTTATTTTTTAGGCAGTGAAGGTTGCGAATTGCTTCATCAACTACACTAGAGATAATTTCATTTATTAACATGCCATGTAGGTAATTTAATATAACTTAGCTTTATTAATGGTTTATAATTTTCTACAAATATTTCAAGTTTCTGTGCTTGGTTCTATTTCAATTAAATTTCATGTTAGCAACTTTCTATTTAAGTTCCAGAAAGAACAGTGAAAGGAAGACCGCTATGGAGTTTGAGTTAAAAGCCACAGTATACTCTCTCACTAGCTTAATTGAATAAACAATGTAAGATGTTCAAATCAATTTTATGTAAAACAAAACACAGAAAATGAAACATCCTTAAACATTTTTCACCATTATGAAAGGAAATCTTATGCATCAAAAGGGATGTATGATTTATGTTATGAATTCTGGAAAAAAAATGCATTTAAAGAAGATAGTGTTTCCCTTTGATTGGTTTGACGTTATTATATAATATGTAAACACTCATAATCTACTTTTTAAAAAGAAGCAAGTTGCGTTGATTTGGGAAATTTGAGTGCATTTGGGGATTTTTGGAATTTATATATATTTATTTAAAGATCCGTAATTAATTTCCTGTTAAATTATAATTTTTTAGTTTATAAATTAAAAACAACCATTGAGCTGAATGGTTAAAAAATTACCAAAATAAATTAGTGGAGAAGAAAATAAGACCTAATAAAGACAATATAAAATCTTCTCTGGTTTTAAAGGTGTGGTACAGCTTAATAAAAAAATCCTGCTGGTGTAAAATTTACCTGCACACAATCACCCAAAGTAATAATTTATGATAACCAACTATTTTAATTTACATTGTTATTTAAATTCAACTAAAGCAACAATTTAAATTAAATATTATCATTCTGCAGGTTTTTAACAACAAAATCACCAATTATTTAGAAAGATATTTTAAAAAACATTTTCGTTTAAGTAAGTACACATCTGAAAAGTATGTCCATTCAGTTAGTTCAAAAACATATGTATGAAAGAATTAAAAACTAATTAAAGATACTAAATTTTAAAAATTACCTTATAAAACAAAAGATATAAAAAGAATATATGCACTTCTCATAACATTAAATATATCATAGTTTTCTTTGCTTATAAATGCAGATTATAAGCTACTGAATGTTTTGTTTCCTTACAACAATAATGAATGACGCATCATTAACCATAACCTAATTAACCTTGGTTAATAGTACTATGCAGTAGAGTGTTTTTTCATAACACTGATGCATCATATGATAATTGTAGTAAAGTAAAATTTACAGAAAAACATTTGTCCATAAGTGCGTTACCTTGGTACAAGTTAAGTTTGTACCTAAATGTACCTAATTGTTTTTATATTACAGTAAATCCTTATAAAAAGACTCGATCTTTTATAATTTCTAAAACATTATAAATTTAATTCATTAGATGAAGGATTATCCTCTCAATGAGTCCCTCTTGCAATGTTGTATACATATTTAATCTAATAGAAAATTAACATATTAATGATTTAAATTTTAGTGAAGTAATATGATAATAGTGTAGTAATTTTGTTACAATAAACCCATTAATGCATGTTAAAATAATTTGAGTAGGATTAACAAGTTTATGAGAACATCTCACGTGCTTTAGGTAATAAACTACTAATGGATCTGAACAACCTATTGTTTATTCCTTAACATGCTTAATTTCTGTTAGAGAAATTGCTTTCGAAGCAGAGCCTGGAAGTGAAATATATTTTGGTAAACTAACATGTGTCCCGTAATCTTAATTAATATTCAATTCTGTTCAACAGAATATTGATACGGAGGAATAAATTGAATCGTCAGTTTGAACAGGAATAAGTCAAAAAAAAAATAATGGAAAAGGGACTTTATACACGCAAAAAATCTCCAAGTTTCGCTCTAAACATGAGTGGAAAGAGGAAAAAAATAACAAGCCCCTAGAGACATATATAGCCCCTTGAATTTAACAAAATCGATGTTCATTCATTATATTTTTTATTGAATTTGAAATTTAAGGTAATTTGTCTTTATTTGTTTTGTGTTGTAAACTAAGCAAAAATAAAATTTGTTTTTAATTTAAAAATGTTTTTACTCTTTTTTATTATCTAGTAATGTTTGACTCCATTGATACTGGCTTAATGACTCAGTTTCATAACAATTTTTAATTTATTTGTCTTAATCTTTCTATTTTTCACTTTTGTGCTGTGAATTAAGCAGAAATCCTATAATTTAATTGTCAATTTAAATGGCTTTAAAGATTTTTTCATTCATTTGTTAGAATAAGGGAATGTCCATCAACTTTTTTTAACTATACACTATTTTTGAATATACTTATATTTTCCGATGATTTTTCTGTATTCTAAATAAGGTCCTGAATTTCAAGTAAAAATTTGAGGGTAATAGTACAATGAAAATTCCATTACTTAATACAATTTTTTCAATTTTCTCAAACTTGGTTTTTGGACTTATTTCCTTTTTCAGACTGACGATTTAATTGCATTAAAAGGTTTACTAACCATTCTTATTAAAGGTAACTTTTCTTAAGGTTAAGAATGTATAATATAAAACCACCAGATGGGGAGGGGGTTAAGCCAGTAAATTATCGTAGATAAGGCCAAAGAAAAGAAGTTGGGAGTCGAATGCATTTTGATATAAATTAAGAGGACGAATAAACAAAATGTTGAAATGGCGGGGATATTTTTTTTGTGAGATTTTAAACAGTTAAAATGTTTTTTGTCTTGTGGCTTAGTTTTTGCTACCGAATTTCATCTCACATAAAATATAAAATCTTTCATGTAAATTTAACCTAGCTAATTATACTCAGAATAAAGCGATAAGAAGGGTATCCGCTATCAAGAATAAAACAAAATGTTATCCATAATTTGAAAATTGAAAAATCAAAATTAATTAATTTCCATACTAGGTAATCTCCTATTTAATGTCTGTTGAATTAATATTGTTACATTTCTTCTGATTGTGTTTTGGAATTTTAAAGACCAATAGAATGGTTTAATCTTTAGTAATTTAATAAGGTATTCAAAATATTTTATAATATCTAAAAAACATCTTTCGATTTCTTTTGTATGGTTTAAGACTAACTATGTATAAAAAGCAAGTAAATATATGAGAAGAATATTCAAATCCTAAATATCTTTGAAACTAAGTTCTTTCTACTCAGGAAACACAAAAAAATCGACCAATCATACCTAGACAAATGTACAGAGTATCTAGAATCATTTCGTTCAAATCAAAGCCTTGCAATTTTCCTTGACAATACCAATTAATACTTTCTGACGATGGAGCAAAGCTGTAACATTTGTTCTGCTTCGCAAAACAGAAATGTTTCCGAACTTTTGAATGAAATAAAACAACACAATGTTGACGAATCCCGGAATCCACGGCTCCAGTTTACTACTCTAGCATTTCGATTCAAGCGTCGACGTCACGTAAACGTCATCCAGTAGGCGGGGCCTAACGTCTGAGACAGCTGCCTTGATCTCCGCATCCACTAGTCGGCGGACAATTTTCCACGTGTTCGTCGCTTTTTAAAAAGAGTAGCCGGGTAAAAATTCAATCGGACAGTCTACATTGTTCAGTGCCTTTTCAAAAATTCCCCAGATGGTCCTGGTTTTTTCCGAGATGTTGTTCCCGATATATGCGTATTGTGAAAAGAAGTTATTCAGAATCATCATGTGATTTTGTTTGTGAGAATGTGATTAGATCGGCTGTACAGTGATGAAATCACAGCTAGGAATTTCCAAGAATGTGTGAACAAATATTTGGAATTAATGGATACGATAATAAGAAAATATGTACTAAAACATGTGCGTTGTAAGTATTTACATATAGCCTCACAGAATATTGATAACTGAATTTTTGTTACTGAAAAAGTAATGGATTTTTAAACTGAAGATCCCCTTTATACTCATTAAATTTAATTAAAGGTAATAAGAACCTGAAAAAACCTTGACAAGACAAATTTTTAGACTGTTTTGAGGCCGGTTAATGAGAGAAAACAATTTGATATTCAAGTATTCACCCGTATGGAAGAAAAGGTCAACTTAAAACGATATCAGTTAATGTTAAGATAAGTGATTATATGTAAATAACCCACATTCATCTTTATACTTCATGCTCTATTATCTTGACTGTTGTGGATTTTCATGAGAATTTTAAAGAAATAATTCCATAATGCAGAAAAACCACAGAATTGAGTTCTATGATCTACAAGAAAAACTGAAAAGCTACATTTTTCGTAGACGAAAAACTGAGCTACAAACAATTCATTCCTTAGAAAACAAACGGTAATTTTTTTCCGACCAAGCAGAATTTCTTCCACATATCCAATCTTGTAAAAAAGTGAGATTTAACCTGTGATATTCATGAACCCCCTTCAAACAAATATTTAAAATCAGTGTTCTTTCTGAAAGTGCATCCCATTCCTAAATGGAAGCAACGTTATCGAAACTGAACGAACCATTAATCATTGCAAAAACTGAAAGAGCATTCCACGCATCCTGTTTGAAGCTGGAAAAAGCCGTCTGTTAGACAGATATTCATAATTTCGCTCTTTTGGACAGATTTTCACCATGGTGTTTATAGATAGCGTGCTACCAAGGCAACCGCTGGTGATTGTGTGGATACTGGCTGTTACCCTGATGCTTCAAGGTTTGTAGTTTTTTTATGGTACTTTCTGTTTTTGATCTCTGTTTTCACTGTTTTGTCCTGATGAGTGGAGTATTTTATGGCTCGTTATTTTAAAAGGAAGCATTTATGTTCCGTGATGATAATTTTTTTTTAATATCCGGGTGAAAATACTATTTGACTAATTGAAAATACCAACTGTCCTGTACTAATTGACATTTATGTTTATTTTTCTTTAGTCTGAGAAAAATAATTTTGTAAAACACTACATAATAAATAATAAGATTTTACAAATACGAAAAAAGTTTAAATGTTTATAATTATCTTTTTTAATAAAAACTTTATGATTCTGTCTCTTTAAACCACAGAGTATAGAGCACAGAGTATAGAGTTAAGCTCTATACTCTGTGCTTTAAACCTTGTGAATTTTTTAATGAATTCAAGGGAATTTTTAATGGATTCAAGTGAAATAAAATTTTAAAAAAAATATATTCTTGTATAAATTATACTTAACAGAAATACTTGCATTTACTTTACAAATTAACTAGAGCATTTTGATGGGAAAATATGTCTAATTTTTTTTCAAAGATCTATGAAAAAAAAGGTAAAAGGAACCTTAATGGAAAGAAAGTTTAAAAATTAAACATAAGAGTAAACTCTGGCAGATAATTCTAGGATAATTACATGAGTAGTTTTAAAAGCACCTTTGTTTTGACTCTTGAAAATCCTGATTTAGGGTTGCAAATTTTATTTGAATTCTTAACAAGAAAGTGATAGAAAATCCTTCATCATCAGTAATAATAGTTTTTTTAGATCCTTTAAAAAAACATCAAAGATTTAGTTGGAGGCTTGTACTTGGCGCTGTGCCTGCAGCTTTTTGACACTCGAGTGCGCTCAAAGCATGGTGTGAAAGATCGTATAAAACATAAAAGATTGGACCTTCATAATAGATTTTCCGATATCTTAATCTGTTTCCTTCACACATCCTTCCTGTATCAGGCTATTCAGTGTTATAAACGATTAGGTTTAAAAATCTCAAATACGGGTAATTTATTACGTTGTTTAGACGACAGAACCTATAAAGAATATTTTTTTAAGCGCCCAAAGTCTTTTCTTCCTGAGAATAAAAATAAACATACACCTTGTTAATCTGGGGAAGTAGTAGACAAGCTAAGAATATCTCTCTTCAACAAACAACAATATTTACCTTTAAGTGTCATTGGAAAATACTTATTGTTTCGAGGCATATTTGAAATGCGCATTTTTTTCATAATTGGACTTACACTATCGAAGTTTATTAAATTCACTCAGAAACATATGCAGGGTGTTCTAACAAGTCCACCACTCTCTGTACAGAAAGATTCCTGGCATGGAGTACTTAAATAAAATTTACTTAAATCACTATATTATGACGACTTTTATTTTCGAAAAATGTGACTTCATAGCCGATAAAAGCTTAATAATTTCATTCCACAGTTCGCACATTCGTGGGTAACGAATATTTTTAACATATTCATGTGAAACACATCCAAATATCCATAATTCCCGTTTTTTCCATAATTTTTTTTAGCCTAAACACATATGACTTCCTACCTTTTTTTTGTCGCGATTTTCTCGAAAACTATGCATTTTAGAGATATAGTTCTTTGGATATTTTTATGTACTCCACGCAAAGAATATGGCTGTGCATGTGCACTGCTCAGAGTTTAGGCGGACCTGTTGAAAAATAAGAGAATTTTCATTTTTCCAATCTGCTTTGGTATTCAGAGAAAGGATTTATTCTAATTTTATTTTCTCCTTTGTATACTAATGAGGATGACCGGGAAAATGAGCCCGTCGCGATGTATGTTAATAGTGACTGAAAGGGGACATTTTAATGTTGAAAGAGGGAGACTCACCAGGGACTAAAATGACCTCGTATGTTCAGAGAATAAGTGGACTTCATTTTTGTAGTAGTCTGCTATACATTCAAGTAAATAGGGTCCTTGACGTAACGTTGATGTTGTTATGACTTGACTCTCTTCACACCATGTGGTGTATGAGGCCGCAAGCTCAGCCCTCCACTCCCGCCGGTTAAGAATAAAAGAAGCCGGTTAAGAAATGTTGTTATAGAATATTCAAAACATTGAATGATTATTTAGTTCTATTTGTTTTATTAATATTTACCTTTAAATAAACTTTTGTAAAACTAAATTTTATAAACAAGTGTATAAACAAAACTTTTACCTTACAAATTTGTCAAGCATCACATATACAATAGTTAAAAGATCCTCTTTGCACAAAATAAACTGACAAACAAGATTAAAAGTATATAAAGTAATAGATGTAATTGTAAAGTTCAGAGATATTTGTTCAAAATTCTTAATTCGCATTTATTCCGATCGAAGTTAGTAATAAATCTCTAAACAACGTTTTGAATCGAAGAATAATCTCTTTTTGGTCTTTTTCATGTTTAAAAATTTACCTTAACGACTTTATCTGAATTTTTTGTATTTCCCTCTCTTCTGGTTCTCTACTTACGGAAAAATAAACTGACAAGAAAAACCTTAAGGAATTCTCCAAAAAAAAATTAAGGAAAAAATTCCTTAAAAGTAGCATCTTTTACAGTTACAGAGTTTTCAAAAAACCTCACTGATGTGTAGAAAAAGTAACAAGCTGAACAGATAGAAAGAAGAAGAAATAGGCAAACAAAAATTATAACCAACAACGCGAAGCCGAAACTTCCATGCTGATAAAAATATATAAAAAGTCCAACTAACTCCAAACTTAGAATATTAGAACTCATAAAAAAATCGAGTCGTAAATACAGCTTCCGTGACCTTACTCTGCAAAGCGAATTTATTGAATGCGTGATATATGATGATTAAAGAATGCACTCTCTTCCATGCAAAGTGGAGTAAATAAAACATGCAGACGAAATTGGATATAGTCTGGAGAGGTAACGAATGCTTAGAGCAACACTATTTTCCTGTTCCAGGTGTTTTCAGACGCTGTCTATTACTTAGTGTGCTTCATATTATATTACAATACTCTTGAATTTTTAGATTATTCGGTCATGTTTTTGTGTGGATAGAATAGATAATTATAATAGAATTATCTTTTAGTTTGAATTCAATTATTGGTTTCTACTAAGTATATTGCTGAATTTAATACTGGATACACCTAATATTTGTTTACTCCTATCTATATGATGGTGTAAATATAAAATTAAATATGCTTGGTATTATTATAAGGATAACATATCCATTTCTTTGCATTTTCTTCGGGACAAAAATTAAAAACTACTATAATAGTATACTCATATCTATTCTAATATTATGCTGAATTCGGTATGGAATTGAATCTGAGAAGCCCGTAATAGTCAAGGAAAGTAGTTGTTTAATTCGTATTTATTGAAATATGTTTTAAAGATAAGTTCTCAAACTTATTTAGGTACTAATAGGAGATAAAGTACTTGCCAGTCCTTGTTTCCAAATGATATAAAGTTTTTATTGAGTACAAGAAATGAAACTACAAAGAGATTATGCTATTTTTCTAGATTACTATATTACATTACACTTAGATGTGATGAAAAGTAAGCAAATTTATCAAATTAAATCGACAAGCAGTTTCTTAGTCCTCCAAAAAATGATTATCACATATTTTAATTACTTAAGAAAGTAAGAATTTGGTTTCATTATAAACAATAGGGTGCCACTTGTTTTTTTGTTTGTTATACTGGATAGTGGATTATAATGCCAACAATAGCGGCCAACAATAGTGGCACCCTGTTATATAATAGCACCAAAATTTTCACTCGTGATTAATTTATTTTGGTAATATGAATCTATTTTAGCACGTACCAATTTACATTGTTTGGGGGAAATATTTCTTTGCTATGAATAAATTTAAAGTATGATTATGCTATTATTCTTTTGCTTCGTTCAAGAAGTAAATAGTAACTAAAGCTTCAAATTTTATCTGTGAATTCATTAAAATAAGATTTATTGAACTTCACATCAAGACAAAAAAAAATAGCTCCCAAATTATTGTGATGAGATAAATAAAAAAACCTAATATCCTTTTATGCTGGAAAACCGAATTATCATCTACCTTTAAAAAAGTTAAAGAGGACGAAATGAAAATGTTCAATGCAGTATTATTTCTTAAAAAAATAATATTCCCGGTGGATGCCTTAAGATTTGGCAGATTACTATCTTGAAAGCAATCGGCCTTAGAATTGCGCGAAAAATCCTTCTATTCCGTCCTTTCAGGGCCGATCTTGATCATCAAACTTTTATCATGGCTTTATTCATGGTTTGATGTATTCCATTATGGGATTTAAGGGCTGAGTATAGAGAATATATTTTTCCGTGATGTATTCAGTAACAATAGAGTTTGTTAAGATTATGCACTAAGTCAAAAAGAATAATGAATTTATTTATCATAAGACAATTTTTGCGAGTACAAAAACAAAACCATGCGCTTTATGCACTAATAAATTACATTTTTCCTTTTAACTTTGGTTGGATTAATTTTTATAAGCTATTTTTAAAAGATATATTTTTTACTATGCTAGTGATACTACTTTCTTCCCTGATAATGTCTATGTGAGAAGTACACTATATACTATAAAGTGTATCCCTCATATAGACATTTTTTTAAAGAATAGAGTATCAGTCCATTATTAAATAAGTTTAAACTTTTAATAATTGGTAATTAAAAGTGTTTTAAGCATAGCACTTAAGACTTGACTCAAAGAGAAAGAAAAAGGATTGTCAGTAGTAGTTATTTTGTATAAACTCTGTGAAGGTATAACACCATATATTCAATAATGGTTGGTAGAACTTTAAAATCAATTTAATTTTATTGAAGATATTGCAAAAAATCAAAATAATATTTTTTACATTAAATTTCATGGTATTTAAAAATGAGGAATATTATTAGATAAATATGTTAGTTCAGGAAAATTAAATTTCCTTCCAATTTTCATAAATACTACTGTACATAAATATTGGTACACATAAATAAATATGGTATAAATGTAATTACCTGATAGAGGAGTAAAATTGATTATTAAAAAAGCTTTCGAAGATTGGCTGGAGGTTTAGGACTTAAATTACTTTGATTGAAATACAAGAGACGGAACATTTCCTAAAGGTTCCATGGAGGTTAAAATTACAGTTATGCGACTCTTTACAGAAAATATCTAAGTGCTTAGAGGAAACACATATTGTACCATTTCTAGAGACTAATTGATGCTTAAAATCAATAGCTCGTAGAAAGTAGTTAGAAATGCTTAATGACGACGAGCTTTTTGTATTTCTTTTGCTCTTAATGAGTTGGATACCTAAAGACTTAATTTTTATTACGTACATTTTTTAAAATTACATTTATGAGAAGAGGAAAAGAGGGTTAGTTGATTTTTTAAACCCTTGTATAATTTTTTCTCATTAGGGGAAAGGAGGATAAGAGTGCGCAGTCGGTTAAAAGTACGCAGCGTTTTTTTCCCTGTTTGCAACCGTATAAGGGGGAGCGAGTTTGATCACATGAACTTATGTATCATAAGCTATCTTAAAAGACTGACATTATAATTTTCATACTTTGTGTGCTTTACTTATCAGGTAAAATATGGATTCTTTGATTTAGTATCTAATTTTTCCAAGGAAAAATCTTGTAAAGTATGGTTCCTTCTGAACGACTTTGTATCTTTAGAATTTAACTGCAATGAATTTTAGGGTTGATTCAAGGACTTTTTAGATAATTAATGCATCTACGGCTATAGTACGCATAGATAAAATAATTGAGAGTCTTTTGTACCTAAAACCAATTGAACAATGAATTTTTATAACTTTCATTTAGCATTAGGTACTGTAAATCTGATTCAAAATTAAATTTTTATGCCTAAGTATTAAAATTTCATTGATTTTTTTTAAACATAAAAACGATATTAAAATTATATCGATACGTTCAGGAATTTTCGCAAAACTTTAGGTAGTATTTCCATATAAAAGTAAATTTCCTCGCTTACATTACAATAAAAATGTTTCTGGAAATTTTTGTAATCTAAATAATCTAAACCCTAGTGCTTGTTTAAATATGTGAGTTGGGAAATAAATGTCAATTCCAATTCTATTTAATCCTATCCAACCTCTTATGTGCATGTCGTTATCCAGCTTTCTAGAATCAAAGCGATTTAACCTTATTATAAACGGAAATACAGCTTTCGCTTAATCGCAACTACTAACTTTACTATCCCAATTCAACAAACTTCATCAGCTTTCATCGACCAAGTCCATAACTTGGAGCACTCGAAAAACAAAGCTATTCTAGAGCAGATGTTCGACCGGGGACTTCACTTCTTCCACTCTTTGATCCACCAAGAAGAGCCTTTCGCAGCATTTGATCTATTATATAACGAACTCGTAAAAAATAACGACTCCGTTATAAATTTCAGAGATATAACGAGCATGAGGAGATGCGTTCTGAGTATGATTTTGAGAGCGAAAGTGGATCAAGTCGCATTGATTCTTTTTTTTCCTCTCCCAAATCTCATAGTCCGATATACTTTTGTGGGTTATGCTATGAGTGATCTCCTGGGGCAGCAAATTGATAGTAATGGGATAGAGAATGGAATCTTGTTGCTGATTGCAATAAGTTCTACCAGGAGTAAGCTTTGTAATTTATAATACTACTTGGGTTTATACTATTTTATGAGGTATCCCGTGATTTGGATTAATGCTTATCTAGTTTCTGTTTAATATTTGCAAATATAATTTTTTTTTGAAATATAATACTACGGTAATGTTTCTATTTCGATCTCTATTATTTATTCACAAATTACTACATTGTAACTTGCCTAACAATTATTGAAAATAAATTATTCCCCCTTTGAAAATGAAAAAAATCAAATTTGGTTTTTAATAAAAGTTCCCTTTGGTCATGAATGAAAATTTAGTGTGATTTACGCTACGCTCATAAATGCTTTATGATACATCAAAATAATCTTTAAGTACCTTTTAGAAGCGTTTACGCTATTTCTATCTCACCTAAGGAGTTCTAAAATATTATGCACTTAAATAAATTTTATTATTACAAATACTTAAAATTGGAAGATTTATTTTTAATATCCCTGAGCTGTTTGTTTTTATAGATTGCTTTTTATGTAATTTGGTGTGAATTGAAATAATAAGAAGTGCAAACGAATAGGACATACACAATTTTGATGCCTACATTATTTTTTCAATGAACCATGAGTTCTAAATATTACTAAAATTTTAATGTTTAAATCTTTCAAGGGAAAAAAATATCCTTTAAAAAATACAGGTATTGGGTATCTAAATATATGTATAAAGTAAAAGCACAAGAATTAATATGTACTGGAATTACCAAAATGGTGCTAAATTTAGACAGTTTAACTACCAAATGAAGATTTTAATAACGAAAATTAAGGAAGAAATGTTCCATACCTTTCAGAACTAAAAACGAAGTAAAAATTCAGAGTGAATGAAAGGTACAAAACGATTCAACAAAAGTCAAAGGCCTTTTTATATCGTATTTACTTGGAAAATTAATCAGAATTCTTAACCCTCCACAGTTCCTTAAAAAGTTACAATATTATAATGGTATAGCTCTATTTTTTACTTTTAAAATTATAGAAAAAAGTTTCATTTATCAAAAGATTACCACCAATAAAACAAGTTAGAAGGGTATTTTGAAGTTTTATTAGCATATTTGTAAAGTGAAACATAAAAAATGAAACATTAAAATAGATATACTCAGTTTTAAATCCTCAAATATCAAACACTTTAGGTAAATATAATCATCTTACTGTTTTCAGAAAGTCATTATGTTTTTGGTTCAATTCCGTTAAATATCACCAACCCAAAATTTTATGGTGGTCATCGATATAACTAAATATTTTAATCTGTTAGTTCGTAATTTTTGGTGTCTAACTTGGAGATATTTAACGGGACAGATAATGGAATTGAACCTGTTTTTGATAGTATATTTTGATTCAGTTATAATATTCAGTATTATAACTGAAAAGGCCCGGATTTCCTGGCTGAGCGTGACCACTGATAAAGTCCTCAGTCCAGTCCATCTAAATTAAATATTTTTTTTACTATATACTATTTTTAATAGTAAAGAACTCTAATTAATTCCAGTATTGATTTAAAAAATTTATTTTCTGTTGCTTATATCATGGGTTGAAAATACAACTTTAATTGAAATAAAACTTTTTTTATTTAATTAAAAAAGTTACTCGGATATCCAAAATAAGTAGTGTCATACCAAAATAATAGGAAATAGTACTGTTTTGTAGAGAGAAACATATACTTGGTAAACTGCCAGACGTATTTTTTCTTCCACTTTAAATTCATGTGCATTCATTTGAAAATTATTATGCCCTTAAACCTTGTCCTTTTCAACTTAATGACTCTATTTGATAGATTTTGAGCAAAACATATGGGAATATTCTGTGTGTTTGGCTATTTTTCAAATCGTATACTAAATAATGAGATAATTAGATTCAGTTCCACCAATCAACTAAACTACTCTTTTAGCTGAGTAATTTTCTCGAGTAAACTTTTCTTACTAAAAATATTTTTATGTGGTGATATTTTTTGTTTATACATTTTGATACTACAGATTATCTTTTCAGTAAATCGATCCATCTTCTTTTATAAAACTACTTTTTTATTCAGATGGTCGTAAGTTGAAAGAGTACGATCATTTCATGTAATAATATGGGTTTAGTTTATTGTTTGATTTTTAAATTATTATAAAGGCATAATTTGTAGAGGTATTACATTATACTAGAGTCGCATGATTATTTTATAATGTGACAAAGATGCTGTAGTACTTTAGGATTAGCCAGGTGACAACGTGACAGGTGATTAAACTATATTGACAACGTTTTATTATTTACACATAAAAATGTAACAAAAATTAAGAGAAACACTTCCAGCTGAGATTGTTGTTTTTATTTTGATATCTGATTATTTTTGAAGATTTAGCAAAAAAACCCCTGGTAATACTGAAGTACCGATTCTCTTTTCAATTTTCTGGTTCTTAAGAAAATATCGAAATATACTGCCACTAGCTTTTACGGAAATATAGTATACTATCCAATAGAATTGAAGTTATGTCACGGTGCTGTTCTACTTTGTTTGAGAATAGTTTGAGAACGTTTTATTAGTTTTGAGATAGCTTATCAAATATCAGAATAGGTTTTAAAAAAGATTACGTTAACATTTTTACAAAATCCAGCATTGAAGAAAATAATCGGTTTAATATAACACAGCTCAATTTAGGTATGATGGATTTAATGTTGGATTTACCAGTGACGATTTGTAGCCAAACGATTTTTATTGAAGGGTGTTATCATTGATTTAAACTACATCTTTGGAAACGAGCAAGGGAAGTCTTTTATCAGGTCATTGGGGAAAATTACAAGGGTAAAATTTCGATGGGATATCTACAATTTAGGCTCTTACAGAAACAACGAGCTTTTCATTGGATTTATCTCATTGTTCCCGCAAGCGCCTAAATTGTGCAAACGAAAAAAAGATAAATTTTCATAATTGAATTAAGGATATTTTTGTTTGCTTCTCAGCAACGTTAATGTGGCTTATTACCTCCGAACACCACGTAATGCAAGTCCTGTAAAGTTACATAAGAAACTTCCAGTTCGTTTTCATACCTATCGAACGGTTTAAGTTGTTATGCTACGGTTATCTAACCGCTTATGTATGAAGTTATAGAATTGGGAAATATTACTCTTTAAAGATGTTTTCGTAACACACACAAGAAAAGAAGAACAAAGAGGAAACATTTTCCCGATTCTTAAAGTTGTAAAAGCATTCTTTGGTTAATTTTAGTTGCTGACTCTCAGAGATATACAAATGTGCATGCCATTTTAAAGGGTTTGCTTACCTTTAACTCAAAGAGAGATTACAAGGCTTTTAAAAAAAGATAGTGATTCATTCCATTCCCTTTGATGGACATTTTATGAAAGGTACAATTTAAATTTTAAACCACTTCGTATTTCTATCGATCTTGGAAGAGGAATCACCATTTGATGCTTCCATTTCCTTTCCTTTTATCTCAGCTGTGGATAAAATGAAATAAAAAAGGAATGCATCGTTCTTAGCCTTTTTGGAAACTTGGAAAGAGAAGGATTTTTGAACATCTGAGGAATACTTGAGAGATACGTGTATTTATACCTTGTGGATTTGATTGACAAATTAAGGTATACTTGTTATTTAAAAGAATATTTAACTTCATTGAAAATATTCTCAGGAGAGAAGTAAAAATTAACCCGGGAAAAATTCCATAATTTTACATACTTCAAGTTTTTCTTAAGTTCTTGTCTCTAAAAAACAACATTGGTTTTTTCAAAGCTTCAACATTTCTAGAAATTTTTGTCAGACGTGTAATAATTCTTTATGAGAAACAATGTAACAAGTTAATAGGATGTAAGGAATTCAATGAAATTATCTGATATCTTTTTATAATTAGTTTTTAGTCCTATGACATTTACTTATATAAAAGAGAGGTCTTACAGATTATTAACTTTAACCTTATAAGGTTTATGGAGAATTTTGATATTATTTATTAGTTAATTCTTGGTTTGATTTCTTTCTAAGTAAAACTTTCTTATTTGAATTTAATATAATTGCACTGTGTAAGTAGTAGAGTAACAATATTCAGCTTTTTAAAGAGATTCATACACTCTATTCATTTTATTTAAAAACGTTATTTATCCTTTCTTCAATATTATTCTCTTTCCCACCATAGACTCTCTCTTATTCACACTTGTTATAACTTTATAAAGAAAGAAAAAGAGATACATAAAAAAAAACATTAATAAAAATACTACAATATATTTTGACAGAAAATCATTGGAGAAAATCTTATTAGTGTGGTTCTGGTAAAATGAAATGTCATGACTTAATCACTAGCGTCAGTTCTATCTTAAGTTTCGTGTTTAAACATTTTTTTATCGAATTTTCAACACAGCATAGATATTGGATAAAAAAACCCTTCCAAACATCATTTCCTAAACATACAGGTAACAAATACGTGACATTTTCAATTCTTGTTGAAATGAAAATCTGCATGGAATTGGTAAATGGAAAACATTTTAATGAATAGTATAACCTTATGAAAAAGGTAAAACGCAAATTCATAAAACAAGAGCCGCGTTTTCCACATGAAACAGTCCGATGAAACGCCAGGATAAAGTTGGGATTTCCTGATCGCGGCCTTTATAAGAATGAAGTGTCACAGTTGTTTGTTATTTCTTCTATATCCGGATGGAACCGAGAAACGCAGGACCAGGATTCTGTTCCGTTTCACAAAAGAAAATGCAAAAAGTGTCAAGGCAGAGAAAAGTAGCTGGGATTTTGTTTTCAAGGGCCCTCCTGTCAAGCTGTTGAGAAGAAGGATGGTTGAGACAAAAAAAAGGAGGATATTTTTGGGATTTCTCCCAGAATGCTTTTTAAGATTCTATTGTTGAGGCGGTTTTATCAGTCTCGAGATTTAAAAGTTTAAGGGAACGGGGGTTAGACTTTTCTGCGAAAATGTGGTTAAGAATAAGGCTAAATTGAATGCCGAAATCTCGGAATTTCCACTGAAATGATTTATACTGATCTAGGCGTATTGTATTGAATTGTATTTTGGCACTTTGAAAGCTCTTTGTAGAGGTTTACTTAAAAGGAATTCGTGTTCTTAAAAGAGCCCAATTACAAAATAATAAAATGACCTAAAAAAGGAAAAAACTTTTTTCGGCCTTTGGGGATTAATGGTGTTTTTTAGTTTAATCTTGCCCAGAAAGTACGGAAAATGGAAATTATCTTGTAAAAGTTTGTTTTTGCGGTTAGAACAATAAGTTATTTTCGTATTTTCCCATATTATGTAACAGAAGGAGGAGAATGTATGCGTGTTGTACTATGTTGTTGCATTATTTTTTAATTTTGCTTTTTTTTTCTGACCAGAGTTCCGAATCTATACATCTTATAGTTATTTTTAAATTTTTGTTCAAATGTGTACGTAGGGTCACTTGGGGTAAGTGAGGCCCGTTTTTGGAACAGTACATTTTTGAAGCTTAATAAAAAATTCTTGAAGTGCTTAAATTTTAGCTTATTGACATATTTTATTTAAGACAACATTAATAAAAAAAATTTATTATTAGGTTCTAAAATAACGTATTACATATTTCTTAACTGATCTTTTTCTAAAAAATGAGATGGGTGTCCCACTTACCCCATCAGAAGGGGTAAGTGGGTCACCCCCTCTTTATTTAGATTGAAAGCAAGAAAAACTTAAGAGGGGGTAAGTGAGTCTTACTCGATAAAGTACAGAAGTTTTCGGTACAAAATATTTTATTGTAACTTTATCCATGTACGAGATATATCTACTCACATTAAAATGAATAGGGTTGGTTGGGGTAAGTGGGACCCCTTTTTGGAACACTACAATTACAGAATGCTTACAGATTGTTTTCTTCAGGTTCGAATAATGGTTCAGGAGACTTATAAAGAAACCCCAGAAACTATTCCCCCTACCCCACTATGCGGTTTTAATCAATTTCTCGGCAGCGTGAATAAAAAACCCCAACTTAATATTTTACTTTACTTACCACTACTTAAATTAAAACGCAAAATTAATATTAAATTTCAATAAATTACTTATAAATTTTTCAATAAACATTAAAGTGGTGAGTCTAGGGTGTCCCACTTACCCCTACTAGGCTAAAACTACGGGGTAAGTGGGACCCCCTCTTAAAAATTTTTAAATAAGAGATTCTGTAAAAATTCAAATTGCAGTATGTATTTTAAGTCAAACTTTGCACAACAGTTAAATAAACATTAAAATATAATGAAAATTTAACTGGGAATACTTCTTGGAAAAATGTAGCTTTAACTCTCCAAACAAATCATTCTGGAAATATTTTTTACATTAGTTCTATAATCTTAAAAGAAATGTAACAAAACTCTAATCTATGCAAAACACATCATTGTGACAAAATGTAACATGACCAATGTGAGTAAGTGTGAAATGTCCTGTACAAATTTTAGTTTGAGGGGGTGACCCACTTACCCCAGGGACCCACTTACCCCAAGTGACCCTATACTAGTTCAAAACTAAAGTTCATAAAAATCAATCGTGTCCTTCTAATAAGTACAATTAAAAGTTGCCGCGATTTGTTAAACGACTTTCGGTTTTGTTTAATTAAAATGTTGGTAAAATTTTGAGAATTTAAAAGGACCAGTTTATGACATTTTTATAAGAGAAAGGAAAAGAAAATGCTTCCTTTAAGCTATTTAAACAAAAGATCTTGAAAAGAAAGCAATTTTTTTAAGAATAAAGAGGCATTTCCTAAAAAAAAAAGGATAATATTCTCATCATTTTTCTTCTTAATGAATATGTTGAATAATAATGGCTTTTGATAACTTTTTAAGAGAATCCCATCTTATTATAGTAATAAGTAGAAAAGTAATAAGCAAAAAATTCTTTAAGCCATTCTGAAGAACTTTCTTCCTCAATCTCGTTACATTCTCTTGGGAGTTCTCGGTCATAAAGAGGAAAGAACAAACCCCAGTTACAAGACTCAATCTCAAAGAAACTTGATTCTTTTAAATAGGGCAAACGCGACTGTAAAGGAGAAAGAAAACATCATTCATGAAAAGGCAAGCGGCTAACTTTTGTTATTTTTCTGGAAGACAGTCATTATCAACATCAGCTGACATATCAATTTGTAAAACTCTCTGATGGCACTGAGGACGTTCTATTTTCACCACCGGGAGCCAAATGTTCTTTTCGCTTAATTTCAATTTTTTTTATTTCCATCTTTGTGTCTGGATCTATTTTAATTTTGCGAGTATTTTTTTTTGTTAGAGAAATGGAAAAGTGTGCTTTGTGTCGTTTGGAACGCTTCCAGTCTGTGTTGTCGTGCTTTCTGACAATGGAGTGAGTGCACGTGGTTCAAGGCGGCAGGGTTTTTGCAAAAGGAAAGCGCGTGAGAGCGAAATGGATTGTCACTGGTGATGAATGAGTGCTTGGATTTAAGTGTGAGACTCACTAAGAATAGGTTTGGATGAAGGGAGACTTCGGATTGACACTAGATATCAATTTGGAGATGGTCCCTTAGCAAGAGGTATCAAACTTTGGTAAAGAATCGATACCAGAATAAAATATTCCAAATTGGTATATAAGTGTAAATTTTGCATAAATTTCGTCTTGAAATATTTTGATTTAAAAGTTTTCTTCAGAAATTTAACGTGTTTTTAGTTTATCTTCTAAAATCAGTGAGATGGAAAACAGTACAAATCCAATGAGATGTCCGTGGACTTGTACGGTTTTCATTACCACTGATTTAATTACCAATTAAATATTGATCTAAATACTACTAGCTCGAAAAACAGCAACAAAACTGATTCATTTTGATTAAATATTTACCCGCTGTAAAAAGGGCAATTTAAGTAAAAATTTATGATATATTTACCTTCCTATCAGAAATATTAGTTAGGACATCATTAAAAAACCTTAAAGGGTGGATTCACATGTTACGCTCTCACGCGACGCGATAAGTAAGATGGGCTCTGCCATTTGTTCTTCACGTTTGACCATCTTTACGTAATCCCGGCGGCGTATTCCCAAACCCCACGTTCGATCGAGACCATTTCGCCAAGGAGGGTGATAAATCGCCATTCTAGTAGAATTTGGCTGCCTTGGCGCAGAACCGGCTGAGGAGCTGCAAACAAACAAACAATATGGCGCCGGCGCCGCTGTTCGAGTTCGAGGAGCGTTTGGTATAAGTTTCAAAGTTTAAATTCAGTTAAATCTAAGTTTCTTCATGTTACTTTTTACAGGAGGGTGTAATTTTGTTTTGATTATACTGCATTTTTTTATCCGAATCTGTTAAATTTTAATTTGATGTCTATGCACTGATAATTATAAAAATTTGCACTTCAAAATAGATTTAAATCAAACTGTTTTTCTATAGCTGAAGTGGGGGACACAGGTGCAGGTGTTCATGAAAAAGGTGCAAAATATTTTTCAGGACCCAATATTAATATAAACTATTCATTCAGAAATAATTTTTAATTAAAAGTAAATTAAACTGCATTTATAATACTGAGTAATTAAGAGTTCTTTGATAATTATTTTCTGTAAAATAAATATTAAAAAATTAATTCAAAAATTTTTCTCAACATTATAATTCTATTGTGATATCCTTTTCTTTTAAGAATATTCTCCTAATTTTACATAGTTCTATCAAAATTAGCTTAAATGTCAGCTTTAAAAGGTCCTTCAGTTGGGCAACTTGGTATTACCTTTGCTCTTAACAACTATATGCAAAGAATTTAGGCTCCTCTTTTAATGGTATGAGTATTTTCTCCAGTAAAACTTTCTTGTAATACTTTAAAAAATATTTTTTATTCACTAAAATTTACTAATTTAAAAAAATTTTTAAATTTTATTTATTTAATTAATTTATTTAATTAAAATTTTGAATTGCGCGTTTATGGAATTTCTAACATTATTGTTTTTAATCAGAAATTATTAATTATGCATCACAAGTAATATTGAAATGTTGTGCTCAATGGAATTTTCCAATTCTTTTTATACATTTCCAAAAGAATTTAATTTTTAATAATAAATAAACTTAAAGCTATATGGTGTTTGTGATTATTAGGTGTGGTATATAAGATAAGAGTAAAAAAGTTAACTGAGTCAAGTCCACATGTGCTGAGTCCTACATTTTATTTGAGTTTGATTTGCCTTAAGTTTTTACTTGATCAATGACTTTATATGAGGTACTCATAGGACAAAAATATTTGGATTTCAAAATATTGTTCGATTTATTTCAAGCTGAATTGAACCATAAATAAAAAAGTTATTGGGGTATATTACTGTTTAATTTTTTAATGAATTTTAGAATATACTTATATATTTTCAATAGCTACACTCATGGGAAGTTAGTTAAATGAATAATTTAAAATTAGTATATGGAAATTTTATAATAATATTTTTTTTTCCATTTCTTATAATTAGGAGAATAAATATTAAATTGTTCCAGAATTATCAGAAGAAATAAAAACTATCCTTAATTATCGTTAATAATATTTTTGTGAAAGACAGATTAGAAAGCTAAAGGTACAACAGATGGCGCTAATAGTCTTGTGTAGTACATGCTTTGTGAATAAACAAGTTCATTCACTGCTCAGTGAAGTAACGCGAGGTTGCCAGCGCTGCCAAGACCCCCTCGCCAAATGGTCTCGATCGAACGTGGGGTTTGGGAATACGCATCCCGGCGTATCGCGCCAAACGTCTGGAACGCAGTTGACTCGTGAATTAATATAGCACAGTTTAATTTCGCATGAAACGTGCGAAAACGTCACATGTGAATCCATCCTTATTCCTAAAAGTTTTTAATTGCATAAATTGATATCAGAATCATTATCCTCAAACAAAATTAATTTGATTTATGCTTTACCCTGTTAAAATATATTTCGATATCATTCTAAAGGAGTCAATAGATACCTAAAAATTATGTAAGAACATGATAAGAATCTTAAAAATTAAATACCGGAATATTGTATTTAAGATAAAATACACATACACATACACACTTACACAGTGATTTGAATGAACCAATCTATTTTTCACATTCCATAAAAATAGAATTCGACTTCTAACTTCCTGAAGCAATTGAACGCATCTGTATAGTACATAAAAGTTTGATGACAAAAGTTGTGTAATAAGTAAGCTTGAATTTAGTTCAAGTTTAGTAAGTCGCATTTAAGTGTTTGATTTCGATGTTCCCACTTCCAAGAATAATTATATTCCATTTACTGTAGGGAAATTTGACATTAATTTTAGCTACATTTTTAATTGGAAAAAACACAAAACGGTAATTAACAGATTAATTACATATTTTCCTTTACAACTAGCCAACTATAAAAATAGGGGTTTTAAAGTGGAAAATAGTATTTAATACTTTTATTTTGTCTTCAATATTTTTTGAATTTTTATTAACAAAGATCTTAAATATGATGCTGAGTTGTACATTTTAAATTAAGGTCAGTAATATATTTAGAGAAAGTTCCTTAATATTTTCATATTAAAAAATTGTGGAGTAAAAACCTAAAATTAATTATATTGATTTAACCTAAAAGGATAAAAAAAAAAGTTTTCATGATTGTATAACTTTCTAAAATTAGACTATAATTCTAAATCTAATACATAGTGGGTATGTCCTTGAGAAGAAAAAGTAATAATATTCTCTGATACTTATGTCATTACTAATAAATATTATGTAGGGATGCATAAATAAAATAATAAAAATGTGTATAAAATATTTGTTCTAGAAATTTAGTATATGATAATAACCTTTTCAACAGAAACAATATATAAAAAGAAGAAACGATCTCCTAAAATATGTAATTAAAAATATTTACTAAAAAAAGCGGTTACTTTCATAAATATAATTATTTAATATTGCAAGTAACTTTTATTAGGTTACCTTAAATTCATCTCCTAAATTAACTGAAATTCATAAGATATTTTTCGTACATCAGATAATGAAAAAACTTATCTCAACTCAACAAATTTAAAAGAATTCCTAAGTATCCTGCTTAAGTTATTAAGTAAATATAACTCTTACTTTAAATTTTCCAAAATAATAATTTCATTTGGATTTATTAGGAATAAAAACAACCCGTTTTTACATAGATATTAGTTCTTTTTACTCTTCAAATTAGAAATCAACTACTTTCGAGATAAAGTTTGTGGAAAAATGATTCTTTGTTATAATGTAATGTTGAATAGAATAAACTGTGATACAACTCGAAAATAATGACTAGTTTTTGGAACATTAAGATAAAGATTAATGTGATGTTTGTTTTTATTTTCACCTAACCTTAAAGCTTAAACTGAAATGGAATATCTATCCCGGTTTTTATTTAATTTTGTTTTCAAATTATATAACTTCAATTAGAGTTTGAAATCAAAACACAAAAAATATACATTTAGATTTAGAATTCGGTAAAGAAATTTTATTCGACGTTTTTTAATTCTTTATGGAAATAAAATTTACAAACAATAAAATTTCTGCTTATTTAAAAAGTCAAAAAACATTTAATTATGTTTACAGAAAAAAAATGCGTATTTTGAGCTAATTTTTTTAGTGTGAAATGAGCTCTTCCCACTACTATCTACTCAATCTTTCATAATTGATTCCAATTAAGTTAATATAATCGATCGTCTTATTTCAGACTGAGCTTAAACGACCGATCGAGAATCTGAGAACAAAATTATGCTTTGATAGATAATACGGATTTAAAAGTTCTAAACACCTCGCTGGATATTTAGTTGAAAATAAAATTTTTTCGTCATTTTCTAAGTTGTAACATTTTTGTTAAGTTTTTAAAAAACGGCAGAAATTATGTTTACAAAATGTAGAATATTTATATACAGTGGAAGCTCTTATAACGTAATTAATCCGTACCGAGTTTTTTGTCGTTATAAGAGCAAACTTCGAGTGATACACTCGAGTGTAGAATATCACTCGTTTAAAAGTAATAAACTCGTTAAACTAAACTATCAATTTTGATGCTTTTCGGGAAGGTGGACTCGATTCCCTCAAAGATAAAGATATTAGATATTTAGTAGATTAGTTTATAAAGATTGGAGGAAATCTAAACCTGAAAACGATCACCAACCCTCAATCGTCAAAGGCAAAGGGATGGATTATGGAAATTGCAGTAACCCGTAATACGTTTTTTTAATCAACTAACTGAAACTCTAGGTTGTATATTTTACCATTATATCCAAACAGTAGGATACTAGATCGTTGGGATTTAGAACACAGTTCGAATCACCCAATTGATTAATGTTATATTACCTTATTTTTTGCTATGAAAATTAAGATCAATATTTTACAAAGTATAAATATTTGTGTTTGCTATTAAATTTTTATTTTGATATTAGTTTATTGCGTAGCTTAACTTCCTTAGAATGTTCGGATGCTTACATAAAACTAAAACTCTAATAATAATAATAAATAAGTCTCAAATCAACAAAGGCATTGGGTAGCGCAAGATTTCGTTTTGGGATTGTAGCCGGTTACCCCGGGCGAAAGCAAGCGTAAAGAAGATGCGATGGTTACTTGGTGCTGTTTGTCATACTCTGATATTCGTTTATTGGCTAATTCATGTGTGACGCAAACAAACCGATCCAGAAAAGTATTCGATAAGCTGAATCGATTCGAAGATTAGTCTTTATAAGAGCACTTTTGTGCTCTTATAGAGACTAATTTTTGGGTCTTTATAAGAGAGGATTTTTATAAGAGCAGGTCGTTATAAGAGCTTCCACTGTATATAATATGTATATATTTATAATATTTTATATTTATGTAATAATATATGTATACAAATAATATGTATATATTTATAATAATATTTATTATTTGTGAAATGATTAGAACTGTCAAGACTAGAAAACGTGTAGGTAGATCAAACACATACGTATACTACACATATACCTATACTATATATTTACTTTTTTAAGTTTTCAAAACATGTTTGTGGTTTTATGTATTTTTCGAATCAATATGAGTCTATAGAACTAAAACTGGAAATTGGAATAATCTCCTTAATGAAATTTTGTAGTGTCAAATTTGAATAATATTTCATAATAGTTTATGAACTGTATAAAAGAATATACAAAGAACTCTTGCTTTAAACTTCACACTATATGTCAACACTGTACAGGAGGTAGTTAAGTAAATTCATTCAAGCGCGGAAGTATAGTATATTCTGGCACTTTAAAATACAGCAAATAATAAAGGGTGTCCCAAAATTAACGCAAGATTTGGATTTGCTGCCATTTGTGCAGTAAATTGTTGGTAACCCTGGAAATAAAACCAATTTGACGGCTGAGAGTTGCATTATTAGTTTAGCTTTTTTTCAATCACCAAGAAAAAGTAATCTAAATTTAAGTTAGATCCTACTTTATAAAGTTTGAAAGCCCAAGTGTGATTCTTCTTATTTATTATTTGTGAAATGATTATAGAACTGTAAAGACTAGGTGTAGGTAGATCAAACACACACGTAAAAGTATATACACCAGAGAACAGTACACAACAGGATGTAAACAAATACAGCTGCTGAGAAAAGTTCAACGTTTTCAAGATGAAAATTTACCTGAGGTTTCGAAAAAAAAATCTCCGTTATTTTGAGAAGAATCTACGTGAGAGGATTTTAGTCGATGAGAGCTAGCCAATGAAGTAGTCTAGACAGGTTTATTTTTGGTTTGGTTTGGTTTGGTTTTTGGTACATATATTTTCCGGTCTGGTTTATTTTTTTATATGTATTTATTCTGGAAACTAGAATATTAGGTATTACTTCACAAACAGGAGAAACTTTGAACAAAGGCTTTCAATCATATTTTCATTTAAATTTATATCACCAAAAAGGTGAAATTGATAGTTCGAGTTCAATACTTTTAAGTCATGGAAGTTAGGCGTTAAATAAAAAGAATTTTGAGAGACTTTTTGATGGTTTTAAAGTTTTCTATTTAATGCAAGATTAACAATAAGGCTAAACTGATAATTATCGCACTATTTTAGTTACTAAAGATGCTTTTGAAAGAACGGCTTACTAGATACTATACTATACTATACGACTATACAAGTAAGCCGCAGAAGCTCAAGTACATAGAATACTACATAAATACATGGCTTACATAAATAGAGTGTTTTCAGGTGACGTCACAACCGGTTATTTTCTTTTAACTGCGTTTCTTCTGTAGGGCTTTTAACTGTTGTTAAGGCCGTTGTTTATCTGTTGCTAAGGCGGTTTTTAGGTATGGGATCACGTGATTGCAAATGCTCCAATAGAAAAATTCCACGGCTAGTCATTTTCTGTAACTGTTAACCTCTGTAGGGCAAAAAACTGTAACACTTATGTTGCTAAGGCCGTTGTTAGGTCCGAGTCATGAGTGATTGAAAATGCTCTATAAAAAAAGTATTAGAATTTAACAAATTTTAACCATTTTAACCAAGATTTTGCTTCAAAAGTTAATAAAATTTATTTAAGTTCAAAATGAAATAAAAAGCTTTTTTTCAAATTTAAAGCTTAAAAAATTTTGCTGGTAATAAAAACTCTACGGACACTTAACTATACCTATTGTTTTTCTTTTTTCTTTTTGAGCTTTTTTTAGCATCAAATGACTAGAAAACTTAATTTGAAAGGATGCGATTTTTAATCACTAAAACCGTTACAGTAAAGCCAAACAGATTTTATAATGTTTAGAAAATAAAGTGGTTTATCTCTGTAGCCTACAGATTTTCTTAGAAACTCAATATCTGAACACAAAGAAAAGGGGGGAGTGTCATTACAAGTTAAAATACAAGTAAGTGCTCAAGAAGCTTTAAAAGTGCTCTGTGGAAAATAATGGTCCAGCCCGATGAATGGGACTTGGAAAAAGGGATCAACAGAATGGATTGAATACACTCGCCAACGGTGAATAAATACCTCTATAACACGAGAAAAGTACATTCAAGTGTATTCTTTTTCTAAATATAGATTTCATACCCAATTCTGTTTCTAATACCTTTAAATTTATTGGGCTTGTCACGAAAGTCTAACTGAGTGTTTCTCATTCTTTTTCCTGCCATGTTTCCCTAAGTCCTTAAAAATTTTTATGTCCTCTCCTCCCGAAGAGCTAGCTCTACTCTAACTAGACTTAAGTTTCATGGAGGGTGGGATTTCGGCCCTCAACTATTTTTTGACATTCCTTTCACACATGCATTTCGAGGTTAAATGTCACAGTTTTATGAAAATTAAAGGGTAAGATTTCAATCTTATTGCATCAACTTTTACATATTTTGGCTATGACTAAGTTCCAGTGAGAAAAGGGGGTTTGTGGGTTTTCCACTGTAAAACAGGGTTTCCACTAACTTTTAGTTGTTCTAGTGTAATTTTTTGCACAATATTTCTTTAAAAATTCCCAAAGTTTTTAATTGCCCCACTATTCCATATAGTAACCCTCCCCCTAAAAGGAATGCGCCCCAAGTTGAGAAACACAGGTCTATCGTTTTAACGTTAACGTATACATTTTGCTACTCGGAATTAAGGGTACAGAAAATAGGTTTTGAAAGAAAGTCTGAGGTACACAATATAAATTCAATAGAAAGGTATTTCGCCTTTAACGAAAATTCTACCCAATTTGTATCCGATATTTAACTTCTAATTTCACTCATTTTAAAATGTCTAGTGATAATTTATTTTGGAATATTGTAGAGAAATGGCATAATAATAACACCAACAACAACCCATAAATCCGAAGGTCCGTGGTTCAACAGATTTTAGTCTGCTGAACCACGGCTTAATACATAGATACTATACATACAAGCTAGCCGTGCTAAAAGCTTCGGTATACTTGTTGAAGAGTTTATTGCTTCATTTATAACATGTTTTTTGGTTTTTAATCGTCGTTTTTATATTTAATACAATAAGGCTAATATATTCTAGGAATCACATTAGTAGTTATGTTTCACTATTTTTTGTTGTATTTGTAAGTACTTAATTTTAACTCGGCATCAATGTTAAAGATTTCAGAACCCATGAAAAAATTAAATTACGAGTTGGAAAACTTGAAGTAAATATGTTAAAACTATCATTTATATCAATGGAGGTACTTTTCGGAAAAAAGGATCCATAAAACTTATAAATGATACTTTCTACCTAAGCATAAATGATGATCGATTATGGTTGGATTCAGATTTGGATAAAGGGGGATGAAAAATGATTTTTGCCTTACATAAATATTTTCTTAATGTGTGTGACTTCTTTAAACTTTCTGACAGTTGTTTATTACCAACTTGCTTTTCCTTTAACTGTGAAACAAAAACACTATAAACTAACTACACGCACATCTACACTATCTAAAGGTTTATTGCACTATTTCAGATTCACCCTGCATATAAAATAGCTTATGAAAATTGGGGTAAATACTGGAGAGTAGAAGATACATTTACCCTCATCATGAACAGTCTTTTTTGCACGATAGTTTATTAAAGAACCAAGTAATAACAGTTAAAGAGAAGTACAGTCAAAACTGTTGAAAATGTTCATTATTATCACCGTGTGCTCAGTATATCTTGGGTTAACTATAGCGGAGTTCAATGGTTCAACTAAGTAAATTTAACAATAATTGTTATTTCCTTTTTAAAATACCTATTTTGCAAATTTTACTTTAATATATTTTAAATATTGAATATCAATTATATATTTTTTTTTGCAGATCATGTTTGGGGTTGGACTTTTCCAAAATCCAATGCAGAAATTATACTACCCGTTGACTTTCCATCTTACAAGATATTCTACAGAATTCCTGTACTTCCTGAAGTTACAGATAACTCTAAATATCCCAATATAAGTTTCCAAATTATTGATAAAAGGACCAAGTCGCACTTTCAGATTCCTGGAGAATCACGAGCTATTCGAGAAAAGTTTTTGAATATCGATGCTAAGAATGGAACAGTGTGGCTAATTAAGAGAGCAGTTGACACGAAAGCCTTAGAAAAAGAGCCTAATGGTAAGTCACATTTTAAAATGTCCTAGTGTTTATAGAAGATGTCAGAATTCAACATTTGGTGTTGTCTAATTGTGGAAAAGTGCATTGATCTTTGCTTTAGCTTTTATTTCAACGCAATACATCAATTTAATTTTGTCAGTTTGTTAAAGCAAATGAATGTATAAAACACTATTTAGAAGTTATTTTAAGATTTCTTTCGAATTTATAACATAAGCAATCTTTTACTAATTTATTGATGTTAATTTTATTCTACTTATCTCGAAACCTTGAAAAAATTAGAGGTTCTAAGTATATCTAAAAAATTAAATGTACAAGCATAAATTTTTCAGTTTCTTCTTAAATATTATGATTTTGGATATTTTTTTATGTTAAAAATCATCGTCTGATCGTAAAAACAACTCTCCACTGAAGGATTTGCTTACATGGAAACGAAATATCACTTTCGAATAGAAATATTTTTTGTACAATGTTGTTTAAAAATTATTTACTTGTTTTAAAACGAAAAATTTTAAATTTTCAGACCCTACAACTCACTTTATTTTCGGACCAAATCGCATTGATTGCATTGATTTTTTTAAGAGACGAGTTTTTCTGAAACCTGTTTTATAAATGAATCAAACGAAACATCGATAAAGAAAAATATTTTAACTGTTTATTCTTCGAAGTCACAAAAACATTTTGTATTTCAGCTGATTATTTTTGCACGAGTAAAAAGTATGTTTAATTTTTTAATGATTTCTAAATAAATCTAATTCAATAGGTTTCTTGCCGTGTAATATAGTTCGTGTGTTGACATTTTTATAGTTTTCGTGTAGCTTGTTTGTCAAACAACATGTTTAACTGATAATTTGTAAAAAAACCCCCCTCAAATTCTCTCTATGTTTTTAAAATAAGGAAAATATCCAAATGTTTTTCCTCGATTTCCAAAAAAATTGACTTGGAAACTTACTCATAGCTTATGAAATGCTGCTTTAATATATTCACAAGACTTATTTCAGCACAAAAGTCAAACACAAAAATTAATTTGCATAGCTTAATTAAGATTATTTATTAGATAAAAAGAAATAAAAAAAACTTCTTAAAATTATAATATTCCTTAGTTCTTTTGGGGGATTTTGTACTATCGTATTTTGTTCCCGAAATACAGAAGTTAAAAAAATACCGAGCGTAATTTACTTGATGCTATAAATAAATATTAGTTTAAGGATAAATTTCCTTACCAGGGAATAGAGGGAATAAAACAAGCTACGAAAATGGGGGATCTAATTTTTGTCTTTAATAATATTAAAATGGAAATTTTTAAAATATAATGTTTTTAATTTTGAAAGAAGATTTAAGAGAGAAAATATACAACAAGAAATCTATAACTATAGCACATGTGTTGAAAAATCCCCATTATATGTAAAAATTTTACAAAACAATGTGATTCGTATGAAAAATTAATTAATTCTGAGATGAGATATTATTAAAGTTTCTAGTTCAAGTTAAAATGTTCAATCAAAGAAGTTCCTAAAATAGCGTTAAAAGAAATATAATAAAGGTAAATCATGTTTTCATGTAAATCATGTATTTCATAATTATACATGACTTAATCATGTATAATTACGAAAGCTATTCTTCACGAACAGAAATAATCTTTGCACGCCATTCCGGTAAAATAAGCGTCATAAAATTTATCATTGGTTTCAAAATTTTTTGAACTTTTCCTTTTTTTTATGTTTTAGGGATTAATCATTAATTAACAGCTTTTGACCTTTGTGTTTTAAGTATCTTGAGTAATTGGATATAATTATTTAACTAAAAATCCACTGAAAACTTCACAAGTGAAAGTCAGAAATACATAATCCTCTTTTACATTCCTTTTAAACCTTTATTCCAGACAAATTTTTTAATGATGAGTAGTAGGTATTACAGGACTTAAAACATTTCTTATTGCTCAAGTATTATAACGCGTCTCTGGTGTCTATAATGTTTACCAGACATAATTCGTCTTCCTTGCCCCATTTATCTTTGGATTGTTGCCAACCTCATAGAAAATTCATTTGGGGAAAGGGGAAAACAAGAGAAAATTTATAAAATCAGTTACAGGACTGAACAAAATTTTATTGTAATTTTATTCCATTTACATGATAGTACAACAAAATAATAATTTTACTATATTAATAAAGGGTTTTTAAGATAAATGTTTCAGAACTTCTAGGAGGAGTAGGATACACGTAGATGACTCAAAATCCCGTATAAATGGAAATCCAAATAAAATTAAATCCAAGATCAAAAATATTGTTAACGGAACAGATTAAATCCATATAAAAGAACATATTTTTTTTATTTAAAGAAAAACACAAAACTCCCCGTGCACCATACAGTATCGTACGAGGCTTATATGGGTAAGTAAAAGAAAACATAATTAAAATCTAAAAATGTATATTGCGAATTAACGATTTCTCGCCATCTAATGGATCCTCTGTTGTGATACTCTGTGGAGAGTATGGTTTTCCTCCATGGTAGGGCTAGAATGCGGTGGAGGCTGAACGCCGGGGAAACCCTCGCGGGAAAAGAACCAGAGTACGGATTACTATCTTTATTTATTTTATTTTCGTCTGTGTAATCATATTTCTGTCTTCTAAAACCCCTTGATAATAAATAATACCTTGATTATAAGTTATTACAGCCTTAAGGACAAACGTGATGTTGTTATTTGGAAGTAAATATTTCGATAATAATTCAAATGAGATATAAATCCAAATACTTTGTAAAGAAAATATAATATCAAATGCATAAGGGTAAACTTAATTCAAAGTCACGAAAGTGAACATTCGATTATTTTAGGCTAAATTTCATAAACTTAAAGGCTTCAAATTTAGCGTAAATTCAATAGTATTGGTCGTTCAAAGGAAAGAATTTCATTTAGCAACACGTAAAACTGTAAATCATATTATGTTCATTAGAAATTAGCTCCACTTCAAGACATAAACTATCTTCGTCATCGATTACTTTTTCTACAAAATATATTAGCATTTAGTAGTTGACGAAAACAAACTTGTGCAATTAATTAATTAATTGAAAACGTTTTTATTTGCACAATTTAAAATAAACAGCATACAATTGTTTCGGGGGTCAACAGGACCCCCTTCGTCAGTGCTAAAAAGAACAATTTACAGCAATGAATCGGTATATATACCAGGGAAGGAAAAAGGTTACAGTTGAAGTGAAAATACAAAAACTTGTTACATTTGAAGTGAAAATACAAAAACTTGTTACATTTGAAGTGAAAATACAAAACCTAATGGTTAAATTACACATAATCAATCATGGGTAACCAAATGGGTGAGAAATAAGGACCACTACTTAAATCATATTTTTTATCATCATGTTTATTATAAATTTTGTTTATTAAATGATTTAACTAAGTAGTGTTCCTTAATTCTCACCCATTTGGTTACCCATGATTGATTTTGTGTAATTTAACCATTAGGTTTTGTATTTTCACTTCACCTGTAACAAGTTTTTGTATTTTCACTTCAACTGTAACCTTTTTCCTTCCCTGGCATATATGTTACGGGCAAAGTGATTAATCGAGCATTATTAATAACACCCGAAGTGGAGGCGGGCAAAGTGATAAATTTCATTCATAAATGCCATTGAATTTATCACATTGCCCATAACATATATACCGATTCATTGCTGTAAATTGTTCTTTTTAGCACTGACGAAGGGGGTCCTGTTGACCCCCGAAACAATTGTATGCTGTTTATTTTAAATTGTGCAAATAAAAACGTTGTTTTCAATTAATTTAGTAGTTCTTTACTTAGAAATGAATATTGTATTTCTTCTGTTTCTAAAATGATCAATTTACCCACCTAGGTAAAGGTTTCTTATTATACATGTTAAGAAGTATTAAAATATTTTATTTAAATAGTAATATTTTTATCCTTTTCTTATTTGATTGAGTAAAAAGTTTGTACATTCAATTGAACTCATAGCATTTATGCCGTTGATTTTGAAGTGGTTTTCTATAGTTGCGACGTATTTAATGTCTTTCATTCAATTTACCACTTAGTAGCATTGAAAACTGAAAATGAAATTTAATTTAATAAGAAAAAGTGTGTTTTCTTCAAAAATACAACAGTCGAAATTTTTAAAATCATATTACTATACTTTTAAAATCAACGGCTAATTTCTCCATACAAAATTCCCATAATTATAAGCATAATATAAAGCGTGAAAACTGAACTTGTGGAATTCTTTTTGGAATTACAAATAATATTACAGTTTATCAAATGTTAAGAAATAATAATTTTGTGTTAAAACATAAAAGAAAAATCTTGTGTCGTCCTGCATTTTCTAACAAATAAAAAAAAAGATGTTATTAACTAAATAATGTGTATTGAGTTATGAATTACATTTAAAAAATTCTATTTAAAATTAAATATATGAACACTTGCTTGAAAATTTGTAACATTAATAAAGAAGATCTAAACTTTTTAATAGAAAGTTATGAACAAAATAAAGAACATTCAATATCGAATTGACATAGACACCGATCATTTATCATTAGAAAAGTACATCAAATTTAAAAGGTTATAAGGTCTTGACATGTTACAACCAATCAGTCAATAATAATAGTTAGTCAAATTAATTTATAAAATTTATGGAATGCCCCGTAAAATGACTTAAAAAGAAAGTAGAATCCACAGAGTACCAGAACAGATATTCCATGGCCATTATTCATAGGTGATAATGGAAGTAGAAGTCATGACTTGTTATAGGTAGTGATAGGGGGCCTGGCATCTACTATTTATTGTTACGTCCACGAGAGGCGGAGAAAAATAATCTCAGGCCTCGAATCCTCTAATACCCCTCTGAAAGTGACAGATTGAATAAACACGTCACAGCCATGTCCATAGCGTTTTGGACCCTCTGTTCGACCTTTTTTCTGTGGTAGAAGCTAAACTCTCTCAATTAATCCTGAATCCTGTTAAGGAAAATTTATCGACAGGGAAACAACAGGAGCAAAGTATTTTTTTTATTCACGGTGGAAGCAGATTGGATTAGTTTGTTGAAAAGTCAATAAAAGGTTTTTATATTTTGGAGCTTTTAACCTATCTTTGTTTTGGAAGTTTCAATGTGGTTAACGCAATATTTTTCAAGGGTAAAAAGTCAAGATATTTGTTTAAATATTGAAATTATGTCATTGCTATAACTTTTATGTAAACTCAAGACAGATCATTTTTGAATTAAGTGGGATTATTGAACAATGTAGACGTAACATGTACTACATTGTATACATATTATTAACTTGTTCATGATATTAATAGAATTTTACGTTCTTAAATAGGGGATATGAAGTGGTTATGCAGATATAAAGTATACTGTACAAAATATTTAAAAAAAAAGGAATGTCTCTTTAAACGAATTTAAATAGGTCCCTTGAGTTCACAAATAAATTTAATTAAATGTTTATACTTTCCAATTATATTAGTAGGTATGTTTTTCTCTACAAAAATCGTTATTTTTTAATAATTGGACTACCTAAATCTTTTTAGTGCTTTTTTGAATATTTATAGTTGTTTTTACCTTAAAAAATAGATTCCTTACACAAAAACCTTCATATATATAGTATATAACAGCAAATAGCCATTGTATCTAGACGTATTATACATATTTAAGAGCAAGACACCAAAGCACATAAATTAAAGGCGTTTTTATGGATGGATACGGGCTGCCTTTTATGATATGAACTGTTGACTGAATCGAGAGGTTCCAGATAAACAAAGCCGGTAGTACATAAAACCAAGCTGTCGGCTCTATCACATCTCTCCGCAATAACGTTTTACAACTGGAGCGATAAAGAGGCCTTAACGAGTTCCTTGAACAGCAGGCTACATCGAGATTAAAGTGGCTTTTTCCCTTAACAAGAGGGAAAAAATAGATTTTCTAAATGGAAGGAGTCATTTGCATATGGAAGGGATTTTTATTTCCGGAAAAAAAAAGTTTAGAGGGAGTGTGAAGAATTAGAATGGTTGCTTATCTTATCTTCATAATAGTATAATGAACACAAGTTGGATATTCAAGGTTGAGTGGAGTTTGTTTTATTTAGTACATTAATAGGCTGGGAAGAACTTATTAAAATTAGCTTATTTAACGTTAAAATGGGGTATAATTTTCAAATTAAAAAATTGTAATTTATTTACGTTTAACAACGTTACGTTACGTTTATTACGTTTACGACAAACAAACAAACCAGTTAGGGTTATGTTGCATTACAGCAAACGTAGATAATAATTATAATGGTTTATATGTGTAAAAGGTAAATCCAGAAAAAATATCAACGTTCTAAATTAACCCCAAAAAGTGGATCATCATACCTTACAAAAGTTATTTTAATGGATGATTTTTTAAAAAATTAAATCAACAAATAATTTTCATTTCAATTTTTTTTTATTTTAAAGAAGTTTTGTAATCATTAAAAAATATTATTCATTTATTTTCCACAAACTCAAATACAAATTTTGTTATGCATTGCTCACTACACTATATATTTTCTAGTTTTATTGAGCTTTTTCACCAATTTAAGCCAATAAGTTCATTAAATGAGAAGGTAAATTCAATTCACTTGAATCCTCTTTTCAGAAATTTTAAAAGTATTCCAAGCATTGTCATTCTAGAAATTTCCTCATTGACATAAAGCAATATTCTTCGTTTCTATGGAAACGAGACAAGTTGTGCCTTTGTCGGTATTATAGCTGACTACCTAAACTGCCAACTTCGCCAGATCTTTAAATATAATTCCCTTATTTTGAATAAACATGAAAAAATTTGTCTTTACTTTAAAGTTTCGAAACTGGAGATTTCTGACGTCGTGTTTTGTAATTTTAATAATATACCCCGAGAGGTAGTTATTGGAATTTTACAGTTTCCTGATTAAAAAAAGGTTATTGTAGTTACTCAAGTGCTTTTGGGAAATAAGTTTTTACATTACCTTAGACCTTAGAGAATCACAGTGACTATATTCTTTCACAATTCTAATTAATTCAGTCGTTTACATATTAGATTTAACCTTCTTATTATTTTCTTTTTGATTCTTGCTTACACACGAATTTCTATGTTAAATAAAGCTCACAGATGACTTGCAAATAAGCTCGTATTATTGAAACTGTTAATATTTTTGCAAGAATAGTTAATGTAATTAGAAAAAATGAGATAAGGGAAAGGAGGATATGAGTACATACAAAGGTGATTTGATGATATAAAATGGAAGAATTTGAAAGCCAGACTCAAAAATTTGCATAACGTAAGTTTATTGACATACAAATCTAGGTACAAAAACAGGGAAAGTTTTAGCCTTAAAAATATGTTAAAAAACAAACATACCTCACAATTATATTCACTTTGACAGTAATCAATAGTTATTTTTTTACAAAAAAAAAATATTATTTCATAGAAAAAAGAGGTAAAAACAAAGAAACCACATATTTTTTGATAAATAAAATACAAAAAGAATGAAGATAATATTGCCAGTATTTGAATCAAAATACATGTGACCAAATGATCAATACAGCATCCACTTGCGCTGTTGTCAACATGGAAATCGGAATGGAAGTGGTCGAATCGGTGTAATTTTCTGTTCTTTTTTATGTACTCCAAGCAAGAAATCTTTCTGTGCAGATGTTAGGTGGACATTTAAAACACTCCATATACACATGTACTAAATTAAAAATACCATAGTTTTTAAATAAAATAAAAGTTCCCTCATCTTCCATTTCAAAACAACTTTAGCATTACAAAATTGAACAACAATATGAAAATATTCTTATTTCTTTAATATTACCCTTTAAAAATTGCTATAAAATTGGCGAAAAATGTATAAAATTTTAGTATCAATGTGTAAAAAGATTATAAATTAATATTATTAAAAGTAAACCTTATGGATAAAAGAGTACCCTGAATACACTCATTAACAAAACTGTTTCATGTCTGACTAATTAATAACTTTGATTTTACATACCACACAAAATTTAGAATTAAAGAATCAAGTTATTTTACAATATAAAGTAGGTACTATCTAAAATTTATTTTCAAGCTTTAGAAATAAATGTGACTTAACGTGCGTGATTTTTTGAAACAGGAATTGCTTTTGGAAATTAGGTTCTTTTCTTTGAATACCAATACTATTATTTCTTTGTAATTTATGATCATAATTGAAAATTCAAATGATGAAAGTGTAATTGCATTTTGTTTGATTTATTGATGCTAAGAAAATATTCTTTATTACTTCCCCGTTTTCCAGTTTAGTATTATTTTTAATAATTAATTATTTGTTCCACAGAATGTCGAAAATACTTTAAATATTGTATGATTAATTTCTATTCTTTCGGTGTTGGAAATTCAAATACGTCTTTCCAATAAATGTGGGTTTGAAATCGAGATTTTGAAATTCGTTTGAGTATATAAGTAAAAGTATTCCTCATGCATGTTTGTTTATGGTAATGCCTTTTGAGAGTAATATTTTTCTTTTGTCGTTGTTTTATGGCTGAAAAGATAAGACAATTATTACTATATAGTGGGGTCGCTTATGTCATGTTTCGAAAAATTTTTGGCAGAAGCTTAGTGAGTGGTATCATTCGATTCGTAATGACGTCTACATTAACGTGGTACCGGGTGTTTTTTCCGAATTCCGTGCAGGGGGTTTCTATGACGTCATGAATGCAAGATGGCCGCCGCAGGAAAAAAGCTGTAAATGGCAATCTAGCAATGTTATCGGAACTATTTTTGGACAAAAAGCTTAGAAATATATATTTTTATCGAACAGCTACAAAAATAAGCATCTAAATCGGTTAAAAATTGCGTTTATGACGTCATAACCAAAAAATGGCTATTTTCACCAAAAATACAGTATTTTGTCATGTAATACTTTAAATAGATGCTATTTTCAACGTGAATGTAATGAAAATATGTTCATAATAAAAAAACCAACAGTGAAAATTTCATTGATGGTCACAAAAGGCGGATATGACGTCAGAAATCCAAAATGGCTGTCACATAGAATAAAATTTTTTATTTTTTTATTCAAAAATTTTTTAATTGGGAATTATTACACTGATATGAATGTAATAAAGGTATTTTGAGGATAAAATTTAACAAAACATTTTAAAATTCCTGAAAAAAGCATCGAAATATTAGGTGTGAAAGACAGAACTACAGTATTTTGTCATGTAATACCTTAAATAGATGCTATTTTCAACGTTAATGTAAAGAAAATATGTTCATAATTAAAATGCCAGCAATGGAAATTTCATTCTTTGTCACACAAGGCGGATATGGCGTCAGAAATCCAAGATGGCTGGCATGTGAAATGAATTTCTTTAGTTTTTTACTCCAAAATTTTTTAATTGGGAATTATTTTTTCCTTAAAATGACTTTATTACAACATTAATAAAAGAATAATAATTCCCAAATAAAAAATTTTGGAGTAAAAAACTAAAGAAATTCATTTCACATGCCAGCCATCTTGGATTTCTGACGCCATATCCGCCTTGTGTGACAAAGAATGAAATTTCCATTGCTGGCATTTTAATTATGAACATATTTTCTTTACATTAACGTTGAAAATAGCATCTATTTAAGGTATTACATGACAAAATACTGTAGTTCTGTCTTTCACACCTAATATTTCGATACTTTTTTCAGGAATTTTAAAATGTTTTGCTAAATTTTATCCTCAAAATACCTTTATTACATTCATATCAGTGTAATAATTCCCAATTAAAAAATTTTTGAATAAAAAAATAAAAAATTTTATTCTATGTTACAGCCATTTTGGATTTCTGACGTCATATCCGCCTTTTGTGACCATCAATGAAATTTTCACTGTTGGTTTTTTATTATGAACATATTTTCATTACATTCACGTTGAAAATAGCATCTATTTAAAGTATAACATGACAAAATACTGTATTTTTGGTGAAAATAGCCATTTTTTGGTTATGACGTCATAAACGCAATTTTTAACCGATTTAGATGCTTATTTTTGTAGCTATTCGATAAAAATATATATTTCTGAGCTTTTTGTCCAAAAATAGTTCCGATAACATTGCTAGATCGCAATTTACAGCTTTTTTCCTGCGGCGGCCATCTTGCATTCATGACGTCATGGAAACTCCCTGCACGGAATTCGGAAAAAAAACCCGGTACCACGTTAATGTAGACGTCATTACGAATCGAATGATACCACTCACTAAGCTTCTGCCAAAAGTTTTTTTTACACCATTGGTTTTTGACACAAGCGACTCCACTAATAGGGGAGACTGCTGTACCTACGCACACTGAGTTTTAAAATTCAGAAATAAATGGAAATTTGAATTGGAAGTCGATATTGAATGTAAACAGATGCTTACTAAATATATATAATGGATTTCCTGTTTTAAGATTACCAAAGTTTTTTTAGTGCATCACCTACATTAATATTTTTCTTCTCTTTTAATGATATGATTAAATGAAATAGATATACGTGGGAGATCATGGAGATTTTGAATATTTATACTTATCTTTTTACGCTACAAAAATACTTAACTTTAAAAAATCTATTTCCAATGTATTACATACGTGGAACTGTTCATTAAAAGGTAATTCAAAAATAAAAAAATGCCTATTTTCAAGTTTCTTCAACTAAAACTTCACTTTATTTGGGTGTCTGTCCTCAGGTACAAGTGCCTCAGTACAAGTCCATAGGCAGAGCAGGTTGTTGAAACTATGGACAAAAACTTCATTAAGTTATAAAAATTTATTGAAAATTCCAATTTTTAAAATTTGACTTAAATAAAAAATATCACCCTATTTAATACTAAGGTTGTGACTATAAGTTGGGCACTTTAAATGGTCAAAATGTGATTTTATGTGCGTTAGAAAAATTAAAACGTTATTTTTGCCTCAAGGTGCAACAGTCTCTATTACTGTATGATAAAAAAATCAGAAAAATGTATTTTAGAATATCGAATGGACCAAATAATTCATTTTTTGCTTTACATTAAAATTTGCACTAAAAGTTAATTTTTTACACTGGTTTGTTTGAACTAAAAATTGTGTCTTAATGTATACAAGTACTGTGGATGAATTTATTGTTTTAGCTACATAAATATTTTGTGATAACTATAACTTTTCATTTTAATAAACTCCAAAAACATTGAATTGAAGCTTTATTTTTCTAACAAACTTTAAACATTAAAACCAATGACAATATAACGTCAATAAATAAATTTTATTTGATAAAAAACAATTTTGATTTGAAGGGGAATTTGTGTTTACTTTTACACTCAAAAATAACTTCTAGATACTACCAGTAGATACTTATTTAAGGTCTTGCCTAGGTACTTGGTCTAGTCTGGACCAAGAGGAATATGTCAACAACAACAACTTATTCAAGAAAAGACCAAAAATGTAAAAATAAAACTATCTAAGACTAAACTAATCACTTCAATTGTTGTTATAGGAAAAAAATACGCTTTAGATAAGTTTCTCAAAAAGAAATCGTCTTCAATCTCTTAAAGGTACCTGGGCTTTCAAGTAGTATCGAGATTCCCAAAACAAAACTTTCAATGAATTTAATCAAAATGCTTCGGATAACTTTTTAGGAAGTGTGTTCTTTTGTTATAAATTTCTTTTTCAAAACTTTTAACTATGTCAGAGTTATCTCTTCTTTTAAATATTTTCTGGGAGGGTAAAAATTTAATCGAGTAAAATAATACTTTTTAGGAGAGAGAAAAATTCGTTGAGTTTTGAATCTTATTATGAGAAATTTGCAATGTTGTTAATGGTTGTGAGACCACTTTTAGCTTTCGAGATAAAAAAAAACACTCTCTGCCCTGATTCCACCAAAAATAATTGTATATGATTTTATCAATCAATTTTATTTTTGCTCTCAAAATAGTATTTCTAAATGATACGTGAAAACCGTACAGAAAAAAGTTTTGTTGTTTTCACTTCAAAGCAATGAGTTTATTTTATCATGATGAGTGTTTAATTAATATTTAATTATGTTCAGGTTTTTTTTCTTATTTTAAATTCCTTTTTAATAAATTTGACGATTTAGTTTTTACTTAATTGACCGAAATTTAAACACAATATCTTAACAATGATAAATACCAGTACATTGTTTAAAATTACTTACTTCGTGTTATCGCTGAAAACAAAAAATTATCTTCGTAACCAGAAAGAATCACCAGAAAATATCAAAACATGTATCGTAGGAAAAGGTTAAAAAAAGTCTTGTTAAACTTTTCCAAGAATCCTTTTTGAAAGATCAGTATCAAATAATGGCATTTCTACTCAACATTCAAGTTTAATGAAGAAAAGTTTAATTTGGAATTATCTCTGCTGTTTGGGGACCGGAGAGAATTAAATTAGCCCTTTCTTTCATTCCAAAACTGGTCACAAAGCCCGCATATCCAGAACAAGCTCAATGGGAACACTAGATAAAGAATTCGATTCATGAAACTTTCTCCTTTTTCGATGAGGCACTTCTGGCCAATGGGCTGGTAATAAAAAAAAAATGAAAAGGGGAAATTAAGACGAATGAGCTTTCTTATGCGAGTCTTTTGGAGGTATTCCTGGAAGCTGAAAGCCTTTTCGATGCTCCTTAATTACAGATCGAATCTATTCTTGTTAAGGGTGTACTTCGATTCACATTCTTGTTATGGGGGTTCATTTTTTTTTTACTTTGAAGGAATTTTTAAAACTTTATTTGAAATGCAATTCACACAATAAAATAAAACTTATTGGTTTTTAAATTCCGTATCAAGAATATCATCTTAAAATGGGAATTTTTTTTTAAAAACAACTACCTTTTTTCATTTTAGGTTGAAGTACAGTATATTGAATTTTTTAAAACCTACTATGTACGAATCTTTCATTGATTTACAATCAGTCAATAAAGTATTCGTACACCCCAAAAATTTGCACTAGTATATATATAATTTGTAAGGCAAAATTTCTGGTGAAAAATCATAACAAAAATTAAATCTAATCACAGTATGTTATTCATGTTTCAAGCTGGTAGAAAATAAGATTTAAATTAAATGAAGAGATTTGAAAGCCCTTACATTCTTACTGCCATTCTTTGTTTCAAGTTAAAATTTTTTGCCGCCCCCTTTTTTCTGCCTGAGTTGGAAGAAATGACTTGCTTTGGCAAAAGAATACCTGCTTCTATTGAAGGGAATAATATTCTCAAATGAAGGCAAGTTTGATCTTTTTACCTTTGACGGTAGGAAGCAAAATGGGCAGGCAAAAAAATTTAACGTTAACCCAAAAGAATTTGGTTTTTACTATGATGGCTTGATGCTCGAGTGGAGGCACGTGAGTACCGCTGAAGTAGGTTGGTTGGTTGGTTGTTTAGGGTTTTATGGCGCAAGGCCCGCTGAAGTAGGAAATCTACTACACTTTTTTGATCGCATCATGGAACTAAAAAAATGCATGCACATTGCAAATGCTGTCAAACTAGGATTAGAACCGAAATATGATTTTTCAGCAATGCAATGATTCCATGTTATCGTGTAGTATAGTATGAATATATTTCAATGAGCTAAGCAAATTAATTCTAAACATTCTTTAAATCGTGTTATAAGTGAATTAAAAAATATTATGTTTACTATTTTTCTCATAGAATTAAGAGAAAATTAAAAACAAATTTTGATATCGAGTTTTTAATGTTGCTCGTTCATAAATTTCCCCCCAATCTTATTTTACGTTTCAATAGATTCTAGTACAGTTTAGTCGGATCTGAAACTGAACAATCGCGTGGGTTTACAGTGATGCTGAAAGTGAAGGAACGCTCAAAAGACACTATCTAAAGTTTAATAAGTTTCTTAAAGCTTTAATAAGTTTCCTCTTCCATATTAATAAATCCGGGAAACTCTAGTTGTGCTCTTTCAAAGAATCCCCACAAATGTCCCTTTGATGCCTGGTTTGTATAATGTACGTTTAAAAAAGTAGTTCAAACCAAATAAACACTATAATATTTTTACTTTTAAAAATCCATATACGAATTTTAAAGAAATGCTATACTTAAATAATACTATTAAATAGATTAATCTTAATCCAGCGTCTAATACAGCTATATATAGAAAACCTTACAACTCTCAAATATAAACTTAAAACCTCAGATACATAACCTGCTATATTTTTAATGTACCTTTAACAAAAAGTATTTTTTTATAAAATTAAAACTTAAAGGAGAAACTTTGTTGTTAATTTATATTTGAAATATTTATCTACAGCAATTTCTTTGTTTTTAAATAAAAATATTCACTTTGAACAGCAGCTGTGTACACATATTTTTTTCAAAATTATTTGGCTTCACGTTTCTTAATTTTGAATATAAATTGTTATTGATCACTTCTTGAAGGGGCAAGGAATTGGAAATACAAAGTGTTTCAAATTAATGGTAATTATGAATTTAAAACTCTATATAATTACCCTTAATCTCCCATATTATTATAAATGGGTTTCTGCATCACGTTGAAGTCAGATTTTTAATAACTAAATATTAACACAAGTTTAGTATCCTTAGATTTTCACCAATCGTGATTAAAGATATTATGATTTTTTTGAAAACCATTATCAATCTCATTAGTTTTATGATCTGGAAATGTACTTTTAATTTGGGAGCAAAATGTTCTTTTTCATAATTAACATAAAGAACGCATACCACTCTATTCTTAAGAGCTTTGTTAAATTTAAGTGGTTTTCCTCTACCACTACTAAATGATTAATGGCTCAAGAATGACAGCGTAAAGTGTGAATAAGTTCATTAAAATCGGAAATTCGACTTTTATCGTATAAATTGTAAAGAAAAGGTTTTATGGAAAAAATGATGTAATTAAAAAAAGTTAATCATCTGTGCAATATCATATATATTTTTTACAATAAACCCCAAAACTATCTTTGAAACAAAAATATTGTAAGTTAAGCAAGTAGGTGGAAAATTTTTTGAAAATGAAGTAAGTTTTTCGATAGAGTAAAATGAGTAGATGCACATGTATAAATATAATGTTTTACAATATTAAAAAAAAACTAGGGCGTTTACAATCGTTCTCAAACGTTCATTTCTAAAGTAAGATAACATAAAACCAGACGTGTTTACCTTTTTGTGCTATTATGTTGTTAAGAGTTCAACATGAATAACTTGCACGTATCTATACTTCAAAGTAGCGAATTATTTAAAGATTTCTTTTGATGTCCCAGACTTTCCAACAATTCAATTTAACTGTTTCAATTCTATGTTTTAATGGATTTGAGCTTTTTTTTTGGGGGGGGGGTGTTTCTTCCAGCTTTAGATTACTCAACTTCCATCTTGAAACTTTAGATTACTCTTAAATTAGATTTCTTCTTTGGATGTTTGTTCATTTTGTATTATATTGTCTGTTTTTACTTAATAAAGTTTAAGTTTGAACTGTGCATGTTATTTCTAATTAATAAAAAATAATGTTCAAGATGGTAAGAGATTGCTTGAGAATCAAAACTACAAACGTCTAAATCTCTGCAAATCAAACATTAGTTAATAAATTATAAAGAAAAAATTGTGCGTGGGTACGAAACTTAATAATTTAGAAAAACAAAGGTATCCATAATAATTTAAGTCTTTAAGAATCATCCTTTCTTCATGTATTTTAAATATATAAAATTTTTTAAAAATATCCTTTCAAATTCTGCTGTAGTAGAGCAAAAGAAAAAATTTACTCATTTGTAACAATGCATTGAACGCATGCTATGTATTATGCGCATACTGCCTATTTATTTTTTAGCGCACGGGTTGACAATATTGAATGGAAAATTATGGAAACAAAATTAAGTTATTTTTTTTATTTATTTAATAGATTAGTTTATATCCCAGATTGGACTTCACATGCAAATCTATTTCTACCTAATTACTAAAACCATTTCATACTGTCTCATTCATATCAGTCTTTGACTACAAAAGCTTCTCACCAAGTTTCTAACTTCCGAGGAAGTTAATTATAGGAAACGTTTCCACGACCAATGGAATTCTGATCCGTTTAGAAATTTGCATAACGCACTTGAATGTCAAGGCCACTTTGACGAGAGGAAAACTCACGATATATATGGGATACCCCACCTGTTATGGCTCAAGCGAAAGTAGTTTTATCGATCATTACGGCTGTTTTCGCCTAAATATTGCGTGCATCAGCTCTAATGACACACCCATTTCGGACTCGTGTCCAGAACTCTGGAAAATGAGAATACTCCCAACGTTTTCTTTTATTTTTACGAGTCTGCTATAAAAGCTGCGCCGAAAGTAAAAACGAAAGACAGTCTTGATTGTTTTTTTTTTGGATAAAAGGTTTCGGTATGGGCTTTTCGCGACATTTTCCAAGCTGTGGGGAGTCGAGTAGGGGATGGATTAATATAATAAAAGCTTTTCTTTTTATAATTTGTTACGAAATGTTTAGGTTATGGTGGGGACAAAAGTCCTTTTTTTTGAGATTTCAGTTTAAGCATGAAAGGGGAAGAAGACGTATGAGGTACTTTTTTACAACTTTATATATAGTTTGGAAATAGATTACTTGAGGTTAAGTGCTATTACGTATTTTATATAAGAGGTAATTTGAAAAGGGAAAATGATATTACAGAATGTAACATCCCTGAGAATGCCTTTTAGGTTACAGAAAATAAGCTTATACAATTATAGTGTAAGGTTTATTATTATGCTTTCTAACCTTAATCGATAAATTTTCTGTGCTTTTCCAGCATCAAGTTAACAATTGATAAACAAATTGTATTTAGTGAATCAACTTATGAATTGTTTTAATTTTAAACGTTTTTGCCCCGTCGGTCATATTGTGACGAAAATGAAATAAATGTGGCTCAAAATGTAAATTATTTGCTTAGTTAATTAAAAATCCTTAAAATGTATGGATGTTGTTCCTGTTGTTGTAAATGTTGGTCCAGAATTTACCATACTATGTTTGTATACTAACTATATTGGAGGTATGTAATAAATGATAAATCAATTAATTTTAAAAGGTAAGCTTTTGGTACGGTAAGCTTTAAACCATTTTGAAATCATGAAAATTAAAGCTTGTAAATGAAGCAAGTATGAAAAATTTTAATTCTAAAATTTAGTTAAACATTTTTACATATTATTTTGTTGAGAAAAAGATTTGAGAAGGTTAAATCAGAAGTTTAATTTATTTTTCAGCCTAAACAAAAGTTACCAGAAAGGCATTTTAACATAAGGCAGAATGACGGTCGATTCATACAACAACTTATTTAGTCTAATTACAAATGTAGAAATAATGCTTCCGTGGTAATAATGCATCATTGAAAATATTAAAAAGTAATAACATAATTCTTAAAACCTTCGCAGAAGTAGTTTTAACTGATTTCTACTGGAAATAATCTAAGTATTAAAATAGGAAAACGAATCAAAACCCTTAAAAATAAGTTTAATGTTTTGAAAAAAAAAAAAACTACTTTAATACTTTTAAAAACTTACTTTAAGTACTTAATTTTACAGACGTAAGATACTATAAGCAACATCGAAATCTTAATTTGGGTAATATTTTAAAGTACATTTTTAAAACGTGAAAGAAATTAGTTTCATCATAAAATATGGCGTCAAATGGTCGTTTCGATTGGATGGATAATAAATTGTTTTACAGTTACTTGCTTTGTAACTGCAACTTTATCCGTGGTATAAAAAGTGAAAATATTTTAAAATTGAGCATTTTTGCAAAAAATCGAAGAGCTTACTCAGAATCTTCAAAAGAATCCGGATGTTTTGATACCAAAAATGTGTTAAAGGGATCAGTAATTAAAAAGTTTTTCTCTAGAAATCATTTACCAAAATTTGTTTCGGATAGAGAGAAAAAAAAACATTTTGCTTAGGACACCTTTTTTTTTATCTAATCCTTAAAAATTGCGAATTTCATAGAAAATTGTTTTTCTTTCGTATAACTCGAGTAGAAAGAAATTCGAAGAATAATGTAAGTTGATACAATAGTAGTAAAAATATGTTTTTGTTCCAGAAATGTTTTGAAACAGTTTAAGTAGTATTACAATTTTTAGGAAAGGGCTTTTGATAATTTTTTCTGTTATCTTCTTTTTTCATAATATCTACTAAGTTCTCCAAACAATTTGTTGATTAAAGAGTACTACTTCGAAACAGTACTAGACACCAGAATAGATTTCATTACTTTCGTGGCTTAGGGTCACAAAAGTGCAAAATGTGGAACCATTATGAAAGTTTCAGGGAAGATTTATTTAGGGTATAAGAAGCAAAAAATAAATGTGACCCCAAAATATAAGGGCATGATTGGAACTTTATGACGTTAGAATAAAATGGCTCCCGTATAGGTCCACCAAACACAGTAAATTTTTTAAAGCTATTTAAGTTTTAAGCTCTAATTACAGATTAAAATATCTTAAAATTTATTATCCTTCTAATATTTATTTCTCTATGGATAATAGGGGGGTGGTTTCACAAAAATGACGTCATAATAACTAGGTTTACACTGCCTCCAAAAACAATGCAGATGATAGATTTTCTCGTAATTATTTATCTTTTAGTTTGTATTTATTCCCCTCTTGACACAATAAAATCTTACTTGATTCTTGGGTCATAAAACTACAACCAAACCAAACTGTATTTCCTATTCATTAATAAGTTACTTGATTTCATTTTTTGACTTGTGTCGGGCTCACTATATCCTGTTTTTGGGTTTTGCGCCATAAAACCCCAACCAACCAATAATTAATAAGTTCACAATGGAAAAGTATTTTTTAAATTTTAAGAGAGTTTTTTTACAAAGGTATAAGAATGCAATCTTTCACATAGTATTGATAGAAACTTCTAATTGTGATACAAACGTGGAACTTTCAGGGATGATAGATCAGCATGTAAGAATGAAAAAATCAATAGTTAACCAAAATGCTTGGTTGTGGTTTGACCTTTACAACGTCATAACAAAATGGCAACCGCTGTGATAAAAAAACGATACATTAGATTATTTTTCAAATTACGTGTAACTTATTTTTATAGCTTTGTTTATGTATAAAAATATCTTTCAATTAGAAGTTTATTTCAATACTATGTGAATGGTCGCATTAGACTAATACCTTTGTAAGAATACAGCCAGGGAGCCAGGTAAGCCACCCCTTAAAAACTCAAATCCTCTATAAAAATTTAGAAAATACATTTCTATGAAGAACTTATTAATGAATAGATAGGGTCTAAGAGGTTAATAACTACACATGAAAAACTACAATGTTACAAACCATCAGAATTGTTTTTCGGCACAGTGTAAAGAAAGTCGTTATGATGTCAATCTGGTGAAACCATTTCCCTATTATATCCATTATAGTAAAAGAATATTACAAGATATAATTTTTATGATATTTTATGAATAACCCAGGTCTGCAAAAAAACTTTTTAAAAGTTGTTTGGGTTGGTCCACCTGATTTTTATGTTTCTTGGTGCGCTGAATCCGGAATCGACCTTCATTTTTTCCTGGGACGTCACATTTCCTGATAAATTAGCTTTTTAAGTTTTATTGGGAAATACCTCAAAATTTTGTAAAATGGACTCATTATGTACTAAATTTCTAACTAAAATTTTTCTATAAGATCATTTTATATTTATATTGGTGTTCATTCTCATAATCCAAGAATTCATTTAAATAAAAGTGACATTAAATGCAACTGGGAAAACACACGTTTTATGTCTTAAAATTAACTTTGGAAGAGAAATTGAGATAAACAATTTGGAAATATGTAATTAAATCTGTAGTTTTCTGATTTAAATTCATTATTATACTCTGTATTTAATTTTTTTTTACATAAAACCCTGATTTATTAGATTTTTACATTCATAAAATAATAGGTAGTTATATGAAAAGTATCTGATAAAATTGAAGCTTGAACTTTTTGTTAAAGAAAAGAATATAATAAGAAATGATTAGTTGACGCCAAAAAATCACAACTATAGGTTGCATGCTGCATCTTTGATATCCCTGGCCAAAAGACTGGCAAAACTCACCTAACGCTTTTATCCCACCCCTCTCAATTCAGAAACAGTAGGAGCCATAGTAACCATCACATCAATTCATAACGCGTCAAGCGTTAACTCCCCATAAATGTCAAAAGGAAGCATAGTAATAAGTATGCCTAACACGGTTCGAGTGGGAATCCATTGCCTGGACATCATAAGCTAATTGCAAGGCACGAAAAGGTAATAGGTAAATGCTAAAGGTCTGGGTCACCATTGTTTTACATCTTAGGAAGGGAGATAAAAAGTTCACTCAGGCAGTCCTAATTAGGCTGCCATATAAGTTGTGGGTGGTGATTCGTCATTTTTTTTTGCTCATAGGGGTAATCTCTAATGCCTGGCATTTTCTTCGCAGTGAATCTATAAGGGTTAATTACGTTTGGGAGATTGAGTAAATATTGTTCTAAGAAGTTTTTTTTTTCGCATGTAGATGGTTAGTTCGGAATTGTTATGTAGCGGACAATTGATTTTGGATGGCATTTGGCCTTAAGAATGCATTTTATAGTTCGGTCATGACACCATCTTAATTCTAATTCAGGTTCTTGGTTTAACTAAGCATAAAAGCATAAGTTTTTTACCCATATTTTACAGTAATAGAAAGTTCCTTTTTTTTTGCTTTCAAAGGAATACATTATTAGTTAGTATAATTAGGAAGAATTTTCTATTTTGATTTTTTGTAATTGTAAAAATGTTTAATGGATAGAGAGATTTATAAGCTTACAGTATCTTATGTTTAATTTCCTTTGAAAACATTCCATTAACCTTATCAAAATAATTAATTTAGAAAAAAAGATATTATTAAAACACATACAAATAATAATTTTTAAAAGTGTTCTAAAAGATTATTCAAAAAAGTGGAAAGAAAGCATTAAATCAAATAAGTATATAAAATTGAGAAAGGAAAAGTATTTTGATGGACCCTTTATTGATTTTTTTTAACTATACTCGACAGGAATGTTTTCTTAACCTATGATGTCACTACGTGGAAGTAGAAGTTGCATAAACAGAAAGTCTGTTGGGTTGCTAGGAGGAGTTTCGGCACGCAAATTGTGATAAAAAGATTATATATATATATATATATATATATATATATATATATATATATATATGTAACAAAATAATCATATTTTAAATCATATATTAAATCACATTTTTATATTTTTTATTTCTAACTTAGGGGGCTGAAACTTCACCCACTATCTTTCTTGACCAATAGGGAGCCCAAAAACCCTAGGGAGCAATGTTTTTAAACAAAAGGTTTTTTTCCGAGACACCCTACAGGGGGCAATTATTCCTTTAAAAACTACATCGTATTTCCTTAATTACAGATTCATTAAGAATGATTATTAGTTTAATTCTTTTATTTTTTTATATTTCTGAGAGTTTACTGGAAAAATTATATTATGATCTATATATTCAAAACAGTTAATGTAAAACCTCTTATGAAATCTTTCATTACAAGAGCATTTATTAATATCCTGAATTTTTGTTATCAATTACTATTTTTAAATGGGGCACAATGAGACAAAAAATTTCTTTCTTTCTTACAAAAGTAGTTATATTTTAATTTCATCGAACTTATACTTCTTCTGTCACAAAATCGAGTCCTTTTTGTAGGTATATTTTTAGAAAAAAAATCTTCTGTAATAAATAATTTTTTTCTGCTAAAAAAGAGTTGAAAATTTGGTCTATCACATATATTGGTGATTGTAAATTGCCCCGTTTTCCCCGAAATGTCACAAATTTGTTCAAACCTAATTGGACACTACCCAAAATCATAAAATTTTCCAAGCATCATTATTTTAGTATATTAGACTTTAAATCCTTTGTAAATAGATAAAGTTCAATTCTATCATTACAGACGTAACTTGAAATAAAAATACTTTAAAATACTTTATTATATATTTATTTATAATAAAAATACTTTTCCTTTCACATTTTTCATTATTTCGTATATCAATTCTAAGTATTAATTTTGCCAGTAATTTTATGTTATGTTTATTATATCTCATTGTATTTCTATTATACCTTCACAGGATTATTTCCTCCAGGTTATGTATATGTTCAACTGTAAAATCCTTCTTTCTTTGTCAATAAATAAATAAAAAAAAATTATTTTCTCCTTTCCAAACAATATAGGTAGTATTCTGTTTCCATCCTATTCACGTGTATCATATTATAATTGTATTTCTAGAATATTTTAATAGCCTGATAATTTATTAAGTAACGTGTATTCATATGGAATCATTTATTGATATTTGAAAGGATAGAATTCGCTTTTTTACATTCGAGATAATTTTATTACTTTCATTAAAAATGTGCTTTTCTTTCAGGGACAATCATATCCAATATGATTATTATTGCCAAAACAGAAGGAAATAATCCCAAGAGAGCCAGAATGTCTTTGACTCTGAAATTTATGAATTTCATGAAATCTTTTTGTCAACCTTCATTTGCTTCCTGTTTTACTAGTGAAAATATCAGCTACCGGCTTTCAGAACATAGTGTTGATGGGACTGTTTTTGACTCAATGAAGAATTTAGCTTATTCAAGCATATGCCCACAAAATACGATTGAATATGATTTAGAATCAGGTGAGAAAATTTTTTATAATTACCTATACTTTTTTTCACTTCGGTTTCAAATATTCTTTTTCTTCTTGTTCCTTTTCTACACTTTTATTTCACCAGAAGGTAATAGTACAATATCGTAGTTTCCTGTTTTAAGAACAAATAAAGTGAGAATGGACTCCAGATTTTGGGCGTTATCTCGGAATTCGGCAATTTTCTTGATGATCATTCACAAGAGAATAGGGCGATGACGACAAAAATGGCGCCAATCAAGTAACCCAGAAGTAAGCGCATGCTCTGACGTTGTAGTACTATGATTTTTGCTAAACCCATCTACATAAAAAGTAGACCATTATTTATTTATTAAGAGTAAGATTAAGCTTAAGACCCAAGCATAAAAATTATTTAGTTCTTTTGCCTAAAAAAAAAAGGCGATAAATATATTTTTAACTGCTTTTCATGGGAAGAGGATGAAGAAATGTTGTCTCCTCAAAAAAGTTGTTTTATAGGATCCGACAGTTTGCTCTCTCTCTCTAGATTGCATTCTTTTTAAGTCCCTAAGTAAGCTGCGTCAGACAAATGAAAACTTCTTAGGTTGATAGAGAGTAATATGACTTGTTGTTTGAGTCTTACTCCTTTTCATAAAAACTTAAACATAGTAGTCTTACACTTATTTTTCTTTTTAAATTAAACCTAAAATTAGCTTTTGGGGTGAGAAAGGAATTCTGAAAACAGACCTTCATTAAAAATATTATTGGATTAAAAAATCAATTGGAAATAAAACTATTAAGGAATTAGTAGGAGTGTTAAAGGTTTTGAGGTAAATTTAACTATATTTTTATTCCAGAATATACAAAGCGTTTCAAAAGTCCGTTTCACGGCTTTTATTTGATGAAAAAAAAATCACAAATTTGTAAGTTTCTTTGGCAATTCAGTCAAACCTTTTCTGTATTTAGCTAAAAAACGCAAAAACTACACGATAAAGACGGAAAAACTTGCAAATTTGCTGTTAACGTTTTTGAGGCATGAAAAGTCCTACTTTATATCTCCTCGAATAGAGAAGATATTTTCATGATTTTTTTTCTGTGTTTTTATGACATTGCCAACAATTTTTTCATTGAAGTTTTTGTTCTATCTCCTTTAGTTTTTAAATATAATTTTTTAAACTTTATTATTTTGCCGCTAGGGTAAATTTCTTTAAAGTCATTTCAATGGATTTTCCATGGTCACACCTAGGGCTACACCTTCCTTCCATGACCCTTGGAGACGTAGGTTCCAAATAAAAGCCGTGAAATGGACTTTTGAAATACCCTGGATAGAAAAGGCTAAAAAGGTTTAGATTAAAATATTACAATATAAAACATGTTAAATTAATGGTACATTTTCTTAAAATCTGGGTTGAATTAAAATAGTGTTAATCTTATGTGTTTAAATAAAATACAATTAGGGAACAAGCAGGTACAACAAGCTTACTCCAACGTAAAGCTGTTGACGTTTAATGTACTCGTTTCTCTCAAAGTTGTTGGATTATTGCTTTCACTATGAGTATGTTTTAAAATATTCTTACCTTTTTTTAAAGCTTTTATTCTTATTTAAATTAATAAATCTCTTATTAAAAATTTAATAAATCTCTTATTTTAAAATTAATAAATTTTATTCTCTTTGACCCTAAAAACAGCATTTACATTCACATTTCATTGATTAAATTACTTAGTTTACATGTCTATCTGTGTTTAGAAATTGAGTTTATGAATATTTTTTGTGAATATGTTCAAAAGCAAAAAAAAAAAAAAAAAAGATTATTTTTCTCCTAAAATTTTGCAAACACCTACAACTATTTAAAAAATTCTGATACAGTTTGTGTGAAATCATAAGTAAATTCTCGGAAAAATTCTTTTTATGATTAAAATTTATAGTACTTATTTTTTTCAAACAAATTCATGTCTAGTGTTTTTACATCAGGTATTAACGAGTTTAGACAACAAGTCTCTATGAAAAAGTATTGGTTATACTCTCGACTCTGCTTAATGTGATAACATTTGTCCAAGATCAGAATGATAACATTATCTGATTGATAATAATAAGCAGTTCTATAATAAGAAATTGCAAACAGTAAAACACGAGTGTTTGCATTAAAATAACAACTGTGTAGTCATCGTTGAAGTATTTAAAACTAATTTCTAGTATATATTTTGCAAGTTATACATTCTTACAGAAAAATATAAGAGTGAATCATATAACACTGCTACATTAATGACCCATTTTGTAAGCTTATGTATTAAAATTGGCCTTCCAAAGAGAAAAAAGGATTTTTTTTAGGGATTTCACCAAATTTTGATAACATTAAACGATATATTGATAACATAAACCAATACATTTTGCGTTAATTTAAATAGGAGTGATTGGGACCAGTCTGATGATAAATATAGAGTTATAGTACACGCAGAAACAATAATTAAAATACACTATTTGACTTTTTCTATCTGTATAGAAAAATAGTAGGAAAATAATCCACTAATAATCCACTTGCTCTCTCGAAGCCAATCGGTGTCTTACGGTCATAGAAAATAGTGATTAAATGGAGATGATTATTCTAAATTAATTTTGACAACTGATTTGAACATAATTGAAATTAATTTTTATTAAAGAGGTGTGGGTATAGTCAGTGACTTTAAAATGCATGTACGGGATTGCGAAATGCAAATTTCCTGCACTCTGCGGGATGCAGATCGAAAGTATATATATAAAAGAAATCGAAATATGCTACTGTGTATCAGATCGGATCAGATGTTATTAGATCGAGACTCGCTATGAGCGATTTATTATGTTTTACGTTTATATTCTTTATTATAATAAACGGAAAAGCTTTTAACGCAAAGTCTTATTCCTGGAGACTACATCCATGAATAAGACAAAATCCAGATTCCCAACACTTAATATACAACAAATATAAGGAAAATTGCCCAAAGTTGATTAGAGAAGAGATTAGATGTAGTTTCCATGAAGAAATTATGCTTTAAATGCATGACAGGGATTTACCATTTGTGCACTCAAGCCCTCAAATGTTTGCTGATAAATATAACGGAAATTTTAAGTTATTTTCTTAAATGCTCTCATTTTTCTTTTCACTACTGTTTACTTCTAATTCGATTTCAAACTTGAGATATTTTAAAAGGAGAATTCATGCTATACTTCTTTATTGAAAGTCCGTATATAGATTGTGAAGTAACGAGGCTTTGCTTTTGAAAATTTTTCTAAATAATGAGAGGTTGATCGTAAATTTAGAAAAATACAATTTCTAAGCAACTTTAATGGAAGATTGTTAAAGGGCAAGCATGGAATTCTGTGTATCTCTATTAAAGAATTTATATTTTAAACGTAACTTAAAAGTTTCCCTTTCATTTATAACTCTCAATAAGTAATTAAGGTCAACAAATTAATTCTACCCATATAAGGTTTCTGAAAAAGAAAATTAAATTTATTTTAAGAAGAAATAAATAATTTCCTTTTGTTCTTAAATAACCTTCATAACCTTCAACATTTCTTATAACAACATTTTCCAGTATTCCATTGTTTAAAAATACTGTTTTTAGTTCCTAAACGGAAAATTTCTATTCATTTTCCTCGTATTATTTTTAAGGAAAATATTTTTTCATCGATACATTTAATATTCGGTATAAATACTCTAGTGTGGATTAGTTCATAATACGATATTCGGGGAATTATTTTACAGTTTAGCACACTTGTTTGTAATCCTATTTTCTGAATCGAATTAAGATACTTTAGTGGAGGATTTTAATTTAGAGATTATAATTCTTCTGATTCCTGATACACAAAAGCTTTGAATCCAAATTTTAATTAGACTCGCTCAATTATGATAGTTAAAATTATCATCCCACACAAAGTAAAATCTTTCTATTTTAGGTATTTACAATAGATAAGAAAGTGTTTGTTTGACAGTCATTCTTTGATCGTTTAAAATATATCCTAAAAATAAACCACTCTTTTCTAATTGAAATTATTTATTATGGTGCAAACGGTGTTACTCAAACTATTAGAATATTGATTACTAAGTTATTAAATTCAAAACATAAATAATTTGTTAATATTTGAGAAGGTTATTATCATACATAAAAAAACGGTAGAAATCATAATAGAAAAGTAATTGCTGTCAAACAAATAACATAAATGATAAGTTTGAACATTTATATTATCTTTCTTAATCATTTCAGACCATATTATCTCTTTAAATCTTGTTATGTCAATGTGTTCAATAGAAATATAAAATTTTCTAGGCTCCTAAAAATATAAGCATAATGGTCAAGAGTGGTTTTCTGATGATAGATAAAAGAATGTAAAGAATTATCTGGAACGAAAGGAGAAGATTTCTCAAACTAAACTTCTTGCATATCTACAGTTTAAATAAGAACGAAATTCCATCACCACAACAATTAATTTTCAACTTTTAAACACCCTAAACTAAACTACAGTAAGTTGAATCCCTCCGTATTTTCAGCCATCCATCTTAAGCGCTTGAAGCTAAAATGACAGTAACTTGATTACTGATATACTATTCTAAACAAATAAGGAAGCATTTTTTTATTTTAAACTCTAACTAAGCACATAGATATTTTCCCCTTTCTTTGTCTGAAAGGAATTCAAGTATTTTTAGCCATATTTCCGTCACAGAAAAAATGCAAATTTTCTATGCTTAAAAATATCAATATCCGGGCAAAGATTATTACAAAGACTAGCGATGCCATTTCATCCCATTGCCAAAAGGATTGAAATCATCTGCATGTAGAAACAACCACTCCCCTTTGAAGCCATCGGCCATCCCGATGACTCACCCTCCCCGCCCTCAAAACAAGCAATCAAAATCCACCTCCAACATCTTCCAATAAAATATGAATGCGGATGACACAAAAATGTTTTCACAGAGATTAATCACGTCTTGGCCATCGGTCGCCATTAGAATGGTGCGTAGGACGCTTAAATATTTACCCTCCACTAAGCCCGGTAAATATAGATGCCGCATCCATAATATCATTGTCTCGCTATCGGTCCGTTATATCCAAAAGAGCATGGGATGCGATTCGGCCTCTTATCTATCCTCTCGCTGTAATGCAGACTTGTTATTGATCTCCTGATTCAGTGGGTATTGAATTTCTGCCGCGGCTGGAGTGAGGCCAAATGTGCGTTTTTCACCTGGAGTTGTGGGCATTTGGATTGGGGGATAGGGGAGAGTGGGGCGCCTCAAACAAGTTTTAGGTGTTCTAACTAGTGGTCCACATTCCCATGGATAAAAAATAAACTTCCTCCGATTCAAGACATCGCCTCCTTATTTTTTTCATCTACCTATATACTATTATAAGCAAATTTTCAACCCCCTACTGAAATTTTTAGAGAGTGCTATAAAAGACCTTAAAAAAACGAAGAATGCTACGTTTTAATTATTTACAAAACAGCAAAATACAAACCCCACCAAAGATAAAACCCTGACATTTTGTGGATGATTTTTTTTGATAAACTACTATTGTTAGAAATGTTCCATGTTTCATTTTTCACCACCCTTCGTTTGGGAGTAACATTTTTCAATGTTATAGGAATTTTTTTAAAGTTGTATTTCCTGTATTTTATAAATGACTTTGAAACTATACAACTTAAAAACCTAAAATTAAATTTATTTGTTTATATTAATATTATATTCTGTAACAGGATATGCATCATGCATCATAACCAAGCTTCTTCAATTTAAAAAACACGTTTTATTAAACATTTCAGTTTTTTTTTTAAATTTTTGAAATTAATATCCTGTTACCAAATTACAAGTTAGAATTTTAACTTTATCATACCGAAAAAATAATTCATTGAAATTTTGGTAGGTCCCTTAACACCCCCTTAAGCATGGTATAAGGATAAAAAACTTATGAAAAATCCTTAAATCCCTTTAGGGGTTTATATGATTCAAAAACATGCAAACAGTTAATACTATTAAGATTAATATTATTTTTCCAAATTTGTGAACTGCTTTCTTTTTAGGATTTAATGGTGTTAAACCAATTAAACTAAATCACAATTTGCTGGTTTTCTATATATTTTTTGGGGCAAGTATGATGTAACATTAACTCGTACATCGAAGCATCAATAAATACTTCATAATATCGTCAGTAATTGTTATCCTCACAACTGTTTTAGGGTTACGTCACGACCTGTTATTTTCTTTTAACTGCTAACTGCTGTAGGTCATCGCGTCTGTTACTAAGGCCGTTGCTAGGTCCGAGTCATGTGATTGTAAATTGTTGTCTTTGTTGTCTTCCACTTAGACCTCTGGGAGTGTTACCCCTGAATTTTACTCACATTCTTCAATACATTAAGCATATTTCCAGCCTTGCACCTTATCGGCCGTTTTTCATGAAAAATGTACATGTTCGACCCTCCCTCCACGCTTAAAGCTTCCACCTAGACCTCTGGCTGTGGTGACTTAAGTTTTGTACTAGTTCCATGGTAAATAATTTTTTACTTACTAGCTTCTTATATATATATGTTATGGGCAAAGTGATTAATCGGGCATTATTAATGATGCCCGAAGTGGAGGCGGGCAAAACGATAAATTTCATTTATAAATTCCACTGAATTTACCACATTGCCCGGGCATTATTAATAATGCCCGAAATTATCACATAGCCCGTAACATATATATGGATTGCGCAAACATAAAAGCATTAATCTGAAACATAAATAAAATATAACTAAAGTATCAACTACAAAGTGTAAACTTTCGATTAAAGAAAATACACTAAAAAAAAGTTGCAACTCCACTTGAAACATTTGAGTGTTTTGTTATGTAAAACGATAGGAAACAGCTTCTTTTGGTCTCAGGTGTTCTATTTCACTACAGAGCTTCTGAATTTCATTTCCATGGAATGAGGGCCTCTTCCAGTAAATCCTAATTCCCTCTTGAACCATACATATCTTCCTTATTAACGGGACAAAGGGACACAGAGGGGTTGTAAAAGTTACTATATCAGCGAAAGTATTCTTTTCTCCGTTGTTCTTTCATCTCCACACTTCTTATATTATTGAGTAGGCAGTTAAATTTATTTTCTTTAAGCTCTAAAGCTAACCTCTTTTCTTTATGAAATAATACTTAATTTTTTTTTTTTTTGGAATTTCAGATGAAGTATGATTTTAGGAGATTGAAGTCCTAAAATAATCTGAGAAGAAAAGAAATTAAACCAGATTTTATAATACCTGGTTTAATAATACACACGAGGCTAATTTAATGATTTCTTTCCAAATTTTTAAAAATTAAAATTAAATCAGAAAATAAACTACATATCAAATAATAAAAATTCACCTGGAATTTCATTAAAAAATATTCATATATTATTAGCACTTATTAGATACACTGCCGTTAAAGCTAAATTGAGATCGTTATTAAACACTCACCGTGTCAATATTTTTATTATCATCATTGTTCCGTTTTGTAATATTAAATTTAACTGTGCAACAATGGCGATAAAAAATGGACTCTCAAGAGGAGTCAACAATAGCTCACGTGTCATGATCGCTGTAAAATATATGCTCTAATTTTGTAAATAAAGATAGTTGTGATATTTTGAAAGGTGTTTCGAACCCCTTTAATTTGTACCTTTTGCGTACATTTTTTCACTTTTTAACTTGTACTAGTTCGTACATTTTTTGGCGCCCGAACAGGGACGAAGCAGCACTTTAAGATGTCGGGTATTTTCAAAGTAGGGTTTAAAAAAGCCGATTTGCAGTTCGTCCTACAAGAACTTGGAGTCACAGTGCCGGAAGTTTCAACTTTAGTGAAACTGAAGAGTTTAATACTGGTTAGCGATGAATACAAGCAGGATCCAGAATTTGTAAAAGCGCTAATAGAAACTACCGTCGAGGATAGAAAGAAACAAGAAGAGGAAAAGAATAAAAGGCTTGATATGGAAAAGGAGGCAGAGAAAGCTCGAATGGATAATGAACTTCAAGAAAAAATTAAGAGGCTGGATATTGAAAAGGAGGCAGAGAAAGATAGAAGGGATCATGAACTTCAAGAAAGGCTTGAAAGGGCTAGAATGGCTCATGAATTGGAAGTGATCAAGGCTCAGGCAGGAATGGCAAAATCAAGTACATCGAATCAAGGTTCCGTTTCTGCCGATGTAGTAAATTCTAAAAGAAAATTTACGTTACCGAAGCTAGAGTTTAGGCAATTTGGCGATGATGTCGAAGAATGGTTGCCATTTTGGAGCCAGTTCCAGCATATAGACGGGGATTGCGAGATTGCCATGGAAGATAAGTTCCAATATTTGATACAGGCAACGGTGATGGGTTCACGGGCGAGAGACATTGTGGAAAGTTTCCCGCCAACATCAGGAGCTAATTATATTAAAGCTGTGGACAGTCTCAAATCGCGTTTTGGAAAAGAAGATGTGCAAGTGGAAGTATACGTGAGAGAGCTTTTAAAGTTGATTATCAATGTACAGATCAATAGAGTTTTTTCACTTACTTCATTATATGATAAACTAGAAACATACTTAAGAGCTTTGGACACTCTTGGAGTAACTACAGACAAGTGTGCCTCTGTCCTTTACCCGATGGTGGAATCCTGTTTCCCCGAAGAGTTTTTGAAGGCCTATCACAGAAGTACTTCTTCCACTCCTAAGTTAGAAGTAAAAGAGAGACTGAACAAATTGATGGAGTTTCTTAAATCAGAAGTTGAGGGTGAAGCCAGAATCAATCGAGCGATGGATGGTTTCGGCCTGATGAAAGCTGAAGAAAGCAAGCTGACCAAACCGAAAAGGATTGGTTTGGGAGTTAATAAGAATAGTACACTATCAACTGCTGCTGTTTTGCACACCGTTTCTCATGTAAGGGAGCCCACCAGAGGGTGCATATTTTGTGATGGAAAACATAGGAGTGCAGACTGTTTCTCTGCACAAAAAATGCCGTTGTCCGAGAGACAGGAAATTCTTAAAAATAAAAGAGGGTGTTTTTCGTGTCTAATTCCTGGACACATTTCTTCGAAATGCAGAAGTTTCATAAAATGTCTTCTTTGTGGTCGGAAACATACGACGCTTATGTGTGATACTTTGGAAAAATGTGCCAAAACGGCTCCCACGGAACAAACACCGTCGGCAGTAAAAGAAGTTAATATGACCAACTTAAACCAGAATCCGAAAGTGTTTCTACAGACTTTGGTCGCGAAGCTGGTCGCCAACGGCAAAGAAATTAATGTTCGTCTGTTGATTGATACAGCATCTCAGAGATCATACATCCTGAATAACGTCGCCGAATCTCTGAAATGTACACCTTTAGAAGAAATGGATGTGGCTCATTCCCTTTTTGGTGGGGTAACTACAGATGTTAGAAAACATAAGAGGTATGAAATTAGAATTTCACCACTACAGGGAAAATTCTCCTGCAAGTTGGAAGCCCTGGGCCAAGATGTAATCTGTGAGAAGATACTACCGGTAAATAGAGGTCCATGGCTAGAAGAACTAAAAGCTTTAAGAATAGAATTGACCGATGTTAGCCATACTTATGAACAAGTACATGTACTAATCGGAGCAGACATGATAGGCAAGTTATTGACTGGACAGCAAAGGGTCTTGTCTAATGGAATGGTAGCAACCAGCACATATCTTGGATGGACCTTAATGGGAAAGGTACCTCAACAGGAATCTTATGAGGAAAGTCTCTCCATGTCAGTAATATCACTTTTTATACAAGAAGCTGAGATGGCCAATCTGTGGAGACTCGACCTCATTGGAATTAAAGAACCTATTGAGAAGAAATCAAAATTGGAAAAAGATAGTGCAGCCGAGGAGCATTTTCTTCAGACGGTGAAAGTCAATGACAAAGGAAGATACGAAGTTAGTTTACCATGGGAGGAAAATCAAGCTTTTTTACCAGACAACTTAAGCTTAGCACGGAAAAGATTGGATCGCACCACTGTTCAGCTGAAGTCCAAGTCTATTTATGATGAATATGAAAAAGTTTTTGAGAGCTGGCTTCATGAGGGAGTCATTGAAGAAGTACCACTTAATGAAATCGATTTACCTGGAAACTACTTGCCTCATCGACCGGTGATCAAAGAAAGCAGCACTACGCCTATTCGACCAGTCTTCGATGCGTCTGCTCGTATGAAAGGGCATCCTTCACTAAACGACTCTTTACACTGTGGCCCTAATTTGATAGAACTAATTCCTGATGTTTTACTGCGTTTTAGAGAAAGAGAGGTTGGAATATCTTCAGATATAAGAAGAGCGTTTCTTCAAATAAGTGTCTCCAAAGAAGATCGAGATTTTGTAAGGTTTTTGTGGTGGCAGAATGAAGGAACTAACGCCCATAGAATATTCCGACATACCAGAGTGGTTTTCGGTGTAAAGAGTAGCCCTTTTCTTTTGGCCTCTGTCATCAGGTATCATATACAAAATGACCGAGACTTTGATGAAGATTTTAAGAAAAAGCTGTTACAGAGTTTTTATGTTGACAACTCTTTGACCAGTGTTGATACCACACTTGAGATGACAGAATTTAAACAAAAATCCATTGAGTTGATGAAAAGGGGAAATTTTGAGCTTAGAAGTTGGGAGCATTCATATTCTCAGGAGTTACCAACAGAATCAACCATCTTAGGTTTAAAGTGGAGCAAAGGTGAAGATATGCTCAAAGTCAATATGAGGTGGTTGACAGAAATCAACATGGATAAAGTTACGAAAAGAGTTATTCTGTCTATAGCCCACCGAATTTTCGATCCCATTGGTTATACCGCTCCAGTAATGATTTGCCCAAAATTGATGTTACAGAAAGCCTGGGTAATGGGTGTGGACTGGGATGAGGAAATCGCAGCCGACCTACGGAAAGAATTCCTTCAATGGTTTAAGGATTTAAAGGCATTGGAAGAAATAGCTATTCCCAGATGGATTCAAGTCAGTTCAAGAAATCAACAGAACTTGTCTCTCCACACGTTTTGTGATGCCAGTAAACATGCTTATGCAGCAGTAGTTTTCTTGAGAATTGAAGAAAACGATAGTGTTAAACTGAGTCTTTTATCGGCCAAGTCTCGTATCACTCCTTTAAAAAGCGGAACCATTCCTAGACTCGAGTTAACCGCTGCCTTGGTGGGAGCAAGACTTGCAAAATCAGTTTTACAAGCTCTAGACTGGAAAGATATCAGGCAATATTTTTGGAGTGATTCAACAACAGTTCTCGCTTGGATTACTAACGAAGAGAACTGGTCAGTTTTTGTGAAGAATCGCGCAAATGAAATAAGAAGATTGACCGATATGTCCGCCTGGCATCATGTCGCAGGAAAAGCGAACCCAGCAGACCTTCCATCGCGAGGATGTTCTCCTAAAGCTTTGAAAGCTATGGAATGGTGGGAGGGGCCAGCATGGTTAAAAGAATCAAGCGAGGTGTGGGACAAGACAACCACTATAGATATCAACAACGATAATGAGATTTTAGAAGAGCGATCCAAGTCAACCTGTTTGCTAACTAGATGCAAGACATTAACTAAAGACACCTGGTATTGCCGATATTTCTCCAAATATGAGAAAATAATTAGATTGATCGGCTGGATTTCCAGATTCCTTCATAATTGTAGTTCCATTAAGGATAGTAGAATCAAAGGTGAGCTAACAATAAGTGAATTAACAAGAGCAGAGGAGATGATCTGCCGGATCGTTCAACAAGAATCTTTTCTAGGAGTAAACGACCAGAAGCTAAAAAATCTATCGGTGTACAATGATGTAAATAATATTCTGAGGGTTAAAACTCAAATCGTCTATAGGAACGACACTCACAATTTTAGAAAGCCTATTCTTCTACCATCCGATCATGAATTTGTTATTAGACTCATTCGGTTTCACCATGAGAAGAATAAGCACTGTGGAAGCCAAATCTTGATTAATGCCTTAAGAGAAAACTATTGGATAGTTTGTATCAGAAGATCTGTAAGAAAGGTTATTTCGAGTTGTGTCATTTGTAAACGATATACTGCCAAAGGGGTGGAAAGTGTCCCAGCTCCTCTACCCGAAAATCGAGTACGTGACGCTGCTGTTTTTCAAGTAACAGGAATTGATGCGGCGGGTCCCTTATATTTGAAAGGAAATCGGAAAGTGTGGATTATATTGTTTACCTGCGCCGTATTCTGAGCGGTGCATTTAGAACTTGTGTCAAGCATGTCCACCGAAGCATTCCTAATGGCCTTGCGTCGATTCATAGCAAGACGAGGCAGGTGTTCTACTATTTATTGTGATAATGGTACCAACTTCGTGGGGGCAGCTAACATTTTTGGTATAATTGATTGGGAGAAAGTTATGAAACAAGGTACAATCGATCGCATTGAGTGGAAGTTCAACCCTCCAACTGCGGCATGGTGGGGTGGGTGGTGGGAGAGGTTAATCAGAATGATGAAGGATCTTCTCAAAAGAGTTCTCGGTAAGGCTTATCTCTCGCATGAAGAATTAAACACTATATTGTGTGATTGCGAAGCTATACTAAATTCAAGACCCCTCACATATATCACCGAAAATGAAAGCAGTCTGACTCCCCTCACTCCATCCATGTTCCTACAAGACATCAGAGAGTGTACCACTACTGACTTTGAGGAAGCCGACAGCAAATCTCTGAATAAAAGAGTTCAATATCGACAAGCCTTACAAAAAGACCTTCGACAACGTTTTCGTTCTGAGTACTTAGGCCAACTTGTTCAACGAAGAGCATCTAAAGAAACGAGACCAATTGTTACTGGAGAAATAGTCCTAATTGGCAGCGATAACACAAAGAGAATTTCTTGGCCTTTGGGAAAAGTCGTCGAGCTTCTGCCAGGAAGAGATGGGAAGACAAGACTTGTTCGTGTACAAACAGCTAAATCTCAGTTACTACGTCCAGTACAACGAATCTACCCTTTAGAAGTTTCTACCCCTTCCGAGATCTCAACAGCAAGTATTTCCCACTAGAGCTCCCTCCAGATCAAAGTAGCCACTGACGAAGTATAGAAGCCGCTAATGTAATGATTGCTAACACTGAACGAAAGAATCAGAATTCCTGACTTTATAAACTTTAGATCTTTTATATTCATATTTTTATTATTAGTTTTTGATTTTGTGACCTTTAATTGTAATCAAAAAGGTGGGAGGATGTTCCGTTTTGTAATATTAAATTTAACTGTGCAACAATGGCGATAAAAAATGGACTCTCAAGAGGAGTCAACAATAGCTCACGTGTCATGATCGCTGTAAAATATATGCTCTAATTTTGTAAATAAAGATAGTTGTGATATTTTGAAAGGTGTTTCGAACCCCTTTAATTTGTACCTTTTGCGTACATTTTTTCACTTTTTAACTTGTACTAGTTCGTACAATCATAATCAACTTTTTGAGAAAATTTTTTTCAAAAAATCTTTTTTGTCTAACTTAGTCACCTCTATATACAAAAATCACAAGTGAAATACAAAGGGTGAAATACTAATATGTGAGTCCCCTTGGATAATTTTTTCGATCCTTTCATTAGTTTCAACTCTTGATAATAAAAAAAGATTGAAGAAGGCAAGAAAAAAGTTTTACTCATAATCAAGCACCTTGTACAATTAAACATGTTAACATCTTGAGAGAAATTTGCAAGTCACAATTCTGCTGCTTGTTTAGAACAAATCAACGAATTATAAAAAATACATTTAATTTTTCCGAAACAGCTAGAAAAGACAGTTGGAGAAGAATACGGTTACACCCTTGTTATCAAAACAGTATCTCTCCAAACTAACAGCAGTTGACCGCGTGTACCTCCTCAACCACATTACTTTCGCTTTTCAAGACAGAAAATACCGTCCTTCACATATCCCAGTTGTTTACGCTCCTGCTTTATTGAATTGGTTGCACTAAATAACTGTTTGCTTTGACAAGAACGACAAAGCACAGGTCTTGCACCACGTGAAAGCGATATATTACTGTTTCAAAACTTAACACAGCTGTCTCGATGTTTGTTTTCTTTTTTGAAGAAGGCAAGGTGTAGTAGAAATTTACGACAGTGTAATAAATATACTGGAGAAGTTCTAAAAGCTAAAAAGCTAATGAAATATCTGAGCATAGTTTATCAGCGATTCATTTAAATTGAATCTTACATAACATATCCTTAAATATTGATATTAATGAGGAACAATATATGTGAAACTTTAAATAAAGTGACCGGGAAAAGTTTTAAATATTCCCATTTTATAAATTAACCAAATTTATGAATAAGGAGTGGAAATGTGTAAATACTATTTATTACTATTTCATTAAATACGTGAGGCGTTTTCATGATTTAATTCTTCTGAAATTGTTATTTGAATTAATAAAAACTTTGTCCGAAATCTCTCCGTTTTGATTATAACTTACTTATGAAGTAATTCTTTGTGTTGTAACTAACTATACTAATACTTAATTGTTCAAAATCTAATTTCCTACTAATGCTACAAATAATTGTTCCCGGAATTTGGTTTCTCAGAAAGAATCCTTCGAACAATTGTTTCATGAACAGTTTAGTAGAGTTTCGTTCTGCATTTAAATATGTGTATTTTAAAATAATATTAATAATTGGTTACTTCAGCCAGAAGAGATTTCCTAACTTTTACATGTGCCTTATCTTAATTCTTTATTCTTATTAGTATCCATGATATGTTTTTTAAGACTTTTCACTACATCTTTCATAAAAGTTTAATGAAATAAACACTAATTGTTTCTCAATGAAATAAACACTAATGTTTCTTACAAATGAGGGAAATTTTCTTGTGTGTCTATCATTTGTTTTTTTCCTTAATTGCAGAAGAGGATATGTTAAAAATCAATGGAACAACTGGGGATTTGACTATTAGCCATCCACCCGATGCAGAAACAACGGCTAATTTCAATATTACGATATCATGCTTCATTGAGGACAAGATGTTCACGAACATAGGAAATGTGTCAATTACCGACGTTAATGACAACGCCCCCACAACTCCGGAGGGAAACTCCACTGGTTATCACGTCGAGACTTTGAAGCCGGTGAGAATAGTTATTTTTTGTATTCCATAAAATAGAAATTAAGGGTTAAGCCATCAAGAGAAAATCACATTTGGATTATAGCCAAAACGGATTCATAATATCGATTATGAGTTAATAAAAGAATGAATGCTGGCTAATAAGTATATAACGCCACTTTGTAGCAGGCAAGTTTAAGAGTTATCATTCCTATCTAAAAGTCTATTGAAGATACGAGACAAATGGCAGTTACAAAGTTGTGGAGCAGCATCGATTTAGTACGAAAAGACATGTTGTGCAGAATAAAGATGCTAAGAATAGAACCCTCAAAATGCTTATTTATTTTGGCAGGATTTCCAAGATTTTAACCTCCTGAAACCTTTCCCATATTTTGAAAATCAAAAATTTAAATTACAAAATGTCTCATAGGATAGTCATTTTACTAGGCCTCGGCACCACTTAATGACAATAGCTCCAGTTCTCAGCAGTTAATGCGGTGATAAGCATTTTCACTGGATCTCTTGAATTAATAGTGAATAGGATAAGTTAATAACGTTTATTTATGCGTTATCAAGTTTTAAATTTTTACAGGTATTTTAAGCTAAAATTCTATCTTGAAATCTCCTTATAATTTCTTTAAATAATTATTTACGTTTTTAAAAATGATAAAACATCCTATTGCATCAAACACGTATTAAATTTTACTTTAAAGAGGTTGCTAATGTTGTTATGCATGTAATTGCTTTGTAATATCTAGCTTTCTCATAATGACTTACGGTTTGAGCGCAATTAAATTACAACTTTTAGGTAGTAGTGTGGCAAAGGTATTAAGAAATTTAGATGGAGTTGATTCTAATTGAACGATTAGTATGGAAATAGAAAATCCTTGTTAACTCTGTGAACTAAGTATTAATCTCTTAAATGCAAATTCTAACTAGTATAATGTTGTTCAGATGAACTTAGACGTTTTGAGCCATGTAGGGTGTATTGATAATGTAGATTTCTGCTAAAGTAGTTCCAAGACAAAGAATTAAAGTCTATACAATTGCATTGTAAAATCTATAAAATTAATTAATTCTTCATTGCTAAAGCTATCGAATTGATTTTCCAATCGAAATATCTGTAGCTGAATTAACTTTTGGAATCGATAACATGAATGAAACTACGATTGAATTGATTTTTCTTATTTCATTGTTTTAAATGAGTAATATAGGTTACTATTTTTAAGCTGAATTTCAGCAACCCATAAGAAAAGAAAATTATACTGGTTTAGAAAATAATAATTATTGTTAATGTGGTGCGGCATACATAAACGTAAGTTTGAGGACTCACACAGAAAAATAAAGACGGGTATAGCAGCAAGGTATGCACTTAGAGATGTAAAATTTTTTGAATTTTGGATAAATAGGTTTTTATTAGGTACTTTAAAATAACATCAAACATTTTTTATCTCACTTTCGGTGTCATATTTTTGAAGTACCTGAAAAAATGACTTTGAATATAATAATGATATACTTCAGTGATATTTCTAAAAAATCATTGAAAATCGATGCATTCTACTTAAAAAACAAAAAAAAATCATCAAAGTTTATAGTGAAATAGTTTTGAATTCACAAGTTTTATTTCGAAAAACATTACGTTGTACACTGTACAGTGTGCTTCAACAATTCCACTCAAACTCTGCACAGCTAAGTTCCTTACGTGGAGTACATTAAAAAAGGTCTCCAACAACTATACGAGTACCTCGCTGCTTTTATAAAAAGGTAAATGAAAAACATGAACATAGTTATTTGGATATGTTTGCAGTCTATATACACTATATATGAATTATGAATGCGCGTGCCGTGGAAAAAAATAAACTTTTTACACATTTAAAAAAACACTGTCACATTTAAAAAAATACTTTGTAAGGGTATAGTTCATTGAAAATTTTTAGAATCTCTGGGTGCAAAGTTACGGAGTAATTTCGAAACACTCTCTATACTTGTATAATCGGTCTTGTAATAGAATTTTCGGTGCATAATTTAAGAAGCTATATGAAGAATATCCTTCTTACAACCAAGCTTAAAAACATATCGTTATTTATTTCACCCATTTCTTGTCTCTCACTATTATTATCATTCAAATTAATAGAATCAAAACTCAAAAGAACTTATTTAATATCATTAACGACCATATTAAATACATGTGTTACATGAACTCCGCCACTTTCTTTCAATCGGTGTCATCTTTTTTCCTTTTTACCCCGATCCGTCCTTTCCCGGAGCCCATACATTATGCACGAGCTTAGCCACATTTCTCTTACTGACAACAGCATTTCTCGGCAGGAGCCCGTATGAAGGTGTAATACCAGGCAGAGTGTTATGCGTAAATGTTACACAGAAGAGCAAAGGTCCACATCGTTTGTCATCCCATTTACTAATGCTAGTGACATAGACCGGCGACAATATAGTTTATGGGTGGGTCAGCTATTCATAAAAACCGACAAAAGGGGGGCATTTTATATTTATAGTGTCCATTTAAATTTGATAGGGTTTGGTTCACTTATTGATCGATTGATAATCCTGGAAAAGTAAATCAAGAAAAATAATAAGAGTTTAAAAATTTAAGCCACGCTTAGTTTATGAAGATACATAGTTTAAATCTATCTCGGATTACTTTAAGCATACTTTGGATGCTATTTTTATAAGTTGAATGCATGTTACTTCCATTTTAAATGTTGAAATCAATATCATTAAAATGAGGAATAAAAGTAGAAAACTTCGAAGAATTACTACGTAATCCATCTTTTATTACAAGATCGATGTTGTAATAGATTTACAAGAGATGATTACTCTAATGATCCAGGATAATGACATTCTGTGCGTAAATTCTCTTAATATTTAAATACGGAAAAGTATAATTACACTACCCAGCAAAATAAAAAATTTTCTGGAGCAGAAAAGGGGTGCTGTTTTCTAGATTTAAATTTTTAAAAAAGCTGGAGGGGGACAACAAGACCTTCCTTTTTAACATATGACTCATTGTTACTCTCAACATTTTACAATTTTTTGGTATGCTAAGGGGGCCGTTCAAATATTACGTAAGCACATAAAAGGGGGTTTGCTATTTGCTTATTTTTCCTGACAAGCGGGGAGGGGGAGTATGAGTGATGCTTACGTAAGATGTTACAAACACTGCATTTTCAAAAATATCTTGTTTCTTGCATAAATCATCTCAAAATTCAACCAAAACTAAATTTTACAAAAAAAAATGAATAAAGAAAAAACGTTTAAACGTATTTCATATAAGGCAAATTTTAACGATAGGTTAAGTGTTCATGGAGAACAATGGATTCCTGAAATTGAAGCTTTGTTAAAGATTTTGTACAAAAAAAAGAACAAAGGGGGGTTGCAGTTTGCTTACTTGCTGACAAGGGATGAGGAGGAAGGCCCCAAGGCTTTAACCTTTTATTGCATGCATGTAACTTATTTTTGTAACAAAAATAGTTCTTAACCAACCAATCCAAAACGCAGCTCGTTACCATCCTGTAGGGGGTCGTAGGAAAATTAACTGAAGATAATAGAGTCGTGGTAGATTCTGTTTATAAAAAGTGGATATCCATGTTAAAATTTTTGAGAACCCCTTTCTTACCTTGTGGAATGCTGCTCGACTAAAAAAACTTTGACATCAACATTTGGTACGATATTTCTTTTTTTTTTCTCTAAATTTATATTAATTCATTCATTTCGAACATCTAAAGGATAAAGTAAATAGAAAAATTTTAGGAACTACATATTTTTTTTCGTAATGGTGTAGTACTTACTCTTAGAGCACACACACAAACCTTCAAACCTCGAAAAGAACACAATCTCGTATGCTTTGGTAATGGAGGTTTAGTGTTTTCCATTTCAAAGTGAAAGGCGAAAGTAAAAATCGAATTTTTCCCTCCAGACTCGAAACAGCTTTACTCTGCCATAGCACGTTTTGGTGCCTTGTTTTTTTTATGCATCGGAAGTGTAAAGGGAAATGCACGAGGAGCTAACCCAATAACATCAACTTACATAAAAACGTGCCCTGAATGTCAAAGTGTTCCGGGAACTTTAGAAAGAAAACAGTGGGCGAAGAATTTTTGGAAAATTATCGGCTTAGGTTTCATCTTATAAACAAGAGTTTGTGGTACTTTTACTTAAGAAAAATGTAATATTTTGTGACCTGCTATAACGTTTATAGGTGATGAAACTATCGACGGTGATTGATTTCCAAGTATTTTTCAACACAGAGATTACGATTTAGCTTATAATGTTCAGAATAAAATGGATTAGAGAAAGAACATTTCATCATTTTTTATAACTAGTATATGAAGAATATCACGATTTTTCTTACGGTATTCTGGACATAGAAAGGTACGCCATTATTGTGTAGGTCGAAGTAATCAATTACCTTTGGGTTTTCTTGGATCAATGATCCAGACATCCTCCAGATATATTTCTTTTATTAGATGACTGTTAAAGTTGAACGTACTAGGGTTTTTGGAAAGAGCCGTATTTACTTCCATAATGCCTGACCCATAGGTTATGTTCGATGATTATTATTGTTAAATTTATACATTATTTGGTGCTCTTTATGTTTCCAGCTTAAAATTACAAATTCTTCCCGATGTGCTTTTGTCTTTTGATTCTTAATTCAATTGATTGAGCAAGGAACACTTTATTCATTTAGAAATTTAGTTTGAGTAAAATTTAGAAGACAGATAAAAATATGAAGTAGATAAAAACGTTTTAATTTTTAAAAGAGTATTTGTTTTGAATGTTTTATTCATTAAAAGAAAATCTATAACTTTTCTAATTAAAAAAAGCCTCTCATTTTTATACACCGTAAGAGAGCTTGACTTTGCCCCCACCTGTGTTAAAAGTTTTGCATGGTGAAAAAATACACTTTTAGGGGTTGGAAATATGGTTCTTAGTTTTTTTTTCATTTAATCCTGGGCAATACTGCTTGATAAAATATGGATCAATTTAATTTTTCTTAGGAACCGTAGTCGCATCAGAACCACTACAAGAAGTGTTTTTCTTTATCTGAAGCAAATATTCAAGAAGGTTGCTACTGGTTGTCGTCTGGTTAAAGATATTCGGAAAAGTCTTTACCCACTGTCCATTATTCAATTTATTTTTAAGATATTTTTAAGTAGACATAATTAAATATTCTCGTTAGAATTTGTGGCGCCAAGTGCATATTATTTCAATCCAACATACTGCATTATCATTGGTTCATAAATAAAAAAATCATAACTCCTTCTACTTCTTTAACACACGAGAGACTCTATAAAATCGCACCCCTAACCAGGGGTACGCGTACCCCCGTTTGAGAATTGTTCGTCTAAAGGGTATCTGCTGTATGGGTCAATGGTCGGTGAAAAGCGATGACTGACGATCTAGATTTGTTTTGTGGTTTTTTATAGGCATGGCCACAAAAGTGAGTCTTCTGAGGGTATATATAGGGTGTTTCAACAAGTCCTACCTAACTCAACACTGAAAGATTCCTTGCATGGAATACATGGAAAATAAACGAACTATACTTGTACGAGGACTTTTGTTTTTGAAAAACGTGACTTCACATCCTATAAAAATTTAATTATTTCATTCCACGTCACGCGTATGCAATTTTTTATAGCGTGAACCAGATTTGACGTCATACATATTTCCGTCGTTATTTTTTGTTAAATAACGGGTCGTAGTGGTATAGTTAGTTCTCTGGGCATTTTTTACATGCTCAGTGCAAAGAATATGAATGAGCATAGTTTGGCAGGACTTGTTGCAATATCCTGTATCTGAGAAAGCGGTTTTGTTAAAATGGTGATAAAAAGGAAATGATTGACACTCATTGAAGAAATATTTCGAAAGTTGTTAAACATACGGATTTCATAATTACAGACAATGCTAAAAAATTTTAAGTTGAAAAATATGAATTTTCAGATTAGGATAAAATGGATGTGAAATAAAAGGAAGAAGTCTTCGGAAAAAGTCAAATAGTAGTTATTTATACACAATTAAAAGTTTTTAAGCTATGAATATGATAAGAACTTGAAAAAAAGATTCAACTTAAAAAGTTTGCAGCATGAAATGACTGAATGTAACTATATTAAATTTTTGTTTGTAAAAATTTTGATGGAATAAGATTTTTTTGTTTAGTTAGAACTAGTTTTGTGCTAAGGATTTTCAAACGCCATGCTTAAAGAAAAAAAAATTCCTTCCTATCCTATAACGGACGAATCATCCATTCTAAAAACTGCCTGTTATTCAGAAGTACCACTACAGTTTCTTGTTGGGGTACTCCCATCGAAAAATATGAAAAAGAAAATTAGTTGAAATACTCTTTTGGATAACTCTTAGGTAATTACTAAAAATTGAATCAAAGAGAACCGTAGAGTGGTAATACAAAATTAGTTTATCTGATTTCGCTCCAATTGATCATTCTCATCCCTTTATTAAAATAGTAATAATAATTGTAGTAATTTAGAAATAAGGTTTATTGTTATATAAAATGAAGGCTTTTTAACTCATAATGGTGTAGAAAATACTTCCGAAAGGGTTCCCTATATATAGACAAAACCGCGACAATGATCGTATTTGCATTCATATTCCTCAAATAGTTTTAAAGCAAGTATTAGATCCACTAATCTCTGTTCCCACATAACAATCTTAAACTTCATGCACAGCTTAACTTTTAGCAAGAGATATGATCCAAATGAACTACTATTACGAAATAAAGCAGTCATAAAATTTTGACTAAACATTTCCCTGAAATGGTGATGATTAATAGTCATCCACCAATAACCAGTTTGAAAAGTATAATACATAGCACAGAACATTGTTTGCCAGACGAGATAGAATTAAAATAAGTAGCTTACACTCTATTCTAAACACTATACCACATCCTTATGTTTAATTCATGTCATTCCATTCCTAAGTGATCCCTTGGCTTCCGAAATAAGAATTTAAATACGTTAAGAGTATTTCCATCAGTCACAAGAAAGGAGTGCGTGTCAGGTCCCGCCTGTTTAATGAGATAGAATAAAGGGATTTTCATTACATTCTACTTAGCCCAAGAATTTTAGAGTCTGATTGCCCATTAAATTTAATTGGATAAAATTTTAAGATAAGTTCTCTATGATACCTGCAATGACACCTGAAAAGTTTCCTAAAACCTAACTAAACCTAGAAACCTTCAGAAATGTAAGAAAATTTTTCTATATAGACCACTCATAATTAGGGATTAAAAATTTATTAACACCAAATATTTTTAAAGTATATTGCTTACTTCTTTTAAATTTACTTTTCACTTATTTTTAATAATAAAATAACGACTAATTATCCTTCAAGCAATGATACTGCTTAAAATACCATATTAAATTCATAACTTTCTATGAACATTTTTCATGTTACTCTAACCCTACCAATATTGTTATGTTTCAAATTTAATCTGTAGGAAAAAGTATTACACTTATGCCCAAAAATGTCTGGGGGATACTGAATAGCATATTATTCATTTGTAAATGTCACTTTTAAGGAACTCTGAGATAGCAACGATAGGATTTGGTGCAGCAATGTCATCGATAAAGAGAAAATCGGGACTCATAAACCTACTAAAAGGTGATAGAGGATCGAGCAGAACCATGGTACACAATATTGGATATCAAAGAAAATTTCTCTAATATCGAGGCTGCGTTGAAATGGTTATTAGGAATAGTACCCTTTAAATCCATTCCTTAAGAAAATCGAGAGGTTTTGAGTGGTCTATATTTCTCTGCAGACACAAATACGTCTATATAGGTACACAGAAACAAAATTTATGGTCGTCGTCGTCTCTCATTATAAAAAGTGCACTATCCTTATAAGTCGTTTTAACACCCGTACGATTCTAGAGATATCACTTGAGTTCAGGTAGGTATATCATATTCTTTACAAATAAAAATACATTTTTTTCCTAAATACCTCTTAAATACGGACGTTTCTGTTACCTTTCCAAGTGTGTAAGATCCGTTTGATCCCAGGTAACATATTCGTACTCTTGGAAGATCTTACAGTATGAATGTCATCGATAAGGAACAATGATTTGAGTCAGATTTCATAGTATCCTTTATTTTTTGTACATAAGTTGAAATTCACTCATGGAATTTAAAAGAATTTTGGCGGTGAAATATCAAAACTTTCTAAATAAAATATTTATTTAAATTCTTCTTCTCCATGACAGACGTATTGAATAAAATGCATCCATCACATTCAAGTATACATTTGCTTTGTCTATTCCAGGGACAAAATAATGCATTTTTCTCCGTAAACGTGATCGACAAAGATTCCACGCACGTGAATTCTCTGAAGGCACGGATAGAACAAGACTCTCTCCATCTTTTCAAGATAGATAATACCGAAGTATACGACACTCTGAGTGAAGCTAAAGAAAAGACATTCTTCAACGTAGGTAAGTGAAACATATACATACAGGGTGATTCAAAAGTCCGTTTCAAGGCTTTTATTTGGAACCAATTTCTTCTAAGATCATACAAGTCAGGACTACTCCTTGGTAAGTGATCATGGAGTCATCCTTTGAGATGACTTACTGCGCCCCTAGCGGAAAAATAAAAAAAATTAAGAAGTTAATTAAAACTGAAGGAGAAAGAGAAAAAAATGCAATACAAAGGAGATAAAAATGCAATAAGAATATTGTTGCAAATATTATGAAGAACTCACTGAAAATAATTTCATGAAAATATCGTGAATATTCGAGGAGAGGTAAGGTATAGAGGTATAGGTATCGATACCTATTAGCATGTGAAAATAGCACTTTTTCAGGACACAAAAAAGAAAAAGTTCTCAAAATTTGCAGACTTTTTAGTATTATTATGTAGGTTGGTGTTGTTTTTAGTTAAATGAAATCAAAATTTTTGTAATAAAAAACTTGAGCATTTGCGAACTTTTTCTTTTTTGAGGATAAAAAATGTTATTTTCACTTGCTAATATCTCCTCGAATATTTATGATATTTTTATTATTTTTTTTCTTTATGATATTGCCAACGCTTTTCTGCCTTCTCTCAATTTGTTTAGTATGTTAAGAAAAACATTCAAACCCGGTTAAATATTAAATTTTTCAAAAACTGATAAAGCTAAAAACTACCTCCTGATATTTTGAATTATTATTTAGGAATAAAGTCAAAGTCTCAAATGAGTTTTCCTGGTGAAGAGTACAATTTCAAAATAATAATAGAAGATTCTTCCCTTTCACATGAAGAAAATAAGGTAAGAAAAAGAAAATCCGTAAAATTTTAATGAAACGCTATCATAATTATTCAGTTCTTACTGAAGCAGAAATGTTGAACTGAACAGAAATTATGTTTTAACATTGCATTCTCTATTTGCATGTTATGAATGCAAATTAGTTTATTTTTAAGTTCCTGTTAAGATATTACCTGGTATAGGTTTTCAAAGAATCTACTTTCCAGTGATTGTACGATAGTGAGAAAACATTATAATTACTTACCATTCAAAAATAGGGAGGTATATTTTTGTTTATAGCAAAAAATTTAACTTTTTGAACGTTTTATATAATTTTTTACGTTCCTTCATCCTTAATTTTTGTAGTTTTATTGAAGATTGATCCAATAAAAGAATGCAAATTTTACATTGCAATTGATAAAGAAAATAAGGGTTACCTATTTTGTGTTAAAATAGGCTAGGCTATTAATCGAATCGTCAGTTTAAAAATAAGAACGTCCAAAAAAATCAAATTTTGATTTGGCTTAGTTTATAGCAAAAAGAATGAGGAAAAAGGCAATTTTAATTAAATTTCAAATTAAACAAAAATACAATGAATGTACACTGATTTCGCCAAATTCAAATCGGTATATCTGCTTATAGAGGGTAGTTATATTTCTTTCTTCACACTCATGTGTAGAGCGAAGCTTGGAGATTTTTTTAGCACATGAAGTCAGTTTTCTATTTTTTGGACTTGTTCACTTTCTCAAACTGATGAATTAATGTTCTAGAAGTGATATAAAAATTACAATAGGGGACTAATAGCGTTCCATCAGGAGATTAAAAATGGGGAAATAGTTATGGAGATGGGGGGTTAACAAAATTTTAAAAATATACTCAATTGGTTTTATATTCATAACTTGTACCCTTTTCATAAATTTCAAAATAATAATTTCATAATATTTTACAGGTTATATATTACGTTTCTATAGTAAACAAAACCCAGAGTAATTTTGTTCTTCAAGAGAGATACAGTGTAAATGTTTCAAGAAGTTCTGCTAAATACTCAAGAGTAAGTTCCATTCATTTTTTTCAACCCTAATAAGAAACAAAATAATCAATATTTATGCACGACCTTTTATGATATATATTTTCTACAATTACCATGACTATCTCTATCCATGATTAGTTGGAAAAATATGTATGTAACTTTATTAAAATAATCGAGATAAGTTCAATTTAGAGTTATTTTCCCCTATTTCAACTACTATGGAAAAGTGTCAACTACTGGTTACCTTTGTTTTCTCTGGCTGTCAACCACCTGAACCAATTTCATCTTTCCGAAAAAATATTTTTCATTGAATTAAATATATATCAATATTCGCTGTAGTATAAGGAAGGATTAGTTGGTACAGGAATTACTCATAAATTTTCCATGATGCTAACTCAGCCCAAGCTTATTTTAACAAAAAAAATATATACTGGTGTTTTACCTTACTACTGGTTAGTAGTTACAACTACTGGTACTTTTACCTTACTTTATTTTGGTTTGAATTCATCTTTCCCCGAGGGTAGAAACACATGTTTTTTTATTTTAAAATTGTGTTTTATTATTATTTTTACTAGTTTTTTTTCTATTTTAGATTCTACAACTATCTCCGTCTTCCCATTTCAAATTTGAACTCGAAGGGGCTGAAAAATCATTTGAATGGTTAGGAATAACGAATAAAAGTGGAATACTTTACGTTAAAGATCCTCTTTTGCTTCCATCGAAATTTCAGAGAAGAAATATTTGGTGGTCTGCAGTGAATGAAACTGTTTTTGGAAAAAACGTAATTCTCTTAAGTGTTACAATAAGTGGTAAGTATAATTCCTCTAAAAAGATTTTAAGTGCTCACTTAGGTAATTTGAGTAAAATATATTAAATTTTTTGAAAAGCATTTATATTATAAACAAATCTTAACTATATTGGTTTTAAATAAATTCATAACCGTCAATATTTCAACATTTCTACTATTATCACTTCAAACCTTTTTAATTTTTAAAACTGTTTATTCCAAATACTGTTAGTTAAGATAACTTTCTTTTTTAAACTATAACCTGGAATTTCCAGATGAAATGTGCATGATTGTAGTTTCTTTCATAGTTTAGCTCCTTTTAAAAATTTGAGTAAGAACTAGGACCACAAGAGTTCAAAACCACTATCCCGTGTTTTTTTTAAAACTCACTTACCGAAATTAACTTCAAATAAAATTCATCAATGTAGTATACCTTATGTGAGAGAAAATTTCCTCCCTTTCTTAAAGCAACAAAGGGTTTGGTTCTATAAAGGTTGAATAGAATTTAATGGAAGGTTTCGTACACTACAAGACGCTTTCAAAGGCGTTCTTTAATTATGAAAAGCCTTTTTTTTTCTTGATGGATTAGGTATAACGAAGAACTGTTAAACAGAGTGATTATTAACCAGCAACTAATAAGATGTACTCAAAAGTTAAGGAAAAAATTATTGCAGTGTTGAAATTAATATAAATAAAATAGTATATATTAATTTAATCTAAGAATTTTATAATAACCCTTCTTAATCATAATTGTACCTTAAAATTTCTAATTATCAATATTATCTCTTATTTATTTTTTTTTTTTTTTTTCTTCCACTATCTCTTTTTTTGTCCAATCTTATATTTTTATTATTTGATATTCTGTGACCCCATGGACGGGTGTTTGCCCCTTTGGGAAATAAAATTCATAAATAATTTGGGACATCTATTGTGTTGTATGTATTTATGTATTAGTTTTGTTTTGTTCTATTGTTTCTTGTTCTTGTTAATAAATTTGAAATTTGAAATTTGAAATTTAACCGTTTTATTAGTACTACTCCTAAATGAATTCCCGAATGTTTTTCTTTCAGATGAAGAAAAACATAATTGTGGTAAGTTGGACTTAATTGTTTTTTCTTGCAAAAATAGTAATTCATAAATTTTATATTTTAAATTTTTTAAGTTATATAGTTCTGCAGCTAATAGCTGTTTAAAAATGAAGGAAAAACAACTTTACAAAAGTTCTTAGACATTAAAATATCATTGCTACCAAAAGAGGGGTGATAAAAGAATAAAACCTGGAACATTATATAAATAACAATATTAGTTCCTTGCGGCACATTTATTATTGTCCGAATGTGTTTAAATCCTAATTAAACATCCTTGTTAAAAGTCCTCACTGACTCTTAACATTTTTCTAGATGATTTGGATGACGAACAGACATGGTGTTCCATACATAAGAACGAAAGTAGTTGCATCGCCTCCTGTGGCCCAGGGTCTCTCTTCGGTCACTGCTCTTGGAGAGCTGGATCTCTCGTCAAGAATCACCCCCACAGTGACTACGCCACGTGTTCGCCCAATTTCTCTTACTGCCCAGATGGAGAATGCGACGAACTGGAAGCGTTGTACCCCACCCTTTGTCCTCAGGACTGTGCAAGTACGTTGAATAGTATACAACTTCGATATCTCGAAATCATAGGGGCCCGTAAATAATTTCGAGATAACACGGTTTCTCAAAAAATTAATTTGTTCATTCTTTCAAGGGGAATGTCATTCTTTTGGAGATATCTAAGTTCGAGATAACGATGTTTTTCCAGATAAGTGCAACTACAGTATTCAACTACAATTCAGATATAAGCTAGAGTTTTTGAGTTAACTATATGAATTAAGTTGTAGATCAGTGAGTTGAAAAACACACTAATTAGAAATGTAAAAAGCAAGTGTACAGCTGTTTGGGGATTCTTTGATCCCTTTGTCAGTGTCGAGAAAAGCGAAAAACCTTCGGTAAATGTCCTGGCTGTGAGAGTATGGGAAATTTGAGCATAATAATGTTGTTTCTTTTGTTATTTGTGCTTCGTACAAAAATCTGTTTTACTTTTAGTAGTAAGGGTAACAGAAAGAATCGACATTTAAATGGTCTCTAAATTGGAAACCCCTAATGATCGTATATCAGGAACTTCAAGACAACACTTTGAAAACAATGTCACCTATTCTCCCTAGCATTCAATAAGCGATAATTCAGATTCCTTTATATATATAGATGAAGCACGTAGAATCTCTTTACGAAGGTTTTGCCAAAGTTTCCCTTTAGATCCATTTTTTTTTTTTTTGCTTTTTTCAGAAGAGTTTGCGGGGGAGGCAGTGCCCTATGGCTCAGGCAAGGGGTTGTATCAGGCCGTGGGCCCCTGCTTCTGCCCTACCACCTCCCGCTGCATATGCTCGCGTCCCTACCCACCTGCCGAGATGCGTGTGAGGCCCGACCGCCACAAATCGACAACCCCCACTCCAGACCTCCGGAACGACACTTTGATGGCTGTGGAGGAGCTCGACATTGACACCGATTCAGAGTCCAAGGATGGCGTTTCTTTCAAAGGTTAGTGTATTTAAGGTTTGCGACTATCTGATGAATGTTTGACTAACAAAGAGAATCGTTTATTCACTACAAATCGTCACCTAACTGGAGAAAGGTGCTAAGTCACTATACGAGTATATTGATAAAAAAGGTTAGCTTAAAGGACTAATGTAATTACGTTCACCATAGATGACTAAGTATTTTTTAGCTAAAAAGTGAAACAGTTAAAATAAACATTTTAATGAAAAAAAAATCAACTCGAAAATATCTACTTTACGCAAAGATTAGACGTCATGTTTAAGCATATTACTGTAATTATTTTGTCATTATATAGAGTTTTTTATAAAGACGATAAAAAAGCAACAGGACTACTAAGCAGGAAAATTTATTATCTGCCTTATTCACGGTATAAAATCACACAAGGAGGCCTGCATGTATAAGTAAGACAGGATCATATCCCCTCTAAACCCACTCTATTTTCTTGATTCTGGAACCACTCTATTTCATACCTTTGAATTCTGACGATTGTCACTCGCGCGCATGCGTATGTATAATAATTTTTGAATGATTTTTTTTGGGTATATCAACCTATGTTCATACCAAATTTCATCAAAATCTGTGTAGTAGGTAGATATGGAGAAAAACATAAGAATATGCGATTTCTCTTAATTTTGAACACTAGTGTATTTTATTTAGTTCTAATTGTAATTAAAAAAAGACTTATGATGTGACAATATAATAAAAAAGTTGACTAGAACGTTTAAATTTAAGCAAAACTCATAATTAACCCACATTTCTAGGAATATGGAGTGCCATGCGATGTGACGACGTCACATGCATTGTGTCACTGACCGTGTCTCTCACTTTCCTCTTTCTTCTGGGGGCATCCCTGGTGTTGATTCGAACTGTGAGGGCGCGTCGCAAGTCTCAGCACAAGTTCGTCAGCACGCATTCCATTTCAGGAGTACCCTCCGACTACGTGGACGAGCGGTCAAATTCGGCGCAGGAGGCTGCGAGAAACACCCCGACGGAATCTTCCAGCTTTGGAAAATCTACGGTCAGTTGATTTTTAATGGCTGTATTCACCACAAATTTGACCTAAGGTTAACCTGGAATCCAGCTTTTTAAAACTAGTTTCCCTTTTTTTCAACTACCAATTAGAAATTTTGATTCCAGGTTAACCTTAGGTTAGGTTAGTGGTGAGTACGGCCTTAAGAGTTGAAAGATTTTGAAAGCCTGAGTTTTGTTGTTAAGCGGTATCATTTTGATGTCCAAAGTATGGATTTTAATGGGATATGAAGATCATATTCATTAAATAATAAATGAGTTTGTAGAACTTCGATTAACCATCACTTTTGGAACCAGGTGTTGCTAAAAGGCAGGATAATCAGAAAAATAATGAAACCATCCTTTATAGAACTCAAAACGATGTAAATAACAGAAGTAAGTAAAAAAATATATTCCTAAAAAAGAGAAGAAAACAGAACATTTTAAGCATTCATAACTTTTTACACTTTTAACAAAGTGTAGGTAAAAGGTATTGAATGTCGAAATAAAAAATAAAAATTAAGTGAAAATTTTGCAATTTAAATTAAAAGAATATAAAAATATATCTTGGAAAATCGATTTTTAAAATATGAAATGATGCGTACGGATGATCGGATAATCCGAGGTGTTGGTTAAAAGAAGGTGGGATTACCTAGGTTTTAGCATAAATGGAAAGGCATAGAGTGGAATGGGGAAATATCTTTATAAGTTAAATGACTATGAGTAAATTGAAATGGAACGTAAGAGAATTAAGAGAAGTTTGTAAGAGAATTGAAACCATGGAGACTTCGGCACTCACTGTTTTTTTAAACTATGGAAATTTTAAAAATGAGTTACACAGTAATATATTGGTGTATTTAAATAATAATCATTTTAAATTTAAAATAGATTCAAATATTTTGGGATAAAAAAATAAAACGTAGAAATTGTTCCAATGCAATACATTATTTTCCCCGTAATGTTAGTATTCTTCAATTTTTCTAAGCTTTGGTTATTGTAATAAAAGTAACAAAAGTAATCTTGTTGATTGATGAAGTTCATTTATTATTCAAACATACATATGAAATTAATTATTTATCCTATTTATATCTATCTTCATACTAATTCTACATGATAATAGTTTCACGGAGGTTTATAATCTATAATCTTCATGGCCGTAAAAGTGATAGATTCTTTTATCGTGGTATTTAAGAAAATTGCTGATCTGCTCTGTTCGTAAAGTTCTGTCGATTCGCCCAGATGATTCATATAATTCAAAAATGCCAAAGTTATTGTAAAAAGAATTTTTTTCTAAACACAGTAGGGGTTTTTTTCAACTGCAAAAAGTTTGAGTAAATAATTATCTTTTAATTTAAAAAAAAAACTCTTCGCACTACGCACGTTTTAATAGAAAATGTAAACTAGTGTGTAGTAAAAAAAAATAAGTGTGTAGTAAAATAAAAAAATAATAATAAAATAATAAATAAATAAATAATAAAAAAAAAAATAAATAAGTAAAAATAAGTGTGTAGTAAAATAAAAAAATAATAATAAAATAATAAATAAATAAATAATAGTAGTAAAATAGTGTGTAGTAAAAGAAAATGTAAACTAGTGTGTAAGTGTGTAGCACTTCCCCCTTGCCCGCCAGAGCGTCCTTTTGCGCTAAACTGGCTGGCCAGTCCATGAGGGACATCCTTAGGGATAGACGTTGGTGGCCATTGGCCACTAGGGCCTATCAGGGACACCGAGCTATCGAGGCAAACAGCCTCGGATGCTCGTAATAAGAAGTAAGAAGTAAGAAGTAAGTAATAGAAAATGTAAAGAAGTTCCTCCAAGTTTCTCCATCGAAATACATTACCTGTTTGTGTTTATTTTCTGATGGCCTTGAGGATGTTTTGATCAATCCCCTGCTTGTCACGCTATATTGATTTACTTGATTTCGAGCTTATAGCACAAAGGCCATCGAATGACATAAAATTTTAGATTTCCGGTGTTTTGATAGGGTGCTTTTAGATTTACGTCAACACAGACGAAATATGTTTCCGTTGAATAGATGGCACCCTCTCAGTTTGAGCTACCTTAGAACATTTCAACGCAAAAATCAATTATTTCAGAAGGTACAGGGTAGAAGGTAGGGGGTGAGAAGACAAGGGGTACAAGTGGCAGTATACGGGAAAAGTTCCATAACTTTAGTAAATTACTACCTATTACACTTAACGGTTTTGATAACTTTCTATAATTAAACGTATGAAACTTATTATTCCTAATTAAATGTATATTTGCATAGTGAAAAGTGAAACTGTTAGTGGAACACTGAACTGATGAATCACATATTTATGACAAATAAAAGAAAATAACATTTTCAAAGTTAACTCAAGGACTTACGTATAATAGCATAGAGCATAGACCAGTTTGAAAACACAAAGCAATATCAATGAACTTATAATCGACATTTAAAAAAAATAATATATTTTTTTAATCCAAAATTTCTCTTTAGAATTTTTAACATAAAGCGGGGATTTGAGAGTTTCGAAAACTTTTTGTGGGTAAAAATTTGATGTGAACCTATTTTGCTTGAAAATTCAGCTTAAAATTTTAAATATTATATAGGGTGGGTTGCCCAGTGAATGAACACTCCCAGTGAATGAACACATGGTCGTATAATCTCAATTATTAAGCTATTTGAACTCTGTAAAGTCTATTACTAAAATTCAGTAGTTGCAATGAGACCTCCTAGAGGCCAGGCAATCGTTGATTTAACCGTATATTCCGATTTCAGTCTGTGTAAATTTTTTTACTGAAACTCGAGCTTCAGGCCCATGAAAAAGTCTCCGGTAAGTTAAGATTTGACTTGATTCATTCATATTTTTCTAACTTATAATTGCGCTTATTATGATTTTTGTTGTTTTTTATCAAATGTTAAAGACTTAATCTTTGATATGGCATAATTCAGAAAGCTGTACTTTTAAAATTGCGATAGATAAGGGGGTGTTCACTTACTGGAAGTGCAAACTGAGATTTCCCAGTGAATGAACAGGTGTTCATTTACTGGGAAAAATGCATATTTCGTAAAACCTCATGATTATAGTTTTATTTGATTCATAATGATGTAAGCTAAACTATGTAAAAATGCGCGATGATCAAATTTGTGTCCTTCCAGTAAATGAACGGGGTATGTTGATTAGAAAGTACAAGTGTTCACATACTGGAAAGAGTAATTAAACTAACATTTACCAGTAAATGAACAACCTTCATACTATGGGAAACTGCTTATCTAGTGAACCAAAAGACCTATAGGCTTATTTGACGGCTTAAACTAGGACTAGGTTATAATAAAGATCAGTATTGTCTTTCCATAGAATGTTTTTGATTTAAAAGTCTAGGTTTATACAGGGTGTATCTTTATGAATGGGAAAACTTCTAGGGGAGGTAGACATCACAAGGGTTCAGAATTACATAGGAACCCATGGTCCCAAACGACAGGCATGGACGTATATAAGGGGGGGTTAGAGGGTCCAGACCCCCCCATAGCCTAAACCTTATGTCAGCCAAACAAAAAGGTTCCTGTCCCAAATAACCAAAAAATGAGTAAAAATACAACTTTTTGGATTAAATTTTCTGGTAGAGGACCCAGACACCTCCTTTTGCTTGAGGGAATGTATTAACGACAAAAATTTGTGATTAAGTTCACAAAAATTCACATTTGCCCTACATTTTACTCGGAAAGGGAAACTATTAGAAACATTTTGGGTTCCAGAATCCCTTCAAAACAGTTTAGTAATGGCTCCTTTGGTCCTGAGGTCTTATGGGTTTTGCCTTTATCTTTGGTACTTATTCTTTATCTTGGTATATTGGTACTCATTTGGTATCTTATGGTTTGAACTTACGCCTATGGTACTCCATTTTGTCCCCCCTCGTGATAAAGGTTAACCTAAGCTTTATAACCCCTTGCTACGCTCAGAGGGAATTTCAAGGTATACAACCCCTCTTTCGAAACCTCAAACTTTAAATTTTTCTCCATAGAAAACGACCAACCAAAGTTACCCCTTAATGAAAAAGTGGATAAATAGGGTTCGGGGGTCCTCCTCCAAAAATGTTTAAAGTTTAGTATGCTAAAAAGTCTTCTATATAGCTACTTTTTAGGGTTTTCAGGGAGCTTCGCGGGCCGCATGTGGCCCACCAGTTGGAAAACCCTGTTTTAGATACACTTTTATTGCCCATTGCGACCCCTGAAAGAAGTGTTTCTTAAATCCCCCCCCCCTTGTAAAAGCTATAGCTACGTCCGTGCTAGGAGGTATTGATTTTTAATTGTATTAAGATGGCATATGCAATTAGTATAACGTCGCAATCGATGTCTGGCAAGATTTGCACCCACCTAATCCTAAGTACCTTTTATTTTGTGTGTGTGTGCGTGTGTGTGTGTGTATTGAAGAAATTTTAGAGTTCTTAGTAAAACATTTTCTATTTTATGTAACGCAGGCTGATCAGTTGAAAAAAAATCATAGTATTTTTCAGTGTTCATTTACTGGAAGACACTGTTCATACTTAGGGCAAACTTTGTTCATTCACTGGGTCTATCGCACTTTTTTCACTCAAATCAGGATTCCTTCATAACTATTGATTTCTGTGATCTGGAAATACTTCGATCATATTGCCAAGAAAAAGCCAGTATGGAAACATACCTTATTTTTAGAAATTGACCGAGAAAAAGCCCTGAAAAAAATTTTTGAAGTGGGAAAATCGCAAACCCAAATGCTAAGTGTTCATTCACTGGGCGGTTCACCCTATATATATATATATATATATATATATATATATATATATATAAATTATAGCTTTAAGGGAAAATTTCCTTCAAAATTAGGTAAATATTCTTTAATCCTTTGATTGACTTTATCAATAATCTCTAGGTAACGCATAATTCAGTATAATAACCTACATGAGGAACCCATAATTTAATGCAGTAAATAAATTAACTGTTAAGATAAAAAAAAAATTGTAAATTTGTAATTGTAAATTTTAAGGTGTAAATTTTATAAGAACTTTAACGATTTTTAGGTTGATGGTAAGTGGGAATTCCCTAGAAACAGGCTGCAATTCCAGTCCATATTAGGTGAAGGAGAATTTGGAAGGGTCTTGAAAGCCCAGGCATGGAATATAGCAGGAGTTAAAGGATTTTCTACAGTTGCCGTCAAAATGATAAAAGGTAAGTTTTTTCTCTTAAGCACACTCCTGTTTTTGAAAAGTTCTCATGAATATTTTCATAGGTGGGATGGTTCTAACCTCCTCAGGTGTTTTTGGATCATGTGAATTTTTTTAGAGGAAAACATACAATAAATATAGGTAAACCGGAAAGTTCCGTCGCTTCAGGGAGAGTCTGTATATAATGCATTTTTCAGTTCTGGGTACGTTTTTACGCATATTTTCCGGTTTGTGTGCTTGATCTCAAGGATCCGTTTATAAACCTTTGTCAAGTAAGACAGACACAAACAGAATTTTTACTGACACAGAGAGAGGAAAATACACCCAGGGCAAGCCAGAATCAAACCGACACAGACTGGAGAACCGAATAGCGCAGACTGTTAGCATATTTGGCTGCATGTAATCCAACTAGGTGACGTCATGGCCCTCATTTTTAGGTAACACATTTCCATTCAGTAAACCAGTTAGATACTTCAACTTCTACTTAATACCAATTTGTTGAATTTTAGCTATTTTCTGTTGGCTCACCTTTCCATCTTTCCTAAATTCTACAATTAATAAGATTTCCTTTTTTTTTTTCTAGCTTCCATGTGGTGATAAAAAATTATTTTAGTTAAAAATTTCCACAAGTAAAGTAATACTATTTATATTGTAAAGAACATCTTAGTTATTTCATAAATTGGAACTCATTCTACACATACTCTTAATGGCTATGGTGGACTCCTCAGAGATCTAGATTTTAAAAATTTCTAAATAGAGATTTTTCTACAAAGATTAAAGATTTTTCTAAATAGGGGTAGTAATCCAGCAATTTGATATGAATGGTCGAAATTGAACTATCCGGCGATGCCTTGAAATAATAAATCTAAAATAGATTTTTTCCCCATGATATAATTGAAGGAATTTGTAAACGTGTTAAAAAAGAACTTTCAAACTTAATTTGTGTTTTTAGTTACCAGCTATTTATTACGATTTAAAAATCTTACTTCGTTTTAAGAAAAGTACAAAACTGAGCTGAAAATAAACGAAATAATAATAGTAGGGGAGCCCAGAGTGTTTTTGGGTAGTAACTCGAGCGCGTCAGATAATCATAGGGGGGATACCTTGCATGCTTTTGAGTAACTCCACCAAATATAAGCTCTCTATGTTGGTGGGTAAGTTTAGAACAGCCCGTCAGATTTGTAAAAAAAATTAGTTAAATGGACATACTCGAGCGCGTCAGATAAAGATAAGGTAGGTTAGTTACCAGCTAAAAAGTGTACATTTTCTAAAATCTGCCGATTTGAGCGGTGGGCAAGGGAGTGGGAGGGTTACAAAGTTGCAAAGTAAAGCCAAGACCGGTAAGACGCTATCGCTTTTTTTGAGAAAAATGTACGAAACAAAATTTTTATAGACTAGTAGCCAGAAAACTAGTCTCAACTAGTTGTTAACTGTCTCTGCAGCCAATCTGACACGCTCAAGTATGTCCATGTAACTAGTTTTTTTTTTTTTTCAAATTTTGACGGGCTGTTCTAAACTTACCCACCAACATAGAGAGCTTATATTTGTTGGAGTTACTCTAAAGCATGCAAGGTATCCCCCCTATGATTATCTGACGCGCTCGAGTTACTACCCAAAAACACTCTGGGCTCCCGTACTATAAGTTATCGTATAGATTTAAGGAAAGCTCAGATGAGGATCCATCTCAATAACAAGCCAAGACGCCAACTTGGGTGTAAATAAAATTACAGTTTATGTTTGGCACTGTCTATTTACTCGGGAGATATACTCTCTAACTCTAGTCCTGTTTACCCGGCACTTGCCCGACAAGGGTTCTGATTGGAGCGCCGGGACCGCGAGACCTACGGCGCATGCGCCAACCAGTGCCAACTGCCGGTTTTACCGTCCAAATAGGCACTTTGTTTATATTTATCTCGCATAATGGCAAAAAAGTAAAAAAATATAACACATATAGAAACTCCGAAATGCAACATAACTTTCCGGTTTCCTAAAATACATAAAAAAATTGGATTTTTTTTTTATACATTAGAATAAATTTTCAAGTTTAGGATAAAAGTTTATTTTCCCTTTATTTTGGGATTGATAACAATTCGTAGACATTTTTTGGAAAAGTCAAAAATTATGTAAAGCATGAGATTATTTATTCGCTCTTTAATGCAGAATTCAAAATATGTGAATGTGTTTAAAACACACTTTTTTAAATTTTTACAAAACTAGAGTGTTTTTCAAAAGCTTTAAACTTTATTCAGAAAAACTAAAATCCTAATGCCTATGGAAAGATTATTCAATCTTTCAAAATTTTGCAGCATAGAAAGTTAAAGGATTTAAAGCTATAGCAAAAACAAACACGATTACAGGTTAAGGAAAAACCATTTAGTAAAAAGCTAAAAAAAAATAGAAAGCACCGAGTTTAGAGTGTTTAAAACGTCGCGAGAGAAAATATGAAGCATTATATTAATGGATGAAAAAGAAAGTTCAGTAATCTCCAGACTAGAAACGCAGATTAAAATCCAATATAGGGAAGTGCTGAAGCTAAATTAGATTAGATTATTTTTTTTCCATAAAAATGAAGTGGACACGTAAAGTTACTTTAAATGAATTTTTAATATTTCATTGATTTTTTAGAAAGTTCTTGAGATAACTTTTAACGTTAAATTCTTATGATATAATCTTAACATTTTAAATTGAATTCTTTTGTAAAATAGTATTAGTAAAATTATGTAAGGAAAAGTTAAAAACAACGTTTTTTATTTGCACATAAAAAGATTAAACCTTACAGCCGTTTCGGGGCTGATTGGAGCCCCTTCGTCAGTGTGAAACGTTGTTTTTAACTTTTCCTTGTAACTGTTTTGCACAGCATTAGAGCAATATTATGTAAGATACCTAATTTATAAAATTACTGAAATATGATGCAAAATACTATTATAAAAGTACTTTATTCACGACCACAAAAGAGGGTTTTGACTTTGATGTTGGATTTTCAGAGTGTTTACTTTAAAATATTTCTTTAAAAGTTCCAGGGAAATTGACAAACATACAAATAGAAACCCTTGAAGAGCAATAACTTTTTAAAAAAGTATTGGTTGGGTTTTGAAGTAAATAGATGAATTAAGTTCTAACTCAGTTTGTCTCCATAAGATAAGAATTTTACAAGAGCGCGATTTTAATAATTCAAAAAGATGTAAGGTAAATAAATCTGCATTGAATTATTTTAATAAAACTATCAGTTTCTTTCTACTGTGAAAGCTCTTATTCTAGAAAATCTAAAATATATTTTTGTGTAGAAAATGGTGGATCTCAAGAAAAACAAGACTTGATGACGGAGTTTATGCTTCTTAAAGAAATTTCTCATCCAAATGTCATAAAATTACTTGGAGTTTGTACTGAAAAAAGTAAGCTATTCAGATTATTTTTCACATCTTTTTTTCTTCTTCAATTTCAAAAAAAAAAAAAGTTAACATACATGTAGTTGTTTATAGGTATTAGAATTATGTGTTGTTTTTTAGGGAGTGAGTAAATGTGCAATTAACATAATTAGTCTGGTGTGATAAGATGCTTTTTCCCCTAACCAATAGCTATTTTAGTTTTTATAGCTTTCAGTCGGGTTGAATTAACTAGTTTTGACATCGAGAGGGTAATTTTTGGATCAGTTTTTAGAGAGTTTGCACTTAAAGAATATGTGACACTTCCATCGACCCATAGGTGTAAAATTCTTAACTTGAAATCAAATTCGACTGTCTACTTTAAGTCAAATAAAACTTACGGAAGATTTGTCACAAGTTCCACAAAAATACCTTCTCGTTGTGCTAGGGCTTAGTTAAAACTTTTTTCTTTATATTTAGCTTTGATTGTTTTAAAGTTTTTAAGAAATATTTTTATATTAATAGCAATAATTTTTTTGTCTTTAATTTTGAAGTGAAAGGCAGTTAAGACAAGTAGGGATTTTTCTGTATGCTCTAAAAGGCGATTTTTTTTATTGTATTTAGCCAACTACTAAATTACTACACTAAATAATAGAATTAAAACATAATTCGAATACCATTCTGTTGGGATGGAGTAGCACAGTGCAGTGATGGTGGAACAACTTCAGATCATTTTTATAAAAGCATGACTTTATTTAGAGTCCAAGTCATTTTTAAAAGTAATTAAAGTATAAAAGGTAATAGTTTAACAGTCATCATCAGAGTGAGTAGGCTACTTGCCTCTCTAAATACATACAGATCGTCATTGACGTCATCCCGACTTCAATGCCTTGCATTGACAGGTATTAAACCATTACAGATATTAAATACAAGGTAAAAAACATTTTAAATAACACTATTTGAATTGTGGGGATTCTATGTGTATGTGTACTCATAATAAGTATAACACCATTGGTTGAGGACTCCAATTTCATTTATTAAAGACTTAAGAAAATATGCGTCAAGCATCCTTGAAATCTGGGCTACCGACTGGGGGTTGCTACATTTCCCTAGAAGGTTAAGGCCTCTGGATGTGGTAAAGATTTCATCTCCCTTTTGAAGATTCGCACAGAATTAGATAAGCCTCTTAATATGAAATAGGATTTTTTTTACACCTTTTCAATGCCGGAGAAACTAAATTAGCTAACAGATTCGGTACTGGGCAATGTAGTCTATAAAGGCCGATAATCCAGAGGGAGTGGTATTTACGGTTATACTGAGCCAGTAGGGTATATATAATTTTTTTTCGGGAGGAGTTCAAATATTATCTGAAAAAAAAAATAGTCATTACCAGGTGTAAAGCTAGATTTTGCACTGAGCGAGAGTACCCAAAATTATTCCTCAGCCACTCCCATACATATTTAATAGTTACAATGTAGCTTTTTAATACTTTTTAGGTAGGATTTGCAAGCTAGGGTTTTAACTTGTTTTGGTACACCTGGTCCAAATTTTGGTGGTCCCTCCCTGTAATGAGCTGCCAATGCATGGTTAATCTTGAACAGGTCATGGGCATTTCCTTCATTTCTAACAAAAACCACTTTTCCAGCCGAACCGTTCCTGCTGATAGTGGAATTCGCCGAGATCGGTTCCCTGCGCTGCTACCTTCGGCGTCGTCGTCGGCACAACTGCTGCAAGTACGAACCCCGGCCCTATCCCCAACCAGTGCAGGTCCAGAGCACCAGGGACTACTACCAGTACCCCTGTTCCAGAGCAGTCTCAGATCCCAATCACGTGTACTTCCACAAGGAGCAACTGTCCTTTGCGTGGCAAGTGGCGAAGGGCATGACCCACCTCTCGCATATGAAGGTAGGCCCCCACTGAATCGACCACTTTCTATAGACCATACTGTGCTCTATACTTAACCAACAATAATTATTGCACAAAGCTTGCTGCAGTTGTTATAAACACTGCAATTAAAAAAAAAAATCAGATTTCCTTATTCTTTTGCTATAAGAAAAGAAAAACGATACAAGAGTTCTGAAACTTCGAACGCATATGATTTGTAAGAAGTGAAGCAGAGTGACAGTGCATGAATAAAAAAAGTGGAAAACATAACTCTCATGTGGTGAAGAGTAAGTTGAGTTGTATGATTCCATTCACAAAACTATCAATTACCTACTAATCTTGTCTAGCCGTGAATGTACTATTAATTCCCTAAAAGTCCTTGAAACAACCCTAAAATTCATTGCAATTAAATTCTAACAAATTCAGAAGGAAGTATATATAACCTCAAATTAGTAATAAAACTTTGAAAGCAATAACTATTTCTTTATTTAAAAACTTAAAAAAGCCATTTCTTATACATTTTCTTTGTAAAACTCTTAATTCTCTCCAAATTTCCTTCCCTTACCAGACGCCTTCGTTCAAAAATATTCTAAAGTGAATGCACTGGATAAAAAAAAATATAAGAAAGATCCTATAAGAAGTGTCTTTCGAAAATCATCATTTTTTTAATTTTGAAAAGGTTTTTGAGAAACTTTTCTTGGCTTATTGGAAAACCTATCTTGTATGTGATGCATCATCGAGATTAAATTTCCTCACGTTACTTTAAAATCAGACTCTTTTTGTATGATATGTAGTTATTTATTTCTGAGTTAGTTTCTTTTGACATCGCTATAAGCTCTTTTATTTAATGTTTTTGAACTTTTTACTGATATTTTTTTTATTAGCAAACACACACAACACAGTTAAAATTTGTCTTGATGTTTTTACGGCTAAGCGTAGTCAAATTAATCGATATTATTACTAATTAAAGAACAAGACCCTTCATATAGATGGACTTACAACTCGGACGTGTGACGTCATACGTAAGGCGAAATCATTGAATTTGTAATGTAAAGTCAGTGAAGCACAAAAACTAACTTTTCTAACACCTCGCGTAATACAGGGCGTTTCAAATAGAGTGTGATAATAGGCTATTTCCTAATATATTTACCTTAGACACATACTTCCAAATGCCGATTTTCATTTTAAGAAGTGAAAAGATAGATGGAACTAGTTTCAACTCTATGAGGGGTAACTTAAGAAAGTGCAGAAAATAAATTTTTATACGGCACCCGTTGATTAAAATTTCCAATTAGCAAAATTTAAGTAGACCCCCAATGGTATTGAAACTAGTCTATGATTATCTAATTTTCCACTTCTTAAAATGAAAATTTGCAATTGGATGTAAGTGTCTAAGGGAAATAAATATATTAGGAAATATTGTTACACTCTATTTGAAACACCCTGTATATCTCTAAAAGGTCGATAACACTCTTCTGGAAAATAACAATGGAGATCGGATTGAGGAACCGGGGACAATCGAAGCAGAAGGGACTTTTGAGATTAAGGAGGAAAAGAAAGGAAGAAAATGAGTGAGAGAAAACAGGCAAAGAGAAAAGAGTATAATAGGAAGGAGAGAACGGGCAGATCTAGGAAGAGAGCCGGGGAAATATATAGAATATGGATGTGTAGGGATGTGAGCAGATAGAGAAGGAAAATTCTAATATATTTTAAAACTGAATTTGAAAACCTTTTCTTCCCCGAGCAATGCCGTGTATATTCAGATAATAGGGTTTTTTAGTAAACAAATATCCCAATGTTAGAAGAGCGTTATAAGGTCATAAGCTATTTTAAATACATTCTGTATTTTATTTATCAGTTAAAATATGATTTCTTTGAGTTAAAATCTAACTTTAACTGTGAAGGAATGTTAATTTTAATTGTAAAAAATAACGAAATAATGATTGCTTTCAAATTAAATACCAATGTTAAGTATACTTCCTTCTGAACACCTTGACATCGTTAGAATTTAACTGCAGTTGATTCAGGGACAACTTAAAGATTTAATGCATCGGAGCCTTAGAGCACGCACAGATTAGGTAGTTGAGATTTCCCTAGAAGGAACAATATAACTTATCTTACTCTTTACCACATAAGAGTTATGTACTAAAGCTATCAAATAAATGTTTGAATTAATGTTCTAAAGTTTGCAATCCCTCTAAAGCTGAAAACTAGCTCATGTAAAATCCTGGAAAAGTAACACTGCCTGAGTTTTCATGGATTTTCAAGAAGATTGAATCCAATAAGAACATACTTTTGTTAATTCTAAGACTTTCATTTTGTAGGTTGATTTGTGAGTCAATGAACTTTCGTTCAGTAAATATTTGAGGCTCTGGTTTTTAAATTCGCAATTTTAGCTCAAAATCATTTTTGTGTACTCCATACTTTCCGTTCCCAGCTTAACAAAATCTTTAAATTTTTTGTGGGAGGTTTATTTTAAGATTTCTGGTTTTCAACTATTTTTAATCTTTATATTTGAACAATGTTGTTCTGGAAAAGTTTTTATATATTGGTTAATCGTAGTGCATCGGAAATAACGTGTTATCTCCTATAAAGTAAAATTTATGATTGATAAAGCTCATTGATTGATTAGGATATAAATATATTTTTCTAAAGTATGTATGCAGATTAAAAAGTATATTGTTTTTTTTTTCAGCTTGTACACCGAGATTTAGCCACACGAAATATATTGTTGACAAAACAGAAAATTGTAAAAATATCAGATTTTGGATTGTCTAGGGATATTTATGAAGGAGATGCTTACCTAAAGAAAAGTAGGGTGAGTATGTTTAAATTCATGTTCAATATTTCTTATAAGGGATTTTTGAAATAATTATGTAACATACGAAAAACATACCGGCGCAAGTGAGTATATGTAAATGCAAGATATGTAGGGTTTTTTTTTTATCAAAATTTGATTCCCCTGACAGCAGGAGCAAACCAAGGTTAAGTTCTGGGGGCAGTCAAAAAGGATAGCAACTCTTCGAAATTTCTTGATAAAGAACCTTTATAGAATAAGCCTTTCTTGTGTGAAATAAGGCGAGATTTAATTTGTATTCTAATTTTTAAAAAACGATTTCTTTTAATGCTCTTCTATACGTTGATAGGGAAGAGTTCCTGTGAAATGGATGGCCATTGAATCCCTTGAAGATCAAATATTTACAACAAGAAGTGACGTGTAAGTTCATTTTTCTGTTTGATTGATTGAAAATTGATTATTTGATCGATGTTAAGAAAAATCCATACTCTCAGTAGATTCTCAATAAGGGATTACTTTTCCGTTTATCCATACTTTTGAGACAAAAAGGGAAGTGAATAAGTTCATCCTAAGAATAATATAAAGATAATAAGAATACGTTTTTCCATGATGTGTGCAAGTACACACTCCATTAGAAAACTAATTAAACAAAACTTGCAAATAACGAAACTGAAAGCAGAAGAAGTAAACCAGTTAACTGAGTAATAACTTTGTGAAAACAAAAAGGGATGCAATCAGGAAAGAGCAATTAAAACTAAAATTCAAAGTTAGGAAACTTCTGACAGTCTTTGCTTAGTTAACTAATGCAATTTATGAGAATTGTAGCAATTATCTTTTCAAACTATATCTTTAATTATTGAATAACTATTTTTATAACAGGACTTACGCAATTTTTTTTTTGCGAGTGCATAATACAAGAAAGCATTACAAAAATCTATTAGCATTAGCTTAAAAATATCGAACACATGCTGACGATCAAGGATTAATTTATATGATAGAATACTGACAGTTTTATTATTCTATTCATATTGCTATTTCTAATCGTGAAGTTATTTATAATAAAATGTTCATGTTTTAAAATGCAAAATAATTCTTTATCGAACATATTTTCTTATATTACCATACCCATCTTCAAAGAAGGAAGTTTTAAAATTTTCTTTATTAGGATGTAACTTTAAATTACATAATCTGGCCAGACATTTTCCTAAAATTTTCAAACACTTTGCGAGTATACTTATATCCGCATGTTTAAACTGTACTTTTTTATCAGTGTAATGTTTAGCATGCAGAGATAGATCGTAAATGCATGATATTTGTTTTTACTAAAACTGAAAAATGTCTTTTAAGGTAAGTGGGCTTAAAAAGTAATGCGGCCATTAAACATTAGGTACTCCAATTTTTTTCAGAATGGAAATTATGGATGCGTTTTTCTTTTCTTGCAAATCAGGGATTATTTTTGAAAAGTTAGAGTGGATAAGTCTGAAAAGTTCCACTTCTAAACTTTATGCCGTTAAATGGCACACGCTTTTCTTTTTGCTTATGAAAACTATGGTTGAAAACTATCACTATTCAAAAGATGAGAAGTAGGGATTTCAGGCATGACTTAGCTGCTAAAATATTTTTCTTTGCCAAAGAGAAAACATTTATTTTAGATTAGTTATTGAAAGCCTTTTTTTATTAAATTCTTTTTTTGTCAGATGTTTAATAGATTTTTAAAAATACTTTTGTTTTTCAGGTGGTCATATGGTGTAGTATTGTGGGAAATTATGATGCTAGGTAATTTTATGTTGATTATGTATTTATAAGTAAATTTTATCATAAACATATTGGTTGTTCTTCTTATGCTACGTTGAAAAACTTGGTGAGACATATAATCTTTTTCACTTTCTTTAGTAATCATTCGAATTTCTATGGTTTTTAACTTTAGAATGTCCTAGTGTTCTAAGCAAATTAAACTTAGTGTTTTCTTTCAGTATATCAAATAAAATTTCTGAACTGACACATGTAGAAAAAGGTGTACGTTTCGTTACGTATAAAGAAAAATTCCTTTATACAGGTGATTCTGAATTCATCATCAATATTTGGAGGGGAGGTAGAGGGGACCTAGACAAGCATATATCGAATAGGAATGGGAAGGGGGCGCACCAGCACCGTTAAAGAGCTAGGACCTAATGTAGTGCGATGGCGTTACAAAAGAACGTTTTGGCAAGGCCCGTGCAAAACATCATAAAGTGAAAAAAATTATTGCATGAGGTACAGCAGTATACGTAATTACTACACCATAAATTTGATAGAAATTGGACCACTTGCTATACCGTAGGGTGAGTTTTAAAACGCGCAATATTAATCTTTTAGTCAAAGAATGGAGTTCCCTTAATGGTATTTAGAAAGATGATGATCGGGGAAGGAATTTTCAATGATTCAATGACATTGATCATTGAAACTGTATGATCATTGAAAACCTCCCTACCTACCTACCTCCCTACCTGAAATCGTGATGATGAATTCAGAATCACTAATGTCTAATACTCTAATGACTTTTATACTTTTTTTCTGTTGCCTGTATTGTCACAGAGTGTGCGTCTAGTAACCAAATGGTCCCCGGTTCGATTATAGGCTGCTACTTTTGAGTATTTTGCTTTTATTTAACTTGTAATTTGGAAGCCCGGTGGCGTAGAGGAAGCGCTTTGCGGTCCCACACCACAGGCCCGGGGTTCAAACCCCGGTCCATGGGCAAGGCCGATTCAGCCCTTCATCCCTCCGGGGTCGATAAAATGAGTACCAAGGTCACATGGAGAATTCAAGAGGGGGTTAGCATCAAGCTAACCACTCCTCAGCTGACCTTGACCTTCAGTCACACGTTCTGTAACAGCTCAGCTCATGGCCTCACCCAGTGAGGCTAGTTATACTGGAGTTTGAAGGTCCAACGACCTAGGTACTCCCTCAAAAATATCCCCCTTGATTTAATTGTTTCTTGTTATGAAATAAACATTATAATAGATGAAGAAAAACATTGGCATTATTTGGGAGTTCAGGATAAATTGCCCAACCTTGTTGGGCTCAAACCTGTTGTTGGTCGTCACTATTTTAATTTCAGTTTGTATATTTTAATCACCACCAAATTATCAAGCTTGATGATTTATAGAGTCATAGAAAAAAATAGCATTCAAAATATTCCTTTGAACAAATTCAATGAACGCATCCCCCTCCAAAATCATTGCAGATGCCCAAAAATACCATTGAATATGCAATGGGAAATTTGGGGCGGCTAGGTATGAAAGGTACGAATTTTATCAATTGATATCCTATCCCCGTTTTAGACCACAGAGCAATAATATTTACGCTTAGAAAGTAGTGAGAAATTCGCTCGAATATATTCTGCCCTCTCATTGTAGGCCAGGGCGAGCCAGTGTCCGCAATTTACCGGATGTCTTTCCGAATCATTCGACGGCAAATGCTCTCTACAAATGTCCCGAGGATATCAATATTGATTGATAAGAGCCGTTGAAGAGCGGTGACCGTGAGGGTATTGGATTAATAAATACTGAGTGGATTACGCCACGATAGTGGGTTTAAATATAAGTTTAAGGTTTCGTTAAATGAGTTTGATTGCAAAAATTTTTGAACTCTTTCAGCGCATAATTAATTAACACTTTAATTCCAAAGATATATTTTATAAAAGTTTCTATTATCTTGCACCTAAATTATATAACAGTTTACCTCTAAATTTAATTACTATTACTAAATACTCCACTTTTAAAAGAAAACTACATGACTTCATAATAAATATCGACGACTTGGATTCATATTTTCCCCTTAATTGAAGCAATATATTTATAATCAGTTATCCATCTTATTGACATTATTTATTTACTCATTTTCTTAAGTTGTTATAATTTTTTTTTTCATTTATTTTGTATTTAATGTAAAATACATTCTCTGTCGGCTGAACGGGAATCGTCAAATTTCCCCTTGGCGTCAAATGTTTTTTTCCTTGTGTTTCTGTAAAAAAAATTTTGTGCAGGAAATAAAGTTATTATTATTACTATTATTATAATTCGAATTTTTTATGAATCGATTCTTAAAAAATTTTCATTTAAATAATTTTGTGAACAATTATTCTTTTTTCTTTAATATTCGTCCCTTGACTTATTTAGGGGGGTCCATGGAGGACCAAGCACTGCGACCTGAGGTCTATTGTACTATCCTTAATAGTCCCTTAAATATAATATTAGTTATTAAGATCTAGGTCTTAACATATTACATATAGGCATGTCTTTTTTTAACTACTAGAGACTTGGTAGCTTTTTTACCTCAGAATGCTAAAATCTTTTACACCGAAAATTGAACAAAATCAGAACGTTATAAATATTTGAAGAATATAAATACTTGAAGTTGTTGAAATATAAAGATTTTAAAGAAGCATTTAGTATTAAGTATGTTTTTTGTGTATTTTCTATCAATTAAATTTTACACCAAAAAACTGACGTACTTAAGCAGTTTTAGCAGTTTGCTAGAGCTTTTTTTTTCATTTTAGCTTTTTTGCTAAAGTAATTTTTTCCCCAAACTTGAACCCTACTTCAATACTTCTTTAATGCTCACCAGCCCTGAGAAGTTTGATTCGCACTACATATATTTTATTAAAGTTTAAATTTTAAACATTTAACACATATTTAGTAATTTTTGAAGTAAAATTTACAAATTTGAAAAGTTATGTAGGTTCAATAAGTCTCAAGAAGATACACGAATATAACTTACTTACCGAAAATTCTTTAAAGAAACCGGAAATTTATCTTACTCTCCTTTTCCCCAACATTTATCCACATTGTACCACAATCTATTCTGAGTATTTTTTACAGCCTCCTTTACACACTGATTTCCATCCCTTTCTTTACCTGCTATTTTATTTAGTTAGAAGTAAAGCAGTTGTTATAGATAAGATGGTTTCCAGAGTAAAAGGATTAAAGATGAATATTTTCATATTTATAAAAGTTTCAAATTTGGAATTTGTCATAAAATATAAATAAAGTGATTAACATCACTGGTTTTCAAATGATAGTTTTATTAAGAGAGCTTATACTGATCATTAAAAGGGGAATCAAGAAAATGTGTAACAGTCACAAAATATTTATATAAGAAAATTGAGATTCATTTAATCTGAAAAATAGTAGATTTTTAAAAATAGAGTTTTAATTATAAGACAAGAGAATCACTATACAATAGATAATTACTGTTTAAGAAATCAATGAAATAAAAATTAATAGATGCGGGAGTAGGAAGAGAATAAACCAAGCTATAATCAAATTATAATATAAAATATATATAATAAATATAATTAAAAAAAAAGATGTACTACTTCTATTGTTTTCTAAGTATATACATCTTAAATACAATGAATTCCCAAGAAAAACGTTGTATTTAATGGCTGATAGTTTTATGTGTGACAATCTTGGCAGAAAGAACTTAATTTCGTGCAAAGATGTAGTACCCTCTGTCAATTCCATACGTTTCTTCTTTCCTCAGGAGCCACTCCATACCCTGGAGTCACGCCACAGCGGCTGTACAATCTTTTGAAAGCTGGATACAGGATGAGCAAACCTGATTACTGCTCGGATGAGATGTGAGTGAATCATATAGAAACTTTAAGGATCTTTATGACTTACTTGAGAACACAACAATTTAATATCTGTTTCCATGTACTTATTACTTTATTAGATATAGTTTTGTTAAAATATAAAAATATTAACTATAAACTAATAAACAGGAAAGGGAAAAAGAAGCTAAGACAGTGGTTTGTAAATTTCTAGTTCAACGGAAAAATTTTCTAACCAAACATTTTTATTCGAACAGTTGCCTCTCTAAATGAGATTAAGATTCATTACAGCTTATTCAGAATCATTTAGTATACAATTACATCTATCTTCAACTATTGAAATTTTTTTCAACACAGTAAGATTCTCTTCTATCTAGAGAAACACATTCTTAGAATTATTTTGTAGCAAAAATAATTTTAAAACGTTTCAAGAAGAAAAGTAGTTCAAAATTATAAAAGTGAAAGAAAATATCTTTTGGATTATTGTTATTTTATTTAAGGAAACTCAGACATTAAAACGCGGATTATAAGAAGGTTTTGGATTTAAAAAGAATGCTGAACTAAAACAAAATATAAGGAGAGTATTTTAAATGGTCCGCTCTCATGACTTCACGGTTTCTTGGTTATCCACGATAAAGAATTCGCAAAAAGTTATTGCAATTCGTTATTCCAAGAAAATATAAAACCTATAGGTTTTATATTTTCTGAGTAAGAAATGCATCAGTAAGTTTTACTATTTACTACCAAATATAAGTGACACTTTATATTTTTGGCCGTAGATACCATATCATGAGACAATGCTGGAGAGCCTCACCAAGAGAACGTCCATCTTTCAAAGATTTAGTTCTAAAGCTAGATTATATGCTGCAGGATACAGTGGTAAGAATAGCATTGCACTTTCTATTCCTTCATAGATTTTCTGTGCGGATCATGGCATTATTTTTAGCTATTATTTCCAGCAGAAAAAATAACAGTTGAGATATAAGAACATTCTAGAGAAGGTAAAAATAAATTGGGCTCACACAAATACAAGGTGTTTATACGAGTTTAAAATAAGTAAAAACTATGTATTCAGGAAATCAATTTCATTTTCATATGCTTTAAAATTGAAGTATCTCAGGTTTCAAGCAGTTATCTTTAAATAAGAAAATGTTTTAAAAAATAACGTATTTTTATTCTATGCTATGCTTTAATAATATTGTTAATAAACATGGTGTGTTATTTGTTTTACATGTTTTATCCATTATGGTGCAATTGATGCATGTTTATGCCCCCACTATTTTCATTTCGAAGAGAAAAACATCATTATTTTTCAGGAATACATGGATTTTGCCGTTAAAAAGAAATCTTATCATTATGCACCTAAAAATGATGTCTTAGCACAGAACGGTATGTATTTATAAACAATTTATACGATCTTATTACAAGTACGCTCAGTTCTTGTTTCAAATGAACCAAGGTTTACGAGAGGAAAATAAATGTTGTATTTTTCTAACTTCTAAAGGGAAAAATGTGTAACGGAGAGGCTGAATATTTGTGTTATAAATAAAAGTTACTATTCTTTGACCTAATTCCACATAATGAACACTTTGCTTTGTAGTTCAGTTTTAGATTAACTTGAGTACAGAGGAATACTTACTTCATTTCAACAAATTCAATAATTATTTCTAATGAAAAGGAAAGTTTATTAGCATTTCCCTTCTCTATCTCATCAGTTTGCAAATGGAACTGTTTATCAATGCGTAGGTGTTGCAGTCCGATTACTGTGTAACAATTATCCCTTTCCAGGAGAGAGGACTATCAAAATCGCGTGTCAGAGGATACATTTACATTTAACCGGAAGGTTAATCACAAATACGAATAAAGATATCTGATATTTCGTATTAATTATTATAATTTAGGTCATTATTCACACTTACGGGCTCAACTTGAACTGTTGGCATGATGTTACATCAGAGCATTCATAAACTTATTGAAGTTAAATACGTTAGATTGTACTAAGATCAAATTAATTTGCATTTTTTACTCAAGTTTTGTTTACCAACAATAATTAATAACTAAATAATATGTTTATAAAGTACTTTATAATAAACTATGTAGTGCTGTTTTATTTTTAAAGAAAATCAAGCCTTCATTTTTTTTTATAACTTGCTAAATTTAAGTTGAATTTATCTTAAGTAACTTTTGAGAAAAAATACTAAATTATTTTCAGCCATTATTGACTTAAAAATACATATTTTGAAAATTTACTATCATAAAATAACATGATAATCTAGTAAACTTGTAAACGTAGCTAGCTGTCTTGAGAAAACAAGATCCGATGCTGCATGATCCAATATAAATTGGATTAAATGGATCATCCCCTCTGTTAAAAAAACTATAATAAGGTGTTATATTATACATTCATAAGCTTTATTTGGGTACACATATGAATCAGAATTTATTGCTTAACCCCAAAATGCCAAAGAATCTTTCCCAGAAATACCCCAACTTGGCATCTGACACCCACTCATATTCGCGCCCCATTTCACTCTATTGATTTCAAGAGTGGGATTCAGCAGTCCAATATACCGACATCCTTCTAATCTAGAAAAATGTCAGCTATTGGATTCCTAAGGACTTGGTAATCTTGGATTCAGTTTATTATTCAATATCTGAAGCAGTACTTGTAAGTTCTCTCAAGTCTTTTTTCCAAGACCACTCTTTTATATTAAAATATCATAAAATTTCATTTAGATTGGTTCATATCTGTGAACTCAAAATTCATTCAAACCCCTTAAATAGAAAATTTGAATATAAGGATCGCTCTTTTAATTTCATTTTATGAGAAACCTTTAAATATACTCCTCAAAAACTTTTCATAAAAAATAAATGGAGCATAGAGCTTTTTATTTACTGACATGAGTGTAGTTTGCAATCATATTATTTCTTTTTTTAATGGCAGGTAATTTGAATTAAGTTCATTAACCCATGTCATGCCGATATCAGTACTTTCTTCAGTTACCCAGTGGGCACCTGTGGACCGAAGCCACGGAGGTGAAGTACTGTTCGCCGACGCCACACACATAGGCACAGCCCCTTTTTACAGGGGGGCCAAATTCATTCCTCACACACAAGGACAGAAACTAACATCCATGCCAAACGGGGATTCTAACCCCGGACGTACGGCTTCGCAGTCAGATGCTCTAACCACTAGGCCAGTACGTCGGCACAATCATAATATCAAAGGGAAAATCAATTTAATTAGAAAATGTGATGATTTTAGCTTCATTAGTCATACTATACAAAACTTTTGGTATTATGATACTTATGTTCAAATTACTCTCAAAGCTGTAAATTACTTTTACGAAATACCTTTAATTTCATAATGGATAAATTACCCTATGACTTTTTTTTTAATCCCATATTGAACTCTACTCTACGTATTGTTGTTTCAATAAATACATTTCATTACATAAGGTAATAAACTTCTTTTAACTTTTAGAAATGGCCCCGAGAATTCTGTACACGAGTGTATTTACTGGCGAGGACGAAGAACAGACTAACACTCAAGAAAACGAGGACATAGGTCTTGAGAGTCTTTTCGACATGACGGAAAATTCCGGCACAGCTTTGCTTGGAGACTCAAGTCATGAGGAATCTCCAACATAGATTATGCTCTTAAAACGGATTACCAGTAAAATTAGATTGAACTCAATTTCAATAATCAAATGAGAAATGTATTGTGTTATGATTGTTCTGAGGTATTGGATTATCACACTTGTGTATCTGTATATTATCACATATACAGATCATAGAAACCTTATATTGGGATCACGTTGTGACTTGAGGTTGATTGTGCAAGAATACAGATACGAAGTTGAGAAGGAGTTTTCATTCAATCTCCAGAACAGACAATGTTTTTTCCTGTTGTCAAGTCATCACAAAATATTTTTTAATTCTCCTTGTTTTCCGGTAGGAGTGATAAAGTGTGATATGAACTGAGATTTCGTTTGATTTAGAAACAGAAGCGAGAATAATAATTGTTGAAAGGAAAAAGCATGTACACATATTATTACAGTTTGAGCTACACGGTATGTGTAAGATGTTTTATTTAAATTATGAAAACATGTTCTCTAAGCCGTTCAGGTTGTTTTTATAGTAACCAACTGGTTCAATCATTTCCATTTGAATGTTTTCTCACAGTATAATCGGTCGAGAGAAGAACTGTTTTAATAATTAAACTGACTGATTTTGAGTTAACATTACCAAAACTTAAGTAGAAATATATTTTCGCTTCTCAATGTGTAACATAGTTTTCTTTAAAGTATTCCAAATCTGTGGATCATCAAATATTTTAGTACTTTACTTAAATATTTTTTTAAAAATACAATGAAAGAATGTGATATTTACTAATATCAATTAAGGATAAGGCACAGTAATTAATAAGTAAATTAAATAAAAAAGTTGAATGTTTCTTATCCCTTGCATTACTTTCTAACCAAGTAGTAACTGATTTTGTAGATTTTTTTTCCAAGTTACAGTTGGTTTATTCCGAATATATCCCACTGCTAGATAGTACAAGAACCAAGTCATTTTTCTTACATTGTTTCTACCATTTATCTTGAATAAACTTCAACCATCTAGTCATATTATTATAATACTGTCTTCTTGTTTTAATTTTTTTTATGTCAATATGTGTAAATAATTGAAATTTATGTTCTTTTAAGTTTTTAAATGTAAATAGGTAAAATGTGTGTGTTTTTTTTAAGTATCAACGTAAAAAATGTTAATGTTTGCTGAAAAATAAAATGTTGAAAAGAAATCACCATTTTAAAAATCGGAATGCAAAAGAAACTGTTGAACATAAAGAAACAAAAAGAATATAGTATGTCGAACATTTGGAAAGATTTTGTTTGCTAATAAATATAATAGAGGAGGGTCCATAATAATATTATAAAACTATATTCTTGCATAACAAAAATAGTTTATGCCCGTTGAAAAGTGTAGAAGTTTTTAAAACATTTGAAAGAGTGTTAACTTAGGAATGTGATCTCAAAAGTTAATACTTAATGAACTTTAGAATTATTATACTGAATAACTGATTTCATATCGAATACTTATAATTAACAATCATGAAAACTATATTGTGTAGAATGATATTTATTAAAAAAATGTAATATATTTTTAGAAAAGCAAAATCTTTAGTATATGTTTATAACGACGAAAGGGCCACAGTCTGTGCAAAAACTTATAAGTTTAAAAAGAACAAACGAAATATATATGCACATGAATTTATTAAAATTTATTAAAAGCCATACGGCGTTTCGGGGATTCCTTGGATCCCCTTTGTCAATGGTACATGACAACAAGCAAACACAGTTTATATAAAAAACTTTTTATATAAACTGTGTTTGCTTGTTGTCATGTACCATTGACAAAGGGGATCCAAGGAATCCCCGAAACGCCGTATGGCTTTTAATAAATTTTAATAAATTCATGTGCATATATATTTCGTTTGTTCTTTTTAAACTTATATGTTTATAACTTCTGAATATTTTTAAATAGCGTGTCTAAATGAAAGAATCGTATTAAAAATTGCTTTGGTAACTAATTACTCCTCTAAAATTATTTTTACTACTAAAATATTAGTTTAGCTAAATTATTCAGTTATTATAGCAAGAGGTAAAAGCATTCTTAATAGAGGATTTTTCACCTCAATGTTATTGCGATTTTCTACACATTTTTTTCGAATTCTTGTATTTGATCAAGTGAGAATAAAATTATGTTGATTTTAAAATGCTTTCTTCTATATTTTTTCACAAGTGAATAAAACTGGATACTCAATAATGTAGAAAATTTCAAAAGTTATACTCATAGAGAAGTGAGGAGGCTTGGCCGAGTTTTTAATTAAAAAGGGGGGGGTGTATTTTATCTGAACTATAATTAATTTTTTATAACACAAGATAGAAACAAGATAATTTTATAGATAAATGAAAAACAAACATTACAGCCATCAACGTCGCGGTTAACCAACCAACAGTTAAGGAAAAAAAATTAGCTTTTTGTTACTCTTATTGGTGGAATCCTTCTTTGACCAAAGATTTAACACCGACGCTGAAGGCTGTGAATGTGGCCCTTCAATATTAATATTTTCATGAAAAAAAGGCTCTACAATTAAGAGATTTCACTTAAAAAATTCGAAGCTTTATCGTTAATATAAATTTAAATTTGTTTCAAATTTTAGTCCTTAAATTTTTCTTAAACTTCCTTTCTCCAGTTAAACAATGTTAGTAACAAAGAAAGCAGTACAGCAAATTTAAATTCGTCTTTTTTATGGGTTTTTATACAGTATGTTTTTTATAATCATTGACAGTCGTAAAATAATGCCCCTTTCTTTAGTTAAAACCATGCTTACAAAGATGACAGCACAGCAAACTACCTACTATCAATATTATTATATCCCAAATAGTTTATGGATAAAGAAAAATTAACATAATATTTAATATCTTCCATTTTGATCAAAATTATTTACTTATCGCTAGAGTTTAATGTCATAGATGGCGGCACAGCAGTTTTCATCACACCTGTTTCTGGCTATACTGCAGGAAGTGTAAGTTACGCAGTGAAAACAACAATTTCCAAAAAGACGCAAAGACAGTCTTCACAGAAAATATTGAAAGATGGCAGCCCGAACGTTTTTCCTTCATTGCGTAATTTTTAAAAATAATAATATGTTACTGTTGCATATTAATGATTTAATCGGGGAATAAGGAATGGCTTAATAGCAGAAAGTCAAAGGAATCCATACTTTTTGCACATAATTTGTTTTACAAATTTTCATTTAAATTTCATTAACATTTCGCCTAAATTCTGTCAAAAACCTAGAAAGGAAGCGGTGGCTTTCTTCAGAATCAAAACAGGCCACGACTGGCTTGCAGAGCAACTACAAAGACTGGGTTTCCTCAACTCTAAGGACTGTCATATCTGTGGAGAGGGAACTCTGAATGCAGCCCATCTTATTTCATGTAAAGGACTAAACAAAGATGCCCAACTGAGGGGCGACCAGTGTCAACTGTACTGGGAAGCCAGGACTCATCTCTTTGAACTCCAGCATAATGTTCCTGCTTGAGACTGTTCATGTTTTCTCTTGTATTCCTTTATGTGTTAACCCAGACTCTTTTTCTGTATGTATTTGCCATTTTCAATGGATTAATATTAATTCCAATAAAGCCATATTTAAAAAAAAAAAAAAAATTAGGAATTTTCTCTTGCACAATCACGCGTAAGGGAATAAGAACTCATTTTTTTTTACCAGGATGAGTCAGATGAGATGATTTTTTCTTTAGTCATACCTCCAGGAGAAAAACTTTAACAGAAAAACCAAAACTATGAAAAGAAGTACAAAGCCAAATGATATAGCCTAGCCATGCAGATTTTGTACAAAACGTTTGTTCATCGTTTATGAATTACCGTCACTCCTGTAATTGAGTAGAAAATCCTTGTTCCATAACAATCGCTACAATATAGCAAGATTTTAAAAGTATTTTCTTAGCAGGCGCGTAGCCAGAGGCAGAGGGGGGATTTGGGGATATACCCCCTCCCGAAACTTGGAATTTTTTTTTTGACCTTAGAAAACCACTAAAAATACCCCATACCCCCCCCCGGAATATCCATACCCCCTCCGAAATTTTTTTCTGGCGACGCCACTGTTCTGTTTCTTGGCGTATGACCATTACAGTATCAAGTAAGTAGTATATGTCTTTAATGTGGACCGTATCATTGTCGTATGCTGTAATTTTAGTAGCACATTTTTTTAGAATTGGGACATTCTTTTTACTGCTTGAATAAAACTGTGAAAATCAACAGAAAACCAAATATAAGGCGTGTAGCTTATAGTGGATTTCGTGATAGACTCACTGAAATTCAGAGATTTTCTACCTTTTGATCTTAGAAAACGGATAAAAACTACTACATCTACATATTCTACCATAATATAAATATCCTCTCCCTTTATTATTTCTGGCTAACACGAAAAACCCTAAAATTTTGAGTCTAATGATTTTTAATATTAAAAAGTTATTGCTAATATTCTTTACATAAACGGGAACGATAGGAGTTTTTTTTGTGTCAAAAAGAACATTGACAAAAACATTTCTTATAAGTATTAGAGTTGTTGCCTGTACATTTTTGCATACTGATATTTAATTTAAATCGTCCAGTAAAAGGCTTAAATCGTATCTTCCATAAATAAGTAGTTTTTTTAATTCCGATTAGTAGTAACAGATGGCGGTAGAAGTTGGTAGTTTCTGCTGATTATACAACATTCTAATTAATATTTTTATGCAGCTCTAGCAATCTAGTTTTGGAGGAGAAAGAAAAAAAAATATATTCTAACTGAAAAGTTAAAAGTTTTTTTAAAAACAAATTTTAAATTTTTTTTTGCAATATTTTTCTAACGACTTATATTATTGTGAATTTGATCTTTAAGTACAGTATAATATAGGTAAAACTTTATAGGTACCTCTTAATTCTCTTATGAAGGATAGGGGTTTGCGGTGAACAGCTTATAAGTAATTAGAAATCCTAATCGTTATCAATTAAATTACATCAGAAATTTATGTTTACACATTTAAGTAAATATTTATTCTTATAAGCAAGTTGTTTAAAAAGATTGTGTTGCCTGACACCGGTGTAATTCCTTTGTTCGTCCACAGGTTGACCTTTTGTCAAACCTAGGCCAGAAGGGTTCGCTCACACCTTGACTGACTGAATTCCAGAGTTGCCCTAGCGATGCACACCTCTCTTGGGTTGCTTTTCTCTGTCGCTTAGGCACAACCCGACACCGACTGCCTCTTTTACAGCCGATGCCCACAGAGCCTGACTACCGCCTTTGTGCGTTAGCCAGGAATCGAACGCAGGACCCGAGTGCCAGCCCACAACCTCGACCTCCCAGAAGCATTGGATTACAAGACCACGCCACCGGTCCCGGTCGGTTGGAGAGTAAAAATAATGTTTTTCTACATTGATTTATATTTTTTTTTCTATAAAATCGTGGTGAAGATTGTTTGTGGTCCCGCTGAGATCATCATGGGAATGAGCTTTAAATTTCAAAGAACTGTGAATTGAATGAAAATAAAAAAATTCTATGTTTAATTTTCGTGATGATGGGACAACTGTTTTTTGTTGTAGCTTCAAAGGAAGAAATATTTGAAATGCGCGCGTGATAAACCGTCAATTTCTATTTGATGCGATAATAGCTCTCCGTAAATAAGGCATTTAAACGAAATATTTTCTCCCATCTCAGCTTTCCCTCTTTTCTCCCTCTTCTATCTTTTATCCCTATAGGTAGGGGACAATAATATAGTTTCTCACTTTTTTACATTAAGGAAGACAGATTCTTCTGTTTCAAATTATAAAAATTAATTATAATGTGCGTTGAATGGGATTTTCCACTTTTAGTTAAATAGTTTATAACAAGATGGCACCACGTGCAATTTGGAAAATCAAAGATAAAGAGGATTCTTATTTTAGTGCTGACTTCACTATGAATATTCCATTGCAAAATAAAATTTATAATATCAATTTAAATTATTACATGTTTTTAAAAATGAGGTCTTTGAAAAATTAAAAACAGATCACAAAGTTACAATGAAAAAAAAAATTAAAATTTCTTTTTAAAATATTATTTGCTTATTTATTTTTTGATAATTTGTCGTCTTTTTTAAATTTAGTTATTATTTAGATGATTTATTAACAAACAGAGGGGCATCATTTCAGTTTTTGGTTGGAGGGAGGCAAGGATTTTTTTCAAGGATTTACAAGGAAGAAAACGGTTCCTTGTAAACCACACAATCTTCAAGGGAAAAAATATAAATAGACGTCAACATTTCCAGGGGGGCTGGGGGTCCTCCCCAAGATATTTTTTTTAAAGTAGTCCCTTTCATTTGAAACTACTTCGTGGTACATGCAAAGGGTAACCGCTTTTTGTAAGCGGTAGAATTTTCAAGGGGAAAACAACAAAAACCTAGCTTCTCCAAAAACCAAGTTTTGAGAAAATCGGAATAAAAAAACTGTAACCCAGGTAGCACACTATATCAATATATATCCCTACGATATCAACCGATGATTTAAGTCATAAGTTGATATAAATTGATGTAAAAAGATATTTTTTTTGTATGACCACAAATTTTGTACTGGGAATTCAAGACCCTATTTAGAGTATAGAATAATTATCGAAAATTATAACTATAGTCAAAAATATTTTACAGTTGAAAAAAGTTGATGGACTTATTCCCTTTTTCAACCTTTTAAATTTTGACGAAAAATTTTAGATGAAAAAAAAATCTTAAAATCTACTTTAATTGACAACTAAATTATATTTCTGATTAGTTCACAGCACAAAAGTGAAAGATTGAAAGACAGACGAATAAAATTAAACGTTATTATGAAAGTTATTTACAGTCACCTACATGGATCGAGTGTGATCCCAGGTGACTATAAATATCTGTTGTATTTGTTCGTTATAAATAAATAAATAAAAAAAACTAAGTCATTCACTATCAATGGAGTAAGTGAATATCAATAGAGTCAAACATTCATAGGTTAAAAATAAGAAAAAATTACTTTTAAATTAAAATCAAATTTTATTTTGGCTAAGTTTACAGTACAAAGAATAAGAAAAGAAAGACAAATTAACTTAAATTTCATACTTAATAAAAAAATATACAATGAATGGACATCGATTTCGCAAATTCAAGGGCCTATATATCATCTGGTGTTAGGAGATATTTATTTTTTTCCTCTTTACACTCATTCTGTAGAGCAAAGCTTGGAGATTTCTTTGCGCACAAAAAGTCCATTTGCCATTTTTTGGACTTATTCCTGTTTTTAAACTGGCGATTCAAATATTATTGGGCTTATGTGTAGTATGGAGGACCTCCCTTGAAGGTACTGCTGTTCGTAAATTTCCAAGTTTCCTTGGTTTTAAATAAATTTGTATTGAAGCAAAAATTACATAATAACAATGAAAAACTTGCAAGTTTACGAGCTTTTTCTTTTTTGAGGCCTGAAAAAGCGCTATTTTCACTTCATTACACTTCACTCCTCGAATATTGAAGATATTTTCATGATTTTTTTCAATGTGTATTTTATTATATTGGCAACAATATTATCATTGAATATTTTGTTCTATCTCCCTTAGCTTTTTAATTAATTTTTAGCTTTTTTATTTCGCCACTGGGGGCGCTGCGGTCGTTTACATTATGTCGGGCGTAGTTGCTTTACTATACCGCTGTAGCTCTCTCCGTTCTAGAGTATTTTCAGGTTAAAGGGACTATAGGTGTATACTATGGAGGACTATAATACTATGCACCCTGTAAAAAGTGTTTTGTTGAACAAACACCCAGTTAAGTTTTAAGTTTCTTATGACTGAGATTACAACAAAAGTTAATTTTTCTGCAGTGATTATATTTCCCAATTTGATTTACACTCAAATGTTTTCGTTAGATGTTGGGATGAAAAAAAATCACATAAATTTCGAAATAAAATTTTAAGTATTGTTCAAGGTTCTATTATTCTAAAATACGATTTTTTAATGAAATTGCTATGTTAGTTTTGTTTTTAACCATAGTTTACAAGACAAAGCCTTTTAACATACATAGAAACATAGATTAAATAGTTTATAACCTTTCTGTCGTTACCTTTAGAAAAATAAGATGTATACTTATTATAAATTATAAAGTAGTAGAAAAGATAAAATAAACAGTTGTTCTGAGTTAATTTTTCTAAGATAAAGTAGTTTAGTAAAGTTGGATTTATAATAGTTTTAAATTTTGACTTACATTTTGTAACTTAGTAACAAACAATTTAGTAACAAACTTTTGTTTTTAATTTCTTGCAAATTAGCTGTACGCACATAAAATGTTATCTCCGGTAATTAATAAAGAAAACAGCTGAGCTTCAAATTTTATTGAAACATGTTGTATGTAACATTAACCTATACACAATGTACAATCAATATATTATCTTTTACTTGTGTTTACTTATTTACATTCAATAAACTAAATTATTACATAACAATCTTAAAATAATGTGAAAAATATTTAAAACAAAAAGAAATATTTTATTTTTGTTGATAGTCTATATCAAATTGAAATAAAATCACTTAAGTAAATAGTCTAATTTTTATGATGAAGTTTCACAGTAGACTCTAGTCTCAGGCTATCACTTTTTGCATTCTGCAACACAGCGCCACTGTCAATAGTTAGCCCAATAAGGAAGATGTTATAATAAGTTTTAATGTTACTGAATCCCCATTGGAGCAGTGGTAGGATGCTAATAATTATTTTAAAAAAAACTTATATTTTCCAAAAGAAATTTCAACCAACCACTCTCAGCAGAATCGGTCAAAAGTGATAGATTGCGAGTAGAATCTTGTAAATTTCATTTTTGATCCTTTTGTACCGTTTTTAAAGCATGAAATAAAAAATTATAAATTTCAAAATTATAACCGAATTGCATTAATTTAATGTTGAAAATGATGTTAAATAGTTAAAAAATAATTTTTAAAAATTATTAAAAAGAGTATTTTTCTTTTTTAAATATCACACACGAACTTTTAACTCGTTACATGAACAAATTTGATATAATTTTGAATTTATTTACTAAATAATATTTAAAACTATCTGCAATAATAAAACCTAGGAAAATAAACACTGATATGTATATATTTATTCAACAATTTTCCGGACTTGTAGGCCGTGGCATTTGGACATTGCATTCAGACGCTTCGCCCTTTACTTCGAGGGCATCCTCGGTACAAACCCGGAAAATTGTTCAATAAATAGTTACTATTCAGGGGTGGAAGTTTTATTATTTTTATAATTAAGACATATCGTTATGTTAAAAAATATTTTAACAATACATTAAGACAATACGAATAACAATAGACTATACACAAAGTATATTGCAATGCCACACGTATGAAGAAAGTTGACCCTGAAAGCGTTTCACAACCTTCTTTGCACCTCTGAATTTCAACGTTCCAAATTTTGGACGGTTTATCTATATGTATATTTTCAAACTATTTTCTATTGAATTTCCTTAACATTTATTACGTCAAGTTTAATTATATTTCTTTGAGGATTTGAAATTATAGTTTGCTTTGGGCATCAGATTCTGCATCACTGTGTTATGACAAGATTCAAAAGTCCTTTATCTACTCAAAAGTTTGGCACAACATCAAGAAAACAAAAATGATCGAATAACTTAATTTATTTGAGAAATATTAATTTATTCATAAATATCTACTACCTATAGTTGTAAATGAATCGGTAGTTAAATAAAGGAACAATCGTTTAAAATAATTATCTTATAACTGGTATTACCACTAAACGTATGTGTTTCTTTATAATTTTTTTTTCAGAATTCTCTCTTGAGGATAAAATATTTACTAGATTATATATTTTTTGTTTTCTTTACATTGTGAGTATATTCAAAGCCATCTAGACACACAAGGCCGAAGAAACTTGAAATCTTGAGTGATGTTCTGCCTACTATTTCGAGTCATCATCGCTTTTTGGACTACAGCGCAACTCCAGTCTGAAAACTCAAGATTTCGAGTTTCTCTGGCCTTATGTGTCTACATGGCCATAGTGTATTGCGTTGTGCCAAGCTCCACTTAACAAAGAATATGGCGGTCTTCCTGAAACACATGTTCTCAGCTTTTTGAATGTATTCACACTAGATTGTTTTCAGGTGTTTCAAACCGCCCCTTCTATCGTCAGTAGCCATTGACTCCTTTGTGTGTTAATACAGTTTATTTTCTGTGCACAACACTTACACTGATTTCATTCCAAAGTACATTGCACTCAAAATCGTCAGATTCCCCGTTAATATTCTGTACTACTAAGCGACAGTACTAGTGAGAGTTCTTCTATTGATGCGACGTCATATGCCTCGTCAGGTGGTGCCTTTCCCGGAAGGTCTCGTTGCAGATGTGACACCTCAACTTCTCCTCCCTCTTCAGCTTCTGGGGGTCGGTCTCCCTTTTGTGGTGCGATCGCATGTGGTACACCAGATCGCTCGTCATCCTGAAGGACGCGTTGCACTTGGCGCACCAGTTCTGCGAAGGGAACGACAACGCCGCCAAAGACGGCGGCAGGAAGGGCAGCAGAGGGCCCGGCATCGCCTTCGCAGCGCCGAACACCTCCTGCGGCTTCGGCGACGCGTAGTGAAGCGAAGTGGGCATGCGCGTCGGAGACATCAGAGATCCGAGATCGTAGTTGCCTTCCGGCATCTTCCTCATCATCTTCAACTCTTCGGCCATCTTCAGGTGGACGTTGCTGCTCGAGGCGGTGGTGGTCAGCTTCCCTCCGCCGTTCGAAGGGGCGAAAGCGCTGGTGGTCATGATGGTGTCCGGGATAGAAGGATGTCCGGATGGGGGCGACAGATGCACCCCGCCGTACGTCGGGCTGGTCGTTACTGGAGTGAAGGCGTAAGGGAAAGGGGGAAATGAGTTCGGACCAGCGGCTTGGAAGAGGAGTTCACGGGGGTCCAAAGACCCCGTGAAGAGATTCGACAGCGACGTTATATTCGAATGGAACGAAGAACTGGACTTGTCAACCTTCTTGAAAGCGCTGGATCCATTGCTGCCTTCGGAAGGATTCAGGTCCACGTTCGAGTACAACGGCGAGTGGTAAGTGGGGGCAGAACCGGTGATCTTAAACGCCCCGTTCTGGGCAGATTTCTTCGGAGAATCCCTCCCACTTTCGGAAATTCTGGGCTTTTTGGGGGACAGAGCCCCCTCTTCGGTGTCGCTCTTCCTCTTTCGCGGCGGGGACGACCGCTCATCGCTCTGCTGTTCGGCGTCGGAGGTGACCGTGATGACGGGGGACCTGGAGCCCTCCGAAGCGTCGGTGTTCATGTCGGTGAGAGTGGCGATGTCGAAGTTCTTGACCCTCCCGCCGTTCTTCCTGGTGCGGAAGGGGGGGTTATGCATCGCGGCGGGGGGGAGGGGGTCTTTGCGACGGCACCGATACATGAGGTGAGCCACGACGGGGAAAGGGTTCTCGAATTGTTCTTGGCACAGCATGCACTCGTAGCGTTTTTCTCCTGAAATTAAGATGAGACATTAAAGCAATATGAAATAAATATTTGGGTAAATCCAAACAACCCGGCGACAACCAAGTTTTGTTTTGCCCAAATTGGCGAGAAATCAATTTAACTTCCGCATAATCGGGTTGCCAGAAACCACTACTCACCACTTTGGAATCCAAGCCCTGATTCTCCTAAAACGCTCTACATTAGGTACCCAAAAATGAGAAATGTTCCTTTTTTTATGATCTAAGAATACTTTATGTTATTTACCTAAGTCAAAAATGAAATTTTCTCATTTTCACGTTATGAGGAGCGTTTTAGGAAGTAAAAACTTCGGCAATTCTTCCTAATTGAGTATTAGGGGTTCTATTAAAGGCATTTCTCTGCCCAAGGTGTCTTTTCTTATTAAATCGATGCTTCTCTCCAACTGTGTAATTGATAAATTTAGTAAATCTCTAAAAGTTTTTAAAATAAAAATTATAACTCCTAACATTGCTGCTAAAGGGCTATGAAAGTCGTCGCATCGGATAGCGCATGGTCACTTTACCTAGACAACACTTTTAGGACTAGTAAGGGTTACAAAATAAGGGTGTGTCCACTTATCTTGGTTTACCCTGGTATATAAAATTTAGAGTTCTTTGTTTTAAAAAATATCGCTTTTCTTCCATTTAAATTCTTAAACATTCCTTTTTCATTAAATATGAAATCAGTGCTATTTTAAAACTTGATTCTTACAAATTCAGTCTTATCGTTAATTATATTGGTAAATTGAAAATCTAACTCGATATACTTTAGTTTATAAAATAAATAATAGGGTCACTTGGGGTAAGTGGGACCCCTTTTTGGAACAGTACATTTTTGAAGGTTCATAAAAATTTTTTGAAGAGGTTCAATTTGAACTTGATGACATATTCTATTTAAGACACTATTAATAAACAAAAATTTATAATTAGGTTCTAAAATAATGTTCTACATTTTTCTTAACTGGCCTTTTTGTAAAAAATGAGACGGGGGTCCCACTTACCCCATAGGAAGGGGTAAGTGGGTCACCCCCTTTTTATTTTGATTGAAAGCAAGCAAAACTTAAGAGGGAGTAAGTGGGTCTTACTTGATAAAGTATAGAAGTTTTAGGTACAAAATATTTTATTCTAACTTAATCCATGTACGAGATATCTACTCACATTTAAATTAATAGGGTTGGTTGGGGTAAGTGGGACCCCTTTTTGTAACACTACAATTACAGAATGTTTTCTTCAGGTTCGAATGGTTCGGGAGACTTATAAAGAAACCCTCGAAACTATTCCCCCACCCCACTGTGTGTTTTAATTAATTTCTCGGCAACGTGAATAAAAAAACCCCCAACTTAATAGTTTTTTTTTACTTACCACAGCTTATATTAAAACGCAAAATTAATATAAAATTTCAATAAATTACTTATAAATGTTACAATAAACATTGTGGGACCCCCTCTTAAAAATTTTTAAATAAGAGATTTTGTGAAAATTCAAATTGCAGTATGTATTTTAAGTCAAACCTGGCACAACAGTTGAAAAAACATTAAAATATAGTGAAAACTTTCCTGGAAACACTTCTTGGAAAAATTCATCTTGAACCCTCCAAAAAAAAAATTATGGAAATTTTTTTACAATAGTTCTATAATCTTAAAAAGAAATGACACAAAACTCTAATATATGCAAAACCCATCAGTGTGACAAAATGTAACATGATCAATGTGAATAAGTGTGAAATGTCCTTTACATAGTTTAGTTTGAGGGGGGTGACCCACTTACCCCAGGGACCCACTTACCCCAGGGACCCACTTACCCCAAGTGACCCTATGAGTGAAATTTATTAACTTAACGTTAAAGATCAAAAATTCATAGTCAATTTGCATTTAAAGGTTTCTTTAATTTGTACTTTTCTGTGGAGAATTTCCCAAAATGCAAATATACCCAAAAATATAAAAAGATAAAGATATTTTCAAGTTTTTTCTTTAGAAAATTATCGAAAAGTTTAGCTGAAGCATTGGTTTTAGAACTTAAATTTTAGGGAAAAACCAAGTTTTCATTGAAGTACTATGTTTTATTGTTCATACTGTTATGTTTATGTTATAATTATAGCTTATAATAAATTCAAAAGTATAAGTATGTATAAATGAACTACGTAGAGAATCTAGAGTGCTATTTGTAAAATTGTTTTAAAATGTAATTTTTCTTTTGTTTTTCAGGATATTACTAAAACCTAAAATACTTTGCACTTGTAATGCGTGAGAGTTTTGGAATACATCTCGCGAATATTTTTGATTCAATATTATTCTCTAAATCATTCTTTACAATAGAATATTTATATTCGTCAATCAGGGTCTTACCCCTTCGTGAAAGATCAGTCTTCAAAATGTAGGTACGCACCGTCCACAATAGTAGGAGGGATCATTGGCAGCTTCAAAATGTCGGCCAAATCCTGTCCAAACCAAGCCTTGAGCTCTTCCCCGGAGATAATGTCTCTGAGGGACCTAAAGTACAACTGGCCGCCTTTCACGACTATCTCCAAACTCTGCTCTTCTGGATTTCTCGCAGGTAGGATATGAGACAACCAGCTGGGGGCTTTCGGAGAGTCTTTATTGTTGAGGTGGTCTTTGATTGTAACCTGTATTGAGATGAACGATACATTGAACATTTTTTCAAAAATTAACATTCTTAGTTTTTAAGCTCCCCTCTGTAATTTCAGTGTAACATATAAGAGTAAAAAACATCGTCTGATTGACAATTGACTATATAGAGCTACTCACGTAGCTTTTAAAAGTTATTTAAATCTAACAGTGATAAATGAGTACAAAAATAAACAGAAAAATTATTCAAATTTGTTTCAATTTAAAATTTTATTTCATAAGTAATAAATTTTAAATTAAAATTAGTTTTTTAATTCATCATTTCCGACATTATTATGCTTACAAATTTTTAAGCAACTATATAAGCAAAATAAATTTATCTCAAATGAATAGAAAATATACACAAAATATGAAAGTTTAAAAAAGCAAGAAAGTTTTTCTATTTTAATAATGTATAAGATTTAACTCTATTTTCGGTTTAAATAGAACTAATTATATCATCATGAAAAATTCATAATTATGGTAAAGAGTTATGAATTTCCAATTATTAAATTTATCAAACTCTTCCTAATATATTGGGTTTTCTATTCTACTTCTAATAGTAGTAAATTTTAAAAAAATTTCCAATGGCGTAAAAATCCAACTGCTTTTTCTATTCTACTTTTAATAGTATCCGAGTGTATATTGTAATAATTTCATAATTTAGATATGTTATGTAGTAAATTTCAAAACTCATCCCAATTCTTCCTAACACATTTTGTAGAATACAACTACTTCTAAACCTTATAAACATGCAGCCTTATTTATTGCAATCAAATCAAGTACCTAAAGCATTTTAAATCTGAGATGTTGTAGAAAATGTATGTTTTGGTGAAGATTAATCATCTACATGGGCAATCCCTTAGTAATTTTTCAATGCCACATTGTTTCTATTTTAAAAAAATAGTAAGGACCATAGATCATTGTTAAAATTGATTAAATAGCTATATAATTATGAGATATCACTCACCCTAAGAAGGTGCTTGGAAGCGGGCAGGCGGTCTACGCAGCGCCAAGTGAGTAGGGCCAGGGAGTCCGGGGAGCCGGACGACAGCGGGAGAGGACCGAGGTGGGTGCCGCAGCTGATCAGCTCCTCGCTCGTCACAGACACGCACGGTTCGCTCATGCTCGCTGCAAGACAATGGAATATGAGTATCTGCGGGTGCATTATAAGGAAAAAAGTACATGTTTTCCACGGTGCTACTGATTTCATCTTTGTTTTGAGATACAAAAAATACTTATGATTAGTACCTTGTAAAATCCCCCCTTTTTAGAAATATAAATCAGCTACAATAATTAAACCGGATTAGTATTAAAACGTTTAAAGACATTTAACTGTGTAATAGAAAACACAAATTCAATTTCAACGATACAAATTAAGTATAGAGGTAAATAACCTAACTATCTTAACACGTCTTTTCCCTTTAGTACGATTCGTAATAATCCAGTGATTCAAATGATAGTTAATAATAGAAGATATCATGTGAATTACGATAGGTTTTAAGTAATCAATTGGGTGTGTGAATAGAAACTTGTGATTAATCAAAGGATTTTAAACTAAAATCATTCTCAATGTTTAGTGTTCGGCACTAGTTAACTAGAACTAGTTGCAACTAGTAGTTAACTACCGATCAACTAGTAGTTAACTAGTAATTTAACTACTTTTAGTTTAAAGTAGTTCAACTATTAGTTTAACTACTTTTTTAATTAACTACTAGTTAAAACTACTTTAAAATTTTCAACTACTTAAAAAAAATGTTTTATTTAAAATTTAAAAAGATATTTAAAATTTTTATCAAAGGTAGAGTACTCAAATACCATAACCAGAAATAAAGACCATTATTGCGCGAAGCATAAACGTTTTTTGTGACATAGATAAGAAAGATGTATTAGAATTTTGCCAAAAAGTAGGTAATGAAATTATATAAACTAGTTAACTACTTTGGGAAATAGTTAACTACTAGTTGCAACTAGTCCCAGGAAAAAATAGTTAACTACTAGTTACAACTACAATTTCCCAGACTAGTTAGTAGTTGGTAGTTAACTATTTTTTGACCACTAGTTGCCGAACACTATCAATATTGTGGGTAAGGCTAGAATGGATGAGAAGTTGAATTTTTAAAGAATTATATTTTCAATCTCCGTCTAATACCTCAAAGCACATATTTTTCCTCTTTCCCGTGCGAGGAGGGACTATTCTTTCATACCAGTTTCTGAAGGAGATTCACGTCTTCCATAATTGTCCTTCAATTCATCGCTATATTTGATTGTTTTCGATAGCTTTATTCTCAACAACACCAGACAGGTTTGAACCAGTTACATTAATATAGACTCGAGATCATAAATCACAACCTACTCCACTCCCCTTTTCCAAACAAAAACAATCAAAACTTTCTTTCCTGTTTCTCATTTCAGCACAAAGTCAACAACCCCTTCCCCAAATAGTACATCCCCTCGGCACATGGCATCGCTCCTTGACCCATCTTGAGAATTAAAACAACGAACGCAGTGTGTGTAATAGATGACCAGCGAGGGAGGCGGAAAAATGTATTCCTCTGCGCCCCAGCATATGCAGGGCAGTGCACATGAATTATGGAGCAGAGCCCTTTACGCCCCATCGCGTCGGCTCAGCCCTGGCCCCTCTGGGGCTGAACCGGCGCCGGGTGGTCAGCGGAATTTTCACTCCAAGAGATGATGGGCTGGATTTTTGGAGGGATTGGTGGAGTGATGTAATAGATGTTTGTGTAGACGTTTGTGGGTGAAGAGAAAGTGCGTTGGAAGTTTGGACAGGAGTAAATACCTTGAAAGGTTTTGAGGCTAGACAGAAAAGGAATCGAAGGAAGAATAATGTTTTGACCCACCAAAATGAAATTCAGGTTTGAATTTGCTGAGGGGGAATTTTGAAGAGCTTATTGTATTTTGAAAGTAATTCTCATGTAATTCAGAAGTACTTATAGACTTTTCTCATTTGATCATGTAGTTTAATTTTGGTTTTTGAATTTATTTTGTGGTAAATTTTACAATTTACACTAAAAAATAAATGGAAGGGATTTATGTGAAATAAAGACAAAATAAACTTTACATTTTACGCAAAATTTAAGTATCTTAAATTATACCTAAAAGTAAAAGAAAATTTTAATTAAGGTAAGTTACATGTTGGCCATTTCATCGGACAAATTTAGAAATATTTTTTAATATTAGAAATATTTTAGAATTGAAATTTATAAGTAAAATTTTAAAATTGTTTATTTATGAAAATATTCATACTAAAGTGATTAAATACCATAATAAATGTAAGCATTATTACTGATATAAAGTTGTTTTGGTGTTAAAGCCTTTAATTTGTTTTATATGAAATCATTTAAAATACTGATATAAGTACTCATTAAGTGTAAAAACAGGAAGTTTTTCCATTTATAATGTTTTTACATAAAGGAGAATAATGTGAAGTGAGGAATTCTTATAATATAACGAAGAAATTTAAATTTTTTACAACAGAATTTGTTGTAAATTATAATATATTTTCACCCTTTTTATGAACACAATGTAAGTATTTAATCTTATTTCTTTAATATCATCTATAAGTATTAATTTCTAAAGGATTCTCTTATATATTGACTAAAAAACTATCTACACCATTTAAATATCAAGTAAAATGCATTATTAATTTAAGCTTGTTTAATAGTTTGTATCTTTTCTATAATGTAATTATGTACTATCTTAAAACCTTATTACAGTTAAACTTCAAAGTTATACTTCAAACCTAATTTTAAATTCTTTATGTAAAAATAAAAAATCCCTTTGAACGTAACTTTTTAACCTTAAGAGTTACTTATAGTGAAACTACATTTTAAGATTTAGATTCTAAAATTGCCTCATAATTTTCCTTTGCATTTCTTAAGATAGTAAACTTCTATTAGCTTAGAAGATAAGTCCACAAATTTTCCTATATTATATGCACCAGTTGCAATAACTGAAATCAAATCACTTCACATTCATAACTAACCCCTCAGGTTTATCCCCAAGACTCACTTCACCACACTCAACTTAAACTCACCCTTTCTTAATGCAAATCACCAATCAAAAACTTCGCACCTTACCCTACTTAATGAAAATACCCATCCAAAATCCCTTACTTAATGAAAATCCTCAAATCCCTCCGTAACCAATTTAACACCAGACACAATCCCATTAGACTTCCTCACAAAAGGTTAATTATACGAACGCCCAATATACCTGTCTAAATGCGCAACCTGACTAACGAAGCCATTCCCTCAAAACACCTACAACTCTCCTCGCATTTAACAGTCCTCATCCACCTCGCAAAAACAGATTAGCGCAGCCATTTAAAACGCTATTACCCTCCCACAATCCGGAGATTGGATTAGGAGAGGCAGGGCCCATTTATCAGGAGGCCCCGGGGCTGTGGGTCCCTGGAATTGGGTCCCCGAGGCGATGTCTAGCATCTTGGCGCTGGGCAGAGACAATCCGCTTTGTGCGGAATGCATTGGGATGGTAATGGGCTGAGGAGACAATTGCAGGGAAGATGATGAGGAAGGGGATGATGGAAGGTGGGATTCGGTTTGGGGAAGATGGTTTTGGGGGGTGCTGCAGATGATGGGAAAAGATATGTGGATAATTGGAGGTTTTTTTTTATTCATGGCTTATTTTAACTATCAATGTTTTATACCTTCATTTCAATTGTGCACGTATAGAAGTGCTACTTATTGTTACAGTCGATTCCGCTTAATGTGATCACTTTTGTCCAAGAGTAGAATGATAACAATATCGAAAAAGGAGGTTTATAGGGGATTTCACCAGATTTTGATAATATTAAGCAATATATTGATGACATAAAAAGATACATTTTGCTTTAAATTAAATAGGAGTGATCGCAATAAGCGGAGTCGACTGTACTTATTTTGTACAGGGAATGAAATTCAGTTTTAGATAGAATACATATACCAATAGGAATGATCAACAAAAGGCTTGGAGCCCAAAAAGGAGTTCGTCCATTTATTCTGAACTCCTCAATCTTCTGTCAATGTAAATCTTTTTCTTTAAAACAGTTTACTTCTGTTGAACTTATTATTACTTCTGGGGATATTATTATATACGGTATGGTATTTGAACTATTATAATATGCAGTAAAACTTAAATTATCTGAAGTGAAGAAGAAAATTCCAAGTAAAGTAGAGCACTTAACGATGTTTACCAGGAGAATGAAGATTTTAACAGTAAATTTTTGACTTTTACTCATACAAAAAATATCTAAATATGATGTTTTTAATTACGTTATTTTATTTATTACAAACAATAAATCGGTTGAATAGATGTTGCAGATTAAATACGATTTAAATATTCAGTACATCACCTTATGAGTATATCGACATGGGTTAAACAAGGTTAAACGGCTTCCATATACCCAGATTTATTGGTACTTTTACATCATCCGGAACACAAGTGAAAGCACTGTTCTTGTAAATTGGTAAAATATTAAATATTAAGTTATACAATTTAAACGTTCGATTTATATTCGTGTTTTAAATATTGTGAAAACATAGAATGAAGACTTCATGTAAATGTTTATTCTTTCTGGAAATTTCACTTGAGTATCCTGATATTGCGTGTAGCTCAATAAAAACTCACTTCAAAAAGATATTAATGGGTGTCAATAAAAACTTTCTTAACTTTTGACAAATCCCTCCCATTCCAAAGAAACCAAACAAAAACAATCCCATTCCAGACCACTAATTCAAACTACTCCAGTCGACCTGAAAACCGCACTTCACTCTGCATTCTCAAATCCTTCGTTTCTTATTACCCGCACAGAGGCAAAAATGGAGTTAAGAGAGAGAAAGAAAACGAATAAGAGAGTGCAATTTCATAATGTCCTATTACCTCCGAGGACGTCTCTGTCAGCAGCCAGAGGGCGATGTGTTGCTTAGCGCAATGGCCGATTTCCAGCGAACTCTGGAAATTGTATATTTAAGCGAAGCGACGAATGCTTTTTCATTTCGGAAAAACGGCTTATGAAAAGTGATTGCCAGGGAACAGGGGGTGTAAATGAAGGGGTTGTGCGGGCAGGTTGGAACGGTCTTAAGGCGAGGGAATGAAATGGAAAATTACCCGACGCACTTGTGTTCGAATGGGGGTGGCGTTTGAAATGAAATGGAATGATGTTTGTGGCTTTTTTTTGTCGTTGTTTACTTGTATCGAGGATTGGAGAGAAACCATAACAGTGGATATAATTTGTTAGATCGTATGAAACTGAATTTCGAATGTTTTCCCATTCACTCAATGTCTTTTAAACCGAAAGCAGGAATATTTGCATTCGTGGTTGTTGAGCAATTTTTATTCATGGAATGCATTTTTTCGATGGTTGAATTGCAATTATGCAAAAAAAAGTCTTAAAAATAAAGATACAAATTTGACATCTACAAAGGATGAAATACTTAACGCATGTATAATTTTAGTTTAAATGTTAAAAAAAAACACACAGCATTACTGAATTTATCAAATAAAATGTCTAAAAACCGAAAACATAAAAAAACTGAAAACATATAAACAACATGGAACTTAAATCTATCACCACCACCCTAAAAACACCAATCTGCTTTTTCCTAGTTTTGAGAAAAACGCATTCCAAGTTTGTCAAGAATAGGATTTTCCACACATATATACGCACAAAGAATTCCTTAATTCTCAAAATATATTTTTAGAATATTGTGATTGTTGGTTCTCACATTGCGTGCAGCATCATCCAGACATTCCAAAATGCATTTCGACTTAGGTGAAAATTACTCAAAAATCAGATAGGTGCTTTTGGTGTTGTAGCAACAATATGTAAATACATGGAAATCTCAGCCCTAATGATAATACCTACAAGAAAACTCTTTTATGGTTTGAAGTTGTTATAACTTCATCCTCATATGAGAGACACCCATCCTCATTTATTAGTGCCTGTGGATTGCTATCCCAACTCTTACATATCCTCAAATGAAGAAACCCCTTACTCTCTCCAGATAAGATACCAACTCACAGACCCCTCTTCTGAATGAGCATCAGCTTTGATGAATCGCCCCTCAGAAGAAAATCCACCCATCATAACCCCGGACGTCCGCCTTCAAAAGCCCATTCGTCATCTTTTCATCCCCATCCCCATCAAATCCTCGTCCGAACCCGCGACTAATTTCTCTGAAAGCTCGCCGGTTCGCTCGCCGGTTCCGGTTTCGGTGCTGCTGCTGTTTGGGGAGCTGATTTGATGGGAGTAGGCGATGGGACGTGATGGATTCTGTCTGCGGGTGTTTTTGCGGCCGTGATGAGTGTGGTGTTAAGTAGATTAACTTGGGTCCCTTGTTGCTGCTGTGAGGAAATATTTTACTTTTAGGGAGCTCCATATAGCATCGAAAATATGCTTAAATCTATTTATGACTAGCAAAATGGTAAAAAAAAACTAAGAATTTCTAAATTTTTTATATTATTTTTTTACCTTAATTCGTTTATTAAGTACATAAGGATGCAACTATCATATGCGCACCCCTGATCCTTTCTCTCTTTTAAAACTAAGGAATTCATGTTTGATTTTTAAGTTAGTGTATTTTGCAATAAAAAAGGGGCTTTACTTTTGATTCTTTGCTATTTTAAGAACCTTATCAAGATGATCTCCCACATCACAATCATTATGCAATCACCATTTTTGGAAAAAAAAACATGTAAGTTTTTCCAATGGCTTCAAATTTATTTATAATTTTAGTATAATGATTAAAATGTATCATAATTTAAAAAGCAAATCATTATTTTTTTAAAGACCTTAATTTTTAAAATATGAATAAAAGTAAAATGTTTAGGATAAAATAGCTTTTTTTGTATAATATAAGATATATTGAATATACCTAAAATGATAAGACGAAATTGATAATTTAAGTTGACTCTCAATCTTAGATTTAAAAGCAATTTTTATTAAAAATTACACAAACAATTTGTATTTTATTACAAACAAGTAAAATTGTGTTCCAACATGATATCGATTTAACAAAACGTTTGCTGTAAATAAGTTAAATATATTTTTAAGTAAAAAGTATTTCATATCCTCTGTTTCATAAAATAACTTAAAAATAAAAGACTTTAAGTGTCAAACACTTGACGCACTTGACTGAAAACAAACCCGTTTGGTTCAATCATCGTCTTTACAACCACACAAACATCTCAGAAACCAATACAAAACAAAAACCCCAACCCAGCACAAACACCAACCACTCCAACCTACTTCCCCATCAAAACCCCTTCATTTGCATCCACCCCCATAAATCACCCCCTCAGAACGAAACAAAAACCCTCCCTCAATTACCAACAACAGCAAAGATAAAAAAAAACCACCCTCGATCCAGGCATCCGTGCTCTCAAGAAGAAGAAGACACCATCCGGTCAACGCGAGCGGAAATAAGGTGAAAATGGCCGCCTCATGCATTAGTAATGAAAAGTCGCTCCCATTATGGAGGAGATATGTTCCACATCGGGTGGCTGCTTTTCAGGGGCCGCCATTAAGATGCAAATGTGCGGAGATGTCCGCTTATGAATTTCTTTTGGGAGGAGGAAGAGAGGAGAAGAAGAGGAGGATGAAAGGACGGTCGTCGGGTAGTCTGACCACGCAGTTGAGATGTGTTGGGGGAGAACGACGGTGGGGTTGGCTGCGTTGGCGGAGTTATCTCTCTGGTTTTAGGTTTTTTGGAGAAAAATTGAAGATGAAATACAGCATAACCTTGGTATCTCGAAACCGAAGGGACACGAGAAAAATTTCGAGATAGCCAGTTTTCGATATTACTAGGGATAATAGAGAATACTTCAATGCAAAGGGGAGTACTTTTTCGAGATATGTAAAGGTTTTCGAGGTATTAAAATTCGAGATAACGAGGGTATACTATAGTTTAGTACAGGCCTGCATAGCATGCGGTCCGTGAGGCTTTTTTTGGTGTCCTGATGAGTCTTAAATGATTAAAGAAATTAGTTGAAAGTTTACAAAAAAACCGTGTCTTTTAAATATTTGAAGAAAATATTATCTGGAACTGTTAGGTAGTTCAAAAATTTACGAGTAAAAGTGATTGTAAAGGCAGAATAGAAGAATCGTATTAGCAAATCTTTAATTGACCAATACAAAACAGTGAAATATTATTAAAAGTATAATGTTCAAATTTTATGTATCGCACATTACACAAAACATGCATTACACTTTAATATTACACCATGTACTCAAAGCTGAAAACTGAAGATGCGATATTTTTTCATTACTGATAATAGTGAATTACTGAATATAGATTCATTATTTGGATTTCAGCAATTTTGAAAGAAAAAAAAATCGTATAGTCAAAAAACATATCAATAGAGAAGTTTTTGTTTTATGTGTTTGAATCAGATGTAGGTACTATCCATGTCTTTTTATTCAAAATTTTTACAAGCAGAAAGATAAAACTACATAAAATGAGGTAAGATGTAAAAGTAAATGGGGAATGTGTGTTTTAATAAATAAAACAAACGGGGTTAAATTAAATAACAATTAAGATAATTGTTTTACCATCAATCGTAAAATAAGTTGTATTCTAAAATTAAAGAATGTAACATATTTTATTAGTACTTGAAATATTAAATTCCAATGAAACACAGGTTCAATTTCGTAAAACAAGTTTTGATAAAAACTTTATTTTTAAAACTGAAATATATTAATGAATATAATATTAAGTTTAATTTGTTAGTGTGAGAAAAGGGAAATAAAAAGTAAAATATATTTCGTGCTCCTCCCCATTTTAATAGCATTAACTAAAATATAGAGCTTCCATTAATTGAGGTGTATGAGACTTAGAAAAATGGGATATTTTTGTTGGGTGTAGTAAAATGTTCATTAGATAATTGAATAGTCAAAAATATTAATAAGAGTGCAATGTTGAAAATAAAATTTAATTTTTTACAAAAATGTATCCTTTTTCTTTATTTTTTATTATTTGACTTAAAGAAGTGGAAATCACAATGATAAATACTTTTTGAAAATACTGTTAAGAGACAGTATATTTTGTGCTTAGAAAGATATTTGAATAGTTTCCAGGAAACTCCAGACCCTTCTGATTTGTCCCTCAGAGTGAGACAGACATGTAAATCCAACAGCTTTCAACAGACTGAGTCCTGCAAATCCAATAACAGCGCTCTCAATTAGATCAGAGAAAGAGAGCGAGCGAGTCTCTCAAACTATTAAACCATTAGTTTGGCGATCCCCTTCCATCTGTGGAGGCCGGAAGGCGGCAACCCTAAAAGACAGCACTCAGCACCGAATTCCTTCTCCCAAGGAATAAAACAAAATGCACAAGAGAGAGAGAGAAGAAAAAATAAAACCATACAATGACCATATAGAGAAAGCGGAAGAGCCGGCCTCAAAAAAGGAAAGGAAATAACGCCAAATAGACTGAAGAGGCCTCTCCTCTTTATGCCAGCGCTTTTTTACTGTACTTTTATACCAATTCCTCACTCCACGTCCGTGGCTAAAAGCGTCCAGTTACAAAAAAAGATGTTTCCAAATGGTCGCAATTTCGTGAACCATGGGGATTGGAAAACAATTTGAAATTCATATCTGACGGTGGCATCATTTATATCTTTCCCTCTCCAAGGGGGAGGGAAACGTCCTCCCCCTCCCGCTCTTTAAGAAAGTGATTCAACCAAATGCGGGAGTGGGGAATAAAATAAACAGGGAATACACCGAGTAAAATGTCGTGATTTCTCTTTTCTGAGGGGTTTCTTCCCCTCTTTTTTTTGTGTGGGGGTGTTGTTTTTATGCGAGGCTCGACAGGGAGTTGAAGTGTTGAGTTATCGGTGTAATTCTCGTCGTTCGGTGGGAGTTTCTGCGTTGTGCGGTAGAGATAACTGTTGAGTTCGGGGACCGTAAAAAGGACTGAGGGGTTGTGTCGTAAAAAGTAATATGCGGAGAGGGGATTGTTTCTTTATGGGTGGGGAATTTGTGGGGGTGTTGTTATGTGTTCCAAAAATTGGTGGTGCGAGACATTAGGTGAGAGGGTTGTGTGTATAGGTAAATCCCATCTTTAACACTCTTGGGTGAATATAAAATGAAACTCTGCTGTCCTGGAGGGGATGAATATTAAATACTTTTCTGTTCGTATGGAAAGACATTAGTTTTAGTTGAATTTTGAGTAAGTATTCATGCAGCTTAAAGTAATGCAGCTTTTCTTAGAATGTGTCTGTGTCTCAAAATAGAGTCTTTGGTGACCTATATTAGTAAAGTTTCGACATCTTTATTAACAAATGTAAATTATAATTTAAAGAATATTTTCACACTGCTTTGACTTTAGGAGCATTTTAATTTAACTTTACCAAATACAATGTTGCTAGTTTTAGATCAGTCCCCCGGATGATATTGAATTAACATTAAAGAATACATCCTAAAGTTTAAGGTACTGATAAAATTTTATAGTAAAAAATTAATTTAAAAATAAGTATAGGTACTGTATTGCTGTAGTGAGCTCATTGTTTGAAAATTTTCATCTATTTCAAATTCGATTTTAAATTAAAAAGCAAAAATATTAGTTTAACCTAATATTGTAGGTAGTTAAAAAGGTGCTACCATTGAAAAAAATATCAGATTAAATAAAAAAAAAACAATAAATAAATAATTAAATCTATACATTTTACTCAAAAGAATCTCCTTTTTTTAACATAACTCCAAATGAACACGCATTTCTCAAAAGGGAAAAATATCTGTTTCAAACATATTTCCAAAACCATCCCACTTCCATCTCTCCACACACACACACACAAAAAAAACACTCCATCAATTTCTCCGCACAAAATCCCAAAACATATTCAATCCACACGAAACCGCATATACAAAGATCTTCCCAACTCATTCAAATGACCGCCATAACTCCCCGCACCCAAAAACACATCTCATCTAAAAGGCTTATGAAGACATTTTGACGACCTTCTCCACTCCATAAGTCACCCAAGCAGTCCGGCAAAGGCGACATATTCCCCCAGCCCGAGATGAAACTGCCGGATAAACTCCCCGGACAAACAAAAGGAACGAAGGAAATACTAATCTTCTAAATGCGTATGGATTTATAGAAGGAAGTGCTGACCCGCCCATTGCAATAAACACTTTGGACGGTGTCCTGTTTCTGAGGGGTGGGTGGAATGTTTCTCTTCAATATGTAAACTGCCCTTCCGACCCCCCTCTCTGGGTTTGGGGAGTTATGGGCAGCAGCCGTCCAAGCAGATGGTTTGTTTGTGAGGGAAGAGGTGTCGATGGGGGCTTTTTGGGAGATGAAATAGCGATGGTTTTAGTGGAGAGGCTTTCATCAAGATTGGAGAGTTGGGTGTAGTGTTAATTTTAGGGGGAAGAATTCAAGGGGTCTGTTGAAAGTGTTTGTAGGAGTCGGAGACATGTTTTGCGATCACTGAAAAAAGGAAGTTGGAGAATTTCGGATGATTTGTTGAAATTAATACTTAAAATAAAGTAGGTATGATGAGATTAAATAATTTTGAAATACCATGGTCTAAAATTGTTTTTAATAGTACACAGAATACATTTTTGTAATTTGTGTTATGGCATAATTGGTTTTACGTATTTCAGGACAATTAGAACTTAACTCACTATATCCATCTGTATTTCTTGGAAATGCCAATATACTACTTGGGGATTCTTAACTATCTATCACATCAAATTGTAATTGTAGAGAAATTATAGAACACAAGTTTTGTGTTTTTGTAACAAGTTTGAGATTTTTACTGGTAAAAGTTTTTCATTTTCGTATACCTACTGTGTATACCTAATAGTAAATTATCTCATACATTAGCATCATAATGGACAGGGCAATTATAGCAATGAATAATTGAGAAATTGACTTTATTGTACTGAACGGCCTAAATTGTTTGCCATACATAAATAGTAGTTAGTAGGATTTGACCATTATTACCTTCTATTGTAGTATTTTGAAAAGGAAATAAAATCAATAGACGCGTAGCATTAATAATGAAGAAATGTTAAATGATATTAATTTAAAAATGGACTAATTTAAGTTCTATTCAAAATAAAAACAAAAAGTAGAAACACTACAAAAAGTGTTTTAAATTATCAGTTTTAAACACCTACTTCAAAAGGATTAGTAATAAATACAAATTAGCTAGAGTGTTTCTTACTTAGATTGAATGCATGCATATAAGAAAAGAGTTATCCAACCGAATAAACTTATAAATCCCTTACAATACGCAAATTTGACACAAAGCATTCCCTAAAGGACATTCAAAAGTAAATCAAGATTAGATAATTTTACTCTTCTCCAAAAAAATAAAAAAGCAACATAAAACCTCCACATAAAAAAAATCATAAAAATAATTACACCGCATCCTAGCACCCAATAAATACATCTCAACCTCCTTTGGCAAACCTGAAGAAAAAAGATCCAACATATTGTCACATTATCAAAGCCACTTACATCACTTTCATCAACCTAAACTAATTTTTAAATTCATTTCCCTCCAAATTAAATCAATCCCTTCAACCGCATATTACTTTTCACCCCCGAACCCCCTTTGATCCACCCTCCAATAAAGAGATTTACCTCCACTGCACCCCATTTGCGAATCTGTCTATTTCTATTAGCGCTGTATACAAGTCTATTTACATTAACAGCCCCAGGCGCTTCAGAGCCCTGGTATGCCTAGAGGGGGCGGATATAAATATACCAGGGATTTACCCCGAGTTTTATTTGCGCAGCGGGGAGTTTTTTCGATGTTTTTTCACCCGCCCCTTATTATTATCCTCGCTGCCGCTTCTGCTTTTACCTTCTCCATTAGTTGACGGGGAGCCGCTATATGGGAGCGTTAAGGAAGAGGATGAAGAAATTGGGGAAATCGCTGGGATGGGATAATTTTTCCCGGAAACTCCTCTTCTCCAGGATTCGGGAGAGGAGGGGTGCTTTATGGATATATGTTCTCCGGGTCTCTCTATTTGTCAAGGTGGGTGGTTGGGAATTGGCAATTTTCGCCACATCCCAAGTTCGGACTAATGCGTGTGAAAATGTTCCGAAACTGAATCACGGTTGTGGATAGAGTTGGACGAGAAATCAGTCATCGCAGAGCAGATTTTTGAAATTGAATTTAAGAGTGTTCTACGGTTATACTCTCATATTTTACCAGGGAGGTCTACGGAGAAATGAGGGTGTGAAAATTACTCACTCCCCTACCGGCTGTATTCGGCTAGATTTATGGAAATATTGTCGTGGCCTCTAAAAATTGTGCTTTACAAAGAGAACTGCTATAGTGAGTCTGCTTGAGTGTCTTCAAGTGAACTAAAAATATGAAAACAGCTTCTAACAAGCATCATAAATCTTGATGTTAACATGAAAACTGTGTTTTCCAAGATTAACAAATCTAGAATATTTTTACTAGAGATATGAAAATAGCTTCTGACAAGCACAAAAAATCTAAGGAGAAGATATATGCCCGATTCAAATTTTATTTGCTATCCGGCACGGCAATAAAACGGTCGAGACCTAGAGCGTTTTGATTAGTAAGATTTACCATTTAGAAAATTTTTTTCTTATAATGACCTAATTAAAAAATACGAATAATGAACATGGAAATCAACCATTCCAAGAAATCATTTTTACTTCTACTTAGCTCGATCCACATAAAATCTGTGTACCAATTATTTACAAATATATCTCAAATATATTTTTAAATTTCATAAGTTTGAACTCTCTAAAAAAACAACGTTTAGAGATTTTCTTTTTAACTTTCTTCTAAATAAATACTGAAAAATAATCGATTTTGTCAATTTGGATATAATAAATTTAAATATTTTTAAAAAAATGAATTTAAAAATTAAGTTATTAATGAAATAACCCTAGAGTTTTGAATTCAGTTTTATTCGATTTAAAATTTCTGTGTTAAAAAAATAGAAATTCCTTTTGAAAATAAAATTTTGAAGTATCAATAAAAATAATGTTTTTTTTTTAAAGTTTTTTTTGTGATAGAAGATCAGAGGTAGATTAGTAAAAGGCTTAAAATGGTGAATAATAGTGCCTTGCTATTGTTAATTCTCATTCTTATAGATTATTTTCACTATATTAAATGTATGATAAGATTTACATATACGTTTAGTAGAATAAGGTATGTTCCTCACAATTTACACGCATACAATGTATAGTTTCTAATTATAATAGCAAAATAGATTCTAATCAATAAATCATATCGAAGCTGTTCCTAAACGAAGCATTAATATAGCAGTAATGTAATGAAAGAAAACCACCAAATTGCATTACAAAAACATATTTCAGTTTTTTGCACGTCCTTTAATTACAGCCACAATTCTAACCCTTAATATTACAAGACGCCGAAAAAATAACGCTCAATTAAGAGGACAGGATTGGACGACAAAAAACACCCCTCAGATTGATATTATAAGCAAACATGAGAAAAAAGCATATTAATTTGAGAGAAACAATCATCGAAATGAGAATACGGAGTATCTCTTAATATAAAAAACGAGAAAAAAGATCTACGACCACCAACTCGGTGTAGATACATCAAAATTAATACAAGTTTTTTTGCACCAACGCTATAACGTGAAAATAATTATTTCAGCGATTACGCTTGAATGTTTTTATATCCCCTCGGCGGATACCGCTATGAAAAAGCGAATGTATTTTCCGCTTTATTATCAAATGAGCGTTTATTTTTACATTCGAAGCACGACGCTTAGCAGGAAATCAAACTAATCAGAAAAGTTTTTAATTATGTAAAGATTGAATCCTCTTTTTGCCCCCACATTGCCGGTTTTTTTCTCCGTCAGCGATGGGAGAGAAGAAAGATATGATAATTATCAAAAGATTCCCTTTAATTTGCGGCCGGGAAATTCTTTGTGTTTTCACGGTAGATCGCCAGCATACTTAGTTGTCTAATGAAGTTAGAAACTTAATTAAACGGTGCTCATAAAAATGCAAAGAATATCCCCTGTTCTAGATGATTGTCTTTAATGATTTACAGCTAGGTGGATACGCAAAACGGATTAACCAAGTCCTGCTTTTGATGTTTTGCAGGCCCTAACCTGCATTGTTTATCAAATTAGGTGAACCAAAGGTTTTTGGGTGGCGAATAAGGCTAGTAAGGTTTTAATGAGTAAACGAAAGAAAAGTTAGGATAGATATCGGTGTTCCTTTTGTGGTGGTCGGTCCAACGTAATTTTTTTGGTGGATCAAATATGCGCTTGTTTTAATTCCCATCTTTCGCAAAAGCTGTAACTCTTATACTAAATCATATTAATGTGAAGTAAGGTTATAATTAAATTGGTTTTTCAGGTTGCTCGCAACTTCCTTTTGTTGCAATTTGTACTCTCCTTTATTGAAAGAGGGAAGTTGTGTCCTTTTATAAAAACTAGGCATTGATGACAATTACTATCATTTAGTTGTTTAGCGGAATGACTCCAGGTTCTTCTTGAGAAGAGGTAACAACATTCTTATACAAAAAAATTCACTTTCGCTTAAATGATTGCTAGACATAAATTAATTAGTATAATAGCAATCTATTCAATAATGCAGATTTATGTAGTAATTGGCTTTCTTTTTACATAAGTATACTTACTATTCTTTTTATAGAAACGTTTAAATATAGGATTGATAGCCCCCCACTCAACTGTGAATTCAGACAATAAAAAATTTCGACTTCTAGAAGCTTCTGAAAGTTTAGTTAAAGACACTAGTTCTTTAATAGGATCAAACAGTTTTCCAAAGATTGCACTAGAAAAGTAGCTAAAACCGTAAGAAAAATGAGACAATAAAAACATCACAGAAGCTTCTGAAGATTTATTTTACAATGACCAGTTGTTATTTCAAATTGAACCTCTATTTAAATATACAAATGTAATATAAGTAAAGATGTTTTAATCTTCAAATGGAGGATTAAAATGATGGCACATGCAATCCTTCTTAGATTTTGAATTTGAAATTCAGTTAGTTAATAGTGAGCCTCAGAGATAGTAGTTTTAAAATGTTTTAAGAATAACTATACTTTATAAACTTCCTGTTATCATCATTAGTGTTCTGGGATATTAAAAAAGGCATTGATATCACAATAAAAACTTCACAATCCTTTTAACTCTTTTCAACACCGTCTCGCTTCTACCCAATATGTAGACCAATTTTGTGTACCATGGTTCTCTTGATAATAATAGACCTGTATTAAGTTCATACTCAAAACTAAACTAAAAATTCTCCATAAACATTCTTTTTCATAGCATACATAAAATCTGCACAAAAAACAATAAACATTTCCTTACATAATTTTAAAGAAGAAAATAAATTTATTTTTCAACGCCTAAAACCATAATTATGATTTATTTATAAATGTAATAAACTGGATAAAAAAATTAACAATGGGTAAAGCCATAGAATTGATGCGGCCAAATCTTGCTTCGTAAGATAAAAGCCGAAACTCCGAAGTTCAAACTTAATACTTCACACCAGATATGCTAATTGAACTTGCAAGAACTAAATTTAGTTAGTCATTTCCATCATTAACCCAACCCCTTATGATTGCTGGTGGAGGGTGGTAATGGATTTCAAGAGTGATATAGCTGTAATTGTTATCTTTCATAAGGGTAGATAAAGCTTAAATTACTTCAGGTCGTGTCATTTGGGGTGGAAATGACAGGTTTTTTTCATCGAATTCCATGCATTGGTCATTACATCTTGCTGAAGTGCAGATGAATTTTTCATCCGTTGTGATTAATGTAACCCGATTGCTTCAATTGAAGATAGTGATTGAAATATTGGCACCTAAAGAGTTTTTTCTGAGTAATTTGAGAGTCACTATTTCAAAATTAGGATGAATGAATGTTTTTAGAGTAATAGATAGTTGCTCAAATTTTAGAAAGGTTGTTAATGTGGGTGAATCAAACCACCACAGTCCCTAAATGTCATTACTGCAGCCCATTTACGATGAAAAAGAACTCTAATGACTACGTAAGTATAAAATTTTTATAAGAACTTTTAGAGGTAAAGTAATGTATTATTACAGCTTCAGAAATGTGGGGCTTTATAGTTAATCAGATATCAAAATCAACAAATTGTACTGTTTTCTTAATAACAACGATGTCTATGCTTCCAATGAATTAAGGTAGAAAATACTAACGCTATTGAGACTATAACGACTTAAATAAAATGATTTAAATAAAAAAAAATATTAAGCTACTTGAACAATAACTTTTTAGTGGGGATGATTGTGATAAATGATTTAGTAAGAAAAAATTTTAACTTTTAAGTTAAAATAAATTAAATATTTAATTAAAACGAAGAAAAACTTACTCCAAATTTTTAATAACTTCCAATACAATAATTTGCAAAATTTTTAAATAGAAGCTAGGTACAATATATTATGAAAAATATTTTTATTTCTTCTCTGTATCAATACTTAAGTATTACATCAGGACTGTGTGAGTTTAAACGGTTAATAACTATACTTCATTATACATATTTGTTAAACTTTTTATGTAATGAGTGGAAAAGTTTTTTTTAGTGCATTTGCCTCCTATTAAAATTTATATCTTAACGTTCTGTAAATATACATACTATTAAATAAACGCCTTTCATTTTTACAAAACAATTACAAGCTAAAACCAATCCTGCTGGTGTAACTCGAAACTTGTTTCGTCCCATCATAGTTCGAAGAATTCTTAACATTCTTAACCGAAATAAACAAATCTAAAATATGACTTATAAGTTTTGGTGAAAGAGCATCAAACCATTTAATTTCCCAAGACATATCCACCAAATCAAATTCCCTCTTACACACAGCCGCCTTAATAAATTAGTCATTACCCAAGACGGCAAACCACAAAGCCCCTAAAACCAGCCCCATAAAGTTAATGCCCGATTGTTGGCCAGAGCCCTTCTGCGTGACCACTTGACCACTGGACCGTCTGGCCCTCCCCTAATAACCATCCGGAGCGTTGCCACCGGGCTCGCACAAACTCGGGGGCCGCAGCTGAACTCCGGCCGAGTGGAAAATGAGAAGCCAAACAAGCGATCTGGCCCCAGGGACGAAGAAGGGGCTTAATTGTTCGACTGTGATTGTGAGGAGGTCCTTTTGTCGGGGGTGCTGAGGGCCGAAATTAGGCTCATTGTGGGGGAGGGAGATGTGGTTGTGGTTCTGGGGTGCTGATGTGTATGTAAATCGAGGTAGAGGTTCGTGGAAAATTAAATGAAAGTGTTCAGCATTTATCAATTGGTAGCAGTTACAATTTCGTAAAAAGAGTCGTCTAACCAAAGGAAAGCGCTCTATTTACATGTATTTATTATCAATTTTTAAAATAATGTTAGTTTGGCGCATTTAGCTACTTGATTCTTAACCTTATTCAAAGGGGAAACCAACTTATACATTTTTGCCCTTGTGCAAAATTTTTGGTTCAATTCCGCTATTAATCTTCTAATTAAATATTGACAAACTGCTTCAGATCCCAATTTTTCAAATGTCACCAAAGTCATCAATATAACTGTTTGTTTTAATTGATTTAATGATTCATTCAAACTGCTTGGTTATTTTTAACAGGATAGATTATAGAAAAGTACAAAATGTTTAACATATAGTAAGACGTGTATACTGTATAAATATGTTATTATGAAATATACTTGTATAAATGAAATAATTGCACTTTAGTAGTGATAGGAATATTTAATTGGTTTTTATAATCAAAAATACACGTTAAGAAGAGTTACATAATATTTAAGACTCCTTTCTGAAAACCTTACCTTTAGGTCAAAAGTTAAATTGCTTCTAGAATATCTGATTATACAAGTTTATAATTTCGTTTTATCGTCATGCCTTATTACTTTGGACGCTTTTATTGATTTTTTTCATTATAAAGTGCTGTTTCCAACCATAACTGTTTAAACTGTACAAGTTCAGTGTAAATGGTGAATGTAATGATCCAATATTACATTCAGAGGAATATACAAAGTTTTTCATCTTACAGTTTTAAGTCAAACATTTTTTAAAGAAGTAATACCTTTTGCAAAAAAAAAAAATCTATAGCGTAATGTTATAAAATAAATAAATTTTAGATGATGTGGAAATTACAATTAATACTATACCTACTTCAAAATAATGATAAACATTACATTGTGAATTTTTCCGCCCTTCTTTTAATAAAAATTATTTTTATAATAAACATCTAGATCTAGAATGATTTGAGATAAGGAGTAGTAGGTTTTCTACAGATAAAAATTACATTAAAACCTAAAATATTGTATATCTGTGTGAAATATATTAAATATGTTTAGTAAAAATAAAGTTAATTCTGAAGACTGATGGATAACTATGATTTCATGATGTTAGAAGTGCAATACCATTAAACCTTCATTCATTACTATTTTATAATAAAGTTTGTTCTTTCATTGTTGATTTTTTTGAACACAACAAGCCTACTTTGATTATACAGGGTGTCACAAAAAAAGTGTCCACCCTTTAACTTTTAAACGCCTATAGGTATAGTCCTAAAAGTGGTGTCTAGGTGTAAAGTAACGTAACCATGCGCTATCCGATGCGACACCATTTAACGCCCTCTAGCAGCAATGTTAGGAATTACAGTTTTTATTTTAAAAACTTTTAGAGATTTGCTAAATTAGTCAGTTACGAAGTTGTAGTTTAGCATCGATTTAGTACTCCTTGTGCAGAGAAATGTCTTCAATAGAACCCCTAAAACGCACTCTAAATTAGGTAGAATTTCCTAATCCATAAGGCGAAATAAGAAATTTTCATTTTTATGATCTAAGAATACTTTTAGTCATTTACCTAAGTGATAAAAATGAAAGTTTTACATTTTTGCGTTATGAGGGGCGTTTAAGAGGTAAAAACTTGGGAAATTGTACTTAATTGAGCGTGCGTTTAGGGGTTTTAATCAAGGCATTTCTCTGGACAAGGTGTCTATCTTACTAAATTAATGCTCTACAACTTCTTAATTTACTAATTTAGCAAAAAAAAATAAAAACTATAACTTCTAAGATTGCCTAGGGGACATTGAATAAAATCCATGTCAAATCATCCCAGCGAAAACTTGATTTTACACCCTAGGTTCTCAGACTTTCATGAAATTTTGTATCATCATCAAATCATCCAGCGAAAACTTGATTTTACACCCTAGGTTCTCAGATTTTCATGAAATTTTGTATGCTGAATGTATGCATAAAGATAAAGAAAAATATCAATTTTTATCCAATTCTATCAAGTAGTTTGAGGGTTAAGGCTGTTTTGTTTTCCCCATCTTAACTTGTAGCAGACGATTCGGGCTGGTGTTTAATTACGTTTTGCCTTACCAAATATTTATTTATATAGGTAAAAGCTTAAAATTTCGTTTATTTACATTCAATGCTCTACAAAATATAATAGTAGAATTAATTTTAGATTTGAGCTCTTTCTCGTGGTTAAAATGCCGCTTAAATACAAAAAAAGTGTTTTCGCAGTGTCTTAAAAAACGAATGAAGCAAAATCTCTATGAATTTTCCAATAAACTATACATTACCAGAAAAAAGAAGAAATTTGCTTTCAAATAGTAAGAAAAAGCGGTAGGGTTTGGGATTTAAGATTTTTAAGATTTTTTTTTCTTATTGAATGTAAATTTCTTCTTTTTTCTGGTATTGTAGAATTCATTGGAAAATATTCAGAGAGATTTTTGCTTCATGCGATTTTTTTAAGACAGTATGAAAAAAAACCCTTTTCAGTGTTAAAGTTGCATTCTACCAACTAGAAAGATTTTCAATTTAAAATTCATTCGTGTATTCTGTAGACTATTGACTGTAAATAAACGAACTTTTAAAGTCAAGAGTGATAAAACTTTAAAGATACTTTTATTCTTAAACTACTCGAGAGAATTGGACAAAATTTTGCAATTTCCCTTATTTTTATGTATTTATACATTGCCCATAAAAAATTTCATTAAAATATGTGGTATGTGGGAGTGTACCCCCTTGGATGATTTGGCATGGAAGGACTCTTAGTCTTAGGTTTTATAAAAACGTTTTATCATCCTAATTATTTCTTAAAAGTATCAATAATATATTTAAATTGCAAATCAATGAAATTGAAACTACGAGTTGTGTTCAAAATTTCAAGAAATGCATGACTTGTATACAAGTTAATGTGAAATTAAACTATTAGTTTTAAAATAAATACCGAGTTATCAAAAATAAGTATAATGAAAAAAAAAGGAACTGAAGGCTTATGTAAAACAAATAAAAAACTAAAAACTAACTCTAAATCACTGTAAAAACTTAATCACTTCATAGCAATTCTCGCTGAACAAAACACCTGAAACGTTTTAAGAGCAATAGTTAAGAGAAGTTCGGAAATAATAATGGAAGAAACATTCTAAAACCCTGTAAAATAACATTCCTATTGAACAGGTATACATGATTCCTGTTTAGAGATCCAAAAGACCTCGAAGTAGTGTTTGTCCGAGTTCCAAGAACCAAACGACTATATTTTTATGGAAAATAATCAGAAATTAACTATTAGTTTTTTAGTAACAACTGATAGAATTAAATCAAGTAAGCTTATAAGATTATGTTAGTCATTTGAAATAACCTAAAAAAATATAGCAACAGTGAATTTTACCTAAAGTATATATTGCTTGGTCTTGCAGTTGTAGTTAAATAGAGTTTTTACCATACAAATGTTTTAAATTCTATTAAATGAACTCATGAATATATATTTTGAAATGAAGAAAGTAAGATAAGAAAATTTGGTTGGTATAAAGTAGACATATTACTTTTAAATGAACTTAACTTTATAACAGAATAGGAAAAAACCCTAAATGTCCTGTGTGTTTCCAAGTAATAATTTTGACACACTTATACCTCAATATATACTCTTATACCTCACACTTATACCCCTTGGACACTCTAAAAATCAAATGCAACTATCATGATAAATGCACAACATTCAAAACATTGTGCCTTTCTTAAATATAAATTTGAACTATAAGATACGTCGATTTTTTTTTAATTTTAGTGATAACAGTATTTACAAACTAAAATAAAACATCACTGTTACAATTATAATTAACTTGTCAATTATGATGTGTCAAGATAGAAGCGGAATTACCAATCAGCAAAATTAATATGTTAGCAACACTTAATATGTTAAGGTAACTTAAAAATCACTTTACTTTTTGTGTCCTTATAGTACCATTTTATCCTTGTTTTTAGTTTTCCCCGTAAAAAGGAAAAGTTATTCTCCAAACTATTTTAAAATAATCATTAATCATATTTAAACATTCAATTATGTAAACATAAAAAACTAAATGCCTTTCCTATCCTTTCAGGTATGTTTTCAAGCAGTCTCTTACATGGGGCACACAGCTCCAACTTTACAAACACACCATTAAAACCAACCACTAATTACCAAACACAAACACCCTAAACACCTCTAAAAACACCCTCAACACTCCAAAACAGCAAAGTGTCACCTACCTCTCCCGTCAGCGAGGTGACATCCGCCGCACGTGTGTTCTCAGCAGTCTCTCTCGCAGGGGCACTGCAAGTTGCCTTCTCCGCTGAGCAGCCTGGCGGGGAAGCCCTCGTCATTGGTCGGCAAGTTTCGGTCTCCGCCGCCGGGGGAGGGGCCAGCCGAAGCGTTCGCGAACAGGGTTCGCCGCCGACGGATTTGGAGTGGGTGGTCGGGAATTTTTTTTCCAGTGGTGTATGCTGGGTATGGGATGGTTTGGAATCCTGGGTTTTGGATGTCAGTGTATTATGGTGAGGTAGATGTTGCTGGGTTTTTTTCTGTGAAATTCCTGAAGTGAACTACCTCTTTTGAAATTTACTATTACTAAGTAGGAATGAAAATGTCAATTTACAGCAATAAAATAGAGATATATCTAAAGGAAGACTCGATAAATCTTTAAAGTTTTATACTCTAACGCAAATAAAATTTGTAAATCCGACTTTTAAAGGAAAATACATAACCCATCCAATTTGATTTCTCATATGCTCTGGGCATGTCGGACAATGGTTGGACAATGGTTGAGCCGGACAATGGTCGGACAATGGTTAATTGTTTATTTATTTATATACCTCCTAATGACTACCAAATTTAAAAATTTAGATTTCAGGATTTACCAGTTTTGCTAATAATGGCATTACTATTTATCACCATATTTGGAAGCAGTACTATTATGAAACATCTCACAGAGAAGTTTCTTGAATTATAGTTTTGAAATACATGGTTAATGATTAGCCTGAAAATATGAATCGGAAATCTGAATATCATTATATTTTAAAAGTAATCTTCTCGTCTCTAACGTTTAGAAAACAGCAAAAAATATTTATCATTAACCAGTGAGGGGATTCAATATAACTTCAAGTCTTTCATAGTCTATCCAAAATTTTTTCTAAAACACTAATTGCCATAAAAAATTTTTTTTCGCTGAAAGAATTTCCTTTCAGAAAATTATAATTTCTGAATTAGCCTTTTGAAAAACATAATATTGTTTACTAATGAACTATTATTTATTTAATTTGTTTTCCAAAATTTTAAAACTAGGTAAAAAAAAACTTTTTGTGGGGTATCGCTTACTGTTTTAAAAGCTAATATCTATCGTAATAAAAATAATTATCATGCAAAACAAAAATCTAGAACGATAAAAGAACCCCTTGATTAAAAGTGATTGCAATGTTTCTAATCCCCTCTATCACCATACTAAATCCGATTGCTTCCCCTTACCCCAGAGGGGGAGGCAAACCGGCTAATTCCCGGGCAGACCTGTTAACTGTATCAAGCGCACGACGCGCTGATTGAAGCAGGCTGTGTGCGGGATGATCTCACTTATTTGTTGTTAAAATCTATTTTGCATCGGGGGGCATCTGTCCCTCGACCCACAGGGGGTTGCTGGCCAGGTCCCCCCCCCCTCCTAGTTAGAACGCCAAGGGTTGTGGGGGTTGGCGAGAGAAAGTGGGGTTGGGTGGTGAGTATTCAGGGGGAAATTCTTTTGGGATTGTAAGATTTGAGTAGGTTTTGTATAGGTATAAAATAGGTGATTTTGCAATCGGGGAATAATTTTGGAATTTATTTTTTTTATAATACAGAGGTTGTGTTGGGAATGTCCTGGTGATGAAGTGTTATGTGGATTATTGGATGTATGTAAGGCTGGGCGCGCACGGCCACTTTTGTCACGGTGACCAGTATCACTAGTATCAAAAATATCATTAGAAAACAATAGAACATTTTCAATCACATGACTTTACCTAACAACGGCCTTAGCAACGTTGTTTTTATCCTCCAGTGATGTCATGTGCGAATGCTGCTATTGGATACTTCTATGTCCCGCCCCTAACAACAGCCTTAGCAACGTTGTTTTTGTCTTTGTCACCGTGACAAAAGTCGCCCGTGCGCGCTCGCCCTAAGGCATCAAGTGATTTCTTTTTATTTATTTTTTTTTTTGAAAATTGCAAAGTACATATCTTTGCTAATAGTATTTAGTGAAAAATACTGGTTGAATAATACCAGGGGAATGGAAAATAAAGTAAAATATAACAACCATTCATTTAACAATTATCTTTATGACAGAAATAAAAATTATACTTATTGCTTTTTTATAATTACAAATCAAGTTATTCAACTTTTAAAAGAAGTAAGAATCAAGGAAGGAAGAAATTAAATGTTTTTATTCATTAAATTTGTTTTACAAACGTCAATTACTTAGTTGAAATGAAAAAAATTTCCTGTACTTTCCAGCTATTCACTTGCCAACTCATAATTTGACATTCCTCGGTCCCATAGCGTATGTTCTATCTTTTGTGTCAGGAAAGGGCATTGACAGACTATGAAAGATGAAGTGAAAGAAAAGTGCTCTTTTTCTCCTCGTTACTCTGCAATCTTTTTGTTACATAAAGTATATATTACCATTTGTGAAATCACTGCTCATATTTCGGTTAAAATGGTTCTGAACATTAGAAATACTTGGCTTAAAGCCATTAACCTTTTGGATAAGCTCCCAAGATTTGAGTCATATTGCCTCAAACCTCTCCACACTGTTAGATTCTTTATATAAAGATATTTTTATATACCTTAAATGCCAATCATACTTTGAAATATCTGTAGAGAACATGATAAACTATTAAAAATAACTGGAATACTTGATAGTAATTTCGATGATTTAAACTCGGTGAATTACTTTATCGTTTGTATATAGTTATTAAAGCAACATGATTAATAAATATTTCTAAAATATATTCCTAACTTCAAAACAAATTCATCATGATAAAACTTTGTTGTAATGCCATTTTTAGTTCAATTTCTTTTCTAAATGCAGAAGTATTCATTTAAGAGGCACTTTGCTAATATTAGTTGACGGAATCAGGTCCATAAAGCTTACACAAGCTGTAGTAGTTTTAATTTATAAGTCTTTAAGAAGTAATTAATAAACTAACATAAGAGATATTTACATTTTTTCTGAAAACTAAAAAAAGATTTGTTACCTATTAATATCTAAATATTTTATTATTTTTAAACATTAGAACAACAGTCCTATCCACTTATGAAGTGTACATTCTTATACTGATAAACAAGTTTACAGGATTCATGATATCTGAAAAATGTCTCCCTGAACTTCTACAGCTATGCAGTATTTAAGAAAGAGATTTAAATATTAATAAAAAAAATATTACTAACTGACATCAGCAAAATAATATGGTGTTTAACCACTTTAATCAGTCCCCCCTAACGAATTCTTAAATAAAAGTAATAAAATTTAAAAAGGAGAAATGAAGTACTAACTCCAGTCTATTAAACGGAAATATCCATTCGTGATACACCATTTCCTACTCTGCGCCACGATATGTTGCAAGTAGATATCAGCAGACGTAGTATTTGAAAACCAACACGTCTGTTTCTCCCCAACCAACTATCTCACACAGAAGTCAAAAACCAATCTGATGATTTCAAACAGAAGCGCTATTCCCAATCCATGGCAACCCTCATTTTATTAATCCTAACAGATGGTGCCCAGCCCAGACCTCCACTGGGGCCCATCCAGAGAGAGAGCACGAGGGGGGGCAATCGAAACGGGGCCCCCCGCCTACCTTCTGCGGTTTGATGGTCGAACTGCCCGCGTTTAAAGCGGAGAGGGGGGGAGTCAAATAGGTGTTGAGGCGGAGGGCCTAAAACCGATTAATTAAATTGGAGTCAGGCCCCCTCTCTCTGTGCTCTGGGAGTGAAGGGGAGTCGACGGTTTAAGTGCTCTGCTGTGTTGAGCTGTGACGCGCTGTTTACTGATTGGTGACGGGCACTTCTGTGGGGTTTTCTTGCTTGCTTGATTGGGGAGGGTGGTGGGTGTTTGTTGTGACGATTTTTCGAGGGTGGGTGTTGAAGTGAGGTATAGAGTGCTTTTATTGTTTTTTCATATCCAGGTAGCACAGGAACGTCCATCAGTGTTGTAACAATATTGGCCAATATAGCGAATAGTGATTAGTAATGTCGGATATTTCATTGTAATTTTAAGTATTAGAAATGAGGTTAAAACATTCTAATTCAGAGTTTCCCAAACATTTGAATATCGCGATCCACTTTTATGAACATAATCTAACGGAATCTGAAATTTTTGAGTAGGTAGTTACAAGAAACCCCCCCCCAAAAAAAACTTAAGAAAAAAAAATTAAATAAATATCTGAAAATTTTATTTTTAATCTAGCGTATTCATGTTTGGTAAAAATAGGCAAGTGACTTTTATATAATTGAATATTTGGTAAAAAACAGTGTTCAGAAAAGTCATATTTTAAAATACATGTTATCCCTATTTACTTATGCACTTCATTCTTGATGGGGAAAACACAGTAAGAAGGGAATTTTCTGAACCGTTTCTTACACATACCCTAAAAAAATTCAGAGTTCAAAACTCAATAATTTTTGTTGCCTCTAATCCTCCCACAAAATGTAACAAAATACACACGTCAATAATTTCTCACCTCCCCACTTATCTAAACCCCTCAAAAAAAAATCCCTCACTTCGTCACCCCCAATCCACGGCACTTAACCACACCATCCCACCACGAGGAGAAAAACACTATAAGCCACCCCAAAATTATTTCCCTCTTTTCAATTCTTCCGCAGCAATAAAGCCCTTCCCCAGCGGTATCTGGCAACGCTCACTTCACCTGTAATCACCCTCTTCATTCCAAGACATCCTCCTCTCCCTGAGGACCCCTCGATTGAGGGGGGAGGGGTGGAAAAGAGGATGAGGAGTCTAACAGCTGACCAGCCAAGCAAGTGATGGAACGTCCCGCAGCGATAGTGGAAGAAATCGGGTAATCCCCTGCAATATCTGCGGCCTCCAGAAACGGCCTCTTTAATCCAGGGTTGCTGAGGGGGAGGGATTAGAGGCGCCAACGCGTCAGTTTGTGGCGCTTTTTTTGGATTTGAGAAAGGTATTTTTTTTTGCGTGGGATGGTGTCAAAATGTGGTGTTTGAGGTGTAAATAGTAATTACTAAAAACCCTTCGTGTAAAAAAAATGTAGGTATATAGTGCAGCCTATATTTTTTTAAGTCCCTATCTTTTTAATATTTTTATTAAAATTTCATAATGGGGTTCTCACGAACCACGAATTTTGATAATGCTCACATTTTTTAACCCGAGTTTTCTTATTTTTGCAATGTATTATGAATTTAATGAGAAGTTTTAATATCTGTAAAGGGTTTTCTGTGAATTAGGGAACTTTGTTATTCAAGAATTATGAAAACATTTTTTTTTTCAATAAAGAACTTAGATTTTAAACTTTTATGTTTTTGTATAATTAACGCTATCACACAATGCTTTGTGTTGGACCTTTCATTTATTTCCTTTCCCTCATTCTCTCATACCTTGTGTCTTTGTTGAGAAAATACTTAATTTTATATTGTTTTATATCTTAAAGTTTCAATATTCTTAACCATTTAATAGTGTCATTTTGTCACATAGATATTGGCCAAACTTTAAAAAAAAGGAAACATTTTGATACCTGGTTTCTTTTATTTATTTAAGATAGTATATGGTTAAGTGAGAAAAGGGATGTGATAACTTTATCGTGTGATCTTCAATAAATAAAAAATAAATATTTTATCGTGGTTTTTCTTTATTTATGATTCAATTATCCTGAAATAAAGGTCAACGATAACCTAGTTTTATATCATTGCATTTTTTTAAAAATAATCTTCTACTCCCTATTGTAAAAACCAAATCCCGAGAAAACAAGTTATTTTTTATGCTATAGGAATTGTGTATTTCTCAACATAAGAATGTACAACTTCTGTCCACCTAAACCGCCAAAAACGGAGCTGACCTCCCCAAAAGCAGCCAACTCCTCCATGGAAGGAGCGAAGGCAGCACGTCTACCACATATGTCCTAGGCACTGGCGGCCATATTTCGGCCGGATTTTCCGCCCTCGGCGGTCCACCGGACGTTTTCCAGATTACTCCCCGTTTGTATCCATCTTATTTTGGGGGCCTCGCGAATAGCCAGCGGACAGTTATGGGGGATTTCTTGCTGGACCGTTACCGCGGGGCCTTTATGGCTCCCTCCCTCTAATAAATTTTGCGCTCTTCCTCTTTTGCGGAATGGGGAATGGAAGAAATGAAGAACATACTACCCCAAAGTGAAATGGAAAATGTGGAGACGCTCTCAGAGTTGGATGAGGTTTTTTCTTTCTTCGAGCAAGGAAAGGAAGGGTCAGTAAGAAATAAAGATGGATTTTGTGCCTTTTTGTTTGTTTTTTGTGGGTTAGGTTCTGCAGGGAACGCTTGTTTTGAAATAATATTTGATACCTTTTAAAATGAATGGCAGGAAAAAAAGTTTCACAATAAGGTGGCATAATATTTTTCATACATCACTTATAAAATACCCCAAGTAAAAAGCAAGGATTACATTTTATCAAAAATAACGCTTCTTATTTTTGTTAGGGAAGACTTACTTAGCTAACAGGGCTAAAACACGTAAAGAGGATTGGAGTTCCCAATAAATAAATAAATAAATAAATAACATCTTTAAAAAAATGTAAAAGTTGGGTAAGTTTTTGTGTGTATCGATTTTTAGTCTTTTTTAAAAAATTCTGATTTAATTATAGTTTTGAGATTTTCGGTATTAATGTTTTACCTATAACCGTGATGTGGGAAAACAATGCCAAATTAACTTGATGCGAATCGAAAAATCTGTCTTGGCTGTTCTGATACTGGCGAAAGATCACCATTGTATGTTCATTAAATACAATGTGCATATGCAATCAAAACATACTGCAGCTTGGTTTGTGCTCTATAATTTCACAAATTTAATTATTTTTAAGGATTGCTAGTTTTAATTAAATTTGTGAGCTTTCTCTTAAAAATTCGCATTTGTAATCAATGAACTAAACAGTTCACCATAATTTTATTATCTAGGTTTTATTATTCTATAAATTATGTTATGGGCAAAGTGATAAACCAGGCATTATTAATAATGCCAAAAGATTGGCTGATAATGGGATAAATTCAATGGCATATACCAATGAGCATTTATCACTTAGCCCGAAATACGCGGGGAATATTAATAGATCGCCCGTAACATAAACATATTATCTTAATTTTTTATATAATTTCTAGGCAAAATATCTAAGTCATTAAAGTTATCATATCATTAAAGTTTTAAAAAATATGTCTCCCCTTTTGTAATCAAATTTCAAGGGTAAATATAATTTTTAAAATCATTCAAGGGGATTTATTGAATAACAGAAAGAAACCTGGTGGATTGAATGTTGTTCCGCCCTTCATTAAAGCTTACTGAAGAAAGAATGGTTTATTTGTATTTCAGTTTGTAGTTTACTCTGTTTAATCCTAGGTGGTAAAATATAAGATAAATAAATAGAAATAAAAGGTGATAACAGAAATAAAAGAAAATTAATGACATTTTGTTGAGTTTAGTCAGTGATCTGTAAGCTTGGTTTCCCCACACACACCTACCGGTTCGTTTTACCCTGTACATCTGTTTCTTTGCGCGAGCTGTTATAATGCAGAGAAAGCAACTATTTGCTCATGCTCACCGTGGATTTTGTCGAACCTTGTTTTTAATGTGTAAATCATTTTTCCTTTCATTACTGAAGGATGGATGGTTTATTTGTATTTCAGTTTCTAGTTTACTCTGTGTAATCCTATTTCACGGTTTTGTTTAAACAGAAAAATAATTATTAAGTATCATAAGTAAAATGCGGTATTCATATAATTCATTATTTTATCTCACTATTAAAGCATCAAAAGAAGACTCTTTTTAGAATGGTGATAACAGAAATAAAAGAAAATATGAACGACATTTTTGTTGTGTTAAGCAAGTGATATGTAAGCTTTTTTTCACCCCCACAGACCCGACAGATTGATTTTACCCTGTACATCTGTTTCTTTGCGCGAGCTGTATTAATGCAGAGAAAAAATTATTTGTTCATGCTCTCTGGTTCTTCGAGCATGTTTTTTCAATGCGTAAATATTTGTTTTCTTTTTATTCTTAATAATTGAGATATTTCCCTTAAAAAGAAATTGAACATTCTGAAAAAAGATTATTATCTCAAGGTCAAATTGAAAGCATACATTTCAGTTTTACATGAATTAATTAACATTCGCGAAGTTTTTTTCATAGTGCTCATTTACTGTTGTTCTTACGATACGAAATGCAAGAGATGGAGATTGTTTGGAAACATCTTTTGCAAATCGTATAAAAGAGGAAATTTGTCAGATCTTTTCAGTATAAAATACGAATTTCTGCATTATGGTAAGCCCGACTAAAAGCTAGTTACGAATAATGTAGGATAGTAAATAGTAGGATAGTAAAGGAAACTTCGAAATCTTTCTAAAACCCGGTAAAAATAATTCAAACCCATTCCTTGATACGGAACAATAAAGTTCACGTAATAAATAACTTATTCTTAGATATTTTGTGAAAGTTGAACAAAAATGAAGTTATTGAAAAATGAGAGCAAATTAAATCTATCCATGTTGAATAATAAAACCAGATTTAAAATTGAATCCCCAAACTTCAAACTAAAAAAACCACAAAAAATGAGCTTTCACTTTCAATCATTCTTACTTTTTTACACACTCCACCCGATATCGCCTCTCCCTAAAAACCATATTATTATTTTTCCGATTCCATCCTAATGATACCCGCAAAACAACCCCCTAAATACAGTAATAGAAAGGATGACCAGACACACAACAAAGAGATGGCCACTGGAGAATCAATTCCTCTCTCCCATTTCCAATACCCACCCTTCCCATTATCAATGATCTAAAAATGGACACTAGGAGAGAGAGAGAGGATAGAAATTATCCAATAGCACGAAATAGCCGAGACCGGACTGCTATCATCACAAGAGTGCATTCAGAACCTCGTAATATAGCCGGCTATTGAGGGGAGGCCTGATAGTCCGGCTTGCGATTCGTGGCGTCCATTTGACCTCAATCGCCGGATTTCATCCAGATTTGGTAAGTTCTGGCGGTGAAGTGCATTTGCTTGTGTGATTTTTCATCGGCAATCTTGCAGGGGCCGTCTATTACTACACTGTGCGAATTCATAGGCGAGGTTTGTTTTCGACTGTGATGTGTTTGCTGTACCAGTTGAGTTTGAGTTGATAAAGTCGAGAATGTGCACTCAATTGAAGGAATTCAAGATGGATTACCATTCCCTTTTTTATTATTCTTTTTTTATAGAAAATTTTGCGCATCTTTAAGTTTTCAAGTTTACTTCGGTTATTTCTAAATTATGAAAAACTTGTGGCTTACTTTTTACGGTACTATCCAGTAGAATTGAAAAACCTAATAGATCATATCACTAAGTGTCTAGTTTATACGTGTTGATATGTTGATATGGATATATACTACCTTACCTTGCTAAAAGTAAAGCCCTGGATGAAGACGAGTAACGTCTTCATCCAGGGCTTTAGCTAAAAGGAGTAGAGGTTTTGTTGTAGTGTCATTTCAAAGTATTCAAAGTGCAAATGGCTTACTAAGCGTAATTCAGCTCTTTTAAAATATCAAAAGTTAATTTGATACTTCAATTAATCTTTATGTAATTTATATTTAAAGAGATAAATGTTGCTAATGATATAGAATTCAGAAATGTTTCTTGGATACATTTTTAACTTATTAATAATTTAATTATTTTGCTTAACAACAATAAAGAATTATCAATACAACTGTTTAGCAGAGTCAAAGATCAATTATCAGATAGATCAGAGTAGATCAATTAGTCCAGATTACTGTTTACTGTACGCACTCACCACTAAATGATCTGAAGGATGGGGGGGGGATTTTAGAGAGGTTTTCAAAACCAAAGAGAAGCATTGTGGTAGATCTTTTAGTGATTATTTCGGTAACAATAAGACATATCTTTTAGATACTTTTAGCTCTCTGAACCATTCTATTATACGTAGGTATACCAAGAAAAATTCAAAATCAATAATGCAGTTTGAAATCAGTTTTTCAGTGATCAACTCCTCTTAAGAATAGGGATGACTGGAAATTCAAAATATTTTTTTTTGAAGTATAAATATTAAGAAAGAGGGAATAAGAGTTTTTTTTATCCACAATAATTATGTTTTTATTCGTATCCTAAGACAATGAATACCGTAAAAGGACTTTTTTTTAAAACTTGACACATCGTGAAAAATATGTCTCCTCCAGTTCCTTCTAATGACTAAAAAAACAGCGGTCAATCCAACAATCCAGAAACCAGAGATTCGGGGAGAACACCGTGAAGAGATTACACACTCCCCATCTCTAATATGCTTCTATTCAACAAAACGAGGGGACAGTGACAATTTCAGGCTTGAAGTCCATTCTATCACTCTCCTCGCAAAACTCGCTCCATTTCATCCCTCAAAAAAAAAAAGTCCAAAAAAGAACAAAACGTCGGATATGGGCTATTGAAGTCCTTTCTCCACAAGTGAAATTCGAAAAATGGAATAGAAAACGAACACTTCCATCCAGTTGAACAATGGACACATTCTCCAAATGGCTTTGAAGAAATATCTGTGGAAAAACCGATCGCTTTTTAGTTTCTTTTTTATTTCTGCGGAGCGGGAAAAGAATGTAGATAGTGGAGTTCGGTGGTGGTAGTTGTAATATAATAAAAAAGTTGGACTTTTTTTTAGTAATAAAAAAGAATTCGGATTTGTTTGCAGTGAAAGCGACCCGTATTGTCCTCTGCGAGTTGAAAGTTGGGATTGATAAAAACGTATCACTTATGTCTTTTCGATAATGGAATAGCGACGAAAAAGGGGCAATACGTAATCTGCAGCCGCACTCTTGCTTTGTGTGGTAGATCTCTTTTTTTTTTTTTTTTGTGCGTGAACGTTAGAAACAAATGCGCATTAGAACAGATTTTTATTGATTAAGCTTCAAGGCAATATATATCTATAGATAAATTTCTGGAAGTGGGAGGTAAAATGATGGTATTGTTTACTTCTCTTAACATTTATTTTACTCTCGTTTATTGATTACTATCTATTTAATAGAGTAAAGGAGTCAGCTAAAGATAAAAATGTAAAAAATGGACGAATTAACAAAAATTCGTTTGTGGAAAATATTATTACCCCTTTCTGTAAGGATTAGTTACGAAATGATTCAGTGTTTCATGGCACAGGGACACTATTTATGTCTTATTCTAACATTTTCTAGTTCTTTAATATCTTCTTATATATCTTCTCATTTATATCTTAATGGTTCTGATGTGTCAAAGGGTTTTCGTTTGGATATTATCTCTCTAATATCTGATTTTAGCTTTAACTGCTAATTATTTTAACCTTCTTTGGTGTGGACAGAAGAATATTTAACATTTATAAATAATTTTTCATACAATCCATTTACGCTTTCTTGTTTCTGAGTAGAATTATGTAAATAGTGTGCGTTTTTTAATTTTTGGGACGATGAATATAAATAATGATGAAAATAGTAACTGTATTTTTGAGGTATATCCAAATAACTTCACTATAGTGAAGTTATTTGGATATACCTCAAAAATACAGTTACTATTTTCATCATTATTTATATTCATCGTCCCAAAAATAGGTGGTAAATACCTAACCTTTAACCTCCCTTAAACTTGGTTTTTAAAATTTTTTAGGGTCTAAGGTTCTAGGTCATAAGATTTTTCTAAACTTAGATACATAACTCAGATCATAAGATACATTACTCACTTTTACGAAAGAAATATTTAATTAATTTTTAATAAGCATATTAGTTAGTTTAATTTAGAATACTTTCTTTTGCTGTAGAGTAAAATTACCTTTCATCATGTTTTTTCAACCATAGAAATAATAGAATGTGAAAAGTTCCTGAAAATCTCAACAGACAAAACTGAAACACCATCCTCACTCTATTATACACCAGCTTCTCTTACAAAGACAGCAGATTGCAACATCAACCGGACAGATGTTTTTATCTGCATTTCGTCCACCGCCGTTCCTTCGTCACAAAGGAAAGGGGACGCAAAAAGCGACGATAGGGACGCGTCATTAAGTAACGAGGTGCTTTAAATGCACGGGAATTCTAAAATTCCGACTTAGATAAGCTGGAAAAAAAAGCGTCCACGCGTAATTTCAGGGATGCATTTCGTGATTTATGGAGTGAGGGAGGGACACCCCCTCCATTATTCGGTTTATTGAACGGTTTTTTAAAAAGGAATTTCCATTCGGGCCTCGAAGTGCTTTGATTTTGAAGAAAGAATGACGTGTAAATTGGAGTGGTTAAATAGTAGTTTGTTAATGTGTTAGAAAGTTTAGAAGGCAGTGTATTTGAAAGTATATTAAGTGTGAAAGGATAGTTACTTAAATAATCAAAATTTCCAGAATTTAAAGGTAAATAAAAAAAATAATACCTACAAGTTAAAAATATATACCACTGTTTGAGAACTATTAATCCCTAATTTTTTGTACTTGTGGAAGAATTTTAATTACATGTTATTTACTTTTATACCCCTTCAAAAATATTTTGATCATAGAAACATCACTATTAGTTGAGAAGTAAAAAATAGCAACACTAAAAATATTTTATTGAAATATTACATAAACTTTACTTACAATACTTTTACTGTTACTTGATTCTAAATTACAGACTTTTTTATCTATAGAAATACGCACCGCATATTTTCGTACCAGAAACTTCAAAATTTAGGAAATATCATTACACACATCTTTAGCGTAAAATTATAAAGTATAATATTCTTACCGATGCAGAGTTTTTTAAAATAGTTTTCTTACGGGTTTTAAATACAAGCAAAATTTTGGAAGGAATACCATACTCTCCGATAAAAATGGACTTATAATACACGGTATTAATAAAGTAATGGTGTTAAAGAAGTTTTTTTTTTGTACATTTTATTGCTAAAAAATCCAAGTGAGCTAACGAGTTCGATATAACTTGTAGAAAATAGAGAAAAATCACAACTAATAAGAAATTATCTGAACAGAAATTAATTACAAATCCCCTAGAATACACCTTCACAGTATATGAAGCAGTTGCTCCATGTGTTCCCATCTGAGTAGGAGGATTGTTTGATCATTGAAGGGTGAAGGTTAATCCGAATGGAACATCCATTGGGTCGACCCATCTGTGGCAGGTTCACGATGTCTTAGGTTCACGAAGAGGATTCTTCACCTACCTACATCTGTTTTCTTCCACTCTATGGCTAAGACTAAAAGAATGTATTGGTAAATACGACAGAGGTCCATGTCAAATAAATGATAGTAAGGAATTGTTTCTTACTTTCATAAGGATTGTGTTGGAAAACTGAGCTTAATTAAGGGTTGAAATAATTAAAAAAACTTGCTTGAATAGAACTATTTCTTTTTCATTAGCGCTCTTGTAAATATAAAATACTTTAAATAAATATACATATTAACATATTCTGTAAGATATTCACAGGTTTTTACGAAAAAGCTTGATTTGTAAACATCTTAAAAGTAAGGGTAAAACATTTTATTTTATTATTTAAACCTAGAAGTGTTTAAAACATTTTATGAAAAATATTTACTTAAGTTATTCACTACTTTTCAGTGAGCTCTAAATTATTAATTTCATGGAAAGAAAATCATGTAAACATTTTCAAAATCATTGATTTTTTTTAAATTAAGCAATTAAAAAGGCTTAAAAGTTAAGTATGTTAGAAAAGCGGTTTTCTAATACTTTAATGTTAGTTAATTTTTGTAACTTTTAAAGTGAATAAAACTGCTACTAGAGTAATATTTATTTTTCTCTAATATAAAAGAAAATGTACATTAGAAAACAAGATAAATTCTTTGTCCGTATGTACCTTTATCTTTCGAACACTACCCCCCCCTTAACAACAATCTTCTTTAACCACTAACTTGTTTTCTGTAATAGAGGAGTAAAAGAAGGAGGTATTTTACACTTATTGTAAAGATAATAAGTAATTGACACTGCATTATTTTTTTTTCCACTTTCCTTAAAAACGGCGTAAAAATTGGCCGAAAAAAATCGATGTGAATGATTGATCCTTTGATACGTGTTTTAATTTCTTCTAAAACAGAGGGATTTTCGACCACGATGTGGCCACCCCCTTGGGAGTGTCCGCTGTGACGGGCCAGAGAAAGAGAGCAGCTGTCGCTTTCTGATGCCGGGATTATCAAGGATAGGGGAGATCCGCATCACAAAACACTCCTCGACACTGAGAGGCAGCGGAGGCGAGGGCTGCCAGAGTTGGCGACGCATCGCCCTTGTATTGACTCTTTAAGAGCAGAGTGAATAGAATTATAAGTGGATGCTTAATCGTTTTTAAAGATGAATACTAAGCTAAGTATGGAGGAACATAAGATTAGAAAGGAAGGTATTTGAACATTTGCACAAATATTGTTGGTAATTTTGTTCAAAATAATTTTTGTTCTGATTTTAAAAAGAGATATGACGGAAGATTTGAGGCCGCTTGGATATGATGAGCAAAGTGGGATAGAATATAGTTTCGTGAAAAATACTTTTTAAAAGTTTCTCCCAGGGATGTTTTGAATAGCTTGGTATCATTTATAAGTATTTTTAGAGGTACATAAAAGCGATCTCAATATAGAAAATATACCTATAGAGACTCTAAAAAGTCTGACTTGTGACAAAAGAAAAGAAGGTTTTTTTTACCTTAACATTAACTATTTTAGAACAAAGAAGTTTTCCTTAAAAAGACACCCGAGGTCTGAAAGTGGATAGCAAGAGCTAATGAAGAAAAATCAAGTTTTTATAGTAATGCTTTCAAAGTATCTTTGAAGGAATTTCTAAAAACTTTCGAAAATTATTTAAATTCTAAAATTATGTGTAAATGAAAACTACTAAGCTTTAAAATTAAATAACCATAGAAATCATTGAGTTTTTCAAAAAGAAATTTTTTCAATAATCTTCCATCATATAATTTAAAACTACCTGGGTTTCTTTTCATAAAAATATACTTAAAGCACTGTTTTTAAAAAGGAGAAAAAAAAAACACCCCTCGCCTTTTACAAGTAATAGACACAAAATACCTTTTGAACGCCAATTATCGCCGCCAAAAGGCTCGCCAAGCGCCCCGTCATTTTTGGCCGCCGCTGCAACCCTGCGGGGAGCGTGGAAAGTGAGCGCTCCCTTCGCGCTTGGCTGCCCTCGCATTGCTTTCGGATTCATATGAGTAGCAAGAGATATTTATTAAGTCGTTCATTCCTCTCTTTTGCGCTCATGCTTTCTATGTTCTCAGCCGTGCACCGCCCCTCACAGCCACAGTGGCCCAAGTCCCGGACATCTGAGGAGCTGCCGCCGCTGCGGTGTGTCGTGGAATCGGTTCAATTTTTGTGCTTTGTGGCGAAGAAGAAATGGAAGTGTGAATTGGGGAAGGGAAATTAATGTTCATTTGTTAATTTAAATTTTAAAATGACTCCTGAATTTTTAGGAGGTCTTGGAATGCCTTCAAAGGGGTTACTATTTGTATGCGAAAACTCTGTCGATGTAGTATAAAACAGAATATCTGTAATCACCATGAATTGGTAGTTCATACTTTAAAATAAATCAGACCAGAAATTGATAAAAATTAATTTCGTTTGGAATCTAGACTTCTGATTTCGGTTCCTTTTCATGAAAATGTTTCTTATATATCAGGAAAATAACTCACATTTATATTCTCCAAATGCAGCTCACGGAATGAAAATTTCCTACTGCAGAACAAAACATTATCTCGATTTTTCTTTAAGCTCTACTGAAATGTATTTATAACTTACACACTTTTAAAGAAATACAATTTTCTCAATTTTTTTCTAATAAAATCAATAAATTTTCATCAGTAAAAAATATTGAATTATCGATAAAAGCATTTCTCAAATAATATACCTATATGCTTACATTAGTGGGTAGTTAATTATGGTATTGGATCAACCAGAAAATGTCCAAAATTATAATATTTATACGGTATTTGTTTTTAAACTTAAGTAAACATTTTTACAAAAAGAACTATTTTATTTACGAAATTAAATCAAATTTCAGGTCATTAAAATTTAACCGTTACACGACAGAGTCTATTACTGAGAGACAGTATTTCCTTAACGTTGTGCACCCACAGAGCTCTTCGTTACTCTAAAAATGCACCTTGGACATGCTAAAAAACTCCTCTTGGAAAATTAGCAATAAGAAAAAAAGCTTATAATATATTTTGGAATTAAAACGCTTAGGCACTAATAAAAACAATCAAGCATTTGACCTTTGAGTCATTTATAAGTAATACCCCACCCATTCGCCTCAAGAAGGCCTTAGATGAAGAAGGACTCGGATCAGACGACTCACGCCACTTCTCCTCTTCCCGTCCCGTTCTTGCGGTGAGCCTGTCCTGCCCCTTCTTTTCCCGTCTTGTGCGCTTTACACATGTCATTTTACATGCAGTTCGCATTAGGGAAGATGCCGGGCCTCATCCTGCCCCAATATTGATCGCGCATAAATGTTTCCGAAATTAAGGGCTCCGGTGATCAGAGCACCCTCCCACTCCTCCGGATGAGGAGACAGGAAGCGGATAAACAAGAAAAAACGAGGCATCCAAAAACGCTTTTATTAAATCTCTCGGAGAGGATCCATCACTGGGGCAGTAATTTGAAACGCAAACCTTGTGCAACGGGGGATTAGATTGATTGGAAGTGTGTTTTGAGGGGAACACATTCTTTTTGGGAGGGTGGGTTGGGTGTTTTTTAAACACGGTTTGATTGTTGCGTGGTGTAGATTACAGATTGGCAGGAATGAATGTTAAGAGGACGATGATGCTTGTAATTACACATTGAGATTGTCATGTAATTGTGAAATACTACATAATAATACACTACACATTTACTACTACTACATTTAGTGTACTCTGTCTGGTTTATTTAGGTAAATTGCTTGTACAACCAAAAACGTTTGATAATACTTAATGATTGTTTATAGTTGACCTTTGAATTTGTTTTTCAGGGTGTCAAGAAATTATAGATGTGGGGGATTGTATATCTTTACGACAATGACATCATTTCCATGAAATACTTCTTTCTCTTGAGAATATTTCTTTATTTATTCAAACATCATTAATGAGCTTCGACTTGCAAGTATTTCTAATTATTTTTGTAAGGATATTCTATCATGCAATGATCAAAACTCAACATCTTCAATTTCAGAAAGCGAAAATACGTGATACAGAGCCGCTATTACAGGTTACATACATTTTTGCTAAGGTTTTTAAGAAGAAATATCTATTTTTGAAAGGAGCGGTTTGACCTCACGTGTAAACCTAAAACCTCAGTCCAAAACAGCAAAAAAAAAACGTTTTTAGGTCAGGGGTGGAAATATTGAGATTTTATGAAACTATCCTTATTTTAATTTTATAGCTATTTTATTCCATTTGTAACAAAATATTTTTATAGTACGTTTTATAATAAAAGGATTAACTTAATAGATTTGACAAATTTAATTTAGTCCAAATAGGAAATTTTGCAAAGACCTCTCTGCATCCCCAAGTTTCATAGATTTTGGGACTCTAAAAATGAAATTCTATCGCTCTTACAGTAACTGTATTGCTATTATAACCTTAAACTAAAAATAAGGGAAACAAAGGTCAACAACAAAACAAAGGTGTTTATTTTGAAAATACTTACTTACTTTTATGTATGAAGTTTAGAATACAAAGAAAAAATATCACTAAGGAAAGTAAATCCCAAAAATTATAATTTATTTTGAAAACAGATCATTCTGTTACCTAAATAAGGAAATAAAGAATGTAATGAAATTTAAGGATTTTTTTTTTCCCAAGAGATAGAAAATAAGGGAGTTAAGTAAATGAAAAATAAAGGCTATAAAATATTTCTGGGAGAAACAGTTCATTATGGTCCAGTAAAAATATATTTTTTACAAGTAAACCCCCTCACGGAAAGTTTACAATTTCCAAAGTAATAGGAAAAGTATAATTTTACAGCTATTTAACATGAATATCCAAATGCGCCTTTTGAAGGTAATAAATTACTACTCATGTCTGGCATCTCTTTACAAAATATGTATTATTCATCTCAGAAACATTCCGGATGTTCCTATCTCAGGATGCCAAAAAAAGCCCCGACTATTTGACATCACCTAAAGGACACATCCACTCAAACTCTAATAAATATTTACATTATCCCATACATAAAATCAAAATGCATCCTTACAAAAGTCTAAAGTAATAACCGAATGAGTATACATCCCATTCTACATCAAGTTCGATTTAATGATTGAATACATTCACCAATCTTCTTTGAGATTCAAATATCAAATTAGGCTCCACGAAACACCGGAGGTCCTCCACCAACTTTCAAAAAAGCACGAAAAACTTGCATAAGTTTAATTTCCTTTCTATAGAGACACGAAATATTCTCATTCCGCTTGGAAAACCTCGATGACTGTTTGCTTTTAAATTGAAATCAAGGGGAAAAGGAGGAAAAGCCGTTGAGCTTTTCAGTTCTCGAGTATTTAAATTTATTTAAATGCGCTTTCCTCTGAGCAAGATTTTAAGCCGGGGTATAAAACGGGTGCTTATATACTCTTAAGGTCTGGGTCTCTTTGCTGTGTTTTCTCTCTGTATAATGCAAGAAACGTGATTTTCTGTCTCCAATGAGAGACTCCGGTTTCTCGGGTAGGTAAATTGTTTGTCATCTGTCTCGTTCTGTACAGGAAGAATTTTAGTTTGATGGATATTCTGTATGCAATATTCTGTAACGTAACCTAAAAACTTTCCGTGTATCTTTTGCATAAGTGCCTTGTGTTTTAATGCTGGTTTTCCCATTCATGAAAACTGAATTCAAAATAGAATGTAAATATACGATTTTCACTCACTTTTTTATGATTGAACGATAAAAATCAATTTTTATTTACATGTTTTAAGTGTTTTGATATTCCGTGATAGGGGGTAGCGCTATGTTTGAAAGGAGATTTTATGTGGATTAGAATTTTAAAATTATACCTATGTTCGCTTAAAACTAAAATTTGGGAAAGGTTTCACGGATAAACTGGAAAACATTATACTTATTATTTCTCAAAATAAATGGCTAATTGGATTGTAAAAGCCCCAGTTACATAAAATTAAAAACAAATTGAAAAAAACGTCTTCCTTCGTTAATTTATGCACTTAGTTAATAAATATTTTGTGCACTTGTGGCTGTTGATTCAAATCAATTTTTAAAACAATACATCCCAAAGCAATAAATTTTAGCAGTTCTTTCTTGAATATTTATGTAACAGTGACCCCGATCAAGGACTTATTCTTTAAACTCCACAAAAATAAAAAAAAATATTTAAGATGATTTCGTTCTTGTAAACGAAATAAAAAAAAGAGATAAAGAGAGATCAGGGAATACACTGGCATGCATAGAAGTTCCCCCATACTAACTTCCCTCTCTATAATACCTCAGCAAACAAATACCTCCTCTCCAGAGCTTCCCCTAAAGATTTCCGATACTTTTTTAAGGAGATTACAGCAGCTACCCACACCAACTGAGACAATATTTTTTATTGGCTTGGGTAGTGTAGCCACCCAGCAGAGCATTTCGTCCGCACTTTTATGTGGAATATCTTTATTCCGGTGCCAACAGATCGGTCCACGGTCTGTTGTCGAAGAATGCGTGGATCGGAGGGAGGCGTCACCGCGTTCGGGGGACGGAGGCCCAAATCCCTCAAGAATGTTTAAATCCCTCGGATGAGGACCGAGGGACCTTGTGCATATAGCGGGTTGGGGAGGCTTTCGTATCTCAGTGATAATACTCTAATGTTTCAACATTGGATGGGAGGTTTCTTATTCGCGGGATTCTTTTAATTGAAAGGGGTAAAAGGTGTTGATTCACTTTTATTTTTGATGTGTTAAAACTTGCGAGTTATTAATTGAAATATAAAATCAGAATATATTTCTTCCAAAGACTGTTGTGGTGTAAGGTTTAACGAATAGCTTTATTTGTATAGACTTGTTAGCGATAACAAATTGATATAAAAGTAAAATGTGGTTTTTGAAAGTATTTCGTTTTTTTTTCTTTCTTATCACTCATAATTATCAAATCGTATTATGAATAACAACTTTATGGTAGTGTGGAAAATATTCATAAAATATTGGGGTGAATTTTCAGCATTAGCTAAATAATATGAATGATTGTTTCAAAATTTTGGGCTTGTTAAGTTTAAAAGCTCTGAAGTTTGATAGTTAGAAATATGCAATTTTATTTAAATTTAGAAATAGACTTTCTTTACTTTTTTAACAACTTGTATAATTTAAATGAAAAATAAATTATACTTGATAATCCCAAAAGAATTTATATTTTATTTAGATTTTTCGTACAACATTTCCTCTTTCATGCAAAGTATTTCTTTCACAAAATTCACTCTCCTCAATTTTTAAATAAATAGTTATTTGAATTTCAGTACAATTTTTATACAAATTACTTTTTATTTGTACTACATGTCATCCTATGGCCCTATGCAGCAGGCTTCCAACCAACCCCAATTGCAAACCAACCACCTCCAGATCTACGCCTAAAGGATGCGTCTCTCGTACACTGTCCCCCTCGGCTTGAGATCCGAGCGACACCCAGCGCTCGCATGGAGCGATAAATTCGAGTGCCGGTGCAAAAGAGATAGATTGGAGGGTGCTGCCCTCCTCTCCGAAAAAGATCCGCTAAATCCCACTTTTCGGGAAATCACTTAAGCGCCGCTGAGATTCCGCCGCCGACAGACTGGAGAAATAACAGCCTCTCCTCCTCCCTCGAAAAGCTGCATTTGGCTACAGATCGCCCAGGGCTTGGCGACTAATTATTAGGGTAAATGAGAGAAGTAATGGTTATTGAAATAATTGGGATGCTTACATAAATTCACACTGCTTTTGTGTTAGTAAAAACATCAAGACACAATTAAACCCAAATAATAACTGAAGAAAAATTAGTTCCGCTCATAACAGAATCATCAGATCCTAAATTCGACTTAAATTTTGGATATGTTGAACCTTAACATAAATTTTTATGACTGAAAGAGTAAGTTTATTGTTTCAGAATAAGTGGAAATGAAGGAAATATTCTACAGACTCTTATCATTACGGATTTTAATAACCCATTACATCAACATGACGCAAATATGAAAGGAATTATAAATGGTGACGAAACAAAGATCAGTATCAGTTCAATTGTGTATGGGATTTAGGTATTTCATAAGATGTTCTTAATTTTAGATAAAGGGGCAAAACAAATGTAGAGCAATTTAAAAATATTAAAGATAACTTTTGTGTAAAAATAATTGAAGATTTGATATAAATTTGTAAGACATTATTAATTTTCCCTTGGTTATATGCATGAAATACTTACTTGAATATGAAAATAAAAAAAATCCTACTATATATATAATTTAACTAATCAGTGAAATATTTTAAATATTTTAATTTCTCTAATAATGATTTTATTAGAGCTAGAGTAAATTTATCTTTTTAAAGCTCAACTAAATCTAGTTTTTCTCAATTACAAATGAAGAAATGAATTTAACAATCTTAACAGAAATTACTTATCTATGGCATCGAATTACTTACCAAGACCTTTAACGTCCTCTCTTTTCTTCAACCTATCTTTAAAAAAAAAGATTTATATTTTAACCTTCAACATTGCCTAAACACTCTATCTGCAACTTTGATTACTCCTACTTCATTAATAATTAACTTAAAGTTTTCTAGCATTTTACTCACAATTATACATTAATAGACCAAACTCTTCCCTCAGTATTCTTCGCCAAGAGTTGGCGACGCTGATGCTGCAACCCTCTCGGCCGTAGGAAAGATAATGCCGCTCAAGACTGGGCTTCAGCCTCTGGACCAGCTGGCCCTCCGGACCAGGCCCCGAGACGTCTATTACACTAAATTAAATTCGCCCCGATCCAGGGGCGCTCGGCTTAGCCCAGGCCCTAAACCCAATTAACAACAGCGCCCCGCATTCCAATAAAAGGTGAGGCCGGGGCATTAGCGGAATTTACATTCTTTCCGGGGGTATTACGCCCATCCAAGTGGCATTAAAGAGTTGCCCCGGCAAGAATTCTGTAAGGGATTGGGGCTGTCTTTGGGGAGATTTGGGAGATGGGAGTTAATAGAGCTAAGGTTTTGTTCGGGGCCCGGTGTGATTGATTTATTCTGTTTAAAAATTCAGATTGGAGGCTTGGGGTGGATCCGGGCTTAAGGGAGAGCGTTTTGGATTTGGGGGTTATTTGAGGTGCGGGGGTTGGATTCGGTGGTCTTGGAGGTGTTTGTTTGGAATGGGCGCTTAAGTTGAATCTTTAATGGATTTGAGTCTTTGGAAGTGCTTTGGCGTAGAGAGTTTGGGTCTGATACGAACCAGTTATTTATATAAATTTCATTCCTTTATATTTAAATTACAACTAGCCACAAATCAATGATAGTTAGTCTGAACAGAGTATGTGGGAAAAATCTGTATAATTTTGCATCATATCTCAATATTTCAGTCAAACGGAAAAACAGTATCCCCTTGAAAGGGTGAACTATTTTTCTAAGAGGGTTAGGAGTTAGAAAAGTACTATTTTTAGATCCTTTTAGAATCAGCTTGAAGTTGAACACTTTTTTATATCATACCATCATACTCCATTTGTAGTATTTGTCTGAAGTAAGTATTACTTTAAAATATTAGGTGTAAAGTGTTAAAATATAGATTTTCTATATTTTTTAGAATGAAAACAAGCGATACACACAAAAACTCAGCAATTTCAAGTGGGAAACGCATACACTTTTTACTTAAAAGTAGTTTCTGCAGTTTAAAATATATAAACAGGTAAAACATTTTAAAATAAAAAAATTTTAGCTTTTATTCACTTAAACTCTTCATTACTTCAAAAAAAAAATATTTCAGCACAATTAACTTCTTCAGTGAACAAATTTCTATGGTGCAGTCAGGTTTAAGAATAGAGACACTGTAAAGCAACTCCAACACACAACCTTCTTTTTCCAACCAAATCAAACACTTCCAGCCCCTTCAACCAAGAAACCGAAACTACTCAACCTGCACCATCCTTATCCGAGCCATAAACAGCCTCCTTATCCTTCTGCACATTCAGCAGATCTGAGCTGTTGACACGGAACTCTGATCTGCTCTATAAGTAGATTAGCCGTGCACACAAATACTGCGAGTGGCGGCCTTACATCCACTTAACCAGATTGAATGGATCCGAAGGTGATCTGCAAAGGGGGCCGCATATGGGGCCCCTTTTTTGCACAATGGGGCTGACTGGGAACGTCTGCGGGGCCACGGGTGGGTTGCCCCCTTCCACGGGGGTTGGCGACTGTAGTGGGGTGATTGCTTTCACTTCCTCCCCATGAAAGGGAATACGCGAAAAAGATAGATTCTTGATGTAATTAGGAGAAACGTTTACTTAAAATTGTATTTCTTAAGATGGGGTATGTAAATCACACCGCGCATAAAATAAATATTAGAGGCGATCAGATGTTCAGGAAATGTTATAGAATGAATACACAAAAATTACTTTTCCTTTAATTAAATAAATGAAAATGTGTTTTTTTTTTATTTATTTTCATATTTTTACCTGTATTTTCTGTAAGTAGCAGAATTTTGTTTCATTTACTATGCTAAATTAGTATTTGTGTCAGAAAAAAAAAACAATAATAATTTGGTTTAACCATTTTTAGATTTAGGATAAGTGGGCATTGTAATATTGGAAATACACTTGGTGCAATTAGAAAAATTTGAATGTAAGGACTATCCCTAGACAGGAAGGATTGAAAAAATTTATGAAAGAAAATTAAAGAAACTCATTTGAAAAATTTTAAAGACAAAACAGCTTAAAACAACTAAATAAGACGATGAATTACTCCGCAAGGTTTTCATAGTTTCTACTTATTTTTTTCTATTAAATGGAGAACCCCTATTTCTACGAAACATCAGACTGTATAAACCTATTATCTCAACGTAATTAATTAATTAATAATTCTTTCGAGCAAAAGCTATCGACATTTTATGCTACAAAAATATTTTCAATAAAATGTCATATTGTCGCTACCCCACCCATTTATTTACATTGCACATACAGTTCAACACAGTCCCAATCGCCAATCCACTCAATATAATCGCCAACTCCATTAAAACATTTCCACACACAACAAAAAAGTATCACTTCCGATTCATCTCTCTGTGATGAGTCACCACCATAGAGAGGGGAACCACAAGTAGCTCGTCACAAATAATTCGGGACCCAAAAAGGGGGTCTCCACCACTACCCCTGAAAAAGCCCCCTTTCCCCACACCAGAAGTAAGTAATTAATCTGTACCCGTACGATCCCTGTGGGCCATAAAATATGCTAATCAGGAAAATCTTAAAAACGAAAGCTGGTAATCAGATCTTTCGCAGCGGTTGGCTATGGATTAGAATTTAAATGGGAGAGGTTTTATTTATGGGCCAAAATGTGATGCTCTTTGTATAGGTGATAAGGGAATGAAAATTGTAAACGAAACGAGATTTTATGTTATATTCCTTGTTCTCCATTTAGAAACGCAATATTGGTTAATATTAAAAGTACTACTATGCTTACTAGTAAATGTATCTTTTTAGAAAAGCATAGATACCTACTCCAAAAAAAAAGGCATGTGGTTAACATATTTTTTTAATTGTGTCAAAAACGTTGTAAAATTCTAAATTATTGTTTTTTTCCCTCTTCCCATTTTTCCGATTTTGTGAAGGCTTTTTACAATTCGAAATATTTATTAATTTAATTTTTATTTTTGTGTTTTAAATTATGCATTAGCAATCCTAGATTGTTTACATAAAGTGATTTTGAACATCATGCATTTTTAATTATCATATTCGTAAGCATATATTTTTTCTGTTCCATTTTCTTTTACGTTTTCATTAAAGTACGCTTTCTAATTAAAAAATAAAGAAAAATGACAATAGCCCATAACTTACTATATAGGTAAATATTTTTAACATAGGTTAATCTGCCTTTGGCTTTCACTTGTAACTTAATCATCTGACTTATGCTCAAACAATTATAAACATTTGTTATTATTCAATTAACATTGGTAACACATGTTTTTTTCATGAAATGTTGTACCTACTGAATTTTATCAATGTATCCATTTAGTGTTCCCAAATTAGAGATTATTTGAAACTACTACCAAAATTACAAACAAAAAAGTAAATTTATATAATTTAGGAATTTAAATATAGTGACAAAAATCCACCCCATTTGTCCAAAATGCCGTGGCCATCCAGCTTCACCGGATCATATTCTTGGATGCGTCGGACTTTCCAAAGAGGACTTAACATCTGACCCTCTCATGGTCATTGACTTTTTGGCGGTCAACAACTTGATGGAGTTGATCTGACAAATGTCAGATATTTTTAGAGGATAAGCAACAACAAATATAGTGACAAAAACACAAATTCGGTCAATTATAATTCCTTAGTTTGTACCATCTAGTTCCCTATTCAGCCCCTCTACCCTATTCACCATTTACTCTATACATATTATACAGAAAACTGTTAAAACTGCCAGATCATGCATACAATTATGACGACTTTTAACAACACAAAAACCCGATCTTTCCACTCCATAACCTTAATCCCAAACGGATAAAGCAAGGCATCAATAAAACCACCCCATATTTCTCCTTACCGAATACGCCCCCTTTGCCATCTACACTACGAGATAAAACCCATTTACACAACAAGCAATCCACCCTATATAACATCCTAATCCCAAAAGCGTGCCTATGTTTTGACGCTCCGGTCGCCCGGCCTAGGGCATGCGTTCGGCTTAGGGCTGACTAGGAACTCCGTTTTGCGGGACACGTGCCGACTGGGCGTGACGCAATTGCGATTTCATGGGAACCCTAGGGCGTCCAAAGACGCCCTGCAGGGCTGACTTGTTGGGGCTTTGTCTTCTTCCCGGATCCCGTGTGAAAGTGGCGGAGCGTAGAGAATTTGCAGGGGCGTGGGTCTTGCGGTTTAATATTCGATTTGGTAGGTTTAGGCTGAAATTTTAAAATCGACGGAATCGTGAAGCTTTTTAGTCACAATAGAAAATTGAAAGAGCTGAGCGCTCGGAGCCCCTTCACTAGAAGAACATTAAACCAATAGCAAGCAATAGGAGTGGTAAGATAATCCCGTGACCTGATCGAGTGAACAATTTATAGGTTTTATATATTTAACTGCGATCTTGTATATGGATTTCTATCCTTCTAATCACAGTAACAAAAAACCTAGTTTATTAAAACTAAAATATTTTTAGGTCATCTACGATGATTTACTTAGGCCAAAAGCAATGAGTGAGGTGTCACTTTGTGTTATACGCTACATCTTGCCCCTTTTTTATCCAATAGTTATTATATTTTATCGTGAATGTCCTCAAAAAATTTTTAATAAGTGTTCAAGGTACAGTAAGTTAACATATTTTCCTTTTACTTGAGAGTTATCTATTCTCAAACAATAATAACCATGAGATAACTTTTTATTATGGTGCGATAGAAAGTAGTACACGTTGATCTAATAATGAAATATCGAGTAGTCATGATTTCAATGTTTATTCAAGTACTAAAAATAATATACATATATATGTATGCATTAAAAATAAGAAAAAGTATTTTAAAACCATAAGTGTTTAGGTTCAGAAAATAAATATGGTGAATTACATTCTACATACTTGGAGTAAATAGTTAAAAAATTTGGGGGGAATACAATAATAAATGAATGAAAGTGAAAATTCCTAAATGTAATTTAAAATTAAATAAAACGAAGATATAATATTTCTTATAAAGATTAAATAACGTTAATTATCTGAAATATAGTTGCATTAATGATTCCGTTGATCCTAAAATTATATTATAAAACTTTTTCAGAATGAACATTAATATAAATTAATATCACATTTGAAAAAATATCGATAAGCTTTAGGTATGTAGCTTCATGAATTGTAATACTAAATAAGTAAATGAGTGTAATTATGATTAATTAATTTAACAGTTACTAGTAATGCAAAACAAATAAATGAATGTTTTAAAATTCGTAGTCTTTCCAAAGTTCCATAACATCAGAATTTCCAGTTTTCTCTTTGATCCTTGCCCTCAATCTCTCCTTCTGTTCCTCAGACAGCATAACCTTCCCATCTCCAACTTCCCCCTTTCTTATAAACTCCCCAGCCAACTTATGTCCACACTTCTTGGCATCTTCTACCAGATCGTAAGTATTTTTCGTCACTATGTCATTTTGAGCATTCTCCACTGGAGGTTTCACATACATTTCAACGAAGAATCTCTCCACCTCCTTCTTCATGTATTCGAAACTGGAATAGTGGAGCACCTTCTTCAAAAGCTCTTCATCATTAGCTATGAGGCCTTGGTAGTGCTCTTCACCCATATGTCGAGCAATTTTGAGGACAGCCGAGCTCAGGTCCCTCTTCATCTCTTCGTACGTCATGCAAAGCAGGTTTGGTCTGTGCCTCTGTTCGTACCAGGACAGCAGATGGTCAAAGTAGTCTCCAAAATTGCTTTCTCCTTTGATGAAAATGTCAAAGAAGTCGTCGAAGGTACCATCAGCGAAGCAATAAATCGGGAAAAACTGGACGTAGTGGTACAGCGAAACAACTGTGTCTGATGGATGTCTGACGGTCCAAATGTACTTAGTGTCTTCTGCAAAGTTAAGCCAGTTAAAATACATATGAGTTTTAAAGCATCTGGGTCTTGGGAGTTTGTCCAGTTTATCCTGGGAAGATCCTTCTATTTGTGGGACGGCAGAAAAGTAGTCTTGTGTGCTAGTATGAGGTTTTCCCTTTCTGAGGATTAAGGACACTATTTGGTTCGTCCAAGTGGTTCCGGCTTTTGGAAAAGTGGCCACGACCATGTCTTCCTTGTCGGGTCTGTAAGTTTTTGCAGCTCGTATCATATCCTCTGTAAATATGGGTGGAAATCTTAACCCATCTACTATGAGATATCTGGGAAGCTTCGGCATGTTTACCTTTAAAGTTTTCTGAAAAAAAAAATACCATTTTTAAAACTGTATTTTCTTGGGCTTTAAAACCAAACGTTTGATTGAATGTTTTTTACTGTAGGATGTGTACTGACTTTTCTTAAGATTAGTTGGTACGTCTATTGCGGAAATGAAATACTAAGTTTAATACTTTCCTTTGAATTGTATATTTATCCGGGGTTTTAACAAGTCCACCCTAACTCTCCACTAGCATATTCTTTGCGTGAAGTACATAAAATATGTCCAAAGAACTATACCTCTACGTCCCACAGTTTTCGAGAAAATTTCTACAGAAGAAGGTAGATGTCATATCCGGTTTTCTATTAAAAAAAAGTTAACAAAAAGAAATTAAACTGTGCCGTTAAAAGAAATGTGTGCAATGCATTATGTTTTTATCGAATTTGGCGTCACATTTTTAGAGAATTAGATTTCATGCAAGGAAACTTTCAGTGTATAGTTTAGGTGGACTTGTTGAAACCCCTTGTATAATTAATATTTCACTTATAAAAATAAATTTAATAAAGCATTACTAATTTAATAAAAAACTTAAAAAGGGGCAAAAAATATGCGAGATTAAATTTATGTTTTGTAAATTTTTGAGTAATTGAGAGACAGAGATTAACAAAATATATCATTAGTCAATAGTCTTCACAACTCTGATATTTTTTTTGATAGTTTCTCAAAGATAAAAAGTGACCTAGATAGTTACCATGCCTCTTTTGTTCCAAGAAATTTTTCCTCTATTTGATGTACTTAAATTCAGTTTTGTTGTATTGATTTTTTCTAATTTTATATTGCTCCTTCTATTTTATATGGTATTTGTATCTTAGATACTCAATCTTTTTCTGCACTCAATTATTTTCAAGGATTGCTGTCTGAGAGTAGGTAATTTGGAAAGATTTTTGTTTCAGTTATTAGGGGAAAGGAGGGTAAGAATACGTACAAAAATATTTCGGGCTATAAAATCAAGAATTTGAAAGCTAGAGCCTTGTGAGGTTCGAAGGGAAGTACCCCACCCCTTTGGTTGCCGGGAAAAAGAAAAGAGGACATTTTCGATGTTGTTTTGTTTTGTTTTATGTATCCGGTGGAGCTCGAAGGAAAGAGTCGCGTGTGCGACGTGATCTGCTGTAAATTAGAAACTTCCTAATTGAATAATGTTAGATACGTACGGTTGGTATTATTTGAGGGAGCAGGACACAACAACGAACCCAACAAGTGGCGCAGTCGACAGAATTGCAGAGTTCCAGCTTACGGACGACTTTACCGATGAGCAACGAACAAAAAGGTTTGCTGAGTAATCCCGAACCAGTAAGAGATTAAATTTTAATGGATGATGTTGATCTGAATTAGTCTATTAAATTATGAAATTATTATTGACTTTAGCATAATGATGTTTCTGATGATGAGTATAATATAGAATTGGATAAGATTATGTGTAATAAGTAGTTTCGTTTTTGGTGAAGTGTTGTGGTGATTTTGTTTTGTTTCGTTCGAGGTTTATTTTTCTGCATTAGTGTCTTTCTAAAAATAGACCAAGGAGTTTTTTTTTCTCTCGGGGGGGATTTTCTGTTGTTGTCTAGTTGGGTTTTTTTCCGAGTGCGTATTCCACCGAATTATTCTGGGGGTTCTGCAGAATTGCGTTTCTAGCGGGGAATAAGAAAGTAAGAGGACTTGAGAAATCTGGCGGTAGAATTAGGGGAAAATCCTAGGAAGGATGAAAAGATCCCAAATTTGAAAAAATTAATTTTGGAAAGTAGTAACTTAGAGGAGGAAGGCGTTAAATCGATGTTAAAGGAAATCATCCAAGAGAGGGAAGAAAGGAGAAAAGGAAGAAAGAAGGAGAAAAGAGGAGGAGAGAGAAGAACGGATCAGAATAGAAGAAAGGGAGCGGGATAAGTTAGGGTATATTTTCTTAGTAAGGAACCGGGATGATAAGTGACTTCTTATCCAGGAAAAGGAAAGACATATAAGTTTATAAACCTGATGATTTCAATTGGATTGTTCTTTCACAGCCAAAGTTAAAAGCGGGACGGGATGAGTTAGGGTATATTTTCACAGTAATGAACTGGGATGAAAAAGACAACGGGGACGACGGTATGTTAAGTGACTGCTAAATCCAGAAAAAGAAAAGATATATAACTTGATAAACATTTAAAAAATATTTATTAAGTCAACCCGTGCAAGGCCGAGTAATTCAGCTAGTAATCTATAAATGCATTAAAATTTAAACAGATATTTTTAAACCGATAGTTTTTGAGGGTTAGAAAATAATAATTATGGTGAATTATATTCTACTTGGAAAAAAGGGTTTAAAACAAATATGGATGAATCTATATCTGTAAAAGCCAAATACTACTGTCTGACTTACCTGACTCAGTCAGTCGGACACTGAACTAACTCACTTTATTAATATAAAACATTCGTAAAAACAATTAGCAAAAGAAAAGTGGATAAACTTTACAAAATACGTCAGAGGTCATCTGCATGAATGTAATTTTCAATGCAATTTAAATTAAATGAAAGGATGGCATAATTTCTTTTAAAAGTTAATTGACATTCATTATCTGAAATATAGTTACATTAATGATCCCATTGATACAAAATTATTTTCTAAAACTTTTGCAGAACAGACATTGCTAAGTCTAATATAAATTAATACATTTGAAATAAACTTTAGGTATTGTAAGGCCTTTAATGAATTGTAAAATTGAATAAGTGAACATGAATTGATTTATATGATGAATTAGTTTAACAGTTACTAGTATTATACTGAACATATAAATGCATATTTTAAAAATCATAGTCTTTCCAAAGTTCCATAACATTACAATTTCCAGTTTTCTCTTTGATCCTTGCCCTCAATCTCTCCTTCTGTTCCTCAGACAGCATAACCTTCCCATCTCCAACTGCCCCCTTTCTCATGAAATGTCCAACCGAATTATGTCCACGTTTCTTGGCATCTTCTATTAGATCGCATATATTCTTTAACACTAAGTCATTTTGAGTCTCCTCCTCAACTGGTGGTTTTACGTACCTTTCAACAAAGAATCTCTCCACCTCCGTCTTCATGTATTCGAAACTGGAATAGTGGAGCACCTTCTTCAGCAGCTCTTCATCGTTTGCTAAGAGACATTGGAAATGCTCTTCACCCATATGCCGAGCAATTTTGAGGACAGCCGACCTCTGGTCCTTCTTCATCTCCTCGAAGGTCATGCAAAGCAGGTTTGGTCTGTGCCTCTGTTCGTACCAGGACATCAGATGGTCAAAGTAGTCACCACCATTACATTCTCCTTTCAAGAAAAGGTCAAAGTAGTCGTCGAAGGTACCATCCACGAAACAAAATACCGGGAAAAACTTGACGTAGTGGTACAGCGAAACAACTGTGTCGGCTGGATGTCTGACGGTCCAAATATACTTAGTGTCTTCTGAGTAGTTAAGCCAGCTAAAAGGCAGGTGAGTCCTAATGCATCTTTGTTTAGGGAATTTTTCCAGTTTTTCCAGAGGAGATGATTCCAGATGAGGGACAGTAGAGAGGTATTCTTCTGTGCTTGTATGGGGTTTTCCCTTTCTGAGAATCATGGACACCATTTGGCTCGTCCAAGTGGTTCCGACCTTAGGATAAGTGACGACGACCACGTCTTCCTTGTCAGGTTTGTAAGTTTGTGCTGCTCGTATCATATCCTCTACAAGCATGGGTGGAAATCTATATCCATCTATTACGAGATATTTGGGAAGCTGCGACATGTTTATATTGCAAGTTTTCTGAAAAAAAAAAGAGAATTTTGCTGACATAAAATTTCTTTAAAAATAAAAAAAAATTGCTTGGGGAATTTATTCACACCTCTTCATCCGGTGCGTTGCTCTCCCGTAAAGATATTTTGGGAGAACTGTGGCACAAAATGCGTGAATTGAGGCCTGTTCCCCCTACCCATCACAGCATTCAGCAGCCTTACAACGGTCCTTACCTTGTGGTTAAAAGAGCTCCCAAGTTTTATACTCTACTCATTCGAAATAAGAGCGTCTGTGTGTCCGTGGATCGTCTAAAGCCCGCCTTTCTTCTGAGGATTCTTCTAACAGCTCATCTCATTTATTACCAGCAAGCCTTCAGAATTCTGCTCCTAAGCCTTTGAAGTCAGCCCTCCGCCAACAAGTCACGACTCAGTCCGGTCGGAAGGTCAGGTTCATCGTCCCATATCAGTCTTAAGACTGATTTTGTGACTGGTAGGGGGCTACTGTAGCTACTGAGCGAAGCGACCGTTACTGAACCACCAGACAGCATGCAACACATCATTCACAGCATGCGTCAGGCAGCAGTATTATATAGCGCATCTGTTTAAATAATCATTTCCTTAACTTCCTCAATTGTTTCCAATCTTGCAACATCTAAATTTTATAATCTTGTAATCAATAAATTTATACTGCAGGAGCTGAGTTAACAGAAAGGTATTGCACAGGGGTAATAGAAAGTGAACATAAAAATGACGAAAAGATAGCGCAGTTTAGTTGTAACATACATTTAAAAATTCTTTTAAATCTGTATATGTGGTTCCTTTTTCACATATTTTATCATGTGATATGCCGGTTGATTAAAAAATAATTTCACCTATTTAATAGCTTCTAGCTACCATATCGTTCATAGAAACTAGTACTACTTGAAATTTTGGTGGATTATATTTTCAGGGAGATGTGGACAAGAATGGTATTAACTCTATCATTACGGTTACTCTCCCCTATGCATGATATGAACTCTACCTGTTACGGTTAAAGTGAAATTTGTTAAAGTGAAATTTTTTTTTTTTTTTGAAAATTTCCAATCTAACCCCCTTTTTTGTTTTCGTAATATGATTTCTGAAGTAAAAGACGCAAAAGCTGGTGGAACGGTACCTGTAGGACGTAAGCTATGGTACCCAGCAGTAGTACTTAGTAATTGATTCTGAAAGTTCTTAGAAAAGTGAAAACAATCAATAAAGAAAGAAGAGCAACACAATGTCAAACATTTTATTGTTTCAAGAATTTTCCACGTGGCACTCTTCGCATACGATAACACTTTAGTATAGGGAAAATGATGGTTAGCGATTAAGTTCGTGTGTAGGTGAAAGGGTCACGTGAAAAACTAGCGTATCATAATGAACCTTCTATTGTTTCCCTGTCCAAGATACACTACCAAGGCACCAAAGTTAGTTCCAAGTTAACTGCCAGCAGTGTACCTACTTTGGACCTATTTACATTTTATAAAACTTTCATTAATTATGCACTGAAATACTTCAATTAAAATTCCGAAAACAATAGGATGTTGTATATGAAAGGTGAAAGAATCGTGGGGAGATTGTTTCATTTGTTTATTTACAGTAAATAACTAATTAAAAGGTAAAAAGTATAAAAAAGGGTCCGAGGTACAAGACTTTCCCCTGCAATAAAATGGAATGTTTCTACTTGTTCATTTTGAATAATATTAAAAAAAAGAACTAGGCCTAGAAGTGCCTTAGAAGGTCCTAGTAGAGTTAAAAATATGGGATTACTATTAACTGGGTCTTTTAAAACTAGGGGCTATATATTTACTCTAAACGAACATTTATTTATCAGCACCGATCATTAATCCTGTACATTTTTTACACATAGAACAATAAACACTCTAATTGGGTTATAAGTATTCCCGTATGTCAAACTCAAGAACAACTAAGGCCACCAAATGACTGATGATAAATCTGATAAATTAAAACAATACTGAATTTTATGAATTATTATCGTCTTACCTTCTGAATTATTAGCCTTCCTCTACCCAAAATATTATAACGTTGAATCTGCAAGTTGGGATAAGTAATGTGTAAGGACGATTTGATACAGATAATTTTTATAGCAGTTTAATTTTAAGATAATGAGCCTTTTCTCAAATTTTTTATCAATACGTGCATTATAATTAGTTTTGAAAAGATATCTTATCACTAAAGATAGTGCATTAAGAATTTCTTTCCAAGTATTTATGTTCCAATCAAAGGTTTGGTAAAAAAAAATGTATCTTTTAGAGTTTGAAATCTTTTAAAAAGTTGTTATCAGCATGATAGCGAATTTATCTGTGAAACAATCATAAGATAAAAAAGTTTTGAAACATTATCCCAGGTATTTTCAAGCGGTACATATTTGCCTTCTTTATTAACACTAGAACCGCCGGATTTTGCTTCCTACCTAGAACCGCCAAAGGGGACAAAAATGTTCCCATGCTACTTAGGCCGGGTCGAAAAAGACGAAAGTCAAAAAATCGAAATGTAATATTGCGGAAAAGTTGTAACACATTAGTACAAATATAATGCCAAAAAAAGTTTTGAAATCGGTCTACGTTTGACCGTTGCGCAACGCGGTCGAAGTTTTTATGTTTTGGTCATTTTTGGGGAAATCAGCCGAAAATCCTAAATAATGTGCTCAAATATTGTCCTCAATTTTTTTTTGGTTGTGTACCTTCATTGTCTATAGTATGTGTCTTGAAAGTTTTAAAATTTACGTAAAGTTGTTTTTCTTGCATTCTTAAAATAGCCATAACTCAAGAACAACTATACCCAGAAACTTTCGATTTGGGCCATTCTATTCATACTTTGTTTGTGTTTATAATGGTGTTGATCTTGACTAACTTCCTTTCAAACAAGTATTCAAAATTAAGAAAAAAAATTTAATTAATAAATTAAAAATTATAAATTTTTGTAAATTTTTAATTTTATTACCACTAAACATATCTTAATAAATATGACTGTAAATTTTTAAGTTGAAATTCCAATATTATCCAATGGAAAAAATTCAGCTTTGGAAATTAGTGCAATTTCTAAGTATCTCAATTATGTACCAATTTATGTATAGGAAGTTAACAAAAGCCATCAGATTGTATTGTAAAGAACATATATACAGGTTTTTACAAACATTTAAGACGCCTGAAGGAATAGTTTTGCTGTAGGGGACAAAAATGTCCCCTTTGGCGGTTCTAGTATAATCCGCATTTTCCTTCTAAAATTCGCAACCGATCGGTAATTTTTTTTCTGTGTTATGTAGAGGGCATGAAATAAATAAAAGTCACCTAGTTTCCGAATGATCTGACAAAATATATAGAATGTGCAAAACTTTAAGCTTTGCGAGGGGACAAAAAAGGCACTTTGGTGGTTCTAGTGTTAAGAGATTAAATACAGTTCATAACTCTAAAAAGATATCCTCAAACCCTCCATCTAATCCTAATGGATTTTCCAATTATCCAGTCTTTAATTTGTCTTAAAAATCAAATGATTATGTGATAATTTTTTTAAGCTCCACTTATATTTTTAGAAGTAGGGGAAAATGTAAGTTGGGAGTATTCTTTTAAGTAGTCTTCGGCAACTAGTGGTCAAAAAGTAGTTAACTACCAACTACTAACTAGTCTGGGAAAATCTAGTTGCAACTAGTAGTTAACAATATTTTCCTGCGACTAGTTGCAACTAGTAGTTAACTATTTCCCAAAGTAGTTAACTACTAGTTAACTAGTCTATTTAATTTCATAACCTATTTTTTGCCCAAATTCTAATATCTTTCTTATCTATATCACAAAAAACTTTATGCTTCGCTCAAAACGGCGCTTTATTAATGGTTATGGTATTTGAGTATTCTACCATGACACTGCAGTTATTAGGGAGGTCCAAAAAAACAAAAGTCCGGTTTTTTTTCGGGGCACCCCCCAAAAAAAAATGTGACCCTCGGTATAAAACTAATATTCTGAAAGTTTCAGCTCAAAAAAATAATATTTAGACCCCGCCCCCGAGCGTCAAAGTTCCAAAAAAACTCGAAATTTTGCACGTTTTCACCTATAAAATCCGAACCGGTTGTTGTAAAAATACAAGACTGGTTTCATTTTGTAGATTATTTATTTAGCTTCAACTTTTTTAATTGAAACTTGTTTGTAGAACTTACAGATCAAACGATACAAGGGGTTTTACTAACTCCCCCCGCAATATCAATTTTTTAAGGAGTGTCAGAAAATTCCTGAAAATGTTTTACCGTAAAATGGTTCAAAAACATATAAATAATACTGCATAGGTATAAAATTTAAGAGATTTAAAATGAAAAAAATAATTTTTGTTCATACCTGTTAATTTTTTAACTATCCTAAAATAATTCAAATAAAATACATAATTGAATTTTTTAAACTAGTTAATAAATGCATAGGGTGTAAAAGTTGACAAACAAGCAAAAAAAGTGCAAATTTATTAATTTTAACCCATTTTCAAAATTTTTCTCTTCACGGAGTTAGGTGTAAGAAGACTAAATGGTGTATTTTCCCACAAGATCGCCCTATTTTAGAAGTTTTGAGAGCGGTATTTGACTTAAAAAATGGGATCAACTACAGGACCTCCACCTGAAGTTTTTAAAAGTTTCAATTTAAAATGGACTTAAATCAATAAAAATAGCTACGGAAAAAGAGTTGATAAAAAGAGGTCAAGTTAAAATCAAAATGGCATCGGAAATGTTGGAAGCTTCATAAAGGGGCTTGATACATCGAACCAAATATCAATTAGAGCCCCAGGTGCCATGCATCATGCTAGTGCTAGATAGTTGACAAATGCCCCATATTGAGTGAAAATTATTTTCGGGTACGAATTCCCTCTAACTCTTACAGAGATAGATACACATTAGAAGTATTTGTATTAGAAGTATTTGTATTACCTTAATAAACATCAAAATTAAAGTTTGGTTAAATGCACCAAAGAAATTTGCAACTATTTACGAAAAATAAATGTAGAAGTATCAAGAGTTATAACCACAGTACCATAGTTTAAGAACTTGGTGTCTCAGTGCATAGCCTTCTAGAACGAGACAGGCCTGGCCACTTGCGCATCTCCGGAGCGATGAGTCATCCTAGCCGTCGATTGATTCTCAAGGTCTGAGCTGTGTGCGTACGCGGGAACTTGGAGCAAGCGCCTTTGTCTCTGCTTTGTCCCATGTTTCCCTTGCTCTTTTTGCATCCAGGCCTTTATAATGCCGGACCATTGCTGTGTCCCAGGATGCAAGGGTAATTATACAAAAGGTGCCAGCAATGTAAGTGTGTTTTCCTTCCCTAAAGATGCAGAAAGAAAGAAGTTATGGCTTCGGAAAATACCGAGAGCTCAATTCGCTCCTTCTGAGCATTCCGTGGTTTGCATCAAGCACTTTCGGAGCGACATGGTTATTCGGGAGGATCTTTTGTGTAAGGATTAAAAATATTAAGATAGGACATGATCTATTAGTTGTTAAAATAAAGACAGGATTTTTGTTATTATAAAACAGAAATATTTTATTTAAAACGTCGCCCGGTTCAGCTAGCTTCGAATCTCAACTAAACAGCAAATTTTCGAATGTTAATATTGGTTTGAATGACTCAAAAACGAATACAATCTAACCAAAAATGTTGATTTTATAATGCAAGTAGTAATTTAACTGAAATTATGCCGAATCTAATCTAATAAAGCTTGTGAAAGTCGATCGTACTCGGAACAAGGTTTTTTTAATAATCCCATCTATCAAAATATTTCCCCGATAATGTAAACATTTTCACTCAGAATCATTAGTAGTGGTTTCCTACATCACACACCGGTCTTTTTTTCTTTTTCCGATCATTTGTTTATGATTTATAGCGATTTTTCCCCTCCAAAATCGACGCGTCAATGGAAACTCAATGGTAGCGTTCGTCGGAAAGGATGACTCATCATTCTTCTGTCCCGGCCTTCTCGCTCTCGAAGGCTATGCTCAGTGGCGTATATAGGAATTTATTTCGGGAGGGGCCCAAAATTTCTCCCCAGTCCCTCCCCACATATTTAACAGGTCCAATGTAGCTTTTTAGGTGATAATTTAGGTCCTAAGAACTTAATATAGGAAAAGCTGTTAGTAATAACAGTACAAGAACCAAAGGGGGGGGTCTGGGAGCCTCCCCCAGAAAAATTTTGTAAGTTTGACTTAAAAAACAGGTTTTTAACTAGTTTTGGTACACTAAGTCCGAATTTTAGATGTACATTTTTATGAACTTAATGTTTAAAAAGTTATTAAAATAGAGTTCCAAGTACAAAAGAGGATCTGGGGGTCCTTCCCCAGAAAATTTTTGGAACTTTACCCCTAAAAACAGGGTTTTATCTTGTTTTTGGTACACTTAGTCCGAATTTTGGACACATATGTTTTGTTAGGATTTGGATTTTGATGAACTTATTACATAATAAAGTTGTTAATAATAAAATTCCAAGTACAAAAGGGGGATTTGGGGGTCCTCCCCCAGAAATTTTTTTGAAATTTGACCCTAAAAAATACAGGGTTTTAACTTGTTTTGGTACACCTAGTCCGAATTTCGGGGGGGGGGGGGCAGGGCCCCCTCGGCCCCCCCTTATATACGCCACTGTGGTGTCTTAAACCCTGAGACATTTGAATTTTTGACGAAAGTTTTATAAAAGAAATTAAAATTAACATGCCTTTGTCTAATGAGGAATACTAGATGAAGACTATAGTGAGGAAAATAGAATAATAAAAGTGAAAGTGAAAAGTTTCCATTAATCAAAATACTGGCTAATAGTTTCAGAAAATTATCACGCAGTAGAGGGCTTTTGACATCTATCTAAGATTCTAGAATGATGCATGGCACCTGGGGGTCTAATTGATATTTGGTTTGATGTATCAAGCCTTATAAATATTTGGCCCTTGGAATACTTCCTTGTAGTCTTGAAAGATATTTCGGGTTTTTCAATTGTCCAGGTATAAGCTTCCAACATTTTCAATGTCTTAACTCTTGTACTCTTGACCTCTTTTTATCAACTCTTGCTCCGTAGTTATTTTAATTGATTTCAGTTCATTTTAAATTGAAACTTTTAAAATCTTCAGGTGGAGGTCCTGTCGTTGATCCCATTTTTTAAGTCAAATACCGCTCTCAAAACTTCTAAAATAGGGCGATCTTGTGGGAAAATACACCATTTAGTCTTCTTACACCTAACTCCGTGAAGAGAAAAATTTTGAAAATGGGTTAAAATTAATAAATTTGCACTTTTTTTGCTTGTTTGTCAACTTTTACACCCTATGCATTTATTAACTAGTTTAAAAAATTCAATTATGTATTTTATTTGAATTATTTTAGGATAGTTAAAAAATTAACAGGTATGAACAAAAATTATTTTTTTCATTTTAAATCTCTTAAATTTTATACCTATGCAGTCAATAACCATTATTTATATGTTTTTGAACCATTTTACGGTAGCTGAAACATTTTCAGGAATTTTCTGACACTCCTTAAAAAATTGATATTGCGGGGGGAGTTAGTAAAACCCCTTGTATCGTTTGATCTGTAAGTTCTACAAACAAGTTTCAATTAAAAAAGTTGAAGCTAAATAAATAATCTACAAAATGAAACCAGTCTTGTATTTTTACAACAACCGGTTCGGATTTTATAGGTGAAAACGTGCAAAATTTCGAGTTTTTTTGGAACTTTGACGCTCGGGGGCGGGGTCTAAATATTATTTTTTTGAGCTGAAACTTTCAGAATATTTGTTTCATACCGAGGGTCCCATTTTAGGGGGGGTGTCCCGAAACTTTGGAAGAAAAATTTTTTTCCCCATGTTAACCTGGACCACCCTAGTTATAAATAGCAGTGTAATTTTTGTATATTTTGATAAAAATTTTTAATAGTATTTTTGAAATTTTAAACAAAATTTTTTTAAAAGTAGTTGAAAATTTGATAGTAGTTTCAACTAGTAGTTATTAAAAAAAGTAGTTCAACTACTAGTTAAACTAGTTTAAACCAAAAGTAGTTAAACTACTAGTTAACTACTAGTTGATCAGTAGTTAACTACTAGTTGCAACTAGTTCTAGTTAACTAGTGCCGAACACTACTTTTAAGGTTGAGTGATCTAGCATATAATTGGTGCTTGCTGTGGACAGCTAATTATGGAAAGGTGAATGATATAGTTTTCTTTTCACAGTTTAAAATAATTCCACGAATTATTTTGGTCGCTTAATTTCTTTTCCTTGGACTCACTCCACTAAAAAGAGAATGGGGTACTTCATTGAAATAAACGATGTACGACTTCTTTTTGCACAAATACACAATAAACTGTCTATTTTCAATGTGGATAGGTATCATTAAACAAGGCTAAAATTTATCTCCTCCCACCCACCCTTCCCCTAATCAAAAGTCACGCTCCCCACAATCCAAACGTAACCCGAAACCAGACCCAGAGTTACAGTATCGGGTCGGCTAACCCACCCACCCACAATACAACAGACCCCACCATCAGATCCATGTCTACGGCGAATATGAGTCCCATATGCCCGACTCCATCTGCCGCGTCTAGCAGATTGGAACGTCTATGTATACCTCGGCCGACCGCACGTTCTGTTCGAAGGGGGTTGGAAGGTCCCCCTGTGGGAGGCAATCTCTCTCCCCCGTCCCGTGCTCAATGGGACACTTGTCGCTATTTCATTCACGGTGGGTGGTGTATTGAAGGCGGAAATGAGATGGATTTGGAATGGGTGGTGTATTGTGAATGGAATCGGCGGGGGTGGCTTTGTTTGGAGTTCCTATAATCCGATTGAGAGATATTTGATATGGGATGTTGGTATCTTTCGTGAGTTTGGGATAGATTTTTCCATACTTCGAGAGGGAAAGAAAAGTTTAGAGAATTACTTCCATACATATTATTTCGTTGGTTTTAATATTTAATAAATCCTGAAATGAAAAAAAAAAACATACCTATAGGAATGAAATATTTCGTATTGTTTATTTAAAAGCCTCTTATATGGTATTTATTAGTCTTGATTGAGTTAAGAAGCACCAAAAATTTGTAACTGGATATCACCTCATATGAAATTTCCATTTGTGCATTTGTCTTTACATTCATTTTATTACGGTTTATGTAATCAAACATTGCATCCGCAATTAGTATGAGAAGAGAACCAAGTTATTTCGGTCTACACCTTCATACAATCTTCCTCTAAACTCATGAAAAAAATCATTCAACCCAACCTTTCTGCTTTACTATTGGATCAAAAAGCACTAGTTCGAAGATTTTATGATAAATGGATTGGCTGAAACCTTGGTATTAATGCCTTGTTAGTTTTGAAATTGGTCAACTGTATGTATGCAGATAAGATGTATTAAAGTTTTAACATTTGAAAACACAATAATTAAATACATATTTTAAATATATATTTTAAACTTAAAAAAATGCGAGGAAAAAAAGCTTTTTTTAGCCGTCTAACATGTGGTGTAGAGATTGATTTGATCAATTTCTAATTTTTTTAAACTTACTTGAACAAATTGGGAAAAAATTAGGGATGTGACAAATTTCCCTGAAATTTTATTTCTAGACACAATTTAGCACCCAATCCAAAATTTTGAAATTAAAAAAAACTTAATTGATTAAACTTTAGGTTCTCATTTGATTTTTACTTAAATTTCTTATTAAAGTTCACTCCAGGATTAATATATCCATCTTTCGAAACCTCCCCAGACCTTATCCTAATTACTGTAACATTACATTTACAGCAATGAAAAAAACCTTACACGATCCTATTCACAAAATCATCAGCCGCATTAACTGCAAACCGTGCGAATCATTCCTCGTCAAGTGGACGGCCATCTGTTGCCAGAACCCACCCACTGAAAGAGACACCGCGGGGGCGAGAGCGTGACGCATTCGGACCCTTTGAATGAATTGCAGAGTGGAGTGGAGTTGTAGGGAGAGTCCCTGATTGCTGGCTTTATTGCAGGAGTTGCCCGAATCGGAGGCAATGAGTTTAACTCGCCACTTTAAGCACTTGTCGGGTTGTAGCGGGAAAGGTGTTGAGGGTGGTTGGGTTCAGGGTCTGTTTTGGGGGTTTGGAAATCTGTTGTGTGTCTGTAGGGTTTGGAGAGGGGTGGTTTGAGGGGGACGGGTGGAGAAACCTGTTAAATTAATTTCACTCATTTTTGCGGTATCAATGAGTGAATCCTGAAAAATGTGGCCTTAAGCCATCAGTGCTTCTCAAACTTTTAATATAGGCGACCCAATTTTCAATCATAATTTTCATCGCGCCACCCCAATGTAATAATAATATTCTTTTGATGCTAAAACTACAATACGAATTTAATTCAGGACAGATTTTAGAAGGATTTCTGGGGGAAGTAACAAGACTTTTGATACTGGAAGAGGTATACTTTTACTTTCTTAATATGATAAAAAAAGGTGAGTGGTACGTTTTTTGATAAAAACTTAAGATAAAAAATAGATAACCACTAACGAGCATTAACAAAAGGTTAATGAAAGTTGATTTCCGGTTAAGAAAACTAAATTTACTGATAATCAAACCGAAGACAAGTCCACAGTTCTTAAAATTTTTGATCTTCATATTTAGTTACAGATAAGACCCAGAATTGCAATTAAGACCTTTGAAAAGACTAATTTAAAACAAATTCCCAAAAGAACTCGGAAAACAAAGCAAGTCTTAACGACTTGCAAAAAAACCTACGGGGAAAAGTATTGATAAAGCCACAATGGGAGACAAAAAGTAGAGAATTTGGCTAATTAAAACCTTTCTTCATTAAGATTTCGTAATTAAGAAATGGTGTTAATTAGGTGATAATATGATAGGCCCTTAATGTTCATTAAACATCTATTAGCTAATTCTTCACGAGCTTAGGTGGTCATTAGGAAAGCCATTACCCTAAGCTCAAATCGGAGCAAAGGGGGAGAAAGATTTAGTACAGAACAGAGGGGAGTTTAGGAGATTTATAACTTGAGTTCATTGGGGGTGGTAGGTACTATTGAGAATAAAGAATTTTAATGGAAATTTAAATTTACGGGTTTTTAAATCAAGAGAGATTTTACGATGAATCTTATGGTGTGATGTAAATAGGCGTATTTTTTTATTTAATGATAATATTTATGCTAGAATCTGGCTTAAAAATACAATTTTAAAAAGTAATTATAAAACAACTTTTTTTTTTCTAAAAATGAATTTAGAAAGCCCAAATTTATTCCAATCGAATTTTTGATTCTTTCATAGATTTCATGATTTCGAATTGAATTCTTTTTTCAATCAAACGAAAAGGTACATTCACCTGTAATGGTTAATTGTCTAGTCTACAAATTACTGCATGGAGTCCAAACTTCATCGTAGAAGTTGAATTGATAATAAAGGAGACATACGTAATTGGTTTATGTCATTTATTCTTTTGCCTTTTGGTGTGTATTTTCTCATTTGGTCACAGATATGTATTTTGTAGCAGCCATTTGAACTAAACAAATTTTATCGGTTACTACATGCTAAAATAACAGCTTATAATTAAAAATTCTATTATCCATAAAATGATATGAAAAATATATATCATAGATCATCTTTAAAAAGTTTTCATTATATAAAGAAATTTTTAGATCTAATTAAATAAAAATATCTTTTAAAATAAAGAAATATTTACTTATGAATGTTAAAGATTAGATAAATTTCAAATTATTTTGACTTTTCTTGAATTTAAAATATCACCATTATATTGGTGAATGAAATTAATTGATTAATTTAAATTGAATCATTGGAGAAGCATTTTTTACAACCACTTTATCTTTATTGATCAGAATTGACCTAAATATGGGTGATAGGAAATGGCCTTAAAGAGATAAAAGTGTGTTGATACCATGAACAAAAGTCACCTTTGATAAATATGCAAAAAATTATCGTCATTAGATTATGACGACCAAATAATTTTTTATAAACTTTAAGTTCAATAAGAGGAAAGTGGGATGAAAAAATACTAGAAATTTAAATCAACATTAAATAGTTTAGACAATAGACACCTTTTAAAGAAGTATCATTTAATCATTTTTATGGCCAAAACAAATAATTAACACACAAATGTGTATTTTTAAAATGAATAAACCACACATAAGAAACACTCATGTCTAAAAATTAAGAGATGATACATTGATGATCCTAATATGAAGAAAATAAATAAAATTCAACATTTTTCCATAAAATAAAAACGAATGTCTTCTTTGAAAAGCTTATGTAATAAATATATCTTTGCATATTAATTTTGGAAGAAATTACAAGAGCTATATCAACTTTTTTAAAAGTTTTTTTTCATAAAAAAGAAACTTTCGAGTTGTAAAATACTATTGAAAAGATGAGGAAAAAGAAAATGATTACGTTAGTAAGAATATGAAGCTCATACAAAAATCAAAAAGCGTTAAAAATCATAGTCTTCCCACAGCTTCATGACATCGGAATGTCCCGTTTTCTCCTTAATCCTTGCCCTCAATTTCTCCTTCTGCTCTTCAGATAACGTTGCCTTTCCATCTCCAACGACCCCCTTTCTTATAAACTCCCCAACAGCCTTGTGCCCGCACTTCTTTGCACTGGACACCAACTGGAAATTCTTCTTCAGCACCCGATCGGTCTGGCAAATCTCCGCCGGGGGATCCACAAACCCTTCTCTGAAGAAACCATTCACATTACTCTTCATGTACTCGAAGCTACAATAATGCAAAACCTTCTTCAGCAGCTCTTCATCGTTAGCTATGAGGTCTTGGTAGTGCTCTTCGCCTATATGCCGAGCGATTTTGAGGACGGCCGACCTCAGGTCCTTCTTCATCTCTTCGTACGTCATGCAAAGCAGGTTGGGTCTGTGCCTCTGTTCGTACCAGGACAGCAGGTGGTCGAAGAAGTCGTTGTAGTCCACCTCTCCTTTGACGAAGAGCTCGAAATAGTCGTCGAAGTTCCCGTCGATGTAGCAGTAGCAAGGGAACAGCTTGGTGTGGTGGTACAGAGACACGCAGCAGTCCGCCGGATGTCTGGTGGTCCAGATGTACTTGGTGTCTTCTGACCAGTTTAGCTTGTTGAAAGGCATGTGGGTCTTGATGCACCTGGGTCTGGGGAGTGTGTCCAGATGGGCGATGTCCGTTACCTCCACGTAAGGGGTGGTCGAGAAGTACTCTAGAGTGCTGGCGTGGGGAATGCCTTTTCTGAGGATCATGGACACGATTTGGGTGGTCCAGGTGGTCCCGCATTTTAGGTAAGTGGCCACGACAACGTCTTCTTTGTCTGGTTTGAATTGCGTGGCTGCTCGTACCATGTCATCGATGGCGACGGGAGGAATCCTCAAACCATCCACTATGGTGTATTGAGGTGACTTTGGCATTGTTATTACTGAATTGTGAGAACCCTGAAACACATACATTAAATTTTTTAAAAACACTGAATTTATATAAAATTAAGGCGTTTGCTGCAACAAAGAGCTAACTCCAACAGCTTTAAATTGAAGTTAGATCGTTATTTTGCTGAAAGAGCCTCCATTTCATATACTGAACCCAAGTCTTACGTCATATCCATTTTCATTCTACACAGGTATGTTAAAAACTTAAAAGCAATGTAGTCGTTCGACTGTATTTTCATTAATCATTAATTTACGATAGTCAGATGAAAAATCATTGCCATAAAGTAATAATAAGACATGCTAAGTATTACTTAAGTCGCCATGAAGTTAAAAAATTTAATTTAGATTGATCATTATTTGCACAAGAGCAAGACGAGATATCGCCGAATATACAATGAAATTTTAAGATAAGAGTTTTAGTGAAATTTGAATTTTATATATAAAAAACGATTTTTTGACTACTTTCATTTGCAGGTTTTTTTCTAGATTGTTTGAAAAGCTATTAATACCGAATAGAGTTTATCGGACAATGGGTAAATAACCGTTTCTAAATTCAAATAAATGGTTCTAAATTCAAAAATCAATTCTAAAAGTTTTAAAAAAATTAGTTAATTCTACATTTTAAAGTAAAAATCGAAAATCCCTTGGAACCTTAAAATTGCTTGAATCTATTGTTTCGGATAAAATAACGTCACATACTGTTTTCGCGCCCCTTTTTTAACATTTTAAAGGAACAATAAACAATAGCTTTGAATTATAAAACCATTGTATGGGATAATGTAACGTCATATACAGTTTTCGAGCAGTTTTTAAAAGTCAAACTTTGAAATTAAATTAAAAAATAAATTAAAAATCATAATTAAAAAGTTTTGCACTTAATATTCCTCTCTTGGATATATCTATCGAGTAAAATTAAAATGCGGAAATTGCCCATTGCCTTCATGTTTCTCTTTATTTTTTACTATTTTATTCGCTCTTTTATATTTTGTTACGACTTATATTATTTTTATTTTAACAAGTAAAAATTCGTAAAGTATACATCTACTGAAAAACTTGTATTTCTGATCATGACAGAGATTTTTTTAAAAATACATTTACAAAAATACAGTTGTACCTCAAAACTGGAAAATCTCGCTGCAACGAATAAAGGAATTATTGCTTTTTATACGTTATCTGAATAACCTATTTTTTATAAAATAGGTATTTTTTGTTTTTCGAGTTGATTTACTGAGGAGGTAATATTTCTTACTAACCCTATGGTACACAATACCACGAGTTCTATGTTGACTTTACCCATGGGGTAGGTAAACCACCCTAAAATTTTAAGGTTTTCGCGCAAAAATTTAACATTTATTATTTAAAAGCAAATATTACGGTTTTTTCAACTCAATTGCCTACATATTTAAAAACGAAATTTTCTTTGATTTGTAAAATTTAAGATTAACACATTTCAATCTTTCCATTGTTTTATATTAAATACTTTTAACAAAATCTAACGAACATTTTGTTTCACAAAAGTAAAATATAAACATGAGTTTCTCACCTTTTCAGGACAATAGTATTTTCTATGCTTCCAGTTTTCCCCAAAATCACAAATTCTATCTTCGCTGGGCTAAAGTTATTGAATTGTTTGGCTTTATTGATGTAAACCAGATGAATATGAACCTATCTTTAAAAATCAGTAAAGATTAGATGCACTTAGCACCCTGTCCTCACCACGTGAACTTTAACCAGGCTATTGAAAATTTTAAACTAGATTAACTTTTCAATGTAAGATTGTAAGCTACGAGATAAATTCCTTTGTATCTCAACTATCTTATCAAAACTGATTACAGTGCTTTCTTTAAATCCTTGTCAAGAATATTTAAATACCTATTATTTTTTTAATAAAACAATCTCTTCCAGTTTTACATCTTTTTATCAAAAGAAAAAAAAAATTATCTACTTTTTGATTCATAGGATTAATTTATTTTTTGTAAAAAATTTTGTAATTTTTAAACACTAATTAACATAAACACACAGCTGTGTTCTCATTAAATAAGCATCAAAATCAGTGTATTAAAAATGTTAGAACGGTTTCAATACCCTAACTTAATGTCAGCATTCTGTTACTAAAAAGCACTATGCTTTTAACAATAAATCACTGATATATATTTCTTGTTTGTATTCCCGCTTGAATATACAGAACAAATCTGTGAGAAACATCTAAATTTTACTATTACAAATTTAAAAGGTGTTACCTTTTATTTTTCAATATCTGAAAGGAGCAAGGAAGAGACTATATTCTTTCTCTTTAGCATAACTGCTCACTTAATCTGATCCATCTCTTTCGTAACAGTTTTAGAATGAAGGGGCTAATCAGAATGTAATCACTTCATTTAAATTACCCGGAACTATGATTTTAAGCTACATTTTGTAATTTTCTGTCAGTAAATAAAATATTTTTGTAAGGAGTGATTCATACCTGTTATTGCATTTTTGCTTCTTTAACTTTCAAATATGAATGTGTGTTTTATTTTCTTACACAAACGTTATTTTTATACAATCAAACTCTCTTTTATAGATTTTCATGAAAAAATATTTGTTGGTTGTATCAACTTTATAATAAATGAAAATAAATTTAAAAATAAAAAAATAAAATTCAAATGAAAAAGGAATTCAATTCCTGACTTTATTGCATCGCAACGCTTCCGTGACAAATTTGTGAAGCTTTTCTTCAAGTAATTTTTTGATACAATTCCCATCAACCGCATAACTTTTCTGAAAATATGTTTCAAAACAATGCGTTATACATGAAATTATATGATATCTTTTTATGAAATCCTTTTTAACTATTCCTAGCCACCCCTTAAAAAACATTTTCTTTTGTTCTATATCTAACCGTTTTGGGGCGATTCTTACTCGGTTTTAATATATTTTTATGAAAGGGAACGAAAATTTCATTAAACGAAAAAACAAATTACGCATGTGTATATACTGCGTAATCTGCTGGAATTTTAAAAATAAATAGGTATGTTTTTAAACAAAAAGAAACACGATCTTAAAACCTAAGAAAAGAATCTTTCAAAACCAAATTTTCAATCAGAATAGATTCAAAAACATACCCTTACAGAGCTTTTAAATCCTCCCTTTAATTAACTCCAAAACATTTCCACTTAACACCTCACTTTTTAATTACACTCAAAACAACAAAACTCCGAACTTCCAATCACCCCAAATCCAAACCGGACTTCATAACTACCAAAACAGATTCAATCTGCATAATTGAATTCATCCCACACCGAAAATAACCCCTTTCAACTCCAACAAAAGTATTCTAACAACGCCCAAAACAGCCATATGCCTGTATCATTAAACACCCCTCTAAAAAAGGGTGCAGCTTACATCCCTAAGGGAACCCAAAAACTTAATTTCATTCCTCATTACTTCGACACCAATTTATTTTTTCCAGTTTAATGCCCTCATTTCTGAGCCTCCCGACCAAATAAGACTTAATTGAATGGAGAAATCTCTGCTCGCCTTCGCTGAACGAAAGTGTTCGCCCCTCAGCGATGTTTTCCACAGTTTTATGCTTCCTCGTCGCTTAGGGGGTTCTCGCGACTTCGAAAGGTGTCCCCCAACACACGTTTGGAAGAGGAACACGGTTTTAAAGGCCCCGTGTTCACGTCGAGGGGAAGTAATGACTAATTACCGGAGGGGCTTTCTAATTATTGGGGAGGTTATGCGGTTGAGGGTGTAAGGTGTTTAAGGCCTAATTGGATACCGGAGAGAGGAAAAGTAGTGTATATCTCAACAAGTGGGATTCGGTGCCGTTTTGGAGGTATCAGTGGTTATCCAAAAGGTCTCAACTTTTTTTTTATAATTGTAGGGGGTTCGTTGCACTTCATGGTATTAGTGACACATTTTAAGTCCTTAAAATGTAATATAAATGTATAAATGTTCTATGAATCATAATTTTAAAAATATTTTACTATAAAATGTTAAAACATTAACACGGAAACATATTTGAAATTTCCAACTTTTGCTTTAAAATGTTACAAACGGAAATACTTTGAATTACTGCTGTAAAATTCTTCAAGATCATGAAGTTGGAATAACGTAACTCAACCTTCCTTACCGAAAATACAACACATGCATTTTGTTAATAATCTCAAAATTTACCACTTTATTTTTACAGAAAATATATCTACGTATTTTACCTAAAAAGTTTATTTTCCTTCCTAAAGATGGTTTAAGTATTCAAGATATAAAAGAAAAGGAGTAAGTCAATAAAAGGTTTAGGTTAGGAATGGTTAGAGTAAAAAAAAGAAAACTATTATATATAATCCTATAAATTTTATTTTTTAATTATTTTTTTTAAAATTTAGACTCTTAAAAATAATTTATGCTTAAAACTCAATTATTTAAACATAACTTATATTCCCTTCCTTTTAAAATATTTTATAGCAATTTTTCTGTCGAACTAAAGCTATTAAAAAGTGACTAAGATATTTTGAAGCTAACAACGTTTCAATATTCTTTTTAACTTTAAAACTTCATAATTCAAGAATTTTTATAATCCCAAACTTGCAAATAAAATATCTTTAAATCCGATTGGTATATTTTTAATGACAACAGCTAGTAGATTAAGACGTTCCATTCAATGTGTTATAAAACCGGACCTGAACAGCAATCTTTTCAATCTACAGTAAAATATGTAATTAATATTTAAAACACTTAATTTTTTCTTCAAAACCGAATGCAAATAAAGATCTTTCAAACAGATACAAGAAGTTTTACGCCCTAATCAAACCTTAAACTAATTACTTTTCGCAATGTTCTATTCTCTATTCCGAGCAGGCCCTGCTTTATATCCACAACCATACACCATTTTCCTCTCGAACGCGAGAACGGAACAGCGAATTTTAAATACATCTCCGTCTTTTGTGAAAGTTGGCAACAAAAAGAACCCGGGCAGTAAAATCTGACGAACTTAAAACGCTTTCGTTTTAATCACTCCGAGATCCCCCGCAGTCAAAACAATAAAGGGTAGCTGCTGTTAATTACTTACCCCTCTCCTGCAGGTTCAAGAAAGAGATCGTAAAAATTGTTTCCGAAAAGTTGTCTAATGGAAAAGTTGCGACTTTTAGAGCTGTGGGTTCTGTGTGAAAGGACGTTTTAAAACCGCTAAGGCCCTGTTGATAAAAGAGAAGACCCCGTGTCATCAGTAGAGTTAGGTCCAATTTGGATTTTCTGGTGGATAATTACTCTTTCTTGAATACTCCTTGGGAAATTAACTGGGAGAGTTATTTTCGTGTTCTCTTTTGAATTTGAAGCAGACATAAAGTTTAAGATAACTCAAGCATGTCATCAATGAGTTTATTGTTAAAGGTTTTGATGAGTAATTTTTGAATGAAGAAATAAAAATGTTACCATTTTCTTTTGAGATTGGAATGTAAACATTAACAAAATTGGTGAATCTTTAGAAATATACTAGTTATTGAGATCACTACTGGACTACCATTTGAATGTAAAATCTATACTATATTCTATTATTATGAGAGAAATTAGATATTTTGGTGTAGTAGAATATTGTATGAGTGTATCAACATGTCATTAAATAAGGTTTTTATTGTATAAGAATAAAAAAATTTATTACTTATTATGTGGTTTTCTTATAATATCAAATAAGGTATTTATTTCATAGGAATTAAAAAAATATGTGTTTATTAATTTTAAAACCCCTCAAAAAACTGTTACACAAATACTGATAAAAAGGGTGGATTTCTTACATGAATTTAGTTAGGTATACAACTGATAAAATGTATCCAAAATTTAGGAAGTTGTGCCTCATTAAAGATTTTTTAATGTTACAGATAACACGAAATAGCAAACCAATCGAGTAGTTGGGATTAAGTATCTCAAGGATAACTTACTCTTTTGAAATACATATCTACTACACGATTATCACATTTCCTTTTCATTTAGTTGATATTTTATCTAGGTTGATTCGAATGTTAGCCAAAAAGAATTCACGTGAGATAAGATATAAAAATACTTTACACAATAATAAATTCTTATTTTATCATTAAATCGAAAAAAAGTTATTGGTGGAAGTTTTAGAAATAACAACAGGTTATTTTTAAGTAAAATTTTATTTTACTCAAAAATAACTTAAATGTATTTAGACAAATTTGTCTTTTACCTATATAACTTAGATAAAGGAAATATTGTAAGAATGAGATAATTTACAAAATTCTTTGAATGACATAAACTTATTCCACCTAATTTAGTAGTTTTCTCTCCCTCTCTCTCTCTATTTAAATACAACCAAAATCTAAAGTAACTAATTCTACAATATATAATGATGTTTCAACTAAAATAGTAAATTAAAAAAGCTTTATGGTGGCTAGAATAAAAAATACCCTTTTTATTAAAGCACTAACAAAACAGAATAAGAACTGTGTATTTCAAGTTTTTACTGCATGGAGAAGAAGAAATAAGCAAAATATGCTTCCCTTTTGAAAATATAAGTTACTTACACTTGTTGTGTTCCAATTCTTTCAAAAATTGTCCATAGTAAACAGATATTTAACAGACTCAATCAATCTCCCATAACTTTATAATATCTGTATGACCTAGTTTCTCAATCATCTTTTCTTTTAACCTCTTCTTTTGGTCATCAGACAAAGTTATTTTCCCGTCTCCAGCCACACCTTTCCTAATAAACTGACCAATAGAACGATATCCACTCTTTCCGGCATCACAAATCAGTTCATAGTTCTTTTTCAGCACAGGATCCACCCCCCATAATTCTTCAGGTGGTTCGATGAAAGCCTCCCTCCAAAATCCATTCACGACGGTCTTCATGTAATCGAAGCTGCTGTAGTAAAGTACTTTTTTCAGCACCTCTTCATCATTCTCCAAAAGACTTTCGTACCATTCTTCACCAATATGACGAGCAATCTTTAGGACGGATCCCCTCAAGTCTTCCTTCATACTCTCATACGTCATATACAAAACATTAGGCTCGTTCCTGCGTTCGTACCAGGACAGCATATGGTCAAAATAGTCGTTGTAGTCCACTTCTCCATTGAGAAATAGTTCAAAGTACTCGTCGAAGTTACCATCCGTGTATCTGTAACACGGGAAAAACCTTGTGTGGTGGAACAACGATACTAGACAATCCGCGGGATTCCGGAGCACCCAGATGTATCTGGCTTCTTTCGAGAATTGCATTTTGTCGAAAGGAAGATGCATTTTCAAGCATCTAGGTCTGGGAAGCTGCTCTACTTGTTTTTTTCTAGTAAGTTCGACGTATGGGATGTTCGAGAAGTACTCCAAAGTACTGGTGTGAGGTTGTCCTTTTCGAAGAATCATCGAAACTATCTGCAGAGTCCATGTCGTCCCGCATTTGAGGTACGTGGCTACAACTACGTCGTTTTTTTCTGGTTTGAACTGTGTGGCGTCACGGACCATTTCTTCAATGGCTACTGGAGGGATTCTCAGTCCATCGACGAGAACATATTCTGGCCGTTTAACAACAGGTTTCATTTTCTATACCTGGAATAATATGAAAATGACTCAAATTTCATGGTTTGAAGAGGTAAATTTAAATAGGTAAAAATTAGTCTGACCTTAAAAGAATATTGGTATTATATTTGATAGATAATTCGCGTCTTTAAATTGTTTAATAAGTTACCAAAACTCCATTTTTATTCGGATTAAAACGAATAGTTGCAAATTTGTTGAAAGTTGAAAAAATAGTCGAAGGGTATTTTATCATTTTCAAAATATTTTAGACTGAAAAACTACAAATTCTAAAGTTTATCAAAATTACTTTCTATTATGGATTTTTATTTAAGATTATTCTAGAATAAAAGGCATCAAATACAGTATTGCAATTAAAAAATTAATAACTTTATTATTTTCTTAAAAAACATTTGTCATAGGTAATTCAATGAAAAACATAAAAATAGTTGAATGCATACTTCCAATGAAAGTAAACATCACATAAAATTAATAGCATGCATAATATTAAAATTCCCTTATAGTACTAAAATCATACATGTAAATTTTTAATTAAAATATTTTTATTATGTTTGTGATTTTCAAGCATTTACGTTTACATATTTCCTTATTTTTATTTCAGAAATATAATTTTTTCTATAAATTATACTATTTTTAAACTTTTTAACATTTTAAGTTAATAACTTTTTTAGTGTATTTTTGAAATTCTTTAAAATACTAAGTCGAGTTAAAATTCTATGAGTTTTTAATTATCCTTAACTTAAATATCATATTGGTGAAATTTTCATATAATTTTGATATTTAAAACCTATAAACCCATAGAAAAATAGGGACGAAATACATAAAAAAGTCAATTCTTATATCAAAATAAAAAATAACATTTCTTTATTAATTGAACATTTTTTTTTTTTTACTTTTCTGTAAATTCTAAGAATATTATATGCTTTCATAACAAAAATTCTTTAAAATAGGAGCATCTAACAAACAATGCAGTATTTTAACATATTCTGAAAAAATACCTTGACTCTAAGTTTAATATTTTTACCATAGAAAATTCTCCTTTTCAATAAAAAAAAAGTAAAACTATAAAATCCTTCGTAGATAAAATTTTAAAAAAATTAAGTTAAAATAATATTGCATACATATGCTTTCAATATTTTAATGGGCAGCCATTCGGTTTAGAGAAAAAAAATCAATATTTTACATATTAATTACATCTTTTACCATCGATTGAAAGAATTTTGCTATTCTCTTCACAATATTGTACAAAATTCTCAGTTTTCCCTAATTTTAAAAATTTATTTCACTATAGTCTTAAACCTTGAATCGTATATTCCTTACCTTTAAACAAAACAAAATAGACAAATCTTTCTTTCTCCTAAACGGGCATGAGATGCTTAACTTCTTCAATTATCAAATTGGAGGGTTAAAATGATTGAATCTTTGAACAGAACTCATAGGTTATGATTACATAAGAGGCAAGTCACGTTTTCACGGTAATTACCAGAGTCCATAGTGTTCTTTTGGATCAGATTAAAGTTTTTAGTAAAAGTTAAGCTCGTACCAAAAATAAACAATGCATATTTTCATCTACGGTATAGACCTTGTTCTTCGATATCATACGCTGATAAGAGGAAGACTTGGATTTTCTTCTTGCCGCAAATATCAATTTATGCGGTGAAACTTTTATAACACAATAGCTTATCTTGTCACGTGAATATCACAATCACGTGACTTCGGTTTGGGTGTCATTCCAAGTATCAATATGTTTCAATTACTTATCTATGAAAAAAGACTTTTCTAAATCTGTCAATTAAAAATATTTTTAATGTATTGAAGTACCAGCGCTAAAGTTTTTTTCATAAGTCTGAACTATGAAAAAATTAAATACAAATGTTTTACACTGTGTTATTTCATTAGATTAGAGGTGAAAAAGATGTGTAGAGAGAACAAAAACTTTAAAAAGGAAGGACATCTCTTGAATTTCCTTTTTTATAACAAATTTGGAAATTTTAAAGACTGATTGAATTGATCTGTAAAGTTAAATGATTTAGATATCATTAATCTTTCAAATGCTTCCTAAAGTCTAGTGATTCCAAATTAAATGGTGTTTTTCTTAAAAAAAATATTGATTGGTTTTGATGAAAAATGTAAATTTTAAGAATTTAATGTATTTATTTTCGTAAAAAGATAAAAGCCATTATATTAATCTTTGTTCACCTTAACACTTAAGTTAGAGAGAAAAAACCTGATTCCAGTTAACTTGCAAGAATAGTATTTAAAAAAACTGTTTCTTAAAGTAAAAAAAAATCCCTAAACCAAAATTTTTAAGCAAATACTTTTAACATCCGATTTTTTTATAAATAAGCCTACTTGATTCTGTAGTAAAAAGCAAGAAATCTTACCTTTTTCACCAGGTTGGTGTTTTATAGAACGTCTATTCCCGAAAATATGTATAAAGACTTATATTTCACCAACAGATTCATATAAATAGCGAGCTGGTTTAAGAGAAGAGAGAAAAAAATAATTACATAATCAATATTTCATCTTTCTGGGACATCATGTGCAATAAGTGACCTCCAAAACCTGATTTTAAGTCTTTCTTCTTTATTTTTTTTCTATTGTTTCAGTAATGCATATATTTCAAGGAAATAAAATTCGATATGCATAAAATATGTTAAACAATAGTCTTGTAATAATTTAAAGGTAAAAAGGTATATATTTTCCACAATCATATAGAGAATCTAATCTAGATTTTGATTACACTAATTGGCTTTTCGTAGTAGTCCAAACACAGTAGCATTATCTTCCTTTGGGTCCTCGCATCATTGATTAAACCAGTTTCATTTCAAAGGATAAGAGCAATCTTCGGAAATGTCCTTGAATTTAACGCATTTCCTACAGTGTGTTTTCCCACTTCGTTTTCTAATACCAAGAATACTGCGTATTCGAGGTAACATAACCTAACTTATTAAAGTAACGACTGCTCCCAAACATAAATTTTAAAAGCTTTTATTCTCTACTTTAGACTGAACTGGTAAGCTGCTTTGAAAGATTATAGAAAAATATCATAATTTCTTTTCTATGAAAAAAAAATTCATAGGTTGTCTTTATTACAAGAACCTGATAATTCTAAAAAGTTATTTTGCGAATATCTGTTGAAAAATATGTAATATCCCTTAAAATATACATATTCATAAAACAATTCGCTATTTTCACCTAATTCTCTTAAATTATTTTGATTAAGAACAAATTATGATTGAACAGAATTATTTTGCATATAGAAGCAAAAAAAAAATTAAATTAATGGAAATAAATACTAAGTAATATTATATACAATGGTCTGGTCATTATAAATTTAAAATGTGTAATCTATGCAAAAAAATAATAATAAAGATTAACATTTTGACTTTATATTATAAATAAGAATAAGCTTCTCTTACTTCCATGGTATTTTAAATAAGTATATCGATATGGAATAAATTAGTTGTCTAAAAAATTAGTCATTGTTGCAAAGTAAAATTGAGAAAAGAATTAATGTTTTCTAAAAATCAAAACAAATTAATTTTTTAATTTATAATTCATAGTTTTTTACATAGTAATACAGAGATACCTCGATTATTTAAGATCTTCACTGTGTAATTGTATCTCTTACGTCTTAAGGCATTGCTTCCCTTAGACGAAAATAAACAGCTATGATCTGCTCATTAAAATAAGTGAAGTTCTCCCAATAAGCTCAACAAAAGCACCACACTAAAAATGATTCCAGCAGATCTACAGCTTTCAAAAATTACCCGAGCATATTTCTCCAAAATATTTTCAATTCTCTCTCTCTCAAACAACAGAACCCCTCCCTCAAAACTCTAATTATCTTCCTCACCGTCGAAATCCTTATGCCAATGCTTTCAAAAACCATTTCAATCCTCAGCCCCGTTAACGCTTTCGACTATTGTCTTAAACTGATAACGGGGCGCGCTCTTTCAAGGGGCATTTACCGCGGAGGAAAAGGGTCTTTAAAAATCATTTTGCCCCGCCGTGGCCTTTTATCAAGCCCTTCGTAATAAATGTCCTTTTTGGCGTATCGAAAACACACTTGGGGGAGGTTTTTATCGCCCCTTTTTTTCGCCGTTGTGTAAGAGATTCGCCTGATAATTAGATGGAGATTACCGCGGCGCGATGTTTTTTCGCGCTCGGGTGGAGTTTTTTGTTCTTTTCTTTGTAGCTTTCGATTTAAAAATTGCGCTTAGCGGGAGGTTGCTGGGTTTTTTTTTCTGTGAGGAGCGTTTGGCGACAGGAGGCAGGGTTTTCGCCAAGACGAGGTTGACGATTCCATTATATCTCAGTATGCCTCTCTCAAACTTGAATGATAACGTTAATATTTGTAATATTAATAATTGCGAGGCAAAGACAACGTAGGAAAAATGCACATACAAATTTAATTATTTTTTTTTGTAATTAAATTTGTATGTGCATTTTTCCTACGTTGTCTTTGCTTCGCAATTATTATTCTTTTGCACAGTGTGGATTTTACATTTATTTGTAATATTGTTTTTATAGATGTTTTACCCCTCTTGCGTCTACTCTTTTCCATTTTTAAAAATATGAAATTTATATTTAGAACTAAATCAAGTAATGAATCATGGAATGAAATCAAGTTGTACGAAATGTATCAATATTTTTAGTATAAATTATACTTTAGATATGCAAGTCATGTGTATATTTTTAATTTAAATTTTTGTTAAATACATTAAAACTTCCAATTGATTTATCAATAAATTGATAAATATAGTATTTCATATAATATAATGGACTTCATTAAACAATAAATTATTTAGTTTTTTCACTTAAAAAGGTATAAATAAAAAGCTTTGAAACTATCCACAAAATAAAGATATCGCTTTTTTATGAAATGATTCATAAGTTATGTTTTCAAATAAATAGAGCATTCGCACATGACGTCACTTGGAGGACAAAAACAACGTTGCTAAGGCTGTTGTTAGGGGCGGGAACTAGAAGCAACCAATAGAAGCATTTGCACATGATGTCACTGGCGGGCAAAAACAACGTTGCTAAGGCAGTTGTTAGGCCGAGTCATGTGATTGAAAATGCTCTATGTGATACAATGACCATTTCTAATTCTAAATATCTATCTGTGTTAAATTGATGAAATCAATCATTATTATGCTCTGCATTACTCTCATCTAATAATTACACCTCTTACAATTAAAATCCGGAAATTATTTTATTTTAAATTTCATACTTTTTAATATTTTTAATTTGATGACATTTTAAGTAATAAAACACATCCTTTTAAAGAACGTTTGTTGATTAATTTGAAGATAAAGAAGTATTTTTTTTTCTTTATGAGGATTGTTAATAATTGTCATAAAGAATACAAACCTACCTTGCTACTATAAATTTTTAATTGTCTTTTTTCACGAATCCTTTTTTTCAAGATTTTTTTATACCGCCAAACAGTCGAGTTTCGCCAAATCCAGCAATCTTATCGACGCAGTCGGGATAGCAGTAAAAACCTTTTTGAAATATCGATGTTCTCTGGAACATTAACTCTTCAAAGCACTAATCACAGCTGACCCAGGTCTCAATAATTGAAAACCGAACTCCGTTTTTTCTGTCACCATCCGAGAAGCATTAACGCTTTCCCGTTGGACAAACTGTTCACCAAACCGTGTGCTGGTCAATATAGCACATAATACACTAGATCTGTCCTTGGCGGCAAAAAAAGACGTGGAAAAAATAGCCTAATAGGTTTTCTTGCAAAGCGTTTCTTTTGTATGAAATGGTTTCATCCTTTTTTCCACTCCTATTCTTTTCCTTTAGAAATTAGTGTTCTTTGTTACTTCATAATAAGCTTATGATTCTCTCCTAATGAAATAAATCCTCACATTCGAGTAGTTTGCTCACCGTAGGGGAAATCTAATTGATTCTTCCATTTTTTTAATAACTTCGCATTGTAAATCCTGTTTTTCATTGTTGGGCTTAATCGCACGAGTCTTTGAAAGTTCAGTTTCAATATTCTTCTCATTGGTTATTCTTCCAGCAAATGGGGAATTACTAAAGGACCTTATCACTTTAAGATGTTTTTGAGGATTGAGTGAAGTTGATTTTTTTTTAGGTTTCAGATAAGGTTGTTTTTGACAATTATCAGCACTGGAAACAAAATCTTCTATGCACAAAGAAATGTCCTATGTTTCTCAATAAAGTAGAATGAAAAAGCATCCAAGAAATAAAATATTCTTCTTACATCCTCTGAAAGTCCCCTATTCAATCAATATTTTTTGACTAAAAAGTTTCTTCAGATATCTGAATAAGAATTAATTAAATTGTTATCAACAAATATGGAAAGTTAAATGGAGAAGAAACTAAGAAGCTGTTTGGGGAAAACGGCTTGTAAGCAGAAAACAAACCTAAAAGTGTCATAGTGTAAAAGCTTTCTTAAAAATAGGTGTTTAAAATTTGGGTCTCAGTTTTCCTTTTATAGTAACAATTCACATTTCTTGGTAATCCAAGTTTTTATTATTTAATTATAAGTATATATCACAATCCCCTATTTTTTATCTTAACTAAATAATGTAAAGAGTTGAAATCTGTTTGGTGAAATTCAGTTAATTCTTAATATAGTAGGTATATAAGCAAGGTTAAAATATTTTTTCCACCACGGAAATAACGTCATTAGGTATCTAAAACAAATTGTTTGAATCGTTAGAATACTGTGTGAACACCATTAGGTAAAGTACATTAAAGTAATGTACCTATACATTAGAGTGCATGTGCATTAAAAATGCAATGTTCCTCTAATTTTTCACCCAGTCAATACATACTTCGCTACTTTTTCATCTAAACTCCCCCACCTTTTTCTCATTTATTTAAAGTTATTAATCTGAGAGAGACATAAAATCGCTCAATTTAGCATTAAGCAAAAATCGAGTCGGGGGGGGGGAGAATATTCGATTCATGCGAGGGTTCAATCTCAAGAAAAACCTTGAAGATTAACGACATTCGTGTTAGAACATGCAGTGTTTTCTAGAAAATTATCAGGTCTATTGATTTTGTTCTGCATAAGTAAGCACCTTCTTTTGTTGGGAGAAGGAGCAGACGGTTTACAGCAGGAAAACGATTTTCGATGCTGCCAGATTCAACTCACATTAATTTTTGAGGACGAACAGTGGTTTCCAAATCAAATATGAGTCACCAGTGATACACCGGGGTGAATATTTTCCCCTTCTTTGAAAAAGAATGAAGTTCCCATTGTCATATTCTTAAAAGAATTGGTGAATCGTTCTACATTTGATACTGACATTCTGATCCTTGGCTCGGAATAGTGGAACAAGTGTCATTTATCATTTGCCTATTCGATTGTGAGTTTCTTGTGTTTTTCTGGAAGTCTTTTTGAGCTTGGTTCTGGTAAATTGACTTAGATTCAATTCGTTGAGAATGGAGAGGGATGATATATTTTAGTTCTACGGTTGTCAGAACCAGACCTTCAATATTGATTTTTGATATTTAGCATCCGTTTCCGAATGGGAAAGGGCATGGAGTCAATTAATAAAATTTTTGAGAAATTGGTTCGATTAAGGTAACAGAAGGATTAAAAGTATTTTTGAAATACTGAGTTAAATTAAGTTACATTAGTTGTTTTTTTTTAGAGAAGTAATCTGAAAAAACAAATTCATTCGTCTCGAATCCTGAGTTATACTATTTAAAGAGAAATTATGATACAGAATTAAAAGTAAAGATAAAATATTCTATGCTAAAATATTTTCTGTGGAATTTTCTATTATTCATTAAGTGTAATTCAATTGGTGTGATGTAAAAGTTTTAATGTAGTGATTTTAATATAATTTTATTATATTAGATCTTTGGATAATTCTTAAATTAGTATTTTACCTTGCTTTCTATTAACAGTTTAAAGCAATCATAAAAATATTTTATAAGGAGTGAATTCAAAGAGACCTAAACTAACTAATATTGTATGTATATAATTATTATTACATAATAACTGCTCTCTTCTTTCTTTTCTCAATATTTATTTAAATGTATAGCAGTATTCAAATCGTTTTTCCTAAATTCTTCAATATTATCTAAATAAGGGAAACCCCATTCGTGTTTCTTAAATTAAAAAAGGTAATTTTAAAGTTGTGAATTTTATAATAAAATGGATGTATTTTTTTTTCTGGTTATGTGAATATACAATTTGAATTGAGAGCATATAACTTTTTAACAGTAATACTACACTCATGAATAATGGAATGAATAGTTTTTAGTTCTTTTTTTTTCTCCGGATTTAAAGAATTACTTTAGATTTAAAACAACTTATCACCCTTCCATTCTTGTTAAACCTAAATTTTAAACGAGTATTAATTACCTTCAAACTTTCCCTTGCATTAATGCTTTCCAAGCAAAAAAAATACCTCTCCCCGCAACTCACAAACCTGTACGCATCACCCCTATGAGTCAAAGTCATAGATTTTTTTTGTCCAATAATGACACGAACATCACCCCCCCCCTTGGACCACAGATCCGTCGCAGTGCATTAATCATCCCTCAGATCATTGGGCTGATGGGAGACAACAATTGGTAAATGTTATTCCTTCTCTATGAATAAACAACTGCCACACCTCCATTACGGCGTCTGGTGTCAGATATGGATGACAATCTTCTTTGCCGGCTCCGAGGTGATCGAGTTAGAGGACACGAAATTCATCACTTACGCCTCATATGTCATTGGAGCATTGGGAGAGGGAAGAAGTCGACGTGGTGTCAGTGCTGTTTGATTCATTTACTGTCGTGGCTTTCTTTCAAGTGAAATTGCTATTAATCACTCAGTTGGGTATTAATTTCTGGATATTCACTTGCAGCAGTGTTACCATGCGCCTCGTATTTCTGGAAAAATTTGTGGTCATTTCTTTAGGAAATATGGATGTACCTTTTGATTTGTTGGAGATATTTTCCATTAGCATGAATTTTCTAGAATAAGTTAAGTATGATTTGATATGAAGCTTTTCTAGATTAATGAGTATAATGCGGTGTATATTTTTTTTTAGCAAAAACGCGATGGAGTGCATCTTTATATCGAGTTTAATTCTAAAAATTGACTTCAGTCATCGATGCAGATGATTTTGGGCTACATAAGTGAAATAATAATATGTATTTATGTAGGCCAAAATCATTTGATCAAAATACAAGTATTTATTATATCTTTGAAAAACGAATTGTAAATTGCTTGAAATTACCACTCATGTAAATCAAGTCACAATTTTTCATGTAGCAACTCCATCTTAGAGTAAGCATAGAATTTTGATAATTGAATAATTTAAGCTTAATCCACTCCTAACAACATAACTGTATAAATAATCAGATTATGCTGTGGTGAAAAGTGCAACTTTCATCATAATTACATGTTACCATGACATAATAACAGTTCGTTTAGTACAAACTTCTTATAAATATTAATCATGTGTTTATAAGTTACTGTACGTTGTTTTCCTATTTGAAAACTCCTTCCACATAGTACCTACCACTTAAAACTTAAACATAGGTTTCTTTAATTATGCAATATTACACTCAATTCAGTTTTAGAAATACGAAAACTCCATGTGCCTAACATGCAATATTAAATCAGCTGCAATCCGGAAAATATTAGATGATCGAAATCTTTACAACACCCAAATACATCCAGCACTTCACCAAATATTTAAACGCATAATTCTAAAACATTTACAACACGAATCTGTAAATAAATGAAACTCCTCTTCCCACATTTCCTACCCATCCCGTTTCATTTCCATACCATCTCAAAGAAACAAGAGCCATATTTACAACAGAGCCCCCTCCCTCCCTTCTTCAAGAGCCCCCCAGAAAACAATCAGACTCATATATCTCCGCAGAAAGAACCCCAAAAAGCGACACATGGATCATTACTCAATTGTTTCCTCTCCTTTAACGCATAATATAGTCGAAATGAGCTGAGAAAAAAGTCCAGACATGTTGAAAGAAGAATAGCTTGGCATAAAACAAATGTCCTCCGAGCCTCATTTTTCAACTCGCTCGTATAGTTCTATGTCAACTGGAGCTATTCTCTCACTCTCCCTAGTGCCATTGTGACTTGGTGTCAGATAGCTCTTTGGCGCGTTGGGTTTTTTTTCCCCAGATCTCATTTTGCCGTTGAATTTCGCTGCTGATAGGAGATAGGGTTGCTGCAGGGTGATAAGTTGTTTTTGGAGATGGCCGACTGCCTTTTATGATGGTTGAGTTGCTTGTTGGGATGGGGTCATTTGATGGGTGTGATGTCTGACAAATTTTGGGTTGAGTTACATTTATTTAAATTTTTTAAGTAAAGGTTTATTAAAAGTTTGTTTTGATAAAGTACTTCTTTTCTAAAATTTTCTTAACTTTTTTGCATCATAAAAATCAGAGAAATTATTAATTCATATAGATAAAAAAATATGATTCAGAATAGTACCTTGGTTTAGGATCATCAAATCAAGTTCTGCCCAGGCCTAGGGGCCTATCAGGCGGTGTCCATCCCTTGGTTTAGGATATTACATTCCAATTGAAAATTTGATAACTTGAGGGTTCAATATTAATTTCCTCTTCCTCAGTAATTTTTTAAAAATACTTTTATAACAATAATACATTGAAATACTATAATTCGCTCCCTTTGAATTGTTATTCATTATTAGGAGGTTGTGCTGTTCCTCATAAAATGAGTATTTTAAATAATTTAAAATTCAAAATTAGACGTATCAGAACTCATTTCAAATGTTGCAGGTCCACTATCTGCTGATCATACTCTAAATGATATATTACACGTCAAGTGAAGAGAGGGCTTTAACCTCTAACCTTCCGACAAATCTTAAAAAAAACCTTCCGACAAATTAGACAGAAATCTGAGGTTTTCAACAATGCAGGTATCCTTTTAATCATCGTAATTTTGGGGGGGGTTTCAATTGTTTAATTTTTTATAAAAATTTTTACAGCATTTACCTTTTTGATGTTTTAATAAACTGTTCTTTTGTTTTGAAGGAGTATCTTTTTTATACATTTATAATTTTTATCTTGTTAAAATTGTGTTACAACATATCTATTCCTATCTCTTGAATGTGGTAGAACTTAAATAATTTACTCTACAAGTACAAAAATTCTAGAAAAATCCTAGAACCCCCTGTTTTTTACTTAAAAAAGAATGACATTAAGAACAAACAGTTATAATGACATTTAATATTAACAAGAATTTTTATTCAGCTTTAGCAGAAAATTTTAGTTTTATATCCCTCTTTGGTTCACATCTCAAGCTAGATATTAAAATGTCTGAAAATATAAATAATAAATACTTCAACTTCTTGAAAAAATATTTTCATGCAGATTTTTTTAAAAAGAGCTTTTTATTTACATTGCATTTTTTCTCTTAAATTTTATAAAGATCCCCTTCATTTTTGAAACTTAATAAAAACTTTCTACTTTTCAAAAAGCAACGCAAAATAAATTTTCAAGAATTTTTTTACTAAAATTTTAACTACGGAAATCATAAAAAGAAAGAGAGAACTCTTCAAATGTTGAACTCCCTCGAAGTATTATTGATGTAGCCATATGTCAAAGCATCCTTCTTCCTTAAGAATGGTACCCAGAAGTCCTTTTGTCCCTTTCATATGCAGATGGACATTACTGATTGAACAAGCATATTCTATCCCTTAACCATCAAGTCCTGGAGACGCATTATCATTTCAATGTAGGGTTATGGATGCCCACTAGTAGATGCACTCCTATGCAAAATACGAGTCTTTTAAAAGACGTCGCAGTGTCATCTAAGAAATATGATGTGTATGTGTCTTCATATTGCTTCTATGCTAATACTATTCTTATTCATGCATATTTTGGAAATGCAGGAAAAGTGCCAGAAAGCAACGCTTTCGCCAAGGAAATTAAATTTAGTGATGAATTAATCATCACTTTCTTTTAATGCTCTTTGCTGCTTTTGAGTAATTAATTAATGATGCTCGTTATTTTGAGAATATTTTTAAAGGATAATTATAAAATTTATGTAAATACTAATTATGTTAGTTGTTGAAGGTTTTAGAGAAACTGATATGTTCAGAGAACTTGAATGTATCTGACAGTTATTCTTTCTAAACTGAGAAAATGTTATTATCTTTAATATTAATATTTTTCCATGTCTATAACTTTAAAGAATAAGGAAATAATAGTTACAAAACCCACATTCTACTAATTTACTTAATTATTCTAATAAAAAAATGTCCCTAATTATTTTATCTTAAAGTTAGTTTCTTTCCAGTTATTTTCTTAACATATTTGGCATCACTATTTTTATATTGAATGTAGTTTTGCAGGTTAGTTTAAAATATTCATTCATATTCCAATTGACAGTTTTCTAACATGACTTATTGCAGTAAAATATTGAATAGTTTTGGAAATTATTGAAAAAAAAATTTTTTTGTTCTCAACATGTATCGATCTCCCCGTTGTTTGATTATATAAAATGAGATGACTGACGTCTATGACAAAACATCAAATTATGATGAGGTTTAATTCATTAATTTCAAGTTTAATTTTGTGGCCATAAGTCTCAAAAATTAAATAAAATAATGAGAGGTAGAAAGAGAGTATATTTGAGAACAGAATGTAAGAAATATAAAAATGCAAGAAATACGTTGACAAAATAAAATATTTCATATTTTTTTATTTTATGGAAAAGTAACTTACAAATTTTTAAGAATGCATTGTTTGTCACAAATTCTTGTGTCCTGCTATAATTAAATATTTAATTACTTATCATAAAACTGAGAAATATAGGTGAAGTGTAGAACCTATAATTATTATGAATATTCGCTCACACATACTGCGTAGTTCAAATATCAGATAATTCCAGAATTCTATCATACATTTTTCGAGAAAAATAATAATACAATACAAATTGAAATTAAGGAACTGAAAAGAGGTTACTTTAAAAAGTTGCTTTTTAAAAAAAATTCTCCGTGAACTTTCATACAACAGCCATATTAGGAAAGTATTCATAACACATTAAATAAAAGAATCAGTGTCCTTTTTAAAGTATTAATACAAAAAAGTAGCTATTTCTAATATTATTTCTTTTATATTAACAACCTTTTCCTCTATTCATCCTGTTCTTCATTTTCCATTCATTTTATCAAAACTTAAATTATTAACTTTTGAAGCATGACTCCAAAGTTTATTATCAGGGAATTTACTCGTGATATAAATAAATGTCAGAAAAACTATAAAATAGCTATCAATATGTGAATAAAATTTTTAGAAAAAAAATTGTTTTCATCACATTTTATCCTTTAAAGATTAAATTACAAAATGTAAAGAACAAGTTTCCTCAAAACTGCCCTGTATGTAGTTAAGAAGAACTTATACCTCTTATAAAAATTAATTTTAACTTAACTACCGCTTTTAATATAAAACTTCCAATAGTATTAAACTTATTCCAAGTAGAAGCGCAATATACTTTTAAGTTGCAAATAATTTTAAACAGTAACCGATGTATGGGTAATTTAACAAAAAAATTAAATAAACTGAATTACAGATTTTATTTGAATTTGGGGAGTAATAGCCAATTTTTATAAAATAACAAGATTTATTCATTCATTCAATCTGCAAAATTTTCATAATTTCTGTATGTCCAACTTTCTCTCTCAGACGTTCATTCAACCTCTTAATTTGCTCATCCGACAGAGTAGCTTTCCCATCTCCTGCCACGCCTTTTCGCATAAACTGCCCGATCGAACGATGCCCACACTTCAAGGCATCTGAATGGAGTTCAAAATTGTTTTTTATCAAAGGGTTAACCCCTATGAGTTCTGGAGGTGTTTCAATATAGGCTTCTCTCCAAAACCCATTCACTGCAGTTTTCATGTAATCAAAGCTGCTGTACTCGAGTACCATCTTCAGCAACTCCCATCGTTTTCCAAAAGACTGTTGTAATATTCTTCGCCCATGTGGCGGGCTATTTTGAGAACAGAGCATCTGGTGTCCTTCTTCATATCCTCATAGGTAATGCACAAAACATTAGGCTCGTTTCTATAACCATACCAAGAAAGCATGTGGTCGAAATAACCGTTATAGTCCACTTTTCCACTGAGAAACAACTCAAAATACTCGTCCAAGTTGCCATCAGTGTAACGATACGGGGGGAAGAACCTTGTATGGTGGTACAAAGATACCAGGCAATCTGCAGGATTCCTAAGCACCCAGACCTAGGTAAGGGACCACAACTTTGTCGTTCTTTTCGGGTCTGAACTGCATGGCGTCGCGTACCATGTTCGGAATCGCTATTGGTCGAATCCGCAGACCATCCACGTTTATGTATTCTGGGCCCATTATTTTCTTTTCTAGAAACATAATCAGTAAATTACTTTGATACATTCATTAACCTTTTACCTGCCGATGTTTAAAAATGGGAACGTCACTTTGAGATATCTTTTTTACCACTTAATTTTTCATGTAGAAAATTGATACTAGCTAGAAAGCAATACTACGGTAAGAGTATTATTCAATATTATTTCATGTAAAAATTTTGTCTTATAAGAATTCGTGCAAAATTAGTTCATGTGTAAATTTTTATGTAAAAGATTTTAGATTATGATTCATAATTCATCGAAACTTAATGGAATTAAAAACATTTGTCATTCATATATGTACTTTTCCTTATTTAGAAAGAATTTCTAGAAGTCTTCCTAACTTATTCAATTGGAGTTTATGTAGGTTTTTACATACTAAAAATATTTTTAGAAATAAATTATAAATTAGATTCTGGTTCTGAAAGTTTTCTTTATGTCTGTGTGTAATATGGAATTTTTTACACTAAAATAATTTAAAGGGTCTTAATTTAGTAGTTACGTGTTGATAATTTGTTAAATTGTCAATCAGGTGTTTTACTTATAATATAAATAGAAATATATTTTTTAAGTCAAAAATTATTTTTTAATTTCTATTATACTAATTATTTTTAAAGGGTTTTCGTAAATAATAGTCTAATATTTCATAAATTTTTGGTTATACTATATAAACGACACATTTAAACAAGGAAATTATAAATTTTATCGTAAATTACAGTACCTAATTAATTTAATATTTTCAAATAAGTTAAATTACATTTCAATACAAAATAAAAATGCGACTAGTATCAAACAAAGTAACTTAAGAAGGATTGATTCTAAAGGTATATTTGAAATAGTTAATGAGGTAAACACATGAAAAGAAAATTATTTCTCACACCCATGTAAAGTAAACATAAAGTTCACAAACATCAATGAGCTAAAAAAAAAACAAGGGATGAAAGGGACTACATTTCTTGTAACATATGTACATATAAAGATAAATATGTTACGGGCTATGTGATAAATTCAGTGGAATTTATTAATGAAATTTATCACTTTGCCCGCCTCCACTTCGGGCATTATTAATAATGCCCGACTAATCATATATCTTTATATCAAGATAAATGCAATAACATTATTAAAGTATTAAAAGCTTGATAATAAACATACCTTTCAGGTTTCTAAAAGGTGTCCTGACAATGTGATGGTTTGATATGGCAAGAGCTATGAAAACTTCATGAGTCTATATCCCTTAATCAATGTATTAGTAATCTATTTGGACTATGCCTGCCTGGATTTGTTCAGAGTTGTAGGTACCCTCATTATACTCACATCACATCTTTTCTATTTTAAACACATAAACATGTATTGCACTGAGCATCGAAGGAACCCGATCCCCCAACACAGTCATATAAGAATCTCATGGATTAAAAAAAGATTTTATAATCTATTGCTATTATGAATTAAAATAGAGTTAAAAGCATTTCAACCTTGAAGTTTAAATTTAAGTCACGAAGAAAATATCAATACATGTGTTGATCTAATGAAAGTTTAACATTAGCACGTGGTGCATTAATACAACTTTCCACCTGTTGTGTACCTGTATTTTATGTACAGTGGGGGAAAAAAAAAATGGGACACCTCTCATTGTGGGCGAACCGCTCGTGGTAAAGGGACAAACAAGGTACCGTTCTTCAAGGTTTAACGAATTCTATTTAAGGGAACATGCAAAATTTTCTTAGGGGGTCGTCTACACATTAAATTCAATACCAAGTCCAGATTTTTCTATGGACACCCCCAAATTTTATTCGCTTTTTGGAGAGGGCACACCTCATTTGCCCTATACACCAAGTTTTGTGTCAATATCTCCCCAATTAGAACGATCACAAGCAATTAAGCATTAGGGGGCCGTCTCCAAAAAAAATAATTTTATTTTTAGGACATTGTTGTAAATCGCATTGTTGCAGCTTTATCGTTATTATATGTGCTTTTTAACTGAAAGGACTAGTGAATGGTGTTAATAATTTTACTTTTATCTAACAAAAATAAAAAAAGGACGTGAAATTTTGGGTTAAGGGAAAGTATCTGTGATTGGGGGATGAAGAGAGGCGTAGAAAAATATAATTTGGAAATTATGCTTTGTAGTCTTTGATTTTTTATTATAATAAGTGACTTTAGTTTAAATCTTGATAAATTTACAAAGTTTTTTCGAAATGATGTTAAAGCTAAGGCCTTTTTTTTTATTTCTACCCCTTTTTTAGTAGTTTGCTTTCTCTGCTTTTTTATCCATTTCACATTCTTAGAAACTTTTGTTGTTGGTCTTTTCTCTATACAGGGTATCTACTATCTACTCTTAAAGTGAACCAATAGCTAACTTCTAAAATGTGTTATAGATGCATCTAATAACCATAATTTGTAAATTTAAGTAAATGATCATGTTCGAAGGTTTTTTGTTCAAAACAAACGCACATAAAAAGTACGAAATTTAAATTTTTATATGGTTTTGAAAAATATTTTAAAACTGTGGTTACTGTGGATATACTTTTTATACCATTATAATTTAAGAATAATGTTTATCTTTAATTAGTGTAGGACCCCCGAAAGTTCTACCCCCTTTATATCTCGATTATTCTTGCTGTAGGATTTTGGAACTTTTTTTTTCTGGGTTACAGTCAACTTAAAGTCACAACTTAATTATTACCACTTTTTTTAAATCGCTTTCTTTCTTGATTATTACGTTGGGATTTCGAAATCAGTTTTAAACTTCCCAATGAACTAGATGCAGTTGGGATAAAATGCTTTTTAGTGTTTTTTGTTAAATATATTTACTCTGAATTCCCAGTGGGGCTTATATATGGTATACCGGTTTCAGGGCCTGCCACAGTCAAAAATTATTAAAATTCCTCGAAATTTCACACAAAAGATCCTTGCTATGGAATTTTAACAAATTAATTAACTTATGTTGATAGTATTTAGAACTTTTCGCCCTCTTAAAGTAAAAAGTTCTTCCTTTTGGTCGACTTGACAGTTGGTTTTGAATACCATGTTTAAAAATCAATTGGGGTTTTTTTTCTACAGGAATTAAAAAATACAAGGGTTTAAGCAATTTAATTTTTTTCTAGATAGGGGAAAGGAAGGTAAGAGAACGCACTGAAATGATTTTGGGCTATAAAATCGAGAATTTAAAAGCTAGAGCTTCAAAACTTTACTGAACGTAAGTTTATTGACTCACAAATCAACCTTCAAAAAATGAAAGTCTCGGCTTTAAAGAAAGTATGTTAAAAATCACAAAGAAAATAAAATTTTGAATGCGTACTTTTATCCAACGTGCCTGCTAAAAGTACGCAAACGTTAGGGAAAAGTACGCGCACTAAAAAGTTGGCAGAAATCACAAAAAAAAAAAAAAAAAAAAAAAAAAAAAAACCCACAACCTTCTTAATTGGAAGATTCCTCCTTCATGTCACCTCCCTTTAAGAGTATGATCCAAACAGGATTAAATCGTTTTGAAAAATCCATGAAAAAACACAATGTTACTTTTCCAAGAATCATAATGTTAATTTTCCAAGATGAGCTAGTTTTCAGCTTTAAAGGAGTTTTAAGCTTTCAAATGTTAAATTAAGCATTTATTAATCAATTGTAGCACATAACTCTCATGTGCTAAAGAGTATAATGAATGTGAATTATATGATTTTTGCTACTTAAATTTCAATTATCTTGTCCGTGCGTACTCTTAAACGCCGATGTATTAATTACATAAGTTATCCTTGAATCAACCCTCAAATTCTCTGCAGTTAAATTCCAACGATGCCAAGATGTTCAGAAATGGTATATCTCACATTGGTATTCACTTTGAAAGCATCGTTATTCTTTATTTTCAAAACAATTAAGATTCCTTCACAGAAAAATTAAATGCAAACTCAAAGAAACCATATTTTACCGGATAAATAAAATTCAGAATGTATGAAAATAATATAATGACAGTCTGTGAGAATAGCTTATGATACACGTGTCTATGTTATCATAATTTCTCCCTCTTATAGGGTACGGTCACCCTGTTTTTCAGGTTGGTATCAGTTGAGAAAATCTGCTGTTTCTTGGTATCTGACAATAGGAAAACCGCAAACAACCCAAAATATCAACAAATACTATTACCACCTGGGAAGGAAGTTGGAAAAAAACATATTTAGAACTCTAAAATCAGAGAATATACATTTATTCTACCATCTTTATAAAGGACTCGCAAAAGTCTTTAAAAAATCAGAAATTTTATTTTCATTTTAATTAATAGTAAATAGTAGTAGTTATATACTTTATGAATATAAGAATGTCGAAAACAAATTTTAATGTTTATCTATTTTTGAAAACATTAGAATAAAGGCTTAAGTATTCCGGAAGTGGTATTTTCTGATAGAAGGCAATCTCTAGAACATATTCCAAGAGTTTCCCGCGGTCTGCCGTTTTTTTTACATAAGAGTTCCGGATGCGAATGCATAAAAATATTAATGAGAACCCATTACTTTTATTAAAAGATACTATTATGGGGTAAATCCCATGTGAGGATGGAGGGGAGGGTCCCAAAATTTCCCTAAAGCGGAGAAGAGAGCAAATTTTAATAATGCAAACATAAATAATGAATGTCTTTTTATAGAATTTTTTTTTAAAATGATATTGTTTTAAAATTATTTATCATATTTTACCCAGTTTTTTAACTGTGCTCATCTTACTTTTTTTACAGAGTTGGGAACTAAGCACATCTAATGTCCTAGTTATTTCTATTTCATCCACAAATTTGACAATATTCTGTATAATTCGAGTTTTTCATTAAATTATTTTAGATTAAAAAATTTTCCATTTAATGAGAAAACTAACCATCCTAGCCGTAAGGGAGGAGTCTGGACTCTGGAGCGTTTATAACTCTTGGTCTACCATTTCAATCTCAAGAATAAAAATTAATTTATTATTAAAAAATCCAATCTTCCTTTTCCTAAATCTTCTCTTTAATTTAAATTTATGAATTTAAAATTTCAAATAAAAAAAACAAATAAAAGTTACATACAATTTTGTATAAAATTGATTAGTTATTTATATAAAAAAAGGTTTGAAAAATATTTACAATATAAAGTTTAGAAAGAATAAAGATAAATTAAAATAGAATATTACTTAAAAGTTTTAATTCTTTATTTTTTAGTAGTAAAACAGCTTAAAAAGTTTTTAAAAATTTCCAATAAAAAAAAACGAGGAAGATAAAAAAAAAAATAGCATGGATGAGAAGGTGTCTCAGACGAATTTCCTACCCCCCTGGCTTCTGTTTAATCTTCGCTTTAGCGATTTGTGTTGTGTAAGGACAACGAGTGGGGGTAGGAAATTTCAGAGTTGACGAAACGACCGTAGCATCGATGAGATAGATCATCATACAACCCAATTGTTCTGAGCCTAAATACCGGTAATCTGAATTCCTTTAAGCTTTTTATGTGATAAAATTAAAAATTATGAAGGCTACTTATTTTTTAATTACAATGGACTATTCTAAAAATCGTATTTAGATTAAAAAAAGGGATATAATGTGGGGTTATATTCTACAATATTATGTCGCGCTCTACTCGATAAAGTTTTTCAGTGATTTTATACTCTAATGAATTTTTAATAGGATTTTTTATAAATTAAAATATGTTAATTAATTTAAGAATTCGACTTTATGTTCCGGTTTGTTTTCAAGACTAGTATTTTTTGGGAATTCTTCAATTAAATGAAAGAAAGGGGACAAAGTAAAATAAAAAAGCACATCAAATGCGGATACTGAAAAAAACATTTTAAACTCATCTTTATCATATAAATTATAATATTTAAAGTGATGGAATGCAGTTATTCTTTTATTCCTTAAAGCAGGATAAACCTTTAATTTTTATTCATATTTTAATACACTCACTTGCTATCAGATAAAGAAATGAGCACATTGTTGTTACCATTATTCATACAACAATGCAACAGATTAAATGAAAATAAAAGGGGTGAAATTTCTGTAGTAGTATACGGTCCCTTAAAGTAATTAAATTTATAATTATTTAATTTTCTCTATAACTGTTCATTAGAATTTCACTAAATTCTGGTTTTCCGTTTAAATAATTATTCTTAATTGAATGGTATAAACGATTTTAAAAATAATAATGATTAATTTTTTATCCCTTAATTAATTTCGAATTATTTTATAATTAGACATGGAATATCTTAATAAAATAATTTTATTTGTCTTTGGAAACATTTCATTTATATATCCTCCAAATTTCGTGTTGATAGGAAAGGTAGTTTTAGAGTAGGATAGAAAAGTTTAAACCCCATTTTTATACCGAAATTTTCGAAATTCCGACCACCCCCGTTCCGCTAATTGGGGAGATATTGTCACAAAACTTGGTATTTAGGGCAAATGAGGTGTGCCCTCTCCAAAAAGCGAATAAAATTTGGGGGTGTCCATAGAAAAATCTGGACTTGGTATTGAATTTAATATGTAGACGACCCCCTAAGAAAATTTTGTATGTTCCCTTAAATAGAATTCGTTAAACCTTGAAGAACGGTACCTTGTTTGTCCCTTTACCACGAGCGGTTCGCCCACAATGAGAAGTGTCCCATTTTTTTTCCCCCCACTGTACTTATGTTACATATGTCTGCATTCCATTAGCATAATTCTTCCCTCATCAGCTTTTCATTCGTGAGCTTTAGGAAATGAGAATATTTCATTCATGCTATGTATATTTTAGTACCAATTTAATAAAAATAATGTACGGAGAAGTGGTTTATTTTGGCATACATGGAACGCACAGTCAGATTATCAACAGCGAGGGCAAACAAACCATATTCAAATTAAAACCAGCCCAAAAGATACTAATTGATAAAAAAAAATTACAGCTATAATTTTCAAACTAATGTTTCTCTTCAACGAAGTTTAAAAGTTTTGGAGTAAAACTTTTCTCAAGTAATGTCACGCTTACAGTTAGTGTAATGTTTAAAGTTTAGTATTCTAAAGAAAACCAAAGCGTTTAAAATTTAAATTAACATTAATTTATTTTACAACACTTAAATTACAAACTACATTAATATTACATTCAAAGTTTTAGGCACAGGATCAGTTGTTATCTTAGATGTACATTGCGTGGATAAATTAATTAATTTAAAAATTAATACAATTATAATTATAATATTAAAACATATTGAATACTTAATATGGTCACTTAATGGACCAGTCGTCATTGGGTTCTCTACGCGCACCTCACAATCTAAGCGTCTAATGTGTAATCTTGTGTTTTCCTTAATTTTGGCTTGGCCACAGGGTGATACAGGGTGATTGGTAAGTACGTGGATAAACTTTGCAGGGGGGTAGAGGGGACCTATACAAGCATATTTCGAATAAGCATGGGGGGGCGCAGATGCACCGTTGAAAAGAAAGGACCTAATGTAGTGCGAGAGCGTTACAAAAGGTGGTTTTCCAAAGGCCCGTTTAACGAAACAAAACATAATAGAATAAAAAAAAATATTGCATGAGGTGCAGCAGTATCCGTACTCTTTACACCATAAATTTGATTAAAATTGGACTATTTCCTAAACCGTGGGGTGAGTTTTAAAACGTGCAGTTTAATCTTTTAGCCAAAGAATGGAATGGAAGGATATTTAGAAAAATGATGATCGGGGAAATTTTTTTCAAAGATCAGTAAGTTTTTTGAACATTAGAAGGGTCTCTAGGAGTAAAATCATCCACCCTACCAAAGGGTGGATGATCAAACCTTCTATTCATCATCATTTTTTCTAAATACCATTACACTAAGGGAACTCCATTCTTTGGCTAAAATATTAATATTGAACGTTTTATAACTCGCCCCACGGTTTAACAAGTGGTCCAATTTTTGTAAAAGTTTAATAGAATGTAGTACGGATACAACTGTACCTCATGCAATAAAGTTTTTCATTCTATTATGTTTTGTATCGTGAAACGGGCTTTGGGAAAACCGCCTTTCGTAACGCCCTCGCACTACATTAGGTCCTAGCCCTAGGGTGCATGTGCGCCCCCCCTCATTCCTATTCGCAATATGCTTGTCTAGATCCCCTCTACCCCCCTGCAAAGTTTGTCCACGTACTTACCAATCACCCAGTATAGACTTTTTATCATTATGTTTCCCATAATTTCGTCAACATTGTGCTTATCGAAGGAAGTACACGGTTCTCTAAGTTAAATAATGTTTTGCTTGGATTCTTACCTATACTAGAGCGTAACACTAACCCCTCTGAAGAGTTATTAGGGGTTAGGGACATTGAACTCAAGATTATATCACAGAATGTAAATAATAGCTATTTTTAGGGGTGCAGATTAAGTATAAGGCTTAGGTTTGGTACTTTCTCTAACGATTTTATAATTTAATTTCAGTTTTTAAATAACTGTGCCGATAGCAGCGTCACAGTAAATTTTTATATAAAATACAAAACTGTTTCAATTTCTTGTCAATTATTTATGCTTAGTACATTATAAATAACCTCAGAAAAATAGAAAAATAAAATTAAAAGACTAAAAAGATGAACCAGCTTCATAAAACCACGTTTCTTCTATTTTTCTCTCAGTAAAAAGTTGAGGTACCAAATATCTTACTGTACTTCCTAGCGGGCTAATTTCTTCAGTATAAAATCAAGTTTATAGCTTATTTTCATTTTTCAACATTTTACTTTATTTTTGAAACTGTATTGAAATTGTATGTGTTTGTAAGCTTTTGGTACCCTACACACTCTATCGTAGTTTACGAACATTAATACAAATTATCGTCTTTCAGTTATTTTTACAATGCTAAAACTCAGAGATTTGACACCAAATATTTTTTAACGAGCAAACCAATTATTGCTTTTCTTCCCGATTTTTCTCTGCAAACAAGCCTCAACAAAGATTTATCACCGGCGTATCCTTTTTGCCAAACCTCTCCAAAGATTATTTCCATCATTTTCTTCCTCTTCAACCTCCATTCAGTTGTTTACGACGTATTAATTTCATCCGTGCTTTGGGATTTCCCGGCAAAAATAAATAAGGCGGAGGACATTTTTCTGCATGCCCGGACTTGCCCGCAAGCTCGTCCCTGATCGCCAATCCATCACCCTAGCGAAACTCAAATCGCGCCAATTAAACGCCTATCATTCAAGCACCGCTTTTTCCTTCTGGGATATTGCTCTCCTGGGGAAATGATCATTTTTTGGCTTTATCGCTCTGGGAAGAAGCTTTAGGATGATGCAGATTGATCCTCTTCTGGACACGCCATGTTTGGTCAGCTTTTTGTAAAGATGTTGGGTTGACGTTCTAGTAAAACATTTTGGGTTAATGTTCCGTAATCGGGAACCATCGCCAAGGAAAGTCGCCAAACTTGGCGTTTTTAAAAAATTATTAAAAAATATATATTTATTATTAAAAATATATTATTAAAAAAATTATTATAAAGAGTTATTAAAAAATATCGCCAAGTTGGCGATGGTTCCCGATTACGGAATCTTAGCCACATTTTGAAATAGTAAGAGAGATTTGAAGAAAAACTAAATTGTATTCCTTATGGCATTTAATAACAGCTCATTTTTTTTTTTTTTTTAATTTTAAATTTCAGATTCAGAAATCTGCTTTTTTCGCTAAAAAATCATTTCTTTTCTCAATTAAGTAGTACTACTTATTTCATTTACCTTCTAAGTACAACTTATTAAATGTATCCAATGGTTTATAATCACTATGAATCGAAGTTAAGAAACAAAGACCTATGATTTCTCAATTCAATTAAAGTGTAGATTTGAGCTTTCAAAAATAGCTATAACTATGGATATGTACGAGATAAACTTTTAAAGAACCATGGAGACCATTAAACAAATAATGATATTGTGAATTACAGTAAAAAGAGGAAACAAAGATTAATAATGAGGAACAAAACAAATATATTTGATAGATCAAGGGATTTATTTCTAAATTTTACTCAGTAGGGGGCCTACGTTTTTTTTGTCGAGTAATGATACTTTTCAAATGGAATGAACCGTAGTTTTTATAGAGGAGAAACACCAGATAGATACGCAATTTTGACTTTAAAACAGGATAAGGTTTAGATAGATTGTAAAAATAGCCCAAAATTTCATAGTTCTCTTTTTCAAAGCTCATTCCTTAAAATATTAACAACTTGAAAAAATACTAAACTTTTACCAAGAAAGTGCTGTACAACAACAAGAAATGAAGAAATTGTAACACGCAAATATATTTTTCATTGTTTTTGTATTGTGCACAGAAACTTCCTTATATTACAATAAAAAACCATTGCAATGAAGAAGGACTATCCATAAAAAGCTCGTCTCACTAATAGGCTAAATTCATTTAATATAAACCCCATCATTTGCATGATGTTTTCTATTTCAGCCTGATTTTAAGCAATATTTATTCTACTCTTTTATTTGACCGATATTGCCCTGAACGATATGACCCTACATTGATTCTAAAATTACATAGAATTTATGTAGCTTGAATATCAATATTACGTTAAGAATAAGTCAAGGATATAACCATCGTGAAACGAATTAAAAAAAAAACACCTTTAAGTGTCGAAGCCAAAAAATATATTTTCCGAGTCAGATCCAAACATGGCGCTTGGAGCATCTTTGCCTTCTTATCTCATAAGTCGAAGTAGAAGCTAGACGATTCTTTCAAGCTGTGAGAATAGCTCTGGCCATTTCTCTTGTCTCCGCATAAAATATGTTCTTCCAGATGCGACCATTTCGAGGTTTCATTTTTTCCGCCACTTTTTTCGACTCTCACGGAGAGGTTTTAAATAAAATTGTAGCGCTGGGGCCGTAAATTTCTCGCGATGGTTTAATTAAAACAGAGAGGCTGGCGTTCCCGTTAATTGTTCCGACAACCATAAACCCCGTATATGGCATAAGTCGGCGCATGAGAAAATTTGATTGCACCGTTCATTCTAAGAAACGGGAGAAAAAATGGAAGTGAGAACTTTGTGTTGAAAGCGCTGCATGCATAAATAACGCCTGGTTCGACGTTTTCATTAAATTTTAGAATTAGGGCAAGACACCCAAGGGAGAAGTGTTGATCTAATGCTGTTTTTAATTCGGTGCTCCTTAATCATTTTGTTTTAGTGCTGTATGAAAACAGGATTCTATTAGGATTTGTATAAGTAAAGATTTATGTGTTTTAGGCTTGTTTCATTTTTCTTTGAGGCTTTTAAAATGTCAAAAAATATTTAAACCTGCAATAAAAGTTTTGTTTTTTAAGTTTACTAAAATCTGTTATTTTGGGTGGGAAATTAAACAATTTTCCAATAAAACATTCCTTTCTGATTTTTTTTTGTATATTATTATCTTTTTCATAATTTCAAGAATTGAGTCCTCAATGAAATGTCTCGTATTAAACTATTAAATAATACTTTACTTAAATTTTAGGAACAAAATTAACATTTTTAATTTAAGTAAACATTTTAAATATTTTCTTAACTACATGAATAAAAAGCTTAATTAGTTCTAAATATTTTAAGTTTATTTTTTATAATTTTTGAAATTATAAATTCTTTAACATTACTGAGAAACTAATTAGAAGAGGGAGTAATTAGAGTTCAATGTGCTGAAAAGTCTTAATCGTATTTCACCGAGCTTCACTCTCTTTATTTCCTAAGAGTTTTTTTTAAACACAAGATACCTGTGCAAATCAATTAAGTAGTTGGATTAAAATTATACAAATATCTCCACAAATTACATTTTTATCTCCATTATATTTATACCTTTCCAATAATAAAGAAGAAATAAGTGTTTATTATTTTTTTAAATATGATACAGACCCTTAGTATTCAATTAGATGTAACATCAAGTGGAAATAATGTCAAGTACATAATTCGGTGTAACTTTATTAAACATGAAATTTTAGTTTTCTTACTTTTTAAAAACATATGAATAGATGGCAGCACACAATTTCAGCGTGAATGATGTTAGAGTGGAACAGGTTTGTCGACAATGTGGTCAAATATCACAGCTTGTTCGTAGTTTTCATCATATATATCTACTCGGAATAAACTTTCATTTTTCTCAACCTAAATCAATAATAAATTTTATCAAACAATGTTAAAGTAAAATATTTATACTACTGAACTCTTGAATAAACTTGTAAATATCTAATTATCATTCTTAAAATTTCATCTCTATATTTATAGATAAAATTTTACGAATGAATTAGATATTTTTCATTAAACAGTTCAGTAACTTTTTAACTTAAGGAAGTAAATCAGTAATGCGTTAATAGGAAAGATATTTCTTAATAAACGAGTAATTAAAAAGTATATCCTTAAATATTTAAAGACTTTAAAAATAATTATATATTTTTTACCATACAACTTTGTATTATTATTGGAAATACCATATAACCTCTTGGAGGGGAGAAGGAGGGGAAGAGAGGGAATAAGGGATATACCATTTTTAGTAAATCTCTTTTTTATATCCCTCCGTAAGGTCCCCCCCCCCAAAAAAAAAAAAAATTGTAAATCAGTTCAAGGATCTTCCAAATGGGTAAGAGTAAAGAGGTAACATGGTAAAGTACAATAACTCTTTAATATTAGGAAATTCTTCTATTAAAATATCCCTATCATCTCACTTTTGCATTAGGATCCAAAACAAAACCGTCATTCTTGCAAGTGAAGAGCAATTGCAGAGTATCGGTATCTGGTATTACTTCGAAGTTTGGACTTGAATTATATGTCGATGATTCCTTAGCCCAGTTATAGAAACTAACAGGAGAAAACAAAAGAAAAACGCTAAGTCATCGCATAAAATGTGAATAAAATCATATTCACTAAATAGGTATAAAAAATATCGTCTCACCATGGGGAAGAATGACGAAACTGCAAATATGGAATTTTAACTATACGGGAGCGTGGCGGAAAGAATTCTAGATTGGTCACAAATAGCCAAGAAGTTACAATGCACACCTTGAAACATCTTTGGTGATTATTTAAACTGGCGCTAAAAGTATTTTTATAGTGGCTCAACCGGCCCCGCACATCATATATTCTTCACCAAAAAATTTTTGTGAAAAGAATTGTGTGAAAGTTTTGTGAAAAATTAGTTATTTGTTCGTTATCTAGAGGTAAATTACTGTCTTAATGATATTATACTGATTTGCATCTTTTAAACAATTAAACTTCCTCAAAGATAAGTGAGAAATCTCTAAAATTGTGGACATTGCCAAGGCCGTGATTTTGGCACATGGAGCAATTTGACTTGAATTCAATGGGACACGACACGACACCAACCAACCAAAGATAAGCAACTTCGGGCAGGGGCGTATATAAGGCGGAGGTGGGGCAAGGAGGGCCCAAGATAACGTGTCGTATTGTTACTTCTTGTGTTTTTACTTTTGTTATAAAAAATTATTAAAAATTTGAGCTAATTAAAATATCACCCTATTAACAAAGATTAAGACTATAGGTTGGACACCTTAAATGGTTGAAATGTGATTTATTTGTCTTAGAAAAATTAGAACATGAATTATGTCCGTAGGTTACAACAGTCTTCCATAAAAATTTCTACATTTGCAGTTGGGTGTCGTTCTTCTTCAGAAGAGGTGATATAGAAGTGATCTATTATAGTCATAGTCATCATCAAATGGTAGAAATATTTTATGTATCAGAATATTTTGAAGAATGGAATCAGTTTTGTGAAAAATTAGTTATTTGTTCGTTTCTAGAGAGAAACTACTGGTCCTTTAACAATGTTTTACAGATTTGCATTTTTTAAACAATTAAACTTCCTCAAAATAAGAATAAAATTTAAGAAACTTTTTCACAAATAGAAAACTATATTATCCTTATTACTTAACAAGATATTACAGATGTTCCACAATTACTTTGAATTTTATTATAATGGTTTCATTAAAAATTTTTAATGTAAAAATTTAAGTATAGGAAACAAATAATGAAATAACTGGTTACTCATTTATAAAAATGATGTATTATCCTTTAAAATTTATTAATTAATATTTTTTTCATAAATGTTTACGTACGGTTGTACCTTAGGATACCTAATTTTAAAATAAAATGAAAAATTAATTGGTGGTCGATATTGTATGTCAACAGATGCTATCTAGTTGCTAACGTGAAATCAGCTCTTAGAATTAAAATTTTAATTGATATAATAAATTTTCTGTTTTCAGATGCTCCAAGTTACTTTTAGTGCACATCACTACATTAATATTTTTCTTCCCCTTTAAGGATGATTTGATTAAACTGGATATATGTGGTGAATCCCCAAGATTTTGACTATTTAGTTTTGATATTTAGAAGTCGCCAGATCTCAATCCTTTTATTTTTCATAAAATTTTGAATTCCAAACCACCTTATGTTACACCTACGACCACCGTAAGTGTTGTACCTTTGGACACGTTATTTATGTTTCTGTTGCTAGTGTCTTTGTCGGCGTTTATAATCTAGTAATTTTAGGATGAAAAATCAAAGATTTTGTGATCTAAACTACTTTTTTAAGTTTTTAATTCTACTTTGCATTTAATGTAAAATATAGTTTAAAATATATGCTGCACCATTATCATACTCCAGTATGATGACGACAAAATTAAAATATCTACCGAAGATTTGCAAAAGTCAAATAGTATATTTTTTTACGGTTTATAATTAGTTTTGCATGATATTAATTTGAATTAATGAAACGATCAAATCAATCAGTATAATCAATAAAACTATATTAACCCTAAATTTCGATTTGAAAATTCAATGTGATTTTTTTTATTTTCAATAGGAAATCAAGACATGTATCAATCAAGTCCATTAAATGATCATTTAAGCTATAAAAGTACTTTACTTAAAAAAAATCGATTTCCGATTTATTACATTCATTAAAAGGTTCATCAGTAAAAAAATCTTCCTTTTAAACTATTTTCAACTAAAACTACACGTTTTAAGGGTGCCCATAGGTACAGCTGGGTCTGTCCATAGGAAGAACAGGTTGTTGTACCTATGGACACAAATTTTGTCAAGTTATTAAAATTGATTAAAAAAAAACAATTCTTAAAATTGAAGATAATAAAAATGATTACCCTATTTACCAAGGTTGTGACTATAGGTTGGGCATTTTAAGTGGTTGAAATGTGATTTTATCTGTCTTAGAAAAATTAAAACGTGATTTTTGTCCGAAGGTATCTTAAGATTAAGTTTTATATTTTGAATACAATTTGCTAGTTTTACACCGTATATTATAAATTCATAAATTCCATCAGAAAATAGTAAGAATAAAACTTTTTGGAGTTTTTGTTAGATGCAATATTTTATGTATAAAACATTTAATAAAGTAATTGATTGTTTTTTTTTATCAATCTTAGGTCTTTACACAAATACGTATAGATAAACCATCAAAATATCTTTCAAAAAATGTCGAACTATAATTTTGATGGAAAATACTTCCTCTTCTTAGTGATCTTAGAAAATAAAAAATTATTGTTTCTTAAAATATTCAAGTTTTAACTGTATATTCTTCTGAAAACATAAGTAGTGTCAATTGAAATAGCGTTTTAAATTCAAATAAATTCCCACTTTACTTCTTAAACATATTACCTCAAGTCAGATTCCTTGGGAAGAAGTTTCTTTTCACCTTTAAAGTAAGCTTCCCAGTTTTCTGTTTTCAATCGATGGTTGTAATCTATGTACGAAGAAATTTCTTCTCCTTTTTCATTTATCACTCGTAAAAATAATATAGACTAGAAAAAAATTTAGTTGTAAAACTGCATGAAATAGAAAGAAAAATACTTTTTCACTCTTCAAATGATTTAATGGGATAAGATAATATCCATTTTCTATTTTTTACATTAGAACACAGATGGCAGCATTATAAAATAACGATGTATTAATTTTTAGCTTGAAAAGTAAAGATATACATATTTAAATTTAAATGTTTATGTAAAAACAATACATCTTATTACATTTTCAATTTTTATTCTAAAAGCAAGTACTAAAACTAATATCTCTGTGTCATTATTCCCAAAATATTAAATTATCCTTAGCTTTTTTTATACGAGTTTATATTAAATTGGATTGCATTAAGGTTCACTGAACGGGTATTAACTGCAAGTTCTTGGAAATAAGCTCAAAGAGCCAACACAGAACACCTGCATCATCAGCAGATCAATTGCAGATGTTACTTAAAGAACTAAGTACACATTTTTTAATGAATCTTCTTAGATAATTTCCAAAATGTAATAAGGAGAATGACCTTGATTTAATTTTCCTGTTCATAATTCAAAGCAGGAGGTACTGAAGAAAGGCAACTAATACGAAATCAGAATGTGATAATTTTATCTCAAGCAATTGCATAATATGCACTGTCATAGATAGAACTGAAATGTTTATGATCTAAAAAATTAATTATACATAAGACAGATGTAGTATATGGAGGAGCACCTGTGTTAATCATTAGTGAAGTCGCCTAAATAATTGTAAAATTGAATATAAAATTGTGTGGGAAAATTATAGATATTAAACACTGCGAGATACTGGTTCAAAAATTTAAAAGAAATGGTTTTTACTTCTGATTTGATAAATAGTACCAGTTATCACTTTAAGTTTACTCTATGTGCACTGATCAGGGGTTCGGCTATGGTGGCTTTTTTTTGCACAAAAACCAACCCCTTTTTTAGTATTGAGTTTGTTCTTTGGATCAATTAAACTGTTCCAGTTAAAATAAATTTGTTAACCAATTTGTTATTTTATTATTTCACAAAAGCTTTTATCTCATTTTGTTTTTTTTTTTGTTTTTTTTTTACTGAAGGAATTTTTCCCCAAGCATAAACTCTGGCACTGATTCAAACAGTATTACGAATAATTAAAAATGGATAAAATAACTTGTTTTGAAAGGGGATGATTGTTCATCATCTGTAAATAATCCTGGGTTTATTCAGAAGGCTTGAGCAAATGAAAATTTCAGGGTATTTTTTATCAAGTTTAAAAAAGACATTTCACAACTGAGACAAATGCGTTTTGATAATCTAAAGAATTCCATCTGAAAAAAATTGTGAGGAGTACCAAGTGAATTGCGTCTTAGCACAAGGTCCCATACTTTAAAAAGGAAAGAAAGAGTACGATTGATTTGTATTTTGGAAAAAAATCTTATTCTAATGTCTGACCTTCATTGAGGAAAAGATAAGGATCATCTTTTAAATAAAACTACTTTCAAATATTTGAGTTACAACTTACAGAGATACACCCAATTATATTATCCTCTTCTCTTTTTGCAAGAGCTTCTATCAGCTTATCTGGGTACTCTAATCCACCACTGCAAACTCTCCTGGAAATATACACAAAGGCTTTTTATATTCAAATCATGGAATAACTACGCAACAATCATTTTAACTTCACTACGTAGACTGATTTTTTAACTCCACAAGAGTTGATTCATAATTTTACTCATAAATTTGAAATAACAGAGAGAAGTTTCCTGTATTAATAAAAATTTATCTGCAGTTATTCCTGTGTGCCGTCAAAGGGCAGTGACTGAACTCTCTATTGTCTGATAATTTTCATTGAAGTATAGAAAGAGAAATATATAGAGGATGTTTCACAGGTTAATGTAGGAGGTTTAGTCTTATGCCCTAGTATATTTAACATCGGGGTTGATTAAAGATGAATAATATCTTTTCTCAATTAAATATTATATTAATTTAATACTGAAAGATTAGTAGAAATAATGTTTAAACTCTATGTATTAAAATAGGAGGTAAAGAATTCTGTAATGAACCGATTTTTCACAATTCAAAGTTTCAAATTTTACTCAAGTGTAAAGTGTCTAATCAAATTCTTGTAGCTATAATTAAATGTTGGTTCCTACGTATTATCACGTCGAACGTTATATTCAGTGGCACAGTCAATGAGATTTGATAATGTTTTTTTTAATTTAGTGGCACAAACGAACAGATGAAATCAACGGGCTAACGTTAGGTACGTTAGTACATAAATTTTCAAGAGTTTCTCAAATTTTAATATAATGGGAAAATCTTTACCCATAATATCATTGAATAGAAGATTTTACTATAATTGGGTGACCCAAATAAGCTATGCGTATGCATCTTTCAACGGTTTCTAAAACAACTGTCTTATCCTAATCAATGCGGAAAATCTTTGGAAATCGTTGTTTTCATTTTCTTCTTCATCAAGGCGTATAGATTTTTAAAATTAGTAAGTCTATGTGAATATTACAAAAACAAAATTATTATGCCATTATGACTCACTGTAATAAATCTTATAGGGGATTTTTTTAAATAGAAAAACTCCAATAAATGATATGATAAAATACATTGTACGACAAATACCTACATTCTACAATAGTATTATCGTAATAGTAGAAGAAATCCCCTAGTTACCAAAATAAATATTTAATTAAAATATCTTCTTTAAAAAATCTAGTCTTTAGACATACAAGCCTTTGATCTTGTTTTCTTTGTTTCTTTCTCCTCTTTCTGCTTTCTTTTGTTCAAAAACTTCTCTTGGGATGATTTTCTTGTGTGAGTGGTAACCTAACATCAAGAGCTCTCGGCACATGTCTTTGTCCTGAGACGGAAGATTCATTTATTAACAATTCTGGATGGATATTGTTCACTGAATAAAAAATTTTATTAAGTGATGGTGTATTGTTAAAATGAGTTATATAACTTAGTAGAATGGAATCTAGATAAATCTTGTATCATTCAAACTCTAAAAAGCATTTACGATTTAAAATGTTATTAAGAGCCATAGTTGACTCTATATAAACCTTTCCCTTTGAATGTTAGTTTTAGATTGTATTAAACCTTATTTCAGGTCAAAGGGTCCAAATATGTGAAATATGACCATGTATGAATTCTTAACAAAAGCAAGGAAATGTACTTATAACTTATAATAAGTCGTAATTTTTTTCATAAACGTTTGACTGAATGAAAGATATGAAAGATTTTCGACACCACTCCAATTTTATAACTGCGACAAATATCATTCTTCCCCTTTTTCTTTTCAACCCATACATTAAAGATCATTAAAAATCAATTAACGTGTTTTGATTTTACCTAAAAGAGGATTATTTTATAATTTTGGACTATTAATACTTTTAAACCTGTACATCATATCTTGTAGATATCATGGGTCTCTATCAAAATAAAACTCTCACACAGGTAGGGAAATGAAAAATTTTGTAAGAAAATTAACTGAAAAGATAATAGGTTGGTCCAAAAAGAGGAAACAGGTAAAATCAATGTAAGAACCTGTCATTTTTACAGACTATCCTAAGAGAGAAAAAAGAGAACCAGAACATCCACTCAAAAAACACCACATTCCTTTCCACTCCAGGAATTTCTCTGACCCCAGGTAATCCTACCACCTGCACGATCAGCGATAAAACAGCAAAAAAGCTGAATTCTACATCTAAAATGAGTAAACAAACTGGAAGAAAACTATTATAGACCAAGAGTGCATTGATAACATTCCGCTGTTTTAGTCTACCGCCAATTGATGGAATTGTATACACTTTATCAACTTGCTCAAACAGCTTTTAAAAGATTAGGAAAATATTTAAAATGCAGATCTCTATAAATATATAAAACATTTGGAATGCACGTTGTGTGGTACAGAAATAATATATATAAATGGAAGGAATAAATGTGAACTCGATTATAACATCCTTATAAATAGCCCTATTTGGGACTTAATAAATTGTTCACTATAACCGATTATGAATATTTTATGTTTATCTATTACACCGCGGTTTCAAAGAAGTTCTACATTAAAAAATTAGCAATGAATTGATGATTTTGAAATAGAAATTAATTTTATAATAATGAATTTTAACAAATTTAGTAAAGAATTAATAATGTTATGAATGGCTGAATGATTTATCTATGTAAATCAAAACGCCCTGATAGAGGAACGTATAAGAATTTTCATTTCATAAAAACATATTTACATTTTCTAATTTTTAAGAATATTGCTTAAACTATCTTTTCTAACTGAAACTTTCAGTTTTTAAAGACAACTGAGAATGGAAGGAATAAAATTTTATTAGGGGATTGTTGGAAAATTTTCGGTTTGGGTCCATCTTTCAAAAAAAATTATTTTAAAAATCTGGTAAATTAATTTTAGAAGGGTAATGTCTGTTAATAATAACCGAGTTTCCATTTCACAGGATTTGGTGAAAAGCATATAAATTAGCATCTACAGGGTAAAAAGGAAAGTCAGTGTTATTAAGTAGTTTTTGCATTTTTTAGCGAAAAACAAAGGCAAATGTTAATAAAAAAATCAAAGAAACTAGTAATTTTTTTTCGAACTTTTTCCTTTATGAGGCCTGAAAAAGCGCTATTTTCACTCGGTAATATCTCCGCGAATATTTAAGATATTTTCATGAAACTTTTTTCAGTGTGTTTTTTATTATACTGGCAACAATTTTCTCATTGAAATTTTTGCTCTGTCTCTTTTAATTTTTTATTTGTAATAGGTAACTTCCAAAGTCCACCACTGAGATCGCTGCGGTTGCTCTCTTTCGGTTGCGTTTAGTCACTTTACTATACCGTTACCTGAATTGCATAGCTTAGCTTGCTTCGTTAGCAATTTATTACAGGGTAAAGGGACTTTCCTATTCACTCTGTATAGTGTTTAGTGGGGCCAGGAAAAAAACTTCATTGTAACCGGAAGCTCAGTAATATCCTATGTATACTATAGCGGGGTTTCATTGTTTATTTTTGCTAATAATAGTAGCTGCTATAAATGTTTGTAAATTTTAAGATCAGTGCTATCATCGAAGCTAGAGAGAAAATCATGTCTTACAATTGTCATAGACTTCACCATTTCTTGACTAAGATAGACTTGAACATTTACCTGATGATAGATGTCAATGAATGGCAAAACCGATATTTATTAATGATACCGATATATAGTGAATATTTTTAAATATCTGTCAGATTCTTATATTTATACCAATTTTTACTAACTACTCCATCATAAAACACTGGCATTTTACAAAAACTTAGAAAACCATGCATTTTCGCATGAGGTGAAACAAACGGGTTCAACATTTTCTGCTCATTGAAGAGGGTGGATGTGTATAGTTTCAATTTCAGAAGTAGACAGACACTCGATACTTAAAAACTCGCCAATTGGCGATGAACCCCTCCCACTGCCGATTCCCTCTGTTTCAATGGCAGGAATGTTGAGTGCACCATCTTTCATTAGAGAGTGCGATGGAAAAACGTGACACATTACGGGGAATGGTGTCTCATTAAATTATCCTGACCTCCCCCTTTGTGCGTCTAATGGAGCGGACAAAAGCCCGTTTGTGCCCGTGATAGTCACGACCTCGATTAGATGTGGAGATGCAGCTGTGAGGAATCAGAGTTGTGTTCCATTCTACAAAAACAGAAAAGTAAAGGAAGTTTTAGTTAGGTTTGAGACGCAAAACTTCTGTAGCTAGATATATAGTAGCTCATGAGTTTTCAAAGAGAAACTGGAATTAACTATTGGACTTTGGTTGGACTAAGGAAAGAGAACGTACAAACACATGCCGTTAAATGGGTTCAGGGACTCCTCCCAATTTTGGAACCTGTTATCATCTAAAAGATTTCAGCACATTTATAACTCCACGAGCTTTGTATGATAGTCTTCTAAAAATAGATTACATCAATGCTTCTTCACGACCCTAAAATATCCCCTTCATAATAAGCAAATATTCCACTTCTACAAGAAATCTTAAAAATTTTACTGACTAATTTATATTTACAGAAAACTAATCTAATAAAATTACCGTGTTACAGAAACTAAAAAACTCTTTAACAACACAATGGCAAGCTAAGCTTGCCTCTTCTTGTCTTGTCTACATTTTTACTATTAGAAGAGCAAAATCTGAAAATCCGTACAGAACTTACAGAAAAAGGATGATCAATCAACTCTACTTCAAATTTTATAAGGATTCATAGAGGTCCCTTGTGGATAAAGATAGACCATGTATATTTTACTCTTACTTACTATTGCGATATACCTTACAATGAAAAGGTGCACAAAATCCAAAGGGGGTTTTTTTGGCACCACTACTTATACATACAAAATGAAACCTGAATTGTACATAAATGTGTATACTGGAATTTTACACCCATAACTTAAAATATTGTATAAAAATATTTCACTTTAAAATAAAATCTAGTGTCAAAATACAAAGTTATTAGTAAAAAAAAAACAGGTGTTACATATTAAATTTCTTATTCAATTTTTGTTTATTTTTAAAAGAAGAAAATTCAATTTAACGATTTTTGAGATAATTACTTGATTTTATATTACTTAAGACTTTTTTAGTTGCATTTATTGTTTTATATTTTTATAACAAAAGCTCTAAAACAAAATAGGTAAATAGGTACAAGCCTGAGAGACAAAATTTTTCAATGCTTACCTCTAGAAACATTAAGTCATCTTTTGTTAACATTGAATCGAGGTAATCTTCGTAGGTCATAAACGCGTTCAGCGCTTTTTCTAATTCATTCTTTTGATCCATAGTGGAATTCTTCCTAATATAAAATAATACTGATTGAAAATTTTCAGCTTTCAAATTAATGAAATACTGCATATATTAATTTAATTCTTTAATAAGTAGAATCTCGATTACCCGAGTTAATGTGAACCGATACTAACTCGATAACCAAAATACTTGATTGAAGCGAAAATCATACTTATACAATATACATAACTTACGTATGGATTACATTTTAACCAATATAGAATTTATAAAGATACACTAGATGAAATTAAACTGTTAAGATAGTTAAAAAGTTTTTTACTTTTAAAAAACCCTAATTGTTCTGTTTTACTTTACTCTAGTGTTTTTGAAGCAATTTTTCAAATTAGCTAGTTTAATATGAGCATTGTAAACAATATCTTATTTTGTGGCGTTCTTGATATCCATTTTATTTTTAGACAGATTAAGAAATCATCCCTTAACTTCTTTTAATATAGGTACTTATCAACTTTTCATACATAATACTGTAACTAGATCATATATAAAAAGCATTATTTTTCAATGTTTTGTAATTGTCTTAGTTTCTATTTGAACTTCTCATTTATTTTTTCTAAGTTTCAAAATGAAAATATTTTTCCAAGTCAAAAACATGTATTACTTTAATGAAAAAATAAACAATTAATTTTAAAAAATTTGACAAGAAGCACATTATGTCGCTGTAATAACATTTATTTAATGTATATTTTCATGCATAAACAATGGTGCCAATACTGGGCATGAACCATATCAATTAAGAATCTCTTTAGTTACAAGTTTAATCAATTCACTTTGCCTTCTTTATACGCAATAGTTTTTATCCCGATTGTAGAACTAATTTTTCAGCAAATAAAGCACACAAAGCATGTTTTACACTTTAAACTGAATTCGAACTTAAGCTAAGAAAGTAACTAAAACGTAAAAACTTCCTATTTCATAAACAAATTCAGTGATAAAACCTCTGAAATCCACTTAAAATTCATGAAAAAATATAACACATATCAATGTAAGTATATTTTATCTCAACCTAAGCTTTTCAAAAGTCCTTCCACTGCACCAAATTCGAAACAACATGAAATCGACAGAAAAGTTCTAAACGTCCTCTTCAGTCTCCGTGTCCGTGGGTCCTGTAGAAAGTAAAGAAGTACCATCCAGCTTCTTCACCTGTGGTAGCATCTCCTGCACTTTCAGTCGATAACCGGGCAAATTCAGCTCAAGGGGGCAATTCTTCAGCACCACATCATCCAAACTGGGCAACTCCGCCATATGCTTCAGCTCATTTGGGTCCTTCAAAGTGTTATTCGAGAAGTAAAACACTTTGAGGTTCTTAAGGCTGGCCAAAGGCTTAAGCTTGTCTATGACGTTGTAGGAAGCCCAGAGCTGTTCCAGTGTCGCTGCAACTCCTTCGATGCCGTTGAAGCTCTTCAGGTTGTTTCTGCCCACGGAGAGAATCTTGAGCACGGGTAAGCTGTTGAGGTTTGTCAATTTGTCGATCATGTTAGTGGAAAGGCTGAGTTTTTCGCAGTTGGTTAGTTGGGCCAAAGACGCGTCCAGCTTGTCGATTGAGGGGATCCAGCCGTTTAGTTTGACTTCCTCCGCTTCGGACGGGTTTTCTCCGGTTTTTTCGCACCATTTTTTCAGACCGTCTTTGAAAGCGATGCCTTTGCCCATGATGTAACCTCTTTTTTATAGAGTGCTAATACCTGGAATTAAAAGTTTTCTCTTAGCATTGAATTTGATAAAATGTAAATACTATTTAATCCAGTGCTTCTCAAACTTTCAATACCTGAGACCCAATTTTTCATCATAATTTTCAACGCACCCCCCTCTTATACAATGAATGCAATAAAATTATATTTTTAACCAATTAATTTATATTTGAAAACACCCATCAGCTGCAATGGCAAAACCAGAATTGATTCATGGACTGGCACTGGACATTTAAATAGTAGATATAGTTGCATTTTTCAAAATTTCAGATACAGTTGCAGCAGTACCTACTAAGCAAATGTTACAATCGACATGGTTTACGTTGAAGTCGTTTTTATAATTATTTATTTTTTAATATTTTTTTTGTATTTTTTATGTTCTTTTAATAATTTTATTCTAATTATTTTTTGTTTAAATAATAAACGATTATTTAAGGTACTTAAGGAATAACCGGGCGCAAATCTGCTAATTGAGATATTTTAATGGTGTTCTATATTAATATTTGATTACTTTTGCCAATATAGCGTAATACTCGAAGCTTGCGCCCGGCTAATCCTTAAGTACCTTATTTAATTATACTCTAGAAAGATTTGGATGTGAAAAGCAATAATAAAGGTGTCAGACATTTATTTGTCGTGCATTTGGGTAGAGAATTCAGAGTCAGCTTTAAATTGGTATCCCGGTCATTATTTAATCAACTAAAAATTATATTATACATGCACGTAATTGATATTCTTTAATTTTGCTTAAGAATTTATGGAACCCATTTTTTATATAACCATATTATATATGGTTTAGGAAACCATATGTACTTAAGCACCCAAAAATGTTTATTCTATGTTGTTGTCAAAGTTAATTGAATGCAAAGAAAATCTAGTAGTATTACTTAATTAAGAAACACCAGAAATATTAAAAAGGACAATAAAACTAACTTATGTCACAAATAATGTCATTTTAATATCCACTTGTTGTATGTTGGTTTAAAGATACAAAAATATGAAGTTTTTAGTTAGTTTAAGAATACTTACAGCCATCAGCGTCAGTGTTAAATCCTCGGTCAAAGAAGGATTTCACCAATCAGAGTCAACAGAAAGGTAATTTTTCTTTCTTTAGCCGCTGGTTAACCTCGACGCTGATGGCTATGAATATGGCTGTTAGTTTAAGTAAATTTTTCACATACCTGTGACTTAAAAGTCCTAATTTATGGCGTTGTAGTGGGACAGCCTTTAAAATATAATCATCTTTCAATGCTATATCCGTACGTGTAGAAGGAGTGTTATTAAATATCAAATGTTTTTACAGAAATTGAGAAATGTTTTTGAATCCTTAAATGAAAGAAATACCATGTCAAACTACTCTTATGTATTTATTATAATCTACTTTTCATTTATTTCTATTTAAAAATTGTGTTATTATATTTTTATTATTATTTCATTACGCTAATTATATTTAATATTTTTGATAACAAAGTAACATCAAAATATTTACTGAAAAGCGAAGTTTATGAAATCAGACAGTTTTGTCAATAAAATTATTAAACCCAAAATAAATGAAGACAGGAATTCAAAAACGAGCTAAGTGCCAAAACTAAAAAAAATTAGTTAGACCCGAAAAATCAATCTAAGTAATCTAATAATCACCATCAACACCCTATAAATCCAGCTAAGCGCCACGGTCATGATTAGTAAGTCAAAAACGGCCTGAAAGATGACTTATTATGTGTATTTCTATGGAGAATCAAATGTAAAATGAAGAATTACGGGAAATTTATTTTTTGGCACTTAGCTTGTTTTTGAAGTCCAGTCTTCAAATGTTGATGGTTGAAATGTTTAAAACTAAAATTAAACTAAACTATACATATCAGTTTGAAACTTTACATAGGATTGGAACATTTATCTTACCAGAACGCTGACGCTTTATTCTTCTTATACGGGGTTTCTCTATGAACCTCACATTCAAGTTAACAATGTGTAATTTTACCAGAAGTTTGGTTGCCATGACTACCAACAGCGGAACGAAGATGGCTTGTTCTCTCGTGCGTCGGTTTTAGTATTTTAATACCAAAACTTCAATATTATACTAGTGTTGCGTTTGAAACAGAAAATCACGAGGAAATTTCTAAATATTATCCCATCTTATGTAATAAAATATCCACAGTTTTCTTCCGATCTGCGCTAAACTTGGTATATACATACGTAAAAATATCCCAGAAAAAACTTAGGCTATGTTTCGAAGTTCTAGAACGACCCCTTGACCATCTTTTAACCGTTTTTATGGTCATTTTGCTGAAATAGCTTTATTTCTGATCAAAAAGAGGCCTGCTTACCCCATTGTTACAAAAAAAAAACAATAATGCAAAATAACAAGTTTTTAAAGGAAAAACTATTAAGTCTATTTAAAAACATTTTTCAATGAAATTTAAAATTTTAAAACTGGTAAGTATAGAGTTACAAATATTTTCATTTGAGCGTCTATCTAATTTTTTAAATACAAAGTTTCATGGAATAACATTGTTGTTAAAATAGTCTTCATGGAAACGAGTGTGGGAAACATAGATATATATACTAACGTAATCTATACTAAACTATATAACTAAACGTATAACTAAAGTATATATATATCTATGGTGGGAAATCAAATGACCTGAAGCTTTTAAGAAAGTTGGCCAATAGTAGGGGAGCCCAGAGTGTTTTTGGGTAGTAACTCGAGCGCGTCAGATAATCATAGGGGGGATACCTTGCATGCTTTTGAGTAACTCCACCAAATATAAGCTCTCTATGTTGGTGGGTAAGTTTAGAACAGCCCGTCAGATTTGTAAAAAAAATTAGTTACATGGACATACTCTAGCGCGTCAGATAAAGATAAGGTAGGTTAGTTACCAGCTAAAAAGTGTACATTTTCTAAAATCTGCCGATTTGAGCGGTGGATAAGGGAGCGGGAGGGTTACAAAGTTGCAAAGTAAAGCCAAGACCGGTAAGACGCTATCGCTCTTTTTGAGAAAAATGTACGAAACCAAATGTTTATAGACTAGTAGCCAGGATACTAGGCTCAACTAGTTGCAGAAAATGACTAGCCGTGGAATTCTTCTATTGGAGCATTTGCAATCACGGGATCCCATACCTAAAAACCGCCTTAGCAACAGATAAACAACGGCCTTAGCAACAGTTAAAAGCCCTACAGAAGATACACAGTTAAACGAAAATAACCGGTTGTGACGTCACCTGAAAACACTCTATAGTTAGTTTTTTCTTCGAATAAAGAATTTCTTATAGAGTGTTTTCAGGTGACGTCATGATCAGTTATTTTCTTTTGAATGCTAACTGCTGTAGGTCAAAACGTCTGTTGCTAAGATCGGTGTGGGGTCACGTGATTGCAAATGCTCCAATAGAAAAATTCCAAGACCAGTTATTTTTTCTTTTAACTGTTACATGCTGTAAGTCAAAGCGTATGTTGCTAAGGTCGTTGCAAGGTCCGAGTCATGTGATTGTCAATGCTCTATGCACTATGCAGTGTTTCCCAACCTTTTTCGGTCCATGCCCCACCAAAGCCTTTCTAAATTTGCCATACCCCCCGTCCTTTATTTTTGCGAAAATCCTTCTTGAAAAGTAATTAAAACCTGGTGGTCCATGCCCCACCTGGGGGGGGGGCAATTTGGTTGAAAATTTTCAAATTGCCCCCCGCTGGGGCGTGCGCCGCACGTTGGGAAACACTGCTCTATAACCTATCAAACACTGGGTACACTGATGTTAATTTTTTTTAAAATTCTAAACAAGACCAGATAACAACTGTTGTTTCTCAAATTGGTGCCAGTCAAAAGTTCAACACTTTAATTAATGATTATTATAGGTTTCTAAATAAAAAATTCTTCCTATCCTAGATAAAAAAAAATGTGTAGAATCGACGAAAGACAGAAGAGACAAGACGGTAAATTGTTTATAGAGATAGGAGATGCGGAAACTGGCAAGGAAATTTCTCACTGACAGATTTCATCCTTAACGAAACGATGATTATTCAAACCGCTCCTTCATAAAACAGGATTTTCAAGAGAACAATGAGGTCTTTTGAGTTTATTAAGTTCAATATCAGTTTTAATGAGGGATATATCTACACCCGAAAACAAATTTAGATATCAAGTGTACAAAATATTTTTTGTAACATAGCCGCAACTGCTCTTCTAAATCGAGTGCTTTGTCGTACTTAATTAGTAGTTGCCTGGTAGGGTAAATGTTTTTGTAAAATTAACCCGTATTTCACTGAAAATTTCCCCTTTACTGGTGAATTTTTATAGATACCTATAGAATGAAGAAAATTTGCATATTAGAAAATTTTAGCTTGACGATATTTTAATTATTTTAAAATCTTAAATATCATTACAATATAAATTCAAGGCTTCATATAATTTTTTTTAAATTATTAAATAATACGCGACAATTATTTTACATACATTTAAAGTGTTCAGCATAAAATGTTTACTGTCATCCATTTCTAAAGAAATGCCATTTTTATAAAAAATTTTGGTAATTAAATTAAATTCTATGTAATTGATTATAATTTCAGATATAAAGTGTCCTAGAGGTTAAATAACTTTGAATGCATAGTCATAACAATGAAAAGAAAATGGAAACTTAGCAGTCATTGGAAGTATATTTCATCTATATTAGTTAATAAAATAGTAGTACCTAATACTTTGAATTTTTTTTAAATACTTTCAGTATAATAATCAGTGCATCATCTTTAAATATTTATAGGTATACCGTTCATAAAATTTATTAAGAATTGTTAAATATCAATGTATTATTTCATGTTTGAAGTAATGGTATGTAAAATTTCGGGGTTTTCAAATTTTCACTTACTATTCAATTAATGTTAATTGAAAAAAATTAAATTTTAATAAATTTAAAGTATTTTGTAATCCATTTTCGTAGAAATAAATTAAATTGTTTTGTAAGAAACTAATTTTTAAAAAAAATAGAACTACTACCACTACATATTTTAAATAATGTCAATTCGGAATTTTAAAATAATATTTTGATTTATTTTTTGATATTTTCATGAAATTGGGTGTTTATTATGTTTAAATACTACATTTTTAGCATAAAATTGCTAGCAAAAATACAACTAAAAATTAAAAAACATTGATTCTGTGTATTAAATACAAAATTGTTATTACTTAAGTGAAGATAAAAATTTAATTAAAAATAGCGTTAATCTCACGATGTCTAGCTACTTAAATCCGAATCAAGTAAAACAAGGGAGGACAGGGTATTTTAGATTGAATATCAACACGTGATTATGCAGCTTTATCCTCGTGTTAGATTCCCGCCTTCTTTCACTAACCAGAGCTCTTCTCTAATTACATTTACTGATCATTTATCAAAATAATGAAAGACAAGAGAAACTATTATCGGTTTCTTACCATGCACAGTACGCAAAAAAAGCACTATATTCTTTACATTTATCAATTAATATTACAGTACCTACAGTACAAGACACTGCGATATAGAGGAGAGGAGGGGATTATGGAATAGTCGGGGAATATGGAATACCGATGTTTCAGACCTCTCTCGCACTGCCATCACGTTGGAATACCATGAGAGACTTAAGAACGATTTCCATGATGTAGTGCATAAATAGCTAACTTCTTGTTGTTGTCATAACAGTCGCTGCAAAACAAAGTGTGTTTTGGGATTTTCAAAAGTTTTTGCCGGGAAGTGTTCAAACATTTTAACCTACCAGTAATTATGATCATTTAATTTTGTTGTTAAGCAAACTAACACTAAAGAAACACACTAAAGTACACTAAAAGAAAATTAATTAATTAAAGTAATTAATTAATGTACACTAAAAAAGGTATTATGGAAAACTAAGTATTCCATAATAATCCACTTCATGCCATCAACTAAAGAACCGGAAAACAAAAATGCTGAATGTATCTTTTGTAACAAAAAATTCTCCGAAGATCAAGGAGGAAAAATTTGGATTCAATGCATAAGCTGTTCTCTATGAGCTCATCTTCACTGTACTGTATAGAAGATTATGCTTGTGACTTTTGTAAATAGACTCAAAATCAAAACTGTTTTATTGTAATTTTTTAAATATTGTTTTTATAGTTAAAAGTAACTATGTTCTCTGAAGTCTAATCAGTTTTTCAATAGTTGTATACAACTCTTCCATATTACCCTACTATCCCATATTAACCTCCAATTGTAACTTTTTTAAAATTGCTTTTTTTCGTAACAACAAAATAAATAATGTTTTATTTCACCATTGAAACTTCATTAGATGGTCAGGCGAGTTGAAAATCAGGGGTTTGAACTTCTCATTGTCATGTCAGCACGGGATCAAAGATACTTCATTCGCATGACAGTGCCGGATCACTCAGCGACTTTTCGACGTCTTTCAAACTGTCAAAACACTGCTACAGGTCTATCATTGTTTGCTCCAACAGTTAATTGGTGGTTGCTCCACAGAATTCCGCGAATTATTGTTCTTTTTTAAAGAGCTCCATTGATGGAATTCCATCAGTGCATAAAGCTACTATGGGGTCATCAAAAAAATTTTTTCTCGCGATTAATAGCAAAAAATGGCCCTTTTAAACGAATCCAATTTCAATTTTCATAAACATGACACCCACATCGGCTTTTGGCGCTAAATTGCAAAACGCCATCTTTGGAGAGTTTTATCTTGCGTCATACCGCACGAACGCCCAGCGTTATGAGATGGTGCACTATTGAGTATCATGGTCAACCTTATGAGATAAGAAATGAAGGTGATTTTAACAGCCACAAATGCTTTAAAACATTTTTGGAGCCAAAAATTATACCCTACCTTTGAAGCATTCCTGAAGCTGCATTTGATCAGGACAAACCTTTGGACACATGTTTTTTGGAATTTTCCGAACTTCCATTTTATCCATCAAAAGCAGTTTCTCTTTCAGCAAATTTCTTCACCCAATATTTCACCTATGGAACTTGACTGAAATTTCGTTGATTAGTCCTCATGCTCAAAATTCTTGTTCTGTTGCCAACTTTGGCAAACTTTGGGTTTCAGAAGAATCTTTGATGAAAATCTCCTCCTCAGGCAAAAAAGCAATCTGTTTGATTTAATGACGTGTCAGATAAAGGCTCTCATTGTAGCGCGTATGGACTACATAAAACACTGATTTTCGATATTTAATTTTGTTCCTTTGTTCTTAAAATTTAATCGTTTATTTGCACCTACAAAGGTCACCAGCTGTGTAAATTTCATCAAAATCTAAGTCTATATAATCTAATATTTCATCTAATCTATATAAGATTTAAGTATTACAAAATAATATAGTTATAATATTGTATCCTACTTGTTTTTTTAGATTTATCGGCAAATAAGGAGGTATCAAGTGAGTTAAATTTTGACTTCCTAAGGCTTCAAATGTTGGCATAAATTAGAATCAAGTTCAAGTTGGATTTGTAGAGGCCTCTGCTTGCTCTCTGGAAGCCGCTTACGCCTTCTCTTTCCAAATTATGTTTTTTCTTGTTTTCTCTCCTTTGTTTCTTTTGTCCTTTTGGATCTATGGAGTTTTATTTTGATTCTTTTTAATATTAATTAGTTTTTAAATGGTAAATTAATTATTTTAATTGATTTCTTTTAAGATTGAGCGAAGAAAATGGGCTTTTATAAATTTGTTTCCTTTACTGAAGTCTAGGATGTCTGAATAATGTCTTGATTCCTTTTACAGTCTGTTGTATAATATGTTTCTTTTTCTTTGCTTATCGTATTTGTAAACAGTAAAATGATGTAATCATTTGTTTCATTTTGTTTGCATATTTTAATTAGAATAAATGTTAATTCATTAAGTACTATTATAATATCGATACAACAATAAAAACAAAAGTGTATTTTTGATAGTACATTATGCTCAAAATATTAAATAAAACAAATAAAATTTTAAATTTTCTTACTTTTTTAATATAGTAGTTTTTAATATTAATGTTCTGGAAAGTTATACCTCTCTGCTCTCTGAAAATAGTAAAAAGGCTGTTGATTCTAGTTTCAAAAAATAAACGAAAGGGAAAAATGTAAATTTAACTGATGTTATTTTTTGAAAATTTGTAAATGTTTATGACACATTTGAAAATACCCAATTTCCACCTTTTTTTACTTACTTTCAATTAGTTTTGAGATTCATGATAAAAAAAACGATACCAGAGCGTAAAAAAAAACTGCTCGACCCATTGCAGAAGCATCGTCAGAAACAAGATACAAGTCTCATTCAATCTGTTTGCATCTGAGTCTGTCTGTCACATCATTTCGTCACCTTAATTGCCCAGATGATTCTCAGTTCCGATATCGAATCTCCAGACCACACAGAACGAACCTGAGTCGAACATTTCCCGCTTCTTCTCTTCAAAATGGAACAGTGAAGAGGTCAAGGGTTTTGTAACTCTCATTTCCTACGCGAAGCGACCTTTGAATCTACCGCCAAAAGCACCGGACCAACGCTTCTGAAGATTAATTGGAGAGATGAGCCGGAACGTTGGCGAAGTCAGGGAATGCGCCAAGCTTGGCGAAGAAACTTCAAAACCAGCAGGTCCGAACTTTTTGCTAATGGCTGTCTGTTTGACAGACAGGGTAAATGCGATGTACTATCAGATCGACTCTGGAGGAGATACTGAGGACTCATGGAATCGAAAACAGGCTGTTGGTACGACCTTTCTGATGAGGATCATTCTCTTCACTTATTTCCAAACTGATACAAGGTGATTAGAATTGCTAATTAAAGATGGTAGTCAAGGATTGAAATCTTTGCTTTTCAATCTTAGTTGTTGTTTTTTTCAAGCTGAGCATTTATTACATTTTGAGAAATAACAAGTGTGCTTATGGGCTTTTTACAGTATTATTGTTTTACCAAACCACATGTGTTATCGCTTTAGGTTTTTCCTTTCTAGTCTTCAAGTAATGAATATTAATTTGTTAAGATTTTTTAAGTAGGCTATAATATTGCAAAATGCATTTTTATATGAAACTGGATTATTATAAAGTGTGACTATAAGTTCAAGAAAACTTTGCAAGTACTCAGTGACTTTTTTCTCGGTTTTTATGAGTTCCCGTAAAGTTATTTCCCACGAATTGTATGAATATCAGTATTAGAATATCCAAACTGGCTTTTTCAAGGTAGATGGCGTAAGTTAAGTTCAATTGTTTTATATACCTCACAGACTTACAACAACAGAGTCTGTTCAAAACTGGATTATTTTCAAGGCCACCATTTAGCCAGTTAAGTTCAGCGTTGTAGCCTGGAAGCATTGCATATCACATATGCTTTCCCGAGAAATATGGAGTCAAACTTTCTGCCAACCAAAAAACATCCAAGTCAAGCTTATAGTTCTTTTCACACCATGAACTCAAGACTAAAAGTAGCTCCGCAAAGTTTTCGCAACAATGGTCGACCCTTCCCCTGCAAGTTTCCTAACTGACTGGATATGATGGATACCTTGGTACTCATGATAGGTTTCCATCTGTTATCTATTAGTCTGTGTCCAGTCGGTGCTGTCCATTCTGAGAACCGAAGAGAGGATTTGATCCAGGACTCAGTTCGGAAGCTCCTCGGAATGCAGCGCACCCCTCCGGAGGGAAGAAAGACACCTCTGCCCCCCAGTTACGTTATGGATCTGTATGAGAAGTACAGGTCTGGACGAACACCTATGCAGGGAAACACTGTTAGAAGTATTTTACCGATGAGGGGTAAGTAGTTCAAAATTCTCAACAATTGTTCGAATGTTTAAAAATGTTGCGATAAACTGAAATGGAGAAATATTAAATTTTCTCTCGGATATTTTAAAGTATAATTTCTAAAGTCACCGTACTCTTTGTAAATTAATATAGTGCACAGACATTAGAAAAGAAATAAATTATCTCCGAAAGTGGTAAAAATTACTTTTGGGACCTGTATTTACCGATTTAAACCAGAGGGGGGAAATTAATAGGGTTTTCTACTATTTAACGTATTTTCTACCACTGCTCATGAAACTGATAATATTTTATTTTGTTGAAATTAAGAATATATAAAACAAAATAACCCCTTTTATCTAGGAAGCGAAAACGGTTTAAAGTAGCAAGTCATTTTGCAGAATATTTTCCCGTTATTAATGTATATTATTTTCCTACCTCCCATAATCATTTGGAGACATTCTAGTTTGTAATTAGGTTGTTGCTAATTTTTAAATCAATAAATTGTTCTATTGAAGCATTTAATTACACCAACATATATTAGACTAGGTCATGTTTAGCTCCTTTCAAAGAAATATCTGTTTGGTTTATAAGGTGCACTATTTAAAAGCCCTATTAATATACCTCTTCAGTATTTTTTTTATGCAGATATTTGAGTATTTATCTTTTATCATTATATTATTTTATCAGTATTTTATTTGATTATTTAAATTAACTGAACCACATTATGTGTGGTTGCCCGTGACCTCTACGGCTTATACTTTATAACATGTAAGTCCACTAGGAAAATTATTCAAATAGATATCTCTGGAAGAAATCTGACAGAAACCTTAAATTATGCATTGCTGAAAAACTGTGATAGTTTATGACGTATTCCAAGAAACCACGCTAAATTACGGGAGATAGTTTTGAATATTTACGCATGAAAATAGGATGATACGAAATATTTAATCCATTTATCTCGTGTTTTTTATATAACGTCGTTAGATTCTTAGGAAAAATAAAACTGTATGTGTGCATTTTAGAACAAATTTATATACTATTAGAACTATTATTTAAGTTGACTTACTTTAAGTAAAATATACATGAATACAAATAGTAAAATATATATGAATCATTACTAAATTTATTATCACATTTTAATCCTTTTCTCAAAGTAAAAATTAAATTAAAATTATTATTTCGTGTACTTATTTTTAGTTCTTATTAAACGTTTTAGTTGTTAAATCTTTTTTTTTAAATTCAAACGAAATTTTGCATCATATCTGCTTGTTTGAAATAAAAAAAAATCCATTTCAAAATTTCAGTTGTGAAATATTGTAGTTCTCGGAAACTAAAATTGCACAGACGGTTGATACGATACTATAGAGGATACTATTGATAATGTCCAAAACAAATTTAGCATTCATAAAAAGACAAAAACGATGCCTTTAAAATTGGAATGAAATAAGTAATATTTATGTATCCTTAGTCAAATGGTAGTTAAAATTTCAATAACACCATTTTTTTGTTTTTTACATTTCACTTCAAATTCAAAAAAAAATCTCAATCATCCTTAATAAAACTTCTAAAGGTAAGTGAAAAATTCAAATCATACCGATTAAATTATAGTCATACTTCAACGAAAATATGAAATTATATAGTCACAAAAATATCTTAGTGTAAACCTGTAAACTTATGTAAATTAAGAAATTGTCATTGTCAAACGAAAATATGCTATGAGACCAAGTTTTGTATAAATAAATACAAATACATTTCCTCTCGAAAAAGACCTTTGATCATAATAAATCAACTTTTCAGATAGTCACTTTGAAAAATATATTTTATTTTTGATTGATTTGAAAAATTTGAATTCGCATGCATGGAAATACACGTTTTAGATAAGATGTTTTGAAAGCATTATCTTTTCCACCAAAGATAAAACCCTAACAGACCCCACTACGAATCACTTGATCCAAAAAGTTCTATCATACATATCACCCGCCCTTACATAACCCGCGCCCTTTATGCGGCTCGAAAGTAAACATTAATTAGATTAATTCCAATTTAGAACTATCGGTAGCGCGTTTAATTGCCTATTTCTATCAGAGCTGTGACCAGAGCTCACATCTCGCGTCAGTTATCATGTTACTTGACCTTCGGTTATCGCCGTGTTTATTTCGTGTTAAGATGAAAATCTCTGTCAAGCTGCACTTTGAACTAAATGACCGTGGCTATCGCTCTGAGCTGCTGCTTGGACTGGAAGCATTGATCAAATTTGTAAAACACTTTTAATTTGGGTTACTTCCAGTTCTCTGGAACTGTCTGCATTTCGAGTTACATAATTACTCTTTGAAAAAAATCTGTCATTCAGATTTGCAGTGTTTATTTTCTTTTTGATGTTCAAAAAGATCTTCCTTTAAAGAATCTTATTTATGGAAATTTGAGAGTTTTATAAATTACTTTTTAAATTTCTTCGATTATAGATATTCTGTACCTAATCTATGTTATAGTAGTTGCATAAATCCTCGTTTAAATACAAATTTATTGTTCTTAAATTGAAAAACTCAAATTGTACTTAAAAATGATAAACGGAATTTCAATTAATTACATTGATTGTGGTTAAATGATTATTTCCCGTTTTTTTTCGATCATGTAATTATATTAGGAACTAAAAAATATTTTTTTGTCGGAATTAATTTTGTCTGCTAATGACTTTTTAAGGAATAAGGACGCTGTTTTAACATTTTTCATACCTTTAAACCACACTAGATATTTCTAGAGATGTCACATTATTGATTGCATTGTATCTCCATTATTGATGGTATGAGATTAATATACACACTATTTAATATTAATGACAACTTAATGTTGATGGAAATTTGGTTATCGGAAAGTTATGATGAGTCTTAGTTTTAGACATTCAGATGTAGTCTTTTGAAGTCTAATTCATCACTTTGTTGGCTTACAGGAAAAGGGCACTAAGTCGCTTCTGGCTTAACTACTAATACTTTGTATGAAAGGACGCCAAATTTAGCTGAATCAAATTGTCTTCTTTTGAGCCAAGCACCTTTGCTACAAGCTAAGCGCTTTTTAGCTAGGTGATACTTTAGAAGTGCACTAAAGGCTCTTCTCTCAAAAGATTTCCCAGAACTGAGACTAAGTGCCTTTCTCCTGCAATCCCAAGAGTTGATTATTAAGTGAAACTGAATAAACTTTTGTTTCAGACACCATAGGAGACGCAGACGTTCTCATCTTCAACCTGACGGGCATCAACCCGAGTGAGCAGATCCTCCAGAGCAAGCTGTACCTCTTGAAACGCCGCCGGCCGAAACACGGAAAGAAGCGTGAGAGCAACACGCACTTCCGGATTAAAATCGGCAGCCTACCCCACATGACGTCACACCGGCACGTCGAAGTGTCCCTCACGCGACACCGATCCGAGTGGCACTCGTACGACATCACGGAATCCGTCGTACACTGCCGGCAAAACACCAACAATGATGGCGACCAACTGCTGGGAGTGATGCTGGAAGTACGGAGAGCAAGGGGTAGCTACAGACTCTCACCTTTCAGAAGGTTGCTGAAGCAGGACTCGCAGCCTTTTGTTCTGATTTTCTCTGAGGACAGTGGTAACCAGACGAGGGGGACCTCTTTGAGGGGCAGCGAAACCCAAGGAGAGATCCAGGGACTCTTGAGGGCCAAAACGGGAGGTGCTTCACTGTTACAAAAAGATTCTTCTGAAAGAGGTTTGTTGCTAGATCGAAGAAAGCGGTTCTTGAATGCAAGCGGGCCCTATAGTGATCAAAACGGGTTTGTGAGAAGTCCGAGTGACTTTTCAGACTCCAGAATATTCTATGTTTTTGAACATTTTAAAAACAATGCAAAACTGTTTGGTGTTGGTACTGTGAAGTCTCGTTTGGAGAAGCTTACATTGCTCAACGAGCTAATCAGATCCTCTTCGAACCATCCAGACGCTTTCGATGGAAGATTTGATTGGTCCAAACTGTTATCATGGGCAAGAAGACTCAAAATTAGTTCAACATCATCAAGAGACAGTCCAGAAAAAGTATTAGATTATAAACTTTCCAAATGGAGAGACAATTCGTCTGAAAGTGACTTAGAGGTCCCCACACTGGACGTTCGACCCAAACGCAGTGTGTCTAGTACCTCAGCCACGTCCAAAGAACTGACAGTAAACGCGTCAGAAGCATTCCAAAACTCTCTCGGGGGTCACAAGCCTACCAACTCCAGCGTCAGGGACTGGTCGGGCTTGAAAAAGCGGAAAAAGAACCAGAACCGGGATGGTTCTCGGAAAAGGAAAAAGAAAAAGCGAGGTCGGAAGAACAACCCGAAACTTCCGTTCTGGTGGACTCGACACGATAGCCGTTTGCACAAGCAGGACTATGGACGTCTGTGCCAGAGGAAGAGTCTGGTGGTGGACTTTGTCCAGTTGGGATGGGGGGACTGGGTCATCTCCCCAAAGACTTTCAATGCTCATTACTGCTCAGGAGGATGTTCTTTCCCCATGATCAAAGTAAGGATTAATTTTCTTAAATTTTGTATTATATGGCGAATTTTTTTTCTCTTACGACCATGCGCTTAAAAATTGTCCATAATTTATGACATGCTTGGACGAAAGGGGGGAAGTTTATCAATCTGTGAAGATTTGAGAGATGGGGAAAGGGAGTATTTCGATAACCCACAGCAAATCAAAAAAAGAGAAAACTTTTTTTAAAAATGTATCTTACACAGCAGAGCCAAAAAAACTGGTTCACTTGTTGAATATCGTGCACAAAATTACGTAATACGGACTCGACTAATGTCTGTAGGTATGCTGGAGGAAATTGATACCATGAACTACAGGGAAGCCCTTAGGGGAGGCACAATCCATATAGGGAAGATGGGATGCTCTAGAGATGGAAAATAGCATCTATGAAATAGTGATAAATTTGAATTTTACCGCTGATGAACATTTAAGAGTGTACTGTGAATTTGGAGAATCCGAACAGAACCATGAAAGATAAAGGTCAATGCCTGGTTTAGGTAATGTCTGGTTAATGCCTGGTTTATCACTTTGGGGGGAGAGGGAGTCAAAAATGTGCAGAGAAGCGTGACATTATTTATGAACAGCCCTTTAGTGTAGAACTATTTTTGAGTTCTGTGCAGTTAAACTTGCACTATTTTATAAAAAATAAAAACCCTCTTTTATACTATTATATAAACTACATACTACAATTGAAGATTCAAATTTGGTTTATAAGCAGATCCTTGAGATAAAGCCAGAGAATATATATGTATGACCAGCAATCCCAATCCCAACTTCAAATTTTATCATTTTCTATTTTTATACTTTCTATTTGAATCAAAATTAAATATTTGTTTAAAAAAGTCAAAATCTCTTCACGTGTTAAATTAAAATAGGTACTTAGTACGTTTTTCTCAAGATATAAAGAACACAATAACACTTTGGGTACTCGATGCTATCAGTCTTTTATAAGAGATAAGATTATGTAGTAGATGCATTCACTCAGCAAGCCAGTTAGCGGAAAAGTTCTGCCTCGCATATGACACACCAAGTATCCAAGATCTTGTAACTGCAGACAGTTTAATCTTTATTTATAAAGAGAAAATAATACTGATATTATACTTTTAATGTAATTGTATAGGTGGAAGTTATAACATTGTTCTTAACAATTTTTATGAAGACGCCTGTCCTTCCACAACAAGTAGTTCCAAATAATTTTTCCTATCTTTGAAATGGCCCCCTGTTTGATTGATTCTGAGAAAACAATAACTTCAATCAGATAAAATGTTCTAAATGATCCGAATGTCTGTTTTTATTTACCTTATTGATATCGTAATGTGTTAATTTCGTTCATCTTTATTTATTTGAATTATTTGAATAACTTACTAGACAAAATGGTCCCTAGTCGAGTATATCTCCATACGACAAAAATATTGATTTCTTAAAGGTAATAATTGGTCATCTGGGAAGTTATGCTGTTTTTTTCAAGCGATAGTGTTGGTAAAATCCGTTTCAAATCAATGCACTTGTTTTGAACTTTGGAAAAAGGAAAATTTCAAAACTTTTAATAAACATTGAAAACAAAAAAATATCTAAAATCTCTAAATTGTAAATGTATTACAGAAAGTCATTCACGAATATCATCACATGAGCACAGACTTTAATAGCACGGTCTTAAAACAGTTTTGTAACTGCTGAAAGATCAATCAATACATCATCTTTTCTTTTCATGTTGTAGATATTTTTTTATTTTTACTCATTTTTAACAGAGTAAATGGTTGCTGAAGGTAAAAATGATAATTTTGTAGCAAAATATGCTTAAAAGACTTGAATATGTGTAAATATGTAAATAATCAGAAATTTGTACTTGTACTATGTAATAAAATGGTGCTAAAATTGCTTCAACGTACACGTATATGCTAACACCCGGCAATATCACATTCTTGAAAACATATGTAAATACATTGAAACCTCAGCCCTAATTATAACAGTAGGTATAATGTATTAAAAATTAAATTTTAAAAATGTTCTTTGTTTTGTTCTTTAAATACATTATACTGATTATACTATTATAACTCTATAAAAATGTAATTTTCATTTAAAGTGTTTTCATAGTTTTATTCATAAAAACTGAAGATTTAAAATAAAACATTTTAATTACATAAATTTTTATAATTGCATAATGTGTTTTGACTTTAAAATTTTAAAGATAGTTAAAACCTTTTTTTTTAATGTCATATAGATAGTTTTTCAACAAAAGAGCTATGTTACAGATCTTTTTTAGATGAGAAATAAAGCTATTTAAGTAAAAACAAAGGACCGATAAAAGAAGCAAAATGTATCACGGGGTGGATTTAGAAATTCGAAACCAGTGCGGATATCTTTCCTTACCTTCTGATACATGCCCATACCATTGGTCTAGATTGGTGGAGAAATTCTTGAGAAAATTCGTCACATTAGTGCTTTTAAACAAGTCAAACGCTTTAATTTTAATTATTAGATGGCCTTTTAGATAAACTTTTAATGACTTCTTACAACATACTTTTAAAGACTTCTTAAAAGAATTCTCCAACATAATAATAGTATATCACACTAAAAATCTAATGTAATAAAATTCAATGTGTGTTTGTTTGTCTTTTACACAAATCTATAGTTTTCTTCCGATTTGCACCAAATTTTGTATACATACGTAATATATGTAAGAAAAATATGGGCTATATTTGGAAGTTCGAGAACGATGACCCTCTTTTGACTCTTTTTATGGTCATTTTTCTCAAATAGCTTTATTTCTACTCAAGACGATATCTACTCACCATAGTGTTACAAAAAAGACAATGTAAAGTAACAAGTTTTTAAAAGAAAAACTAGATTGTAGTCTCTATTTAAAAATCATATTAAGAATCTAAAAACCTATTTTAAAGAAATTTAAAATTTTAAAACTGGTAAGTATCTTTCGATTCAAAAAAATGTTTTTGGTGAACGGTTTAAAAAAAAACTTATTAATTACTAAACCGAATAACACATTTCTGGTATCAAAATGTCCGAGGTTTTTTTTCTCGAGGATTTAAAAAAAAAAATTCAATTTTAAAATATTTCAATTTTTTTTTTAGATTACGGATAAGGTTGCAGTTACAAAGCAAGAACTGTTAAACAACTTTTTATACATCTGCATCCAATCACAACGACCAATTGACGCCATATTTTATAAAACAGGTTTTTCCATGTTGTACTTTAAAGTACTTTCCAAATTAAATTTTCAAATACTGATAAAAGTATTCTATGCTATTTACTATGCTAATACTTAAAATTTCATACATTTTGTCTGAAACTTATAATTTTTAGTCTGATAATCGAAATTAATTGTAAACATTGAGTGTCATGTTGGAAGTTGGTTTCGTCTCTTATTATTTTTAATACCGTAAAAGGTATTGTTTAAAAAGTCTGGGTTGCAACAAAAGTATGAATGTTAAAAAACTAGGTATTCTAACGAGATACTAGGTGTCATATTGAATTTAAAAGATTTATTGGTGTACATTTTTTCAGAATGTTGATTAACAATAGTTTTTAATAGACGTGATGGATATTTTTAAGGAAAGCATATTGATTAAATTATTGATAAGTTAGAGTAAATAAATGTTCATACTTTTAAAAAAGTGTTATTCATGGAGATGACCTGTGACGGTACTTTTGAAAAGTTGGTTGACGTTTCTTCCGCTAATGGACTCTAACCGTCTGACGTCACACGGAACCAACACGTGACCTACTGAGCTTGCGATTGGTTACCACAGATATTACACTAGTAGATCTACTAGTGTAGTATCTGTGGTAACCAATTGCAAGCTCAGTTGTAGGTCACGTGTTGGTTCCGTGAAGTCTCGAACCAGATAGGCGGTTAGAGTCCATTGTTTATTTATTGTTTTAAAGCAATAGAGCATTTTCAATCACATGACTTTACCTAACAACGGCCTTAGCAACGTTGTTTATTCGTCCAAGTGATATCATGTGCGAATGCTGCTATTGGATGCTTCTATTTCCCGCCCCTAACAACAGCCTTAGCAACGTTGTTTATTCGTCCAAGTGACGTCATGTGCGAATGCTCTATAAAATAGCAATAACAATGTCATTATTTTGTTTGACTTCGTGGTTTGACAATTAATGAAATTTTATTAGGTTGGAGTAACTTTGGCCTACGTTTTTGGGGTAACTTTGGCCCAATGGTATCTGGTGAAATAAGTGAACTAAACATTGAGTTTTAAAAAAAAGTGGACTAATATGGATAAAAATTAAATTCTTAACACAAAAATATATTCAAATTATAATAAACTTTAAAGGCTGTATGGTGTAGATGGTAGCATTATTGTGAAATCGATGGTGTTCAAAGAAACATCAGTTTGTCAAGTGGATTTTTCTTTACAATGTTAGACACAGTCAATTCATAAAAATATTATACCAAGGATGTTAAATTACTGTTATCTATGTCTTTTCTGAAAATAATTATTTTGGTAACTCTAAAATGAAATCAGTTTTGTATAAGAGAACATATTTATATTGCTTTTTTCTTATAAATTAAGATTGAAATGAACTTGCAATACAGATTATTATTATTGATAGGTAACATAGCAACACATGTAAATAGTGAAGCATTGGCTAAAGATAACTAAACGCCTTAACTTTTTGGTTTTTGTGGTCTGGGCTTAAGTTACCCCAATGCAGGAAAGCTTTGAAACAGAACTTAAAAAGAAGTGTTTTAATATTTAAAACCTAAATTCACTCTTAGAAAACGATTTATTCTACAGTTGAAAGTTGAACATGTTAAAAATAATATAAACCCCTGATTTGTCAAATTTGTTTTTATTAAATACTTTTATTTGCCTTTAATATGAAAAAAAAACACTGGGCGAAAGTTACCCAGTTTTATGGTACGTTACTTTCCAAAATGCCGTTATACTGCGCTCCAGTACTTCTTACTTTTTCTTATTAAAAAATAATCATACCTGAAAATTATTCAAAAAATATTACGTCAGAAGGATGTATTTATTTTCAGTTGAAATGTCTCATTTGGAAAAGAATGTACTCATTGAACACCTTAAACTTAGTTTCCTGCATGCATATTTATAATTTTTATTGTTTTAGTTTTAAAATGCTCAAAGATTCAATGCTTTTTACGTTACCATTCTTGTGAAAAATGCAAGACTGCCAGCCAACACTTCTCTTTTTAATGTTTACATTCCATCAAATGTGTAACGTTATGCAATCCAAGTGATAACGAGTTTACTTTGTTCACTTGTATGGGCGATCTATTTATTTAATTTCCGTCAGCAGTTCTTTGCTGAAAAAGGGAGAGAAACACAGATAACATTTTGTTTCTCCCTTTATCATAATTAAGTTTATAGATATTTAGACATGATAAAATAATAGCATCATCTTTCAAAGGAATGGAAATGCAAAAACTGTGTCGTATCGTCGAAGCCAGCCCTTATTTACATATTTTTATACCCTTTGATTATATTTTTGAACCTGTTAATTAAAAACTAATCAACACATTCAAGTCAAGAACTTGTAGGTCATTATCAGAGATTTTTAAGGATATTCTAAGAATCTTTGTATTGAATGAGTTTGAGCATGGTCTTGCAGTAAAATTAAAAACATTTAACGATACTTAAAACCTTAAATCCATTACAAGAACTTCTTATAGTGGTATCAAATTAATTATTATTATATTTCAAGGGAGGGGAATATTTTTCCGAGATATCAAAGTTTGAGATAACGAGGTTATACTGTACTATACTATCTAACCGTATATTTTGTGAGAATTTCAAGCTTGAGGTAGAAATTGTAATACGACTATTAATTCAAGTAGTGTTGTTATATATTTATATGAACAATAATGTGCCCTCATTTTTCCAGAACGCAAATCCTTCAAACCATGCTGCCATCCAAAGTCTAATGCATGCTATTGGGATGGCCCCTGAGGTGCCCACTCCTAGCTGCGTGCCATCAGTCTCCAGTCCTCTCACTTTGCTCTTTTTCGACGAACATGGAAACCTTGTACTCAAGAACTACCCCAACATGATCGCCGAGAAATGTGCGTGCCGGTAAATTAACAAAAGCTACTCAGAACAACACCTCACACAGTTTACTTTTAGAAACTCGATAGCTACCTGAACTTTTCATACATAAATGCAAGCATGCAAAAAAAAACCTCATAGGCAATGAAATAGAATGAAAGGATTTTTGTGAATGATCTTTGAATGCTGTGAAACATTGTAGATTCTTCAATGTGCTTGTTTTTTTTTTAAATAAAATGGTGAACAAATTGATTGAAATGTTGAATTGATAACCCACTTACATCCTCTTTACTGAAATGAAATTCTGAGTACAGTGCAACTGGGCTGTATACAAGGAAGGTAAGAGGTTCAACCCCTCCACCCAAAATTTTGATGTCAATTTTATATTGTTTTTTCCTTGAAAATTCTGCAACTTACAAGGAGAGTAATGTTGATACTTTTACAAAAGAGTTTCAGGATGAGAACTAACCATATTGTGAGTAAACCACTCGTTCAAAACAAGAATTCAACAATTCCTGTCTAGAAAAGGTTGCTGATAGCTCGAAAGATAAAAAGTAAATCTTTTCAATCATGCAGTTAATCTGGAATTACAGGTTAAAGACAAAAAATTTTTAATTTGAAGTTTTACAGTGGTCCATTCAGCTTTGAATTATCAAAGCTGCATTTAGAGAAATTTTAAGGTTTTTCACAAGTTAAAGGAAGTTCAAGTAACTCAAATTCTGGAGCGTAATAATTTGGAAACAACATTTGCATAACCCATAGAATGAATACCTTAAAGGTTTTTTTTTTTGCTTTAACTCTTTCAGTCCTAAGTCGCTCGAGAGTGCCATAGAATTTTATGAAAATTTGGAGCAGCCAGGTCCGAAAGGGTTAAACTTGTGGTACATATAAACATCAATGAAAAGGGGACCTTCAAACCTTATTTTAAAATATATAAACAAAAATACAAATTATAAGTGAACTATTTTGAATTTTTTTTTTTTAATTAACTTGCATTCAAAATATTTCTATTTGATCTGCAAATGGGGAATTTTTAGTATCTCAGAGTTGGTAGCAAGACTTCTAGATTGGTCACCGAGTCAAATCACAATCAAGATTTAGCTTGTCTTTTTTCAGAAGGTGGTTAGTTTAACGGTTTAACCCCAAATTGAGGCTTCGACAATAGAAAATTCTGCGATACCCAGCTGCCTTCCAAGAAAAGACAAGCTATATTAATATTGACTTGGTGATCAATTTGAAAGTTTTGCCACCAAGCTACTATAAAGTAAAAATTCCTCCTTTTACCATTACATCATCCTTCCTCTAGAGAAGTTATATGATAATGGGTAACAGACATTGATATTTCTCCTTTTTAAATAATGAATACTAATCACTAATTCTGTATAAAAAATACTAATTTTGGAAAGGTAATTACTTAAAGTTTTCCATATTTCAAAACTGCAGATAGAAGTACAAGATCATAAAGTAAAAAACTATCCAGCTGAAAATGTTCAAGTATGTGTTTCTAAAAATGCACTAAGCAGAATCACTTCAATTTAGGTAAAATGTGCTTCATCAAAAAAAGAAAAATCATGAAAATTTAATTTAACACACATAGTGTTTGTTATTTATTTTAAATATTACATATAAAATATCAAAACATTTTGAAATGTTTTTCAAAATGTAATATATAATGTACTTAAAATATAAAGCAACTCAATGTTACACATAAAATAGACTGAAATATAGATGCTTCACTTACATGATCAGTTATAAATATATAAATGATGTTGGTTAAAGTAGAATAGCACAAGACAATTTTTTGATAAATTTGTAAAAACAAAATAGCCATCTTTTTAAAAAGAAATACAGTAGAACCTTGTTAGAGCAACCCCTTCTTGGACCAACAATAGTCATTTTAACAAAAGGTCATTACATTGAGCAAAATTGTTATGATAAAACAATCCATACTTAAACTACCAGTCATGGTAACGCAGGGGTTGCTTTATTAGGGAGTCATTGTAAAGAGGTTTTACTGTATAATGTAAAACTGAAAATTCTATTTTAATAACAATAAATATACTGTATGCAAATTTGGTAATTTTAAGTACATGGCTTTAAAATCTACAAAAGATTTTAGAGTAACAACTCTTCTATTAGATTGATTTCATTTTGATGATAAAAATGGAACAAATAGTTTTCAAACAAATACATACTATAAACAAATATGGTATGTAATTTTAAACTAGGACAATTTTTAAAAGTGATCCACTTTCACTAAAATGCTTAGGGAAAATATTTATTTATATATATAATGCAGATTTTTTAAGAATAGTTAGTTAATTTATATTCAATTCTAACTACTATACCTTAATATTTTACACAAATCCTTTTCACGAACACTTCCAACACATTTCAATCAAAGCATTATATGTTTAAACCTTTTACCAAGAACACCATGAAGTAACTTATCAAGTCTAGTATAACCACTTTGAAATCATTCTAAATTTTAAATACCATTAAAATAGTATTTATTCAAGTTACTGGCTATAGAAACATGTTTTGCACAGCAGTATATTTTTATACCTCTGCCACCTTTTTTAGTATGTTAAAAAAAACTTCACTCATAATTAATGATTCTACTGTTACATTTAGATAATAGGAACTACAATGCATTAAGCTATAATATTATTTAACTAGTTATTTTTAAAATTGAATGCAATTTGAATGTAACTAAAATTTAATAAGGTAGGATAAGACATAAAAACATTTTTTAAACATATATATTTTTTAAATATGAATAGTTGTTGACTACTGTAACTATAACAGAGTTATATTCCTTATGTATAATTAGAGCAGTAATTAAAGAGAATGAATAGAATAATGCATAAGAATAGAGAATACACATGGTTACACTAAATAAGAGTTTGCAAATTTTTTTCGGTTGTTATACCCTAAAATTTAACTAATGATATGCATGCTTGAATAGACCAACAAATTTTCACGAGAACTAGGCTAACAGATGAAAATAGATCTAATTTGATTTATGTATGTATCTTACAAAACATTAACATAAATGCTTTATCTTTAAAATAGTAAAAAAGACAATTTTAAGGAATGTTTAATTTAAGAATAAATTAAAACAAAAAAAATCATATTTAGTTTTTCTACATCAAGAATTGCTATATTCTGACTAGAAAGCAGAATATTTTTCCAGTAAAAGTGTTAAAATAAAAGTAATATTTTTAAATGAAGACTTTGTATACAAAACATATACACACATGTTTTTAAGTATGCGTAAAGTCTTTCAGTAAAATAAAAATATTACAATCAAGTAATATATTATAAAGTAAATACTATATACATCATCATACCCACTAATAACATGTTGCCTATTATTACATGTTATGTTGTGGTCTACAAAATTACAAGACATTAATTGATTAAGAGTATACTATGTTTACAATTCAAAAATCTATTAATAAAAGCTTTAGTAATGTTAGAAAATGCTTTTTGTATCATTAAAAAAAGAATAGCCTTTTAAAATTCAAGTATTTAAATGCAAATTTTGCTCTTTTAATGGAAAAGGATGAAAATTTGCTAGATTCAAGAATTTTTCTGATTTTAAATACAGTAACAGATTATTTTAAGCACAATTCCACAATTATAGAAAACTAATCATCACAAAGGTGTGTGCAGATATGCAAAAACTTACAATGTTCATCTCAAATGTGTTGTGGTTAAGCCATTAATTAAACAAAGTTGTGATTTTATGCTCAATTTGTAAGAAAAGTTCCTTCAGGATGGCAGGAAAATTTAATCACAGAGAAAGAATGACTTTTGGTTTTTTTTGTCCAAACATCAAGAATTGCCTATTTGCACGCTTAAAAGTAAAAACCCTCTGCAAGAGCAAGTAGCATTAATAGAAACAACACCAAGCCTAAACCATAAGGAACTGAAAGAACCAAAGGACGTCTATCAGTTTATGTTAGTTTAACATAACATGATGTAAATAAAGCAGGTAGTTTTTCCCCCTTTTAATGCCTTTTTTAATTTTTTCCTTGAAAAATAATAGTTCATAGTTCCTTTAAAACTTTAACCTTAGTGCACTAGCACTATTAAAATTTGTATTTGTCCCATTCATCCCCATCACAGGGGTGAATGAACATTAACTGTGATCACATAAAGTGGAGTTGACTGTATTTACTTCTCTGTTTCCCATTGTACAATGAGGGATTTACCTAAGTGAGGGATTTGCTTAATGTTACACTTTTTTGATACGTTATAGTTTAAAACTCTCAAATATATGTTTTAAATAACTTAAAATTCAATTTATTTTTGCCAAAACACTAGTCATCAAAAAACGGGATTTGACGTCACAGCGCCGTCGAAACTAGTGAATTGTTAAAAATAAAAGAAATCAGACTTATCATTAAACCAAAACACGCATAAAACTCATCTGTTTCTCTAGTGAACGGCCAGAAAAAGAAAAAATTTAAACTTTGAATCCTAATAATTCCAAAACCAATTAATATTTTTTGAAAAACAAAACGCCAATCTTTTTATAAAAAAGATTTGTATGTGTCTTTAAAATAGCATAGTTTTTTAGTTAAAACTTTATGAAGAATAGCAGAATGAAGCAAGCTAAGCATACAATAACAGAGCGGGTCCAAGTGGGTCCAAGCGCTGTGACGTCACACAGCAGCCATAACGAAATTACTGTTTTTCCCGCCAATACTGGAAACGAAATTTTAAAAATTAATATCTTGGGGAATAGTTTTTCGATTTCAATAATTTTTACCTCATTTTTCATGGATTTTCATCCTCTATCATAATAAAATTTAAAAAAAAAAAAACGTGCAAGTACCTCATTCAAAACTTAAAGCCAAAAATTTTCATTGGAGAATTAACTCTAGCAATGAGCCACCACTGTTACAAGCATTATTTAGTTTAAGGCTTGGCTAGTGCTTGGGCTTGGTTTTGCTTAGTGCTAATATTTAAAAAAAAAACATGAGAAAATAGAGCCAGGTTTAAACACTTTAAATAATTCCATTTAAAGAATCTTAAGTTTTGATATTAAATTGAATATTTAAAGCTTTTTACAGGAAAACTATAGAACATTAGATACAAACCTTTATACATCAATAGAGATAAATATTACTAATTGGTTTTCACTATTCATGATTGTTGTTTGATATCATGTTGGAAAAATCAGAGTTATGCTAAGTTAGTGAACAAAATGCTTAGTTGATTGTTTGGAACTGTTTAAAAAAGCACAAAATAATAAATGAAATAAAATTAATAAGTCATAAAACTTTAATAAACTTAACTAAAAACTACTCAATACAAAATAAATTTTATAACAAAAGTAATTATAATATCACAGTCTAAAGGTTCATGAAATAGACATGATAATTTATGACTTAGAGAACCATAGGAAATGCTTAACCAATGCACTCATTGTAACAATTTATAGGGATTTAGATTTGAAGCTGCAACCTTGGCAGTCGAATATATAAGTGATTTGTAACTCGATCAATATTTATTCGAGAACGCAAGGTCATCAGGCAATATTCAGTCACAGATCGGCAATCCTCCACCTTTAAGTATTTTAGCTGTTTGCAATATTCTCCAACAAGCCTAAAAAAATTATTATACATTAAATAGGTATAAACTCAATGATTTTTCTAATCAGGTAATAAATAATTGTTTAAAATTATTGATTTGGAGCATCCTTCTTTACTAAGACATTCTTTTATTAAATTATTACATGCATAAACTTAAGATTGTAAATTTAGCAATGTTGAAGTATATAGGACACCTTCATTCAGTAAAAAATTACTTGTCTATACATAAATAAGGTAAAGGCCCAAAGTAAGTAAGCAGAAAAATATCTATAAATTCACACCAAATCTACTTGGAATTGTAGCATCAAATACTTTAAAATTAAACAGCAAAGCATGACAATCATTTTTAAGTAAAATAAACATGACAGTATGGCGAATGGTAACTCTCCAAGCCTCTTGAACAAAATTAAATAAAAAGAAGCAACAAGTTAGAATCATAAATTAACCTTGAGGAACTAAATTTATTAATTTGTAACTTATAAGGAGTGTATGAATGATTAGAGAATTATGTATTTTAACCTTGTAAGTAATTACAATTTAGTACCCGACACAGCTAATCTGCAAGATAGAAAAAGAATCATAGTTAATCAAACTTTATTAGTTCATTGTTATTTATCATTTTTGAAATTGAAACATAATTTAAGTAAACTATTCGTATTTCTTAAATTATGAATGAATATATTCTGATCAATTTTATATGTTAAAGAGGTTGGTTGATTTGGGTTTTATGGCGCAAGGTCCCTATATCGGACATTCCGCGCCAAACACAAATTATATGTTAAAGAGAAGCTAAACTTAAATAGGTAAAGAAATATTTTCTTTATTGCAGAAATTATGTTAATGACATCCATGAATAAATAAAAGTTTTAATATATTGGTACTTTCTCACAATTACTAATTATGGTCTGAGTAATCGAGATTTGGTTAAGAATGCTCTTAAATAGTAATACTTTGTTTTAAAGACTAACTAATATTTGGGGAGTGAATTAACTCCAACTGAGTGAGTTATCAAAGAGTGAGAAAAAAAGAGGTAGGTCATTTGCATACTTTAAAATACCTCTTAAAAGGTTTTTTTTTTTTTTTGTGGGAGATTAAAACTGATTGAAACACTACCACTAGATGGCAGCATGCCGTATTGAAATCAGAAGTGCATTGGTCCAGATAATTCCACTTATCCAGGTTGCACATCTAATATTTTGATATTCATATAAATATCATAATATTTACCCAACCCTAGAGTAAATGATTTCAGAAAAATTTCTTGCTGAAAAAGCAGCAAGCTTATGCAGAAATCCTAAAATTTTGAAATTTCATAAGTAAAAATAACCATATTTTTTAAATATTTAATACAATAATTCGAAAAACTTTCATTATAAAATGCCCTATTTGATAAGTGTCTAAAACTTCAGTAAAAGAAATTTTTGACACATTTGCTTACTTAAATAAATAAATTTTATTTGGAAAAAGGGCCACTGGCCCATGCACCAATGATGGTATCATACAATTTTTAAATAGTTACATTTGCTTACTTCAAATATACAGATTTTATTTACATATATAAATAAAATCTGTAAAGTAAGCAAATATGTTAAAAATTTTAAATTGAAATTAACAAATTGAAAAAGAATTCAAAGAAAGTTATCAAAATAATATATAACATACCTAACTCCATAGTCGGTAATCCTCCAGCATCCTATCAAATTTAAACTTTCAAGATAGTTTGATTTATGAGCAATCACAACAAGGCTTTTGTCAGTTATTCCATAAATTCGAGACACAGACAAGTTCCGAAGCCTAGAGAAAAATTTAGATTACTTTGTAACTGAAAAAGATTTTTTTTAAATATGTAGAACAGTATGAAAGAGTTAGATGCTATATAACAATTTAAGACTTTAATTCATACTTTATTTTGTAGCATATTAATTAGGGTTAAGTACCTATAAGGGTGGTTAAATTAGTTAAAACATTTAATTCATATTAAGAAGATTATTAAAAAGTATATATTTAAGAAAGCAGATGTTAGGGTGATAATAATTAAACTGAAATCATTAAAAACCTATAAAACAAGAACCACTGGACAGAATGACCTGAAACTTTACCTGAGGACTTTTGGAGGAGGGGGAGAAATTAATTTATTAAACAAAATTGTTCAAATTTTACAATAGATGACACTCAAAATAGTTTCAGAAATAATCCATAGATGACATTTTTTACCATAGTATATTTCCACCTTAGAGTGCCCTGAATTTTAATTTAAGATACAAAGTTAAAATTCAAGCAGATGAATGCTCTGAATGAGAGGAAGCCATTTTGTTCTCCTTCTCCCAGATGGTTGGGCTGACATCAAATCCTACAAATAATTCTCGATCCTCTTTGGTAGTTGAACTTAATTTCGCTGCTCTTTTTGGCGGTTTGTTAACAAAAGTTAGTTTGTGACGTGACAGGTAAAAACAAGGAACGACTTCCAAAGAACGAAACATTTATTAAAAAAAAGTAATTTAAAAACTATCTTAAAAATTTAACACAATCCGACCAGCAGAATGCGGAGGACTCTCGACTCAGCCAGCCCTCCCGAGCCACGAGCTCAGCTTCCTTATATAGTACTCTGATGCGTTAATATGACGTCACACTAGTTGTCTTCTTCTTCACTGGTCGTCTTCCTCTTCACTGGTCGTCTTCTTGGCTTGGTACGTCACATACCCCCCTTACGTACAAAAGAAAAGCCCTGGTTTTCTTGGAGGGGGAAAAAAAAGTCCGTCAGACTCGAAAAAAAAAATCACCGTTCTTTAACGGGACGCAATCCAGCCAATCTCCTGTAGTCCACACGCTCCCTCACTCTTCCAGACCTTCTGGGCCCAGGACTCTGACTGTGGGACGTCAATGGATCCTCGTCTGTAGTCTCCCTCGGGTGCAAACTTGCCTCCGGTCCCCCGTCCTCCACCGACTCGACCTCCAAGGGGCCCTCCTCCAGCGAAAGAACATCCAGGTCCGATGCCTGTGGATCCCCGGAGAGCTCCAATGGAGCACTCGCAGAATCAGGCGTGTCCCGCAGATCGACATCCTCCGGTGAAATGGAGTGCTCACCATCAGCAGGGCCTCGTTCTGAAAAAGCTTTCAAGTCAACAATATTATGAGAACCAAGCATTGCTCCACCCTCAACCTCCTGCAACTCATAGACTAAGGGAGAAAACTTAACTATAATCCGACAGGGTCCCCGCCATCGAGGCATAAACTTAGCTATTCGATGGTGATCTGCACTCGATATTGGTCTCAAACGCAACCAAACCAAATCTCCCACCTCGAACTCCCGGTTATCCCTGTGTTTATCATAGTTGCGTTTTTGGCGCGTCTGTGCTAGCTTCACCTTTGAACTCACTAAATCCGTCAAAACCCCATACTCATCAGCCCGAGTCCAGACATCCGCTCCACACATGGCATCCCAAGGGAGGGCTATCTCACGACCCAGGAACAGGCGGGCCGGGGTCTGCCCAGTGGTCTCTGAAGCTGTCGTTCTCAAGGCGAATGCCAGAGCCTCCAGGTGGGCATCCCAAGTGCCATGCCGCTGGCCCACGTAACTTGAAATCATTCTACCCAACGTTCTATTTACCCTCTCGGTCAGATTCGTTTGGGGATGGTATGGGCTGGTAAATTTTCTACGAATACCAAATAACCGGCAAACCTCCGCATAAATTTCTCCAACAAACTGAGGCCCATTATCCGACAACAAAGATTTGGGACAGCCAAACCTAGAAAATACGTCTCTCATTAAGCACCTAGCAATAGCTGGAGCCGTAGCCCGGCGAAGTGGAAACAACTCCACCCATTTTGAGTAATAATCCACCAAAACCAGACAGAAGACATTACCCCTTTGAGAAACCGGCAAGGGCCCCACCAAGTCCACCCCCATCATCTCGCCCGGCGCGGTCACCTCCGTGGACTTAAGTAACCCGTGTTTCCTCTTTTGACTAAATTTAAGACTCTGGCATATTCGGCAGGACGCAACAAACCTCCGTATATCCTGCTTCTGACCCGGCCAGTAGGTCCTCTCCCGACACTTTCTATAGGTATTTTTAAAACCGAGATGCCCCGCCACTGGAGGATCGTGAAATTCCGTCATCACCCCAGGTGTTAAACTCTTTGGTATGGCTATTCTCCAAACATCCGCCTTCCGACTCTGGAACTCCAATACTTCCCCGCGCAGTCTATAATGCACAGAACGACCAATAATCATAGAAGCCCGGGCAGGGTCCACGGGAAGGTCACCGTCCCTCAGATAGGATACGATCTCTTGGTAACACGGGTCTAGTTTCTGGCTCCCAGCAATCTCCTCCAGACTAACGCATTGTGCCACCAGCACCATGGCGTCCGGACCTGCAGTCCGCTCGGGAGGCCCAACGGGATTCCGTGATAGGGCATCGGCGGTAACCATCTGCGTTCCCTTCCGTGGTATGATATTAAAGCTAAACTCCTGCAATTGAATGGCCCATCGAGCCAGTCTACCCTTCAATTCTCTCTTTGTTTGAAGCCAAGCCAACGCAGCGTGATCAGTAAAAACCCGAAACGGGCGGGAAAGATATATTCGAAGCCGTTCACAAGCCCATACTAATGCAAGACCCTCTTTCTCTGTTACAGAATAATTCCGTTCCGGCGGTCTGAGGGTACGGCTGGCATAAGCCAAAACCTCATAAGTACCATCCGGCTTTCTTTGCCCCAATTCAGCTCCCAAACCTGTATCTGATGCATCAGTGTACAATTCCAGCGAAGAAGTCTCGTCCGGCAATCCGAGCACGGGAGCCCGGGTCAGCAATTCCTTTAGCCGATCAAAAGCAGCCTGCTCCTCCACGCCCCAATGCCAACGCTGCTTCTTCTTGGTGAGGGCATACAGTGGGCCAGCTATATCGGTGTAGTGAGGTATAAAAGCCTTGTGCCAAGAGCACAATCCCAAGAACTGCCTGACCTGTCGAACTTTTTGTGGAATCCGAAAGTCCAACACAGCCTTAACCTTGTCAGTCTGCGGCCGCATCCCCTCCCCCGAAAGGTGGTAGCCGAGGAAGTCTAGCTCCGTCCGAAAGAAGTGACACTTCTCGGGCTTCAGAGTCAATCCGGCCCCATGCAGCAATTCCAGAACTTGGCGAACATCTTTGTGATGCTCCTCAATACTAGACGAGTAGATCACGATGTCATCCAAATAACACTCACAAGTCTTCCCCATAACCGGACGCAAAATCCGATGGATCATCCTCTGAAACGTGCTGGGTGCATTTCTTAACCCGAAGGGCATCACCCGAAATTGGTATAATCCCTCAGGAGTAATGAACGCTGTCTTGGGCCTATGCTCCGGGGCGATCCTCACCTGCCAGTAGCCCGACTGCAGGTCGAGGGAAGACCAAACTTTGGCGTTACCAACGTTGCGCAAGACCACAGGAATCAAAGGCAGGGGATACCGATCCTCACGGGTAACATTATTTAACAGACGATAGTCCACGCAAAACCGAGAGGTTCCATCCTTCTTTGGTACCAAGACCACAGGTGCAGCCCAAGGGGAATCCGACGGCTCAATGATGCCTGCCCCCAACATTTCCTGTACCTGTCTACGCACTATCTCAGCCTTGTCTCGTGACAAAGGGTAAGGATGCCGATAAACAGGAGGAGCATCACCCGTCTCAATCCTATGTTCCGTTTCTGCAACCATCCCAGGGCATGCACAAAATAGCTCGGGGAATTCCCCAAACACCCTCAGAAGACGCTCACCCTGGTCCCCGGCCCTTGCAGCCAGCTCCACCATCTTTTCCTCATCAATATCTCCCTGTCTAACCGGGGTGCAAGCGGAGATTTCCCTTCTGCCAAAATCTATCCTCACCTCCCAAGCGATCAGTGCATCGACACCCAGTAACACCGGCACAGGCAAACCCCGAACCACCAGAAACTCTTGCTCCTTTTTGATACCCTTCCACTCTAAAACGCCGCATATCACACCCTCAGAAGGAGTGGCCTCCCCACCGATGTTCCAAAGCTCCCGATGATCAGCTTTGTAGCCTACCACTCCTGACCTCCTCAATTGGAGGGCCCAAGATTGGCTAATCAAAGAGCGATCAGCCCCAGTATCTATTCGGGCCCCCAGAGACAGACCCCCAAATTGAACGCAAGGCATCAGGAATTCAAGGAAAGGGGAAGCAGTGCTCCCGAGGACCATCTCCCCTACTCTGGCCTCAGGCTGTGGTTTTCCGGACCACAAAATCTGGCAATATGACCCAAGCCACCACACCGATAGCACCGCACTCCAGCCCTACCAAAGCGATGTCCCGCCGACCGCTCGCCGAGTGTCCACTGCCTCTCAGGTTCCTGTCGGGGCGGCAACGCCTCAGAATCCACCGTAGCCTCGCCACTAAGCTCGGGAACGGGGGGAAAGAACCGTTTTACATAAATCATTACTTCCCGCACAGACCGAAAGTTCATCAGGCTCAGTGGAAGGCGCTGAGCTTCTGCCAACCGTTCGACTAGTGCCTCAGCCACCTCAGACTCAGAGGCATCAGGCCTCCATTCCACATACATATCCCGGAATCTCCAGGCGAATGCCTCAAAATCATCCCCAATCTTGAATCGTGTCTGGAGAAGGCGCTCTGCCCCACTCAACGGTGAACCCGAACAACGATAGTGTTCCCGCAACCACCGCTTGAACGTAGGCCATGTAAGTTCCTCTGGCATAAAAGCCATAAATTCGTACCACCTAGCCGCATTTCCAGCCAAACTCTCGACTGCCAGCTTTACTGTAGCCCTATCACTTAAGTCCGAGAGAGAAGCCTCTACATTCACCCTACGAACAAATTCATCCACGGACTCCCCCGGAGTACCAGTAAACGTTAAAGTGGACCCATGCCGCACGGGGCGATCGGGCTCAGCAAGACGATGGGGACTCCCAGGCCTATCCTTCCTAAAGCTAAAAGTCAACAAAAAGACGACCAACAGTGACAAAATACCACCAAGCAACCCACAGACAACCAACTCGAACATCATAGCAGTAAAAGGTGGTTAAAACCAAAAAAAAAGTCTTAAAATTCCAATCAGCATCGAATCCTGGCTGGCTCGCCAAAACTCTGTCACATGTGACGTGACAGGTAAAAACAAGGAACGACTTCCAAAGAACGAAACATTTATTAAAAAAAAGTAATTTAAAAACTATCTTAAAAATTTAACACAATCCGACCAGCAGAATGCGGAGGACTCTCGACTCAGCCAGCCCTCCCGAGCCACGAGCTCAGCTTCCTTATATAGTACTCTGATGCGTTAATATGACGTCACACTAGTTGTCTTCTTCTTCACTGGTCGTCTTCCTCTTCACTGGTCGTCTTCTTGGCTTGGTACGTCACAAGTTGGTCAAGGGTGCTTCAGAATGCCAAATCAAACAATTCAACAGTAGTTAGAAGGTTACCAGAAGTTCAGAATACTGTCATGGTATTTCATAACAAATGCCTGCGGTCAATGGAACACAGTGTTAAAGTGTTAAATTGTGTTAAGCAGAAGCATGTAATAAGTTGTTAGAGTTTATCTTAAAAAACCATATTTTCACTACATATACTTTCATCATGGATAAAATAATATCAAACTGAATATGGATGAAATACCATTATGATCATTAAAAAAAAATAATAATTGAGGGGTTTTATATTAGAAATGTTTAACAGAGGTTGAGGGGTTTATATTTCAAATGTTCAAGAGAGGCACCTAGATATAGAAACCCCACACTAGGTATATCCTTTCCAGCATCTCTTTTTTCTAGAAATTGAGCCCAGCCAATTTCTAAAAACAAGTACTAGAACACTGCTCTTTTTAAATTGAGCCCTGCAATTAAGAACTAATTTTATAGATATTTGAAGATTTATTTATACTGTTTCAAAAAAACACATGGAAAACCCAATAACTCACTTATTTAAAAATGTTTCAATAAATAGAATAGACAAAAGTATTAAATATGAATTATTTCTACATACATCAAGATTTTGTGAAAAAAAAAAGCATCATACCTAGGACACTGCAATGCTAACTCACAGATAGCTTCATCGGTTACTTCCCAACAACTTGTCAAGTCAATAGACTCAATCATGTTGCAATTCACCGCAATGGATATAACAGCTCCAGCACTTGTCCAATGACAATTACTCAAATTCAATTCTTTCAGTTCAGGAGCACTAATTGCCAACATCTGAAGGCTACTATTTGTTACAGATATGCAGCTACTGATGTTTAAAGTCTCTAGTTTTGGATTTGCCTGAAGAACTGGATTCAAAACTTGGCTATTTAGCCATTTACAAGAACTCAAGTTAATGGATCTTAAGTTGGTTGACTCTTTGGTAAAGGTATTGAAAGCTTGACAAGTCACATAACGAGATACACCGGATAAATTTAAAACCTTGTTCAGTTTGAAGTACTCCGAAACCAGGTAATGGATTTCTCTGTTGACAGCTCTCAAATTGAATAAATCTTTCGGACTCAATCTTGGAAACACCCGACAAAATAACACATCTACCCATGGTATGCTTAAGAGTGAAGGCATTACTTGATTTGGTTTCTCCATACCTGTAAAATAAAATGCATGTATATGAATAAAAATGCGCTGCAGTGCATTAAGAATGTAAAAGAACTTTTAACAGTATATGATGCCTGTTATCAGGATGGATGCATGCACACACAAAGTAAGGGATTAGTATTTTTACTGTAGATAGAATAGTTCATGATCATACCTCAGACGAAACTTCAGATTGATTTTTCCATTTTCAACAGAGAAAAAATTAAATACCTTTTCAGAAGATGAGATCTAATATTTTTACAACTTAGACTCAACATTATGTGAAAAGGATTATATTGATTTCAACCTTTTAAAAATTTATAATGATATTCCAAACTTTAAATTTCATCCAAAAAACTCCAGTTTTCAAAGCTGAACAAGTTTCCTGGCTCATATTAGAGGAAAATGACATTTTAGGGTAATAGTTCCAATTGTTTTTTGGATAAAAAATACATGACCCAGAGGCCAGTATTTTTCTCTATAATTTTTTTTCAGGTATCAAAGACATTTTAAAGCATAATCCAGCTAGAGGACAAAAAAGTTGTTTCTAAGATTTCAAATCAATGTATTTAAATGTTTTTTAAACTGGATATGACGTCATCCTTTTTTTTTTTTTGGTTGCAATTTAGCTTCTGAAAGTATATGGGTTGTAGAGGTATATAGTTCTTTGGGCATTTTTTATGTACACCACACAAGGAATCTGGTTATGCTGGGTTTGGACAAACTAGTTGAAACACCCCTGTAGAATATTTTAATCCAATTATAACTGTGTAAAAGAGCAGAGGTGCAGAAAATATTTCAAGGCCAAAAATTTCCCCAGAACACAATTAATTTTGTTCAAAATTTCCCCCAAAAATGTTTCCATATTTTCATTACAGTTTATGTTGCTACCAAAGTACAAATATTCCATGAATGTCACTTTTTATGGATTTTATGCCTTCTTATATGCACATGTCACCTTAGCTCAAAATATCTCTTAAACTTAAAATATGAATTATAAACACTCACATTTGAGCTAAAGTAAAACTCTCATCTTTAATTAAACATTTTCATTAAAAAACATTGATGTGATTAAACAAGAACAGGATTTATAGTGGAATTTACCAATCCCATCACGGATACATTGTTTTTCTTGCATATCAATCAAAACGCAAGGCAAAGCCAACTTCGAGGTATTTGATACGGAAATGCGTTTTTTTCGGCGAAGATCCGCAGCTTTTCACTATCATCATTAATTTTACCTAATTTACGTAGAATTTCAAGGGTATGATATTGTCACCAGCCAAGATATTTGCTGCTAATAACAACTTAGATTGGTAGAGTGTTTTTTCTTTATAAACTTATTGGGCAAAAATTTCCCCAGAACTGCCAGAATTTCCCCCGAACCTCGTTCGGGCGTTCGGATATATTCTGAACCCCTGTAAAAGAGATGTGCCTATAGCTTTTAGAACAAGAACTAACTTAACAAGTAGCTTTAAAAATAATCTAGTTTTAAAACCAACACAAAATTATCTAATAAAAAAGTTCATGCGTGAGTAAAGAATGATAGCCAGAAGAAATTTCTTTTTCAAATCTTTCAGGAAGATAAAAAATAATTAAGTTTGATCACAGGCATCAGTAATTTCAAAGATAAAACACATCTGGAAAGGATTCTGAAAATTTTCATCCAATTTTTATTTTTTTTTAATAAATTTCCTAAAAGGTTGTTGTTGTTGTTGTTTCTTATGCCACTTGGAATATCCAAGCTCCATCCGCAAAGCGTACAGGATTTAAGGCAAAGGGGGTGCGGCTCCTGAGAAAGTGAGGCCCATGAAATGGCAGGAGTCCGACTTAAGCCTCGGATGATAGATGTCGGAAGAGTCTTAAACTATAGAGTTCAGAATGCACGTTAAGGGTATTTTTTTTTTCATTTTAATTATTATATAATTATTACATTATATTTAATTATTATATACTTGTAACAAAAACCATCAGCTGTATCACTGATTAAAAGAGAAAATGAATAACTAATTCATGGTAAAACATTAATATTGAAACAAAAAATCCAAATTTAAAAAACTAACAAACTTTGGAGCTGAAAACTAAAATTTAGTGTACTTACTATTATTACAAAACTCAGACTTAAGTAAGAGAGGAACACAAACACAAACAAATGTTATTGAGCCAAAAACTAAACACCTTTGATCAAAAGGCAGTTGAGTTTTCCTATTATTTAAGTTACAAGAAAGAAATATCTCTGTGTGGAAGGAAAACAGGTTTTGCCAAATCTAAAAAACAAAAATGAAAGTTGAATCTAAACTGAGTCCATGACCTACCAAAAGATAGAAACAATTCTTATGATAACAGAGGATTGTGAAATCAAGCTTCTAAAATTCAGATCAGGTTGATGGCAGAGGCAGATAGTGATCTTCTATTGAAGGACACTAGTACAAAAAGTATTCAAGAGTATAAAAAACTGGTTTTATGCAGGGAAGGTTACTTCTAAACAACATACAAGTTTAACTTCAAAAAACAAAGTTTAGGATTACTGGAAGACATTTTCAGCAGAGTACCTATACAGGTTTAAAAAAAGGGGCCAGTAGAAATGTAGGTTCTAAAAGAACAGTGTCCCATTAAAGGCTGCATTTTGAAACCCACTTACTTGGAGAGCACAACTAGGCTACACATTGCCTTTGGACAAGTAGAACCTCTTACCTGACGTGCCAAAATTATATCTCAGCAAGTGGAAATTACCAATTGACCAGGAACACATAGTACAATGATAACTAAAAAACTATCAATAGAAATATGAAAATTTCCAATAGGAAGATTATTCTAGGAAATCTTGATTGATAACATTGAATTTAACACATAATTAATTAAATGTATCTCACGAGTTCTAATGCTTCGTAATAATTTTAGCAAAAAAATTAAAAATTAAGTTTAAAAAAATTTCACTAAATTTGAAAAACTGACTAACACAAGCAAAAGGATGTTTAACTTTGTCTACAAAAAATCTATTTCATAAACAGTTATGACTTTCAGCTCAATTCCGTGAAACCCAAATACTTAATTAGGAAAAAAAACTGATTCACCCCTACTCATACTGTTAGATAGGATTGAAAGATACACTTTCAAATTAAACAAACTCCTTGAAGGAAAGTAAGCATACAAGAAATATTTGTGAGCAAATTTTTAAATTTTATATCATATAGAGAGAAGCAAAAACTTACGAAAATTTTTACTAGCATCAGATGATAAAAATAGAAAACATAATTTTTATGACGGTGTTTACAAATAAAAATCGAAAGTTGCCAATGCCATCATTGAAAATCAAAGTTCAGCCAGTTCAGCTCTTTATAATGTTTAACTGTTAAGATGCATACAGACATTTTGAGAGGCAACGAATTCGCGACTCAAAGTACCGATAGATGGCGTTGTTCAAACTAACTTAAACTTGTTCAACGCGTTGGCGTTGTTAACTCTAAACAACCTTTAGCCCGTGCGTTTTAGCAATGGAGTTTCGCGGAGTTTCGTATTCATTTCGAAACTTCAATTACACTTATTTATTCATTAGAACCGCCCGAAGTAAAAATTTAATGCATAAATAGCAAGAAACCGGCACTTTATTTAACACTAGTTTTTACACAACACAAATCCCCAACGCTTGTATTCTACACAAACGTCGTAACTCATTACCATGTGAGTTATGTAATCCTAGAAATTTGGGTATGTTGGTTGAAGTCTTCACCATGTTGGTTGAAACCATGTTGGTTGAAGTCTTCACTTCAAACTTTGCAGAACGAAGTGTTTGGGAACCCCTTAAGCAATCTTTTTCAGGTTTTTGACGATTCCCCCTTAAAGAGGCTTCAATGATGCATTTTATATCCAAAAATGGAGTAACGTCTTCATCCAGGGCTTTAGTTAATACAATGTCTATGGATTTTAAAGCTATTTTTTTCAGGTAGACTATTTTAAAATTTAAGCGAAGTCTGGGGAAAGCCAGCCTGATTGGAAAATTATAACTGCAATATATCCTTGAAAACTTTCCAAACTCTAGTGTATAAATTTATCAAAACAAATTCTTCAGTTTATTTTCCCAGCAGAGCAATATATCATATATAGTCATATATATAGTCAGTCAATAAATAAAATACATTTATTCAATAATTTTTTTCTCAGTTATATTTCAACTTGATCAGACATTTTATCCGTCATGGTAAATCCAAACAGTACAAGCGATACAATTTCCTCCCAAATGGATCAATTGGATGATAAAAACCAACCCTTAGTTCGAATCTCTGTGTCAAATCGTGAAAACGACTTCAATGCATCACGGAGCGAGAGATCTTCCAACTGCCTCAGATGTGGCTATTGCATGGACAGGAGCAAAGCTATTTTTCTCCAGGTTCAGTCTCCATTTAAAGAACATCCGAGCAAGATTAGCATCTCGGTGTATGAAGGAGCTCCCTGTACCAAATGCACACTTCCTGGAGAAGTTTACAAAGCACAGAATACTGAAAACAGGAGTGATGGAAGTGACTCGGAATCCTTTAATCGTGATAGTCCAGGAAAGGCAGCCAAAGGGGACGATTTTCAAATATGCCAAGATAATAATAGCACATCTTTTCCTCCGTGTACTGATTGCCATTTAACTCTGTTATACGATGAAGAATTAAAGGAAATTGGTTCTTTGGATACAATTACCCTAATGCTTGAAATCCCGTCTTCAACTAAAGAAGATCAGGCGGATTGCAAATTAATGACACCAAAGTCTGAAGCAGGAGAAGCTATGTTTTCGGAGAACCTTCCACAAAGTAAGAACAACATTGTGTTAAAACGGAAGATTCCGTAGTTGGGAATGGTTGGCGAGATAGGAAATTTTTTTTCACTAAGTTGTTAGTGGCTGATTGCTATTTGCAAGTATTTAATCATAAAAAAGAAGGTTCAATTCCGTTAGAGTTCCCGCTAATTATCTCCCGTTTCTTTTGGACATATTATATCCATCAATGTCAACAAATTTTCTGACTTTTATTAACAAATTGAATAGTTATTGATCTCTCTAACGGAACTCCTATCGGAATTGAACCAAAAAGGGTTAAACAATTTATTTTTCTAAAAAACCTTGGTGAAAAAGTACGAAATAACAAAATTCAATTATTTTAACTTTAAAAATGAAGTAAATAATGGAGAAAACTTAAAAAGTGCACATTAAAATTAATAGAAAATTATATCCAGCATTCTACAGAGATCAGAGAGAGATCGAGATAAATCTGAATTAAAATTAAGCAAATTTCAATTGCTTTCATATTATTAACTGTAATTTGAAAAATGTCTCCAAAGAAGCACAATTTGTAAGATTTACAGCTGGATAATCAAAAAGTACCAATTTTTTAAAAATTAGAGCTTAAATGCTTATTTCCAAAAATGTTCCTTCCCTTAATACCAGTTGAGAAATGAAAAGTAACATTAAATAATATAATAATTAATTAAAGGAATGTAATTTCTCTTTCACAAACTCGGATATTACCTTCTATAGTTAACTTTGATAATGTTTACAAGCTGTTTTGGACGCGCTTTGCTATTTTCGGTGATTTATCAGAAAACGTGGCGCTTTCGCCCGGCTAAATCCTAAACTAATATTATTATAATCGAATGAATATAAGTTAAAAAAAAAACAGCAAATATCTCTCATTTTGAAAATTCTGGGGAATACAGTATATCTCAATACCTACAAGTGAGAGGGGCGCTAATTTTTGTTTTGTTTTGTTTGAATGATTGGTTTTTGATACGGAAAGGATCCAAAAAGGTCAAATAAACGATTCAAATGAAAAAGGGTCCAAAATTGGTGTGGAGAATATACTGTAGGCATTTATTGCACATAGTTTTTATTTGATCAGTATTCTTTTATTCTAAATAAAATAAATAAACATTAAAAAACTCTAAATTGCCATGTAATTTTACAAATATCAATAGATTTGCGAAATAAGTCCCTTTCTTCTGTCTTCTATCTCTTAGCAAAACTGCATTAAGAAACTTAGATAAATCCAACTCCCAGAAGCAATAGAGTTGTTGGAATGTCAGTTCTTCAAACACTCTTTGATTTTTGAACAGCAAGAAATTCAAAATGTTTTATTTAAGTTCTGCCGGTAGTAAACTTCAAACATGGTCGATTAAGACTGAGGGATAAACTTATGAATTTAAATTATTTTCATTCAGACATTTTGTGTTGATTTATCTCTACTTAAAAAAAAACTAAAGGTGAAAAAGAAATAAAAAAAGATGACCAATAAATGTATTAGACTTTTATTACAGCTATTCTCTAGTAAAATACAGGAATTTTCATGTGTATTTAATTTTGTTTACTTTGGCAACACTTCAAATATAAATATGTTGTACATTAAAAATTTTCCGAAGTATATTTACCAACCGTTTCCATAGAGAGTCCGGAATCCGGATTGATTCTTATTTTAATAGATTAAGAGCATAATTATTTTCGCTCTTAATCTATGGATTAAATAAAAGTTTCACTCGTAAAGGTGTTGAGTCAAAGTTTATGAAGTATGTCAAAGCTGGTAGGCCGTTTATGTCGCATTTGTGGTAAGGGAGGCAAAGACAAGGAACACGAAAAAAGATGTTCTAAGAGAGATGCATCTACATCGCCGGGACTTCCGCCATCACTTAAAACACCATCTGGACCATCATCAGGTATATCATCTAAAACACAATCTGGATCATCATCTAAGACACCACCCGGGTCATCATCTAAAACACCATCAGTGCCATTATCTAAAACACCATCTAGAACATTACCTGGAAAATCATCTGGAATCCAAAAGGTATCCAAAGAAAAGCAAAAAGCTGAAAGCATTAAAACTCCAACCTCCAAAACGAGTAACAAACATAAAGCAGGAGGCAAACGTACTCTAGACACTACTCCCATATACTCCCCTATTAGGGAGAGAGAAAAAGATTCTTTGCCCATCAACGCAGTAAGAAGAAATTCTCCAAAGCAAGCTTGGAATGCTAGATTGCCAGAAGGGGTGCCTGGAAAGCTATCAAACCCTTTCCCAGGCACTAAATCCTTTCGCTACTACCCCATCGCATGTGAATTCTGCCATGAGATATTTCCCCCTAATACTCTACGGAAACATGTACTGAAGTACCATCCTGAAGACCATCTTCCCTCTAAATTAAGAGGCCGTGTAGGAGGGAAAATCCAGCCTCCCAGGGCCGAAGATGCAGGTACCAGCGGTACCCGACAAACTGGAGGCATACCCAAGCATTTAAAGATCTGTTACATTTGTGGGGGGATGTTTGGGAGCAAGTCTCTTTCTATTCACGAGCCCAAATGTCTTGAGAAGTGGAGGTTGGAGAATAACAGTTTGCCTCCAAATAAAAGAAGGCCAGAGCCTGTCAAGTTGTCGATTTCTGATTTAGAAAGTGGGTGAAATCAGTTTAGATTTGAATTTGGAGGTTAATTTTACAAGGAAGGCAATTTGCTTAAATTAGATTTTCGTTACTGTTATGATTATAGCGAATGACTCCACGGGGAGAGCTAAGACCTTTCGCAGTACATTCTGTCATAATTGCTCTGGAAACATCATTTGCCATAGAAAAAAATCAGTTAAGTAATAACCAACACGTGTTTGTCAGAAAGTGTGTTTGGAATTGTTAAGATTTAGCAGGACCCAATTTTAGTATTGGATTTTTTGAGAGTGATGAGATTCATGGACCTGATTTAGCGTTGCTAAACACCGGAGATATGCAACAACAACAAGATTTAACAAAATGCTTACAACCCTTGCTTACAACCACTATCTCAAATCTTTTCTAGGCTAGCAGAATGAACTTTTGCGAATTTGTAGTAGGACAATAGTGTTGGGGTTTTGTATTCAAGATTGTATTAGCTGTAGACAGTTTCAAATACCTTCATAAGATAAGATATCAATAATTGAGGAATTTCAAACTTCCCATTGAAGAATTATTAATATATATATTTTAATTTTAGGTGAACCAGGCGTGTCAGGAGCCGGTCGATACGCGAGCATACCGGACATGAACCCTGAAACAGAGGCTGCGTATCGGAGCCATCTTAAGAACCTCGTACCGTGCTCTCATTGCAAGCGTACTTTCAATCCCGACAGGATCATGGTACACGAGAATGTGTGTGTTGAAAAAACTAAGAAAAGGGTGACCAAGATTCATTAAGAGCCACAGCAAAATCTTTCAAAAAAATAAATCCATCAGCTGCTGTCATTCCTTTTCTCTTGTTTCATTTATGAATTAGAGGTATTTTTATCAAAAGGGATTGTTGGGAGAAAGATTTGTGTTCTAATTATGCTTGTGGCAATATGCAATAATGTTGTGGATGGATATTTTACTTTGTTTTTTAAAGCCTTGTTAATAGGAACTTTCCTAAGTTACGCATAAAACTGTAACAAAAGTTAAAAGCAGCGCTGCGAATAGAGATATTTTAATGGATTTTTATTTTGATATTTGATTTTTTTTCCGATTAATCATAAAACTTGGCCTTTGTGCCGGCTAATCTTAAAATACCGAAATATTTTCATAGAGGTATAGGTCATTGGTATTTTGATAGTTTTATAAAAAGTAAATTTTTAAATATTCGAAGTATTTTTAATATCTATCCCCCTACAGCTTTGAGTGCAATAAAAATACTTTCTGTCTGAAAGATTTTAAGTTTACCACAGTACCTCTATTCTTTTATTGATTAGCTAATAATAAAATGCGGCTTAATTAAGTTCGAGCAGGAAAACGTTTGATTTAAAAGCGGATTTTTGAGACCAATATACATGATCATGAAGTATTTTACCTACCTACATCCCTTAAACTTGTTAGTGCATATGTGTAATGTATAGGCATATCTCCAAAGTCCGTACTATTTTCCTTGTATACCCTACAGGTAACACTCACTCTTATGGAATCGGCTAATATGGAATTCTTTATTGTTCAGTTTCACTGGAAGATCAGATTAATGTGTTAAAAATTACAAGGCTGACAGGACAGGTACAAAAATGCTAAACGGGATAATATTAGCCTTTTCTTAAAACCAAGACTAAAAGAGAAATTCAATGCACTCTACGCTTAGTTTTAAATGCTATTTTTAAAATTCTCGTAAAAAATCACTTAAGCAGAGAAATAATAGGATCTTTTAAATATTAAGATGTTAAAAAATAAACATTCAAGGGTTTTTAAATGATATTAAAACTTAGGTTTTCGATAGGTCTGAACATTGATTAAAGTTGACAGAATATCTGAAAATTTTGCGATTTTTTTCAGGGAAATAAAGAAGAGAGAAATTGTACCGTCCCGATAATCGGCTCTAGTATATGTAAATACAAGATGTAAATAGTATATGTAAATAACTGGATCGAACCCTTAAATCATAATTTGGCCTTACCATAGTATTTAAATGACACAAAACAAATACTTTTCAAGCATTAAGATTTTTTAAAATTTGAAGTCAAAATTTAAAAGCTTGGACTTTTTAAAAATGAGGTAATACGATTTGTGAGTTTAAAATTAAATCTGGAAGCTTATTGGTAAAAGTAGAAAAAAGGAATGTTATTATATTACCGTGTAGGGTGGGGCCTGACATACTAGATTTATCCATGGATTTATTACGAAATAAAATAAGTCCATGAAATCAAGCTAATTACCATCCTTACTCTAAAATCCAATACATAAAACAAAAACCATAGGAATAAATGCAAAACAATTTACACCTGGTCAAACAAACAGCATAGCAAACACATAATTAATTTTTTCTACCAAGATTATACACTGGACCTTCTCTTCTGAATGACGTTCTGAACGACCTGATAGAGACAAGTGAAGGGGAGGAACGTATCATTGTTCATATTTTTATGTGCCCATAACCATTTAGTGTGGAGAGTTTAAACTTTTACACAAACCGATGCGTTTATATCACTTCTTTAACCTTAGTGTGAAATCCCATTAGTGTTATTTCCGAGGAGTTAATGTTAGTTAGTCTAAAGCCCTGGATGAAGACGTTACTTCTAACGTCTAACGTGAAGTAACGTCTTCATCCAGGGCTTTAAGTTAGTCTTACTTAGTATCAAACCTGTTCTCGTATTTTATGTCATAAGCACAACACGTGCTGAATCGATTTCACTTCGTGAGCCAAACAATGCGTCAAGTTTTTATAAAAGGCGTGATGAAAGAGAATTTCAGCAGGCAGCTGCTTAAATCTTGTAATTTTCACCGGTGTACTGTGGATGGATGTTTCACTTATTTCCATTAATCGATGAAATATCACGAAGAATGAATTTAATTAAAACTAACCTAACCAGATATTAGGATTCCGATGAACTATAGTACTTAGAACTTATGCTAGAGAAATCAGACTTGTTTATCCTTTATGTAATTTTTGAAGAATATTCCAAGGAATGTTAAATTTGCGAATTGCTTGAAACTAATGGTAACATATGAGGGAGATTCTAAGAAACGGCTTTCATTGGGAGAATGAAAGAAATGTGGAAAATGCATTTGTAAGTATACATTATATATGGTACTATTTTCTATTTATTTATAAATAGCACCAGTTTTACAAAATCTTTTATGTACCCATGTTTTTCCATATTTACCCTTTAAGAAAATACTTTCATATTTTGCAGTAATAAATAATAGGATAACATAGTTTTACGTCATACTATAATTAAGGAGCGATAATTCATTAAAAGATTAATACCAAATCATGAAAATCTTAATATTTAGTTACATTTTTCTTAAATACTAAAGTGATAGGCTTCGTTAAAATAAAAATAAAAAACTTAGGAAATTTTCATTTTTGTGATATACTAATAAAAATAAATTTGATAACTCTTCATTTTCTAGTTATAAAATAGCTGAAGGAAAAATATCCAATGAATTTAATAAAAATAATTTTTTTCGTGAATTTTTTTTTAACAGAACCATCTGTTAAGATTTCAAAATTAAACTATAAAAGAGGTAGTACTTATAGCTTTTGTTTCTATTCAGGTATTAGATAGGTTCTTAGATAGACTTTAATAAATTAATTTGTTTACCCAGTAATAGCAGAGAAAGAATGCGTCTTTGACTGAACTTTTGGCACTTTTTTTTTACCTAACTCTCTTCTCTTTGCCTTCATGAATTTATTGCATTGTCAAAAGAGAAAAAAAAAATCAAGGCATTTCTCCAACTTGTAAAATTTTTAAATAAAGTTTACAAGGTTTTAAAAAACATTAAAAAATCTTAACTCAAATATTACTTTTAAAGTATTTCCAGTTTTATTTTACTGATAAAATTATTTTTTCCACTTCAGTGAAGTTTGTAATAGCAACCTTATGGAAAGTATGGGGGTGTTAGTAGATGACGCATCCCCCTGTAGATAATATCCAACAAGTCCTCTTAAATAATTTTCAATATACTAATATTATAGTATTTATTTATGCAGATTATTATTCAAACATTATGCAGGTCACGAAAATTTACTCAGGGGTGACCTGATAGGTCTCATGAATAAGGTTGATAATTTTTGAAGTGTAACAAATATTATAAACTTATGGCGCAGTTAGATTACGTGCTTCGGTTATAGTGATTATGCAGTTTTATGAGTAAAAGGAAGCTGTATAGCATTTTACATAACATGTTTCAAGCTGAATGATTCGAAATGACTCAAGAAAAGTTTAAATTTAATGTGTAGTCATGAAGTGTATTTGAATACAGTTGTTTACTCTTTAAACTTATATTTCTCCAGACTGGCTCAGTGGTTTACTATTAATTTTTTAAGAAAGTACTAGTATGCTCTTAGAATTTCCCTCTGCTAGCTAGTACTTCAGCGAAAAATTTTTCGAATCAACATCGCTTCTTCGCCCATTTGCCCTCTATGTAGTTTTGTTCTGTAACTGTTTAATTACCTGCCATTGGAAATAAAAAAACACTTTTTCGAAAATGGGAGGGACCCCTTTTAACCACTTATGTTTTTAATAAAACCCTTAAATGGTTATTTTTATGCCTTTTTGAATACCCATTGTATAACTTATATTATTAAGTATTTTATTTTAGGTAATTTGATGAAAAAAAAAACAATTGGGAATTTCTTTAGAATTATTAAGTGCATCTAATTTTTAAAGTTATTATTATTATTACCATGGAATTTTAAATTACTACCGTAGAAATCAGAAGTAAATTTTCTTGCATTTGGAAAATATGAAATAATTTTAAAAATATTCATATTTTAATTTACATCTGAAATTATAATTAAAAATGAGCGAAGTATAAAAATAACTAAAAAAATCAAATTAAAAATTATGAGGAATTCTACAGGAAAAAACATTTGGATAACAACAAAATCAAGGAAAAAAATACTGAAGAGTTCTTTAAAAAAAAAGAAAGAAAGAAACTAGGCGTAAAAATTAAAAAAATATGTACCACAAAACAAATAAAATTATCAAAAATTTTAACATATTTTTTCCTTTAAACATAAGGCTTTAAAATTCGGTGTTAAATTCTACTTTTATTGGAAGAAACTCGAAACTGGTTGGAGAACTTCCTATATACACAATTAGCATCGTAAATATTACTCGCTTAATTAAGGAAAATCGTGATGCCCCTTTCCTTTGTTTATATTATAACGATCAATCTTCTCAAGGATAAATGTTCTTAACAGTAGTACTAATGAATGTTTCCCCTTTCGCACCATGAGTATTAGTATGTCAATAGAACACAAACACTATGAAAAAAAGTAAAGGTGCGGAAATATTTTGAAGTCGACACAATAACAATTGCTAACGAAGTTTTTACTTAAGGTTGTTACTTACAGGCATCCAATCATTTTATTTTTAGACTGGGAACTACTTTTCCAATCTAATTGTTCCCATAAAATTTGAAAGACTTTTACAATTTTTTAATGATATTACATGTAGGTATATCAAGCTAATACATTCAAATTCGAAAAATATCCTATTTGTATAATTCAAAGGTTTTAAATCGGATTCAAATGTAACCCTTACCTAATCAGATCGAAAGAAAACATTGAAACTTGCATCGATGCAACAAGCAAATAATTTGTAACTGGTGTTCAGCAAATCAAAAACTTAGTTTTAATTTCGATTTATTTTTACCTTAAAAAAAAGTACTACATAGATTTTATTAAGGTATCAGGTATAGAAACTTAATATCGCAATTCAATTGAAGTATCTGCTCTGCTTTATTCTGAAAATATTTTCTGAATTAAAAAATCTTATTTTGTGTATGCTAGCATTTTATTTGGGTTTCCCCGATAACTCTTCACTACCTTATCGGACACACGAAAACGCAATGATGAAGTTGATAAGAAAATTTTCTTACCCTTGAAAATTGATCATCTTATAACAAAGAGCGCGCGCAAGCTCTTTTTCTCCAAATAAAGACCATCAAAATAGATCTTCTATGTAAAAAACTACGAATAAACTTCATAGAGAACCTAACAAAGCAAAAGAATGATATTCTAGGTATGTTTGAAGCTGATATTACGATCTTTCAATTTTTTTTCTTAATGTTTAATGCACTTGTTTTCAGTTTCCATTAATAATTATGTCAGTAGGTTTTGACACTTTATGCATAATCTTGTGTTTTAAACACCTTCTTTGTCACAATTTATTATTCCTTTTTGTTTTCATAATTTTTTTTGCAAAATACACCCTTGACTTCAGGTGTTTAAAAAAAATCTTCGATGTTGTTGGAAATCAATTGCCTGGTTTTACAACATTTTTAAAATTATCCATTTGATTGAGATATTTTTTTTGAGGTGGAACCGATTTTCGGCGACAATCTTCGATGTAAAGTTAGCATATGGTTGCTTTCTTAAACATTTTTTAACTATGGCTCTCGACTTGCCTTTTTGATATATTCATCACTATTTATAGTTTTAACTAGTTAAAGAATAACACATTTGGAATTAATAAAAATAAAATTCTCAAGTAAAATCATGTTTTAAATAAAACTTTTAAATTCATCTTTATTCTAGTTTTCATTTTGTTAAAGTTTTTAATAAATTTCGGTCAGTAGATATAAAAGTTTACTAAGAGTGGTAACATTATTTTCTCCGTATTACATGTTAAACCAATATAGTATATTTCTACCACAGAATCATCTGAGTATTCGTACTTTGAAAGTGATAAAGCTAATATTTTAACATGGAAAAATAGATGCCACCATTTAAAAATCATGAAAAACATCCAGAGAAGTGGAAATAAGCAAAAAGGTCAATGAATAAATGTAAACACGGAAAAAAACACACATTGGATTTTCCCCAGTAAGTTTAAAAAATTATTAGCTCCTCTTTGACTTTAAGATGCCAAGAACCTACTACCCGTTTTCGTCAAATATATCCAAGGTAGAACTTGTGTTGGGACTTGATTTATTAAGGAGAGATTACATGCGTCTTACACGTGTATTGAAGTGATAATTTTTGCTGTAAGAGACATTCATAGCCATCAGCGTCGGTGTTAAATCCTTGGTCAAAGAAGGATTCCACCAATCAGAGGCAGCGAAAAGCTAATTTTTATTTCTTTAGCTGCTGGTTAACACCGACGCTGATGGCTGTGAATATGGCTGTAAGAGGATAAAGGTAAGGGTTCTAGCTAATTCTTTTAACTCAACCGCCTGAAAATAATTTAAACGTTTCTTATGTTTAATGTAGTTATTATGCTTATAACCCTCAGTACTCCTTTTGATATACCTTATTTAACAAAAATATTCCCTATGAAAATAAATACGCATACCCCAGGTTAGATTTGATGGTGCGGAGTGTTTCAAAAGCTCGTTTCATAGCTTTTATTTGAAACCAACGTCTTCGGGTTATGGAAGTAAGGTGTACTTTTAGGTAAGTGATGAGGGAAAATTCATTGAGACGACTTGCAGTACCCCTAGCGGCAAAATAAGAAAGTTAAAAAAAATAATTAAAAAAACTAACGGAGATAGAACAAAACTTTAATGAGTAATTTGTTGGCAATATCATAAAAAACGGTCAGAAAAATTTCATAAAAATATCTTCATTGTTCGAGGAGAAATTAGCAAGGGAAAATAGTACTTTTTCTCACTTCAAAAAAGAAAAGTTTTCAGTGCTGTCAGGAATATTTTTCGTTTTTTTTTATCTAAGTAAAGTCAAAATTCAACTAAAAATTTAAAGAAACTTGCAAATTTGCGAATTTTTTTTCGAGCCCTGAAAAAGTGCTATTTTCTCGATCTCCGCAATACAGGGTGTTTCAACAAGTCCACACAAACTGTACTTAGAAAGGTTCCTTGAGTGGAGTAAATAAATTTTTCTCCAATAACTATATCTCTACAACGACTTTAACTTTTAAAAAAATGAGACGTCATATTTGATAAAAACTTAATTATTTCAATCCACGGCGCGCATTCATGTTAAATGGATACTTTTAACATCTTAGTGTGGAAACATTTATACTTTTTGTTATCTTACTTTCATATTTTACTAATGCATTTCTTAATGCGAATACAAAAATAAGCAACAGTAAAATATTCACGTTTTAACTTTGTTAAAAAATATCTTTACTGAATATTTATATCAAAGTATTTCATAACCTTAATAAATATCGAGTGATTTAAAATTCAATTTAAATGTTTGTGTTGCTATTTTTCTCAGTTTTTTACATGCTAATGCAACATTTTGAGAAAGGCCAACGAATGAGTAAGAAAATTCGAGTAACAAAGTTTCTAAAATTTGTTAGATTACTTCAAAAATTGAAGTTATAAACTTTGAAATGCTCAATACGATATGACTTAATACAAAATGGTATAAAAACATTTAAACTTCATCGGCATTAATTCATACAAGTAGACATAACAGTATAACTCTTTGCTATTTTGATTTTGAATCATTGATTCTTTTTCTAATCTGATTTTTTTCTAATTGATTTTTATTCGTATTTCATTTTCGACTGAATTGGGTTCAAAATTTAATTTCTAAAGTTATTTATATGTATTTTGATACTCCGTAAAAGAAACGAGTTTTTAAAGTAAAATGATCTAGAGAAGATTGTATGAATTCAAAATCAATAAAATAACTAAACAATTTATGGTTACCAAAAACTTGAGCTGATTCCGTTTTTATGAAAACTCACTTTTCCTTGAGAAAGGGGAAAGTGCTTAAAGGCGGCAAAAGATGAGGTCTTTGCCAAAGACAACAAACACTGAGTTTTGGGGGGAATGTCTAAAAATATCAAAAAGGTAGTGATTGAGGGGGTTTTCTAAAAAAACGAACTGCATGAAATATACCATACTTAAAAAAAGAAAACATAAACAATCTAAAACGACGAATTCTCTAATCAATGAGGAATGTTGAGGTCAATCTTGTCCAGAATGGAATTCATTAGGTTATTTTTAGTTGGTAGGAAGTGTTTGATAGTTTTTAAATTAATCGAGAATGGAACCAAGAGAAGTTACAGGTTAAGGATAAAATATTCGTTCCAGTAAAACCGTACAAGGGGTTAAATTAAAGGAAGGAATATAATGGATACGAAAAGGTTATCAAGTAGAATAGTTGAATAACAGAAAGGTAAGTTTCTAAACGCAATGATATAATACATTTTGGTTCGCTAATAACGCTGGTAAACATTTTTTTGTGTAAGAAATGTTTTGTAGTGTTTCTTTTGTAACTTCGTTCGCTGAATTCAATTTAATTTAGTGTAATAGTTTGACTCAGGGAAATATTTAATTATAAAAATGGAACAAATTTATACTATTTATTATTAATAATTTACGCATGCGTTTTGAAATCTAAAAAAAAGGTTTCTTTAAGTTAATTACAAAAAACATTAAATTATATTGAATTATTATGTGCATGAATTACGGTTCTGAAAAACTTTTATTACAAAGCTATATCAAGGAAAATATTCAAAAAGATACGTAACTATGCTAACTAACTACTTTTAAGTACAATCAGAAAATATATGCAAGTCCTAGAAACTATAGGTCTTAAAAGTTAAACTAGCACTCTTCTATTCCTTCCAATGGACTCTAACCGTCTGACGTCATACGGAACCAACACGTGACCTATTGAGCTTGCAATGGACTCTAACCGTCTGACGTCACACGGAACCAACACGTGACCTACTGAGCTTGCGATTGGTTACCACAGATACTACACTAGTAGATCTACTAGTGTAGTATCTGTGGTAACCAATTGCAAGCTCAGTTGTAGGTCACGTGTTGGTTCCGTGAAGTCTCGAACCAGATAGGCGGTTAGAGTCCATTGGTTACCACAGATACTACACTAGTAGATCTACTAGTGTAGTATCTGTGGTAACCAATTGCAAGCTCAGTTGTAGGTCACGTGTTGGTTCCGTGAAGTCTCGAACCAGATAGGCGGTTAGAGTCCATTCCAAGATATTTATTCCCTTCATTGAACTCTCGTTAAGAACGATGATTGTCAAAAATTTAAAAAAAATTAATCGATATTTTTTATCTAATATAAGCCACACTATCAGAGCTCATAAATAACTGAGAATCTTTAATTTCCTCCTTTTTGACACCCTCATCCCATTTAACAGTTTCTTATAAGTTGTATGAAAGTTTTGAATGCATTTAGTGGCGTTGTTTGATTACATTCGGAATGAGAATAGCCATAAACATCTAAAATGTAAGGTTTTTTTTCTTCTTTTTTTAAATCTTGTCCTGTGACTCCCAATTCATAATATTCAGAAACTTTAGTTTTTATTATAGTTGAATGATTCATAAAAATATTTAAAACTTTATATTCAAAACGTTATTTTATTCAGTGACTACCTCATAATTTTAAACGTATATCAAATTTGAAAGATGACAGATTCTATACATAAATTGAGCTTTTTGTTAATTTAAAATATGTGGCTAAGAACTATGTGACAAATTTGGCATTATTTAACACCAATGCAGCAATAATTATTTTGTGTTCTTTTTCAGTTCATAAAAAAATTATTCGAAATACTAAACCTTTGGTTTGACTCCATTGATATTCACTTGCTCCATTGATAGTGCCTTAATGACTCAGTTTCATAATAATTTTTAATTTTATTTGTCTCTGTATTTCTATTTTTCACTTTTGTGTTATAAACTAAGCAGACATATAGTTTAATTGTCAAAATAAGGGGGTTTTTGAGATTTTTTTGTCAGCTGAAATATTATAAGATTTGAGAAGGGAACAAGTCCATCAAATTTTTTCATCTGTAAATTATTTTAAATAACTTATATTTTTTTATGATTATTCTGAACTCTAAATAGGGCCCTGAATTTTATGTACAAACTTGGTGGTTATACAACGAAAATTCCGTTACTAATACATTTTTTTCAACTTTTTCAAAACTTTGTTTTTGGAATTGTTCCATTTTTTAAACTGACGATTCAGTTGGCTTTTCACACTCTAGTTAAAAAAAATATCACATGGCAGTTTCGGGATATCACAATTTGGAAAAGAAAGTTCACTCGTATTTCATTCCCAAACTACATTTAATGTGATGAGTTATCTGTCTTCTCAAAGTTAGCTAACTCGACCAAACCACGGAAACTTTCTCTTCAGCTGATACAACCGCATTTCTTTCAGCTCTCCGAAGACACCGAGCTCACGTCCACCATGTCGTCCAGAGGAGTGCTGGGCACCATGGACTACCTGGTGATCGGGTTCACCATGGTGGTATCCGTGGCCATCGGGGTCTACTTCCGCTTCACGGGCAGCAAGCAGAAGACCACCAGCGAGTTCCTGATGGGAGGGAGGAACATGGGGCGTTTCCCCGTCGTCTTTTCCCTGGTGGTCACCAAGTTGTCCGGCATAGCCATCGTGGGGGAGGTGGCAGACATCTACTTGTACGGCACTCAGAGGTGTGTTGCCTTCATCTTCATTTTCGTGGGCTGCCTGGTGACGTCGTATGTGTTTCTGCCGGTTTATTACTCTGTTGGGTCGTCCACTATTTACGAGGTAGGTTTGGGATTTATTTTTGTTTGTCTTGGGACTAAACTTAATGTGATCTAATTTGTTATCATACACACGCAAGATTGATGTTCACAAGTTGTTCCTACTGTAAAAGATATCCTTGGGACTTGCAACGCTTGAAAACCTTATATTTAACATTATAAACCGGTGGTTCTCAATCGATGGTCTGCGAGAGTGTCAAGAGTGGTCCTCGTAAGGGTCTGGCAGTACACCTTGCATTTGTTGCTGCTTTTGAGGCTTTAAAACTAAATAGTTTGCAAAAGAAATTATAGCAAAAGGTATTATGCCATAATGGGAGGTCTGTAAGTGATTCACTTTAAGCCTGTTGGTCCATGATTCTCTATACAATATGGTAACCACCGGTTTATTTGATCTAACATATGCAATTCAAATACCGGGTGTTTTTATAAATGCATGAACTAAGGATGGGATAGTTGCTCAAGAGGGGAGGGGCTTCTTAAAGACGAATCCAAATATCATAAGTAAAAAGGGCAAAAACGCTTAAAGAACATAATTATTACAGACATGTTTCACTTATATTTAAAAGATCGACAATCTCTTCTGGGGATAATGGTTGAACTATTTTGTATCAAAATGCTTATTTCACCTAATTATTTTATTTTTAGTTTTTGGAAAAGAGATTTGGTAGAAGAATTCGACGTTTGATGTCAGTCTTTTGCTACATTCACACTGTAAGTTATTTTAACTTCCGCCATAAAAAGTTTTTGCTTCTTAGTAACGCTCATTTCATTACTCTTTCTAGCTTCTCAACATGTCCGTCGTAATGTACACTCCAGCCATCGCACTGAATGCCGTGACAAATCTTGATTCCAAGACATCTCTTCTTCTCGTAGGAGTCGTCAGCATTCTATTCAGCGGAATGGTATGATTTTATAGTTTGGGAATAGGTGAGGAAGAGCAATATGAAAACGTCTCAAAGAAATTAGTAAAACCTTATTTTGCAATGATTTTTGGGTTTTGGAACATTTCATGAAATATCTGACAAATGCCAAATGACTTGATCTTACACCTTTAAATATAAATTTTCTATTCACACCGAAATGTAAACAGATAGCAACACATGCTCTTGAATCTTTCTTTCGAGTTCTGAGTCATTAGACCATTAGAGTGTCTCTCATTACTGATGTGAATGCGCTCAACGCTTTACAGCTTAGTAATGCAATAAATTGGAAAGGAAGTTCTGAGATTTTACACAATTCAATCAATAACTGAACAAAAGGGATTCCACAAAAAGAAATTTAGTTTTTATACAACTATAAATAAAATTGAATAATTAAGCTTTGGAACACTTTTACGGAAATGCTAATTTTGTTCTTAAAACTCTATTGAAGCACATAACATTTCACAATACGATACCCTATATCAAATACTTAACACTTTAAAAACATAAGAAACTACGAAAAATACATCCACTTTCTATTTATTAAATCGACTCTTTGATTTTTGTTAATTTTTCAATACCCAAAGATGAGTATTAGGAAACAGAATTTACTAGTTTTCAAAACTTTAATTCATTTGAAAAGATAGTATAGTTACTGCCACGAACCCTTTGTATGTTTTTAAAAGAAGATTATTTAGCATCACACAGTTTACCGACTTGTCCCTTCAGGGAGGCTTGAAGGCTGTAATGTGGGCGGACGTTTTCCAAGCTCTGATGATGTACCTCTGCCTTTTCACAATTCTTATCCATGGTATGGTAGAAGTCGGTAGCGTGAGCAAAGTCTATGAAATGGCCTATGAAGGAGAGAGACTGAACTTTTTCAAGTGAGTATGACTCTCAGCTCTCCACAAATAAAGAACATTTTGGGTAAAAGAAGTATAGTTCTTGTTTCTTTGCATTTTTATCATAAATCAATCAAGTAGTAAGAATTAGAATGCTTTAAACCCTGTAACAATTAGATAAGTCGACGATATTAATCGAATGCACCCCCAAATTTTCTACTTTTTAAATGATAACTGCTGATTTTTCTTCACTGATATAAAGTTCTCTTTGTTAATTAGTTTTAGTTAATAATTTTGACATTACTCGTATTAACCCTTGTAATGTCTTTTCTAAAGATGATCCGTATCCTGAGATATTTTCAGATCACTGATGCATGATTGTTAGGTAGAGGTAAGATTTTTGAGCTCTCGAAGTTACCATACCCGCTTTGAGCTACTCTCCCCTACTTTTAAACTACTTACTTTTATGATAAGTTTGTCATGGACAAACTAGGACAAATTCTATTGGAACAGAAGGTGTAAGTTCTAATTAGATCTAGATAACAGAGATCAGAAAATTCCAAAATCGTAAAATATCGTAAGGGTTTAAGATAGAGAAAAAATTGCTTGAGCAAAAAAAGCTAAAATAGAGGGGGAAAAAATCTTCACCAAAATTCTAAATTAACAAATTGGTTAGATACGGCAGTTTTATTAGCTCCAAAACACTCTAAAAGCTCTTTTACGATTTTCTTCACTTGTTAATTTGTGATTTAAATTACTTACAAACGTTTTGAGGTGAACGTTCTTCTGTTTTCCAACTGAAAGAGTCGGTGTTTGAAACAATCTCTTTCCCTCGCCATATTATTCTTTCTTTTTGTTTCAACTTTTAGACTAGTATTAATTTTTCCTCCTCATAATTTTTCTCTACTTTATTTTCTCTTTTTTATTCTCTCTCGTTTTCTCTTTCATTTAATTTTATTCTCTTTTCCATTTCTCATCTTCTCTTTTCTACAAAGTCACAGTGCCTTTTTGATCAAATTAAACTTTTTAAACATTTTAGAGTGCTTTGGTAAAGCAGATGTTAACCAGTTTAATTAATTACAAATGAGGTGGTTGATCTTCATTTTATTTCAGCTTTATTCCTGATCCTCAGATTCCGTACACTTTCTGGAATTCCCTGGCCTATGGCGTACAGTTTGGAGTTACTCATGCCATAAACCAGTTTGAAATTCAAAGGCTTCTGGCTGTAAAGACTCTGAAACACGCGCAGTCGTAAGTAGAAAAGTTTCATTGTGTTTTTTTTTGTTTCATTACCTAGTACTTTTTAATCCTTCACAAATACAAGAAAATGTTTTTTCAATGTTTTAAAAAAAATACAGTTATTGGCGTTAAGCATTCTGAGTGCGAATTGTGAATTTTTTAATCATGGAGTAATCGTAACCGAAGTGACGAACATGAAAGATTTCATTTTGTTTCACGAGCAATTTTTTTGCAATAAGTATATTTTTTTCCATCACCTGGGATCGTATATGATCCATGTAGGTGAACAAATAGGCATAAAAATAATAACCAATCAAACTTAGTTTAATTATACAATTAATGCAATTATACATAACAACAACCTTATTCTAATTAATTGCAGTTACGAAATGTACTGGATCATGACAAGTTTGTACTTTGTAATGCTAATGAGTAAGAATAATTAATGTGGGTTTTAGGGCTGCCTTGTGGAGTTCCATTCCTTCCTTCGTTATGAGTACGCTGATTACCACCGCGGGACTCACCATGTACGCGGTGTTCAGGAACTGTAATCCATTAGCCCCCGAGAGCGGAACTGGACTTACTAAGTCAGACCAGGTAAAAACCATAAGATGAAAAAGAATTACTAATTTGTGTAACCGGGTTTTTCCAATTGGTATTACATGAATGAGTAAAACTTTGGAACTGAAACAAAAATGGACGATAAAGCAAAATCTCCAATCACAACTTCTCAAATAAGAACTTAATTAGAATCCATTCGATTACATATCTATTCAATTATGAAAATTGGGATAGAAGTTACACATCTGCACAATAACTGTTTTCTTACCAAAGGATTTAGAGAGGCTATCAAAATATTCAGATCTACTAACTTGATCCATTCCTTCTTACCTTTCACGACTCGTAATATCCGGTCTTTTTTCCCCTTATATTTTTTAAGATCGTTCCGTACTACGCTGTAAGCCGCTTGATGGCATATCCGGGACTGGCCGGACTGTGCATCTCCGGGATCCTCAGCGCTTCCATTAGTACGCTCTCATCGGCTCTGAACGCTCTCTCGACTGTAGTGGTGGACGACTTCATGCGTACTCTTGTCCCAGACAATCTGGTGAAGAAAATCAAGCTCGAGAGATGGGCGAAAGGTCTAGGTGAGAAATGGCTGTTTTCCGTAAGTCCTATAAATGGGGAAACATCTAGAGAAAGGGTTTTCTTTGAGTCAACTATCTATTTGTGAATCTATCCAACCCTAATGTAATTACTCCTAACTATTACTTCTTAAGAAAATTTCGTTGAAATTTTACACCAATGTTTTGAAAATCAAACAAATTTTTAAAAACAAATGCATAAAGAATTTCTATTCTTCTCTTAAATAAATCGTTGCGCTGATTCGGTCGGAATTGGTCTTACAAAATTGGTCTTTTAAAATGATGAAAAAAGTTTATTAAGTCTTAATGCGCTTTAAAATGTATTCATATACCTAATTGTTTTTAACAAAGCATTAATATATTATTTTAGTTGTGGTTCATGGAGCTATTATTGTTGGATTAGCTTTCTTGACTTCTTTGTTTCAAAGCATTCTTCAAGGCGTCATAGTTCTAGACGGTATGATTCTAGGGCCTACTCTAGCTATTTATTTGCTGGGAGTTCTAACTACAAGAACTAACGAAGAGGTGTGTAAAAACTTAGCTACTTAAACATCCCAATTTTAATTATATTATACATAATTCTAAGCAATACTCGTATATTTTCAGGGGGCGTTATTCGGATTAGTTTGTGGTGCTATTTTCACAGCCTGGTTTGGAATGGGAACCAGCCTGTTTGGACCAGTTTACGAAGGAAAACCGTTGTACACAGACCAGTGCCATGCACCCTTTTTGAATATGACAAATACAACATGCTGTGCAATGGAAATGGTACATGAAAATATCACTTCCCCTACCACATTTCAGTAAGTTAAGTGTGTCATGAGATAATTCCGATGTAATTTTTTTTTTTGGCAAAAAACAACTTTCCTTTTAAGGCGTTTGCTTCTTTGTCTCTTAGAAATATTTGATCTTTGTTTAACTCAAGTTTTCCAAAGAAACTATTTCAAAAGAGCGATAAATTCACTAAGTGAGAATTTTGATATTTTTTTATTCCAATCGCGCACGTGAAAAAAGTGTGATTTCGTTGTGGCCCTGCTTTAAAAAGCCAATTGGTAAAAGAAAACATGTGATTTAAGTTCAATTTTAAAAGTCAATCAAGTGTTTGAGTTTACTGTAAAACGAATTTTTCCTTGATGTTAGGTAGTATGCAGGAAAAACAACCATGTTTAACTGAGACCGCTTAATTTTATTTCAATTAGCCTAGAATATTTTTAACCAGTGATCCCATTAGGAATTTAAGAGTCTTCTTAATTTTTTTCTAATGTATTTTGATGCACTAAATCAAAGTTTGATTTAAACTCATATATTCGTGTTTAATCTTAAATCTTGGTAACAGCTTTCTTTCCAGAATTGAAAGAATTAAAGTATACATAAATCAACACAGTTAAATTTTAATGTCTTGTTTCAAACCTGGATCTATCTCTCAAAAAAACTTATGAAGCATATTCCTCTTTTATAGGAAATTTCACGCATTTATATGAGCTTGTATGAGAAGAAAGTTATTGATATGAAGGTATTTTAACTTAAAAAAAAGATGTTTAAAAATTACCTGATACTTTTTCTCACTATTCAATTTTTATTATCAGTAGTATACTCACAGTTATTTGAATCGTTTATTTCAGAAACCAGTCAAACGACGAAAAATTCAAAATTGAGTTAGTGGGCGATTACTATTTTATAAAGGTAAATACATCGTTTGATGCAAAAAAAAAAAAATCAAAATCTGCCCCCATGTAACGGTGTAGCAAAGCCTAGAAATCTAATCCCTAATAGAATAATCTAATCCCTAATCTAATTTTTTTGTGAATGTTGTAGGTAACAATAAATATGACAAAAATAAAATATTTTCGAGCTCTAAAACCCTGCTTGGTTGGATAAAAAGAGTTTTACGAGAGAATTTTTCAACGGCCTACGACAGAAGCAGATCGAATGTATGATGACGAATAATCCTTTCAGAACAAATATGTATATGTAACACTCTTTAAAATGTTAATTTTTCATTTACTTTTCAAGTGTCAAATAAAATTGGAATATTTCATGCGATATTTACGAAAGTGAAGGTCCTTTGTTTCAGAAACCAGTCAAGTGCAGACTTTTTATTATTTTTTTACATTTGTCAATATAGATAAAAAAAAAGTTTCATGTTTATCAAACAGTTACACCAAGTGGATAACTTTCATAGAAAAAAATATAAATTAAAAAAAAATTAAAGTTGGTTTGGTAAAGGAAGTTTTCTTTGATTTACTCAAAATCAACAATTTGTCACTTGACTGGTTTCTGAAATAAACGATTCATTTAAGGAGTGTTTGTTTCATTCATTTTTAACAAATACTCTGAAAATGTGTTTGACATATATTTCGATTTTCGATAGTAAATAGGATTTCGAAATAAATTTATTCAAGTAAAATAAAATAATTATATATTTTTGATGGAAATATTTTTGTTAATAAAGAAATTTTTACATTTCTTCAGATAATTCTGTTTAGTTAGTAAATTTTCCCTTATAGGAAAATATTTCCACTGTATGGTGTTTCTTACATTTGGACATATTGTTCAGGAGTTGCAATCACTTTAGTTTTAGCTTATCTAGCAAGCTGCTTCTTTAGTAAGTATTCGCCTATTGTTAATGTCATTATTTTAAATATTTTTTAAAACTTTTTACCCATTTCAGATCACTGAAATTTATTCCCCACAGATGTTCCTAAGGGGACTATTAAAAATTACTTCCTTTACGTTGTTCTATCTCATTAAATTTGTTACAGGTTTCAACAAAGAACCTAAGCCTGTTGATCCGGATCTTCTTTGTCCATTGGTCAAAAGGAGTCAAAGTAGTGAAATAAAAAGGAGTGACATCGAGCTAGAAAACAGGTATTTTTAAGCAATTAATTACTACATTTATACTAGTTCAAAAATTATGGGTTACCTTAAAATTGAAACGCAATAATTTGGGAATTATCTGTGATGCCTTCTAAATCGTAAGCTTTCATATATAATTTACATTTAAATGATTACAAGTTTTGCGAGCACCAATTCAATTTACAAATTTCGTATCACAAATTTACATTTGTAATCTAAATTTAAAGTAAATCCATTTTTAAAAGTTAAAATTTATATACTATTGAAGGAAACTAAGCTGAAGTAGAACTAAAAAAACCATTAAAATACAATTCTACTAAATAATAAAGCTCCATAATCAAATTGCTCTTGTTTTATTAGTTTCTTTTAACAGCTTTAAAGTAAGAGAATAGAAAAATAATTCGGATAATTGAAATTTATTGAAATTAAACTCTCTTCTTTCACATTTCTCTGAACTTTTACCTTTTAGATGCGTTTCAAGATTTTATCAAACGTGAGAAAAGAGTTTGCTAATGTGAAAAGAGAAAAGAGTAATGAGAAAAGAGCGTTTGCTAATGTGAATTAAAATATTTATCTACCACAACGCATATTCAACAGTTTCTTAAATTATAAAAAAATTAAAGCAAGGTATTTTTCAGGTGATCCAGGGTATACAACTTTTAAAAGAAGAGGAAATATCTTCATATTCCATCAAAGGAGGTTCCGTTACCTTTATTATGTAAATGGTAAACTTAATGGCTGTATGGACACCAAGAACATTATTTTATGCTTATACAGTTATTTTTTAAATAGAATTTTCATACATATGCATTGACTTTCATGAAAACTTTTACATCACTTTTGTAAAACATTATATTTTTATGTAAATAAAATATTTAATTGAATTAAATAAATTAATTTAAATAGTAATTTGTATTGAATACAAATTTGACATGAATCTAAATTTTAATTCTATATAATGTTATTTCAAGCATATACTCTAGGAAATAAGCTAATGCTTCTGTGCATACCAAATGAGAATAGTTTAACGCAGCGGTTCTTAAACTGTGGTGTGGCTGTCTAGCCAATGCCTACCACAAAAGAGCTTTAAATATTCACGGTATGCCTGTTTACATGGCTTAAATAAATATGTGAGTTCACGACCGATTCTTAACGCTAATAGATATATTTCTCCATTCAACGCAATAATTTCACAAACTTCAGTAGGTAGACACTTATTTTGTGTTACAGTCAACGTTCCAATGATTTTACGAGCCTCTTTTTTTACGAACATTCATGTTTTTACACACAAATCAAAGAAAGTAGTTCCCAGCTATGTGTCTGAATTTTGAGTGAAATTGAGAACTTCAATTTAGAAATATGATTTGTTTGTTAAACCCACGTATAAATAGCGTCTTTTTATCACGATTTGCGTACCGAAACTCCTCCTAGCAACCCAACAGGCTTTCTGTTTACTCAGTTTTTACTTCCACGTATATATGTCATAGGTTCAAGAAAAACGTTGAAGTCTAGTATAATAGCACAACTAATACCAAATAAGTTAAGATTACGTAACCGCAACTAGAAGAGAAGTAAACGAAATTTGGCCATATATATGACAAAAAACTGACGAATCCTGAACATTTGTGCTACTTGGGTAAATACGGCCCTACATAAAACTACCTATACAGTTGGAACACAGTTTACACAGTTGAAACCGGGATGAAAAAGGCGTTAGGAACACCAAGATAAAAAAAAATACCGGGAACACCGTGATATGAAAAATTACCAGGAACACAGGGATAATTAAAAATTACCGGGAGAACCGGGGTATAAAAAATACCGGGAGAACCAGGATATAAAAAAATACCGGGACCACCGGGAAATGAAAAAATACCGGGAACACATCGGGATATGAAAAAGTGCTGGGAACAAATCGGCTTTTTATGAGCCCTGTACAATCCTGTGGGAGCTGTTCAAATATTACGTAAGAATATTTTCGGGTATATTTTAAATAACCCCCTTCTTTCCCTTAGTTAGCAGAAATGAGTAAGTAGTTAACAACCCAATGTTAATTATTACGTAAGCAACTGGTGAACCACCTACACCGGTTTTCACACAAAACTTTCCGCAATGATCTAATTTTAAAAAAATATCGAACTTGATTTTAATGATTAATTTGGCTTGAACAAAAAAAATCTGGTTTTAAACTAAACTTTTTTTTGAAAATTATATGAGATTTTCTAAATTACAGTGTACTTAATGCCCCAACTAAGTAAGAATCACTCATAACCCCCTCCCCCACTGGTCAGAGCAAAAATAAGCAAATAACAACCAAATTACTTCCATTCGAAGCTTTACGCAATTTTTAAATAGTCCCTTTAATAAAAAAAAACCTTGAATAGCAAAATATTTTTTTGTAGTTAACTTATCAGAAATTAAATTAAAACAATATTGGCGCATCTGAACCACTTGGAAAATCCAAGATGTTTTCAATAAAACTTTCATTCCAGCACGAAAATCACAATGAATTAAAAATTTATCGCTATCACTCAATTTCTTTCAGCTTTTTACTTTGCCTTGAATAAAAATGATTCATTAACAGCCGATCCCTCAATCCACAAGCATAGTTGGACGAAACTCGGAATTCCTAACCATAATGTAGCCACGTGATCTGATAGATCCAATCAAAACGGATTATTCCTTGGAAGAATCAAACGTCACGATAGGGGAATAGAGCAGACGATTATCACCTGCCTTTCTTCCGCCATTATTTGAAAATGCGGTTAGGTTCGTCTTGTTTCAAGTGACAATTCAAGAATTTCATGAAACTTTCGACCACAGAGGATTATTCTTACGGATTAGACCGGCTTTATCATCTGTTTCTCAGGAGTTCAGGTAAGTGCATATTATTTCAGTGCAAATTGGATAATTCGAAGCAGAAAAGAACACAAAAAACTTCGAATTTTCCATCTTTCAGTGTCATACCAGAACTCAATTAAGACATATGGGTAATGTTTATTTTGAAACTCTTGGAAAAAGTCGCGATATTTCTTTTGTGATTCCGGTAATGATTTAAGTGGGACAAAATCATTTACCTATAATTTCAAAATTTTGTGATGAAAAGTAAATTTTAATTAAGGAAATTAAATTTCGAATGTTCCATGACTTCGAATTAAAGACGTTTGGGTTATCCAAGTTGCACTGTATAATTATTAAATATTATGGGTTTGGAAAAATTCTTGTTCTTACTATCAAACATTAATTTTATTTGTTTATAGTACTATACACAGTACTATATTTCTGTATAATTCAAAAATAACCTTTGGTTTGTTTTTGTTGTTGAGATATATTTGACATTTCTGCGATTTTCAGTGCGTAAAAAATTTTATGGTTTATCCTTATAAGTTTGGTAAAAATTATCGCTACCTATAAGAGATGTACTAAACTCGTTGTTGAAAAATCAGCTCGTCCATGATTTAGATGTCCTTTTAGTGGTATACTACGTTCTCGAAACTTATTTAACATGTTTATAAGTGTCCGATAAAAACTCTTGATGGTTCTAAGTTTGTATTTGTTAATTTGTATACTTAGGAACTTCATAATTTGTAAAGTGTTATAAAATATTTCAAAACGCCAAAATCGCCGAATTTAACAAAACTAAACTGCATAAATTATTGGGGTAAAAATATTAGTTTATTTGTTCCGTGGTTTGATTGGAATTTTCGCTTATTATTTATCGCACTGAAAAAATCTGTCATACAGCGCAGATGTAGTTGTTAAGATATTTTACTATAATATATTGCATTACTCTAAGTTTGCTTGTATCAAGGAAGTTTGTAGGCATATTATGATTCAAGTAATTGATCTTTAATCATAAAAAGTAGCGTGCAAAAGTTTTCTTGCTAGAAATATATAAAATTCTAATGGCTTGGTGTCAAACTATCCTGAGTTTTTAAGAATAAGAAAATCGCTCAAATAAGTCAAGGTTAAAAACTTAATAGAATTGAACTGTAATTTTATGTTAATCGAATTTTATAAGCTCCTTTAGGATATTTGGTATCAATTAGAAAAAAATTCAAGTATACATAGAGGCAATAATTTACTTCTACATTAATCAGTACCAATATTCATTCTTTTATATTTTTCATTTTAGGGTTAGAATTGCAAAATTATACTTAATAATTAAAACTTTCAAATTTTACAAAACTGAGAAATTTTAAGTTTGAGAGGGTTTGCATATTTCTTTTACTTTTCTTAAGAATCATAGATAAAATATTGAGTGTATCAGATCTCACTATTGATAAAAAATAAACTTTCCTTCCTAGATAGTATTTATCCCTTTGTAACTTGAGGTAATAAAAAAAATTGTGGAGTAAATAAACTATTAATATATACTTTGAAACAAAACTACTATTATTTAAATATTATGAAAATTTTAAAAAAGACTAGCTGCCAACCGATTTCATACACTATTTAGTTACAATATTATCAATTTTCTATGTTAAGAAAATGAAAAATAAAAATGCTCCCAGCATATAATGGAATTATGAACTAATTAAGTTTCTATCAATTTTCCCATGAATATAACATAGAAATATCAAAGAAGTGAGCAATTTTACTGCAGAAAATTATTGTCAATAAATTATGCATATTAAGGGATCAAATCCATGAACTCCTTATCAAAAAACTGTTAAGAAAATTATTTTTTATTCAGGGAGCAATTAACACCAAGGATGAAAACTCTCATGACATGTCCATTTTCCAAATTTAATTAAAATATTTGTCACTAAGGTTAGGCCAGTATGTCTTAAATTCTTCCTTTAGAAATGCTGATGAGGTTATCATTATTGCATGTTTTAAACAATATAGTATTATACTGTATTGTTTCTAAAATGTAATGATGGTAACCTCATTATCATTTAGTGTAATGGTGATGAGGTTATCATCATTACACTTTTCATGCTTTCAAAGCATCAAATGTAGTCAAAATTTTAGGGCCTTTTAAGTTGGACCCAATCCTTTTCCATTTCTCCCTGAATATTGTGAAAAAAATGCACATTTTAAGGTTATCAATTTTTATTATGTTAAGATACAATAAAACTTACATCTTATATCAATGAAACCTGCAATTATACTGCAGAAAACAATTATTAATATAAGCAAAGCATATCACATAATCAGAGCAATTTCTTGTACAAAATGGGAGAAATTCCCACAAATCTTTATCAGAGAACTGTTAAGATTAAGAAAAAAATTATTTTTTATTCAAGGAGAAATAAACACCTAGGATGAGAACTCTCATGACATGGTCCATTTTCCAAATTTAATTAAAGTATTTGTCACTAAGGTTAGGCCAGTATGTCTTAAATTCTTCCTATAGAAATGATGATGAGGTTATCATTATTACATTTTTTAAACAATATGTTATTATACTGTTTTGTTTTTAAAATGTAATGATGGTAACCTCATCATCATTTAGTGTAATGGTGATGAGGTTATCATCATTACACTTTTCATGCTTTCAAAGCATCAAATGTAGTCAAAATTTTAGGGCCTTTTAAGTTGGACCACATCCCTTTCCATTTCTCCCTGAATATTGTTTAAAAAATGCACACTTTAAGGTAATCAATTTTTATTATGTTAAGATAAAATAAAAATTACATCTATCATAAACCTGCAATTATACTGCAGAAAATAAATATATTAACGGTTTTATCACTCTATCAGAGCAATTTCTTATATAAAATGGGAGCAATTCCCACAAATCTTTGTCAGAGAATTGTCCTAAGACAAGAAATTTATTTTTTATTCAGGGAGCAATTAACACTTAGGATGAAACCTCTCATGAGATGGTCCATTTTCCAAATTTAATTAAAATATTTGCCAACTAAGGTTAGGCCAGAATGTCTTAAATTCTTCCTTTAGAAATGCTGATGAGGTTATCATTATTACTTTTTTTAAACAATATAGTATTATACTGTATTGTTTCTAAAATGTAATGATGGTAACCTCATTTTCATTTAGTGTAATGGTGATGAGGTTATCATCATTACACTTTTCATGCTTTCAAAGCATCAAATGTAGTCAAAATTTTAGGGCCTTTTAAGTTGGACCACATCCTTTTCCCTTTCTCCCTGAATATTGTTTAAAAAATGCACATTTAAGGTTATCAATTTTTATTATGTCAAGATACAATAAAACTTACATCTTATATCCATGAAACCTGCAATTATACTGCAGAAAACAATTATTGATATAAGCAAAGCATATAACATAATCAGAGCAATTTCTTGTATAAAGTGGGAGAAATTCCCACAAATCTTTATCAGAGAACTGTTAAGATTAAGAAGAAAATTATTTTTTATTCAAGGAGAAATTAACACCTAGGATGAAAACTCTTATGACATGGTCCATTTTCCAAATTTAATTAAAGTATTTGTCACTAAGGTTAGGCCAGTATGTTTTAAATACTTCCCATAGAAATGATGATGATATTATCATTATTACAATTTTTAAACAATATGGTATTATACTGTTTTGTTTCTAAAATGTAATGATGGTAACCTCATTATCATTTAGTGTAATGGTGATGAGGTTATCATCATTGCACTTTTTATGCTATCAGAGCATCAAATGTAGTCAAAATTTTAGGGCCTTAAGTTGGACCACATCCCTTTCCATTTCTCCCTGAATATTGTTTAAAAATTGCACACTTTAAGGTAATCAATTTTTATTATGTTAAGATAAAATAAAAATTACATCTATCATAAACCTGCAATTATACTGCAGAAAATAAATATATTAACGGTTTTATCACTCTATCAGAGCAATTTCTTGTATAAAATGGGAGCAATTCCCACAAATCTTTGTCAGATAATTGTCCTAAGACAAGAAATTTATTTTTTATTCAGGGAGCAATTAACACTTAGGATGAAACCTCTCATGAGATGGTCCATTTTCCAAATTTAATTAAAATATTTGCCCACTAAGGTTAGGCCAGAATGTCTTAAATTCTTCCTTCAGAAATGCTGATGAGGTTATCATTATTACATGTTTTAAACAATATAGTATTATACTGTATTGTTTCTAAAATGTAATGATGGTAACCTCATTATCATTTAGTGTAATGGTGATGAGATTATCATCATTACACTTTTCATGCTTTCAAAGCATCAAATGTAGTCAAAATTTTAGGGCCTTTTAAGTTGGACCACATCCTTTTCCCTTTCTCCCTGAATATTGTTTAAAAAATGCACATTTTAAGGTTATCAATTTTTATTATGTTAAGATACAATAAAACTTACATCTTATATCCATGAAACCTGCAATTATACTGCAGAAAACAATTATTGATATAAGCAAAGCATATCACATATCAGAGCAATTTCTTGTATAAAGTGGGAGAAATTCCCACAAATCTTTATCAGAGAACTGTTAAGATTAAGAATAAAATTATTTTTTATTCAAGGAGAAATTAACACCTAGGATGAAAACTCTCATGACATGGTCCATTTTCCAAATTTAATTAAAGTATTTGTCACTAAGGTTAGGCCAGTATGTTTTAAATTCTTCCCATAGAAATGATGATGATATTATCATTATTACATTTTTTAAACAATATGGTATTATACTGTTTTGTTTCTAAAATGTAATGATGGTAACCTCATTATCATTTAGTGTAATGGTGATGAGGTTATCATCATTACACTTTTTATGCTATCAGAGCATCAAATGTAGTCAAAATTTTAGGGCCTTTTAAGTTGGACCACATCCCTTTCCATTTCTCCCTGAATATTGTTTAAAAAATGCACACTTTAAGGTAATCAATTTTTATTATGTTAAGATAAAATAAAAATTACATCTATCATAAACCTGCAATTATACTGCAGAAAATAAATATATTAACGGTTTTATCACACTATCAGAGCAATTTCTTGTATAAAATGGGAGCAATTCCCACAAATCTTTGTCAGAGAATTGTCCTAAGACAAGAAATTTATTTTTTATTCAGGGAGCAATTAACACTTAGGATGAAACCTCTCATGAGATGGTCCATTTTCCAAATTTAATTAAAATATTTGCCCACTAAGGTTAGGCCAGAATGTTTTAAATTCTTCCTTTAGAAATGCTGATGAGGTTATCATTATTACATGTTTTAAACAATATAGTATTATACTGTATTGTTTCTAAAATGTAATGATGGTAACCTCATTATCATTTAGTGTAATGGTGATGAGGTTATCATCATTACACTTTTCATGCTTTCAAAGCATCAAATGTAGTCAAAATTTTAGGGCCTTTTAAGTTGGACCCAATCCTTTTCCATTTCTCCCTGAATATTGTGAAAAAAATGCACATTTTAAGGTTATCAATTTTTATTATGTTAAGATACAATAAAACTTACATGTTATATCAATGAAACCTGCAATTATACTGCAGAAAACAATTATTAATATAAGCAAAGCATATCACATAATCAGAGCAATTTCTTGTACAAAATGGGAGAAATTTCCACAAATCTTTATCAGAGAACTGTTAAGATTAAGAAAAAAATTATTTTTTATTCAAGGAGAAATAAACACCTAGGATGAGAACTCTCATGACATGGTCCATTTTCCAAATTTAATAAAAGTATTTGTCACTAAGTTTAGGCCAGTATGTTTTAAATTCTTCCTATAGAAATGATGATGAGGTTATCATTATTACATTTTTTAAACAATATGGTATTATACTGTTTTGTTTCTAAAATGTAATGATGGTAACCTCATTATCATTTAGTGTAAAGGTGATGAGGTTATCATCATTACACTTTTCATGCTTTCAAAGCATCAAATGTAGTCAAAATTTTAGGGCCTTTTAAGTTTGACCACATCCTTTTCCCTTTCTCCCTGAATACTGTTCAAGAAATGCACACTTTAAGGTTACCCAGCTCTCCATCTTCATCCTCGTTTATCCAATTCTGCTGACCTGGCGCTCCCCAAGCTCATCCAGATGTCGACAGGTGGCTCTCCTCTTTCTTATTCCACCTGGGGTCCAAGTTGGGGGCTGTGGTAGTTGGGTCTAGGGGAGGCAAATGCATATCATGTTTAATACCACTGAAATCTCTTTGATGTTGATTGATCATCTTATGTAGAAGTGATGTATCTCAACAAAACATTATGCACTGCAATTTTACCGCAGAAAACAAATGTCTCCATATACATCTTAATGAGGATATTTTTATGCTTTTATTATATTCTGAGAAATTAATGTAAAAAATGGGATTCATTCCCATAACTTACTATGTTAAACTGTCTCAGTAACTGTCATGAACTGTCTTGAACTTCATTATACGTTAATTATATATTTATGTTTTAATTGTACTTTTAAGAAATTATTGTAAAGAAAAGAGGATCTATTCCCACAATTCCTTATGTAAAACTGTCTTAGGGCAGAAACATTATGTAATGCAGTTTGTCTGCAGAAGGAAATAGTCTTCATAATATCTTAATTATATGTTTATGTTTTAATTGTGCTATTAAGAAATTGGTAAAAAAAAGAGGAATTATTCCCACAATTCCTTATGTAAAACTGTTTTAGGATAGAAATATTATGTAATGCAGTTTTTCTGCAGAAGGAAATAGTCTTCATAACATCTTAATTATATGTTTATGTTTTAATTGTGCTAATAAGAAATTGGTAAAAAAAGAGGAATTATTCCCACAATTCCTTATGTAAAACTGTCTTAGGATAGAAATATTATGTAATGCAGTTTTTCTGCAGAAGGAAATAGTCTTCATAACATCTTAATTATATGTTTATGTTTTAATTGTGCTAATAAGAAATTGGTAAAAAAGAGGAATTATTCCCACAATTCCTTATGTAAAACTGTCTTAGGATAGAAATATTATGTAATGCAGTTTTTCTGCAGAAGGAAATAGTCTTCATAATATCTTAATTATATGTTTATGTTTTAATTGTGCTAATAAGAAATTGTAAAAAAAGACTAATTATTCCCACAACTCCTTATGTAGAACTGTCTTAAGATAGTTTGTTATTCTTTAATTGTAATGTTATTGTTGAATGTAATCTCTCCAATCCTATTGTACCATTTAAGGGTTTGGAGTACTTGAGGTTTTCTAATGAGAGAAATATAGTAACATTCTAAAAAAAAATTGTTGCTCATATTTAACATATATCTCTCCAATCCTATTGTACCATTTAAGGGTTTGGAGTACTTGAGGTTTTCTAATGAGAGAAATATAGTAACATTCTAAAAAAAAAATTGTTGCTCATATTTAACATATATCTCTCCAATCCTATTGTACCATTTAAGGGTTTGGAGTACTTGAGGTTTTCTAATGAGAGAAATATAGTAACATTCTAAAAAAAAAATTGTTGCTCATATTTAACATATATCTCTCCAATCCTATTGTACCATTTAAGGGTTTGGAGTACTTGAGGTTTTCTAATGAGAGAAATATAGTAACATTCTAAAAAAAAAATTGTTGCTCATATTTAACATATATCTCTCCAATCCTATTGTACCATTTAAGGGTTTGGAGTACTTGAGGTTTTCTAATGAGAGAAATATAGTAACATTCTAAAAAAAAAATTGTTGCTCATATTTAACATATATCTCTCCAATCCTATTGTACCATTTAAGGGTTTGGAGTACTTGAGGTTTTCTAATGAGAGAAATATAGTAACATTCTAAAAAAAAATTGTTGCTTATATTTAACATATATCTCTCCAATCCTATTGTACCATTTAAGGGTTTGGAGTACTTGAGGTTTTCTAATGAGGGAAATATAGTAACATTCTAAAAAAAAAAAATTTTGCTCATATTTAACATATATCTCTCCAATCCTATTGTACCATTTAAGGGTTTGGAGTACTTGAGGTTTTCTAATGAGAGAAATATAGTAACATTCTAAAAAAAAAAATTGTTGCTCATATTTAACATATATCTCTCCAATCCTATTGTACCATTTAAGGGTTTGGAGTACTTGAGGTTTTCTAATGAGAGAAATATAGTAACATTCTAAAAAAAAAATTGTTGCTCATATTTAACATATATCTCTCCAATCCTATTGTACCATTTAAGGGTTTGGAGTACTTGAGGTTTTCTAATGAGAGAAATATAGTAACATTCTAAAAATTTTTTACATAAATTTAATATATACATCTATCCAATCCTATTGTATCATTTAAGGGTTTGGAGAACTTTTGGTTCTCTAATTAGAGATAGAGGGTCTCATTCAAAATGGGTCAATTTTTGTTTAAAATTCTGATATCTCTCCAATCCTATTGTACCATTTAACGGTTTGGAGTGCTTAAGGTTTTCTAATTCTAGAAATTGAGCCACATTCTAAATGAAGTGCAATAATATTGCTCTTACTTAACATACATCTCTCCAGCTTTTCTCCATGGGAAAAACTCCCTCAACTCCTTCTGTCTTAGGACAGAAACATGATGTACTCCAGTTTTTCTTCAGAATGAAATTGTTTTCATTACAACTTAATGATTATATTTTTATGCTTTTATTATAATCTTAAGAAATTGTTAAAAAAAAAAGATTTATTCCCACAATTTCTTATGTAAACCTGTCTTAAGACAGAAACAATATGTACTGCACCTTTTCTGCTAAAAGAAATTGTCTTCATTGCATCTTAATTATATTTTTATACTTTAATTGTACTATTAAGACATTTTTGTAAAACAGGAATGTATATTATCAACTCCTTATGGAGAACTGTCCAAGGACAGAAAAATTATTTACTATTCAGGGAGCAAATCCTCCCCTTGGGTAAAAACTCATTGAATGGATCATTTTTCCTTGCTAAATATAAATGTTTCACTTGATAATATTGCAAATTACCTCATAGTATAAGCCTGTTGTTTCATTTACAATCAACATAAAACCATGCTTATCAAAATAATTTTTTTATAAGGATTGAAAAGTTGGCAGCTAGTTTTTTGGTTTATGTAATGGGAAAAAATTATTATTCTGTAGACTTAAACGGTTCATATTATTAATATATTAATACTTAATTGATTTCTTAATTGAAAAAAGTATCACGTTAGTCAAACATTTTGATAGCACTGAATTATTTTTTAAGTTGGGGTACTTCTGTATTTTGTAAAACACATTATTATTTTTTTTATAATTTAATCTTGTATTTCTCTTTTTAACTTTTGCGTGATTGAACAACATACCCTTTTTTTTTCTTTGGTGTCATAATCTTATTTTAATTCCTTAATTTTTTTATTCTTCTTTATTCTACTTCAAACATTCTTTCAAAGGATACTTACATTACGAAATTAAATTTTTCTAGAAATAAATATTTTTAAAGGAATTTGCTGACTCTCTCACAAATTGATTTTAAAAATTTGATGAACCAAAATTAAAGAAAAATGTTTAAAAAGTAGAAATGTTTCAATTTTCAACTCTTTATCGGTTACTTATTTATATAGACTTAAAGAAGAGAAACAGTGAAAAAACACATTCGAATTTAGAACATATAAACTAGACTACCAAGCAGACAGCAAAAAAGGATTGTATTTCTGTGTTTACCCTATTTATGATAGAAACCATAATCCAAACATCATTTTAAGCAGAAAAAAACTGGGTTACTTTAAAAATACGATATTTTTTTAATCCGACGATTCTTGTCTCAGATCCCTTAAATGCTGATATTGAATGTTACTTTAAAACATTCATAAATATTATCAAATCTATTTGTATTTTTGATCGTGTTGCAGGCATTTAAAAACATCTTTAAACAATATACAGATTTTGATAGCTTTTAAAAAAATTTGATTCCAAAGTTTCAAAAAACAATAACACATAATTTTTCTTTGTAAAATACGATATGGAAGCAAAAACACAGAAAAAAATATCCCATCAATTTCATCATATTTTTTAAAATTAAATTATTTCATGGATGATTTGAGACTTTATTTCAAACTATTAGGAATGTAGATACTTGTAGTTTGAAGGTTCATTAAAGTATAAAAAAAACCTTCAGATTGTAAGTGATAAATAAATCTGAACTTGGAACCTTAGAACTAAAAATTTCATTGAATAATATACGACTTGTTAGTGAAAACTGTTAGCAAACATTTCTAAAAATTGTTTGATACTTATCTATTACTCAATCCCTTTGTGTAAAATGTATAATTTACTCCGATTTGATCATTTTGTGTCAGGTTTTTTGTGTGTTCCTCTTTCTCTGAATTAGGAAGAACCTCAAGAAACCCTTAAAGTATTTCTTTTATAATTCATATAATGTATTAGGTTTGTTTTACAGGTTTTTATGAAGTTGAGGTAAAATAAATTACGGGGCAAAGTTAACATTAATTTATTTCTTTAAAAGTGGTTTCTGTTGCCTCTAGCTCCGTGGCTAGTCTCCTGCTAAACTACTCTTATACTGACCAAGACTATTCGATACATATACGTATCTGGAACCAGGGGGAAGAACTCGAAAATTGAATTATCCCCCCCCCCCTTTTTAGCTTTTTTTTTTTTTTTTTTTTGCTAAATTAGCTTTATTACTCAATTTGAGTTGATCTGCTTTACTCATCGAAGAGATAATTCTAATAAAATTCGATTCAAAAATTACTAGTTGAAAAAAATACCTTAATCTTAAATATTAATTCAATATTTTAGTTTTCCCTCACCAAACCCTGTAACGTTTTTACTCGGAAGGAAAAACTGAGTAAACACAAAGCCTGTTGGGTTGCTAGGAGGAGTTTTGGTACGCAAATCGTGATAAAAAGACGCTCATATTTTTAAATTGACGTTCTTAATTTGACATAAAATTCAGACACCGTGCTTGGAGCTACTTTCTTTGTTCGCTCTCAGCAAGGTGAAGTAATGCTGCAGTCTAGTATGGACTGAACTGAATACCTACCTATCATGTGCCTTACACTTTGCACTCCAGGGCACTGGATTAGGTAAACGAATTTTAGCATCGTAGGCCTTGGTCCCCAAAAGGTGTGGTGACAATGAGTTTTGTTTGTATTCCTTTCTAATGTGTTTTTAATACGAGTTCTCTTTGCATGAGCTTGAGCATTTTACCCGAAAAACGCCAGATGAGCTATGGATGGAGGTGTCCAGCACTTGTCGAGGCCATTCTCAGCGTCTTGTCATTCCTTTGTGAAGTTAGGAGGGAAGAAGTCGGTCGAAATAAGAATCGTCATTAGAATCAAAGTGAGTAGTTTAATTTTGTTATTTTCATTTTTCGTTGTTAATGATCGAAAATGTTTTTTAAGAGGTGTGATGCATAATATTCCATAATATAGCAAAGGTTGCACCAATACCAAATTGGCTAGAAAGTTTTCTATACAATATATTGTGTTCAGTTTGAAATTACTATTTAAGAAGCACGGTTTAGAAAGTAGGCAGCAATTTCATGTGTAATTCAAACGCGAGCTATCTTTTTGTAATCGTTAGAACTTTATGACATTTTTCTTTTTTTCCAATGGAATATTTGTTTTAAATTTTTACACTGTAATGTAGAGCAGTGGTTTCCAACTAGTTTAGACTCGCGTATCCCTTTTAGCTTCATGGCAAGCCACTAACCCCCAATATGTAGTAGTACATTTAGAAAACTACCTTACTTGTACAAGCAGTAAAGTAAACGTACCAGTAGTTGAAACCTTTGTGGTAAATCTATGTGTACTTGATAAAAATATTAACACCACTGGTTGAGGATTCCAATATCATTTATTAAAGACTAAGAAAATATGCGTCCAGTATCCTTGGATTTGGGCTACCGTCTGGGGGTTGCAACATTTACTCAGAGCCATTGGCTGTGATGAGGATATTTGATCTCCCTTTTGGGAATTCACCACACACTTAAGGATTTTCTTTTGCCTATTGTTCACATATCTAGGGTTGAGTTAACATCATGAAAACTTTATGGCGTGCAATTGCTTCACTAACTTAAGATAGGAGTATTCCTATCTGATAATATAACGAGTATTAATGTATTTAATTAAATGTAAAAGCTTATTATTTTTTCTAAGAGATGAAATGATCCTGTAAGGCTTATTCGGACTTTACACTTTTTATGTTCATTTTAGAAGAATCGTCCAAAGGGAAAAATGTAATTTTGAGTTTCATTCTTCACTCCTTCACTTTTATATGCAAACTAGAGATTCACAGGAGGGAATCACTCAGGATGAACAGTGAAACAGATTCTGATCCAGTAGTTGATAATAATCAAAGAAAACAATGTGAGCCAGTAGTTGACACTATGTACCACTAGATGGCATACTTTTGTACCAGTAGTTGACATAGAAGAAAACTAACTATAAATGAATTAATTTCCGTATTTTAATACAGGTATTATTAAAATAGCTTAGGAGGTGTTTAGGATGTGGGATGTATGTATAAGTATATTTTTCCATCTTTCTTTTTCTTTAGAATGTTATTTAATTTATTTTCTTTCTTATTTTTCTCTCATTCTGTCTCGCCATTCTTTTTTTTCTCATTTTTATTTCTTCTGTTTTTTTTTTTGTTTGTTTCATTCTCCAAACTAAATTTTCTCTTATCTTCTCTCCTTTTTTCCTCTTTACCTCTCTATTGAATTATTTCCTCTCATTTTGTTTGGAGAGAAATGGGAAGACAAAGATAAAAATGAAAAATAGAGAAGGTATTAAGGAGATAGGGTCAAGAGAATAAAAGAGAAAAATTAGTCAGTGAAAAGTTAACAAAAGAAGAAACGGAAGACAGAAAACAAGAGGGAAATATAAAAAAGGGAGAAAATTTAAATAAACGAGTTTAGAGAGTGAGAAAAGGGAAAAAGGCAAATATTAATTGTTAAACATTCGAATTCCCTGATAAAATTGTGTTATTAGCCTTTTCTCTCTCTTTACTATTCTGATCTCATTGGTATTGTTCTATTTTGTTTGTTAATACAGTGGAAGCTCTTATAGCGACCTGCTCTTATAAAAATACTCTCTTATAAAGACCCAAAAATTAGTCTCTATAAGAGCACTTTTGTGCTCTTATAAAGACTAATATTCGAATCGATTCAGCTTATCGAATACTTTTCTGGATCGGTTTGTGTGCGTCACACAAGAATTAGCCAATAAACAAATATCAGAGTATGACAAACAGCACCAAGTAACGATCGCATCTTCTTCTCGCTTGCTTTCGCCCGGGGTAACCGGCTACTGCCGGCTACAATCCCAAACGAAACCTTTCGCTACCTAATGTCCTTGTTGATTTTAGACTTTAAATTTATTAGCGTATTCATTTATCTTTCTTTATTTCCAATTTTTTGACTTATATTTAAGACATAAATTTTTCAAATTGCATGCAGATGCAGGTGAAATTGATGTAATAAATTTTGTTAAGCATCAGACTTTTCTAAGGAAGCTAAGCTATGCAATAAATTAATATCAAAATCAAAATTTAAAAAGCAAACGCAAATATTTATACTCTGTAAAATATTGATCTTAAACTTTATATAAATTAAAATAAAAGCAAAAGATAACGTAATATAACATGAAATTGGAAGTATCAAGACTTCATAAAATAAGAAATAATTGTTTAAAGTGAGAAAAGATCAATTTGGATGATTCGAACTGTGTTCTAAATCCCAATGATATCGTTTTCAGGTTGATATTTCCTCCAGACTTTATAAATTAGTCTACTAAAAATACATCATTGAGGGAATCGAGTCCACCTTCCCGAAAAGCATCAAAATTGATAGTTTAGCTTAACGAGTTTATTGCTTTTAAACGAGTGATATTCTACACTCGAGTGTATCACTCGAAGTTTGCTCTTCTAGCGACAAAAAACTCGGTACGGATTAATTACGCTATAAGAGCTTCCACTGTAGTAGCAATATAAAAACTGCTTAGTTTCGATATATTTCTCAGAGGTTCTTAGTTATTTTTTACATTTTCAGGGAAAAGTGCCAACTACTGGTGCACTGTCAACTACTTACATGTTTGCATTAGTTGGGGGGGATATTATTTTTGTCGTTCTGGGTTTTATAGTTTGCAATTTATTCCCTATTCCGAAATATAGCTGCTTCCCCTACTAGCACTATTGTACTTAAATCAAAATTAAACTGCAAATTATAAAAATTCCATTGACCCAAAATTTTGACCCCCAAAGATTCCCAAGATCACAGATAGGAAACCTCTGGTGTGTAAAGCATTCTGTGATACTTAAAGTTTTAAGAAACTGCATATTTTCTTGTTACATTTTTATTCCTTTTAATGTGTTATGTTTTCAAAAGCTTTTTACCCCGGACGTCGGGACTCCTATGGAAGGCCTCAACACAGTCCTAGTGAAGGCCCCAACATAGTCCTACTTGAGTCCTAGGTGAAATGACACCGCGAAGAGTGTAACACATCGTCATCGTAATCAAGTGAGTAGGTTTTTTTATTTGGTTGTTCATTATTTCAAATTTACATTAAACAATATATTAAATAATTTAAATACAAAAAGTAAGCAGAGTAGTCTCGATTTATTAAAGTTGGACGGGATAGGTCCTATAATTTTTTCAAAACTTTAAATTTTAGTTCATGCGTGTGTATTTAAACTGAAATATTACCCACCTGTACAAAATCACCCATCATGACGTCAGTCTTTTTAGAGTTTCCGGTTTTCTTTTCAAGGGAATGAATTTCTTTAATTTTTTGCTGCATTCATCGTAAAAATTAAAAACAACGATGGTTTATAAACTGATTAAATCGCTGGGTATCATCTGATGACCTGTTATTTGGGGAATATTCAATACAGAGGTGCTGGATTAGTTTCTGAACTTAATTTTCAGGAATGGTCGATTGTATAGTATTTTAATCAGCTGATTAAGAAAACAGCAGGTGTTCCAAAGGCTCACAAGAAGTCTGATTTGTATTTTTCATTTATTTCACTCTTGTGCTATTACCATTAGGGAGAAATTTGAGAAAAGCTCCACTAACAGTCAATTAAGCAGGTGGTGTTGCGGAATATTGATATCGTGGAAGTAAAACCATGGAGCTATGAGTAAAGCGGAAAAGTGAAACAAAAACTAAAAAGGCTACTCCTCCCAGTATTACCTATGGCAGAAGTTCACAAACTGTGGGTCGCCAGTCAGTTTTTGGTGGGTCGCAACAAGATTTTGAATTTGTCTATAGCATGTTCTTCATAATTTTCACAAACGCATCGTTAGCTTTTGAAATTTATTAAACTATCATATTGTAAAAAGAATAAAAAGAGCATAGAACGTAGGGCTGCCCACCGGGGGGTGCCATACAAATTTTAAAAATTTTCTCCCGAAATCACGTTGTAACAGCAATTTATCCCAGATTACTAAAAACGAGTTGAAACCCTGTTTTTAAGAGTAAAATTTCAAAAATCTTTCTCTGGGAGGACCCCCCTTTTTATTGTGGAGCTCATTCTTGTTCCCGCAATTAAACAATTTGATACGTTCAGGAACAAATCCCTTCTATTAATTTGTAAATAGGTAATTCAACATTTAATCATCCATGTAATATATTATTGTAGCAAAATAGATGGTGAACAAAACCCCACACGCACGAAGATAAAATCTTGTAGGGGGCCATGGAAAAACTAACTGAAGATGAGGTGGGTCACGTTCGATTTTGTTAATAAAAAGTGAGTCGCGATGCCTAAAAGTTTGAGAACCCCTGACCTATGGTATTACCGATGTTATATCAGGGAAACCGTAATGCCGCATCCACACATTCGCGCGAACGCGAATCCGAATAACAACAAAGCATGTGTAAGCGGACCGCTCGCGTTCGGACGAACGTTTGCACCTGGCTTTGCGAATCACTCGCCTACATTCGCGCAAGAGGCGGTTTTTTGAGCACGAGTCGATCAGAAGCGAACACGAGCTACCCCATTTACACATTCGCTGTTTCGATTAACTTATAATTTATCTAACTATATTTATATAACTATATTTATCTATTAATTATTATAATTTATCTTTCATACTTTTTCTATAAATTTATAACAGTTAGTTTAGTTTTAAATATAAGTATTTAAAAACTTCAACTTAGTAGCTTAATATTTTATGTCCCGAACATAAATTATACAATTTTAAAAGTCAACTTATTAAAAAATTTTAATCTTACAGCCGTAATAGAATTTCTTGGAAGTAAAATATATCAACCTTATTTATCAAAGTACAATTTTTCAGATTGAGAAATGAAATCATTAGTGTCCCCAATTACATCTTAACTTAATGCTTGAGATGTTTTTTTGGGAATTATAAAATTTGCATAAACCCTATTCTAATTGAAAATTTATTTGTTGCTAGATAAATGGCATTAGAGGATACCATCTTTGGCATGAATTTTGTATAAATTTAAAATAGTTATTCAAGTTTAGAGCATGCGCCTGGAATCAAAAACTGAAAAGGAAATAATTATAATTACGGTGTAGGCCACAGAGTACTAGAACAGAGAGTCCACGGCCATAGGCCATAATGGAAATCGAAAATCATGACATCTTGTTACAGGTTGGGAGAATTGTGGCGCTGGGATCGCACTAAACTCACTAGCGTCTGGATCCAGTCTGAATCGTTCGCCAGCTGCCTATGGGAGATCGAAAACACCTTTTTGCGCATGCGCTGAGTTCTAATTTGGCAAGAGATTTAAGCGGCCGGCATACGTTCCAGAATCTAGTGTGGCGCCCTCGCATCAGTAACGCATTTGAAAATAGCCTCGTGGACCCTCTGTTAGGATATTTCTCTGTGGTGTAGGCTATTGCAATTTTTTTTGGAATTTCCCAGGTGCACCCTCCTATGTTATTACAATTACTGAAACACAACAGGGAACTTCCCCCCAGCAGGTACCATTGAATTTTTTCCAATAGGATCTTGGGACAATGATATCCCGAAGGTGATATATACGTTTTAACGTAATATTTACAGCGTTCAGACTTATTAAATTAAAAACAATAAAAAGTTGAAGATATTTTCCCTATAAAAAGCATGGAAAAACTACTTTTGAGGTGCGCGGGGGTCAAACATTGGCCTAGTGACCTGAAATTTTGCGGGTGATGTTTCGTATTTGTAAAAACAAGAGGGGGTGCACCTGGGAAAATTCCTCCAAAAAATATTACCATAGACTTTTGCAATGGCCTATTACGGAATCCTCTTTTTTTTTCAGATGACACGATCTTGCCAGTATCTTTTTTTTGTTTTAGCTTTTGCTTATTTTCTTCGTTATTTTAAAAGTTCTAAATCAGTGTTTTCCAACCTTTTTCGGTCCATGCCCCAAAGCCTTTCTAAATTTTCCATGCCCCCATGTCCTTTATTTTTTTTTTCGAAAATCATTCTTGAAAATTAAATAAAACATGGTGGTCCATGCCCCACCTGGGGGGGAATTTGGTTAAAAATTTTCAAATTGCCCCTTTAGAAGTTCATATTGCCCTCCAGTGGGTCGTGCGCCTCACGTTGGGATTCACTTTTTCTAAATAATTATACTCGTTAGTAAAGAGGGTAAAGAGCAAGCATCTTCCATTTTGACCGAACGTTCGTGGAATTGCGAATGTGTAAGAGGACATTCGCAGTTCTAAAAAACAAAAGAAATCCAATTAAAATACTCGGCGAATGTTCGCGATCGCATTCGCGCGCATGTGTGGACGCGGAGTAACACCTCAGGCTTGGAATTAAGTAATTGTATCTCTCCTCCCCTCCGTGATTACCCGTGCTCTAGATTTAGCAAATCCGTTATCAGATGATCGCAGCGAAATGTCACATCTTTCAAACGCGATTAAAATTGCATCTGCGACTCTTTAATAAATATGTGGGGGGATCATGGATAGATGAGGAAGGAAATGAAATTCGTATAGACGGTCCTTCGGATGGTGTGTTAATGAATTTTCTTATAATTAGTCAACTCCCCATCCTCACGCTAAATACGCCAGTCACGTGATCAGAAGGGGATTGTAAGTTCGAACCACTGGTGTCGATTCTGGGTGGGACAGCGGGGTCGTGGGCGCAAGTTCACAACTGCTGATGGTTGGCGAGATTTGGCTTTTTAAACGACACATTTGGCTTTTTAACGGCACTTTTAACATTGTATTAGGGTTGCTTTTATCGCTAAAAATTGGCGCATCAGCAGTTCTAAACTTGCGCCGGGTCCTCCCAAAATATTATAGGAACATGGTTTTAAACACTTAATTTTAAAAAACTATTGAGACAGAAAATTCACTGTCTCTCAAATTTTTATAGTGAATAAAATATATTCCAATCCTTTGAAGGGACTCTGAACATCAGAGGGGTTTATAAGAATGTGTTAGATTCAAAGATTAGTGAGAAGATTAGATTAAAGAATGTGTTAGATTTCATTGTGTTGGATTCAAAGATTTAAATTTCCTTCCCATGCTAATTTTTGCTACTTATTTAGTTGATTTTTAGATAAAATCTACTATATCTATCTATGAATTTCAATGTTATTTGATGCCTCTCACTCGTATTAAAATTAATCAGCTGGGTGGCGACTATTAGGTCATTGGTATAAATATAAAACAGGGGGGGGGAGAAAGAAAAATAAATGATGCGATATAGCGAAGATCGTATATTGGGGTAAGTATTGTGCCTTAGGATGCTTTTAACTTGACATTGACGACTTTTGAAAAATATTTTGTCCTACCTTTCTTGATCATAAATAATATAATTCATCGTTAGGGGTGTTCCGCTGCTTATTTGGACTGTCCGAAATTAGATTAATACTTTAGAATTTTAGGGGTTGATGTCATATCTTAGGCAAATAAATCAAGATTGAATCGTCACTTTGAAAAAGGAGTAATTCCGAAAAATGGGAAGTTTACTTTTTGTGCTAAAAATTTCCCCTTGAATTTAAAGTAAACGATGTCCATTCATTGTACTTTTTTTTATTTAATTTGAAATTTAAGTTAATTTGTCTTTCTCATCTTTATGCCATAGCTAAGCCAGAGAAAAATTGGTTTTTAATTTAAGTGTTTTTAACCTTTTTCCAGTGAATGTTGGAGGAAAAAATTATTTAAAATTTCTTCTTTTAGTCAAGTTAGTTTCTGAAAAAAAAATTATGAAGAACAGATGGGTCGCTTTTGCCAGATTTTGTTTAAGAAAAGTTGGTCGCGATGTAAAAACCCTTGGGAAAAACGATGGGAAACCCTTGCTATAAAGAACAAATTGTCATAATTTATTGTATAAAAACGGGTAGTATGATATTACATTATACGGAGAGACAATTGTACTTTCATTTTGATACCTTCTGATATTGGGAAACTTAAAAATTTATAACTCATTTCTAAACATGCATTTGTTTTAGGGGTCCAGAGAACTGTGCCTTATCTGGGGATATTCTGAAAGCAGGCCTAATGATTTCTGATATTATACTTTACCATCTAATTACGGTATGTTATTTATTTAAGTAAACTTTTTATAAAACACTAATGGTTAATTACAAACTGAGTCTAGGGATTCGATGGTCATTCTCCATGTATAATAATTACTATATTTGTGTTGTTTTTGTTTGCAATTTACGCGATGTTTACCTTTTGACACTTTAGCTGAAAGATGAAAACTTCTGCTGCTACTATTAAGAGAATTACTAATTTTAATTTTATAAGAGCCATGTCATCTTTAGTATTAGTACCTGCATTTACAGGCATTCATGATTTAGTTACGAGATTGATTTAACGTTCGGCTTGCAGGGTTTAACTTTAAGGTTAGCTAATATTTTTAAGGCATCCATAGGTATTGTAAATGTGATGTCTAATAAGAAGGTGACATGGATTAAGCTAAGTGATTCAGGGTGTTTTGTTGTAACCCATTTTGTGGGAGCTAGTAATAAAGAGAAGGCTGGAAAGAAAAAAACTGTTTGACATCACAACACAAACAAGATACTTATAAGCTTAAGCTTCTCCTATCTGGTAAGTGTGCTTATATCTCCATCGGATCCCCGACTCGGTAGTCTTGGTGTCTAGTAGATCATTGACTAATAACTGAACTACTTAGAATGACAGAGTTCTAATTCTACTTAAAATTATTTTGAGTAATTGAACGTTTTCTGTACGTTTGCTTGTGTTCCTATGAAGCTAGACACTTTTTGAGACCTTATTGCATGCCAACTATTGAACTTAAGACTTATGCAACTATTATACTAAATAGAGTATTTGGAAAGAAACGTACAAATGCATAGTACTTGACTTGAATTTGTTATTTTTGGATTAGACCATTTGCATTCTGAGCAGTTCAATTACAGAACGTATTCCCACACTTCTGATCATTGTAACTCAATTTTTATAAACATTAGTCTAACCTTTTTAACAAACTAACTTTAGGTAGCGAAAAACATTCAAATGATTTTTCACGCTATAAAATCAATATAAGTAGTGTTTTTGATGCTGATTTCAAATCTGCCTATAGTTTTCTCAATCACGTCTGGAATAAAGCGAAAAGAAAATATTAGCACTCAAGTCCTAAATTTTGAGTACAGAACGCTCCTTCTTTAAGTTGATCCAGTGTGGTCCAACCTGCGGGCTGCATGCAGTCAGCAAAGAGTTTTTAAGGCCCTCGACCAAAAAAAATTAAACTTTTTAAAATCGAAGCCAATTCACTGTTAGGTTTTTCCAAAGACAAAATGTGTTAAGAAACCCGCATTTACTAGTTTTCCCGAGGAGAATCCCCCAACTCCTTTTGGGTAAACTTCTCTTAAAATCGAAATTAAAAAAGAAAACATTAAAATGGAACCCAAATTTTAAAAGGGAAACTATTTGTGACTAGGGTAAGGCTATATGTGTGGTGCCCCAGAATTCCGGTTTTTAATTTGGGGCAATGGTTTATTTTGAGTAATTTTTGTCCAAAGGTACCCAATCTCCCTATGGGCATCATTTAGGAGGGAACAGGGGGCAACTGCTCCCCTCCCAAGGTTTTCACTGTTATGTTAATAATACCCTGCAAGTCCCTTGAAAATATTATAACTTCCACAAAAAGCATCGGTTGTAAACAAAGAAGTCTCAAAAAGGAGTTAAAACACTACTTTTGGGAGGGCCAAATTTTAAAAAATTAAAATTCTTCCGCTTAGAAGAAGCTTTTTCCATTTGAGTGTTCCTCAAAAAGTTTGAAAAGGTGATAAAACACTAGTTTAAAGGGGAATTTTCAAAAAAATTTCTGTGGGCGGACCTCCAGCCCCCACTGATAACTTTTTCCCTAGAAAATTTTGTGGTTTACAAGAAATTGTTCTTTTTGAATGTAACCCATAGGGCCTCAAAATAAGCTGAACTCTACTTAGAGGCAAATTTTCAAACTTTTTATGGAGGTGACCCCCTAAACCTCCTTTGTTACATGGAGCTCAAGTTGTACAATTTTAACATTGCGTTACATCATTCAAATACTACTTTCAAGTGTTCTAAAACTTAAGGCATAAATGTACTTGGTAGGGGGTACCTAGCCCGATAAAGCAGTGGTAGCGCATAGCTCTTCCGTGCCACAGGTCTGGGGTTCGATTCCCGGGTCGCGGGCTTTGCAAGGTTGACTCAACCTTTCATCCCTTCAGTGGGTCGATAAATTGAGGACCAAGCGTGCTTGGGAACTAAACACTGGGGGTCTTGCGTTAGACTGACCATCTAACCGGGACATATGCCTTGCACCCCAGGGCCCCACGGTCAAAGAGAACGAGGACGGGCCACTAGGGCTGTTGCGCCAATGAGTTTAGTTCAGTTTAGGGGGTACCTTAAAAATGGCGTTGAGTCAATCCCCCTCACAAAAAAGGTCTGGTTACGGCTAAAAAAAAAAATCCTTGCCCCCCACTACCAAAAACTGAAATGACGCGCCTGGTCTTTCACTACAACATTGGACAGAGATAAAATCAAAATAAGTGCCTGTAAGTTATTAAAACTGATTCTACAATTGAATTCTAGAAATGTCCACTAGAGGGCTACCAATTATTCTATGAATTAAATCCTAACTTCGAAAAGTGAAATTTTTTTAACTACATTGATGAAAGATCCCCTTCCTCTTTTGATAGGAATTAATTTAGCAATAATACTTACATCTTTGGAAACAACTAAACCCTTCACCGCTTTTTAGAAAATATTTAGGTGGAAATAAAATTTACCCCCTCTACAAGTGCTTCAAGTGCCTTTTAATGCAAATTTTAGGAAAATTAAGTGTTATGAATTGCACCTGAATTTTCATATATTAATTAATTGGTTTGCTTGTTGAAATGAGCTTGACATGCCTGTGATAAAAATAGTAAGTTCTAATTAAATTCCCTTCTTTATTGACTCTGGCCTTCGCTGTCTTTTATATTAAAGTTTGGTCTTCGGTTAATAAAGGTTGGACCACATTGATTCAATCTACCCTCCGCCTTTTTTTTTTATCCACCCTTGATTGGGTAGCAACTTACCTGAGTTCCAAAATATGTTCCACCGCACTTTTAAGGATATATGATGGCAATAAATTGCAGAAATATTATTTTTTTTTACCCCTAAAGGTAAAAACCCTCGGGAGGGACCTCGCTTTCTAGCTAGGGTGTTTCAAAAAAAAAAAAAAAAAATTTTATTTTTGAATTTCCCAGATGCCCCCTCTCAAGTTGTTACAAATACTAAAACATTATTACCCGCAAATTTTCAGGTCTCTAGGACGATTTTTGACCCCCGCGCCCTTCAAAAGTAGGTTTCCCATGTTAAAGTATAGGGGAAATATTGAAAATATCGTCATTTTTGGTTCTTTTCAATTTTACGAGCCTGAACGCAGTCAATATCGAATTAAAACCTATACATCATCTTTGGGACACCATTGCCTTAAGATCCTATCGGGAAAATATTCCATGACACCTACTGGGGGGTAGCTACACGGGGGTGAAAAGCGAGCTTTTACCGAAAAACGAGGATGCTTGCCGGAGCTTGCGGTGGGAGCTGGATGAAGGCCTCACATGTGGGGTCCAGACAAAACTCCCGCCAGATGGGTTCCAAATGACCAGGTACCTTAGGAAAAAGGTTCAATAAACACTTAAATAGGCTTTTATCCAGGTCCCTCCGCAAACGCCGGCGAGCATAACCAGCACCCGCGGCAAGCATCCTCGTTTTTCGGTGAAAGCTCGCTTTTCACCCCCGTGTAACTACTCCCCAATAGGTGCCATGGAATATTTTTCCGATAAGATCTTGAGGAAATGATGTCCCAAAGATGATGTATAGGTTTTAATTCGATATTGACTGCGTTCAGGCTCGTAAAATTGAAAATACAAATAAATACAAATACAGACTGACGACCAGCTACAGGCTCAAAGCCCAACAAGGCTGGTCCCATGATTATGAATTCCCCAATTCCCACAGCCTATCCAATTGCCTCTTAAACTCAAACACTCCCTTTGAATATACCATATTTTCTGGCAACGCGTTCCATATGTCAATTACCCCTATTGAAGTAGTAGTACTTCCTTAAATCCCGATTGACCTGTGTCTTATTTTGTTTATACCCATGCCCATGGCCCCTTGTTTTGTTATCCTTGCTGAAACTTAAGCCCTCCGTATCCCCTTGCTTTACCAACTTGAATAGCTGAATCAAATCCCCCCTCTCCTTTTTTCCAGTGAATACATGTTGAGCCTGCTCAAACGTTCATTATAATCCAGGTGTGTTATCCCCCTAATTATTTTTGTAGCTCTGTGCTGTACCTTTTCAATTACCTCTATATCCTTCCTCATGTATGGAGCCCAGAATTGTACTGCATATTCAAGATGAGGTCTTACTAATTCCTTGTATAAAGGCAATATTATATTCTTATCCCTTGAAGTTACAGTCCTTTTTATATACCCCAATAACCTATTTGCCTTTTTACCCGCAGCTGTACAGTGGGGGAAAAAAAAATGGGACACCTCTCATTGTGGGCGAACCGCTCGTGGTAAAGGGACAAACAAGGTACCGTTCTTCAAGGTTTAACGAATTCTATTTAAGGGAATATAAAAAATTTTCTTAGGGGGTCATCTACATATTAAATTCAATACCAAGTCCAGATTTTTCTATGGACACCCCCAAATTTTATTCGCTTTTTGGAGAGGGCATACCTCATTTGCTCTAAATACAAAGTTTTGTGTCAATATATCCCCAATTAGAAGGATGGCAAGCAATTAAGCATTAGGGGGCCGTCTCCAAGATAAATAATTTTATTTTCAGGACATTGTTGTAAATCGTATTGTTGCAGCTTTTCCATTATTATATGTGCTTTTTAACTGCAAGGACTAGTGAATGGTGTTAATAATTTTACTTTACTCTAACAAAAATAAAAAAGGACGTGAAATTTTGAGTTAAGGGAAAGTATTTGTGATTGGGGGGATGAAGAGAGGCGTAGAAAAATATAATTTGGAAATTATACTTTGTAGTCTTTGATTTTTGATTGTAGTAAATGATTTCAGTTAAAATCTTGATAAATTTACAAAGTTTTTTTCGAAATGATGTTAAAGCTAAAGCCATTTTTTTATTTCTCCCCCTTTTTTAGTAGTTTGCTTTATCTGCTTTTTTTTTATCCATTTCACATTCTTAGAAACTTTTGTTGTTGGTCTTTTTTTTATACTGGGTATCTACTATCTACTCTTAAAGTGAATCAATAGCTAACTTCTAAAATGTGTTATAGATGCATCTATATAATAACCAAAATTTGTAAATTGAAGTAAATGATCATGTTCGAAGGTTTTTTGTTCAAAACAGACCCACATAAAAAGTACGAAAGTTAAATTTTCATATGATTTTGGTCCTATCAATCATACTAGTAAAGAGATATTCATCATTTTTAAAGTCGAATGGGAAAACCTTCCCAACGAGTAGAATCATGAACGACGATCAACGAAAAGAATTAGCAGAATAATATAACCTTGAATTTCGAGATTTTGGAGCAAAAAGCTCCACTCTAATTTTTTGACTTTGTACTAAATTCTCTCAGGGACCATCTATAAAATGAAAAATATTTTAAAACTGTGGTTACTGTGGATATACTTTTTATACCGTTGTAATTTAAGAATAATTTTTATCTTTAATTAGTGTAGGACCCCCGAAAGTTAGAAACCTTTATATCTCGATTATTCTTGCTGTAGGATTTTGGAACTTTTTTTTCTGGGTTACAGTCAACTTAAGTCACAACTTAATTATTATTACCACATTTTTTTAATGGCTTTCTTTCTTGATTATTACGTTGGGATTTCGAAATCAGTTTTAAACTTCCCAATGAACTAGATGCTTCAAGTTGTGATAAAATGTATTTTAGTGTTTTCTCAGGGGGGGGGGCTTGAATGGTATACCGGTTTCAGGGCCTGCCACAGTCAAAAATTCTTAAAATTCCTCGAAATTTCACACAAAGGATCTTTGCTATGGCATTTAAAAAAATTAATTAACTTATGTTGATAGTATTTTGAACTTTTCACTCTCTTAAAGTAAAAAGTTCTTCTTTTTGGTCGACTTGACAGTTGGTTTTGAATATCATGTAAATCAATTGTTTTTTTTTTTCTACAGGAATTAAAAAATAAAAGGGTTTAAGCAATTTAATATTTTTTCTAGGGAGGGGAAAGAAGGGTAAGAGAACGCACTAAAATGATTTTGGGCTATAAATTCGAGAATTTAAAAGCTAGAGCTTCAAAAGCTTGACACAAATCAACCTTCAAAAAATGAAAGTTTTGGCTTTAAAGAAAGTTTGTTAAAAATCACGAAGAAAATAAAATTTTGAATGCGTACTTTTATCCGACGTGCCGGCTAAAAGTACGCAGACGTTAGGGCAAAAGTACGCGCATTGAAAAGTTGGTAGAAATTGCCAAAAAAAAAAAAAAAATGTCCCACAACGTTCTTAATTGGAAGATTTCTCCCTCATGTCACCTCTCTTTCGGTATATGATCTAAACAGGCTTAAATAGTTTTGAAAAATCCATGAAAAAAACACAATTTTACTTTTCCAAGAATAATAATGTTAATTTTCCAAGATGAGCTAGTTATCAGCTTTAAAGGGGTTGTAAGTTTTCAAATGTTTAAGCATTTATTAATAAATTGTAGCACATATAACTCTCATGTGCTAAAGAGTATACTGAATTATATGATTTTTGCTACTTAAATTTCAATTATCTTGTATGCGCGTACTCTTAGACGTCAATGTATTAATTACATAAGTTGTCCTTGAATCAACCCTTAAATTCACTGCTTCCAACGATGCCAAGATGTTCAGAAGAAGGTATACCTCACATTGGTATTCACTTTGAAAGCATCATTATTTTTCATTTTTAAAACAATTAAGATTCCTTCTCAGAAAATCACAGAAAATGGTTTACCATTTCTATCTCAAGAATAAAATTTCATTTATTATTAAAAAATCCTATCTTCCTTTTCCTAAATCTTCTCTTTAATTTAAATTTATGAATTTAAAATTTCAAATAAATAAATAAAAGTTACATACAATTTTGTATAAAATTCACTAGCGCTTTCAGCGCTAGCCCGGCGTTGCCCGGGCGCAGTGTAGTATGCATGTACCTATACGCATTTAAAAGTTAACGTGCTTTTCTGGTTGGGAAATTTGTGCAGGCTTCGCCTGCACAATGCATCTGAAGAAATCTAAATTTCCCTCTGCCCCCTCTCTCGTGAAATACTTGAATACCTCTCTCGTGAAGTACTTGAAAGAATTAAATGAAACTATTTTGATTGGAAGAATAAAAACAAAAATCAGTAAGAGTATGAAAATTGTATAAATGTACAAACAATACTGAAAAAAAAAGTAAGCCTGCGCTACCACAAAAACAAAGCAGTTCAATTGTTATCTGTCCCGTTAAATATTGCCAAGTTGTTTTGAACTAAAATTCAACTATGGTAACAGTGGTATCAAACTACGTAAACTAACACACTAATACCAAACATCAGTATAATCGTAAAATGCAACCTTCAGTGCAGCAACTAAAATTCAAGTTCTGTGACAGTGGTATCGAACCACGTAAACTAACACACTAATACGAAACATTAGTAATCGTAAATATGCAGCCTTCAGGTCACTACTAAAATCCACAACTACAGTGAAGGTGGTATCTAACCATGTAAAGAAAGTTCAGTGAAGCTGGTATATAACCACGAACACAAACAACACTTGGATTCAAAGAATAAAGAACTAAAAGAAAATCAGGAACTGTGTAAAAAGCCACTAATGTAATATGTAATAACTTAAATTATGTAACTAAACATAAACAATTATGAAACAAAAGTAAGACTAACTTCAAAAACAAAAGCAAGTATATGTTGAATTTGAAAGTGTGGAAGAAATGCACAACTGTATTGAAACAAAAGTAAACAGCTACATAGATTTTCTTAAGTGTTAAAAATGCACACACAAAAGTAAGCCTAAGTAGTAAGATTGAAAGAATAAAATGAAAATCAGTAAAAGGATAGCACAAAGAAGCACTTAACGAACTTCAGCAAGATCATAGATCACATTGCCGTAAACCTAAACAAAGTGAAACATAACATTACAGACGGCGTTAAATAGAATAAATACGAAATCTAAATTTCCCTCTGCCCCCTCTCTTGTGATTGGCACTGCAAGGAAACCCGTAAAATGAATTAAGAAACTAACCGCGATAACTTGCTAGTGGAAGAAATGCAAAACTAAGTTTATACAAAAGTAAACAAACTGCATAAGATTACTGTTAGAGTTATAAATGCAAGCCTGAAGTACTTGGACTCAAAGAATTAAATGAAACTATTTTGATTCGAAGAATTAAAACAAAAATCAGTTAGTGTATGAAAAGTGTACAAATAATACTGAAACCAAAGTAAGCCTGAGCTGCCTCAAAAACCAAACAGTTGAATTGTTATCTGTCCCGTTAAATATTGCCAAGCTGTTTTCAAGTATGGTGACAGTGGTATAGAACCACGTAAAACTAACTCAATAATACCAAAAATCAGTAATTGCAAAAATGCAGCCTTCAGTGCACTAAATAAAATTCACAACTGCAGTGAAAGTGGTATCTAACGACGTAAACAAAGTTATGAATACACAAACAACAGTAAGAGAAACCACGTACTCAACTCACTAATAGCGAAAATCAGTAAACGTAAATAAGCAACCTTCGGTGCACTAACTAAAATTCACAACTACAGTGAAGCTCAGGAAGTGTATAAAAAGCCACTGATATAATATGTAATAACGGTAATAACTTAAATTAAATTATGTAACTAAACATAAACAATTCTCAAACAAAAGTAAGACTTAACTACTTCAAAACAAAAGCAAGTAATGTTGAATTTGAAAGTGTGGAAGAAATGCACAACTGTATTGAAACAAAAGTAAACAGCTACATAGATTTTCTTAAGTGTTAAAAATGCACACACAAAAGTAAGACTAAAGTACTAAGATTCAAAGAATGAAATAAAAATCAGTAACAGGATAGCGAAAGCGATAGCATAACACAAAGAAGCGACGAACATCAGCAAGATCATGCACCGGCGCGTCGCAATGCCGTAAATCTAAACAAAGTGAAATATAACATTACAGACGGCGTTAAATAGAATAAATAAAACCTATGAACAAAACCGCAGAATGAAATTATCAATCATTGCAAGAGTAAGAATGAGTAAGAAGCACTCAAACAAAATAAACACGAAATGACGAAATAACACCGTTCGCCGAGTAAACCGGATGTAAACAACAGCCGCTACAGGCAGGATTATTCTTAACATAAGGAAATTCTGAGAGGACAAATCTTTCAAGGAACAACCAATCGCGGGGAGTAGGAAAGAGATCTTTCGACCAATGAAATGCTCAAACGATAGACCACCGTCGTATTTCAAATTTCATTTCCGGTATTTCTATTTTATATATTAAGATTAGTTATTTATACTATAAAAAAGGTTTGAAAATATTTACAATATAAAGTTCAGAAAGATAAATTAAAATAGAATATTACTTAAAAGTTTTAATTCTTTATTTTTTAGTAGTAAAATAGTTTTATAAAAAAACGTTTTTAAAAATTTACAATACAAAAAAACCCAGGAAGATACAAAAAAGAGCATGGATGAGAAGGTGTCTCTGACGTTTCACCAACTCTGAAATTTCCTACCCCCTGGCTTCTGTTTAATCATCGCTTTAGCTATTTGTATTGTGTAAGGCCAACCAGTGGGGGTAGGAAATTTCAGAGTTGACGAAACGACTGTAGCAACGATGAGAAAGATCATCATACAACCCAATTGTTCTAAGCCGGTATCGGTAATCGGATTTCCTTTAAGCTTTTTATGTGATAAAATTAAAAATTATGAATGCTACTTATTTTTAAATTACAATGCACTATTCTAAAAATCGTATTTAGATTAAAAAAAAGGATATAATGTGGGATTATATCCTACAAGAATATGTTGCGCTCTACTCGATAAAGTTTTTCAGCGATTTTATATTCTAATTAATTTTTAATAGGATTTTTTATAAATTACAATATTTTAATTTAAGATTTCGACTTTATGTTCCGGTTTGTTTCCAATTCTTCGGAATTCTTCAATTAAATGAAAAGAAAGGGGACAAAGTAAAATAAAAAATCACATCAAATGCAGATCCTGAAAAAACATTTTGAACTCACATCTTTATCATATAAATTATAATTTTTAAAGTGATGGAATGCAGTTATTCTTTTATTCCTTAAAGCAGGATAAACCTTTAATTTTTATTCATATTATTTTAATACACTCACATGCTATCAGATAAAGAAATAAGCACATTGTTGTAACCATTTCATACAACAATGCAACAGATTAAATGAAAATAAAAGGGTGAAATTTCTGCAGTAATATACGGTCCCTTAAAGTAATTAAATTTATAAATATTTAATTTTCTCCATAACTATACATTAGAATTTCACTAAATTCTGGTTTTCCGTTTAAATAATTATTCTTAATTGAATGGCATAAACGATTTTAAAATTAATAAAAATTAATTTTTCATCCCTTAATTAATTGCTAATTATTTTATAATTAGACATGGAATATCTTAATAAAATAATTTTATTTTTCTTTGGAAACATTTCATTGATATATCCTCCAAATTTCGTGTTGATACGAAAGGTAGTTTTAGAGTAGGATAGAAAAGTTTAAACCCCATTTTTACATCGAAATTCTCGATATTCCGACCACCCCCGTTCCGCTAATTGGGGAGATATTGACAAAAAACTTGGTATTTAGGGCAAATGAGGTATGCCCTCTCCAAAAAGCGAATAAAATTTGGGGGTGTCCATAGAAAAATCTGAACTTGGTATTGAATTTAATATGTAGATGACCCCCTAAGAAAATTTTTTATATTCCCTTAAATAGAATTCGTTAAACCTTGAAGAACGGTACCTTGTTTGTCCCTTTACCACGAGCGGTTCGCCCACAATGAGAGGTGTCCCATTTTTTTTTTTCCCCACTGTACATTGATGACCCATTTTAAAGTCCCTATGTATTAATACCCCTAGATCCTTGACTGATTCTCCCTTCTTTACCTTTATTCCTTGTAGACAGTACTCAGCTTCACTATTCCTGTAACCCATATGCAATACTTGACATTTTCCTAAATTGAAAGACATACCCCATTTTACAGCCCATTCAGATATCATATCTAGATCACCTTGTAAATTCTCTATCTGTACCTTGGTATCCACCTTCCCCCATATTTTTAAGTCATCTGCAAATATGCTTATTCTATTCCTGATCCCCTGCCCTATATCATCTATGAATATTATAAATAATACTGGTCCCAATACTGATCCCTGAGGTACCCCACTTGTTACTTCTGTCCATTGTGAGTAATGTCCCTTTACCTGCACTCTCTGTTTCCTACCCAATAGCCAGTTCTTTATCCAAATCAATGTTTTCCCTTGAATCCCCAGCCTTTCCAATTTAAACAGTAATGCCTCATGAACAGTAATGCCTCATATTTTCCCTATACTTTAACATGGGAAACATACTTTTGAAGGGCGCGGGGGTCAAAAATCGTCCTAGAGACCTGAAAATTTGCAGGTAATAATGTTTTAGTATTTGTAACAACTTGAGGGGGGGCCATCTGGTAAATTCGAAAACAAAAATTTACCATAGACTTTCGAAACACCCTAGGGCTATATGAACTTGACTTTCATTTTGATAACGTCTGATATTGGAAAACCTAGAAATGTATTTAACTAATTTCTAACTATGCATTTGTTTTAGGTTCTAGATAATTAGGCTTATCTGGAGCTAGTCTGAAATAAAGCCTTACGTTTGCTGCTTTCAAATTTTAACAGCTCATTACGGTATGTTATTTATTTAAGTAAACTATTTATAACACACTAATAGTTAATTATTATGAATTGAGTCTGGGGATCCGATTATAATTTATTTACTCATTATATATGTTTATTATCAGTATTTATTGTATTGGTTTTTGTTTGCAATTTACACTATGTTTACCTTTTGACACTTAAGCCGAAAGATGAAGACTGCTGCTTCTACTATTATGAGAATTCTTAATTTTGTAAGAGCCATGTCATCTTTAGTATTAGTACCTGCAGCCATTCATGATTTAGTTACGAGATTTTATTTAATGATTTTAACTTTAAGGTTAGATAATATTTTTAAGACACCCATAGTTATTGTAAATGTGGTGTCTATTTAGAAGATGACATGGATGAAGCTAGGGATTTAGGATACTTTGTTGTAACCCATTTTGTTGGGCACTGATAATAAAGAGAAGATTGCAATGGAAAAATTGATTTGCAATACATACATCACAAACAAAGATACTTATATTATTTCCAATGTTTAATCACGGCTTACCCAACCAATAGGACAAGACGCTGACAAATAAGGAAAAATAAAGGCGTGTTTTCATCAGCGTAACTGCTGACTGTTTTGGCGATTGTGAGGCTATCTTGGTAAACTTTGTTACCATGACAACTTATTACATCTGGGTAATAAGTAATACTTTATTAGTGGATCTCCTTTTCCAGTCTCTCGCCAAAAGATATTTTTGAGCCATCGCCTTTAACTCGGTGGATTTGCTTTGCCAGATGTCAGTATTTCCATCTATATTTTTAATGATTTCCGTATCTGGGTTAGCTTGTATAGTATCTAGTAAGCCGTGGTTTAAGCATCTTCTTTTTGTGATACTTCATCGGATCCCCGACTCAGTAGTCTTGGTGTCTAGAAGATCATTGACTAATAACTGAACTACTTATAATGGCAGAGTTCTAAGTCCACTGAAATTAGCTTGGAGATTTCAAGGTTTTCTGTAACGACGCCTGTGTTCCTTATAAAGACGCCACTTCTGAAGATATTTTTGCCAAAGATAACCGAAACAACATAAAATAAAGAATTTAAAAAGAAAAACCAAATATATACGCTTAAATAATATTTGGTATTTTTTGTACTTAGACCACTGCCATTCTAAACAGTTCAATAACTGCAGCAGAGGTTCCCAAACTTATTATCATCGCAACCCATTTTTTATAAATGACGCGATGCTCCTCATCTTCAGACAAGGTCTCTGATTATAGATAAGGCTCTGACACTAACTTCAACTAACATTTAAAGTATTTTTTTAAATTATGATTATTATATAATAAATAATCGAAAAATGAATCGATCAGGTGGCCGTATATAGAGTGGGAGGGAATGGTACTTGCCGGATTTAAGTACCAGCCATATTTTCAACTAATTTACTCGGAAATAACAAGACCAATCATGTAATACAATGCGGCACATAATTATAGGTCCATTATAAATTTTGAAGTCAAAGTAAAGCTTTTGCTGTTGGTAGTTGGCCCCCATATGGTAAGACTTTTCCTCCTTTGGATATAATTATTATATGCAAATTAACCCGGTAATGCGTATTAACCCTAATAGTACAACTCATACCAAATATGTCAAGTTTACATAACGTCTACTAGAAATAAACGAAATTTGGCCATACATGACAAAAATTGGACCAATCTTAAACGTTTGTGCTGCTTGGGAGAGGGGAGAGGACGTCCGTAAATTACGCAAAGTGTTAACTACTTATTTTTACCTCCCCTTTTGGTGAGAATTAGTTTGATACCCTCTTCCTGAGCTTCTCAGAGAGATTTTTTTCCCATAACTTTAAAATGCACGTATATGGACTTTGATATTTCAATTTTGCTTTATGAATGCCACATAACATTTAGCAATGGCATGTAAAAGATTGGATTATTTTATATATAATATGCCGAAAATTTTTGATCGAATCATAAGCTGCAAGCAGCTCTCGATCATACGAGCTATATTTTTGTTCGGCGGTGGAAAGCTTCCTAGAATAAAAAGCAAGTGGTTCAAGTATTTTGTTGTTGAAACAAAGCTCCTCCCAAAGCAAAATCAGAGGCGTCCACTTGTAATACCAGTTGTGCATCGTGTAAAGGGTGTGCTAATAAAACTGCCTTTGCTAGCAAGTCTTTACTACTTTGGAATTCCTTTTCGGCCTGATCAGTCCAATTTATTTCTCTCTTATCACTTTTCTTAGAATCCTTTAAGTACTCATTTAGGAAAGTTTGTGCGTGTTTATCGCCTGAAAATGCGGCTGTGGAATCGCCTGAAAAAGTTTAACAATCCCAAAAACCTTCGGAGTTCCATTACCGTTTGGGGGAGCGGGTAATTGACGATTTGCCCAAGAAAAGATATTTCGGGAACACCGAAAACACACTTTGATACATTAACGGTCAGACCGTAAGTACTTAACCTGTGAAATACTGTCCTCATGTGTGAATCATGTTCAGTTTCAGATTCACTAAATACTAAGATGTCGTCTAAGTAGACGTAGCAGAACTTTAAGTCTCCCAAGATCTCATACATGAATCTCTGAAAGGTCTGTGCTGCGTTGCACAGTCCGAAATTCAGGAAGGGAAACTCGAAAAGGCCAAAAGGCGTGCAAACTGCCGTTTTTTGAATGTGATCCGGATGTACCGGTATATGAAAGTAAGCTCGGACAATATCAATCTTAGAAAAGACGTTTTTTCCATGTAGTGAGTTTGAGAAGTCCTGAAGGTGTGGTACTGGGTAGCGATCTGGTACTGTGCAGGAGTTTAATCGCTAATCGCCTGTAATCCCCTACCGGACGTATAGCTCCTGAACTCTTTGAGACAACATGGAGCGGGGAAGACCAGGGTGACTGATGGCCTACATATCCCCTCTTCCATCATGAACTTAAATTCCTTTTTTATTGGTTCGTAAACTTTAGGGTTTAATCTCCTAGGCTTACAATGCACTGGAGAGCCGCTGGTCTCGATGTAGTGAACAGTGTTGTGTTTAGGGGGAACAACCTTAGGAGATGACTTTATTAAATCAGGGAACTCTGATAATAGTTCATGGTACTTAGTTTTACCTACGATAATTTTTATCGAGGGATTTTTAGTTCCGGCCTTTGATTCCAAAATGGGTTAGGAAATCAGCACCTATGATGGACATTGGTACTGAAGCCATCAAAAATTTCCCTTTAAAATTTCGCCTTAACCCTAGGTCTACCCCTAAAAGTTTTGACAAACGACAAGAAGTTGGAGGGTCAGATATCGTTGTAGCTGAAACATTAGGTTTGAAAGTATCCCCAGTTTCTTTAGATCTCTCAAGAAAGTTACAGGGTTGTTTACACTTGAACGCATTTTTACCAAACTTGCGGTGATAAAAACATAAATTATCAGTACCTTCTTTAGAGTTGTTACGTCGTGGTCTAGAAAACCTACGTGGTGATTTGTAATAAGATTGCCTAGCATACCTGGGGGTATCTTTACGAGACAACGTTGCACTTCAGTCTTCAATGAATTGATTTCAGCTCTTAGGGCCGATATATCACTACATTGAGATTGAGGTGAGCTACCTTGAACAGAACGGGATCCTGTATGGCTTTGTCCTGTATGGCTTAATTTCGTTTACTTCTAGTAGCAGTTACGTAAACTTGACATATTTAGTATGAGCTATGCCAATTAAGGTAGAAACATCTGACTAATGTAACTTCCACTTGTTAAGGTTAGGCTATTTCAGACTAACTTGTACTAATTTTAACTTTCCAGTCATTTATTCAGAAATGAGATCAAGAAACGAAATATCTTTGCAAAAGAAATGCATTTAAAGGGAACTAAATAGTCATATTATAAGGCCCTATATTTGTTTCTATTTTTTTAAAAATGGAAACCATGTGAAGGGACGTCTTTATGTAGCTAGATAATGCTGTTGTTCAAAGTATTAATGCCATCAAATTTAACTGTCATTGTAATTGATGTGTTGAAGGAAGCCAACCAACTTTTCAGACTTATTGAACGAGATCAAAAATATTTGGGAAGAAAATTTTGGTATAAAGAGTGTTTTTAGGCGACGTCACGACCAGTTTTTGATGGGAAATGCGTCTGTTGCTAAGGCGGTTGCTAGGTGACGAGGTATCTGTTGTTATGGCGGTTGTTAGGTGTGGGGTCACGTGATTGCAAATGCTCTAATAGAAGAATTCCACTACCAGTTATTTTCTGTAATTGTTAACCTTCTGCAGGTCAAAGCGTCCGTTGTTAGGTCGAGTCACGTGATTGAAAGTGCTCTATTCCCACAAAACTAGTCAGCCGTCCAATAGAGTTAGTGGACTTATAATTATGAACCAGCATATGCTAGATATTTTAATAGTAAATAACTTAAACATGGTGGATCTCTCTACGGTCAAAATAAATTATAACGCAAGATTTAAAAATTATACATTATACAATTTAAATGCTTATAGTGAAAATGAATCGACTTGTGGGGGAGTGTAAATGCAAAAAAAAAGCATAAGGGGGCTTAATTTTGCATTATCATCTTATTAGTAAAGGGAAAGTCCCCCTTTTCTTTGCTTTCGACACTGTTTTTGTTTCGTTTTATAATCACGATAAAGTTTAAAAGCTTACTGTACGTTTTTGAAAATTATTCTCAGGTATAATCGAACAAATTCTAAATCGTGTTGAGATCTATAACAAAATTTATTCCGATTACCAGTGGGTCGTGACGCACAGTTTGGGAACCTCCGAGTACTCTATTAACCTAATTAATAACACCTGTGAACTTTTGAGGCTTATTTACGTTTAAAATGAGAATACAGTTGACTCCGCTTAATGTTATCACCTTTGTCCAAGAGTAGAATGATAACAATAAGCGATTTGATACTATACTCGACTGCAACGTTTCTTGAACCCAGTATGACACAAATGCGGACGGAGAAATAGGTAAACACGAAGCCTATTGTGTTGATAGGAGGAGTTTCGGTACGGAAATCGTGATTGAAAAGCACTATGTATACATAAGTTTAACAAAATAATCATATTTTTAAATTGACGTTCTTCATTTCACTCAAAATTCAGACACCGCGATGGGAACTACTTTGTTTGTGAGTGACGTAGTAGGGTCAACTTAAGTTGCAGTCTATACTCGACTGCAACGTTTTTTGTACCCAGTACGTCACAAATGCGGAAGGAAAAATCGGTAAACACGAAGCCTGTTGTGTTGATAGGAGTTTCGGTTCGATAATCGTGATTTAAAAGCACTATAAATACATGGGTTTAACAAAATAATCATATTTTTAAATTGACGTTCTTTATTTCACTCAAAATTCAGACACCACAATGGGAACTACTTTGTTTATTAGTGACGTCGTAAGGTCAACTCAAGTTGCTGTCTAGTATAGTATAGAAAGTTTCAAACAATGTACCTCATTATTTACATTATAATCACAACTATGTAGTTCTAATTGAAGTATTTAAAACGATTCCCTGGTTTGTATTTTGCAAATTATACATTCTTAAAGAAAAATATGAGAGAGAAACATATATTACTAATAATAAATTAATGACTCATTTTCTATTTTAATGTATTTAAATTGGCCTTCAAACAGAAAATAGGGAGGTTTTTTTTTAGGGTCTTTCACCAAATTTTGATACAATAAGCGAAATGTTGATCACATAAAACGGCACATTTTACGCTAAATTAAATAGGAATGATTGGGACCGGTCACTTTTGATAATTCCGATTGATAACATTAACCGTGATCACATTAAGCGGAGTTGACTGTACTTGCTTATACAACTTTTAAAAGTTGCTTTAAGTTTAGACGCCGATACAAAACTAGGTACTGAGTGAGAAAAATTCATAAAATCTAAGGGTACGCGCATAGTGCGGCAGATTTTCAGATTCCGAAATCAGATTTCGGATTTTCGGAAATCAGCGCTCTGAATTTGTCAGCGTCGGTGAGTGCGCATGGTGCATCAGATTTTGCCCGCTTCTTCGGAAAGAAGCAGAAACCGCGGCCACTATGAGCACTCTCCACTAAATACGCTAGGTAATTCAGGTTTCCGATTTACGCTGTTTTTCAGAATCTGAAAATCTGCCGCACTGTGCTCGTACCCTAAGAGAAGAAAAAACCAAACTGTTCAGTGTCAGAATCAGTAAGGTAGGGTACTACTTGTCTTTGGACAAATAGTTGATAATGACAGTGCAATTCACGGGGTCTCGTGTTCGTTTCCAGAGAACTGTGGTGAATCGGATCCCGCATCCAACATAGATATCCAGTAGGCTAAATCATTTCTTACGAGAAAAGAAGACTAAATATGTCAAGATTATACTAGAAATGGGTAAGCTGGTTAAAAATCAGAAGATCATCTATTTAAAAAGTGAGTGGTTAAACCTGTGAGAGAGATACGGAGGGAGAGTGTGAGAAGGACAGAATTAGAGAGGTATGGGGAGAGAGAATGAGAGGGAGGGATGGGGTACGAGAGGAACAGAGAGATAGGGTGAGAGAGAATGAAAAAGAGAGAGATATGGTGGTAGACGGAAAGAGACAGAGGGAGGGAGATATATATATATAGGGTGGCAGAAGGAGAGAGAGTTAAAAAAGAGTGAGAGGGAGGGAGAGAAGGAGGGTGGAGAGGGAGAAAGTGAGAGAGAATGAGGAAGAGTGATAGGTTAGGGAGGAGAGGGAGTTAGGGAAAAGGAGGCGGACAGAGATTGAGGGAGAGTGATAGGGTGAGAATGAGAGGGAGGGAGGGTGTGAGAATGGGCTCAGAGGGAGAAAGAAATAGGGTGAGGGAGTGAGAGAGGGGGGAGAAAAATAAATGTGTCTGAGAGGGAGATAGTAAGAGAGGGCAGGAGACGGAGAGAGAATAAGATAGAGGGTGGATGAGGGAGGGAGAAAGTTAATGAGAATGAGGGAGAGTGATTTAGGGAGGGAGAGAGTTAGAGTAAGGGGGATAGTGAGAGTGAGGTAGGGTTAGAAAGGGAGGGAGGATGAGTGAGAGAGATAGGGTGGTAGAGAGAGAGAGAGCTAGAGAATGGGAGGAAGAGTAAGTGGGGTTGAGGGAGAGGGAAAGAGTGTGAAAACGAGAGAGATTGGATGGGAGAAAGTTAGGTAAAGGGAGATAGAAGGAGAGGGAGAGAGAAAGATTGAGGGGGAAGTGAAGGGGGAGAGTGATAGAGAGATTTAGAGAGTGAAGGGGAAAGGTAGAAAGAAATAATGTAAGGGAGTGAGTGAGAAAAAGGGTAAGAGAGGGTGAAGGGGGGAAAGAAGGAGCGAGATTTAAAGAATGGGAGGGAGAGAGTATGAGAAGGGGAGAGGTAGCGAGAAAGGAAGATTTAGGGAGAGTGAGGAAGGGTAAGGAAGTTATAGAGAGAGGGGGAGAGAGAATGAAAGGGAGAGATAGGGTGTGAGGGACAGGGAGTTAAGGAAGGAGAGGGGATACGGTGGGAGAAGGAGACGGAGAATTAGGGAGAGGGATAGGGTGGCAGAGGGAGAGAGAAATAGAGGGATACAGAGAGAGAGAGAGAGAAATAGTTAGGGAGGGGAGTGAGAGAGATAGGGTGGTAGATAGAGAGATAGGGTAGGAGCTGGAGTTGGGTAAAGAGAGAGCGAGACAGAGAGGGAGGGGGGGAGAGAAGTGCGAAGGTGATAGGATGAGAAAAAGGGGAGAGAGAGGAAGGGAGTGAGTGGGTGGTAGAGGGAGCGAAAGATAGGGTAGGAGAGAAAGTTAGGGAGAGTGAGAGGGAGGGGGTGTTAGAGAGGGAGAGATAGTTTGGGAGAGCGAGGGTGATAGGATGAGATAGATAACACTGGTCTACAAAAAAAAACTTTTTTTTTTGGTGGCTGGAATATTAAAGCTGATTTTGTATATATTTGACCTCCTGATTAAGAATATGGCATCCATTTTTGCTCATCAGCTCTAGTTTTTGATATATTTCACTATAAAGTTTTTAAGACTTTTGCTCTACCTTTTATACAATATGGTGATATAAAGATGTCTTAAAATATAAAAAACCAAACTCTCTAAGGCTTTTTCTATTCCTTAGGGTCCCAATAGATAGTGTATACAGTTTCATCCCCCTGAGTTAGTTCTAAGGGGTACCTATAGGGCCCTAAAGTTGAAAAAAAGTGGAAAAAATTGTCTTTTTTTCAGAATTTTTTAAAAAATATTTTTGAGTTTTCAAATGTGATAAAACTGGGTAATATATGTTATTTAGAACTTATTTAGACAGAATAAAATAATTTTTACTTTTTAAGTACACCGGAAAAGACCAATTTTCTAATTTTTAGGCGAGAAGTAGGGTCATTTCGCTCAAAAACGCTTAATACCAATAATGATGGTTGAAACGAATAAATTCCGAATTTTTCAGACGTAAGTCCTCAAAAAAGATGTCCTTTGAAGTAAAACTGAAATTTCATTTGATAAAGATCAGTAAAACAATAGAAGCTGCTCCCGAGCTTTCATGCCCTACAATTTGAAAAAAATTGGAAAAAAATTATTTAAAAAAAAAAGGCATTTTTTAATTTGCTAATTGGATAAAATTGACTAATATGTGTTTTAGAAGTTATTCAGGTAGATTAATTGGAGCGACATCCCTGAAACTTTCCCATTTGGCATAGTTTAATCCGTAGAGATAGTAGAGTAGACTTGTCTGAAGCGAGCCAAACTTCGCACGCTCTGCTCTTTCTGGAGAGGCGATATTTACGTTCAATAAACTAACTCACTGATCTTTATCATATGAAATTTTTAGTTTTACATCAAAGGACATCTTTTTTGAGAACTTACTTCTGAAAAATTCGAAAATTATTCGTTTCAACCACCATTATTGGTATTGAGCGTTTTTGAGCGAAATGACCCTACTTCTCTCCTTAAAATTAGAAAATAGGTCTTTTCCGGTGCACTTAAAAAGTAAAAATTATTTTATCCTGTCTAAATAAGTTCTAAATAACATATATTACCCAGTTTTAACACATGTGAAAACTCAAAAATATTTTTTAAAAAATTCTGAAAAAAAGACAATTTTTTCCACTTTTTTTCAACTTTAGGGCCCTATAGGTACCCCTTAAAACTAACTCAGGGGAATGAAACTGTATACACTATCTATTGGGACCCTATGGAATAGGAAAAGCCTTAGAGAGTTTGGTTTTTTATATTTTAAGACATCTTTATATCGCCATATTGTATAAAAGGTAGAGCAAAAGTCTTAAAAACTTAATTGTGAAATATATCAAAAACTAGAGCTGATGAGCAAAAATGGATGCCATATTCGTAATCAGGAGGTCAAATATATTTAAAATCAGCTTTAATATTCCAGCCACCAAAATTAGTGTTGACCAGTGTAATGAGTGAGACATGGAGGAAGGGTGATAGATAGGGAGGGAGAGAGAATAAGTGGGTTAGGGGGAGAGATAGAGTGGGGAGGGGAGCGAAGGGGAGAGTGATTGATAGGGATAGAAAAATAGGAAGAGTAGTGAGAGGGGTAGAGGTAGGGTGGTAGAGGGAGAGAAAGAGGGAAGGGGAAATAGAGAGTTAGGGAGAGTGATTGTGATAAGATGAGGGAGAGTGATAAGGTAAGGAGAGAAAAATAGTTAGTGATGGGAGAGAGATGGGGTAGGAGAGTTATGGAAGGGGAGAGAGGAAGACGGAGAGGTAGGAGGTGTTAGAGAGAGATTAAGGGAGATCGAGCGTGATAGGAGAAAGTATGGAGAAGATTGATAGGGGAAGGAGAGTGAGAGAGATAGGAAGAGAAAATAGTTAGGAAGGGGAGTAAGAAGGACAGAGATTGAGTGGTAGAGGGAGAGTGAGATCGGATAGGCGAGGAGTTAGGGAAAAGGAGAGAGGGAGGGGTGTTAAAGAGGGAGAGAGAGAAATTAAGGGAGAAAGTGAATGAGACAGAGCGAGGGAGGGTGATAGTGAGGAAGAGTTATAAAGAGGGAGGGGGAGAGAGAGTGAATGGGAGGAGAGTGAGTGATAGGGAGAGAAAAATTGTTAGGAAGGGGAGTGACAGCTGTAGAGATAGGGTAGAAGAGGGAGTTAGGGAAAGAGAATGAGACAGAGGGAGGGGGAGAGAGATTTAGGGTGAGCGAGGGTGATATAATGAGGGTAGAGGAATATGGAGAGTTATAGGGAGGGAAAAATTGTTAGGGATGGGAGGGAGAGGGAGTTAGGGAAAGGGAGAGAATGAGACAGGGAGGGGGTGTTAGAGAGGGAGACAGATTGAGGGAGAGCGATGGTGATAGGAGAGAGTGAATGAGTGACACAGAGAGGAAGGGGGTATTACAGTGGGAGAGAGATAGGGTAGGAGAGGGAGTTGGGGAAAGAGAGAGTGACATAGAGAGGGAGGGGGTGTTAGAGAGGGAGATAGTTAGGGAGACAGAGCGGGTGTGACAGGAGAGATAGTGATAGGGAGGGGAGGGAGAGAGATAGGGTAGGAGAGTTAGGGAAGGGGAGGGAGTGAGACCCAGTGGGAGGGGGAGAGATAATTTGTAAGAGTGAGGGTGATAGGATGAGAGAGAATGCGAGGAGAGAGAGTGATAGGGAGAGAAAAGGAGACAGAGAGAAGGAGACTGATAGGGAGAGAAAAATAGTTAGGAAGGGGAGTGAGAGGGATAGAGATAGGGTAGAAAAGGGAGTTAGAGGAAGAGAGATTGAGACAGAGAGGGAGGGGAGAGAGATTTAAGGGGTGATAGGGTGAGAGAGTAGGAGAGAAAAATAGCCTAGGGATGGGATAGAGATAGGGTGGTAGAGGGAGAAAGAGGTAGGGTAGGAGAGGGAGTAAGGGAGAAAATGAGATAGAGTGAGGGGGATAGGAGAGAGTGAATGAGTGAGACAGAGAGGAAGGGGTATTACAGAGGGAGAGAGATAGTGAAAGAGAGTGACACAGAGAGGGAGGAGGTGTTAGAGAGGGAGAGAGATTGAGGAGGAGTGGGTGAGAGAGACAGAGGGAGGGGGTGCTAGAGCGGGAGAGTTAGGGAGAGAGAGCGGGTGTGATAGGAGAGTGTGAATGAGAGAGAGGGATTAGGGGAGAGTGAGATAGAGTGATAGGGAGAGAAAAATAGTTAGAGAGGGGAGTTAGAAGGATAGAGATATGGTAGGAGAGGGAGGGGGTAATAGCGGGAGCAAGAGTGATAGGATGAGTGAGATAGATTGAGGGAGAGCTAGGGTGATAGGATGAGGGAGAGGGAGGGAGGAAGATAGTGAAGAAGAGTTAAATAGAGGGAGGGAGAGAGATAGGGTAGGAGAGAGGGTAGATAGTGATATGGGAGGGAGAGAGAAATAGGAGGAGAGTGTTAGGGAGGGGAGTGAGAGGGATAGAGATAGGATGATAGAGAGAGATATAAAATGGGTAGGAGAGGGAGTTGGGGAAAGAGAGAGGGAGGGGAGTTAGAGGGAGAGTGAGGGTAGTAAGATGAGAGAGAGATAATAAGGGTGAGAGAGGGAGAGGTAGAAGAGGAGTGAGAAGAAGAGGGGTTGGGGGAGAGTGATAAGGAGAGAAAAAGAGTTAGGGAGGGGAGTGAGATGGATAGAGATAGGGTGGCAGAGGGAGATAGGGTAGGAGAGGGAGTTAGGGAATGAGAGAGTGAGACCAAGTGGGAGGGGGAGAGTGATTTAGGGAGAGCGAGGTTGATACGTTGAGAGAGAATGAGGGAGGAGAGTGATAGGGAGAGAATGAGGGGACAGAGAGAAGGAGAGTGATAGGGAGAGAAAAATAGGGATTGAGAGGGATAGAGATGGGGTGTTAGAGAAAGAGATAGGGTTGGAGAGGGAGTTACGGAAAGAGAGTGACACAGAGAGGGAGGGGGTGTTAAAGAGGGAGAGAGATTGAGGGGGAGTGGGTGATAGGATAGATTGGATGAGAGAGGAAGGGGGTGTTAGAGAGGGAGGGAGAGCGGGTGTGATGGGAGAGAGGGATAGGGAGAGAAAAATAGTTAGGGAGGGGAGTCAGAAGGACATTGATATGGTAGGAGAGGGAGTTAGGGAAAGGGAGAGTGTGAGAGGGAGGGGGTAATAGCGGAAGCAAGAGTGATAGGATGAGAGAGAGAGAATGAGTGAGAGGGAGGGAGGGTGGTAGTGAGGAAGAGTTATAGAGAGGAAGGGAGAGAGAGAATGATAGGGAGAGGGCGAGCGATAGTGAGAGGGGAGATTGAGTAATATGGGAGGGAGAGAGAAATAGGAGGATATAGATAGGGAGGGGAGTGAGAGGGATAGAGATAGGGTGGTAGAGGGAGATATAAAAAGGGTAGGAGAGAGAATTGGGGAAAGAGAGAGGGAGGGGAGTTAGAGGGAGAGAGAGAGTTGGGGAGAGCGAGGGTGATAGGAGAGAGAGAATAAGGGTGAGAGAGGGGAGTAGTTGAAGAGGAGAGAGAAGAAGAGGGGTTGGGGGAGAGTGAGAGAGATAGGGTGGCAGAGGGCGAAAGAGATAGGGTAGGAGAGGGTGTTAGGGAAAGAGAGAGTGACACCCAGTGGGAGGGGGAGAGGTTGAGAGAGAATGAGGGGAGAGAGACGAGAGTGATAGGGGACAGAAAGGAGAGTGATAGGGAGAGAAAAATAGTTAGGGAGTGAGAGAGAAAGAGATAGGGTTGGAGAGGGAGTTAAGAAAAGGGAGAGAATGAGACGGAGGGGGTAGGAGAGGGAATTAGGGAAAGAGAGAATGACACAGAAGCCGCGTTCACAACAGCCAACCTGTTCAACCGGAGAAAGAGCTAAAGAAGTAGGGGGAAAAAGGATCTCCGAAAACCAGCCGTGAGGAAATTGAATAGCCCGTTCACAGGAGCTCTTGTCATACCGGTAGAAAGAATCACGTGACAAGCGAGCGAGCTCGTAGAAATGCATTACGGGAAGCGAGCGAGAGCGCCGTCTACAGGAGGTTGATGAAATTAAAACATTTCTTCCTGCTATTGCCCAGGGGAGAATTTCCAACCGATGGTCAGGTGACTTTTTCCCCTTTCGTAGAGAGAGCGGTGGAAGAAGAACCAGTTTTTTCCGCTTTTCCTCCGATAGAATGGCTGTTGTGAACGCGGCTAGAGAAGAAGAGTGTGTGATAGGATAGAGTGAATGAGAGACAGAGGGAGAGTGTTAGAGAGAGTGAGTGATAGGGGAGAGAGAAATAGAGGGATGGGGAGAGTGAGAGATAGATTAATAGGGAGAGAAAAATAGTTGGGAATGGGAGTGAGGGGGACAGCGATTTGGTTGGAGAGAGAGTTAGGGAAAGGGAGAGAGCGAGACAGAGAGGGAGGGGGTGTTAGAGGGAGAGAGAAAGAGTTAGGGAGAGCTAGGGTGATAGGATGAGTGAGATAGATTGAGGGAGAGCTAGGTTGATAGGATGAGAGAGAGAATGAGTGAGAGGGAGGGAGGGTGATAGGGTAGGAGAGGGTGAGGGGTAGAGAGAGAGTTAGGAAGGGAGAGAGATACGGTGGGGGAAGGAGAGAAAATTAGGGAGTAAGTGGGAGGAAGAATGAGTGGGGTGAGGGATTAAGAGGAAGGGAGGGTTGAGGAAAGGGAGAGAGATGGGGGAGAAAGAGAAGGGAGAGTTAAGGAGGGGGAGAAATTTAGGGTAGGAATAAGAGGTAGAGATAGGTAACTACCTATCTCTACCTCTTATTCTCTACTACCACACTAGTGTGGTAGAGAGAGAGAGTTAGTGAGAGTGATAGAGATAGGGAAAGATAATCAAGAGAGGGAGGGAGAGGTAGTAAGAGAGGGAGGGTGACTGACAGTGAGAGTGATAGGGAGAGAGGGAGTTGGGGTAATGGAGAGGGGGAGAATGAGAGGGTGATAGGTAAGCGGGGAGGAAATGAGAGAGAGATTAAGGAGGAGAGTAGTAATGGGAGGGAGAGTTAGAGAATATGAGAAGGTGGGAGAAAGAGGGTGAGTGGAAATGAGGGAGGTGATAGAGAGATGGGAAGAATGAGAGGGAGAGAGAGAGAGAGAGACAGGGTGAGAGTGAGATAGAGGGGTAGGAGAATGAGGGTTGGTTAGGAAGAGATGGAGGGAGTGAGAGAGCGAGTTAGGTAGAGAGGGTGAGAGAGTGTATGAGAAACCGGGAGAGGGTAAGACTAGGTGGGTGAGTGAAAGTAAGGGAGGAAGCGATAGAGGGTCAGTAAGAAATGGAAAGAATGAGAGGGAGGAAGAGAGAGTATGAGAGGGATCGAGAAATGTAGGGAGAGGGTTAGTGAGATACGGGACAGGGTAAGGGAGGGGGAAATGGAGATTTAGGGAGAGCGGGTTAGAGGGGAAGGGAGAATGAGGGTTGGAGTTAGAGGGAGTGAAGAAGAGAAGTAGGATGAGAGAGAGGGGGATGGAGAGAGTTATAGAGAGGGAGGGAGAGACAGAGGTGGGATGGTGGTAGAGGGAGAGAATGTGAGGGAGAATGAGTGGGTTGAGGGAGAATTTGGGAGGGAGATAGAATGAGAGGGAGGAAGGGGGAGAGAGAATGATTGAGAGTGAGAAAGATACGGTGAGAGAGAATGAGGGAGTCAGTCAGAGTGTGGGGGAAAGGGAGAAAGAGATAAGGTGAGTGAGAGTAATGGAGAGAGAGTGAGGGAGAAAAAAGAGATGGAAATGAGCAGGAGAGTGAGGGTTTGAGAGAGTATGAGAGGGTGCGAGACGGAGAGAGAGAGATGGTGAAAGAGAGAAGGAGCGAGAGATAGAAAGAATTAGGAGAGGGAGCGAGAAAGAGATTGAGAGAGATTTAAGGTGAAAGGGAGATAGGGTTAGAGTAAGGGAGAGGGGGAGGGAGAGGACGAGAGAATGAGGGAAAAAGAAATGGGAGGGAGAAACAATGTGAGTGAGGAAAGATAGTGAGAGGGAGGGAGAAATATAGAGAGAGGTAGGGATAGGGGAGAGAGTTAGAGGGATAGAGGTAGGTTGAGAGCGGGAGAGAGAATGAGGGAGAGGGTTAGAGTACAATTGAGTGAGAGTGATTGAGGAGAGAGAGAATTAGAGAGAGGGAAGGATAGGGGAGAGGGAATTTGAGGGATAGAGATAGGTTGGGAGAAGGAGAGAGAATGAGAGGGAGAAAGATTTAGGGAGAGTGATAAACAGGGAGGGGAGAGAATGAGGGAGAGGGTTAGAGTAAGGTTGAGTGAGAGAATGAGGAAGAGTGAGATGGAGGGTGAGAGAGAGGGGGATGGTGAGAGTGAGGGAGAGTTATCAAGAGGAATGGGGAGAATGATTAAGAGTGAGAGAGTATGAGATTGAGGGGGAGGGAGAGAAGTAGGATGGGAGAGGAAGACAGAGAGTTAGAGGAGAGAGATAGGGTTGGAGAGGGAAATTGAGAGTAAATGAAAGGAAGAGAGAGAGATAGGGAAACAGAGGGAGGAGGAGTGAGAGAGAGAACAATAGAGGAAAGAGGGAGAGAGAGAATAAGGGTGAGTTAGGAAGGGAGACATTTATAGAGTGAGGAGGAGAGGTAGAATGATATAGGGTGACGGAATTGGAGAGAAATGAGAGGGGGAAGGCGAGACAGAGTATGAGAGGGATAGAGGGTGGGGGAGTGAGAGTGAGAAGTAGGGAGAAAGTGAGTATGAGAAGAAGAGGGAGGGAGGTAAGAGTGTGTTAGGGAGAGAGGGAGGGAGAGGGTTAGAGTAAGTTGGAGAGAGAGGGGGGAGGGAGATGGTGAAAGAGGGAGTGAGGAAGAAACTGAAGTTGAGAGAAGGGGAGGGAGACAGCGAGAGTGATAGAGGCGAGGGAGAGAAAGACTGAGGGAGAGGTTAAGATGGGGGACAGGGAGAGTAAGGGGGCGATAGAGGGGTAAATAGAGAGGGAGAGAGTGGTGGTGGAAGAGAGTGTATGAAAGGGAGGAGGAGAGAATGTGAAAGAGCGTGGGAGAGAGAAAGAAGGAGGGGAAAAAAGTGAGAGAGAGAGGGAAAAAGAGAGTGAAATGGAGAGAGAGTGAGCGGACGCGAAAGGGGGAGGGAGAGAGTGTGAAAGAGGAAGAATGAGAGGGGAGGGGATAAAGTGATGGGGAAGGAGAGAGGGCAAGGGAAAAAAAGTGCTAGATGTAAAGCGTGACAGAGGGAGAGAAGTGGTGGGAGGGGGAGATTTTATGAGAGGGGCGGAGGGATATGGAGTAGTGATAAAGTCTGTCTGCCCCGGCTAGTTACGAGTGGCAACCCCAAACGCGGAAAATCCAAGTTTTTTTAGGGGTGCGGGAAATTTAGGGTAGCTGGCTTGGCTACTTAAGCACCCCATTGGCCTTCGAAGGTGAGGGAAGAAAGGTGGAGTATTTGGCGTGAAGGTGAAGAAACCTGTTTGGCGCTCTCTCCATACCTATCCAACCCTGGAAGAGAATGTGCCTTCCCCGTTTGGGTTTGCCACTCGTGCCTAGCCGGGGCGCGTATTTCCAATCGCGCACGTGTAGGAAGCCACTAGAGGCAGCACTAGCGTGGAAGTGTGACGTTCGGTGAGGAGCCAATAAGAGTTGAAGACTGTAGGTTAGCATTGTTTATGTTCTTAGGCGATTTGGCGCTCAATAAGAATCTGCGTTCTTACGAATTAGAACAAATTAAAAAAATAAAATAAACAATCAGACAGGGCTGATCTAGTGGTGGGCAGCTGTTCGTCGAAGGCCGTTTTTTGAGCTGCAGCGCCGACAGCTGAATAAGTTTTTCAAGACCAACAAATTTTAGAAAACTATTCTCCCCTCTCGAGCATAGAAAAATCCTTTCCTACATGATCCCCATCATAAAAAATTAAGTATTTTTTCGTCTTTGACTTAAAATGCCTGGGCCAAAATTTCTTCCCAGCCGACTATACAAGAACGCGTGAAAGGGAAAAGAAACAAAATGATGCTCAGAACAAATGAAATGGAACAGGAAGCCAGCTTTTTTAATTTTTAGTTCCAACATGCATATGTTTATTCCTTGAAAATTTTTCGTCCTCATAGAATTTAACTTAAAGGGGCCAATAATTGATTAAAACGCTTAAATAATGGTGATATCAAATCTCAAAATATTTTTCGGCTCTTTTTGCTAGAAGATCAATTTTTACAAATGTTATTGCATCTTTACCTGAATTTTAAAATACTATAAACTGTAATATTTAATATTTATTTAAAAGTTGTTATATTTTAAAATAATTATTATATGAAACATTATTTTACATAAATCGTGCTATAAATTTTCATAAGTTTTTATTACTTGGAAACTACTTAAGATAAAAAAGATTTAAAAAATTGACGCTTGAAAGACAATTAAAATCCAGCTAAAATGTATTACTTGAAAGCTCAAGACAATTAAAGACAGATTAGATTAATAACGACAAAATATAACACACAAACCGAAGGTTACACATTTACTTATTTAAATAATTACAACTTTAGATGAAAATTGAGCATTACTAAAGTTAACAAATAATAATTACATTAAATCGACATTAGTTGCCCTTTTAAATCCTTATTTATTATTTTTTTTGGCCCCCTTATAAAAAGAATACCGTAAAACCTCTTTCCAAGACTTATCACCAAAACCGCAAATGGAGCGATAAAGAGAAACTGTATTTGCGCCAAATTCTCCGGATCCTCTTTGAGCGCTAGTGCTGCCTCTGATGGCTTCCTACACCTGCGCGATTGGAAATACGCAGCCGGGGCAGACAGACTTTAGGAGAGGTGTGCTAGTAGTGGATATGCTGAACACAGAGAAATATCCTAACAGAGGGTCCACGAGGCTGTTTTCAAATGCGTTACTGATGTGAGGGCGCCACACTAGATTCTGGAACGTATGCCGGCCGCTTAAATCTCTCGCCAAATTAGAACTCAGCGCATGCGCAAAAAGGTGTTTTCGATCTCCCATAGGCAGCCGGCGAACGATTCAGACTAGATCCAGACGCTAGTGAGTTTAGTGCGATCCCAGCGCCACAATTCTCCCAACCTGTAACAAGATGTCATGATTTTCGATTTCCATTAGAGCCTATGGCCGTGGACTCTCTGTTCTAGTACTCTGTGATGCTGAAGATGAAGTCGAATGAAAAGAGAAGTGAAGGATAAATGAGATAAAAGGGCAGAACTGTTTTAGGAGTAAGAATGGAACGCCGTATCAGTGTAACAGTACGACTAAAGAGAAGACGTTGAGAATTGAAAAAGGTGTGTAGGAGAGAGGAAATTAAACGGATATTGACAAATACTGTGTGGATAAGAAAGGGAAAGATGAAGAAGTGTAAAGGATGAGAAGAGAATTTTATTTACTTCTTGTTTCATTTACGTAAAATTGAGGTTTGGTAAGAGTTGTGCTACTAGGTTTATAAGGAATAAAGGAAAGGGAGAGATAGATTGGCGTAGGGGAATTTTCAAGCAATTAAATCAAAAGGGTTTTTCTTTTGTAAACATTTTTAGAAAATATGTTAGTTATTTATATTTATTGATCGCTCAAAAAGTAGGGTTATAGTATTTTACATTATATACATGATGTAATATTTTGGATGATAATGATTTAATTTTTTAGGGATTGTTACAGTGTTCGTGTGGAAAGTATAGTATGGAATGGTAGATCAAGCATCTGTACTGAAGAAGACTTCTGTATTAAAGAAGACATCTGCATAAGTTGAATATGTATCACATAATTTTAAATCGTTTAAAATTTGGTATATAAATAAAAATATATTAAAGGAACCGAGGGAGGAAAGTACCCTTCCTCGGTGGGTGTGGTAACAATATTTATTGTAACGGGATACATCATAACATGAAGTACAGTAGAAATTCAATTAACCGTATTGATCTGAATGTTTTTTCATTTAATTAATTAAAGCTCTCTTTCTTTAAAAAAATAGTTTTTCTCCCAGTTTCAACATACATGCAGTAATTAATTAAAATGGACTTTTATCCTACGAATGGAGTTAGATTCCAGTTGATTCGGATAATTTGAGTTCTGCTGTACTTGGTACCTATAAGATAAATAGGGTATGTTTTCAAGCAGCAATACGATCTGGAGGTGAAGGCGAAAACGGCAATAAAATCCCTTTGACCAGAACACAGGGTTCACTGCCGTATGTATTGAAAATTGGAAAAAACAGAGGGTAATAGGGTGTAGAGGAGAGGTAATCCTGAAGAGTGTCCTCACCACCAATTAACTACCTATTCCGTTCGGTGATTAATACGTGTAGTATTCTTCTATTTCTCCTCTATGGGTGTGCCTAGTGATAAGGGACGCTGGTGGTGAAGATATTGCATCCACTACTCATGAAATTCATGTCACGTCACGAGAGGCGGAGAAAAATTCTCGATCATTTAATGTCTTCTCCGAAAGTGACAGTTTGAATGATCATGTAATAGTCAATCCCAGCTGTGACCACTAAATTTTATTACTAAATATAGTTGTCTAAACTACCATCAGAGGACATTTAAAATGACGGTTTAGACCCTCTGTTCGGCTTTTTCCCAGTGCAAGAACTTATCGTTCTCATCCTAAGACGCAGATTTTCCACAAAACGTTTGCTAATTGTTTATGAATTACCGTTACCCTTTAAATTGAGCGGAAAATTCCATTCCCATGACAATGTTGCAAGTCGACCAAAGTTTTTCTCCTGGCAGTATGACTAGTGCGTGTCATGGAATGGAATTAACAAATAAGCATTTATTGGGACGTAGTTTTAATGGTATAGAAACGTAATTAATCCACGTCATCATTAATAAGAAAGCCGTTCTTGTTGCTGCTTGTAAACTTATCCTAATACGAAAGGTACAGCCACAGAGAAATATCCTAACAGAAGGTCCACGAGGCTATTTTCAAATGCGTTACTGATGTGAGGGCGCCACACTAGAGTCTGAAACGTATGCCGGCCGCTTAAATCTCTCGCCAAATTAGAACTCAACGCATGCGCAGAAAGGTGTTTTCGATCTCCCATAGGCAGCCGGCGAACGATTTAGACTGGATCCAGACGCTAGTGAGTTTAGTGCGATCCCAGCGCCACAATTCTCCCAACCTGTAACAAGATGTCATGATTTTCGATTTCCATTATGGCCTATGGCCGTGGACTCTCTGTTCTAGTACTCTGTGGGTACAGCCCAGAGGGGGCCCATCTGACACTGCTACCAGTGACGTCACTGGCAGCGGAAGTGACGAGCCAAAGCTTACACTGGCCAATCAGGCTTGTTAAGGCGGAGCGTAAAGTTTCCATGCCACCAGTATCTTTCCCTTATCCCGCTCAAACTGAAAGTGATTGGTTGTTCAAACAGTTAGAGGCGTTACAAATGACGTCACTGGCAGCGGAAACGACACGTCACGAGCTTTTTCCGTGTCTATGTGAAGAGCCAACCTTATATTCTATAAACCTTGGGTACAGCCACATTTCACAGGAAGATCCCTCTTCTTTTCTTCAAAGACAAAGAATCTAGTCCACAGGCCCCCATTTAAAATTTTTATTGATTAATTAATAACAGGCTGAATCTTCGTTGGTCGCTTGGTTTCGTCGAGACGCCCACATTACTCTGCTAAAAATCTCGAAAGCTAATTTACTGCGCATGGGTGAAACGTGTCGATTGGGTGGTTGTAAAATATTTATTAATGACGTTTTCTTTTTTAGTTAAATCTTAAGATAATGTGATAAATATCTCGAAAAAATGAGTGTCCTACAAAACTGGGGGTATGAACGGAGAGTCCCCCACTGCCAACATGTCCGAATAACGAGTTAAAAATATTTATTAATAACGATCTGATTTTTTTACACCGCTTGGTAAATAAACCGCTTGGAAAATGTCAATTCCACGACGATTTTTTATTTATTGATAACTGTAGGACAAAGATACTACATGATAGTTTAGTGTATCCTCTCCCCGGAAATAACAGTGTCCGACAAAAATAAGGGTATCCACCGCTAGTCCGACAAGAATTGAAATACGTTTTTTACAATTATTGAGGTGCTTACAGCAACAAGGAGTAACTATGGACAACAAGACTAACAAGGAGTAATAAAAATCGAAAGTTTAAGGAAGAACAAAATCCCAAATCCCTATTTCTAAAATGTCATAGGAATATTAAAAATAGTTTATAAGATCAAACAAGAATAATTTAATAGTTCTTTGTTTAAATCATCCTTCTAATCAGAAGAGCCAGTTTTAAAGCGATTTGACAGGTTAAAATTTAAGTAGAATTTTGAAAAAAAACTTAGAATTTTTTACTTTTAAAAAAATTTTATTCTATTTAACCCATTAAAAATATTTCTGGTTCATTGTTTAAAATTGAACTTCACACCTTTCTTTAGAAGGCGCGCTTTGTCAACTCACTCGTGTTCGAATTACAACAAAAAATCAGGCAAAACTGTACTGGTCATTAAAGCTCCTCTCTTCCCGATTTCTTTTTTTTTTCACGTCTGGATAGAGTCAATTGCGCAAAGCACAGGAATGGAGAGAGTGAAACAGAAAATATAACATGAAATATAAAGAATGAAAATATAAGAACAATGGAGAAGAAACAGAGGACAAAAGAAAAAGCAAAGAGAAGAAGAAAAAAGTGGGGGAAATGTGTTAAAAAGAGAGAAGAAGATAGAAATAGGGGATGCATAACCTTTTTAGGAGGAGGGCCACTCACATTGTTGATTGAGACATGGAGGGCCACAAACAAAGTTACAAAAAATAATAATAGAGCTAATATCAAATTACGTACCGTTGTTAAAAAACTGAATATTAGTCCAGTCAAATAGTATTTATTTTGGGAAAAATTTGGGGTAGAAGATATTTTTCGCTATCTGTATGTATTTTGGGGTGCTGAATCTGAGGTTTGCCAACAAAATTTCTTGACGGAACATTGTGAAAGTTCGAAAAAATGGCAAAAATTCGCCCCTTTTTTTCGTTTGCTGCCCCTAGAACATTACATTTGCGCTTCTGAGCTAAACAGTCAATACAAAAAATAAAGAACACTAACCAAGCTAAAAAAAAAAGTCAATTGAAACTTTTCTCTCAGACGCGTAGTTTCGCCGATAGAGAACGTTGAAAAAGGGGCTTTATTCGTTCGATTGGTAGGAAATCCAAAAAATATCACTAGTATCGCCAAAAAGTCGCATTTTTTTAACATAATACTGTAAAAACTGCTTTAATAATATTCTTCATCAAATCAACCACCTAAAAACTCCAATGATGATTAACTAAATGCATTTTCGTTCCGAGATTTCTCATACGAACGAAAGATCTGTAGGAGATTATAGTATTTCGATAACTATGTTGCTTCTTCGAGATTACATACAAAAGTGTTCTTTTGACTGTTTTATAAGTTTTTGGGGCTGCTGAATCCGAATCTGACATTTGCCAACAGAATTTCCTAACGGAACTTTGTGAAAATTCGAAAAAATGGCAAAAATTCGCCCATTTTTTTTTTTTCATTTTCTGCCCCTTGAACGCAATTTTCGCACTTCTGAGAAAAACAGGCAATACGAAAATAAGGAACACAAACCAAGCAACAAAAAGGACACTTGAAACTTTTCTCTCAGATGAAGGGTTTAGACGCTATAGAACACTTATTATTGGGAAGTTTTTGTTCGATTGGCGGGAAAATCCAGAAAATGTCACTCGTATCACCGAAAAGTGGCCTGTTTTGAAATAGGATACTATTAGAACTACTTTAATAATATGCTAAGTACATGCAATTAATATTCTTCATACACCAATGATAATTAATTAAATGCACGATTAATTAATGTTGAGCTAAACGACAGAAACTTATGTAGACTTACCGATAAAATACGAGCCATATCATGAAATGGAATTTTAACAATATGCTCATTGTTAAGGACTTTATCCAAATGATATGTTATGTGAATAATGAAAATAGGTAAATAAATTGAATGTTATGTAACTTTTGGAATTACTAATTGTACTTCACGTACCAATTTATGTATCGTAAGTACAGATTATATGAAGCCAACATTTCTAGGAGAAATGGATTAGTATAACACAAATTGAGTTATAACACAAAACTACTTACTACAGCATATTAAAGTGTACCTTTAGTTGTTTTAAGTAAAAAAAAAACATTCTGAATTGTTTATAGGACCCTGGAAGGTAAGAAAAGTGCATGGATGTAAGTAATTTAATCACTTGGAAATAAATTTTCACTTTTAAGCAGATGTTTTTCTAAAACGTTTTATCAGATAAAACTTTTTTCTGAATTTATTGAAATTAGCGCAAAATAGCTCAACATTAATTAATCGTGAATTTAATTAATTATAATTGGTGTATGAAGAATATTAATTGTATGTACTTAGCATATTATTAAAGTAGTTCTAATAGTTTCCTGTTTCAAAACAGGCCATTTTTCGGTGATACGAGTGACATTTATTTATTTCAATATCAGAACAGCATTTAAACATTCATGAATTCTAAAACACACAGTGCTGGAGAGAAAATTCAACGGTGTGTCATCACAATCTATTTTTAAATCATTCTTCTTTAACTACCATAATAACATTTTACAACATTTACATCAATATTTTTATCATTTTAAAATTCAAGAGATGAAATTTTCAACAGACTGTTATTTAAAACGCTTAATGAGTGTTGGCTATTATTGTGAACTATTTGTGTCACAAAGACTAGAATTTTTTTATTTTTGGACATATTTCCCTTTACAAGACTAGAAAATACACTGCTGGCCATCCAAAATGGTACACCAAGAAGGAAAAAAGATATGAAATCCAAATTTATTTCTGTGATTACACATAGTATCAATAGTAATTGATTAAAAATACAGCCTTCCTTGAAGTAAGGGGGCCGAGAAAATCAGAAATGAGTGTTGTTTCCATAGGTGTCCATAACTGCCTCTACCCGCCATGGAATTGATGGACAGGGGCTTTAAATGGGCTGTTGGGGTATGCCATGGTCAGGCCATGGTGCCTCCCCACGTTTGCAAAGTTCATCTGGTGTACCCTCGGACGTCGTATACCGGGCTAGTGGATTTCTCCTCATTTAGCGGACATGTTTTACGGACGTTGGTTCTGGAGAATGGGCTGGCTAAACAATCAACTTGGTAGGATAAGAATACAGCTTGGACATTGCATACAACATGTGGTTGTGTATTTTTCTCAGGAATTATTTTTATTATTTATTTTTTTCGAAAATCTTTCTTGAAAAGTAAATAAACCTGGTGGTCCATGCCCCACCTGGGGGGAAATTTGGTTAAAAAAAATTCAAATTGCCCCCCGGTAGGGCGTGCGCCCCACATAGGGAAACACTGGTGTACATCAATGTATGAAAGTAAAATTTTACAGGTAAGATAAAAGTTTATTTTTGTAAGTTACTAGTGATATTTTATTCGGGATCAACATGCCCCTTCTGAAGGTTCAAGCTACCTCAGCCCACCAGAAGAACGCATTGAACTATTTCAGGGTTTTAAAATCTAATTTCTGTACTTTCTTCATGCAGTAATTAGTTGCATTTCTAATTTACATTTATACAGTTGTAATAAAGTTTTTAATTTTTTTTATTTTTTACAATAGTTTAAGGTGCACCTGCAGTAATATCTAAAATCTGTTCGAGGTGCCCTAATCTCCCTTACATTAAAAGATACTCAGATTTTTTTTCCTTACAAAGTAAGAGTTCATTAAACCAAATTGGTTTTCTAATATTTATTACTTGGTAGTGAAAAGTTACAATACTGGGGTATCGGACGGGATTATTCTACACCTTTAACAAGTTTTTGTTTTGTTTTTTAAGTTGGTAGTCGAAGAGTAGGTAAATCTTAAGACAAAGGCCTTCTGACATCTAACACTTTTTGGAAATAATGAAAGACAGCGTGCTCAGTGCTCATACGTATTTGCATCTATGAACCCGAATTTGACTTAAATTTAGCTCACAAAGGGATTCTCAGTTCAAATCGTGAATGATTTTTAAAATTTCACAAAATCCAAATCTTTTTTAACATGTTTAATTTATCATATTCTTGTGATAAAGTTATCTCTGTGTCGCTGATGTCCTTGTTGGTTGTTTTAAAAAACCCCCACTGGAAGGCTTTTTTGTTTGTTTACATACACCTACGCTCAGCCCATTTATAAATATCCTTTCTGAAGTTTTTTACCCCAAACTGTCTTTCATCAGAAATGTATTATGGCTACCTCCATAGATTCTTTTATCAAAATTCCATCTTAAAAAAATATAAAACAAATCATTTCACTTTTTCTCAAAAATGTTTTTTTGTAACCGATTAGGAATACGGAAAAACGTTTCAATTGTTTTATCTCGTGCTAAACTTTCCTTCTAAGTTCTTCCCTCACTAAAATAAGATTTCGAGCGTCTTTTGGGCGTGTGATTATAAATAACTTCTACCATGTTTGCCAAAAGCAAGTATCTTTTACAAGCTCCATTCAAGCTGTACTTCTCGATTGATTTAAGTGGGCAAATGTTGTCGCATCTTTGCGGTAATTTTCACTTTTTTTTTCAACGATTCTACCGGATGACAATGCAAAGAAACCTTGCGGGATTCGCGTGACGCTGATTTTGACAACATGCGATAGCTTTTTCGAAGATGTTATTCTGGTCTTCCTTCTTCGAATGAATACTTGGAAGTTGCAGTTTATATTTTCAACTAAAGTGATTATTTTTCTAAGATCAGCAGAGGGTAGTTTCAATTTCGTTAGTTGTGGGTTTTCTAAGTAGAAAAAAGATTCCACAAAGAAGGTAAGGTTACTTTTTTTTAAGGTTGATAAAACTCTTCGACTGATTTCTTTTGTTTGAAACGACTCATACTTTATTTTTTTTTTAATTTATACATGTCTCCTCTATTTTGTGTTAGGAGAACCATTTTAAAATGTCATGTTATTAAGCTCTCAAATTATTTCATTTTTTTGTAGAGAATTGTGAATTACTTTAATTATATTGTTCATTGGTATTAAAAAGTGTGTACATTATATAGAGGCAATGAGAGACCAAACTTTAATTGATAGAAAGGGTTAACTACTCATTTTGGTGACTTAATAATTATTGTATATGTATACGTATAGCTAAATTTAGGGTTTCAAAAGGGGTTTTGTCTTAATTTAATAATACTGTACAATTGACTTAAGTGTACAATTGACTAAAATACATAATGAAATCCTGACTTATCCATGTGGGAGGGTGGCACACGAGATATAACGAAGTTATTAATGTAAAATATTTAATGATGCTACTAGGTGTACGTTAATTACAAATACCACTCTCGTAGACGAAATCTCTCAAAAACAGAACCGATTCACAAGAAAAAGAATTAAATAAACAAAAACAACCAATCGTAAACCGAGAGAAAAACGCGCCAAAAGAATAAAGGCAAAAACAAAACAAAGGAGGAGAATTTTCCTCAAATCCCACATCTATATAAAATTAATCGGAAAAATTCGATAAAAAAAATTGATACTTTAACTTGAAAACCAGAAACATAAACCAGCAAAAGAATAATCGTCTTACAAATTCATATAGAAAACATTTTATTTTTTAATATAATGTGAAAATCATGCCGAGAGGAATTATCTTCTTTCTTGTCACTTAAAAATGGGCAAAGAATATTATTTGTAATAAAAAACCTCCAGCTTAGAACAAATTGAAAATTAAAAGATGTGTGAAAAGAATAGAGTATTTGAAGTACAAAAAATCTAAATGATAAAAGCATTCTAACATAGTAGGATATGAATTACCCTAATTAATGATGACAAGAGAAAGATAAAACGGCGAAAAATCTAATTACGAAAAAGAAAGGATCATAAATCTACTCGACTTAGTGAGTCTTATCAACTGACTGATCTTGGCACTTAAGGTTCTGGTTGTCATTTGTCCAAACACTTCCACATTTCAAATGAATTATTGTGTTCATTCTTTTAGTTACCTTTTTAATTATAAGTATTTAAAGGGTACTCTTTCTTTTAATATTAGAATCTGAAAAGTATGAAAATCCTCTTAATGAATTCAAGGATAAAAAACAAATTATACATATTTTGAATTTGAAATGTAGTAGGTATTTAAAGTTAGATTTCAGCAGCTTCAGAATGAAGTCAAGTTGTATTAATATGTCATGGTATAAACCTCTTATATTGATTAGATAGCTGTTTTTTTTAAATAATTAAAAGGAGGTCCATTCTAATTTAGGAAAGGGGATTTATATTAAATTATTAAATGGAATAAAAATTTTCATTTTCATTAAAAGGAGTTTGTGCGTTAATTATAGTATAATTGTTTGAAAGTAATTTTATCACAGCGATAACCTTTGATAGGTTTTTTACCTTCGAAAAAGTATTCCTAAAATAGTACATAGCAAGACAATGATTCGGACTTCGACCAAATGATAATATTTTAAGCGTGAAAATAACAATTCAAACAAATTTCCAATTATAAGGTTGTCTTCATAAGAACGAATTGTTTTTAAAAGTTTCCTTTATTTTATACTGTTCCCTGATTATTGGAGGATAACTTGTTATTTTTGTAGTAAGTACTAAATAAAATTAATTCTTATATCTAGAAAAATGAATGTATTACTATTTAACTGTAAAAACTTTGTATTTAAAGCTTATATTGAGTCAAGTTATAAGTATAACATCACCTTATTAACATGTCCTTTGTCAAAAAAAAAGAAGGGGGTAAAAGTAAAAAAAAATTCCTAGTACTAAAACTAGGTATGATGGTATATTAGCAAAATTTTAATTTGACATAGAAAGTAGTTGGAAAATTTTTTCATCAAGTCTAGAATATTTTTTTAAACAGACTGTTCTGCAAATATTTACATAGGTTTCATTAACATTATACTTATTAGTTTTGAGTTTTAATCAATGTTTACGATACACGTGTACAAAAACTCTAGTGTCAACAAAACCATTAAGGAAACCATCAGTGCATGTAAGGTCAACACGCATATTATATGTGCTTACCTAATTAAGGAGGTAAGATGAGTTCTAGGTTCTTAGGAAACACATGTTCTATTTCATTCTTACAAAACTAAAGACTGGTTTCCGTATGCAAACTGATATGCTCAAACGCTTTACTAAAGCTCTATATCGTAGACGTATAAGTAAGAAGTGATAAACATCTTAAGTACGCATACTTGTGTTTAAGTCGGGTATTTCATATTAAAGACTCTCTTTAAAAGCGCAAAAAATTGTCATAAGTAAGGTAAATCATTCTGCAGTTTACTGATGGTCTCAGAAAGAACAACACGTTGAAATAAACGGATGGGAAGGAGGGGTGCGAAATGGATGCCTGCTCAGTGGGACATAGATCCCAATTACGACGTTGATGACGGTGTGACACTTGAATAGTAGCGTGGTGTGAAACGTTAGCCCTCCATTTTCTTTATTTTTGGAAGTCTCAGCCGGTCTCGCTTTTGAACACACAGGCGGTCTATTTATTTTCTGATGCAGAAAGCCATCCGGCGTTCTCTTAAAATTTCTTTCATGGGCACTCTGCCTTCTCTTAGGTTCCTGTGGTGAAAGGGGGAGCATGATTTTTATCGTTGATGCACGAAGAAAGAAAACTTTGCCTTCTCTCTGGAATCACAGCCTTTTCTTTATTTTACATCCGTTTCAAAGACATTTCGTTTCTAGTTCTTGGCTGTATATTGGTTATTCTTAACAGGTAAGAGACCTCTGTATAAATTTCCTGGAGCTGTGACGTTGTTTTGGTCTCACTCGTCTTTATTGTATCAGGATAATTTTACTTGGAGAAACGCAATAATTACTACGTATTCACTGAGAAGCATGTCACGATGATGTTTAAAGGAATGCATAATGTAGTATTAATATAGCTTCTTCAAAGTATCTCAACTCTATATTCCTTCTGAATAAACAACGAAAATGTGACCCAAAAATGCTAGAGGGTTCTGGAAAAACATCTATTATAATGTTGTGGTAGATATCCATTTGAATTTGATTTGAAGTATTCTAGTGCTGGTGAGTAAGAAACTATTTGCATACTCAAGAATTTAAATTAAATACCGACGTTAAACACAAAATTTTAAACCACTCTAGTAAACTTGTAACGTTTGTAAACCTACATCGAGATATTTATTTTAAATGTTTACCCAGAGAAAACTCGGTGTTTCAGATTATTTATAATCCTCAACACTCTCCATAACAGCCCCCATGACCCCCCCCCACACACATTTTTCTCTGAATTCTCTACCTGTTGTTTCTATGGCGGATTCTTGGAGTGACTTGTTGATTCATAACATGCCGACATTAGCACCTACTTTACGTTACCCGGTGGGCACCTGTACACCAAAGCCGCTGAGGTGAGGTACTGTAGCCCACGCCACACGCACATTCGCTCGCATAACCCCATTTCAGAGGAGGTGGCACATTTATCTCTCTCTTCCCATCAAACAATCTGCTAGAGAGCTTCAGCATGAATAAATTGAGGACGATATTGTACTCATTGGGAACTATTGATGTAGCTCATGGGTTCCCAAAGTATGGCCCGCCACCTCCAGCCGAATCTGGCTCCTCCCATGATTTGACCCTCGGTAACTCTGCGTTATAAGTAAGTAAACTTGTCCCGCACTGTGCCTTATATTGTTTGGCTTCTCACACTCCAGGATAAAAAAAAATATCACCTGACAATTTCGGAGTATCACAACTTGGAAACGAAAGTTCACTCGTATTGCATTCTCAAACTACTCGTACTACATTAACGTTAACTACATTAACTACATTACTAAAAAAACTACGTTAGTGTGATGAGCTATATGTCTTCTCGAAGTTAGCAAACCCAACCAAACTATCAAAACTTTCCCTTCAGCTGATACAACCGCATTTTTTTCAGCTCTCCAAAGACACCGAGCGCACGTCCACCATGTCGTCCCGAGGAGCGCTGGGCACCATGGACTACTTAGTTATTGGGTTTACCATGGTGGTATCCGTGGCCATCGGGGTCTACTTCCGCTTCACGGGCAGCAAGCAGAAGACCACCAGCGAGTTCCTGATGGGAGGGAGGAACATGGGGCGCTTCCCCGTCGTCTTTTCCCTGGTGGTCACCAAGTTGTCCGGCATAGCCATTGTGGGGGAAGTGGCAGACATCTACTTGTACGGCACGCAGCGGTGTATCGGCTTTATTTTCATCTTTGTGGGCTGCCTGGTGACGTCGTATGTGTTCCTGCCGGTTTATTACTCTGTTGGATCGTCCACTATTTACGAGGTAGGCTTAAGATTTTATTTTTTTTTTTTTTGTTCTGGGGCTAAACTTAATGTGATCTCATTTGTTATCATACACACGCAACATTGAGGTTCACAAGTTATTCCTACTGTAAAAGTGATCCTTGTGGGACTTTCACCGCTTGATAAACCTTATGTATCCAATAATCCAGTGGTTCTCAACCTATGGTCCATGAGAACCTCAAGAGTGGTCCTCGTAAGGTTCCGGCAGTACACCTTGTATTTGTTGCTGCCTTGGAGATTTTGAAGCTAAATAGTTTGCAAAATAAATTATAGCAAAAGGGAGGTCAATTTAAGCCTTTTGCTCCATGATTCTCTATACGAGATGGTAACCAGCGGTTTATTTTATATAACACATACAATTCAAATACTGGTTTTTTTTATAAATGCATGAACTTAAGATAGGATAGTTGCTCAAGCGGGGTGGAACTTTTTAGAGAAGAATTTAAATATCCTAATTAAAAGGAGTAAAAACGCCTTCTGAAGAAAATAATTAAATAGATGCTTTTATAGACAATTATCACCTATTTCACCTAATTATTTTATTTTTAGTTTTTGGAAAGGAGATTTGGTAGAAAAATTAGACGTTTGATGTCAGTCTTTTGCTACATTCACACTGTAAGTTATTTCAACTTTCCTGATAAAAACTCTTTGCTTCTTAGTAACGCTCATTTCATTACTCTTTCTAGCTTCTCAACATGTCCGTCGTAATGTACACTCCAGCCATCGCATTGAATGCCGTGACAAATCTTGATTCCAAGACGTCTCTTCTTCTCGTAGGGGTTGTCAGCACTCTATTCAGCGGAATGGTATGATTTTATTGTTTCGGAATAAGTGGAGGAAAAGTTATGAGAGCATGAAGCATTATGAAAATGTCTTAGGGCAATTTTGCAATGTAATTTTTTGCAATTTTTTTTTGTCAATTTTGCAATATTATTTAGGTTTTGGAACATTTCTGACCAATGTCAAACGACTTGAGCTTACACCTTTGAATATAAATTTTCTACTGACACCGAAATGTAAACAGATATCAACGCATGCTCTTGAATCTTTCTCAAGTTCTGAGTCATTCATTAGAGTACTTGTCACCATTGATGTGAATGCGTTCAACGCTTTACAGCTTAGTAATGAAATAAATTGGAAAGGAAGTTCTGAGATTTTACACAATTCAATCAATAACTGAACAAAAGGGATTCCACAAAAAAGAAATTTAGTTTTTATACAACTATAAATAAAATTGAATAATTAAGCTTTGGAACACTTTTACGGAAATGCTAATTTTGTTCTTAAAACTCTATTGAAGCACATAACATTTCACAATACGATACCCTATATCAAATACTTAACACTTTAAAAACATAAGAAACTACGAAAAATACATCCACTTTCTATTTACTAAACTAGGGGGCCTGCCCCCTGCTCGCTATCGCTCACCAACCCCCGTAACTGCTTCGCAGTTCTTCTCAGATCGCTTCGCGATCTTAGCGAGCAGAGCTCGCTTGTTCATCTCAACAATCCAGCCTAACACTCTTCTCGACTTAATTAAGCCTCTTGTAATACCGAAAATACCTCTCTCTTGCTTATAAATAATTTAATTCGTATCATTCCCCTAAATTAACAAAAATGTTGCTGAAATACATTCCTTTTTTAGCTTATCAATAATTTAATCGAAATGTTAAAAAATATCCAGCAAGTCTACTAATAATCATCAACCATTTTGTAGAAAAAACATTGTTGAAAATAAAAGAAATTAGACTCATCATAAAACTCGCCTGTTTCTCTAGTGAACGGCCACAGAAAGAGAAGAAAAAATTAAAACTTTGAATCTTAATAACTCCAAAACTAATTAGAATGTTTTAAAAAACAAAACGCCAATATTTTTATAAAAAATAATTGTATGTGTGTTTAAAATATCATAGTTCTACTGTGATTAGTTTTTCCTTTATTACGAAAAAACCGAAAACCCGTCAAAAATTTCGAAACTTTAAAACTTAATTACTCCAAAACTAATTCGAAATTCGAAAAAAGGGCGACGAGGTGCAAAACTTCACATCTAAGAGAATGCGGCTGCAAAAAATCATATTTCTGCTGCGAATAGATTTTGCTGGGGGCGAACTCGCAGCAGAAAAAAATAATTTTCGACTTTGACATTAAATAATTCCTGAACTAATTATCTCATTAATTAGCTATTTGAACGAAAAGGACCCTCATACATTTGTCTACAAATGGTCAAAATTTCAATAATTTCCGTTCCATAGTTTTTGCATAGCGACAATTCAAAATTGTCAAAGTGAAGATTTTCTGAAACAGCGGCGGCGGCAGCGGCAGCGGCGGCGGCAGCGGCGGCGGCGACTGTTACTTTTTTTTAATATAGAGAGATAGACTCTTTGATTTTTGTTAATTTTTCCAGACCCAAAGACGAGTATTAGGAAACAGAATTTACTAGTTTTCAAAACTTTAATTCATTTGAAAAGATAGTATAGTTACTGCCACGAACCCTTTGTATATTTTTAAAAGAAGATTATTTAGCATCACACAGTTTACCGCCTTATCACTTCAGGGAGGCTTGAAGGCTGTAATGTGGGCGGACGTTTTCCAAGCTTTGATGATGTACCTCTGCCTTTTCACAATTCTTATCCATGGGATGGTAGAAGTCGGTAGCGTGAGCAAAGTCTATGAAATGGCTTATGAAGGAGAGAGACTGAACTTTTTCAAGTGAGTATGACTCTCAGCTCTCCACAAATAAAGAACATTTTGGGGATAAGAAGTATAGGGGAAAGGAGGGTAAGAGTACGCACAAAAAAAATGATTTTGGGCTGTAAAATGGAGAATTTTTAAGCCAGGGACCCAAAAATTTACTGACCACAAGTTTATTGACTTACAAACCAAGGTACAAAAAAAATCAAAGTTTTAGCTATTAAATAAATATGCTAAAAATCAAAAAAAAAATTTTTTTTTGAGTGCGTACTTTTACCCGACGTGGCGGCTAAAAGTACGCAGGCGGGAGTCCAAGAGTACCCACCCTGAAAACTTGGAATTAATTGCAAAAAAAAAATGTACCACTGCCTTCGTATTTGGAAGATCCCTCCCTCATGTCACCTTTTTTTAAATATGATCCAAACAGGAATCAATCTTTTTAAAAAAATCCATGAAAAATCACAACTTTACTTTTGCAGGATTTTACAAAAGCTAGTTTTCAGCTTCTGAGGGATTAAAAGCTTTAAAAGGTAACTTTAAACATTTATTCAACAATTGTAGCACAAAACTCGCATGTGGTAAAGAGTAGGATGAATTTTATGATTCTCGCTACAAAAAATTGTATTGTCATGTTGGTGCGTACTCTTAGACGCCGATGTTTTAATTACATAAGTTGTCTTTGAATCAATCCTTAAATTCACTGCAGTTCAAATCCAACGATGCCAAGTTGTTCAGAAGGAAGTATACTTCACATTAGTATTCACTTTGAAAGCAATCATTTGTTCTTTATTTACAAAACAATTAAGATTCCTTCGCGGAAAAATTAAATGCTAACTCAAAGAAACCATATTTTACCTGATAAATAAAATACAGAATGTATGAAAATAATGACAGTCTGTGAGGATAGCTTATGATACATGTGTCCATCTGATCATAATTGTTCCCCCGTATAATGTTGCCAACAGGGAAAAAACCAGCTGCGTACTTTTACCCGACTGCGCACTCTTACCCTCCTTTTCCCTATAGTTCTTGTTTCTTTGCATTGTTATCATAAATTAATCAAGTAGTAAGAATTAGAATCCTTTAAGGCCTAACAATCAAATAAGTCGACGATATTAATCGAATGCACACCCAAATTTTCTACTTTTATAATGATAACTGCTGATTTTTCTTCACTGATACAAAGTTATTTTTGTAAATTAGTTTAGTTAATAATTTCGAAATATATTAACCCTTGTAATGTCCTTTCTAAAGATGGTCCGTATCCTGAGATATTTTAAGAACACTGATACATGGTTTGTTAGGTACTTTTAAACCACTCACTTTTATGATAAGATATATGGATATACTTTTATGATAAGTTTATCATGGACAAACTAGGACAAATTCTTTTTGAACAGAAGGTGTAAGTTCTAATTAGATCTAGATAATAGAGATAAGAATTCCAAACTCGTAAATTATCGTACAGGTTTAAGTTAGAGAAGAAATTGATTTAGCAAATAAAGCTAAAATAGAGGGGAATAATCTTCACCTAAATTCTAAATTAAAAAATTGGTTAGATACGGTAGTTTTATTAGCTCTAAAAATTTTAATTAAAACATAAACTGCACAAAGAATAAACTGAATGCTAAATACCCAGTTTTTCTTTCAAATCTTTATATTATATTTTCAGCACTTAGTTTTCTCATTCGAATTTTTGTGAAAATGTTCTAAAATACTTTAATAGCATTCTGAGGTTTTCATTCACATTCAGCGAAAAAGGCTACTAAAGCGAAATTCTAGATCATAATCCAATGCGACATTTTTTCATGAAGAAAAGTTCTCTGATTATTCTATAAATAACCGAAAATTTGGGTTTCACGGCCAAAAACCTATAAAGCAGGCTTGCATAAGGTTCGGTCCGCGGACCGCACGTGGCCCGCCAGCTTTCTTTTTGCGGCCCTACAAGTCTTGATTCATTCTAAAATTTAAAAGATTTACGAAACATTTAATTACAAAGATCAACTTTTTGTGAAGTTTTTGAAAGCATTCGCCAAAGGAAAACGATGGACTGTTTTTCTATCAATTTACAAATAATGAAGAGACGCCTTTAAAAAGTACTAAAAAGTAAATACTAAAAATGTCCAATATAGATAGATATTTTTAAAAAATTACAATGAAAACTAAAGTATGTTTTTAACACACACTATATGTGATCTTCTTTTCCCTATTTAACTGTTTAATTTCTCCCATAATGCCATGAACAAGAACTATAAAGTATATTTACCAAGAAATAGACTGATCTTTTAGTCCCCGAAGATTGTTCCAAATTAATTTTTTGGCCCGCGGTAAACTAAGGCAGCAAAATTTGGCCCCCTCACAGTTAAAGTTGTGCATCAGGCCTACTTTAATACATTAACCTTAGCATCTCTTTTACGATTTGCTTCACTTGTTAATTTGTGATACTACCTATCGTGATTTAAATTACTTACAAACGTTGAGGTAAACGTTCTTCAGTTTTCCAACTGAAGGAGCTGGTGTTTGGATTAATCTCTTTCTCTCGCCATATTATTCTTTCTTTTTATTTCAACTTTTTGGCTAGTATATAACTTTTTCCACCTCACAATTTTTCTCAACTTTATTTTCTCTTTTTTATTCTCTCCCGTTTTTTCTTTCATTTAATTTTATTCTCTTTTCCATTTCTCATCTTCTCTTTCCTGCAAATTCACTAAAGTTAAATTCAAGAAAGTTATGTAAAGCAAGGAAGTTAAGAACACCAATTATCAAGTAGGTAATACCAAAATTAACAAACTATAAATCCTTCAAGAAAGCTCCTCTAAACTTACATTTTGCCAAAAAATTTTTGGTTTAGTCACAGTGCTTTTTGGATCAAATTAAGCTTTTTAAACATTTTAGAATGCTTTGGTAAAGCAGATGTTAACCAGTTTAATTAATTATAAATGAGGTGGTCGGTGTTCATTTTATTTCAGCTTTATTCCTGATCCTCAGATTCCGTACACTTTCTGGAATTCCCTTGCCTATGGCGTACAGTTTGGAGTTACTCATGCCATAAACCAGTTTGAAATTCAAAGGCTTCTGGCTGTAAAGACTTTGGAACACGCGCAGTCGTAAGTAGAAAAGTTTATTGTTTTTGTTTCATTACCTAGTATTTTTAATCCTTCACAAATTTAAGAAAAAAATTTTTTTTCGATGTTTTAAAAAGAATACAGTAAATTCACGTTTAGAATTCTGAGTATTAATTTTGTGTTTTTTAATAATTGAGCTGAAGTGACGAATAATATTAAAGATCATACAATTTAGTCACTAGGGTACAGTAATGGACTCTAACCGCCTATCTGGTTCGAGACTTTACGGAACCAACACGTGACCTACAACTGAGCTTGCAATGGACTCTAACCGCCTATCTGGTTCGAGACTTCACGGAACCAACACGTGACCTACAACTGAGCTTGCGATTGGTTACCACAGATACTACACTAGTAGATCTACTAGTGTAGTATCTGTGGTAACCAATCGCAAGCTCAGTAGGTCACGTGTTGGTTCCGTGTGACGTCAGACGGTTAGAGTCCATTGGTTACCAAAGATACTACACTAGTAGATCTACTAGTGTAGTATCTGTGGTAACCAATGGCAAGCTCAGTAGGTCACGTGTTGGTTCCGTGTGACGTCAGACGGTTAGAGTCCATTATCCAACTCTTAATGGACTCTAACCGCCTATCTGGTTCGAGACTTCACGGAACCAACACGTGACCTACAACTGAGCTTGCAATTGGTTACCACAGATACTACACTAGTAGATCTACTAGTGTAGTATCTGTGGTAACCAATCGCAAGCTCAGTAGGTCACGTGTTGGTTCCGTGTGACGTCAGACGGTTAGAGTCCATTGAACTTATTTGAACTGAATTTAGGCGATTACTTAAAGAACAACCTTACTCTAATTTATTGCAGTTACGAAATGTAAAAAATTGGATTTGGGGAAAGAAGGGTAAGAGCACGCACAAAAATGATTGTGGGCTATAAAAACAAGAATTTAAAAGCTAGAGAATCAACAATTTACTGAACGTAAGTTTATTGACTCGCAAATCAACCTTCAAAAAATGAAAGTCTTGATGGTTTTAACTATACTAGATAGCAACTTAAGTTGAGCCTACGAAGTCACTAATAAACAAAGTAGTTCCCATCGTAGTGTCTGATTTTTGAGTGAAATGAAGAACATCAATTTAAAAATATGCTTAATTTGTTGAACCCATGTATATATAGTGCTTTTCAATCACGATTTACGTACCGAAACTCCTCCTAGCAACCCATCAGGCTTCGTGTTTACCGATTTCTCCTTCCGCATTTGTGACGTACTGGGTTCAAGAAACGTTGCTGTCAAGTATAAACTATGCTACAAATCAAAAATAGAATAAAAAATTGAATGCGTACTTTCACCGACGTAGCGGCTAAAGGTACGCAGGACGTGAGGCCAAAAGTACGTGCCCTGAAAACTTGGCATTCATTTAAAAAAAAAATGCACCACTGCCCTTTTATTGGGAATATTCCTACCTCATATCACCTCTCTTTAAAAGTATGACCCAAACAAGATTTAATTTTTAAAAATCCATGAAAAAGCACACTTTTACTTTTCCAGGATTTTACAAGAGCTAGTTTAAAGCTTCTGAGGGATCGTAAGCTTTAAAAGGTTATTTAAATTAACATTAAATTAAACGTTATCATACTTGCTCCCTCTTCCCAACAGGGAAATATCCGCTACGTACTTTTACCCGACTGTGCTTTCTTACCCTCCTTTCCCCCATGACAAGTTTGTACTTTGTAATGCTAATGAGTAAGAATAATTAATGTGGGTTTTAGGGCTGCCTTGTGGAGTTCTATTCCTTCCTTCGTTATGAGTACGCTGATTACCACCGCGGGACTCACCATGTACGCAGTGTTCAGGAACTGTAATCCATTAGCCCCCGAGAGCGGAACTGGACTTACTAAGTCAGACCAGGTAAAAACCATAAGATGAAAAAGAATTACTAATTTGTGTAACCGGGTTTTTCCAATTGGTATTACATGAATGAGTAAAACTTTGGAACTGAAACAAAAATGGACGATAAAGCAAAATCTCCAATCACAACTTCGTAATTAAGAACTTAATTAGAATCCATTCGATTACATATCTATTCAATTATGAAAATTGGGATAGAAGTTACACATCTGCACAATAATTGTTTTCTTAGCAAAGGATCTAGAGGCTACCAAAATATTCAGATCTTCCATTCCTTCTTACCTTTCAAGACTCGTAATATCCGGTCTTTTTTCCCCCTATATTTTAAAGATTGTTCCGTACTACGCTGTAAGCCGCTTGATGGCATATCCGGGACTGGCCGGACTGTGCATCTCCGGGATCCTCAGCGCTTCCATTAGTACGCTCTCATCGGCTCTCAACGCTCTCTCGACTGTAGTGGTGGACGACTTCATGCGTACTCTTGTCCCAGACAATCTGGTGAAGAAAATCAAGCTCGAGAGATGGGCGAAAGGTCTAGGTGAGAAGTGGCTATTTTCCGTAATGGGTAAAAATCTAGAGCAAGGATTTTCTATGCATCAACTATCTATATGTGAAACTAGAACCGACCCCCCATTACTAATATAATTACTCCTAACTATCCATATTTTAAGAAAATTTCGTTGAAATTTTACACCAATGTTTTGAAAATCAAACACATTCATAAAAACAACTGCATAGCGAACTTCTTTTCTACTCTTAAAAAAATCTTTGCACTGATTCGGTCGGAATTTCTTACACTACATTTTTTTACAAAAAAAAAAAAGTTGATGGAAAAATTTATTAAGTCTTTATGCGCTTTAAATGTATTCATATAATTGTGTTTAACAAAGCATTAATATATTATTTTAGTTGTGGTTCATGGAGCTATTATTGTTGGATTAGCTTTCTTGACTTCTTTGTTTCAAAGCATTCTTCAAGGCGTCATAGTTCTAGACGGTATGATTCTAGGGCCTACACTAGCTATTTATTTGCTGGGAGTTCTAACTACAAGAACTAACGAAGAGGTATGTAAGAACTTAGCAACTTAAACATCCCATTTTTTTTAATCATACATACATAATCATAAGCAATACTCGTATATTTTCAGGGGGCGTTATTCGGATTAGTTTGTGGTGCTATTTTCACAGCCTGGTTTGGAATGGGAACCAGCCTGTTTGGACCAGTTTACGAAGGAAAACCGTTGTACACAGACCAGTGCCATGTACCCTTTTTGAATATGACAAATACAACTTGCTGTGCAATGGAAATGGCACATGAAAATATCACTTCCCCTACCACATTTCAGTAAGTTAAGTGTGTCATACGATAATTCCAATGTAATCTTTTTATTTTTAGAAAAAAAAACAATTTTCATTTTAAGGCATTTGCTTCGTTTAGTCTCTTAAAAATATTTGATCTTTGTTTAACTCAAGTTTTCCAAAGAAACTATTTCAAAAGAACGTATAAATTCACTACCTAGGAGTTTTTATAGGTTTTTTATTTTTTTATTTTAATCGCGCATGTATTGAAAAGGTGATTTCATTGTGGCTCTGCTTTAAAAAGCCAACTGGTGAAAGAAAGCCTGTGATTTAAGTTCAATTTCAAAAGTCAATCAAGTGTTTGAGTTTACTGTAAAACGAATTTGTCCTTGATGGTAGTTAGTATGCAGGAAAAACAACCTTTTTTTTTCAACTGAGACCTCTTTATTTTATTTCAATTAGCATAGAATATTTTTAACCAGAGATCCCATCAGAAGAATTTAAGAGTCTTCTAAACTTTTTTTTATTTCTAATGTATTTTGATTCACTTAATCAAAGTTTGATTTAAACTCTCATGTACTCGTGTACGTGTTTAATCTTAAATCTATGCTTCCTTACGTAACTGCTTTCTTTCCATAATTGAAAGAATTAAAGTACATCTAAATCAACACAATTAAATTTTGATGTCGTGTTTCAAACCTGGATCCATCTCCCAAACAAACATATCGAAGCATATTCCTCTTTTATAGGAAATTTCACGCATTTATATGAGCTAGTATGAGAAGAAAGTTATTGAGATGAAGGTACTTTAACTTAAAAAAAAAGATGTTTAAAAATTATCAGATACTTTTCGTCACAATACAATTTTTATCATCAGTTTTATATCATGCCGTACTCACAGTAATTTAAGGAGTATTTGTTTTATTTATTTTTAACAAATACTCTGAAAATATGCTTGACATATATATTTGATTTTTGATAGTAAATAGGTTTTCTCGAAATAAACTTATTAAAGTAAAATAAAAATAATTAAATATTTTTGATGGAAATATTTTTGTATGATAAAGAAATTTTTATATTTCTTCACATAATTCTGTTTAGTTAATCAATTTTCCTTTATAGGAAAATATTTCCACTGTATGGTGTTTCTTACATTTGGACATATTGTTCAGGAGTTGCAATAACTTTAGTTTTAGCTTATCTAGCAAGCTGCTTCTTCAGTAAGTATTCACCTATTGTTATTGTTATTCTTTTATAATATTTCATTAAACTTCTTACCCATTTCAGATCACTGAAATTTATTCCCCACAGATGTTTCTAAACACAAGATAATTTTAACTTTCAGCTGATTTAATAGTTTTCAAAGCGTAATAAATGACATGATATAATTTTTTACACTGTATAACATTTATTCTTCTTCAAAAATCAAATTTTAATTTTTCTAAAACAGATCAATCACATTTCGACCATTTAAAGTACCCAACCTATAGGCCCAACCTTAGTAAATAGGGGGATTATTAGCTCAAATTTTAAAAATTGGATTTTTAATAATCTTTAATAACTTAATGAAATTTGTGTCCATAGGTAACACAACATGTTCTCCCTACGGACAGACCCAGTTTTACCTGTGGACACCATAAAGAGTGAAGTTTTAGTTGAAAAAAGTTAAAAATGAACAATTTTTTTATTTATGCATTACCTTTTAATGAACAATTCCTCGCATATAATTAATTTAAAATCTATTTTTAAATTAAAATTCTTTTAGAGCGTAAATGATCATTTAGAGAAATTTGATATGTCTTGATATTTTACAAAATTTCACTGATCCCAAAAAAATTCGATCAACACTTAGTTTGGTCAACATTTGGTGGTAGTATCTAACTTTTGCAAATCTTCTTCGATTAGAAATTTCAATTTTGTTGCCATCATCATACCGGAATGTGATAGTAGTGGTACAGATTTTATGCCATATTTTACAATAAATTCTCAGTAGATCCAAAAATTTAAATACAAGTAATTTAAATCACAAAATATTTGATATTTCATCAAAAAACTACAATAACATAATTGCCAACAAATACATAGCCATTCAAAATTAATTTCACATGAATTAAATTGCATTCACTTAAACAAACCCGATACATCATAAGGTGTTTTGGCATTCAAAATTCTATAAAGAATAAAAGGAATGAGATCTGGTCACTTCTAGCATTAAAACTAAATTGTGAAAATCTCGAGGATTCACCACGTATATCCAATTTAATCATATCATCATCAGATGTGAAGGAAAGTTTTCATGTAGTGATGCCCTAAAAGTAACTTTGAGCATCTAAAAAAGTAAAATTATTATATTTACTTAAAATTTCAATTCCAAGCGCTGATTTCACTTAAGGAACTATTTATGTAGCATCTGTTTACCATGCTGGGGGAGACTTTTAAAAATTACATCCTCTACGTTGTTCTATCTCATTAAATTTGTTATAGGTTTCAACAAAGAACCTAAGCCTGTCGATCCCGATCTTCTTTGCCCAATGGTCAAAAGGTGTCAAAATATTGAAATGAAAAAGGGTGACATCGAGCTAGAAAACAGGTATTTTTAAGCAATTTATAACAGGTACAAATATATATCAAAAATAATGGGCTACCTTAAAAATGAAACACAATAATTAAATATGCTGCATAATCAAATTGCTCTTATTTTATTAGCTTCTTTTAACAGCTTTAAAGTAAGATAATAAAAAACTAATTCGGATAAGTGAAGTTTATTGAAACTAAACTGTCTTCTTTCACTACTCTCTGAACTTTAACTTTTTGGGTGCGTTTCAAGATTTAATCACACGTGAGAAAAGATATTTAGCGTTTGCTAATGTGAATTAAAATAATATATTCAATAGTTTTTCAAATTATGAACAAAAGGTATTTTTCAGGTGATCCAGGGTAGACAACTTTTAAAAGAAGAGGAAACATTCCTTGTTCCTCATATTCCATCAAAGGAGGTTCCGTTACCTTTAATATGTAAATGGTAAACTTAATGGCTGTATGGACACCAAGAACATTATTTTATGCTTATACAGTTATTTTTTAAATGGAATTTTCATACATATGCATTGACTTTCATGAGAACTTTTACATGACTTTTGTAAAACATATTTTTATGTAAATAAAAAATTTAATACTAGTAATTTAAATTGAATACAAATTTGACATGAATTCAAATTTTAATACTAAATAATGTTATTTCAAACATATACTCTAGGAAATAAACTAATACTTTTGTGCATACCAAATGAGAATAACCTAACGTTTTATGCATTTATATGAAGTAAGTATGTATATTTAAGTAAAATACACCTATCTATTTGATTAAAAAAAATTACTCAGTATTTTAAAAATATATTCATTTATTTCAATATCAGAACATCATTTAAACATTCATGAATTCTAAAAACACACAATGCTGGAGAGAAAATTCAACGGTGTGTCATCACAATCTATATTTAAATCTTTCTCCATTAAGTACCATAGTAACATTTTACTATAATCAATATTTTTACTATATGAGAAGTATTTTTGTCATTGTAAAATTAGTTAGATGAAATTTTCAACAGACTGTTATTTAAAACGCTTAATGAGTGCATTGTCTAATATTGTGAACTATTTGTGTAACCAAGACTAGAAATTTATTATTTTTAGACTTATTTCCCTTTACAAGACTAGAAAAGACTTTAGTTAGGAATACTTAGGCTAACTTAGGCTTATTGGCTAACATTAGAGGAATACTTAGTATACTTATAAATATGGAAGACACATTTAAAAAGCACTATTGTAAAAGTAAATAAGTTGTCATAAATTTCAATCTAAGAAGTAAACTGATTAGCTAAGTAGTGTGTTTAAATGAAATTTTGTTGAATAATAGGTATTTTCATGTTTGTGGATAAAAGTATCAAAAGTTAAGTAATGAAATTTTTCATGGAATACAAACCATGTTTGCCATAAAAAAAATTAAAGAAAATTTTTAATGCTTTTGTCATTTTGAAGTAAAATAATATTAAAAAATAATTCGTGTTGAAATAACATTGTATTTCAATTAGTGAATAAGAAAATATTTGTAAGGATAACTGAAAGATCATTTTGTATGGTTAGTTGGTTAGAGAACTAATTTATAAGTTTTTCTCACTTATAAAAGATTTATTTTTCCTAAAAAATTCTTAAGGTAAGGAAAGCATTCATGGAACACGATATTATTTTAGACAATAAAAAAATGTCATACCTATAAATAACAATTAACACCGCAAGAAATATCCTATTATTCTCTAAACAAGTACTAAAACTAAAGGAACTTCCTATAACAGGTTATAAAACACTTAACAAACTGTCACATCTAATGTATTTCACAAAAAAGAGATGCATAAAGATAAGGTGGGTTGTCCGTCTTTAAGCCTGAAGCATAAGCCACTGAAAAACTGCGATACACACAGTGTTCTTACCTTATGATATTAATTCAAGTTTTTAAAATTTTGACCTAGGTTATAAAGCAAAGAACTGTACAAAATATTATAAAACAATATTTATTTCTAAAATTTTATTAAACCTTAAAATTATTCTTTAAAGAATAGTTTTATCCAATAATATGAAGTTTCTTTATTCATATTAAATATTGGGGGGAAATTGTTTACCCTTTTTATTACTATAAAGAAATATTTGGTTTATTCATTCTTCATTTTTCTTCTGTAAATACTGCAGTATCATATAGTATATATTTTTAATTTCTTATGAATAATTCAAACATTTATACAAAAAGTCTGTTTATCTTTAACTTCTATAAATTTATTTAAAGGAACATATCTTTAAAATGTGATACCAAGTAAAAATAACTAATTTTTTATTACAGGCTATTTTAAACTTTACAACAACTCAGCTTGCACACTTAAAAAGTTTAACTCATGAATTTATTTAGCTAAATAAATTAAAAAGTAATTGGAAAATTGTATGGTAATGTTATTTAAGTCAATAAATTTTACACACTTACAGTACATGTGTTATTTTATCACACGACTTTGACGCCATAAAACTTAAGATACACACTTTTTTTGTGCTGTGGATGGCATCATGGTTGTCGTATACATGAGTTTATGTTTGTCAAAGCACCCACACATTCACTGTGGTTGACTTGAGACTAGATTTCTTATTACACACCATTTTCTACACCAAAGTATTTTACAGGAGCTTCCATACGTTTCGTAATAACCCCAAAAATCACAAGGCATGTTTCAAAATTAAGAACAATTTCTAATGTTTCATTGTATTGTGTTATTATGAAAAGAATTTATTCTTTAATTGATGACATGTATGTTCCTTTCTTTAATGACACAAATTCGCCCACAAAACAATCTTTAAAAAATCTGTTCAGTCCTCCAACCATGTACTGTTCTCTGGCTTGTCTAAAAATTTAAATAAAAATAGTTAAATATACTCTTTTGATTGGTCCCAACTCAAACAACACCATATTGAATACATTGTAGTGTCAAATAATTTCAATTTGATTACATAATAAATTCACGTAAAAATTCTGTATACATTACGTTTGTAATTTTCTCATCTTTTTCTTCTTTTACTTTTCCCACAAAAAACTTGAAGTCTTACATTATTAGCATTTTTACGTTTGACGCACTAAAAGGATTGATATTTTACCTGTCTCCTCTGTATTACAGTCATAAATTCAAAAAGAGAGATGAGACGACCTTTGGACTTATTTTTAAATACCTCGCATTAGACCACAGCTCAAGGTTAGATAGTCTATCATAAATCTCCACCATTGAAATGTCGACTTTAGGAGAGATTTGAGTCAAATCCTCTGTACAGATAGCATCCTCAATGAATTGAAGACTTACACCGTTTTACCTCCAAAATATAAAATATATTCCATACGAAACTCCTTCTATTTTCATGCTGAAAGATCCCTTAAAAGATAATGTCTTCTTACTCTCAAACTAATACATTACAAATGTATTTTTAGTTACATAACTTAGAATATCAAGTGATCCATCATACTACAAAATGCATAAGACAAGTTTTTTTTTCAAATATATCATCATTCCAAACCAATACAATGCTGGTTAGTATTTTACACATGCAGTTTCTAGCAATATCTTGGGATCTTGGTTTCTACAGCAATAGATAACTGGATACATACAGACTTGTTATGTTGAAACATTAGAGATTCTTTAACCCACTTAAAAAGCTACTTATCGTATAACCTTTGGTGTAATGCTGCAGGGACTCCAAAATATTGTGCTAAAACCCTGATGACCCTTGGTATTGGGTTGTGGTTTTCCGGCATATACACATACGACTAACCGCAGGGGGATTGTGATTTGCACATAACTCATGATTATAAGTAGATGTAATAACATTCACAAAATAGCAAAACATTCCACTATTTAAAATGCCATAATTAAATTTAACTAAAGAAATAAATGTGGTAATATCTCAGTTTCGAAACGAGAATTCAAGTGTAATTCAAAATTAAATATGTTTGCATTATAAGATAGGCCCCTGATGAATGAGGTCCTTCAGACTTGGCTTACTGAATGTAAACTTAAAACTTGAGGGCCCCCTAAAGTATTGCGCTGACATAAAAAAAGATAGGCGTGGTCTCATGACATACTTGTTGCTGATTGGACAATGTTGATGACCACGTCATGAAGCCCCACCCACCACTCCTCCTGTAGGTTGATTCTCGGCAAGCCCGTATTGCATACAACCTCAGCGCTCCAGCCTGAGGTAATCCGTCAAATGCGACGGCAAGGGCAGCGAATCGAGCCCGTTGACGAGCATGAAATTGTCGCTGAGCGCCGCTCTGATCCTGCACCGGCAGAGGTGCATCAGAGAGCGCGGGCGGAAGGTGTAGTAATGGCCCTCGTCGCAGATCCAGTCGCGGTAGTAGTCGCCGAGGTCACGCAGGCGGTAGTAGTCGGGGCTGCCCTCGGCGAAGATGTTGACGATCTCGTCGCGGCAGAGGAAGGGGGTGGGCACGGCCCGCCAGACGAGCCGCAGGGCCTCTGTGGGGTCCATGAAGTCGTTGGGGTCCTCCCTGCTGCGATAATAGCAGTAGAAGAGTTGCAGTTGGAGGAGCGTGCGCTCTTTGGCGATGTAGTAGGTGCCCATCTTGTTGTTGCCATTTTCGTAGAAGTCGATGGACCTGAAGACAGAGTGTGATGTTATTTTTCATGGTGTACTCCTTTAGGGTAGTGTCTAGACATCTAACGTTTATTTAGTCTAATATTCGAAGCTTTTTGTTGCGAACCAGCATGCGGTAACTAACTGACGTTAAACTCCAAGATTAATCTAAAAATTATCATTTCTTCATAGCTGCCAACCTGATGTGAAAAAAATCGGAGTTCTTTCCATGTCATTAATTTAACATGAAAGTACACTAACCTTTTAGGTCACAATTAAGAATTTTAGTAGTTTTTCTAATTGACAGTTGAATTACGGAACATTAATAATAATTGAACATAATAATTTAACTCCAATAAAATTGGAGTACTTGGCAGCTTGATATGGGATAACTAGAACATATTGTTTATGGAATATAAACAGCTGAAAAATAGTTAAATATGGAGAAAGCCTAAAATATATTTATAAATTTCTTTAAAATTATTTTCTTATTTCTTTATTTAAAATTTGTTAAAAGTCGTGGATGAGGTGTATTGATAAACCTCAACACTTTGCATCTGAGTGGTTCCGATTATAAACCGTCAAATCAGCAGTTTTATTTTACATTTTAGGTATATCCTCCCATTTTAAAGATTAAGGTATAAGAAAAATTGTTTTTTAACATTAGTTGCATAAATTATACCTGTATTTTTTTTTACTTACAACCAGTACAAATAACCCGCTCTACAAGCAACTTAAAGGAAAAGTATGAAATGCAACTTCTTTAAAAAAAATAATAAACAAAAAATAAACCTAGTAATGTAAGATCATGAAAGTCAAATGGAAAAAGGTAACAAATCTGTGTAAAAGAAATTGCAACCAGAAAAACTGAAGCAATTTTTAGTACGAAATCACAAAAGGTATAAGTTACCACTCACATAAGTTTATTGATGACCCACACCAGCAGCGCATTATAGAGCGCCATCTCAAACTGGGGCTTGGCGAAGTACCTGAGCAGCACGGGAATGTTGTTGTACCTCCTGTAGAACATGCACTCGTGGATGATGTTCCTGTTCCTCTTGGCCCCGAACGGGTTCAGCCTCACCTTCTGCGTGTGCCCCAACACGAAGTCCAGATGCTCCGGGTAGTGCGTCTTGAAGACGATGTACCGCATGAAGTTGTTGACGGTGTCGATGCGCATGACGTCGACCACGAGCTGCGATTCGGCCTGCGACTCGTACAGCACTCGCACGAAGCAGTCGTAGATGCGCTTGGCTTGGAGGTAGGTGCGGCAGATCTTCATGATGCGGAGGGGTCTGATGTAGCGCCGCACCTGCCAAGGAAAAATACGGGTGGTATACAATTTAATTAGTTGGTTGGCGTTTCTTTTGGCGATAATTCTTATCATTAGCGTTCAAAACTGATGCTTGGAGATTTTAAGTTGGATCAGTGGCGGATCCAGAGACTTGGTTTGGGGGGGGGTGATTTTACCTACATGCGCATTCGACATTACAATCAATTTTCACTTTTACATTCAATTCGTAAGAGGAAGACACATAAAATATATTTGGTGGAAAGTTCCACTTTCTACTGATTTAATTGTAAACCATTAAATGCATGATTAAAATAATTCATTTTCCCTTTTTAAAATGGAACTTCTACTTAAATGCATAAAGTATACACTAATATATAACAAGACAGACCAAAATAAAGAAAAATTAGAGAAACAGAAAAGTCACTAAAAGTAAAATTACCGCAAAGCCACGAATGCCTTTTTGCTGTTTATAATTATTTCTTTTTTCACAATTTAAAATTTAGTAAACCGGATTAAATCATTAGAACCTTGAAATGATAAGTAATAATGATATTGAAAGCTGCCCTGTTAAGTTCTCAAAATAATAATAAAAACTTAATAAATGTACATACAAAATATTAAATCTATTACTAAATGATAAAAACAATTTTCTTTTGTATATGTATTCCGAATTTAGCAACCAAGAAGAAAATTTAGAATAGCAATTTTTCTTAATAATTGATACAGTGATATACTTGAGTTTAAAAAATTATAAAACATCGAAACATAGTTTAAAAAAAAGAAAAGTTGCAGAAAATGGCAAAACTACCTCAGCTTTATCTTCAAAAAAATCATTTCTTGGCTTTTTCTTAAAAAACGAAAGCTGAGTTCCACTGTTCGTTTCTGAGCACGACCATGTTCACTATTTCCGGAATCCATTTTTTGAGATAGTAAAACGCCAAATTTTAATAAAACAGCAAATTTACTAGTACAGCGTGGCATATGTACGACATGCTCCGCCCACAAGTTTTGACTATCCCACTGCCAACAAATAGCTGTTATCCCCTCCCAATATGGGATTGCCAATCGCTCTGAAAAAGTTTTGATTGGCCCTTAAATAGATGTTGAAAAACAGTGAGATTAGAAAATATACAAACAAGCCGCCCGCTCTGGTTTTTGTGTGCAATTATACCAGTAATCAGCCTCGATATGGTTCAATTCACCCCGATACAGATTTCTAACACCGGCTGAAATTTCCGGTGACCAAAGAGTACCGAACCCCACTCTGTCAACCCTTTTATCAGGGCTCGGGAAGGGAGCCCTCTGAAAAGTGATCGATGCATTGAAGTTATCATTTAACGAGTTGCTACTATTGCCGAAAAGGGGCACTGCGAGAAACCGGAAAAAATACTCGCTCAGATGGTGACAGCGGTTTCTCAGTAGAGATTATTCACAAGTCAAGTTTATCGCTATGTTATCGGAGATGTGATTTTCTGCCGGAAATTCGGCGAGGTCACTTTGTTGGGGGGGGTGATCACCCCAATCACCCCCCCCGTGGATCCGCCACTGAGTTGGATAGAAACGGAAAAGTAAGTGTGTTTGGCATTAAATATTTAGATTGTGATTATTTTAGACCCGCACGTGTTGCAAGAGCAGAGGACCACCTATAAGAAATGTAATTTAAGCAAGATAATATTTTGCTAAATTCTCTTTCTCAAACTTCCCACTCAAGACACCCCAGCTCTTGTATACTCGAATAGAATTTTGAAATTCTCGAAATGGAGCAAGGATAATATATTGATTGGAGCAAGAAAAACCTGACTTTTCACCTTTCCTTCGGATGTTTTTTTACATGGGCTGCTCAGAATGACTGGTTTAAGTTCAAAAATATAAAACTTGAGATTGGTTTAACATAGTTGTTTATGCTGTAATAGTTGAACTGTGCCTCAAAAAATGCCAAATTAAAAAAAAAAACAGAGGTGCCTTAAGAGAAAAGTATAATGAACTTGGACCAGGCTGTCATTCTTAGTGTCTTTAATATTTTTGTATTTTAATATATGCCAAATATTTTTTGACAGTAACCTAAGTCCGCTTAACATCGTTAACAGTTATGTTTGAAAATTTTCTGTAACAGTGCCTAAATTGTTTCATTGGAGGAAGCATTTTTGGGAAGGTTTTCACATTCACAGGTCAATCATCGAACTTTTAGCACCAATGTGTCCCTCTTCCAACGAGACGTTAAAGAAATCTACCCCTTATAACTCACCTTTACCAAAACGAAAAACCTTCGAGACTGTCTTATTAAAGCATAAATTTATGTTCAACTTGTATCTAGAAAAAAATCGATGTACTTACTTGGGCCAACTTATCGTCTGACCTCTCCACATAGTCCACAATATGCACGCCGAACTTTCGATAGTACACTCTCTCCTTGATAACCCTCACTTTTCCTATGTAAAATACAGGCCTCGCTTGACCAGGGATAGTCCTGGTCACACTCAGGGACTTCAAGGAATCGTCCAGGTGCAGCTGCTGCATGAGTTTGCGCTGCACCCCTTTCAAGTGCCGAAGCAGCCCTTCCTCGGTGTGGACCAGCTTCTCGCCGCTGGTCAGTTCACACAGGCTCAGGTCCAGGTAGCTGATGGACGGTTGAGCCACAAAGCTGAATCGTACCACGTCTGATGCTTTCTTCAGTTCGAAAGAAGGGTCCAAGGCTTGGCGGATGAACCGACGGAACATGGTGATGAAGGTATTGGAATGTGGATGGGGGTAAGTGAGGTGGTATTTGGTAGTATTGAAGATTGGAATTAAAACTTTGTCTAAGAGCTGTTGTATGAGTTCAGTACTTTGTAGCGTGTTGGTTTCACAAACGAAATTGCGGAGTACTCGGGAAAAGTGTCAGAAGTTCAAGTCTGAAAGAAGGCAGAGTCTGAAAGATTAGATCTGAAGAGTACATTAAGTTAAATCGTTTTCGACCATAATGTAGAAATTTAATAAATGATTCTAAGAAAATGCACTATATAATGGTGTTTTACTTCGTAGATGGATTATTCACATAGGCATCACTGATGAATAAAACAAATAAGTACCGTGTGAGAACAGTCTGGATATCCGGTGCAGAAGATTTTAAGTGTACTTCAAGAGAGGTTATCCTTGGTTGTATAGAGATTCTATGTTTACATTAAAATACCTCTTTGTTAATTGTTCTAGAAGGCTAACTTGGGCATTGAAGAAACCATCCATTATGGTTTTAACTGATACAATAATTAATATTAACTCACTATTAATGACTTAAATGTTATCTTTAGATTGCTTTTAAATATTTTCCAGTACTTTAATTCTCGAAATTAGAGACATTAATCTTATAGTTTTTACTCGATTAAACATATTCTAACTAATCTAAGAATAGAACAATTTTATAGTAGTCTCAAAAGGATTATTACGATTTTAACAACTGAAATAAATGGCTTCTGTGAGTTGCCAGTTTAAACCTCTAAACATTTTCCAGTCCATGGAACATTGGTACTTACTTAATACTTAAATTTGTTTCATGTACGTATCTTCATTTGCTTCTTTTAATCTAAATATATTCTATCCAAGTTTCTAACAATTCTGGTGAACGATTTTTGTAAGTCTATCACTATCTTGGGCGGCTTTGAAAAAAGTATCCAAGTGAGAAAAAAATAAATCCCCTTAAGATTAATGATTGCTATTTTGATGTGAAATGGTTTCAGGCTTGAGTGGGGAATCTCAAGTTTTCTTTACACTTTTAAAAACTTCATAAGATGCTATCATTATGAACAGTTGAAAAAGTAAAATTTAATTTTTCAGGTTGAACTTTTATAATTAAATCAGACTAAAAAGTTTTCTTCTTTTATATTTGTAGGTATGATATAGTACAATTCAATTAAAGAAGTATCATTCTCATTTATTCACGAAAATGGACCAAAACGCTTTCATTTGATAAATATCTTACGGTTCAATAATTTTCAACATCAAATTCAAAAGTGAGTATTTTCCTAATAGCTAAGGCATGGAATTAGAGCATCTAATGTCCTATGTGCTTAAATATTTTTAAATAATTAAACCATGATTACTATAAGGCAGGTTTAAAACAGGTCTAAATATAGCTCTACTTGCAGTTTTTGAAATATTTCATCCAGGAGCTCATCATAAACATCCGATCTTTCTGCCATCTGTTGAAAAGAGTAGTAACTGTGGAGCACGCATTTTTGGTCACGTTAAATTTTCCACCATAGGTAATGTAATTTTACCGTTCAAATAGCCGCTGTGATCATCACAGCCATGAATTTTACATAATGTAACTCAAAGATGGGAAGAAATAGACGATATACGTAAATTCATCCACTACACTTCTTGATAATGCTTGGATGAAGCGGGGAAAGAGGAGAATAGGACCCAAAGGAGAGAAAAAAAATGAATCAATGTTGAATTTTCCAAACTGCTTTTTAATAGCAATGAGAAACTGTTTTATGAATGGAGATGAAAATATCACTAAATAATCACCAAATATACCACTTCATTTTTTCCGGATAAAAGATCCATCCGGAGGATCACAACATCCGATTCCCTGCCATCTATTGAACACCGGGGAAACTACTGCGACGATCCGGCTAGGAGAGGACCGGGATTTCACTCTTGTTTCGAGCTGCTTTTCTCTTATTTTCGTCTCAAAAAATCCAATAAATCTAATCCATAGACTTAAACGCAAACAATAACTCTTTCAGAGGATATTTTCTTGGTTGGAAAGATGCTCGGGAGCAACATCGGGATTCGGCTGTCAGACATGCGTGACAAGCTGGCAGATCATAAACAAACGATCCCAAAGCCCTCTTTCGGGGAGTTGGAGAACTATTCTATTGACGTTTCTCCACGGAGGATGGAGATGCAGTTCTTCATTGAGAAGGAGAATGAGGCTGTTAGGACGAAAAGAGAGCTTCGAAACATATCACTGGTTTCTTGCAAAAACGTTGCAATTGGAAAATCCTTCAACTGAAATAAAGGGGTGCCATGATTAATTTAGAGTTATATAGGTCCTATTGAGGAGGCTTGATTTATTGAATTTGGGGTTCCTTAAGGAGGGAGGAAAAGAGGGTGGGAAAAGGAAAGAAAGAGAGGAGAATGGGGGAGATGAAAGAAAAAAAGAGAGGAAAAATAGAAGGAGAGGGAAATCTAGCGTTGGAAGAAATGAGGAGAGTAATAAAGAGAAACGAATGGAAAATAATGGAGAGAAAGAGGAGAATGAGAGAAATGAATGAGAAATAATTGAGAGAAAGAGAAACGAATGAGAAATAATTGAGAGAAATAGAAACGAATGAGAAATAACAGAGAGGAAGAAATTACATGAAAAAAGAGAGTCATTGAAATAAAAAAAAATGTAAGAACTGGAATGAGGTAAGAAAGAGTAATGAACTCTAGAGTAGAACTCAAATGAGCCCTTTAGCACACAAAATTCAACAAAAATCAAGTTAACAATACGAAATAATAGCTCTAAAAACATTACTCGATGTGCGATGTGCATTACTCGATTGGTATACGAAACCAGCGATGTGTCGTTTTGTGGGGTATGGCTGAAACCTTAGCTTCCTACTTCTTTACCAAAGAAGGGCAGGGGGGGGTGCTAACAAGAGGGGAAGGAGATATGAATGATGCTTACATAAGACACTGAAACACTGTATTTTCAAAAATATCAAGTAACTTGTTTAGTCAAAAATTAATTTGATTTACAACGTTCAATTTAAAAATTAATTAATTGTTAATTAAGAAATTAACCATATAATTTTTTGTTTTAAGCTAAGTTACTTTTTCATTAAAGTTAAGTTCTTAACTTTCAAAATTAGATCATTAATACATGTTTTGTTCAAAGAAACGGTGAAGGGCTGAACAGTTGCTTAGGTAATTTTAATTAAAGGGGGTTAATTATTGCTTATTTTTGCTGACAAGGGGAAAGGAGGTTAATGTTCACAAAAAAAACATGAGTACGTAATATTTGAACGGCCCCTATATCGTAATTAACAAAGAATATTGTTAGTGCAAAAAATGTGACAAAGTTTTAAAAGATATAACTTCTCAAGTCAATAATTTTGCAATATAACCATGTTTTAGTTATGCTAAAAAGCGTTTCAAAATTGAATATACCAAACATCTAGAACTATTTCTGGATAACCTCTCTTTTCTTTCACGTAAAAGGAAACTATTCATAAATTTTTGAAGCAACCATAATGACTCATTACTAAATAACATCAGAAATTTAGAATGACTTAAGCACTAAAAACACGAACTATTGACTATTCAAATAACGACAGGAACAGAATATGAATATCTATAACAAATTTCACTATAGATTCATTTGGAGATTCAGTTTATAGAGTGCGGTAATTTTCTTTATTCCTCTCGAATATAAATTGATAAAGAATAAGCTTGGGGAGCAGAAAAATTATAAAATCCCAAATCACACACAAACATACACGAATGTTTGTGTTTTTTCCGCAATAATTGGGCTTTTGCAGAGAAACAACTACTACAGGAGGGCCCGGATTTACTACGTTTGGCATTTCTTTCTTGGCATTTTTTGAGCGTCGGCCACCACCGACGGCCTCGCAAAACCATAGAAACAAACTTGATGCTTAGCTTTAAAAAAAAAAAATTTTAATTGAAGTTTGTGTGGGTTAAGCATCAAAAAATATTAGACCCATTATAAAAATTAATTATAAAAATATTAGAAATATTAAAACCTTACTTTAAAATATTAGAGAAAATATTAGATTACACAAGGTCTCTTTTAAGAAAGAAAAACTTTTTGGCCTATTAAGTAAATGCAGTTTTTATAATGGATTGGTTTACGACTTTACGAGACATTTTAATAAAACTCGAGTGAATTTATATGATAAATGTAAAAGAGATCTCCCAAGTAACTCTACAGACGCACAGTGGGATGAACTAATGTTAAAACTGCAACATGGGTCTAAAATTTATGTTATTTGGATTTCAAAAGCATAAAAATATATTATATAGACTCCAGGTAATATAGAAGCGAAGTTTTAGTGCCAAATACTCAGTTTCGCTTTTTTTTTTTCGAAGTTACCGGTTGTCTTTCTTACATACATAGTATATAACCTTAGCACAAAAGTGTCTCTTGTCTTTTAAATATTAGTTATAAACTTTTTTTTTTAATTTGAGCTACCTGTAAAACTTCTTTTTAGCTCAACATTCAAGCCAAGAACATAGATGTGATTGAACAAGAACGTGAATTTTAGTGAAAATCACGAATTTAGTGAAATCTTATCAGGGATACGTAGTTTTTCCTGCATATTATTCAAAACGCTAGGAAAAGCCAACTTTCAGGTATTCTCCAAGAAAACTTTTTTACAGCATAGATCCGTAGTTTTCCCACTCTACATCCATAACTAAGTTTCTTTGAATTTTTGAAGTTGAAGGGATGCAGCCACTAGCCAAAATATTTGTTTATCAACTAATGAAAATTGGATTTGTCGAGTTTTTCTTTTTAACTTGAGCAAAAATTTCCCCCACAGCTGCCTGAATTTTCCCCGAACCTCGTTCGGACTTATTCTACACCCATGTTTCTTCTAGTTCAGATATAGGTCCCCGTGGACGAATGATATCTTTGAACCATACTTAGGTTTTTATAGCAAAATTACATTAACTAGATATTTGCATACAATTTTCGCAGTTTAATCTAAGGGTGGTTCAATTTCGTTACCTGTCCCATTAATTATCACCAAGTTGTTTTAATCGCCAATTATTCAAAAATGTATAATTGCCAAATGTTAATGACATGACTATATATTTTATACAGTTGGTTTTCAATTTTTGGCGACATTTCTGATCTTTGGCAACAAAACAGCTTTGGGATATTTAACGGAATTTAAATTTTTGAGAATTATTTAATAATATTTGAAGTTTCATTCAGATCCGTACAGCCAGTACAGCACAGGGTTTCCTGTCTTTCAGCAGAACTGAAAAATAGGGCTTTTATATGGTCTTTTTAATGTATTGTAAGTGTCTTATTAAAAGGGCTTTAATTTCTTGATTGAATTTTAGAAGAAGCATTTAAAATTATAAGTGAAATTCTGTAAAATAAGCCAGTCCATAATATAAATAAGTCTTACTCAAAATGTCTTTGAACAGTTACAGATGCTATAGAATTTGTAGAACTATATAGAGAACACACCTTTCATTCTCTCCTCTTTATCAATCACTTTCATGCAGGTGAATAAATCTTCAATTTGATAGTACCTATTAATCAATTAAACACTGGGTAATGGTAAATAACAATACAATGAATTTGTTTAAGGGTAAATAAAACAATAATTTTATATTTGACATAAATAAAATTCAACATTCTGGGAAATTCTTTTTATTGCAAAATATTATACAAACAACAAAATCAAATAGGATGATCACGAATAGAAAAGGAAAAATTTTAAAAATAAATAAAATAGTTTTTTCCCGTATAAAATATGACTCAGTCCATATGATTTTCAGAAACCTTTGATATTGTGCCATTGTATCCGTCTAATATCACAATGTCTCCTGCAAAAAAGCTAAACTCAGAAAATTATAAGACATTTAAAAGGAATAGAATGCTAAGAATAATGAAAAGAATTATTAATACAAGATTAATTATTAATACAAGATAAAGAATTTTGGTTGATAACATGGAAATGAAGACAATTTGGCAAACCAAAAGGTACAATTAAAAAATAATAAAATTTTAATTAATAAGCATTTTAAATTGAACAGTATATAACTATCATTAAAATATTAAAGTTAGATGCCAGAAAAACAATTATCTCAAAGAAATTGATAACCTAGTAAATAGACTGACAATTTCTAGAAAAGGGTTTAAAATGGACAAAAGAGGATAAAATAATTTTTCCCAGCTTCTTGTAAAACAAAAAACATGGGGTGTATGCAATAAGTAATTTTATTCTGAATAATTCACATGCCATTAATAATTTTATTGCATTACAATTTAAATTAACTGTTCCTGACACTTTCTACACTCTTTATTTTCTTTATCAATTACATCTATGTTTTCTTTCTTTTACAAGGAGCTTAGAAAATTATATTATCCTTATTGGCATGTTTAAAAACATGGTTTTCAAATTTTAATAAAAATAAGAAAATAGTTTGGATCAAAGGTTCAATAAACAAAACCAAAACAACATACCATAATCCCTTATGCGACAATATTCTAAATTTCTTATCACAAAGTGTGATCTTATAAATAAATTCAAAAGAAACTTACCAGATTTAAAAGCTGATGTGGCTTCTTGCACACCAACCACACATGGCAGACCATACTCTCGAGCAACAACTGCTCCTATGAGAAAAAAGATGAATTGTAAAGTACTCATCTACAAAAAGGAAGCATGTAACACGTTCATTTTTACACGGACATCCATAAATTACGTGAGGTGTTTTTTCCAAAATCTGGACCCCCCCCCCCCACGTGAGATTTACCTACAACTTTTTTTTTAAAAAATTTCCTTTTTCATACTTAAAAAACAAAGGAAATCGTATAATTCCTAACTTAAAAATTTGACGTGAGATTTTAATCGACCCCCCCTTCCCCCTTGGTGAGATTTGGTGAGATTTTTTTGAACCCCTCCCCCCCCTTTTTGACTTCACGTAATTTATGGATGTCCCCTTATGTTCAATGTAGAATACAATTCAACAAAGTAAAGATTAATTACAATATATTTCAAAATTTTGTTTTGCTATTAAACAAATTGTGATCACTGCAACATATTGGTTGTGTTATAGTCTGTGTAAATAAAATCGGCGGTTTCACGTCATGCTTTACCATGGCAACGCAGAAGAAATACATGGAGAAAAAACTCAAGGTCAACTGCCGATTCTATTTACACAGACTATAGTGATAGTTTAGTACAATATTATACAAGTCCATTAAACAACAAAAGTAAAATATAAAGAAGCAATGAGTGCAATAAATTTTTTAAAAAAACTTATTTTTCATACCATGTGATATTAAACCCCCTAGAACAGTAACAACACCAGATAAAAGAGGGAAATAAGGACTCCACCCAATGTCAGTAGAATGAGTAATTAAAATGTCACCACTCTGAAAGAAGATGGTCAACAACCAAATTAGAAATGGTATATATGTAACTGATGAGACAGAGATATTCAATCATAACTAAATCATACTTTTTTTCAAAGAGGGAGATAGCTAGGTTTTAACCAAAATAGAAGGAAACTAAACAAATTAACACAATTAATTAAAAACAAATTATAAACCATAAAAAACCAATGAACCAAACAAATTAGTCTGAAAAGATAACTGGAGATTTGATATTAGAAGTTATTAATAAAAACTTTAAACTAAATTTTATATTATTAAACATCCTTTAAATGTATTAAAGAATTACTTTTTCTAATTTTCACAGCCTAATAAAACATAAAAACACTTTAAAAATTATATGTTATGGCTTACTTGAATTGAAGAAGCTTCACTCACAGACATAACCACTTTGGCAGTTGCTCTTACTTTACCTTGACAGACAGGAATACCTGAAGTGAAAGAAAAAAAGAAAAGAAAAGCATGTATTAAAACTTCAAGAATACATTATTTAAGTTTCTTTTTCATGGTTCCATATTAAATATCTAAAACAATTAGAAGAAAGTGAGGAAACATTAACAGAAAAAGATTAATCTTATAAAGTAATTCAACAGAATTACAATTATATCACTTAACTGAGAAATATGTTACATTTACAAAGGCATCACTTCGCTGCCATTAAATTTATTCCGAAAATGAATTATCAAAATATTTTGAACAAGGTTGAATACATACAATACTGTAGTATGTTATACTTAATTTAAGTAAAAAAAAGTTGGTTAAATAAAATTATCTATAACATGAACTGAGTGGCACTCTTTAAGTCGCGATACAAATAATTTCTTATTTAAGTGCAATAATTATTCAAAATTGACTTCTTATTGCTATCAGACAGAAAAGTTTGACATTTTAAAAATATTTTAAGAAATATTTAATTTAAAAGTAAAATATGGAAAACCTTTTAATGTAAATGATGAAGAATACTTTGAAGGATCTTCTTCCTGAGAAACCTAAAACAAAAGATAACTTTAAGTCTGATTTACATAATAACTTATAATGTTGCTAAATATAATTAACAGTAAAGTATTAATTCACAGGTCTGCAACGAAAAAGCTGCTTAGAAGTTAAGGTCAAATTCTCATTATTTTGTGTTGATAACCAAAAAAAAAATTTTAAAAAAATCCTTAAAGTCAGGATTTTTTACAAATTGCAAAATGATTCTAAAATTTCTCCATTTTTGGCAGTTTTGGTACATTCTTCCTTACTTTAAAATAGCAAAAAACATAGTTAACTATTTCACCAGGATGTTATAGAGATAGATGGAAAATCCCAGAGAAAGTTAAGTGATGCAATAATGACAGATTTTTGTTTTGTACTTTGAAGAAACATTATTGTTCCTACTCACAAGGGTAAAAGGAGCCTCACATGATTGAAAATAAGTTTTAGTGGTTCTAGACTTTGTAAATGAACCCATTTCAGTTATATAAAGATTTTCATGGAAAATAAATAAGATCAGGTGGAATAACCAAAACAGCTTTTAGAATATTTTTGCAGACCTGTGTTATGATAACACTAAGACCACTTATCTGGCCTTGCAGGGTACAACTTCAGACTTTATACTTTAACAATTGTAATTTGTTGCATTTAATCTTTAGATATTATAATCTTTAAATCAATATAAATCCAAGTTTCTTTTTCCAGAATTTTGTTAATTCGTCGAGAATTTTAAACAATAATGAAGCAGATTTTCCTATTGAAGAAATAAATCTACCCCACAGATCCAATGAATATTGTGACACATCCACCACCACAGATCACCCACAAACTCTATGATTATATTTATAATAATAATCATCCAAAATTTACTTACAGGCTTTGGTATACCTTTAATAATCTCTGGAAAATGTAGTGCATTCAGCTTAGAATGCAATCGACTTCTTCGAAGAGCTCTTTTAAAAAAAATAGACAGACATTAGGATAGAAAAACATCAGCATTTATTTAAACTTATTTTTATATTTTAAAACATTAATAATTTATTCCTAAGATGGGTTGAAGCTTTGAAAGCTAAAACTTAAAAAGATAGAATATTGAATTGTATTTTTTGAATTAAGATCTTGTGTCAACCCTAAATTAAAGATACACTATAAGAATTGAAAGATACTTTAAGGTTGGAGATCAAAATGTATTATAATGTGCAAAACTGCATTTCTTACAATATTTATGCCAACATTTTGCAAAGGTAATCATTAAATTTTAATTTAGCATAACTGGTAGTACTAAAAAACCACTCAAGAGAATAACTTACTATCAGTACATATAAATCAAGAAACATAACAGTTTAATACAAATTAAACATATTATTATGTAGCGTAAAAAGTTCTTATAAATTTACTTTGGAACTAATCCAGGCTTTCTAGTAGTAATTAGTTCATGAATTTCATCAAGAGTAAGAAAGAACAGTAGTTCCTTATGAGGTAGCATTCCTTCTTCCACCATGAACTTTCCAAGATGGAGAGACGTTTGTCTCACCCAATCCACAACTTTAATTAACATAGACTGTAAAATAAAATGAAAAATAAAGGAAGATGCAAATTACTTTTTTGACACTTGACAACAGTCAGTAAAATACTTTTTTTTTTCAGATATTTTTGTTAGATTTTATAAAGGAAGTTAACATATACTTACTTTAGTTTGTTCCCTTTGTCTAACAGCTTGACGACTCCATGGCAAAACTACTTGTAATATTTTTCTGCAATAAATAGAAAAAAAACCAGATAATTACACAGTTAAAATAAAAAAGCAAGGCAGTATAAAAACTTGGAATTAAATTTATTATTATACTTAAAACAAAAAGGAACACATAGCACTTAATCTAATAAAAAAAATTTCACTTTCAATAAACTACTAAAAATATTAATTGGTGTTATTTGATAGCTTTGCATGCACTCAGCAAGGTATATTTCAACCAAAAAAGATTAGAAGGGGTAATCAAAGCAGTTACATTTTGAACTTTGATAAAAGACACTTAACAGCAGATAGAGTATTTTTTTAAACTAATCCTTTTAACTACATTTGAAAGTTTAAAAAAAAAAGAGATTTTACAATAGATAGCAATTCATAAAACTAATTTACAGAAACTCTTTTGTATTTTTTCATTAAAAGCAATTCCATGTGAAATATTATTACCTACCGTGTACTTCTATGTAATGGAGTCTTCAGTTTTGAAATAGCCTCATCAACAGTAATTTCATCCTTTTCTTTCATGTTCAATATGTTTGGGGATGCCACCAGGTTCTGAAAGATGCAAAGTTTAAAAAAGAACAGAAAAAACATTATAACTTAGGTAATAAAAAAGATAATTTAATTTTACAAAAACCAAAAGAAGAACTATTGGGAAAATCCAGTAAACATTAAAAGTAATGAGCACAGTAATTCCTCGACTTTCCTAACTTGACTAATGTGAATTCAAAATTACATGGTTTTTAAAATTTCACAAAAAGTATTAAAACAGCAACTGGAAAAAACTGGTAATTTTGACAAAATTTACTTGTGAAAATATGAACATAGAATCTGGTCAAAATTTTATTTTTATTAATTTTAATTACTTGCCAAATGACTATTTTGAAATATTTAAATGTCAAAGATTTCAATTTCATTAATTATATTATTTTTACCATGTTCAACTGTAATATAAGCCATTATCAAAGAGTGTGGATTTAAGTTTTATATGGTATTTTAAAAATATTTTTGAAATTTTGGGCTGAAGTTACATTGAATTAGGGTAACTTTGGCCCAGATCTCAAAACCCATAACTAAAAAGTTTTTATTTAGAAAATATTTCATTTTAAAGCTACCAATTCAAATTTTCAAAGAAAAGACATAGATGTAAACAGTATTTAAACATTCTAAGTATATATATTTTTATGAACTGATTGTCTAAATTTTGGGGGAAAAAAACATTCTCTCTTATATTAATGTACTGATTTTTTTACACCATTATATTTCAGACAATTATGATACATCTACCATACACCATATAATATTTAAGGGGTTTTTTTTAATAATTTGAACATATTTTATGTTAAAAATGAATTATTCCAGCAGATATCATTGGGCCTAAGTTACCCTAAAATGTGGGTCAAAGTTATTAGAGTAATAAATATTCATTAATACATTGATACAGCACTTAGAATCTTTAACTGATGGTTGAACCAAAGTTACCCCATTTGACAGTATGAGAGTAAGTAATAAGCAAAACTTATTTGATAAGTAGAATTTTGGTACAAAGTGATATGAAACATTTACTTTTCTAAAATTATATATATAGACTATAAGCTTGGAATTCAATCCAGAATCCACTTAAATTCAACAATATAAGTAAATTAATGTTAACTTATGAAGAACTCCTTCTACTCATTAGTAAATAACCATACCTATACCTGAAAAATTCATAAATATCAAGTACAAGAATGATTAATAACTAATCTTCTTACCTGAAGTGTTGGCATTAAGCTCTCTGGATCCATTGCCCAAGATGTAGATTGAGGATCAAACTAAAACAAAAGAAATGTTTGAAAACATAAGTAACAAATTCAATCAGAACCAAAGTTGTTGACTACTGCAATAAAGAGTTTGCCAAAGCAGAGTTTGGCAGAATTTAATTACAAATTTGAAGTACAAATCTTTTGCTATGAAAGGAAGGGAAAAAATAACTATTTCCAGTGATCAAATATCTAAATAATATCACTATAGTTATGTACCTCTTTTATACACCTATGTCCATGTTTCATCAAGAATTTTCTAAATAACTCTCCAGCAGAACCTTTATCATTCATCAGAGCTTCATAAGCCATCTAAAGCATTGGAAACATTAATTTAAAATCTTATAACTATGAAACAATTAAAGGCAATCAATTGTATCTAAGTGGTAAAAGCTTTGGGAGATGATTAACAAAAAATGTTTTAAGTTTAATGTGCTTGTTTCTGATACCTTACTCAAACACGCAACAGTGTAAAACGAAAACAGAAAAAAAAAGGATAAGGGCAACATTGAGATCAAGTACAGTGCAACTTGGATAACTCAAATGTCTTTAATTTGAAGTCATAGATAATTCAAAGTTTTTTCCTGGTACCTCGATTTTTATATTCAGATAATCTGGAATTAAATGTAAGATATAGAACTTCTTTAATTCATAATCTTGGATAGTTCAAAGTTTTTCAGTGGTCCCTTCAACTTTGAATTATCTAAAGTTGCACTGCATTAAAATTTGTAACAATTTAAGAAGCTTGAAAAATTGAGAGTAGACATGGGATTTTAAATTTCTTACTTCATACAAACTTTTATCCAGCATTTTTTATATCACTATTTATCCATCAAAATAACTCTTAATTCATAATAAAATTTACTTTGTCTAGCTTAGATTTTTTCAAGTGTATGTATTTACCTTTGGAGAAAGAGATGGAAACATGTCTTTATGTTCTTTAGCAATCACTTGAGCAAGCTCCTACAACAAAATAAAAATATAGTTATCTCATTCAAAGTTTAACCCCTGTAAGAACTTAAGCTTAATATTAAAGCTATCTTTACTTGTAAACTTTGAGGAACATCAGCACTTTCAACACCTGAGCAGGCAGATAAAACAGATGCAAAGTCACAATAGAGTTCCGAGTCCCACTCTAAAATAGATAATTAAACATAAAACCTAAAAGGACATAAGGTTACAGAAAATTTCTTTTTATTCCTTTACATACAATGAAAACAATCCTTCAGTTGATAATTCAGCAACACTTTCAAAAAAATTTATTTAATTCATCTATTTAATTTCTGCATTTATGTATTAGCATACATTTATTTTACAACTGAAATTTTCTTCATTATTAAAGTTCCTCATTTTGTTACATTTGCTAAATCTAACTTAACTAGTCTTGCTTTATAAGAAAAGGAAAGTTAAATTTAATGTAATAAGAGGTTTAAAATCCATGGTAAATGTAACAAATGAATTGAGAAAAATATAAACTGTAGAAAACTGCATTTTATTTAACAACACTTACCTTCTTTCCCTTTGGCTAATGAAGTAATAACAATCAGATTGTAGATAGATGATAAGAAAGTGGCTAGCCCATGTGTTTGATTGACCTACATAAAATAAAATGATAAACATTGCTTTCAGAGTTCAAAAGAAAAAATATAACTTCATCAATACAAAATTTTTTAAATCAGGAGGGGGTAATCTGGATGTAAAACTTGTCCTACTCAGAATTTTTTAAGGATTCCTAATAAATTACACAAAACAATACAAGAACAAAAATTGCAACAACTTCAGTAAAGAGATTTTAAATTGCAGGTAAAAAACACTTTCCTATTTTTTTAAATTTTAAAGTTCTTTTTTATTTTAATTTTGAGAATATAATTAAGTTTTCAGTATCTGTGCCCATAAATTTGTCCTTTAAATGGAATAGGATTTTATGGATTTTTTTTTACCCCCAACTTTATTACAGATTATATCATCTAGCACAGTTATATTTATATTGCCTTAGAATTAAAATTTGCATAGCTGTTATCAAAGGAAAAGCTAATAAAAAAATGGTGGCATTTTGGTTTGAAAATCAACAGTGCATGAAAATAACGGGGATTGCATTTGATGAAATTTTTTTTTGTGATTAGCATCAAAATTAGATGATATTCAAAATTTTAAATTAATAAGTCAGTCAAAAAAACAATTATTATTATTTTTTATGTTTAAAAGATTATGTACATGTTTGTTTATGTTGATTTTTTACATGCTGTCATTTTTAATTTTTTCAGGTTTATTAGAATTTTACAAATAATTGCTAAATTTTCACAAAATAGGTCGTTTTAAAAAAAAATCCAAGACAGACCCCCTAATAATATTTAGATGCCTTATTGTTAAAAAAAAAAGCTTAATAGAACTTTATTCTGGGGTGCAAAAACTGCACAATTTACATATAATAATTTATGAGAAAAATATTTAAGGGACTTAACCTATGACAACTGAAATTATTTTTGGGGGCAAATGGAATAAAAGTTATGGAATTCTAGGTAATTTAAAAGAGCATTTCTAATAACTTGTCTAGCAATCTAAAATTATATTAGTAAGTGCTGATAGGTTAAAGAATAATTAAAGTTTAAACTTTTACTAGAAGAAAACGGTCAAATATTTGAAAGCATTGATATATAATAACATTGAAATTCACCTGATTGAAGAAAGTCTGCATCAAAACATGTAACCCATTCCATGTTTCTTGAATATTGGTGTATTTTTTTAATGGAAGCTTAAACTGTTTCACTTTCTTTTCACAAGCAGCCACCATAGATGGTACCCTAAAGGAAAACTGAAAATCATAAAACATTTATTTTCAATTTCAAATCATCTGACTTCATAAAAATTAACGACTCAGAAACAATATTTTATAAACTGTCCAATAAAAAGAACAACTTTAAAATTTGAGTTTTAAATCTCATTTCGAGACTTCAATTAAAATACTCTTGCACTATTATAGAAATGTCTAAAAAAACGTACATAAGAAAAAGCAAACATACTACAATCAAAAAACCAAAAAACATCCACTGTCTGTATTTACTCATGTAGCCATATTTTTTAATGCCTGCTTTATGCATTTCTTCAGTTCCAACAACTCTTCCGAAAATTCCAACTTCAAATCCTTTCTGAGTACTTGAAATTTCTTTGCTATTAGAACGATAAAGTATCTAGAAAGATATGTATATTTAAATGAGCAGGGGAATTCTTTAGATTGCAATAAAGTAAAGAGATAATTGGAATAATATTTTGACATTTTCTTTAGCATTTTTACTTAGGAAAAATCATTATTAGGAACAGATATTTTAAAAATAAATCTAAATACAGAAATGGAGGAAAACATAAGATGCAAATAATCAAAAACGTCCACTTCTCCAGTCTTCTCACACCTTTGCCCTCCCATTGCCCCTGTTCTTTGCTTCTGAGAAAATTAAATCTTAAATATGGATTTCATAAGAAACTAAGGCTCTCACATAACATATAACTGTTTTATACTATGCATACTTTTCTTTATTTAACAGTTTGGAGGGGGGGTTCATTTCTTTTTTGCAGAATGGACAAAAAATCTCTGCTAGCACACTTTTATTTGGAGATTTTCTACTAGAAACTTTTTAAGTATTTAAAATGAAAGGAAAAAACTTTGAAATTTAGAAATTTTTAACATGAATTGAAGCCAACCTCCTTCATCTCAGTAAATTTACATGTTTGGAATCAGCGCCCCAAAAACACAAACCACTATAAAAAAACCCTTCTTTTCCAATTTTGTGCTGAAAAAACTACCATTTGACTGGATTATATCATAAAGTAATTGATTGAATTAAGGAATAAAAAATATCACTTTTAACATTTCCTGTTTTTAGGTAAATTTCTTAAGGGGATATGTTAAAGAAAAAACAAGCTCTACACATAACTTTTATATTGTTACATTGTGAAGACACCTAAAATCTTTCTAAAACAATATCAGAAAATTTTCATTTTTTGTTCACTTACAGCCATATTTACTGCTATCCTTAATTATGACTGGAAGTTAACTGTCAAACTTCTGATTGGAAGTTAAAGAAGGAAAACTACTTTTCCACCAATCAAAGGTTTGACTTTCAGTTAATCATACGTTAGAGATGAATATGGTCATTAAGGAGAGCAAGATTCCATGATGGTAATACTTAAAAAAGATACTTACATCAATAATACTCAGAGTAACTTGCTTGTAAGTTACAGGTAACATGTGTAAGTAATAGGGGCAGAAATTTCTGAATGCATAGCCTTCTCGCATAATATTTCCTCGCTAAAAGAGTAAAAAAAATTGCATGTGTAATTAAATAACTATTATTGTAAATTTTAAAATTAATTCCATAACTGGAAAATACAGTGCCATAAATATTAAAAATAAAAACCCTTACATGAGAAAGTATGTCCATGCAGTAAACAACAGTTGATATCCCAAAAGGAGAAGTTGAACCCAAAAACACTTCACTGAAAAAAGTACAGTATACATCGTTACTTTTGAATGTATAGGTTATTCAATGAAATTAAAATTAAATATGTTTATTGAAAGTACAATGTTTAGTCTTGAAAAATGTGCATGTTTCATGAAACACATCCATTTGTGAATAGTGAAATTTACATCACATTTCAAATAGGTTTTGCGGATTTTTTTTAATCACACAGGTAAAGAATCAAGGTACAACTGACTTAACTTAAACTTAACAGTACTTTCAGTTATTTGAAAACTTAAATGATTTAACTACTTCTTTGTAAATATAAAAGTTGCAGAGACATGTTTTAACTACAGATAAAAATTATAAAACAATAACCCAGTGTTGGCTCTTGTCCAGTATTCATCATCAGATCTAATAGGAGTGTCTTGATCATGAAAGAGCTCAAAATCTGTCTCTGTATGTAAAGTTGTCACTGGTCTAGCCTAAAAATTCAATTTATATAAACTAAAATGAATAAAAACCAGGAAAAATAATTTTAGGGGCATTTCATGGCATTTGTAACATTTTCTCTATACTGACGTCAGACAAAAAGTTTATGTATCAACAAAGAAATTTATTTTAGTTTAAAATTTATGTAACAACAAAGAAATTTATTTTAGTTTAAAATTTATGTAACATTAAGAGATATTAATTTAATATACATAATTCCAGATTTGATTACATATTTATAAAAGAATGATTGTAAAATAAGAATATTGAGCTTTTATTTACTTTAATAAATAGATCTTTTACCTGAAGTAAAAATATTTTTCCATGGTGGATTGCCCATTCAATGTCTCTAGGACCACAAAAACAGTTTTCAATCTGAAATTTTGTATGCAATTGTACTTTTAGTATATATGATAATATATACTACTTCAAAACCAAAGTGGTTTCATGAATAAAGAGATCAATATTTAAATGAAATATAAATTTGTTTAAAACAATATTTAATGGTACACAAATGTCAGATATTAATAAAAATATAACATTATGAGTTATTATTTTATGTAAGTAATTTTATTCAAAGAGTTCATTTGATGCTATATTATATTGTTTAGCTAAATTCAAACTCACTAAAATACCAATAGAACCTATTTTCAAAGCCCACTCATCAGAGAGACAAGTACTAGGACAGTCAGAGTCCAGTATCTTTTCTACTGTTCCTCCTCTATCTGTAAAAACAGTAATCTGTAAATTTTAGTTCACAGAATTCCAGACAATTCCTATCTCATAAATACCGAAAATATAGGCAGTAAAAAATTATTTTTTAACAATCAATTGAAAAACAGATCGACTTTATGCTGAGTCAAAGTATATGCCATTTTTTAAATATCTTTAAATCAGAAAATTTAAATGCTATTAATAACAATCCTTCAAAATATTTTTTACAATAGTTAATTATATTTATTGGTTAAAAATGCTAAGAATTATTGTTAAGCGGAAATCAGTTAGTAATGAACTTTTGAATTGGGTTCTTAGAAATTCTCTACAATGTGGTTTGATTTATGGTTTATTCCAGAGCAATGTTTAAGTTCTACTTATAGCGCTACTGATAGCTTAAAATTGGATACAAGGTACCTGTCATGTGAATTTGAGCCCTCTTAGCTCCTATGTTCTTTTCATGAATGGAAACACTATTCTTTTCTCGTTTCAGGATAAAAGTGTCAGGTTCCACCAGAGAGGAAACTACAGTCTACGCAAAAGCAAAAGATAGAGTATAATTTGTTATTATTTTAACATTAACTGAATAGTTTGTTAACTGAATAGTTAACTATTAAGGTAAATATTCACAATTTATACACAATTAAAGTCCAAAATTGTAAGATAAATGAACATCAGTAGCAAACCATGAAGAAAAATATCACACATAAATTTTTGGTTGCATAATCCTTATCTTTTTTCAATTAACAGGGCAAGTAAAATCCATTTATTGAAACAGAACTGTATCAAATGAGAGGAGCTCAATTTAATAAAAAATTATACTTTTGTTAAAAAAAATCTATAAGTACATAACAATTAGTATTAGTAAAATGTAATACTTACCTCACCTAAACCATAATTAGCTGTTATATATGGATGAGAAGGATCCCCAGATACAGGATCCACTGTAAACATTACACCAGCTACATCAGATGGAACCATTTCTTGGATAACTACAGCCATAGAAGATTTGATAAGTTGTCCGTTTTGCCTAAAATCAAACCAAAAACTTCAATCAACGAGAAAAATATAAAATTAATCATACTTAAAAAACAAGATTTTAAAGAAAATTTTAAATTTGAAAGTAATCCTAAAATATATAACCTTTTAAAGCATATTTTATTTAATTAAGAATGAATAATTTTAATTAAAAATAAAGATGCACATAAAAAAACAATCTTTCCCAAAAAAGGTTGATGAAAATAAATATATAACTAGATTGTACTTACCTAGCATACTGCACAGCTTCAAATCCAAATTTAGAAGACCAACACTTGATAACAGCATCAAATATCTGAAAAAAATGTCATGCCATAAGATGTATTGCATACAGAATAAATATTTTAAGCATTAATTTTAGACAATTGAAAAGCCTAAATTATAGCAAATTTAAGATGTTAATAAAACTGTTCTTACATCATTAAACCCTCTAACACCTAGAACAGTTAGCATTTGTCCAGCTGCAGATAAATCTTCACTATCTTCGCCTATTAAAGGAAAAATAATAAAGACAATGTGTATGCATACTTGACTTCTTAAGCTTGAACAGTGGGGGCTCGTTCATAAGTGCTGCAGAACTCAGCACCCCCAAATAAAAATTCCTATTTTTATCAACCTTAAAACTTTATAAAAATAATTCTTTTTTTACTTCCTTGTAATCCTTTTATCCAATTTGTAATCCTTAAAAAATGCTAGAGATCACTCCCTAAAGTTAAGGAAAAATATGCACAACAGTCAAAATACCTTACCGTCTCACCAAAAGATTTATTTTGGTACTCAACTCAGCACCAAGAGATACACCGAAAGAAGTATTAAAACTAGCTCCTTTATACAAGATAAAATATAAAGAATTTAGCACAAGAATCTGTTAAAGAGGAGGTATACTGATGTCTCAGCAGTTCCAACCCTGGTATGCGCTTCTATAATTTTAAGTACGAGCCACCACTGAGCTTGGAAAAAAAGAGTAAATTGGTAAAAATTAATAGGTATATTTTTATGAATGGATGTAACTTTATATAACATTTGAGACACTTATAAGATGAAAATTATGCACATTGCTGCTTACTACATCAATTTCTTTGAACTAATTCTTTCATCTACTACAATATTTCCAATAAATATTTTAAAACCAAAACTTTATGCAATTGTATAATGTACCTATATATAAATTAACAAAAGTGATAATAAAAATAATTATTAATAAATCACATCTCAGACATTACAAGAAAAATAGTATACCACAAGCAGATGATCGTACAGAAAATCTCACATTCTCAAGTGAGTCATACATATTTAACAATGTAGTCTGCATTTCAAGCCTCAAATCATTATTTAGCTTTGAAGTCTGAAATTCTTTCATACACCTATAAAAAAGAATTCAAACATGTAAAATTAACTTCAAGGAGATTTCACTTATTTTAATAAATGAGAAAGAGATACTAACTTATTACATTCTGTTTTTAGGTCACCACTGATTTTTCCACTGGAAAAATTATTACAGCATTAAATTTGAAAATTCTGATTGTATGCATTTTTACTATATTATAAATCAAACAATTCCAAATTATATAAACTTACCCAGCTACATCAATTAGTCTTTTGATGTCCAGGATAATTTTTGGATTAGCCTCAAGGTGACTTTCAAATGCAAATGTAGTTATCACAAATCCTTTAGGGACTTCAAACTATAAAAAGGATTATAAACAATAAGTTTAACTTTAAGGTATATTTTTATAAATCTGTTTTGAAAGAGAGAGAATGAGACATTCAGTAGAACAAAACAAATCAGCTACAAACTTGTTTCATCTTTCGATTGGTTTAGTTATTTTACACTCAAGTTACACAGATGTTTTATACTTAAAAGTATACCTTTTAATTAAAGACCAGCCAGCATTACAACTATTAAACGCGAGAGCATTTTTCTTTTGCTACCAATGATATACTTTGTATCAGTTTTGCTTCAGTTTTGAGGATAAATGTAATGAATTTGGAGCCAAACTTACAGAAATTGGTTTCTTTAAAACAAATGCAAACTTCACGTTAAAAAATAAACAACAGATAATGATAACAGTCCTTGGTATGTAATTGTCATTCCTCTCTCATGTTATTTATAAAAATCCTTAGAAAGTTTTTTATTATTTAATTTCTGGCCTGCGAGATTTAATCTTAATATGAGCTATGACCCTTGAGTAAAAAAAGATTGTGCACCACTGCCATAACATACCAAATCTTGTTCTTTTGAGAGAGATGTCAATAAAGCTAGAGAGCATCCTTTGCCTCCAGCTACTAATGAGCTTTTACAATCTTCATCTGTTAACATTGAAATCAAGTTGCCAGAAGGAGGATGTTCTAAAATATTTAACAAACAATTAGCTCAATCGTCATTTCAAATTTAACTGCTAAAGTTTTAGAATACATGCAGAGAGCCAAAAAATCAGTAAAAAGTATTTACTTAAATCTTTTAAGAGCAAAGGTGGCATTTCAAATAAACACTCTTCCTTTTCTGGCAACCTGTAAGAAAATACTTATGAGTTCAGCATTTAACTCGTAATTACAAATGATTTCATGATTTTACATAACACTTCATAAACAGTCTCTTGTTTATTGTTACTTGTGATATTGGATTCATAGTAAGAAAATTAAGAAATAATCTTTTTTAGTAAAAAGAAACAACTTAAAAGTTATAGCTTTTATAAGAGACAATATAGACAGTATCAACCCAATTATGAGTTTATAGGGAATTATAATTATAAAATCTTACTGTTTATAGTAATGGAGTATGCCATGGCCTTTATCTTCATTATTCAATTGGACATTGAAGGATTTTATCACAACGCACCACTCTAAATTAGGCCCTGAATATAAAGTCTTCTCCTCATCAATAAATTCAATTTTTAAAGTTTTGCTAGCTCCAGCTGTAAAATTTTTAAAAAGGTATAAATAAAATAGATTCAAAACATGATTTAATACTATTTGTTTTTTATTGTTACACCAAGGAATTTAAAAGATTATTTGTAGTAGAATGTTAATATAGAACACCTGATTTTATAATTCATGGAAACATAGTCAAATGAATTCTTTACTTTAAAGAGTATTTTTAAAGAGCATACATAATATAATATATCTTTAAAAACATTCATATTTACATAAAACAAATATTAAAAAAGCTAACTACGTTTCATATGTAGCATATTTTAGGTTAAAACAACTTAAATATTAACTTACCCATTTTGAAGGAAATTTCAATTTTCTGTGGATTGCTCTGAAGTACATTTAAATCGAAATCACAATCAGAAACATCCAAAATTCCACCAAATCCAGTAATACTGTAAGCACTTGTGTAACTATAAAATAAAAACTTATTTAAAAAGATACAGTTGTGTTAAGCCAGATGAATAATTAATGAAAACAGAAAATATTTGTTTCTAATTAATGTGAGCTAAGTGCAAAATCTAAAGGAATAAATGCTGTACATTTCTATGTATAAAAATTTCCAATTTAAAAGAGGGAAGTTGGCTTTTACGCAGATTTAAATAATTTGAAAATATTATTAGCAAAATTAAGTTTTGGGGGAAGCCCCTCACAATCATATTAAAATAACATATTGGCTGGGGTGCTTACTCCAATATAGAGAAACAAATAAAATAGAAACAAAAGAAAAGAAAACAAAGAGCAAGAAGGAAATTTATTTTAATTTAAGGAAATTTAATATCTGTTTCAAATCCTAAGTGGGATTCAAAGCAAGTTTTGTGGCTGCTGCCATTTATTTCTAGTGCCGATTTTGGTTTTTCATGGGAGTGAAGGTGGTAAATTTTAACTTGGCTTATAAGCAAGTTTTGAATTTTCAGTCAACTTTTTGAATAAAAAGCAAACCCCCGGCTTATACACAAAAATATACAGTTATATAATTCAATATAAATCTAACTCAAGTTAAATTTGCAACAAAAGCAGAACCATACTTCAAAAGAAATTTCTCCACAGAAATGCTTTCAATTTTTAAAGGATATCCATCCTAACAAAAACATAAAATTAGTCATCAATGATCTTATAAGTATGCAGAAAGAAGGTAAAAAAAATATTTAACAAATGTTAAATATTGCAAAACTTTAACTTACTTTGAAATACATGTAAAACTTAGCAGCAGATATGTTTTTCTCTGACCATAAAGGGCAATCTATAACAATATATTTAATGTTAGAACAGAAAATAACATATATGATTAGTGAAATATAAAAAGTTTATCTCATTTTAACAATATATAGCTGGAAATTGCAAAGCTAACCTTTTTTGTCTTCCTATCAGCTTCTTGATGAAGGAATTGTATGTATAAATAACTTAAAGTAGGGTAACTTATTTTTTTTTTCCTTTGGAAATTTTCTTTCTTAACTCTAATCTTGTAGCCGGTGATGAGTTGGCCAAATATGTTTTAAAAAAGTTGGATTTGCAAATTCCAGCAATGAAACATAACAGTGCAGTTAATAGCAAACCAATAGAAATCAACAAGGTGCTAAATTGTTGTGGGACTCTAGATTGCAATTTCAGCAACAAAGAATGCAACAAAATTGAAAATAGTTTGTACATAGAAGTAGAAAGGATTTGAGTGATTGTAATTTCATTTTTAGTAAGAAAGCTAATAATTTAATATTTCTAATAAGGATCAAATATTGTTGTAGGAAAAAACAATGTATGAATTGAGGACTTTTAAGTTGTAAGATGATACACTAACAATTACAAAAGTTTGAGCTAACCAGTAGAGATGATGATAATGGTGAAGGTTTTGAAAAGGTAAAGTTTTCTACCTCTCCTTGAAAAAAAAATAGCATTGTAAAAAGAATAAATCAAATTCCTTTAATAGATTGTTTTCATTCAAGTTATTCAAGAAAAAAAATATATGAAATTAAATTCTTTCTTGAATAAGTATTATGTTATATGTTTATTGATTTTTTTTATAAAACTTAGTTACCATTTTTTCTTTTTTATTTTATGAAGAGTGTTTGTGTTTTAAATGATTAAATGACAGTCTTAAAACAAAAGAAAAATGTGCCCCCCCCAAATAACAGACAAAACCTCAGGTCCTGTCACTGACTCCTCTTTAGAGGTTTTTGCTTACTTCTGTATTTTTTTTTCTTTTGAACGGATTGATAATCTATAAATGTAGTAGCAGGCTTCATCTTCTATGGAACACTTTCATTTAAGTCAGTGTGCCTGTGGTCTCATTGGTTTCATTTGAACATTCCTTATTGCAAAGATGGTAATAACAGATAGTCCCCCTGAGTGGGAAACTTATTACATTGTTTAGATATAAAAAATCAATGAAGGGGGCTTATGTGTTATAAAAATATTACAGGTATATACTGGTAATAGCTACTTATCAAAAGTGCTAAAACTCGTGGATTTTAAGCTCTAAAAAGAGATAGTTTACTAGTAGAGTGTAACTCCAATAAACTATGTTATTTAAAACTTGATTATACTTTTTAGTCTATATAATTTTCTTTGTAAATAAATGCTAGTGAAAGTATTGGTAAAAATTCCTGAATCAACATATAGCAGAATCATGTGTTTGGTACATATTTATGAAATTATTGAAATTACCCGCTATTCTTGTTCTACAGCTCCAAAAGTATAATTCCTTTTCAGCATATCCTTTAATATTTAATGTTCCCATGAGTTGTCCCCATTGCTCATACCTGTTTTGCATTCCATGGAAACTGCAATAAATCAGTAGCTTAAACATCTTGCCAATTCAAACAGTTCTATGAACTCCTGAGAACAAATCCATACCTCTACAACCTTTTTATCTCAGTTTTGTTTATTTAAATTAAATTGAGTTTGAGAACTACAATTTCTTAACGAACATTAGTTTTGGGCAGGGCTGCCAAGAGCCAAGCTGGGCCTTGGGGACGAAGTTGAGAAGCAGGCCCCCCAGTTCTTATTTTGAGGGGGGGGTGCAAAAATTGTCTTAAGTAAATGCATAGGCTTAATGCAGTTTTTGAACATTTCTATGTAAGATTTGAATTTTGATAAACTTAAAAATTTCGTTTTCTTGATTATAGGATGAGTAACAATAGGCACTAAGGGGGTTCTGGGGGAATCCCCAGGGAATTTGGAAATTCGACCCTTAAAAAATAAATTTTAAACTCATTCTTGGATACTTTTCACAATATTAAAAGACACCCAGGGATGGGCTTTTTCTGAAATGAAGTTAAGCCTTGGATCCTTAGAAATAATGATTTATCTTGAGTATGAAACTTTAGCGAATTAACTCCATTTCGTAGTGAATTCTAGAAAAGTTTTGGAAATACACCCCTTGAAAACTGAAATTTACTCATTTTCGGCAGCCTTCAAGGGGAACAAATTAATTTTCAAAATATTCAAAATTATATTCCTCTGTACCCAATATGAAAATCTCTGGGTCCCGGGCCCCCTTTGGGCCCGGGCCTTGAGGATTGTACCCTCCTGCCCCCCCTCTCCTCAGGCCTGATTTTGGATTCAAAAAGGGTCCTAGCATAAGATTAGCAACAATAAAAAAAATTTAGTTAAGTTTTATAAAACAGGATTTACAAAAAAGTAACTTTCTTGAAAGGAGTGATAGTCAAAAGATTGTCTTTTGGCCAAAGGAAGCACATTACAGTTAATAAATTTAGATGTTTGAAGGAATTAAATCAAAACCTTCTTGTATAAAAGCTTACCACTCTAAGTCCTTAGGTCCTATGTTACAATGTGCATCAGAGAAAGCTTTAGATAACTCTTTACGATTTAAATCAACATTTAATTCTTTCGGAACTGACATAGCTAACCACCTGTAACATAAAATGAAGTAACTTCAAATTGAGATTGTAAATTTACTATATAGCATATGTACTGTTAGGAAATAACAAATACCTAATTTATTAAATAAGTATTATAAATATTACTACAATATATATAATATTACTTAATAGCTGAAATAGACATTTACTAAATCTATTAATATTCAATAAAAATTGAGAGTAACACAGAAAGATAAAGTGGGAAAAATAACAATCAAGCATATTCAAGTACTTACAGAAAAGAAAATTTTACATGGACTGATTCTGAGTTTTGACCATAACTCTTGTCCTTGTTGCATTTCCTATGAGTTAAAAAATGTATCAATAATGGGAATGTTACTAAAAACTAAAGAAAATGGTAGGGTGGGAAATTTGCTGGCAAGAGGTATTTTTGAGCAAACAGTGGCAAAAACTAATAACCTTAATTTATGTAACTAAATACAGTGAACTTATTTTGTAAGGGAAATCTTTATCATTTTAATTCCACTTGATGAAATTATTTTGTAATGATGATGGTAATGTAGTAGTAGTACTATAGTATCAGGATACCTAAATATTTAGTTTACTTTTAGGTATGGATGAGAATTTAACAAAAAAGGGGGGATAATGTATAAAACCAGTTAAGTAAAACAGGCCACATTTTAGGAGATGGTTCACCACTTTTGCCTGAACTTTGGAGACCTCTGATTTAAAACATTTAATAACCACAGTTGATTTGATTCCCCAGCCACAATTAGTACAAAGAGAACTTACTGTAATAACCCATTGAAAGAAATCCTCCATCTTCTTAGGGGACTAAGACACCTTATTTGTAAACCAGATGAACTTATGAGATTCTCATTGTCTATGTAACACGTTCTAGTGTCCTTGTCAAGTGAACTTTGATACAAATCACCTTCTGATAGTTTGAGAATAATCCACACACTTGCCACATCAGTGTGAATTTTATTAATATAAACATCAAGATAGTTTTGATCGGCGTCAACTCCAAAGAAATGGATTCCATCATTGTGCTAAAATGCAAAGCAACAAAAACATTCAAATTATATACATGAAATTGTACCTAGTTATGTAGAATTTATGGTTTGTTAATACATACATATTAATTCATGAAAATAAATATACTGACTTGTCAGTAACATTATGTGGAATAACTTTAGAAAGAGTCTCCCAGTTGCTATGTTTACCCACAGCTCATATAATGACACCACTTCAGTGGACAACACTTTAGCATGTTTGCTGTGGGAGTAGGGGTTACACATGGCGACTGGAGGACTCTTTCTAAAGCAGCTGTTCCCATTATGTTCTTAATAGAAACCATTTTCACTTACAACAAATAATATTAACCAGAAGTGAACAAACTTAAATTATTTCATCAAAAATTAAAACTTTGTTTTTATTATTCTATTATTTGGGGAAAACTCCGAGAAAAATATCTCAACACCGCTTTGAAAAGAAAAAAAAACCTTTTTGTATTTGAATGTTTATCACAAAAACCATACAAATGCAAAACAGAGTAAATAAACAAACGAGCGAAAATGAAAACAAATCTTCCCGCAAATATTTAGTCATGTTATGGGTACAGTTAATAAAGAATGTGGATTAAAGAATTTGCAGACGAGTTTCTGCAAAACGCTTTGACCAGAGAAAAGCTGAACACGTGGAGTAGAGTTTACGTATTTTGTGTTTACTTATTAATTTTTAAAATTCACATTTATTTTAATGAGTTTTTCAATCATCATAGTGATCTCCATAGAGTGATATCTGATGATCTCCAAGTAGATATTTGCAGTGCTGCCCTCTATCATACGATAGCATTTGAAAATGGCATTTTAGACCGAACTGTACGGCTCTCTCTCTTATTTGAAAGGTTGGTAGCCTTTCGTAGAAGAGAAGCCCCAGTGCGATGTAAAAAACACTTTTATGTTAGAAATTTCCGATCGCTTTGCAGGTATACTTTTCATTTTGTTGAGTGATTTGGTTGACTTGTATGAGAGAGGGAGCTAAAGTGGGTTCCTATCGTCAATATTGCTTAAGCTTGAGCAGGAAAACTTGCTGGAGCATAAAAAATTACTTTACAAATACAAATACAAAGACTGACGACCAGCTACAGGCTCAAAGCACAACAAGGCTGGTCCTATGATTATGAATTCCCCAATTCCCACAGCCTATCCAATTGCCTCTTAAACTCAAACACTCCCTTTGAATATACCATATTTTCTGGCAACGCGTTCCATATGTCAATTACCCCTATTGAAGTAGTAGTACTTCCTTAAATCCCGATTGACCTGTGTCTTATTTAGTTTATACCCATGGCCCCTTGTTCTTGTTCTTGCTTTACCAACTTGAAAATAGCTGAATCAAATCCCCCCTCTCTCTTCTTTTTTCCAGTGAATACAGATGTTGAAATCCGATGGGAATTGAAAGATTTTCAGTAGAACATCTAGATTTCATCTAGAACAGGCCTGCACAACATACGGCCCCCGGGCTGCAAGTGGTGGCCCACCAACCCTATCTTTTGCGGCCTGACACTGAATAATTTTAAAAGATTTAGGAAAATTCAATTAAAAATTTCAATGTAAAACGCTGAACTCAATTTATTTTACTTATAAAAATTAAAGACGCAACTTTCAAAAGTTTATTAAAAACATAATCGACAAAAATATAGAAATGTCGTAATTAAAATTTCCCCAGACCCCTATTTATGAGGACGATTCAGAGCCTCAAGATTTATATGATGGGGGAGGATTTGGGGATTTTTCAAGTATCACTCAAGATCCTCTTTTGGCCCCCCTTGGATCCGCCCCTGATTGTTAAACAATAGTGAGTATGAGTAGGGGCAAAAGCTCCCTTGTTAAACAAAAAAAAATATAAATGCAAAACACTACTTACTAAAAGATTATGTTGAGAACACGGGTATTCAACAAGATATTCTGAGTGTGAGGGAATGACTCCAACATCATAGAGAGTGAAATTACTATCGGATAACTTCTTATACTCTGGAAGTTTACTTGGATATTTTTTATGGAGAGAATTCAATACAATCCTATTTCGCAAACATCTGAGCCAATAACGAAGACCTTAATTTTGGAAGAAAGAATGGAATAAATAATTGCAAATCCAATCCTAACATTAAATTAAAGAAATGGAGAGCAGTATAAGGATACCTAAGGATAAATCTTAAAGCTAATGCTGATTTTTTTAAAATTTGCCATTTTTTATGCAGACAGTCTCTCCAGCATTACAAATCATTCTTGAATAAGATGTTTTTCAAAGTATGGATTCTTAAGAAATAAACTTACAGCACTCAAATTTTAAGACAAACTTTATGTTACATACTGAAAATAATACAGCTATGTACTTTTTGGAAATCAGTTCAATTAGTTGAAATTTAGAGCATTATTTAACGTTTTTTCTTTTTGTACGGGAAATTTCATGAACGAAATTGGGTAGAAGATTGCCTTCTAATATTTTTTTTCTTATTGATAAAAGAACCGAAAACTACATTGTTATCTGAGACACACCCCAGATAAAATGTAAAGTGCTGCAAGTCGTTTTTTAAGTGTGTGTAAAACACAGGCGATCTAAAAAATGGACGTATAAGGGGAGTCGCAAAGTTGCACGGGCATTCTTCAGAAATTTGTAGTAGTTTTATCCAATATGAGAACAAAATTAGGTAATATTTTGTTTTTTATTTGTCAAATTTCAAAAAAAATTATGTGTGTACCCCATGAAAATTGAGTTTAAGCACACTTTTCAAGTGTAAAATCTTCAAAAATATTCTGGAGGGTTAGCTCTAAAATTGTTTAATATTATTGAAGATTCAAAGGTGGGCAATTTCTTATACTAAATGCTTTAAAAATCTACACTTCCCTATTGTATGTAGGAATGTAGGCTGGGGATCCGTTGATTTTAAAGCAACTCCTTCAAAAACAAAAGTTTATTAGTTATGGGCCGGCATAGCGGAGATAGAATTTAATTTCTCTGGAGAATATTTGACCTCCTCCCCCAAAACAAACTTATTGTAAAGATGTTGTGTGAGTTGTGACTGTAAACATAAATAAAATTAAGGTATTATTTTGAATCACAATGTAAAAAAAGATCATTGACCCTTGCCTCCAAAGATAACTTCTGTCAACGATCACATGTTTGTGATTCAAACATTGCAGGGTTCAATGAACTCAGGTGTAAACTAACTTGATTTCCCAAGAAGAACAAACACTTTGTACAAACGATTGGTTCATTCATTAAATTCCTAAACCCTCATAACAAAAAAGTATTATATTCCAGTATAAACAAATTCAATTCAGCACTATTGAATCTTTGAAAAAATCCTATGTGAAACTTATTTAAATAAATTGATATACTATTGTAAAGTGTCAAATTACAGGGAAGATGGCCGGTTGACTGGTATTAATAACATATGGTTGGTTCTATATGTACAATTGAATCAAGTTGTTCAAATATTGAACTTTTAGAAATACTTTGTTTTAATTATTGCCGAAATCCTCTGTTATACGATTATGAAAATGCGTACTTGCATTTAAGAAGGTCAACCGGTACCTTTGCTCTTTTACTAGGGAGAATTAAAGTTTTATCAAAAGGGAGGTAATGTAGAGTAACTTATAATTAAAAATTAAATAAAAGTATGACGTACATACGTAGGACTGGCTTATCTCCCAACTCAAAAGATAATTTGTATAAATTAATAAAAATAATTTTTAAATTCTCATTAAGTTTTTCTGTACATAAATTAAATTCTGGATTCCTTTTTCAGAAAAAAATAACCATGTGCCATATTTAAAAATAAGAAGCACAATTTAGTGAGCAGGTATAACTTATCATTATATGTGTGGTATTTATGCGTTTTTATACTTTTCTTATATCATTTCTATGGTAACCTGTTGTGGTCGAGTAGGGAATAAGTGGGATATCTTTATTATATTTTTAAAATTTTCTTCTTTTTTATCGCCTTAATCTCTTCTTATCTTGGAGAACATCTCTCCAGTCATTCCTCTCTAACAACCCACGCTTACAAGAGAGAATTTTTGCTTACCTCTCCAGGGAACGACGCGTATGGCAAAAAACAGTAAAGTCGCTATCCCCACCACTCCGCCTATGATATAGGAAAAGTGTTCGTCCATGATGGTTTCCTCAATTGACACCACACCATCCCATCTCCGGTGAGGATGCAAACGATTTTGAGAGCGAGTGAGGAGAAAGTTACGACTACCCTTCCCCGTCGATATCTAATCAGCGATTGTATTAAATACTAGAAACGAAACAACTTAATCTAGATACGCAGAGAGAATGGTAGATCGCACGTGACATAACGTGGGTGCAAGCAAAATTGAGGGTGGCCATGCAATGGACTTTCGCACTGTGACACAAAACGTCACTACTATTTTTATTTTGACTTGATAAGTACTACCTAAATGGGAGTTTACACAATCTTTAGTACCTTAGCACTGGATTCAGTTCGTTCATCAGAGGCAACCAAAACAAATAAATTGAGGAAAGGAGATTTTTCCCATAGATAGTTTTTTTTTGTTATAAAATGGATGGAAGTTAGAAAAGCAAACAAAAGAATCTCGAGGTTATCTGCTCTTAAATAAGTACCAAAAATATCCCAAATGAGTTGCTTAAAAAATTATTCAAAATTTGGGGAGGGGGTTGAATTAGGTAAGCATAGCGTGATAGCGTACCCCCCCCCCCCCCAAAAAAAAAAAAATAAAATATCTAGTTTTAGTGAAGACCAGTAAAAACATTGAACAATGTGATAGTTTTGAGAGGGGTTTTCAATCTTTTAGACACTGCGACCCCCTTTTTAGGTTGAATATTTTGCCGACCTCTTTTGAACTATGGCGTTAATGCTTTTTTTTTTTAAAGATCTACAATAGTTGTATTTTTTACTCTTAACAAACATGAGTAACGTACTAAGAATTATGATTCCCCATAACTTTGAATAAGAAAAGCAATACAACCAGAAATTTTGATATAGTTAATAGTTTTGAAGTAAATATTTCAATTAATTTTTGTTTTATTCTTGACAACTCGTGTTTGGCAATCCCCCTATAGTCTAAATCTAAACCTAAACACATCCTGCAACCCTCCTGGAGACGCGATCCACCGGTTGAGAGTTTAGGAGAAAAAACAAAGAACCGGACCGCCCCACCCCTTTCCGATCCTAGAGATTATGAATTTTTCGGGTGAATGTCATTTTATAACGCAATATACAGGGTGATTCGAAATTACGTGGACAAACTTCGCATGGGGGTAGAGGGGGCCTAGACAAGCATATTTTGAAAAACTAGAGGGGGCGTAGATGCACCGTTAAAGAGCTAGGACCTAATGTAGTGCGAGGGCGTTACAAAATGCGGTTTTCCCAAGGCCCGTTTAACGAAACAAAACATAACAGAATGAAAAAATTTATTGCATGAGGTACAGCAGTATCCGTACTACATACATGATAAATTTGATAAAAATTGGACCACTTGCTAAATTGTGGGGGTACTTTTAAAACGTGCAATATTAATATTTTAGCCAAAGAATGGAGTTCCTTGCATTAGTGTAATGGTACTTAGAAAAATGATGATCGAGGAAGGAATTTTCAACAATCATACAGTTTCAATGATCAATGTATGATCATTGAAAATTCCTTCCCCGATCATCATTTTTCTGATTGCCATTAGGGAACTCCATTGTTTGGCTAAAAGATTAATATTGCACGTTTTGAGACTCATCCCACGGTTTAGCAAGTGGTCCAATTTCTATCAAATTTATGGAGTAAGTAGAATGGATACTGCTGCACCTCATGCAATAATTTTTTTCATTTTATTATGTTTTGTTTCGTTACACGGGCCTTGGGAAAACGTTTTTTTTTTTTTTTTTGTAACGTCCTCGCACTACATTAGGTCCTAGCTCTTTAGCGGTACATAAGCGCCCCCCCCCATTCCTATACGAAATATGCTTGTCTAGGTCCCCTCTACCCCCATGCTAAGTTTGTCCACGTAATTTCGAATCACCCTGTATATAGTATAAATGTTTATTTTTTAGGTAAGTTTTTAAAGAATTTTAATACTCTTTCTCACACTAATATTATTTTTATAACACACCTATTTTTCTATATATATACCTTATCATAAATTTGCTGTTTCAAATGAAAAAGTGGTGTTAAATGTACTTTTAAACTGTACAACACGATATCTGAGATCCTACTATCTGTAATCCTTTTGAAATTTTGTTGGTGATAGTAGTTTACTTTAACCAAGACCATTCTATGTATTAGTTATCTTAATCTATTGCGTTGAATGCTACCCTTTCTTGGGATATCGGATTTTATCTTTATTAGATAAATATGACAAACGAAAAATTCATCGCTTAATAAACAATAGCTTTTGTGAACTTCTAAAACACTATCATTTTTTTAAACCTTTAATCTTTTATACTAACAAAGTCTGTTTTCCTTTAAATTATCAGTTTGACACAGTTTTCGTGTTTGGAAGAAACTCGGGCTATTTTGGTAAATGCGCCGATGTTATTGATACCGTTTTATGCGAGTTCATAGACCCGATAAAAATCCAAATTGTAAAGTCGACTGTTATATAAATTAAAAAAAAAAAACATGGCAACTTCCACGGCTCGAAATTTAGTGAACCATTTTCCAGGATTGTAGCCTTTCTTTTTAATATTACATCCAGACGTTTTGCCTTCTACTTCGGAGGGCATCCTCAGAGGAAAAAACTGTCATTCACAATTTACTTTGAAATAAATATATTTTTTTTAATTAGAAAAGGTTACTGGGATGTATAAAAAATACCGTCTCTTCAAGGTTTGGGAACATCATCTTTGCCATTGTATAGAATAGAGGATTGTGAGGCCTCATCTTGAATATGCGGTTCAGTTATGGTGTTATGGTCTCCATATTTAAGAAAAATATTGATCGTATTTGAACGGTACAGCATGCATAAGGCTACTAATAAGACCGTCAGGAGTATTTTCAGTTTAGAATATGACAAGAGTTTAAAGGTATTAAATACATTCACCGTTCACTCATTGTATATTAGATTTTTAAGAGGGTTTAAATTTCAGTAAGAATAATAAAACGAGAGGCCACGGATTCAAACTGAACAAAGCACAGTTTAATCGGAGAAGTGGGAAGCATTACATTTTTTTAGCAGGGTCTGGAGAAGATAATTATTCAACTAGAGTTTATGAGTTTAAGATAAAAATTTACAGGATGGAGACATGGGCATGGCCAGGGTTCTAAGACCAATTTTGAAGCCTCGTGACCCTGTGAGAGAGGGTCGTCGTAGCCAGATTTTTATTTCGAGAAGGGTTTTGGAACTTTCATGCAATTATTGATAAACAAATTTCAGGGATTTTTTATTTGGAACCCAAACAAAGAGAGGGTCTGAGGATTCTCTTCGAAAAGTTTTTGTAATTTGAGTAAAAGTAATGTTTTTACTCATTTTTGGACATTAGGAACCCTTTTAGATGATACTCGAGAAGGATCACTCATTATGCATTCATCAGAATATTCAAGGCAAAGAAAAAACAAAACACTCTCTTTTAGAAACGGTCGTAGGTGGGAGACCTCATTTAAAATTTTTATTTTCATTAAAAAAAACAGCAAGAAAGGCCTCACGCATGCGCATTGGGTCAAAGTAATAAAACCTTACAGGTATTGTGAATATGCGTGCGGTTCAACCCGTTCAACCCAGGGCATTTTTTAAATAACTTAATAAGTACTTAAGTGAGTAATAAACATTCAAACCGAAAAACTTCAAACCAAAAAACATTAAGCACAAATATTAAATGTTATTTTTTCAAAAAATTTTGTTCATCTTAATAATTTTACTATAAAATTTAAAGCAAATAAGTTCTAAATTAATAAGGACTTACAAGAAAAAAGAAAACAACGTAATTTTAAACATCTTGGTCATGGTAATAGTTTTTTTTTTTCATAAAAATGTCACACAAAAATTAAATATGTATGAAACCCCAGACATTTTTGTGTCCCCAGACAGCACTTAAAACCCCGGGGACTCTCCGGTGTAATCCCGGACGCAGGGGCGCTAACTTCGGAAAAATATTAAAATATTGGGGGGGGGGGTGTATCCCCACTCTGAAACTCAAAAAATCCTTTTTTGATCAAAAATGCGACACAACATCTCTTCCAAATTTTTTTTTGGCTACGTCTCTGGAAGCTAATACACCAATAATAAAAAATCGAAATAGAAAACTTATAAAAAAATGGTGCATCATACTAATTTCGGACTATCACTAAACCGTCGTTGAACGTGAATATCACATGTAACATTTTGTAAAACAATAGACGACATTAGTCATTACGTCACTTGCTTGTTTGGAAACGTTGATTCCATCCGTGATTGGTTCCGTACGGATCCGTACGGATTTACTTCCAATCACGGATAGAATCAACGTTTCCAAACAAGCAAGTGACGTCACACTAATGTCGTCTATTTCATATCTTTAAACTACTGAGAATTTGTAGAATTTAGTCACTTTGTATTATTCTATAGATTTAAAGTGGCAACACAATTGATATAAATAAACAAATGGATGGGTTTCACTAGTTTCGTTCTGCATCTGGCAGTGCTAATAGACTATTTCCGGGTTACCACATTAACGTTATCCTTGGCATTGCTTTGGCATCCTATTCTATTTATTCTTGTTTGTTTTTGTTTGGAAGTTCGATTCGTTTTGCTCTTTTCGGTGTTTTTGTAATAAATGTAATAATTGTAATTTTAAATATGAATAGAAAAGGCAATGGATCAACATGTTCTGCAGTTGGTTGCACACTAAAAGCAGGAACTAATTTATTGTCCACGGTAAAAATGACTCGATTTCCACGAGATCCAGAGCGCCGACTTCAATGGGAAGCTGCAATTAATAGAAAGGATTGGAAACGAACGATTATTCAGTTATCTGCAACAGACATTTCATTAGAGGTACGTTTATAATTTACTTTTCATCGTTAAAACATTCTGCGGATCTCCTTTGGTAAGAGTCAGCTGTCATGTTTTGCCACGACCTTAATAGGGTATGATAATTTAAATAATGTGTGATAGTAAGACATGTTGATTTCAAAATGATACAAGCAGTTTCCAAACATTTTTAGCAATACAGAATTTTATAAAAAATCAAACTTTTGTATCACATGTGATACAAGTGTAATTCGAGTCAGCAACTTGCACAGACAACAGGAGGTTATTTCTTGGACCATCAAAATAGTTTGCGATTCATTAGGCATTTTTTAACTTTTTAACACTTTGTTAAGCTTTAACGTCAATTTATAATCCTTGAATTAATTTTAATTGGTTATAAACTTTGAAAGTATTTAATTACAACTTGAAATTTGTTATTCCCATTAATAGAAAAAGCCCACCTTTACTCTTTTATAAAACTGCCAACAGCTTAATTCAAATCAGAATAACCTAAAAAATTAGTCAACTTTATTAAAAGTTGCTCTAATAAGAAAAAAATATTGGAGAATCAGACTGCCTTCTATTTTTGATTGTTGACAATTTTTATTTTTCTAAAAGTCATCAAGTGTACCAATGTCACACGTGGATGTCATAATAAGTGTATGAAAATTAGGTTCAAATCTATTAACTGTCGGAAGCCCGGTGGCGCAGTGGTAGTGTATAGCTCTTCTGTGCCACAGGTCCGAGGTTCGATTCCTGGGCTGGGCAAGGTCCACTCAACCTTTCATCCCTCCAGTGGGTCGATAAACTGAGTACCAAGCGTGCTTGGGAACTAAACACTGGCACTCTTGCGTTAGACTGACCACCTAACTGGGCCTTGCACCCCAGGGCCCCACGGTCAAGAGAACGAAGATGGGCATCGTTGGTGCCCACTAGGGCTGTTGCGCCAATGAGTTTAGTTTAGTTCTATTAACTGTCTCATTAAATATCTTTAATATATTTTACACTTAAGATATTCAAATATCTCAAAAATTGTCGGGCCACATTCACATATTCAAAAATACCTTTTCTAGAGGTAAAAGTCATGAGATTTTTTTACTCTTAGTCAATTTCCTATTTGAATTTAAGGTGTTTTTAACAATATTGTATTTATTACATTCTTAATTTTTGTGAATTATGTTTGATTTCAGAAGAACCAACACAAAACAAAACTGGGTGAGGTTTGCATTTGAATGTTTTTAATTGGAACATCAATTACAAACTTTTCTCGGTTGCGTCATCATCTTGAGTGTCTTGGCGATATCAAGTGGGCGAGCTTGGCGATATCAAGTGGGACAGATGAACCAAAATTTCACTGCAATATGTTTAAAGTTCAATCTAAATTTTTTTGTTTTTTATCTTGTGTTATAAAACTTCTGCCAAAAATCCAGACAAAAATGTATATTATTGAAGTTTTTTTTTCAAGAAATCTGTCTGTTGAAATCTGGACTGGCCTGTATAGTGGCTGAAGATCCACTTATGTGAGCATTGTATTTTATTTTTAAAATTTTCAAGATATTGATTCTAATCTACATTATTTGAAAAAGTTCATCATAATTTTTAATGGTCTTATTTCCACAATTTTTTTGTAATAGGTATTCAATTATTGAAATTGGTTCCTAAATTGCTAAAGGCTGATAGACATTTTTTCCATTTCTTGGGAAAATTACCTAATTTTTTAATTGGAGAGTTTGTCAAATGTGTCAATGTTTTTAAAAGGTATATTTGAAATGTACATATTTGAGTATTGATGGAAAATATACATAAATAAAAGTATTTAAATTTTCGTAGTATATTAAGTGTGTAAAAAGTTTTCATTGAAGTGAAGTGAATTCTTTGAATACAGGTAAATTATATATGTAACAGAAATGTCAAAATAATTCCTCACAGAAATAATCTGAGTATCCAGGATACATTAAGTCCCAGCTGAGAACTAGTATGTTAACAAATGAAAAGATAAAAATGCTTGCTTGGATTTTCCTGCACTTAAATCCCTGTTAAATGTGCCCAGCCAACTGGATTAAACACACAAAATTGCTTTTTAATCATACAGCATGTTTTAATCTAAAGCTGTTTATTGTACAAGTACTCAGTGTTATTCCTAGGATTTTTTTGGAGGAGTAAAAATACTCCTTGACTTTTTTAGGAGGAGTGAAATATGGAAATGGCATAAACTAGGGGTGCCCAACCTTTTTTGGAAGAGGACCATTCAGGGTATTTGATGAGGTATGGAGGGCCAGAAATGAAATTACAGTAGAAAAGCAAAAGCGCAAACTGATGCTTAATTACAACAATACATTTTATAACTTTTTGTTTACAGTATTTTTGCAACTTGGCATTTTTAAATGAAAAATAATGGCATAAAATAAGTTCAAAAAATGTTTGACAAAGAAAACACAATATAGAGCCAAATTTAAGAATATATATTTTAATAACAATCTCTTCATTTCACTGACAACTGAGAAAATAATATAGGAAATTTTAAATATAAATTATTTGTTACTTTTTATAATTTTAATAAAATATTTAAAGCTTAACTAAACATATTTATCATAATTGAAGCACTTAATGCAATGATAAATTTTTAAGTAAATTTTACAAAATCAGTCCTTTAAAAAAGTATCTTGGATAATTAGTTATGAATTTAATTCTCCTCTTGGATAATATTCTCCAAAAGATTATTACCGAGAATTTTACATCTCTAATATAGACATTCCCAAAATCCACTTGTGGCCATTTTCTTACAGCATTTTCCTGAAACACTGTGCCTCTTAAATACTGATCATATGGATCTGGAAGATCAGCTCCATTATATTTCAGCTTTTCCAAGTACCGGGCTTGATCATTCTCATTTAGATTTTTAAAATATTCACTAGACATCTAGAAAATATAAATTAAAAATACAGTAATTATATTATTCAACTTGTGTATAGGAATGAAAAAATAAATAAAGGAAGTTAAACTTGTAGGTACTTTAGAGATGATAAAATCTTTCCAGTGTAACTATATAGCCAATACTACATACAGGTGAGGGGCTCTGACCATCTGAAACATTTTAAAAATAAGATTAAAATATTTTATAAGATACCTGTAGTTACCATCAACAATGTAATGTATAAAATAAATTAAACACACCAGTTCAATAAAAGTAATCAGGTTAATATAACCAGGGATTGATTTGAGCCAGAACGCCATTCCGGTACCTCTCTCCGGGATTTTTAAAAAAAAAATTTAATAAAAAGGGGGCTGAAAAGGCCAATTAAGTCAATACATAAAAATGTGAACAAATGTATTTTTTATTAATTTTTCATTGAAAAACTTTCTATAACTTATATGGCTTCATTTACATATTATAAAACCACTAAAGCTTATTTTTCAATCAATACTCACAACTCCAAATTTCTAAAAATAATGTAATTAAGCTTAAAGTAATTTAAAAAAAAGGTAATGCATAAACTAAATAAGATGAACAAAATTGTGTTCAACATTTGTAATTGTAATAAACCTGATGTCTAGGATTTTTAAAAATATTCTGTAGTTGTAAGCATATCAAAAGCACGTGGAAATTTGACAAAACTTTTAAACACAGCATTTTAACAAATTTTAAAAAAAACTTACCTACAAGAAAATGAATAATTTTTTTAAAGTTTAAAAAACATCACAATAATAAAAAATGAAAAGGTTAAGAAAAAACGAGAACTTGATTAGAAGAGAACAAATTAATCAACAAAAAGGATGCACTTATACTAAAAAAATATGGTGTACATTCTTTTCTTTGGTGTGTACCAATGAATGCTTGTCAGCTGTAATATTTGATAAAACTTAGTGAAAATCGCCAAACTGCGCGATTATGTCTAATATCTAGAACCCTTTCTCATGTAATTTCTATGAATTGAAAACGGCATAGCATAAAATTTGAAGACTGGCTTATTCAGCTAGACAAGAAGACTGGAGACAACCGTAGACAAGAAGATTAACTCGAAGAATAATCAACCAAAAAATGTTTATAATTGGTGCCACAAGTGGTCATCAAAAATAAACACCATTTGGTATCGACAGCAATTTATCAACACATTTTCAATACATCCTGTGAGCTGGAACATGGATGGTGTGAAACAATTCTAATTATCTAATATTATGAGCATAACTTATATAACAGAATGGAAAATACCTGTTGAAAAATATTTTGTATAAGATATTTTGAGCCTATTGCAGGATTTTTTAAACTGGAGTTAAACTCATCATTGCTCAAATGCTTCTATTTCAAGTAACCTACAAATTTTAAAAAAGCATGAAAATCAGTATTTTATAATGAAAACAATTTTTAAGATACTTTACAATTAAAAAAAAATAAGTGATAATAAATAATAGGTAATGCAAATTAAGAATGTTAGCCATTACATAAAATAAGTGAGGTGTCTAACACTTAAAACTTTACTAACTTCCCAAAACCACACAATATATACTAAGAAAATACTATTTTGGTTGAACTACATAAATAGTAAATTGTTCAAACCTATCCAGATCATATTTACATGAGTTAAATGTATTTCATTGTTATGAATGGAGCTCAATGTTCTTTTTTTCTTTAAATCTTAAAAAATGCAGCACAATCAATCAATTTCTTAAAGATCAACATACCTCAAAAGTAATCTTTTCAGACTTAGGTAATTTCGCATGTAATAAATTTAATGTAAGCATGTTATCACAATTGTATATTGAAACATTAAAAATTTATTATCTCTTAGAATTTTAATTTAAAAATCCGTAAAAGAATTATAACTCAAAATTTTACCAATAGTAAACAACAGCAAATGCTACAACGAATGTACGGTACAGAAAAATCTAATGTTGGTTAAATAAAAGTCGCCAAACTCCGCGATAAGGTCATAAATCTAGAGCCCATTCCCAATTACTTTTTACTTAATAAAATCAGTAAAATAATAATAATTTAATTTTTTTTGCATGGATATTAGACTACGGCTATTATTCTTATGAAATAAAGTATTAGGAAAGGATTAGAGAGAAAAATAATATTTTTAAGCAAGGCGTAAAAACGACGTTTTCGCCAAGCTGCCAAATGCATCTGCTATGTGAGGTTCTAAACCGGAAGTTTCCAAGACGCAGCGGATGTCACGTGATTTTGTTTTGGTTTACATTTTTCAACCCATCCATAGGTTCTATTTTGTTCGAATTTCGGATTTTCACTTTTCGTTTCTGTTCTATTTCTTTTCAAGACATTGTAACAAAGTTTAAATCGGAGGATTTCAACGGATCTCTAAAAATTTTTTGTCTTTTTTCAGTCATAGATTTAAGAGCTAAAAAAGCATGTTCCTCATCAGTTAAGGTTTGAAATTTATTTATATGCAGTGGCGTAGCCGGAACAAAATTTTGGAGAGGGATATTATATTTCGGGAGGGAATATGGGGTAGTTCAAGTGGTTTTCTGTGGTTTGGTCTAAAAAGCAAAATTTCTATAAACCCCCCTCCCTCCCTGGCTATGCCCCTGCTTATATGTTTTTTTTTTTATCGTGTACCTAGTATATATGTTTTTATTCCATATTTTATTTTAAAACATAATTTTTCAAATTTTAATTAACTCTTTTCTGAAAATCTTGGTCATTTTAGTAGGTCACTGAGTAGAAAATTTATTCTACTCAGTCAGTTTATTCTTGGGAATAATAACTATTATTACTATATTAATAAATCAACATCATTGTTATAGAATTATTTTTTCCCCTCATGCTAAAGAGAAAACAAATGAAAGTAAGGCTAAAATAATGGGGTCATCCAAAAAAGCAGGGCTTGGCACCAAAAATGGTGATAAAATAGTGAATTCTGGCAACCCAGTTCTGTAGAAGTTGAATTGCTTACTCACCAATAAACGGCATTGGCAACACATAATTTTACCAAAAATGGCACCCAGCCTACATTAAAACTAATGCCTCTGAATAATCCCGCCAACCATGCCGCTGAATTCGAAATATTATCAAAGCCCACTGACTGGTCTATAGTTGTGCTGCTGAATTTGATGGCTGGGCTGCTGAACGGTCAATGAGATAATACGTAAAATACCAAAGTAATTTTTTGATTAATGTTTAATAACATTAATTTGATGTGTTTTCAAAATTAGAAATCCTATCAAACTTTTGAGTTAACTGAAAAATCAAAATTCTGCTTTTGTATTGATTTAATTAAAAAAATAAAGTACTACTTGCATATTACCACGTCGGTTGTGACCAAATCTAACGGTTCCTGAACGGTCGACAGGCTAATATGGAAGTTCTAAAAATTATTGCAAATATTAATGTTTGAAAAAATATTTTAGGGTTATCCATTCATAAAATGCAAAAGAAATGTATCAATATTCAGAATGGATTCAAAGAGTGCAAATGGTAATTTTGATTTACTATTGTCTACTGTTTAAGTAAATTTTAAGCTCAAAACTTTAATAACATAATTGATAAACTAACTATTCTTGCAAGTTTTAATGAATTTTCATTTGTAAGTTAGTAAATCTGCTTTGCATAAAAAAAGGTATTTAAAAACCTATTTTCTTTCAAATTTTGAGGTGGATTTATAATGCAGGGCGATAAACCACTGCTGTATAGGTTATTACTGCTGTGTGTTTAGGCAGTGTTTAAACATTATCTTTGGTTTTAGAGGTTAGAATGGATTTGCAGAATCTAATGTCATGCATTCAGTGTCATGATCATACTAATCAAACAGAAGTTATTCTGGAGACCTTCAAAACTATTGTTCAAATTTGTAGTAATGAAAGTAAGCTCTTCTGATTAATTAATTTTTTGGTGGATTTTTTTCAGACATTCATTAAAGGTAGTTATATGAATTTAAACAATTTATTATAGGTAATGGAAAAGATGCCTTTCGAGAAGAAGGTGGTCTTGAGTTTCTCATGGAATTCCTCTCCAATACTGATAGTTCTGTCCTTTTGGAGCATTCTTTAAGAACACTAGCTTTTACTGTAGATGAAAATAGTAAGACATTGGCTTTCTTTTTCTATACAATTTTTAAAGAAAACACCAAATTAATATTGTATCCAAATATTTGAATATTGCCTGATTAGTTTTGTTGCCATCAATACACTGGTTGTAAATATACCAGTTAATTAGATATTTTTGGCCAATTTTTTTAAACTTTAGTGTTTGAAACTGCTTGAACCCTGTGTTACAATTATTTTGCTGCCCCTTATTTTTTTTTTTTTGAAAAAGTAACTATTTTGCCATTAATTATTATTAGAAACATTATTTATTTTAATGGTTTTATGCCAAGAGAATATTTTATACAAAATTAGCACGAATGGATGCTATATTTAATTTTTTGTTCTTCTCCAATCTGTTTAAAAAACTATCCATTAATGAGCAAATTTAAAAACTGATTCACTTGCAAGCCTTTAACTAGACATTTGTTTCAGGGGGGTGGCTAACATCTATTATTTTTAGATAATAATTCAATGAAACATAGGCAGGGTGGATATTTTTTTTTAATAGCAGGTAATTGTGAACCGTTACAGCTGTAACTTAAGTCCATTAACCCATGTCATGCTGAAGCAGTACTTACTTTGCGTTATCCAGTGGGCACCTGTGGATCGAAGCCACGGAGGTGAAGCACTGTTGCCCACGCCACACACACATTCACACAGGCACAGCCCCTTTTTACAGAGGGGCCGCATTCATTCCTCATACACATAAGACAGAAACTAACATCCATGCCAAACAGGGATTTGAACCCCAGACGTACGGCTTCGTAGTCAGATGCTCTAACCAGTAACCACTAGGCCAGTACGTCGGCGGCAGGGTGGATATAGCTTTTCTCATCTAAAAAGATATGACTTAAACCTTGCCCCCCCATAAAATTTTGACATATTTTTTTATTGTGTTTTTCCTTGCACTACCTAAATTCAGCCCTGATCAGCCTTATTTTCTTTTAAAGAGGACATTTTAAGTTGAGAACTGTTTTAAATAGTATTTAAAAAAAGATTTAGTCTGTTAATTATTTTTTATTATTTATTTGCAGTTCCTAATCAAATGCACATGACTAAGCATTCTGTGTTTGAGATTATTAAAGCAATCTTACTCAAAGAGAGTTTTCATAGTATCATTCACAAAAATGCTCTTTTACTTCTGTCAGCAATAATGTATCAAAATAGTAAGTTTTAATATTATGTTTTATGTATCATATGGTTTTATCTATCTGCTTTTTTGGTCATTTTTACCCAATAAGATTTTCTTGGGATTTTTCCAATCACTAAGCAATTCTGTATGTTGACAGCCTTTATAGCCTACAAAGTATCATTCCAAACAACTCTTTTTGCCATAACTCCTGATCTTCAGGGCCGTAACTAGACTTTTGTTTCGGGGGGGGGGGGGTTTGACTCAAATATTTTCTGAGGTACCTCCTTACGGGTACTTTTATGTGTTAAGTTTTAGATAACAACACTGGATTGAAATCTTGATGCACTAAATTTAAAAATTTATAAACAATAAGAATTATAAGTAAAAGGGGGGTCTGGGGGTCCTCCCCCAGAAAATTTTTGGAAATTTGCCCCTCAAAAGAGTGTTTTAGCTCATTTCTGAGTGAGACCCTTTAGATTACACCCATAGAGCACCACTCATTGTAAGCGGCCGAATTTTCAAGGTAAAAAAAAGGTATATTCTAATAAATGGCGAAATGTTAAGGGGGTTTCTAGGTTCCTACTTCAGAAAATTTTTTGAATTTTTCCCCTAAAAGTGGCATTTTAACTCATTTTGAGACACTTTAAAGAGGAGGATTAAAGAGAACCACTCCTTGTAAATCACACATGTTTGAAGGAAAAACCGTATACTTAATAGATTTCAAAATTTCGAGGGGGTTTGGGGGTCTTCCCCCAGAAAAATTTTGGAAATTTTACCCTTAAAGTAGGGTTTTGACTCATTTTGAGACCCTTTGGGTTATACCCGAAGAGGATATCGCTCCTTGTGAGACATAATTTTCAAGAAAAATAGCAGTATAAAAATTGATGTCAAAATTTCGGGGGGGGGGGGGGGGGGGTTTGAACCCCTAACCCCCCCCCTTGGATACGGCCCTACTGATCTTATAAGTGTATTTCATGTGTATCTTATTTTTGGAATTTATACCTTACAATTTTACAATGAACATATTTTATTTCCAATTTTTTCAAGTAATACTTGGGAGGATAAGAACCTGCCATTTTGAAGTTTGCCACTAAAATTCCTGTACAAAAAGTTAATATGCAATGTCACTTGTGTCCCTTGTGCACCAAACTGTTCATTTGTAATTTTTTTTGTGTTTCGTTTTCATATTGTGAGTAGAAAACAGAGCACATATCTTTAAAGCTTATCTCTATGTATTTTAAATTAATTCCAGATGCTGCTCAAATTTTATTGTATGAAACTGAAATCCTTCAAGATCTAGTTAGTTTGTATAAGTAGGTATATTTTGAATGTAATTTAATTTTTTTGTTCCAAAATGTATTTGTTTTGGAAATATGCTTAGCATTATATACTTTTTAAATTCTAGATGTATCTTCCCTACCCTTTCAATGAACAGTAGTTACTCTGTCCCGAATATGGAAGAAGAATCGGTTGAACTTTGGTTACGCTTGAATTCCACACTGTGTTTTGCTGTTAATAACCCACAGAATGGTTGGTATTTCTCTCAGTGTCACCATTATTTAATGCAGTTGTTTCAATGTAACTCAACTGTTTTACATTTTTTTTCTTCAGTATATTCAGCATAAAACAAAAGACTATATCCATAGTAGTATCAACTCAAAAACAAGGTTTTCAATTATCAATATTTTAAATTCCTTTCCTAGGTTTGATCTAGATTATCATTTTATTTGTTGTTGTTAACTTGTGTAAAAATTAGCAGTTGTAAACATAACCTGTGTAATATTTTTTTTAGAAAAAAATCAAGAAATTTGCTCTGTACTGTTTTCACCATCTTTGAGTGTCTTAGAAACTTCACTTAACAATCTAATTATATCAGCTGTGTGCTCATTTTTATCTTTATGCATTTCTAATAATGGTAAGCTTCTCATTTTAAGTTTTTATTAAGTTCTAAAAATTGCTGTTAAATATTTTAGTGAGATGATTTTATAACTGATGCCATTATAAAAATATCAAATTTCAGTTGGTAATTGCATCATAATTTTCTCATAACTTAAAAAATACTGAAATAATGGTACAAGTTTTTATGAACAAGGTTCATGAAACCTTTAAAATCTAATGTTCAGTTGTTTTTTATTATAACTTTTCTTTTTTAGAGTCTTCTATTGAAGTAGTTACTGTTTTACATTGAAAGTCTTGTTCCTTCTGTAGATAAAAATCAAGATTACTTTGCTGAATGTGATGGCTTGCTTACATTAAAACGATGCTTTCAAAAACATTATGATTTTTTATTGTTGGATGTCGCAGAATGTAATAACATTATAGGAAAAGGAACCCTTCAGACCCTCAACAGCCTTGTTGGAATCATAAGTGCTGTGGTCACAAACCATGGTAATATTATTTATTCAATACTTTAAATAGTTTAGTGCCTGTGTTATTTGTAATATTCTACATATTCATTACCATTGCACCAAAAATGTCAACATTCTTTATTGCTCATTTTCACATAAGTGCATTTTTGGAGTGCCTGGATGATGTTGCTTGCTAATTCAGATGTGGCAATTGGAATTAATAATCTGCCCAATATAGAATTGCTGAAACTAAGCTATCTGTTGTTTGTATTATGTGCATTGCACAATACATTTTTCTCGAAACTAAAAAAAGCATATTGTAATTTTTGTCAATGTGGTAATGATATTGCTGTTTAATTTTACTTAATATTTTTCTTATGTTTTAGAGAAAAATGCATATTTGTTGGGAAAGACTGGATTGATTTTTCTAATGATAAGGTTGCTGTTCATTGACATGCTGGATATTCAACTTAAAACTAGGCTTTATTTATCTCTGGGTCATTGTGTGGATGCATCTTGTGAGTGATGTTTTTTTAAATTGACTAATTATCAAAACTAATGCCCGAAAATAGAATACAACCAGACCCCTAAACTATACATTCTAATCTAGCTGATAAATGTGGTTTTGCATGTGTTAAGCTTACAGCTTTATTTTGTAGATTTTGTTTCAAACTTCCTGTATTTTTCATTTTGTCTCATGTTTGTGAACCCCTCACTGTGTAATGCTTCTCTTTAATTTTGCATAATGACTTCAGTTACCAAATGATGCCACATGAAAGAATTTAGAGAAAAACAAATCGTATTACAGGGAAAATGTTCTCCACACTTGCCTCCCTGGGAATTATAATCTTTTAACTTGGTTTTTATACACTATATACCGAGAGTTAATAATTCCAAATATCTTTTTGGTGGTTTTTAAAACTCAAAACACAGCCTATGTTAATTCTTGAGTTTTTACCCTATGGGGGGATATGTAAATTTTAGTACACATAGGAAAATATGATGTAGATTTGTATTAAGAACAAACACATATGGTCACTCAACTCAGTGACTTTTATTGTACAAAATATATCTTTCAAGTGTAACAAAGCTGTGGATTTTTATGTAATTTATCTAATAATGTTTAAGTTACAAAAATTATTTTATTTTGATAAATTTCAACTTAAAACTAGGCTTTACTTATCTCTTGGTCATTGTGTGGAAGCATCTTGTGAATGATCTTTTTTCTTTACTTATCAAACCATTGACTAATTTTCCAAACTAATGCCCAAAATAGAATAAGGCCCCTAAACTATACATTCTAATCTAGTAGCTGATGTATGTGGCCTTGCATTTGTTAGGCTACAACTTTATTTTATGGAGGTATTTCAAACTTTCCATTTTTATCATGCAACCTAATCTTTAGATCGTGTATTAAACTAAATTCACAGATGAACTGATAGTTAATACTTGCCTGAGAAGGAAGGACATATCCATTGAAAAAACCCACCTATTGTGGATGAAAATGGAGAAAAAGGAAATTTGTATGCTAAAATTAATAAAACTTCATTAATTTGTAAATATATTAATAAGCTTATTTATAATTTATTAGTAGTTAAATGACTTAAAGATCAATAAAAATTATATATAAACTTCCTCATTAAACTCTAAATATGCTTTATTTTATAAAATCTATTTATTTAAAGGTAATAATAAATCTTACATTTTGGAAACTGAAAAATTTGATGCTTTGTTAAAGAAGAATCTTGAGACAGATCATGATGAATTATCATCTGCTTGTAATTATTTACTGCAAGTTTGCATATTAGAAACAGGTATAATGTTGTTAATTTCGAGTTAAGTATGTAAGAATAAAAGGAATTTAATAATTTTTCATCTCATAATTAAATATACTTTAAGATTTCTTGGGAGCAATCATTCTCTAATTTGGAAAAATTTAGTCTTCAGGAGGGATGGTTGATAGTGAAAGTATCCAATCTTATCCATGGTATTGAATCCAACTATTACTTTCATCATGCATTTTAACTTAAAGTCAGTGCATTTAAAAGCCGAATGTTTATGGACCTTGTTGTCTCATAGATGTGGTAACCCAGTTTAATGTATTAAATCAAAATATCATGTTATTATTTTTTGGTTTATAATTTTAAATATCTGCTTCAAATATTAACTACAGCATCACTTTTGAATCAAGAAAACCTTGAGATAATTTTAATTTAGTTTAAAGATTTTTAGTCTTTATGTTAAAGAGTTGTTTAAAATATAATAAATCTTGTCTAAACATTTATGTCGGAGGTAAGTTTTATGTACTCTTCTAAATTGGAAACTCAACAAATTTTTTTCTGTTCTGCAGAAAAGAAAGAAAAGACTCTCTCCAATGATAACTTATTTGCTTCAAAAGATAAAAGGTTAGTTCAAAAAAAAAAGTTTAGTAAGTATAATATCCTTCCATTATTGTGTATAACTCTACAGTTTTAAAGCTATAATAAATGCTACATGTAGCAATGATAATTTGAATAAGTTTTAAGTTATTTGTTTTTAAATATTTTATGTTTTATTTAAAAACTTCATCAATAATAATAATATGTGTATTTGTTTTTATTTATGATATTAAAGTTTTTATGAAACATTTCTTATTTCTTACTAGGAAGATGGCAGCTTTATCAAGCTTGGTTTCTGAAAAATCCTTTGCAAGTAAAGCACCTGTAAGTAAGTTCTGTATTTCAAGAACAATTTGTATAGTTGTTGAAGGTTGTTTGTGGAAGTTTAATCCTTATATATTTTTCTTTGTGAAGTACCTAGTTTTTCTTATTAAAAATAAAAATGTAGTTTAATACTTCTGAAGTTTAAGAAGTAATAGTTAAAAAATGTTTCGTGAACAACTGAATAAAGAAGTCTTAAATTGATTGAATATAAGTCGTCTAGTTTTAAAACCAGATAAGTCACTTTTTCCTGATTTTTCAGGAACAACAAAAAACTATATATTCAAACAAATTATGCACTTACAAAACCCTTATTTTTTATTTAAGATGGTAGGAGATGGTTTCATTATCAACATGTATAAGCTTATAGATTTAGTTGGAGCACTTTTCAGCATAAAAGTTTTAAAACACTGTTTTTTTGTCACAAAATTATAGATTTCCCTCAAAATTAGTTTTAGTCATGAAACATTATATCTATATTTTTTGAAGCTTAAAACTTGGCTATTTGTAGGATCTTTAACAATCAGAACATAACATAAACTGAAAATTGAAAAAAAAAAATTGATCTAACTGGTTTTGAAACTAGATGAGTCATATAAAGTCCTACCTTTTTATATTTGGATCATATTAGTTTGATAAACTAGATATCATAACTTGGTTTATAACTAGTCTCTTATGCAACCTTTTTTTTCCTAGGAATTTGAAGTTGATAGGCAGAATGTTATAGGATCTTCGTATAATTTTTCTCCACCTGAATCACCAGGAGATATAAAGATGTACATGTTATCAAAGACACAAGGGAACAACAAGAAAAGTTTAAAAGCATCTAACACCAAACGAAGCTATAGTGTAAAATCAAGAGCATCAAGAAAAAGACCATCTCATACTTTTCCTCAATCTGTTTCCACTTCAGATCATAATAGTAAAGCAACCATCAGTGTGTTTGACTCAGCATCTGAAGTCTCTTTTTCTCCCAGCAATGTTTCTAGGCGTAAACGATATAAGACTGGACACACTTTCAGTAATTTTTCATCTAACATTAATTCCCCCCAAAAAAAGCTCAAAAGGAAATTTGATAACGTTGATTCTCACTCTTCTAAAAGCATTAGAAGTTCTTCTATTATTTCTTATTCTCTGGAGGATGAATCGCGTGAAATAAAGAGGTCATTAGAAAGTTTAGAAGAATTGAAGAAAAGTATAAAAAATATGAACCAGTCTTTCAATCAAATCTTTTCAAGTGTTTCTAACTTGGGTAATCAAACTGTGTCCCAAAACTTGAGTGAGAGCAGTAGTACGTTTGGTGTGTCTAATAAGTCTGCTGTCGACTCTTTGATGCCTAGAAGTAGACACGAGTTGTCAGATGTTACCAATGTAAACTTAGAAGGCTTCCAATATTTACGACACTTAAACCACTGTAATGCTGCAGAAACATTTCCTAATCAACTTAAGAGAAAAGATTGCTCATTTACATCAAAATTTCTTACTGATCAAAAAGAAAGCTGTGTTTTTCAAGATAGTACTTCCAAGAGCAAGAATCATTGCCAAAATTTTAAAGATGACCAAAATAATTCCGATAGTAATATTTTTGAAATTCCGTCGGATCAATGCTTGAGATCAAATTTTCACCCCTCATCAGAGTTTTCTGAAAATTCTATCTGCACCAGGGAGTTAAGAGATTTTACATTTAAACCAAATATGTTGGCATCCAGTTGTGGTGAAGTTGATTCTGGAAGAATTTCATCAAACCCCTTGTTATCTCATTTAGAAGAACACAGTATGTTTAACTTTGCTTGTCTTTATAATCAATGAGTTGCAAAATTTTTCCATTCCACTCTCTTACTATTTGCTCTTTCCTAACCGCAGTAGCATTCAATGTAAAGAAATGTTGGTTTATTCATGACATGACTTATATGTTGAATAACATATGCCTAAAAATTTGCTTATATTTAACCTATGTATTTTTTTGTAGTTTTAATAGAGTAAAGTTTTGAATTAAATTTCAATTAATTACTTGTATATTTATTTTTAGGGGAACCATCTGAAAAAGTACCTGACTCTAACTTTATTAAAGTTCTTGTATTTCCATGGCAGACTTGTTATGATCATGGATTGATTTCATCATTTGAAATGCTTCAAGTTGTTTCAATGGAAGACGAGGATGAGTTTTAACTTCCTTTATTATTTTTCATTCACACAGAAATGAAATATTTTGTTGGTATATAAAAAGTACCCTTCTTTTATAATAAATTGTATGTATATGTTTTTAATTATATTTTATATATTAAGTGAAATAAAGTTTTTTTCTGAACTTTCCTTTCCTGACCTATAGATTAGTGTTAGTAAAACTGAAAAAGTAACTGGGGTTTGAAAGTTCAATCCTTATGAAGCCCAAATTCTGAGTCAGTGGGGGTGAAAGTTGTTTAGTTTCGTTTTGGTGGCTTTTTTAGGAAACAAACACTGAAATTTTGAAGATGGATAAAAATTGATCATCATTACTGGATTTAATTCTTCCATTTGAAAGGCTTAACTTCTACCAATATTAAAGCAAAGCTAGATTTGAGTCTGGAGGACTCTGCCCCTTAGTTTACAACCATTAAATACAGAGTGGAAGAGATTAAACAGGCAGTACAAGTTGAAAAGAATTTTGCTTAACAAATGTATTAAACTGCAACTAGAAGAGGCTGAAATTAAGCTTTAGTTCCAAATTTTCCTCATCTAACTTAATTATAGGTTAAATGTTTCTTTTGTATGTTGAAATAAGAGGCTTGGTGCAACAACAAGCTTATTCCTATGTTCATACTGTTCTGTAACTCCTATATAACTGTTCAGCTTAGCTCTTTGTTGTTGAAAGTACCTCAATTTGATAGCATTTTGCATCAGCCAATCAATAGGCCAGTCAATAACGACGGAAAAAAGGACGATAATTGCAAAAAATCGTGTATCTCCAATTTTTGTCTTATGTTGTTAAGACCCATCCCAGTAGTTTATAACCAATTTTGCAACCCTGAAAGCCCTGTGCTAACTTTGCAATCGTCAAAAAACCTAAAAATTTTCCGACTTTTTTCAGTTTTTGGCTTATAAATCATACAAAATGCATCCACACGAAAAAGTTTCAAATATATCATTTAAAGTAGATAAAATTTGCAATAATTTAAGACCATTCCCAAGTTTATACGTCCAATAGATCCCGAGTTACATCTCTTCAAAAAAGGGCAATTTTTTCCCAAAATTCAAAATTTTGAGTCTAAGTCGCTTTTATATAAAAAAATAGGTTATATTACTCGTTGTAAAAGGTAAATAAGGGCAATTAAGTTGTAGTACAGTTGTTTAGCTTTAATTTAAGCCCTTAATGAAGACTCTAGGCTCCATAGTTCTTACTTTATCTTAGAAAACAAAAAATTTGGGAAGGGCAATTCCACGGTTACTCTTGTTACATAGATAAGGGTGTTTTTACACATAATAGCATCTTTGAGGGGGATTTTTATGAAAATACCCAATTTTTTTTTAATACTAAAGAAGAAGGTCTAGGTTTTATATTTATGTAAAAAAATCATGATAATTATTGTTAGTTTTATAGATAGGTACCTTTAAAGTTCGGTTACTCTTGTTACATAAAAAGGACATGAGGTTTTTTCTACTGTACAAAAGTAAATATTTTATCTAAACTATACAACACAACATCTAAATTTTGGGTTATTTCAAGAGAGGAATGTATACTTTTTCAATAAAAGCAGTGAAAAAAGCTTTAAATTCAAATACTTTTTTTTTATTTAATTAATATCTTGGTTACTCTTGTTACAAGAAAATGGTTACTCTTGTTACTTATCTAATTCTTGACTAGATATGAAGCTCCTTATTAAAGTAAGGTAAAAAAATAAATGTAAAAAGGCATAATTATTCAATATAATCAATTCTATAATGATTCCTAGTATTTACCACAGTTGGAAAACTAGTTTTTTTTTTTTAAGATAGTATCCTAGGTATTTACGTATTAACGCCACTGCAGCAGAAGTTCCGATTGACTATTTTGTTTTAAAATAAAGTGTTTTGATTTTAAATAAAGTGTTTTATTTTAAATAAAGTTTTATTTTATGATTTGGGGCAAAAATGACCATTAATTAATTTTAAAGAAATGAAAATCGCAGTGGCGTTAATACATAAGTACCGTATCCTATTACATTACTAGACTATCCTAGGTTACATGGCCATTTTTTCAATGCACATATCTATTTTATTTCTTTTTTAAAAGAAAAGTCTCCCTGAGCTGTTACAGGGTCTGGCGGAGATGTTGATTTTAATAATATGGTGAATTAATTCCACGGTTACTCTTGTTATATAGATAAGGGTGTTTTTATCCAAAATAGCATCTTTGAGGGGGATATTAAGAAAATACCCTATTTTTTTTTAAAATACTAAAGAAGAAGGTCTAGATTTTATATTTATGTATAAAAATCATGATAATTATTGTTTGTTTAATAGATAGGTACCTTTGAAGTTCGGTTACTCTTGTTATAACTAAATAATGGTTACTCTTGTTACAAAATTCAAATTTAAATTATAGCAGATATTTTGTATGTAACATTTTCTTACTACTAGGGATTATTTAACAACATCTGAGGAGATAATCTATATAAGTAATTTTGAATTTTAAAGAATATTTTTGTCTTAGGATAAACTTTAGTATGTTTTTGGTTACTCTTGTTACATTCAAAATGCAAATTTTACTGACCCCTTTAATCATAAAAATAAATACTTATGATTATTTTTTTTACATTATATGATAAAAGAATACTTATAATTACAGTAATAAATAAAATATTCACAAAATAAATTCAATTCCTAAGTAAATTAGAGTTGGGAATGATGTACAAATTTCACGCATCTCTGCAGCCAGAAAAGGGCCAATTTGTTGCTTATTTTTTAAGAAAAATAATTCATTTGTATAACTAATTCTTACAGAATACTTTTCTTTGGACTTTCCCCTTTAAAATGATGTATCATACACCTATGTACTATGCAAAAATTTTTTCAACTGTCATGTCCTACTTTCCATGGAATTGCCCGGAAAACCGAAATTTCGGAAAAATAGAGCATGACGTAGTATGGGCACAGAAAAGGAAAAATTAAGCTATAACACAATATGACGTCATAAAAATTAATATTTATTTATTGAATACAAAATTATTTGTCTTAATACTTGTTAATTAATGTTAATTTTTAAATTAAATTGAGTTTAATTAGTATTAATTATATAATTAAGAAATTAAAAATATATATTAATTTATTGCTTTTTTAAGTATTAGTTTAAAATAAAACCTTAATAAGTCTTAGATAAGTTTTATAAGACCCTTAGTTCTTGCTTTACCTTAAAAAATAAAAACGATGGTGAAGAAGGATTTTTAACTCGGATTAGCTTACAAGGGCGTGTCAGAACTCGCATCCCCAACAGTTTTAGATATTTGCTATACTTTAAAAAATATATTTTTTCGGAACTATTAAGTAATAGAAATTAAACTAACACACTGATTTAAGAAGATCTGATTACCAGGACGAGCGAAAGGCTTCACCCAGATGAATTTCGACTATTCACACAAAAAGGAGGATTCACGATTCGGAGATCCCACAAGTTCTGGTCAGGCTTATGGACAGACCTAATGATTGAGCAAGTATTAATGAGATCGATGAAATGCCAGGGAGGCTTAACTCATGGTCGAGGCATATCCAGCAGCGTTCTTACGCGTTGGACAGAAGGAATGGTGTACATGCTGAATATCTGTGAAGGGCTTGAATACTTTTGGAACGTTTCCTATTCTACCACCGAACAACACGTTGACATGAGGCCCACTCAAATAGAACGAGATACCGATCATGTGCAAAAACTTACGAACTGGTTCGATGCCCACACACCATTTCCATTTAATGAAAAAATGCTATCCATCAGCTCTGGTATGGTTGGGGACTCTGAAGTCAATTGCCATATGGCCTACGAATTGGGAATAAATGGAATAAATCAAATCACGATAAACACCTTTGGAAAAGTTAGTTTTAAAAGAAAAGATAAAGTGCGAACCTTGTAAGGGACTGTACAATCGTACAGACTGCTCTCGACAAAAGCAGCTCGCATGAAAATGTCATCGTGATTGGAGAAGATGTGGACTTGTTGGTTCGATTGGCCTCGACGGTGGAAAATACTTTCTTCCAAAAAGGGTTCAAGTGGGAATCAACTTGTTTGCAGTTTTCCTCCAAATGTTTCAATAGCGGAGAGCTGGCCTGTCCCTACGGATTTGAATTGTTCCTGCACGCTTTCTCTGGCTGTGACACCACCTCCTCAATTTTCAGGCAAGGGAAAATGAAGATGTTAAGCATGCTTGAAAAAATCCACATCTGGTTGGCGTGGCTTCCATTTTCCTACAGCCTGATATTAGCCACGAAGAAATAGCCTCTGCTGGAAATAAGTGTCTTGCGGCTCTGTATGGAGGAGGAGACTCCGACACTCTTCACGCCCTCCGTTAAGAAATCTTTGTTCGTTAAGCTGATGCCAACACCAAGGTCCACCTGGTTCGTCTGCCTCCAACCGAAGAGGCTGCAGCTCAACATGCATATCACACATACCACCAGGTGCAGACATGGTTAGGTGCAGACAAAAAACCAACTGACTGGGGCCGGACGAGGAGTCAGCAAGGTCTGCTACCTATAACCTCTACAAAAGATCCAGCATCAAAAACTCTCCTGAAATTCATCTCATGCAAGTGCCAAAAAGGGTGCGCTGGAAGAGGCTGCTCATGTGAGAAAGCGGGACTTAAGTGTTCTGCACTATGTAAACCATGTCAAGGCAAGTCATGCCTCAACATCCCTACAATTGAGATAGACGAGTCTGAAAACGAGGAAGACAGTCCTGAATCCTTGGAAGAGACATGATCTTTGGTACCTCAAAAAGTCGTATTTTATAAACTAATACTTAAAAAAGCAATAAATTAATATATATTTTTTAATTTCTTAATTATATAATTAATACTAATTAAACTCAATTTAATTTAAAAATTAACATTAATTAACAAGTATTAAGACAAATAATTTTGTATTCAATAAATAAATATTAATTTTTATTACGTCATATTGTGTTATAGCTTTATTTTTCCTTTTCTGTGCCCATACAACGTCATGCTCTATTTTTCCGAAATTTCGATTTTCCCAAATTTTTTGTTTTTTAAGATAAAGTAAGAACTATGGAGCCTAGAGTCTTCATTAAGGGCTTAAATTAAAGCTAAACAACTGTACTACAACTTAATTGCCCTTATTTACCTTTTGCAACGAGTAATATAACCTATTTTTTGATATAAAAGCGACTTAGACTCAAAATTTTGAATTTTGGGAAAAAATTGCCCATTTTTGAAGAGATGTAACTCGGGATCTATTAGACGTATAAACTTGGGAATGGTCTTAAATTATTGCAAATTTTATCTACTTTAAATGATATATTTGAAACTTTTTCGTGCGGATGCATTTTGTAAGAGTTATAAGCCAAAAACTGAAAAAAGTCGGAACATTCTTAGGTTTTTTGAGGATTGCAAAGTTAGCACAGGGCTTTCAGGGTTGCAAAATTGGTTATTAGCTACTGGGATGGGTCCTAACAACATAAGACAAAAATTGGAGATACACGATATTTTGCAATTTTCGATGTCGTTATTGACTGGCCTACAAATGCAAATTGGAATTCTATATATTTTCCTTACTTCACAAATTTTTTTAGTAGCTGAAAATATCTTTCCAATCTGGCTACAGCCAGAGAATTTGTATGCATGCTCAGTATCAGCTGAGGGTTAAACATTGTTTTTTACAGCATTTGTTTTTCTGGTTGATTTAATAATTGCTAAACAGAAGATAAGCTTGTTATTTTATTTATTTTGTTCAGTTGATATAATCTTTTTATTAATTCCAATTGATTCAAAACTAAAGAAATTAGAATAAGATTTAAGAAGATTGCAAGAAGTAAGATTGTTTTTTAGACATTAATAATTAAGTCATATTTATAAGGTATCTAGATTTTCAATAATTTCATAATAAAAAGCTTTTTTTTTGCAAAAATATCTGAAATAAGGATTTGTACTGAAAGGGTTTGATTTTGTTCAGTCCCTACAAACTTTCCAGCTTTTGCCTTGTTTTTAAAAGTGTTATAAAATTGATAGAAAATTAAACACTGTAATATCAGTGCAGTTTGAAGTAAAATGAAATGTTAAGTAAAGCAGACTCCAACCTCCAATAAAGATTTTCCATAGTACCACTTTATCGGGAAATCTAAAATCTGAAACCACCCCACCTAATTGGCAGGTTTTCAAAATTTTTTGGAATCTTAAATTTTTGTCTTCAAAATATTTTTCTCACAGGTTAATAACCGTGCATAAAGTCTGTAAAGGGAAGTGCTTCTGACTTAGGAAAATATTGGGGGATTAAGACCAAATACGATTTATACATCCACCCATTCCTTGTTAGAAATGACTGTTTCATTTTGGCATCGAGGAACACTTTTCATACCAAATACGCCAATGATTTGTAAAAATTGAGGGAGTTTTGTTTTGTTAATTTAATTAATAACTTTATTTTTACGAAATCTATTGATAAATAACAGCATTGTGTCTTTGCCCAGCTACTGTTGAGTGTAAAGTCTAATATAATTACATTAAATTACTACCATCAATGGCTTAAAAAATGAAACTCCATAAAATAAATGTTCCAGTACGAGTACACCAAAAATTTTTAGTTTTACTCCTAGAATTTTTATTATTGAAGTGCAATTTTGAATTTGATTCTTAAGTTTAAAACTTTACCTGTAAGTTCTTAATTTTTTCACCACTAAAGAGTTAGCAATAATTTCCAGGGTTGGCAAGTATCATGATATTTATGTAGATATCAAATTGTAGGATGTTTTTGATATATATGATACATTCACATTTAAACTAGAAAAATGTTTCTTTCAAGTTAATACTAGTTTAAACAAAGTATTACTACATAAGGACATTTTAATTAAATATTAATTCTCTGGACCATATTTACTAATAATTATGAGAAAATATCAATGTTATTTATCTTTAATTTTTTATAATGCTTATAGTAATATATAATTTTATAATGATTGTGATAATATTTTTAATTAATCGGAGAGAGAAACAATGAGATATGAAAATAGAAACCTGTACAAGCATTGTTGAATACAATGTGCCAAAGAAAAAAAATTCGAAACTACTTTTAAAATACACAACTTCCTATGTAACTTGTTTATCAGATTAATCAGATTAAATAAAATAAGATATTTTAACTTCATGATTTACCAATTTTATGGTTAATAAATTGTATTGATTTTTTATTACTTAATTAACATGTCAACAAAGTACTCAAAAAAGAATTTTGGGAGGTTTTGGTTGATTTTGTTTTTAGATAAATATCATGATATATACATATCGACCAACCCTGATAATTTCCTGTTGTAGTATATAAATATTCTTGGGTTGCAAAAAGTTTATACACTATCTTTAGTATTTAGTGGGTACTGAACTAAATGTATATTTAAAAATTATAACAGAATTTCATAAATTAAAGTTTTTATAGCATATTTAAAGGGGAAAGTGAATTCCCCCCTTTGGTTTTAGACATGCTAAAGAGTTTGAAGTGGAGGTCCGTTGACAATTCAATTTAAGTGCGGGGCGTAGCCAGAGTAGAGATTTAGGGATATATTCCCTCCCGAAAATTAGAAAATACGCCACTGGTTAAGTGGTTCGCAGACTTGTACGAGTTTAGATCCACTGTCCTATAAGGAGAAGAAAGAAATGAACACTGTTATTAAAATGAAACATAACTTTATTATTGAGCGCGCTTTCTACAATTCATTGGAGAGTGGTTTGGTGCGGCGGTTGGGCGGGTCCACCCAACTTCAAGGGAGGGGGAGGTAGAAGAAAGAGACGAAATAAAAGGGATATGTATGCACAAGTAGATATCACATTTTTGCAAAGGAAAGAACAGCCTATACCTTAACAATAACAACAGAGAGGCCCCAGAGGAAGAGAAAAGAGAGAAAGGCGGAAATTAAATAGCACCAGGACGGTCGGTCAACCTGCTTTCGTTGATCATTTGGAACTTTTCTGAAAGTGATTCCCCGTTTGTCAGGCAAGCCCCAACCGTTTGCGTGGAAAGAAATTCGTCACTTCCACTCTCTTTCTCGAATCGCTGTGGAATTGATTACTTTATGGTTTGTTTGATTCAGGTGCCGTGGGGAAAGTCTAATAAAGAGGTAAAATAAGCTTTTCGTAAGAGTTTTCGAATTAGAAAAATACTAAATTCTATACTCCTTTCTTTGAATTTTCTGGGTTGTGTGTACCTTCTAATTTATTTTACATTACCTAATGTGGCTAGAAATCAACTTCGTAACGAAAGAATCTTCGAATGCTCGTTTCATCGGACGGAACAATTGCTATCTCCTGCGGTTGGAATTTGGAAATTTCATAGTCCTATACTAAAGTTATAGTAAGTACTAAATGGTTTGTTTCATCTTTTGTATGAACACACTGACTCAGTTGTGAAACATAACTAATGCGGACCTCATATGAAGAGCATTGCAACGGCCGTCTTGGAACCAGTGCATGTTAATCTAGTCCTTTAGTAGTGCGCTCACTGTATAGGCTTTGTCTCTATCAATTATATGCTACAATCATAAACCATTTAAGACCGTTGTGCAATTCAAATGGGTTATTATGGTAACCTTGGGGTTCCCAACGTTTTCTTCACATATTTCTTAAAGTTAGTGGCTAAATTTTTTATCTATTTTAAATTTAAATGCTTAATGATGTATACAAATAAGTTACTGTTTGAGCTGCGAGAAAAGGCATGGATCTTTTTATCAAATCACGCCGTTTAAGTTTCATTCATATATTAATGAGTCATAAATATTATGCAACTTCAAAGCTTGAATTTCGATATTGGAAAATAATTTTAAATGTTTGTGAAATTACACATTGTCAGGTTATTTTTTTCCTGTAACTAAAATATAATTTCCAAGACATTTAATTCATGCTCTCAGGTTTATAAATAGGTGGAATGAAAAGTGGCCACGAAATTCAGTAGCCATCCTTTGGTCCCTAGTCTTTGTTTTAAAATTAAAAAAAAAAAAATAATAAGTATGTCTGTTTTCATTTCTTGGCTTTTCTGTAACATATTCTTTGCAAAGTTGTTTTTTTTTTAAATATTGCATTGAAATTGCTTGATAAAAATGAAAATAAATGTTGCTAACATGATTTAAATTTTAACAGTTAATGAAAATCTTTCATTAGTTTCAGGAGTTTAAAATTTGTGTTACAAGAGAAATATATATTGAGTTGTATAAATCCTTTGATCACCAAGAAATTTTAAAAATTACTAAAATTTACTCAAGAAATACGGGAAGACTAAAAGTTGGGAACCAACCTGTTCTATAATTCAACTTTAAGGCATATATTCCGGCCACAGTTAAGTTTTTTTTTTTAAATTTTGATCTGTCATAAAAACGCGATTTCAAGAGGATAATCCCTGGTTATTTTAAGCGGTCAACTCAAAGATAGATGAACTTAACGATAGCCAATAGATATGCAAAACAAAGGTTTTCGTTGTTTTCCTCAATAAGAATTGGAAAGTTATGTTTTTTTTTATTTTAGTTTTTAATTAAATGGAGACCCAATAAAAAGGTTTAAACTTATAGTTGGAAATTTTGTCCGGTATAAGTAGCTTTGAGAAGCGGAAAGGAACAACCGTGGTATATCCATTTTAGAGACATGGAATGGCTAACTGTAGTTTGAAGTTTCCTTTTTACTTACCATACATTTGAAAATTTTTCTTAACTATAAATTGTTGTGTTAAGGTTTTAAAAAAACTTAACACACTTAACTTTTTAAAATATTTTACTGAATGAACAGTTAATGACTTGACTTTAATAATGTAAAATAAATGGTGTTGATAGGTTTGAAAACTTCATAACAAAATTTTACTTTAAGAAATCAAAATGATATTAAGATTAAGATCGAAGTTTTCTTGTTAGATATGAATGCTAGTTACCTCATCTTCAAAACTGTTTAATAATTAAATATGAAAAGAGGAATTTCCCCTTATGAACTTAAAATAGGTTGTACAGTACAGCCATGATGTGAAGAATAATTTATGTTACTTTTAAAGTTTTTTTATTTATTCTAATCAAGTCCCTCGAACATTCGGTTTGAAAATGATAGATTAAAATGTATAAAGAAGATAAAATAATATTATACCCCGGTTGTTCCGTGGAATTATAGAATTGTATAAAGTCAAAACAGTTCCCTTGAAACTGCTCTACCTGTTTCAGTGGATGGAGCTAAAAGTGATGGACGCCCTCTGATCTATTTTGGCCTAAATCGGAGACGGAAAGCTTGGAACTCTTTTTTTGCTGAAACTGACCTGAAACGACAGTTAAACCTCCATGCTTGACAACATTTATCACTTTTCTGAGGGCAATACTTTTTAAAGGAGTGGCTTAAGAGATAGTTAACGATTAATTTTACAATTAATGTAAATTATGTGAAATTCTTTTCAATATACGAGCATAAGTAATTTTTTTTCTGTAGTAGCTTCAACTAATAAAAAAAAAAGAAAGAGTCTGGGCTTAGCTAGAAAATAAATTAGGGAGTTAGATATGAGCCATCGAAAAGTTCTGCCAAGCAGTTGGTTCAACTTTGTTTCAGTCTTTTTCAACCCTCTTTCTAGCTGCTACAGGAAAGACCCGACATGGTACGAATGAGCTATTTTGTTTCTTCTAAGTCTAGATTTTTATATCGTTTTCGTAACTAGAATTCTTTACAAGCGATAGCCTTTTTTTAGTTGAGATGGCAGGTTTTACTGAGCCAAACACTGTTCGAGGAAGGGGAACAGTTGACCCTATGGCAATGATCAGAAAGCTACACTGAAATTCTAAGTATAATAATTTTTTTAGTCTTCTAGAGATTCTTTGCTACGTATATGTTAATGATTTTCCAACCTTAAATCTAATCTACTTTAGTACTATATATTTGTCAACTCGGCCAGGGCTTGAAATAGCCTAAAAATAGTTCCGCATCGCATTGAGATAGTCTAAAAATTTTGAGTCAAGATACGTTTTAAGGTTTACCCTAAAAAAAGAATCAATAACAATGTGCGTTTCTAACTTATGAATTAGTAAGATGCATTTCTTTTATATATACCAAGACGAACAGCCTTGCAAGAAAGCCTATTCCTAGAAGAATCTAATTTCGATAGAATTTTTGATACGATTTTCTTTTTCTTAAATGCAGATAAGCAAATCTATGTAAAGCTAATTTATTTTCTATGAAACTCCTAAGCGATATCTTAATTTATAAGTATTATTATCATCAATTATATTTTCAAGCCCTGCTCATAGAAAAATTAATCTACTGCTTCAATGAGTAAAGGTTTTCTGAAATGATAATGGAGGTTCAACTGTGACAAAGTTTACTCTAAACCATCCTATATACAGGCTGCATGCTCTATATATTTCCTCTTGCATTCAGTAGGCACTAGTCTCGACTGCTCATGACCAAAAAACACTCTTTTAGAATATTTTTTCTGTTTACTCTTCCTATAGCAACCATTTAACCACTCTCCTGTTTGAAATGACATTAGAGCTAGATAAGAGCACTTGTGAAGACTTGACCATTGACACAACATGGACAAGTTACTTAATAAGGTGGCTAAACTGCGAAGCTTGTCCTTGTTGGTTTACCTAAGACTCTTGTACTGGCCGCCCATCATGAGAAGTACTCTTGACATCGAGTCTAGGACCATGGAAATGAGGTAATACTAATTTTAAGGCATAGGTTACCACATGGTACCCACATGTTATCCCAAATAATAAATTACTATAATTTCCCCCATTATAACTTTTTCCGATCATTTTATTATGTAACTTAAAAACCCCACTCACTGTTCAGAAGATTTGCAGATGATAGCTACAGATTTACGTTTTTGGAAATGCTGAATCATACCCTACAAAAAAGGGTGCTTTAACTTAATTTTCATCAACTTAGTTCATAAAAAACTAAACAATTTGTATAAAAGGGAGAAAATATTACGAAATTTGATATGATACATTTAAAACTTTTTCCCACTAACATATAAATTTAGTGAAAATATTATGTTATGAAAACAGCTTGGCGGGATACCTTTTTTCCTCTCTAAAATGGCATGAGCCTCATATCCATGGTATTTGACAGGCACAGACTTCGAACCAGGAGTCGTTCTCATGATAGACTACTTCCTGTTTGGTCAAAAATATGAACACTTTCCTTTGGAATTTCGCGTCTGTATCAATGAATGTGGGAAGTATAAAGTTTTTTTTTTTTGGCAGAAAGGCGGCAGAACGAACAGCATCCGCAGTTTGACCACAGCGGTGTATGATTGACTTACTAGCTTCGTACACCTTTATATTTTATCATGGATAACGAGCCATAGTCTTTTTACAAACTGTTTTGAAATATGAATAGTCATGAAAGACAATATGTTCATTTTGAAGAGATCCCCTAAAATCTCTTTTTGAAGCAGAATAGAGATTTCAAATATAAGCGAGAAGCACAACCACCAGATATCCGGTTCGATTCCCCAGCATGTATCGCTTACTGAAACCTATAAAAGTGCTGTGTCAAAAAAAAAAATCCTTATAGCCTATTTATCGCTAAAACAATAATTTCTTTAGGGAAATGGTATTTTTAAACAGTAAATGCATATAGTTTGGCTCTTGGGTGGATTACTTTTAATTAATATCTTGTAAATAATTTTCATTTCATTCCATTGCAATTAACCCTATTTAACTAAATCTACAGCAGTTATTTACTATAAGCATTTAACTTCTTTAAGTGGGAAAAAGAATTACATGCTTTAATTTAGTTATTATAAAAAATAACAGAGAGTTTCCTTGATATTTCAACAACTGTCAGAATAGATACTTGGATTATTTAAATATAGATAAACTAGTTAACATGAAAACTTTTTCTATCGGTTCTCAAAAATATTGGATGATATATTTCATTTGGCAAAATTAATCTATCGAAAACCATAGGTTCTGGAAAAATGTCGGCTTCTGGCCATTTTGGTCGTAATGCTCATTAAAACTAGACATTTAAATTCCCGAACGAGCAAATTAAGCATTGATGGTCATCGAAACCGCCAACCTGGTGGTATAAAAGTTTGAAAAAGGGATTTTTAAAAGGTGTGAATTTTATAATTAACCGTTTTGTGGTAGACGTATCAAAAAGATTTGCAAGGAGTATTTTAATCGTGAGGTATAAGATGGTAAAAAAAGTGGTGACTTCATGCATAGCGAAGGTGCGAATGCCATAGTGCTCTTTAAGAAGTGAGCATGTAAAGAAATTTTAGGCGATCTCTCTGCATGGCTTTAGAGATTTGAGATAGCTCCTGTTTGGATTCACTTTGCTGGGAAATGTTACTTTGCTGAAACTTTGCATGGAATCTAACAGTCCTTTGAAGCCAACTATGTTTAGATTTCTCTTCTTAAGAAAAAGAGTTTTTATACAGAGTTTTTTTTAGATTTGTAACTTGTGCAGGTAAAGTTCATCGTCTCATGTCACTGGGGTTATAGCTCTGAACGAATTTCTCGTATGAAGACACTCATGAGGTTTTTGAAGGTTCTATGTACAAAGTACAATACAGGGCATTGGTTTATTGCGTTTGTTTTTCGGTTGGAACGAATGATTTTTCGATCTCCATCATTCAAGCACACGAGTCTGAATTCGATTTTCGAACGATAATTAATTCTGAAAGTTCTAAGAGGGAAACAAGCACCGTGTTTTTATCACTAAATTTTCAAGCCCGGGTTCAAAAAAATACATTTTCTCATCGCCGAATCTTAGAAATAGCGTCTGTTTACTAATTTACTAAATGATCCTCTAACGAAAGAGGTTGCAATAGATTTTTTAGCAAGACAGTACATACGCATTTAGCGATACGTTAATAAAAAACGTCTACGGATATGCCTCTGGCAAAAACGGCAGTTGGAGCTATACTTTCGGGGCTGGCACCCGATATAAAACGAGTAAAAGCATTACATTTATTGAAAAATGTAAAATGTTTACTTGCTCCCAGTGGTAATTCGAATTGAAATTTCGATCTCGAAACGATTCGAGAATTGGTGCGCGGCCCCGATTCGCTGTCTCTGTGCATTCCGCGAATCGATTCTTCCATAGATCAATCTTCTCGAATCGATTTTTCAAGTAATTAAAAAAAAATCAATCGATTTTTCACGAATCAAATTTTAGCTCTTGTTTTTTCGCGAGAGGAATCGATTTTTAGAGAAACACGTATTGCTGACGCGAAAATCAAACGCAATACTAACCAGGAATGCCTGTAGCGGCGGTGGACAAGAGGAAACGCCTCAATTGGTTAGATTTATGTATGTAAGCAGAGTCGTTTCATATCCTTTTTCTTGTAGTAGGTTCTTCTTCTTCATGAAGAAGATAAGTTTTTTTCTGTACAAAAAATAAATTAGCGAAATAAAATTTATGAAATGAAGTATGATTTCTCTGTTTGATAAAAAGCTTCTACTGGAGTGCTAGTCAATCCACAGTGGAAGGGGGCCAGATACTGAGTTCGTTGGCACGACGGTCACTGTTTCATTGTTGGAGTAGTTTATCATCACTTTGATCAGTCAAATCTTGAGGAAAGATTTGTTCAGACGAAACCAATATGGTCTCTTTCTGAAATCTGAAAAGAGGAGTTAAGGAAACCACAAAAATATTAGTAGCGTAAATATATTGTCCAGAACATGCAAATTTCATTTAGAAAAAAATCATAGAAAGCATGTTATGCATATTTTATAAAATTCACTCTAAAGATATGAAATATTACATAGTCACACACAATACAACATTAAAAAAAAACCCTCCCTAAATTCCTAAAAGTTGTTACTTGTATACATAATTTATCAAATAAAACGTTTTATTTACGATACATTTAATGGTATAGCAGAAGAAATTTTTATACGTATCTTTAAATAAAAATTTCACTTAAAAATGTTAATTAAGTATACATTATGAAATTAAAAAATATGTAACCATAATATATAATAAATAGTAGTAAACACTACATAGTATTGTATTGTAAATATACTTTGAATAAAAAACAAAATAAAGTTTTAAAAAACTTTATAGGATCATTCCAAAATGTAGCTTTATGATTAGAATACCGGATTAAGAGTAAACAAATACTGATAACATTTGTTTTTATGGTTATAAACTTTACATCGCTACCTTAGAAGACCACCACAGCTCTAAAATTCTATTTTTGCTTCCATTGAAGCAAATACGAAGAAGTGGGAGTACAATTTTATGTGAAAGAGAACTAGAACAATCCCCTGTTGTATTAACGATACCTTATCCAGCATCCAATATTTAAATAGGATTTTCTCTATATAGTGTTTTGAGTTGAGCTTGTCTTTTTTTTTAAAGAAACGATATGTTTAATTATTCAGTAGTTCAGTAGGTACTACTTCAAAATTTATAAGAAGAATATTATATGAAACAGAACTAGTTATACTATAAAGATAATGATGTGAAGAGTGCTTAAAACTACTGAATTTCACATGTTTAGCCAAAAATATCTATTATTGAAAGTTTCATACTATGTCTTCATGTTTATCTCCCTTTTTTAAGAGGTCGACTGAGTTTTTATCGCTAAAAATTTTTAAATAGAACGTTCACAAGTGGGAGTCTGGCTGCACCCTGATTACTAAGCTATATTTGAGATATGTTCAACTGAACTGATGCTAAACATAATAGTAGGAACCTACATAAAATCCAGATCATGAATAAGGCATAAATCTGTGAAATACCTCAACCATTTCAAAAGTGCTTTTGATTCTTTGTATTTCTTAAATAGACCCAGGGCCGGATCGGATACCCATAAGAATTTCTATTTATAGATTCCGGTAACAGATGCACATGAGTGACGTTGGTGATTTTCCCTTCAATCTCGGATGCCTTTAGTCCTTTTTCTTCGAGCCCAACTGTCAAAGCCGTAAAGCGAATGGATGGCCATTTATTTCGATATTCTTTTGTTGCGATTTTTTCGAAGGGTTTTGCTGCTAGAATGTATAAATTTTATGTGTGCGTGTGGCGGTTTTCTTCTTCTCGTTAGCTGTCAAGGGGGATAGATCATCCCCGTTTCTTTCATTGTTTGCGTTGGGAATGGAGTTGGAAGATGGGGGAAATGGATTAGCACCACATATCATCTGACCAAAGGCTATTTCTGGTATTGATATTGATCATGAATGTTATTCCGGCATTCAACGTTAGGGTCAGAGTAGACATGATGTTTTAAAAACAATGATACAGTTAATACTCTATTATGATCTTAAAAACTGTAAAAATTTATAAAAATTTGTTATTATAGTCTGCAAACGCACCCTGTATTACATTCATGTTATTAGGGAGGTCTAAGTAAAGCAAGATACAATGTTGGAGGTATTAACACTTTTAAACCTTCGAAAATGATTTACTTTTCCGTTTCGGACAAATACCCACGACAAATTTCTTAATAACTGTCCGCGGGAATTTTAAAGTATCTTGCACACACAAACATACATACTTTTCAGTAAAACAATTAGCGAAAATCACAATAAAACATTTGCGAATAACACCCCCTAGTGAATTATTTTTTAACTAAACGACACTGCACCATCAACTCATTTTTTATTCCAACTAATTGAGTAACTAAGGATAAAAAACGATACTTGAATTAAACTATTAAAAACAAATTAGTAAAAAAGTTTTAAAAATTAAAAAGTACCACATTAGGTAACCTTTTAGCTGCTACAAATACTTCATATGATGCATTTTTGAAAGCATAATTAGGTTTTTGATTACATGTAACTAATTACAAATTTTAAATTTGAGAATAAAATATTAAGGGAAATAATAATTTTTAAAAATATTGGGTTCTCTAGTTACATGAACAGATAGTTTCACTGTACACAGGTCTTAGCGTTAAGAAGAAGCATTTACAGGAAAAACTCTACGATGACAGCTTTGCTGCATATAGAGTGCATGAGTAAGAAAGTACATTTACAGGCAAATTGAGCTATACGGGAAAGTCCAATGAACTCAAAAATAATAAAACAATACTAATTGAAAATATTTATTAAGAAGCAACGTAAGAATGTTTTTATTTATCACAGAGTTTAATTTCAAATAAAAAAGTCACCGAATACGTTTATAAAATATCTTGTAAGTTTAAACAAATGATATCTATTACAGAAAAATTTTATCTTAACCTTGAGACATGGAATTTAAATAAGAGAAAAACACGACCATAAATGAAATATTGAATCCCGAGTAGATTATTTACCTTTTTTATCAGTAGTATTCAAGCTTACTAGAATTTAAAAAAAAAAAATCAAATGCATATTTTGTTTATTTTAAATCCATTAAAAATTTCCTTAAATGTTCAACGGTTAGAAAAGTAAAAATATCCAGAAGGTAATAAAATTTTAAATAAATGTTAAAATCTTAAAAATTAATTCTAAATTCTCTATTTTCTATCTTTTACTACCAAATAGCTCAATAGTTTTCGTTAAGACTACCAGATGGCGTTTAAGTAGCTCTGATTTTATTATTGAAAAGAGGCCTTGGGTTTGAATACTTTTTTTTACTCGAGAGATTTTGCATTAGATTATGAATGTACTTCTTATATTTAGAAAATGGTGTTTTTTTTACTTCTCTACTGTACAGCACGTTATTATTTAATTCCTGATCAGGTGCATCGTACTGAAATAGAACACCTATTGCAAAATCTACTTTTAAACACATTTATTTCAGGTTGTAGTTTTTCTAACCATAATATAGGAAGTTTTATTGATTTTAAGAATATGCCGAAATATATTCTCACGTTTAACAATTTTATCTGCAAAGGATTTATCTTTAGGACAAATTTTAAATTTTTGAATTGCAAATTTACTAAAAACTCTTCTACAAATATAGTTGTATTTCAATAATTATAAAACTTGGAAATTGGAAAAATAATAGAGATTACAATGCCTGACAAGTGGTTGTAGTATTTCACCAACAAGTAACAAATTTTAAATCTTATCTTAAGAGTAAAAATAGAGGTGATTATTTTTTGAGTTAAAGGTAAGTTTACAATTTTTGATAAGGTTGAAAATGGAATGAAGTATATTTCCTAGTTCATTATTATTTTTTCCCTGAAACATTCTATGTCCACACTGTTTTTCTATTGAAACTAACAAAAAATTATAATTTTGTTGAATAAAAACTAAGTTAACCATAATTAACTAAGAACATTATTACTTTTCACTCTTGTATAACTTTATGTAGATTTACAATACGTATTCTTAACGTTCTTATGTTATCTTAAAATTTTCTACTCACTAAACTGTTTTGAATACTTTTCATACAGATTTTAATTTAAATCTTAACCATAAAAAAGTTAGAATTTTAAAACCCAAAATTGATTATTTTTTCAATTTAAAAGTATTATTTCACGTTTTCTTTGTATCGAAAACATAAAGAAATATTTTCGGACCTTTTCATTGAGAAAACTAGCAGATGTATAACATTAACTGTCAAAATATGTTTCCAAAGTGGTAAAAATATATGAAAAAAAAATTAAAAATGCTTCATACATATTGTATTCCATGTAACGCAAAAAAGTGACTACCCATTTGTCGCGCTAGCAATTGCGTGACCGTTCGAATTTGCAGATAAGTACAGACGGATGTACTCAACTTCTCTCACTCATCACGAGGCGCGATAAATGGGGCGTGCTCCCTCTTTACGGCCAATTCCTTCGGGGTCATTTAAGATACGAGTTCGGTCGTTATTTGCTATTAATTATATGAAAGGGTCGTAGTTTGGGGGGTGCTTGTCCAAGTTAAAACTAAATATGTGTGTGTTATATGTATAAACTAAGAGAGTCTCAAATCTTGCAAGTAATATATTAATAACTATTTATTTTAGTATCATTAAAACTAATTCGAACAACAAATATCCCCCCCCCCAGTTTTTAAAATTGAAACGCGTACCTAGTTAAAAGTTAAAGATACTGACTTTTTTCAAACTTATGAACAAAACTATTGTAACGACTCTTTTGCGGATGATTTTTTTTAAAACAGATATTGCTGGTAAATTATTTATAATTATATGTGCTTTGAATATTTCTTTTGAATATCTACTCATTTATGGAAGATGTAGTTTGTATTATAAGATCTTAATTAATATGGATGACGAAACTAGTAAGATTAAGAAGGTTTTTCTTTAAAACTAGAAATCGGGATTTTTATCTGATACTTTTGTGTAGGACGAGTTACTTTTACTCTTTTAGTTTTATCTTGTACCTACAGTCTAAACCTGTTTGAACCTTACTGAATCTTAAAAGGTTTAATACAGCGGAAGATTCAATACAACCAATATTGTTAGAGTTAATAATTGAAAGAAATAGGTGGCTTACTTTATTTAGTTGAAAAGATTAAATAAATGTAATATTTGGGTGCGGTAAAAAAGTTCATTATACAACCGAGATTTCAGTATACCCACATACAGAATTCATTGTTACAGGGTTGGACTGAGTAAAATAATGCACATTAATGATTTGCAAATTAATGGTCATTAGTAGAAGAAATTCTAAAGAATTTTTTTTAAAATTTATAGTTTATATAAATTTAATAAAAGTAATTACTATTTTTTAGATTATTATTACCTTTCTTAAAATGTATGATACATGATGCAAAACAAGCATGAAGAATGAAGAGTGCCCAGAAAAAAAAGCTTTGATCTTTATGTTTTACTCATACAGTTTTTCCCCTCGTTAAAATAATACATTATCTTAAAGAATGAAAATAATTGAAAGATTTTAGGGTAAAAATATCTTGCTAGTGCACAATAAAACATTTTCATGGTGAAATTGCAGTTTAAGATAACTATAATGTTTCAGACACTGACGGTATGTTAATTTGTCCTCTTTTCAAACATTGCAACTTAAAAGCTTGTTTATTCACAGTTATGCATACAAAAAAGTATAAACATTTTTAATAGTAAATAATAAATAAAAAAAACTATCCTTTTCCAAATTTAAAATAAAAAAGAGCAGAAAATTACAATCACGAATGCTCTCCTGGCTCAAGGTAATTAGAGTAAAAGGCTTAACTGTTCTTTACAAGGAAAAAAAAAACGAAGGAAAATCAATTGAGCTGTATCAATATTTCTTGACTGAGGGTATCAGAAAAAGCTAAAAACATATCAACTTATCTAGCATTGATCTAGGGTTCGTGTCTACCTGTAATAAGTACAATGTTTCAACATTATCAGCTATATAGACACAATGTTCTTCATGCTGCTGGTTTCAGTTAATAAGATTCGTGCATAGAAAAAGAAAAAGATGATGAACTCGATAAGAACATTTACTTATATTTTTCCAATATTTATACAGACAGTCTTCAACACCACTGTTATAGTTCTATGACCCTTTGGGATGTAATATTTTTATGGGTTGCTCCTTACAAGATCATTACATCATTTATGCTTTTAGCTTTTAAAATATCTCAGAAATAACTACAAGGTCCGAATTCTTTGTCCTCATTTCTACAAAAAAGTAATACACTCTCTTTATGGCGGTGGTTATAACCAATTTTATCACTCCTTACAAGAAAGTTTACGTAAAGAGATATTTAATTTTAGATATAAAATAAAATTAAAATCATTTAAAAAAGTTGCCACAGAAGAGAGGTGCACTTTATAAGAATAGTTCTTTTCTTAGATCGCTGGTTTAAGAAGAGCATTAAAATAATAAGTTTTCTCATATACGGTTACATACGTAAATTAAAAATGAAGTGTCTGATTATTTTTAAGTTAAAATTAAAATAAATTGTAGATTAGGTACTAAAAAGTGAAATATTATTGAAGATTAGATGGATTTTTATAGCATATCACTGGGACTTAAAAAGTTTTTAAAAATAAAAAATGCATTTCATTTCAAATTTGGTCTTTAAACTGTCGAACATAGTTTTAAATTATATCTTCAAAGCTCAAATAAAATACAATGTTTGTTTTAGCTATTGTAATTTTCCTGTTCATTCAAAAGAGTATATATTCATAGACCGAGGAAATAGTCTTTCCACACATCTTAAAATAACTTAAACAAAAACCATATGCTATAAATAAATTGAAATCTCCAAAAATCTAATCTCTAGAAATCTAAATCTCTAGAAATAATATTTAGCTCTACTTCTATTCATGTTGTTATATCTATTAATAGAAAAACGACGAGAGAGATTATCTTTTAAAAAACTACCTCAGATTCGGTTTAATATTAAAGGAGCAAATCGGAAAGAACATTTATGGAACTGGATTTTATTTCATTTTAGTATTCCTAACAAGATGTAATGAGGAAAAAAAAAACACCTGCAGTTTTCTTTCGTAGGTCTTTAAAACTTCAACTGCATTGGGATATTTGAGTAAGATATCATTAGGAAGATATTTCTTTTGTTTGAAGGATTCTTTTCATTTTGTTTCACCTTTTCGAAACCGGAAATCACTATTTCATTCCCTATGGGGGATCCTACTGCTACTTTAGAGAGCGAGAAATATTACAAAAATTTTAGAACGAAGTTTGGATTTGAGGAGAGGGTAATATTTATTTTTAGCATCATTAAAGATACATTTCTTTCACTTAAATTGACATTAATGAGCTTTGGGAGTTTGAAAATCAAAATTTTGTCTCTAAAGTCAGTATTCTAAGAGTTCGAAAATATTTTTCTATGGAAAGAGTTCGTTCATTTGGGAAATGAAACGATTTGAAAGAACTTTAATAGATATGAATATGGGTGCAATTTATCGAGAGCGAACTGGTAAATTTTATTTTAAATGACATAAACTTTTTTGCTGTGGGTAAGTAGAGTAAGAAAATTTGAAAGGGTGGGGGATTAGGGGGACATTTCATTAGACGGCTTTAATTTAAGAAGACGACTTTTGAAATTATACTCATATTAATTGCAATAATGTATACGGTAGTATTTATAAAACCTTGAGAAAAAATTAATGGTTAAATAGTAAAGGAAATACCCAATTTAGAGACTAAATACATTAACAATACATCATTATATTTTTTTTGATGATACCTACTATTACTTAATACCTATTCATTGACCTAGCTTTTTAAGAACAAATACAGAGTGTTCATAAAATGTTTATGTTAGCCAAGTAACATTTTAATAAACAACTTTGTCAATATTGTTTAAAAAAGAAGAGATGCACGTATGTACGTATTTTTAGCCTCATTAACTGCAAAATATTTCAAGTTAAGTTATTTAATGGATCGGAACAGATTGAAAAAAGATATCACTTATATACGATAAAAAATGCTTTAAAAACTACTATTTAAAATTAAGATAAAAAGTAATAATAGAATAGATCATTCTGTTAAATGATACCCGACCTATTCTACAAACAGATTTTATTTGAAATATGTTGTGTTTTTTAAAACTTTGAAAAACCTTTTAAGTGTGCTTTAATACCAAATATTTGAAAACTTCGTTCAATAAGAATGATCGATCTGTTAGTTAATTTCATTAGTTTAATAGTCGGAACTACCGGTTAATATGTTACGATGGATTTTATGGATATTTTCATTCTTTGCTGTGGGCTGGGGGAAAGTAACTTAATAGTTGAAAAAATAAAAAAAATTGCACATTTGTTAAAAAAAATGCACGATAAAAAGAGAACATTAAGTTATTAAAGTTAATAAAATATACAAAAGTATACATTTTTACAAAACCTAAACGTAATTTAGCGAAACAATTATGATATTTAAAATCAGCTTTAAAAAAATTAGAAATTACAATTTTTTTGTCATGTAAAGCCCCATGATCACGTTAAAAATCACAAATCACAGGTATTTTTAACCCAAAAGTATATAGAGTACTTTTTTTGATTTAAATATTTTATTTATCAGATTTTTTGAAGAAAATTCCAAAGAAAGGTAAATTTTGGAGACGACCGGAGCAGCTTGAAATAAATTTAAATTAAATTATAAGTTCTTTTGGCGTTTAAACATTAATTATTACTCTATGCATGTAGTAGTAGGTACAGTAATTTAAATTGTTATCGTATAAGCTCAAAGTTAAAAAGGAGACATGCCATCACAGAGTCATTTCACAACCTGTAACTAATTTTCTAATTATATAAAAATGGTAAACTAATAAAAAAGTCAAGTAAGATTAATAAAAAGTAAACTGAATCATTCAATGTGAAATTTAAAAAAAAAAAACACATTGCATAATGATGTAACGACGATGTCAAACGAGAGTTCGGTATGAAAATTTTGAGAACCATAAGTTTACAGACGGTACAAAGAATATTTTTTCACAGTGAGATAAACTTAATAACTTTATCAAAAGATAACATCCACCCTTTTTCCCTATTTACTGGGGTTCTTTGAAACGTCCCTAATACGCGAAACTTACTTAAAACTCTCCCTACCCACTCATTAAGCCCTCTCCGCTCCCTATCCCTTCGGCTCAGCGACCCGACAAACCAACTTCTCCCAGAAAAGAATAAGTGGGTTAAGGTCCCTCCCCAACTGTCTCCCGGAAGAGCCAGACCTCCCTTAGGGGGTGGTGTCCTCATTAAAATCCGCCCCTGACCACGTGCGTCAGAGGGGTCGGCCGGCGACCTTCACCTCCATCCGATCGATGGCATCAAAACAAAGCCCAGTGCCCATGCGCCGTCTCCACGGTGACGGATGCCTCGTGATGCAACCTGCTGCTTTGTTGTGCACTGCCGATTCCGATGCGGATGCACCGGTTGTACGCAAGGTGGACGTTGCTCCGTGATGCGTGAGTGACGTACGTCGAGCACGCTATGAGGCAATGCGGAGGGTTTGAGTGCTAAATGTCCGAACGTAAGAACCCGGATGAAAATTATGTCCTCCATGGAAGTAGTCCCTTCTTGTTAGGTTCCATATTTGTAAAAAGTTAAGTAGGAATTGAATAGTTCTGTTTTGATTTGTAAAACATACATGATGAAGTAGTTGTCAAGTCAGGCTTGCGAACTGTGCTCCCAGTGCAACTCAAAGTTGTTTGTTTTTTATAAAGAGCTTGTTATGTTGCTGAACCTCTTTACGAAATTCCTTGTACGGAGTATTAGCTGTTTCGTGTAACATCTCCAAGTGGTTCGCAAAGTTATTTGATTTTTATAAAGTTAGTTGGGAACAGTCAGTGTTTAAACTTATAATGTTGTTAACAGTCTGTCAGAACTAGCATTCCACAACTTCTTGTTAAGATTCATTACTAAAGTTATTTAAATAAATTTTAATAATGGATGAATTTTCAAAATAATCCTATCAACGGTTAAAGTATTTTAATTAGAGGATAAAGACATAACCCCTTTTATCTTGTTGTCTTTAGAAATGATGTAATAAGATGCTGGGGATGTTAACGTATCATTTATTTGTATAATAAAAGAGTAAAAAAAATAAGATAAAGCAATTTTAAGCGCACTAAATATCTGAAGAGGTACAACCAAGGATTTGCAAAGAGTCAAATTAGAATAGTAAGCATTAAATTTTAACAAAAAAAAATAAATCTAAATTTATTTCAATACTGAGTCCTGTAACGATGATTTTGTCTTTGAACATTCCAGTTGTCAAGTCAGGCTTGCGAACTGTGCTCCCAGTGCAACTCAAAGTTTTTTTTCTTTCTTGTTATGTTGATCAACAAAGATCTTGTTATATTGTTGAATCTCTTTACGAAATTCCTTGTACGGAGTTGGGATTGGGATTGTTTTGGGGATTTTTGATGTTTTTGTTTGTTTGGGGGAGTTGGGATTGGGATTGTTTTGGGGCATAATTGGGATTGTTTTCTCAAATCCCAATTATGTATATGGTTGTAGCAAAGCAAAGATTCTTCTAGTGAACATAACAAGCTTAATGAGTTGTTATAAATTTAAATAGCAACAAATATAGTTGCCTTACCTTTTATGATTCATTAACTTTGAATCTTATTTTTTTGATAGTTTTGTTCATGAATAGATCAACGGTCAACAAACCCACTCGTTTAAGAACGTAGTTATTTTATAAATTGTGAATATTTTATAAAGTGTAGTTAATTAAATTCGTTTTAGAAGACTATTATCAGTAAGTAATGCAAACTATTGTGGTTTATGTATAAACCTGATCTTTATGTTTATTCAGTATCGATTATACAATCTCAACGACTCCATTTGATCACCCTCATTTTCTTCAAGAAACAAACACCTGTTGAATCATCAGCATTCCCCTCACGATTCTTTCTCCCAATCATCCCCAATTCTTTCTCGGCCAATCCGTATTCTCCCCCATACATCCCAATCCCCTCCAAGTAGCGAAAAAGATCACCTTCGACAAGGTCACGTCAACCTTTCCCTGGCCAAACGACATTCAGAGGATGATTCGCAGAACATCCCCATCAGGGAAAAGAAAAAAAAAAAGTAGCATCGACCATCCCCCCAAATAAAAGAAACTTCTTTCCCAAGTTGCTGGCAAGCATAGCCAAGGAGGGTCTCGTTGTTGTTGTTGCAAATTGCGCCCTGACCAACTTTCGGAGGGGGAAATAGGTCAAAGAAAAGCGCAACTTTTGTACAGCAATTAATCGATGGAGTCAAGGCTCTCTCCATTTGGGTATTGGGGCGCCGCATATTGATGTCGAGTGTCAGCCAGGAGAGATTAGTTGTTTTGCGGCTGGAAATTAATCTGCTCAGGTGTGGCCTGCCACGTGGTGGTTCAGCTGAGAAGCGAAACAGAAAGGGATGCCGGGTAATGAGGGAAAGTGGATTGACTGGGGCAAGCGTGATTGGTTTGGGGAATCGGTAGGAGATGTTTTGGCGTTGAGAAATTGTTTCCGGCGAGCGCTGTTTTCCATTTAAGGAATACCAACTTTTAGGAAAGAATGTGCTTATTTTGCAACGCAAGTTCTGAGTATCTTGACTGGACTGATTTGTTTATTTCGTTCTAAACTAGAATTTTAGTGTCAATGTGTTTTTTGAACAAGATAAATAATGGTTACACCAAATACTTAATACCGTATTAAATTGCATTTTAAGACAAATATGTGTAACCTAGTCCATTTTATTCATTAAAAAAAGTTATACATACACCAAATTAAATTTGATAGCCTATTAATACCATGTTTTAAAAGAAAGCTAAATACCATCAATAGGAATTATAATCATTCAAGAAGGAAAAGAAGAAGGAAAACACTCCTCGAGCGATTAAAGCATTTGAACAGAAATATGTACAGTTATTTAAATAAAGATAAAGTATTTGCAGGAAAAACAAAGAATATATTATGTTATGAAGAGATCTACCTTTTCTGCATTGTATTGGCTTAGTGCACCTTTATCCCTGGAGGCCGAATCCTTGCTTTTGAACGTGGGTATGAACTTATCAGTGTCCTCAAGATTTATACTAGTCAAGTTTTAAAAAAAATTGAACCCTAATATCAGCTGTGCTTTATCTTATCAGCACACGATATTATCCATATTTCCTGACATTTTTGACAGTATTAAAATATTAGATACACAGAGACACAGATACAGATATTAGAGCAACATCAGTTGTTACGTCGAGTAATAAGAAAGTAGTCTTAGAGTAATAAGAAATATATCAGTAAAGTATTAGTCTAAACTAAAATATACGGACTCATGTTTAAAAGATAAAAGTCTGTATTACCCTAAAGAAAACACAGCGTAAAAAGCAAATAAATTGAAAAGTAAACAGGCATACGGCCGTTACAGAGATTCCACGATCTCTTTCGTCAGTGCCAAACTAGCTGAAATAAACAACGCGAGAGGGAAAACTCGGCTAGAGCTCCGAGCAAGCAAGAATGCTAACAGAGGTCCGTGTTCTATATAAGTCGTATCGTATAAGTATTTCTATATTATTAAAACTCTGTATTGTCAATAAAAAAATATTTTCCCTTTACCATTCTATTGCTAATGGGAACATGTTTAACATCCTCCTGATTCCTTAATCCACCCATTGGGCATCCCCACAACATGTCGACCTTTTGTAGAGCAGAGGGCAGACTCGACATCAGTCGCACCTTTCCGTCAGGGCCTCCATCGACCCTCCCGGACCTCGTCAGGAGGGCGCCGGACGGCCCGCACTAACCTTGACGGATCCGTCAAGAGACTCGGAGGAACAATTGAAACTGGGACAATGGGTTGGGAATGGAGATCGATGTTTAGTGTCAGGGTTGGTGTTGTTTAGGTGGAAGAGGGTAGTTAAGAAATTTGATTTTGGGTTGAGTTAGGGGAGTTAGTGAGATGACTAAAGATCCAGAACTTTTCACGTCTAGTTTTTATAGTTTATTTTTAATGCTTTGAAACTTTTCCTTTGAATAAATGGAATACTTTCTTTCTAATATAGCACAATTTTTATCCATAAAATGACTACTTTGGAATTTTACATTTTGTTGTTATTTCAAATTTCTAAAAATACTTTCGAAATTGAATGAGCTGCTTTTGAAACGAGTATAGGTGCGCTAATTAAAAGATTATAGGTACTATGCATTAAGTGCATAAAGAGAAATAAATACCTAGGTAAAATATTATTTTAAATTTAGTTAAAGAGAAGAACAAACACTCAACTTTGAGAAAACAGTATCAAAATTCGAACATACATGCAATTTACCTTAATTTAGAAGATAACTTTTAATATGATCTAGTTCTATTCTGTGTTTTTTACATTGTAGTTTTTTTCAATGTAAAGATAAATTTTATCCAATATTCCATTATGTTCAAAGTATCCTTTTAAAGAGCTAACAGTATTTCTTCTCACATTTCCAAAAAACAAATCTTAGAACAATCCAAGGGCAATTTAGCTATGTAATCAGTAAGTGACTTTTACTAGTTTTCTTCTAAAGAGCTAATCCGTGAAATCATTTACAAAGGTAAGATACAATGTATTTCGCAAACCATTAAATACTGTTTATGACTAAATTTATATTAGGCTCTGATTTTGTTTTACAACTCAACGAGGTATCTAGTGGAAGTAGGTGACAAAAACAAAACAAGAACTGATAATTTACACATATAATAAAATATTCCTTTTTTCAGTTACATAAATGTATTAAATACATTGGATTTCCAAAAAATAGCCATCGACATATCACACAGTACATATCATAGCTTTGCATTGTAGATATACGTATAACGACATGAAAATCAGATGTGTCTCTTAAAAAGACACTGGAAAATTCCCTCTCCACCACCTTAAGCATAAAAATATAAACGGAATACCCAATGTATGTAGACACAATTCCACCCATACAGAAACTAACTCTTCCAGAGCATGACTTACGCCACTCCAACTCTTCAATTAACCAACTAGTCGACTTTGTTCCTTTCGCTTATCCCTTCCTTTGCAATGGATCAATGGCGAGGCGCAACAGGGCGTTAGCACGCCTCTGTTGACAGTGGGATTCGATCGTGGCTACTTGACTCGGCCGTTTCTTTGTCGGGACGATCGATATCTTTTCGGTGGGGGAGCGACTTGATGACATTTGACGGGAGTCGGAAAAAGACACTCGGAGCTGTGTCGGGAAGGAGATTGGGTTGAAGGCGAAAACACACTACGCCTCACTGTGGAAGTAGGCAGTCTAATTTCTTGATAAGATCAACTCTTGTCAAAGCGGGCTTTGAGGGATCGTATATGTCTACAGGGAGATTTTTTTTAAAAAGCGTGCAATATGGGTTTGTGAAAAGTGACTATTTTGGGAACGACCCCTGTATTAAATCACAGTGACATCCCAAACCGGACACTTCCAGAACAATACACATTATGTCTGACTGCCACCAAAGGGCTCAGCGTGGTTTCGCCTTAATGGTAACCTTGGGATGTGAAGTTTGGAAGGTATTGACTATAGGGTGGGGAATTTTTTGGGGAAAGTTTGAGGGGTTAGTTTGAGGAAGGGTTTAATCTGTATTTTAAGAATGATACCAGTGATTTATATACGTTTCGTGCTGTAATATTGTTTTTTTTTTGTTATTCCCTTTCATGAAAAAACTGTTATGTATTAAATTTTATAGGCGAACAGTTTTTACAATCTGATTTTGTTTCAGAGATACTTTCACATAACTTATTCAGCCTTTGAGGTTATAATTTTTCTATGAGTTTAAAAAGAGAAAGAGGAATTTTAATGGATGGAAAGTTTGTATCGATTGTTTTCTACGAACAAATTTGTTGGAATGGTTTTAATCTGCGAACTAGGATAACGTTAATCATCAACTTAAGTTTTATTAGAGAGGTAGTTTCAATTCATTGATCACTTTGTATAGCCTCGTTAGAATATTTCCAAAATATTTATTAACCAAAATATTAACCTTCTTGAGATGATGTGAAACATCTCCACACTTATCTTTTTCTCTTTAAATAAAGCTAGATATATTAGAGTAACTCATTTTATACCACAAAAACAATTTTCTGTTGAGTATTTTGTATATAAATTATCCTTTTCTGTGTATTCCGCATTTTTGATGTGGGTTTTAAAGATCGAATTGTGTTAAACTGAATTAAAAACGTTTCTGTTACTGTTATAAATTAAGTAATTTCCAATCAATCACACAATTCGCAATAATTGAATGATAAATGATATATACATTCAACCTATCTCAACTGTAAATTATGTAAGTAATTTACATAATTATGTAAAAAATTATGTAAATAAGTAAATTTTTTCAATAATCGTAATATAAGTTTTATTGATGTTACTTAACTTAAACACAGATATGAAAACAATTTATCAACATATTTTTAGATATTATTGTGTAATAATAAAGAAAAAAAAAATCAATCTTACATTTTTAAAGTTTACCTACTGCTTTTAAGATGCCTGTTTTTATGCCTTATGGTATAAAATTTAAGATATACGTATTTTTATTAGAATCATAAAACATTTGATATTCATCGTAAGATAATAAGAGTCTTCGCCTTTTTAAGACGTTATAAAACTAACATCAAGTATCAAGTTTCATTGCTCACACAAGCAGTGAGTTATAAATTGGTTCAGTGACCTCTCAATATATTTTTAAGAAAATCCAGTATAGAGAGATTTATGAAAGAACATAAAAAGAAAATAGTGATAGAATTAAAAGATATAAAAAAAGAAAAGAAATATAAACTTTGCACCAAAAGAATTGAATTGCATACATTAAAGACCCTTTTATTTGTTGTATTTTTCCAATTAATTAAAATTATGATTGTATGGATGTATGTACAATACTAAGAATAAAGTAAATTCTTTAGTAAAAGTATATACGGCTATGTTTATGTGTATTTCAGGTTCTTCCGAAAGATACTTACATTAGCCTTACTTGTTTTTACATAAATATTAAGGGCTACAGCTAAAAATCCTTTTCATAGTTAAAAATTTTTTTTTTTTGCTCATGAAATGCCCTAGTTACTCTACTATAAACGAAATTTAGAATGAGTTACTAAAAATATGTCATAAAATAAATATTCTTTAATTTGAACACATTCCAAAGTTCCAAATAACTTTAATGGCTAAGAAATTAATATGAATTGTATTGATATTGAGCAACATGCACTAGAAGAATCTTTCATTTGATTAGAAATTTAATTAAATTCCAGAAATTTCTTTTTCGAGTTGAATTTAAGTTAAAAAAATCAAATACAAAAGTATTAAGGATTCGATGTAAAGGTAGTAGTTCAATTTCCGTACGCAATACGGCATTTTAATTAAAAACTTTAAAGATGAACATTAATTTTAAATAACTTAAATAAAAATAAAAATTCGCACTAAATCCTTCTCTTCTTATTTTTCGTTCTTTAAAGCATCTTTTCATTTATATTGTTGCATTTGACGCCAGAATAGTTAGAAGGCATTTTAATATTTATAACCCAAGTAGGGAATCACTTTCATTATGACAAAATATTCGATTCATTTTCGAGTTTTTATTTCCTTTTTTCTTTGTAAAAATTAATTACGAAGCACTTTCTTCCAAAAGTCTCTATCGGAATTAATTATTTCTTACAAGGGTTCTATTTTTAAAGAATCTCAAAGTTAATTAAGAAACCAAGTTATCCATATGCATCATAAAGATGAATTATACTCCTTGTCTCTGCTTAGCATAGGTATTTTCGTTTTCAAAGTTATTAAACGTGTCTGGTAAATTAAAATGTGGCACACTTCTTAATTATGTATTTTTTTTCGCATTATTTGCATTATAATACTTATTTACTTTAGTTTATTCATTGGATTTATGAATGGATTTTAGACTGGCTGGTTTCATAAAGAATGAATATGTATAAGATATTTTTTTAAAAAAAGTTATTGTTTTGGTTAAAAGCAACATTTTTTATAATTAAAATATTTTTAATAATTTATCAGTTAAAATTTATAATAATAATTTAAGTTACTGAAAAAAAAAGTTTACAAAAATATTTAACCAGGCAAAATAAGTGCTAGGCCTTTCTTTCAGTGCATTACCTAAAATTAGGCAAAAAGTTGTAATCATGAGAAAACTTACTAGGAAAAAAAACAGCTTAAGTTTTAAACAATACAGTTTTATATCAATACAGAAAGATTCTTAAATATTTACGCATGACTCTGTATAAATATAGGAGGGATATTGAAAAATTTACATAAGAAAAATTATTTCTACGTATCTGTAAAATTAGGAACTGATGCGTGAAATAATAATAAAGGTAGATAAAAATAAATTTCTGAGACCGGGAAAAGCAAATTTTTCTTAAATATTTAACTTTATTGGAAGTAGCCTACTTAATAAAGAGTAAAGTATTTTTCCATGCTTACTTAATATTTTACGAGTACTTATTCTATGAAGTAGGGGGCATGGAAATAAAATACTCTCCAACGCTCAATGAAATATAACAAGGAAATAGAAGAATAAATGTTCAGAGTTTCAGTGCAATGTCATTTAAAATACCCAAAAACAATATACAATGTCTGAAAATTTCATTCAATGTATTAAAAAATGTACCTTAAATGTATTATAGGCTTAAAAAGGACCCAATCCATCGATGAAAGTTTTCTGAGAACTACTTTTCTAGTATCAAGATTCCATTTAAATTTAATAAAAATTCAAATGTATAGAAATGAAGAGAGAAAACATTTTCCTAGTATTATGACCCTATCCGAGAAATTCTTCTTGGAAGACATTTGATAATAAATCACTTACGCAATGTTCCATTGTAACTTCCGAAAAAACATTTACCATTCCTTCTTTTGACTGGAAAAATCAAAACATCAATGATCCGTTACACCAGAAAAATAATAAAACTCAAGACCGTTACACCGGATATCCTGACCGATACTTTGAGCTTCAAAATTTTATTCCTTTACGACCCTCTTCTCCACTCCCTTTCATTTATTTTTCACGATCCCCACCTCTTCACGGCAACCTTAACTTGAGGCGAAACAGCCGACTCCTTTTCAATTATGGGATCGCGATGCATCATGAAGGATTTAAACAATTCCAAAAAAAGAAGGCAGAAATAGAACGCAAGAACAGCACTGAACCATAGATGCAGAAGAACTAGTGGAGGCATGAATTGAAACACAGTGAAACCAACATCAGTGGGTGGCGATAGAAGTTTCAAGGAAAAGTTAATTTTACAGGGGAAAAAATCGGTGTATCCCACAGACAAATGGTCAGAAAAAATAAATAATAAGACCTATTTATAATGGAGGAACTGAAGACAATAATGTACATGCCATTCAAAAGTTATGTCACTCGTTCAAGGGGAGGAGATATTCTAATTTGACATAGTTCATGGAGAGTTCAAATATTTCTGATATTAAACTTTAAATCTATTTTTTCCTGGCTGTTAACAATGCTAAAAGAGGTTTATCTCCCCCCTCTCCTAATATTGATTTTAACAGAAAACAGATTAAAGATAAGGTAATTACTAATTAATAACTATAACTGTTAAAGATTAAACAATTATTAATTATCTAGAACCTAGAGAGGGTTATAACCCCCGTATGATGTCAGTGTCTTCTTATGAGAAAAATTTCATTATATATGTGAAAATTTTTGATAAACGATGATGTGAAAACCTGGATCAAAGTACGATCAACTTTAAATTTTATAAGCCGTAATTCAATAGGGTTTGGCATAATATCTACTAATTTACTTCCCATTATTACATTAGTGATATTTTACCTGATATATTTTGAATGCCCTTAATTAAAGCATCGTTTACACTTGTCTTATGGGTTGCGTTACGGCAATCAGAGGAATCAATTATTGAGCAAACCATTGAGGAATCATATATAGAATTTATGCAGCACATACGTAATAAGTGGAAACTATGTACTCCAATTCATTGTTGATTCGGACAACCGCTGGATCTAATGTGGGTTCCATCTACACTCGCTTGGTTTAACACTATGCCCCCTCAGTACTTATCCTATCTCTACGCACTGAACCATCTGCCCGTCTTCTATTCTTCCCTAAAAAGAAAAAGGAATGTATATCGGAGATCGGCAGCGCTTGGTATCATCTTAAGGAGAAAAAGCATTTGCGAGAGGAAGAAAAGCTCCAGCAAAAAGGGGCTTAGACAGCGAAAGTTGGAATAGAAATTTCTGATAGGGAACGTGTCTAGAAGCAAAAAGAGACACGGGATTTAGCTGTTAAAGGGAAGGGAATTCAATATGTAAATCGCCCCCTTGAGTAGGATATTTCGTGAGAAGTGACCTCATATAATATTGAGGTGGGAGAGCTAGAGGATTGATTAACCAGTAGCGTGAAGAGGCAAGGATGAATAAAGGGTGTTTATTATGTATGCTCGTCTGATGTAAGACGCTGTTATCTATCATTGTTAGTTATGTAGACTCTTTGCTTAGTTAGTTTGCGATCTGGCTTTGAGTAAGGGAATTGCACTGGTTTTCTTAGTTATAGAAGAGTTTTTTTTGGTTGTTTGAGGAGGTATAGTGTATTGTTCTTGTTTTATAGTCGTTGGGAGCTTTTTTTTTCCAAGGTATCATGTATTACTTTATTTATTTAGAGTTCAGCTTTGGAAATTCAAGATAGTACTACTTTTAGATTTGAAGCACTTGCAGGAGCAACTAACTTCATTGTGAAGCTGTGAGAGTTAGTTCGTTGTTACTGCCAAAGCGTATCATTTATAGAATACCTATATCCACTAAACTATAAATAGTTAAAGAAACAGTTCTTTCAATGCAGACTTCAAATGCAGGAACACAAATTTCTATACAAAATTTAATTTCCAATTATGTTAACTAAGATCTTCTTTACCTTTTTAGATGGTTATAGTAAAATAAGATAAATTATATTAAGACGAAAAATTTTATGTTTTTTTTCTATGGCTTTCTCGTGTCGCTATATTTTCAAAAATATGGGTAAGTGTATAAATTCTCAAATAAATGGCCTACAAATTAATATTAATATAATTGCCACAGATTGTTCCTCTTGTTATGTAGAATAAACCATTTTAAAGATTAAACAAACGATATTTTGGTACTGTTTAGGAATACATCATTCGACTCAGAAATTTACTTTGACAATTGGATAAAGTAAAAAAACCCATATTACATCGTTTTAAAAACATATTGAACAAAGAATAAAGATGATGAGTACTCCAATATCAAAATCCCTTCATGAAGAAAAACAATTGTAAGAGACACTTGAAGGATACATTTAGATAAATTATATGAAAGACCCAAGGAAAGGGAGAAACAATTGAAAGCAAAATAAAGGAGAAGTGAACTATCTATAACCCAGAGAAAAGAAGTTAGAAGCATATATGAGAAGAACGAAAAGAAAGAACTGCACTTAAGATAAACGACGAAGGCGAGTGTGATAAATTTGTAAAAAGAGATTGCTGAAGAGATGAGTCTTGAAAACAAATATATCTAAGAAAAGGAAAAGGGAATAGAAAGAACCATTAGAAAGTTACTTTAAAAAAGAACTTATTTGCAATAAGTAAAAAAGAAACAACTTCTAAGTAAATGTGTAGCAGAACGAAGGGCATACATATACTGAGCCCATTTGGCTTCATGAAACATTTTATTTTTTATTCAGATCCGGGAAACACTTGTTGAAAATAAATTTCGGTGAAGTGCAAAAAGAAACCTAAATCGAAAAGCTGTTTCACAGTCGATCAATGTTGTTGCCATTTTGGAAAGCGTAATACATGCCATCGAGAAGCATGAATTACTGTGCTCAGAAAACGCATTTGCCGATAAAATATTGCCCTCGGTTTTCCTATAGGCACGGAAACATTGACGGGAAAATGGTTTCAGTTTCTTTTATACATTTGTGGTTTGGTATTTTTGTGACTCTACGGGGAAAGTTTAGTGACAGTTATATTTTTGGTTTTATGGAAATAATTTATGGAAGTGCAAATTCTCTATTTTCGAAAATATTTTATTCTAATCTGTTTTTTTATTGAGAGTGTTTATAGGAAATAGGAACAATAAATTTCACAGGCATAAATAATAGATAGCAAATACATGCAATATTCAGTTAAAAGGTGAGTGATATATGAATATTAAATGAAGTCAATTTTTTGTGTTTTGTTTGTTTTAGAGATTTGAGAAATTACAGGTATTAAGTATTAATTTTTATACCAGTAAGGAGAGTGAGACTTACGTAAATTAAGAAATAGTTTTTATAAACATACAGTATACTATTCCAAAGTCGAAGAAAGAATGCAGAAAAATTGGTTGACTCTAGAAAAATCTAAACTTAAAATTAACTAACCAATTAACAAAAATGAAAACAATCAGCATATTGGAGAACGTCTTCTATTATAGAAGACAGAGATGGCTAATAACACTCTTAGTTGTATAAATCTGAGTCAGACTTCAGCAAAAAAATATAAAACTGGCAAACCAATTGCTTTCCTTAAAAATATAAAAAGTAAAATAAATAGTACTTTATTGAAGTCCTTCAATATTACATCCATTATTATTTGATAAAAGTGTGTATTATTCGGAACTTGTTAGCCATAACTACCCTATTTTTCCAGACTTCAAAACAACAAAGGACAGAAAATAGAATTTTTCTTCCCAAACTTATAATATTATAAATTACCCATCCTGAAAGACAGCATTCACTTTGGAGAGAAAAAAAACCCTCAAGGACTCCAACAACTTCACTTCCTTGCTCCTTGTTCCGTAAGAAAACATGTCTCCAACACCCAATAAACACATCTTCGCCGGTGGAAAAAAAAAGCTCCACCCGCTTATATTCACATTATTTATTCACTAAAGACACCCTAGAATTTAAAAAACTATAAAACACCCCAATTTACAACAGCGGGGCGCAGAAAAGAAAACCAAGGAAAAAGGAAACTATGCAGCGAATGGCTTTTCATCCTTTTTCTAAAACCTAATTTGTCAGCGGCGGAAGTTGGTCGTTATGCTCTGGCATAGAGGAGCGTATGGCAAGGTGTGCTTATAGAAAGGAAAAGGACCGTTTTCTATTAAAATACCTTCGGGGGAAAGATGGGCTAGAAATGGGATGGAAGTCTCCATTTTCCTGCGGGGATCCATTGAAATAGGTTACTGGGTCAGAGCGTTGTGTGCTAGGGCTTTGAATGGGAAAGATCATCTTGGAAGAAATGATTTTATTTTCGGGAAAGGGCTTTCTATGGTTTTACTAGGTGAAGAAGCTATTTTTCTGTAATGATAAAAGGTGGAGAGGTTTCTATCGCTTTTTTATTTTTAAAGAGCGGATTAAGAGTATATTGCAGGAGAAAGTTGCTGTGAATTGATTTGTATTTTTCGTTTCATGAGTGATACTAATTTAAAATTTTCTGGATCTTGGGGAGGTGTTGATTTGAGTTCGTACTTTTGACTATTAGATATTTGGGCGCAAGTTTAGATTTGCGTATGCGCCAAGTTTTTAGCGTTACAGATCACTATTATGGTAACTCTAACTCATGTTAAGTGAATGATTTGGCTTCTAAATGTGCCGCTAAACAGCCAAAACTCACCAAGCATACGCAACTACAAACTTGCGCCCATATTTGTAATAATTATAAATGAGATATACGGACTTTTTAATGAAAAGAAAGTATTAGGCTATTAAAATTTTAACTAAACAAAAAGTAACTCTAGAGAGGAAGAGAGTTAATAACGTTTTAAGTGAAAAATAAAATAAATACTACCTATACTAAGGATCACAATAATTTTTAAATTGTTGCCTGTCGTTTTCACTATAGAAACATCCCTGCTTTAACTATATGAGCCTTTACAAGCATATCTAATCCATAATACTTTTCAGCTCATAATTTCACCAAATTATGATGCATGTACGTACAAAGGGGTCTAGCAAATGGAATTTAATCCAAATTTTGTCAACTTTATTTAAGTACACAAACTGCATAAAGTTCTAGTTGCAGATATAAACAGCAATACCTTTAGTAAATGTTACAATAACTTTACCAAGGAACAATTTAATGATGAAGAAAAGAATACTTATAGTTTTATTGCAAGAAAATCGGAATTTTTTTTTGTGCAAATACATGCCACAACCTGTGTCCGTTATCATAACTGCCAAGAACCTCTGTTTGATTAGAAAACTTACCGGGCTCTTTACCCATTCTCGGAAAACAAGAAATACCTCCTTTCATATCAACTCTCAGCTCTTTCTTATCTCCAGCCCCCAAAATAAAACCAAGGCCACACCATTACCAGTTCAATGACCCAATCCGATGACCAAACCCTCACAAAACTCAAACCCTTTTCTGACCCCAAACGAGCTGACTCCGAAAAATCCCGGGCTGCAAAACTCTTCACCCGCATCTGCCCCATTACTGGCCCGCGTGTATTATTTACGGCCCGGGACGTAAAAAATCCGCAGCGTCCGGCGTGGAGTCGTAAATGCCACCGGCACGGCCGTAGTTTACGACCGTCGCCAGTCAGCACTTCGCCGGTACCGATAATGCGAATCCATTAGGAAAAAGATCTGTTACAGGAAGGAAGGGGTTAATTAACGTCAGGTATCGAATGGATATTTGAGTAGCCAATTATGATGAGGAAGGGGATAGTGGGTATCGTTTTAATTGGAAGGGATAAACGGTTTCGTGCGGGTTGACGAAGACGGTTGATGAATGCGTTTGTAGAGAAGATGTTTTGGATCTTTGTTTAGAAGTGTCATTAATAGATTGAATGTCATTGGTAAATTTCCAGTTTATCAATTTCTTTTTTTAAACATTTACGTTTGTTTTAGAAAAACTTTTAAAGTTATTTGTAAAATACTTTTAAAATAAAATAGTGGGTATCAATTTTTTTATCATAGGTAAACTTTCTTTGTAATGTGACCAATTATAGAGTTTATCTTGTGTAAGTGTTTTCTAATCATTTCTAAATTTAGAGATTGGAATTGATTAGAACTGTATACAGAATAATATACAATTTGTTTATAAAAATTAAAATAGCACAAAAATATTTTATTACTAGACGCTTGTGGTTTTTTATTGATTGATTCGAGTTTGTATTAAATTAACTAATATTTTTAATGTAAAAATTCCTGACATACGATTTGTCAGAAACTTTACATGTCCACCTAGCAATAAGTGACATAATGTAGCTGGGAAGTATTATGATATACGTGATAGATTATATTGAATACTCGGCTAGAAGTGAGATGAATTTATGTAAAGCATCATAAAGAAAAATGTATAATTTTCTATTAAAATGTTTTTGTTTTGCCATCTTTATCCAATTAAGACATGTAAAATTATTTGGGTAAAAAAAGACTTGCTGATTACATAGTATTACTTACATATGAACTGATTAAATTATATTAAAAGCATAATTAAATATTCAATTTAAAGACCAAAGTACCACGAATTAAAATTCATTCACATGAGTTGTAATTTTAAGGTATTTTAGCATTGGAAATTTTGTCATATTATTTCTTAAAGACAGCAATCTTCTCAACATTCGATCTACTCTACATTCTCCCCCACGCAAATACACCAATCCAATAATTTCCGAACACCCCCTATCACACTTTCCCTGTCTCTACATCCTGTATATATATTTCAAACCTCTCCCTGAAGGAGGCAGATAAAAATCTGGAATAAAAAAAAATTCCTTCATAGCCCACAGGGGTAGAGCGATAAAAGATTGATCTATTCGCTTTCAATAGCTGAAGTTCTTCCCTCAGCGACATTTCCAAGTTCCTTTCGCTTTCCTTGTAACGTGAACGTTATTACGTCAAGTCGGTCACGTCGCTTTGGAGGATCGCTGAGTTGGAGGAATACGATAGCGTTAAACGGTTCCAACGTTACGATTTTTTTGTGTGAATTTCGTTCTTTTTTTTGGCGGTGTTTCGAATGTGAGAGATATCGGGAATGTTTTGGATCTTGCGAAGTTTTATTTTGAGAGCTTTCACTGATAGTGAGAAGTTTTGGAGATCGATTTTCAATGTGTAGCGATATTGATAGGATGTTAGATTTTTTGGTTTGGGATGGACATAGTGAGTTATATTTAGTTCATTTCCGTCTGTGAGATGAATGTAATATTTGAATGTGAACTCCCGTGAAATATTTTAAGAGTAATAAAACCGTATTGGAACTTTACATCCACAAAATTATGGGAGAGTAATTGATAGGAAAGTTCTAAATTTATGTTTTCAAAGGGTTATTCAGTTTTTTTCATAATCTTTCACATATCGCATTACATTTTTGATACTTAAGGCATATTTTCTGTACTTGATTCATGCAATTTCTACTTTTTTTTTAATTTTGTAATAGTATGCATGTTTCCTTAACTTTTGTAAAAGAAAATTGACGAATGTTAGTAAAACTTTAAAGAAACATATCTTAAAGAACAAATCAGGGAAAGTATTCCTTTTAAGAAAAATTTTGTGAAAAGATAGAATATTTTTTTTTAGAATAAGGGGTTAAATTGAGGTACAATAAATATATTAATTATTTTATGTTACGTTAGGAAAGTACTTTAAACCTTTATAAAATCATGAATGTGTGAGCTATGTTTTCTGAATTTTTAGAAAATCTTCAAAGTAGACAAACTATACAAATGCTAAAATAAACATCAGAAACAATAAGTAGAAGACTTTATTTGAAGGTTTTTACTAACTCGCAGCACATTAAAACCTCATAAACTTGGTTTTGATCTGATGTAAAGTAAATAGCCAGTTGAAAGTATTAATTTTTAAATGGAATGTTTTATTTGCAAAAATCACCATTATTTTATGTGGATAGCTAAAACCTAAAAGTTATTAAGTACGTTAAAATATATTTATCAAAAGCTAATATGGTTTAAGTGAACATCATTGGCCTATTTTGTCATGAATTATTGTTTCTTTACCAATATATGAACTTCATTGCTTGTATGCTATCAAAGAAAATTTTATGTGTTGAAAAATGAATAAAAGTTCCCAAACGCTTAAGGTTTTATCTTAAAACTCCTTTATCTTAAAGGTAAAATCCATTTCTCTTCTCATAAAAGACAGGCTACTTTACCAAGACAGGAAACAAAGGAAATTTTTTTAAACTCTCACATTTTGAAGAAGCTTTCAAAGAACTATACATAAGACGGAAATGTAAGAAGAATTATTACTAGTAAATACTTCATTTTGATGAATGCTATATCAAGTTATTGAGTGCGTAATTTAATGATTTATGGCTTCTTATCCTTAAATACTTCAACTAAAGACAGTATTTAATGAATAGATGACTTAACTTCACAGTTGTTTAATTGAAATTTTATAAAATATTGTCTAATAGGTATATGCACCCACCATATATCTAATAGCAAACTGGATATCATTATTGATTTTAAAAAAGTTGCACAAAAATAAGAACCGAGGACTGAAATTAAGATACATTGATTACGTTAATTAAGTTCTTGATTGAGGAAATAAAAATATATTCCTTTAAAGTCTGTTGTAAAGAAAGGATCATTAAAGCTCCCATTATTTCTTTTTTATGGATTTCCAAGGGGTGTCGGGTTACGCATAAATTTCTTACCATAGACATTTATTGATTCTTTCAGCATCGTTCCAGTTATTTAAACCCGTGATGTCAGATATGCATGGAGCAAATAATCTCTTCTTTTATGTTTAAAAATTCAAAAGCTTCCCTTGGGGGTAATCATTGAGAAGTATTGAAGGAATAACAGTTTCCGGATGTAATTCTTAAATATCCGAATTAATTAGGAGCAGATTTACTTATCCCTAGTGCAAGAATTAGAATGGAATTTCCCCAATATTTGGAAATTGAACTCTTGGGACAGATAAAGCAAAATGTCAGGATAAGCGAAATTGCTTTTGAGTTGTAACAACTTATGTCTTGCCTAAAGCATCAGAAGAGCAAGGTATTAATAAAAATTTCGAAAAGTAGTATGTTCTTCAAATATAAAATTTTAATTCCAACAAGCCAGACTCAGGGGAAAGGAGGGTATCAAAATTTGTGCGTACTCTGACCCTCCATTCCTCTATACCTTTTGGAGCACATAATTCATGGGTTAGAAACTACAACTCACCATGCACTGAATATCTGAAATAATTTTAAAAATTTGGCTATCAAAATCATAAAAATTTTGTTACACAGAAATAAAAAACATTGTAAATAAAAGTAAAAAGTAATACTATCTAATCTTTAAACTTATTTAAAAATATAGTTATATGCACTTACAAAAGTTGTCGAACAAAAGAAATTTTTGTCTGAGAATTTTAAGAATGAGGATATGTACTGCAAAAGAGTCAAGTATTGAGGTCTTAAAAATTTTTTGCTTGAACCTTCTATCAATGGAGATATTTATTAATGATCCACAAGCTGTGTTTGATCCAAACAATGAGGGAATAGTGACTAACTAAACAAAAAAATGTTCGCTATTACTGATTTATACAACTCTGAAAATAACTCCCTTTTATGATAACCAAACCACTTTTTTAAATTTGATGGTACTTTTATCATCATAATAAATACAAATGTTTTACATCAAACCAATTAAGTCCGTTAAAGTTTGTTTTTAGGAGTGGGAAGTAGTGGTTAGGAGTTTTGTTGTAATTTTACTTCCCTAAACAGAAAATTATATTAAAAAGCACAGAATAATTATCTTTTCCCTCCTAAACTATATTTAATGCTTGTGTAAACCTTTTCACGGTTACTTTTATATGAGAAAACAATAAAAGAAAATTAGGAATAATCTATACAAAACAAGCTAAAAGTACCTAATGCACATATTTTTTTTTTCAGAGTAACAGATATAGCTTTCGAGGTAAATTTATGGAGAGCGAAACTTTTAAAAAGGAACAAAATGTGCTTTTATTCCTAAAACTTGCTAAATTTGCAAACCATACTTATTTTCAAGCAACCAAGATCTTGTGGCAAGATGTGAGCCATGGGGAGATACCTATCTGAAGGTCATACTTAGCTTCAGTCGGTATTTATACCCCATCTGAATAATCTGACTCTTTTAGTGGTGATAAGCTCGCCACAGTTTCCTTTTCAGAAACCTAATTCAACTGCTAGTTTTCAATCTACCATGTTGCTGTCCTAATAAAAAAACACATGAAAAACTTTATTATAATAGTTGATGACAGCCCGTTAGTTGTATTTGTGAAATCAGCTCAACTAACTTTCTTCTCTTAGAAAACCCGAATAACTTTAACTCGAGCAGTATTTATGTTGCGACCTGAAATATTTCTTTCATTAACATTCCGTTCGCATAGTGCCCTTCGGAGAGTTGGTGCAATTATTCCTGCATGAAGGCAGGATCTGTCCAAGGTCCTGTAGGAAAAGTCATCAGCCAAATTGCAGGGGTGAAATATTTGGGTGATAGTCGGTTTTTGGACCAAGTAACACTATTAAATTATGCGAGAAGGAAGAATTAAAATGATGGGAAGCACATGTTACATGATTTGGCCTTTACAGAGTATGATTTTTAGGACAAAATATACATACAGTGGTATTTTCTGATATAAAATAAGGAAATTCAGAAATTGTTTCAAATTTAGCTATTTTCAAGAACTTTCTTGAATAAGAAGATACTATATTATTGTATCAAATAAAAGACATGGCATTATCAATAGTAGGGGAGCCCATGATGCTAAATGTGGATTTACTCGAGCGCGTCAGATAATCATAGGGGAGATACCTTCCATGCTTTTGAGTAACTCCACCAAATATAAGCTCTCCAAGTTGGTGGGTTTGTTTAGAACAGCCCGTCAAAATTTGAAAGAAAACTAGTTACATGGACATACTCGAGCGCGTCAGATTGGCTAGCAAGACTGTTTACAACTAGTTGAGCCTAGTTTCCTGGCTATTAGTCTAAAAACATTTTGTTTAGTACATTTTTCTTAAAAAGAGCGATAGCGTCTTACCGGTCTTGGCTTTACTTTGCAACTTTGTAACTCTCCCGCTCCCTTACCCACCGCTCAAATCGGCGTATTTTAGAAAATGTACACTTTTTAGCTGGTAACTAACCTATCTTATCATTATCTGACGCGTTCGAGTATGTCCATTTAACTAATTTTTTTTTACAAATCTGACGGGCTGTTCTAGACAAACCCCCCTACATAGAGAGCTTATATTTGGTGGAGTTACTCAAAAGCATGCAAGGTATCCCCCTTATGATTATCTGACGCGCTCGAGTTACTACCCAAAAACACTCTGGGCTCCCCTACTACAACAATACCCTAGTAATTATAAAAAGGTGTTAATGAAATAAATGTTTTTAAAATGAAAAAATATTAGAGCGAGAGAAACGTAAATATTATTATTATAGATAGTAACCCACAGAACCTAAGTTTAATAATGAAAAATAAACAAGCACAAACGGTTCTTCCCCTGCTGATAAGAAACGCTCGACACCCTACATGCTTACGAGGAAATCTTTCGGATAAGCATTCTGTTATTTTTTTAATTTAACTTCATGAGAAATCTAATAATTAAACAAAATCCTACATTATTTTTAGATTTTTTTTGAAATGCCTATTTAAGTTTTTAAATATCATTTATTTAATAAAATCTCTTTAATACAATTTAGTGTTCACATAATTTGTGTTGTGTATTGTCCATTTTCCTGTTCATGTAATTTTGTGTAATCTTTCAGTTAATTTTTCCATTTAAAACTCATGGTGGAAATTTTATAGCCTTCCCCTCTATCGATTGGAAATAGAGAGTTTAGAACCTCAAGAAAACATCATCTCTAAAGTAAAAAAAAAAACTTCACAAGAATCAAGAATGTAAATTTAATTAGATGGTAACACACAGTATCCAAATTTTAATAAGTCAGTGAACAATACAAGACATTAATACGGATAGTAATGTAGTTTTCTTTCAATGGAAGCAATTAATTGAAAGTTATTTTTAAAGATGCTCAGAAATTCCCGAAATTTCATTACATACATTCCAACAGTCATAGAGAAGTATTCAACGCATCAAATTAATGAAATCTCACGATTTTATTGTGTTTACATACCAGTCTCTCATTTAACAAACAAGCTGTCCCGATTTGAAGTTTCAACGAAATAATGACTACTTATTTTCAGATTTAAAATTAGAAACTGCAATATTCAAGATTTCCACAGGAAGATAAAATTTAATTAAAATGTTATTTGGTACCAGTCAATTTAAAAACACACTTCAGTATATAATGAAAAAAGAAACCCATAAAAGGAAGAGTTATTACATTACAGGTGAAAGAAACTTTTCGATAAAAAAAACTAGTTCGAGTCGCTGTAATAATTTTTTCTATTAATCCCATCTTCCTGATCGCCCGTTAACAGTATTGATTCGGTTTCTATCCTTTCATTGTTCCCATGATGAGAGGAAGTGATCCCCATCTCGAGGCCCTTCTTCCCAATCAATGAAACCCGTTTAGAACGAGGGAAGAGGGTAGGGAACCCGGCAAAGTGCTCTAAGCCGGCTGACTGCTGAAACGGTACGAATGAGATGTAGTATTTATGAGGAACACTCGGAGAGCGAGTTTTTCGTCATGTACTTTCACGAGGAAGCTCTGTTACAAACACACTGAGATGTATGTACTTTTACTCCTAGGGAAAGATTTCAATCCTTTTTAATTATTAAAAACGTAATTGATATTGTTTTACAGTGTAAGCGAGACCAAGTAAGATTTGAAATCTTTAAGAATGTCGTGTAAATTATGGATGTGAAGATTCGAGTACTTTTAATTACTAGTATTAGTTTTTTAAGTTTATTAGTTTTATTTTACGTGTCTAATTTCTTAATAACGATTTTAATGGATACATTTAATGATTAAAAGTTGGGTACTTGGCATTATTATTGTTAAAAGTATTACTTTATACGTATAGTAATATACACAAATCTTAACTATTTAATACTTAATGGAATATTTGGAAAGGATCATACTTGCACACTAAGTTAGTGAAATTTTAAAAGTTATTGGATACATAACATACACTAGTATTTCATTTTAAGAAAGAACCCTAAAGCAACAGCAAGTTTGAAATGACAAAAACAAGTTACAACAAGTTGAAAAAGTCCCATTAAGAATTCATAAATCTTTAACTTCCTTAAAAATCACCAATTTCCTCTTCAATTATATATACCTAAGTATCTTAAAGATCTCGGTATTATAGAAGTTATAAAAATGGAACTATCATTTATTTTTATTTCCAAGTAGGAATTTGCTAAGAAATAAATGAAATGTGTTAAACTTCAGAAAAGAATGAGAAATGGATCTGGAAGGGCTGTCAATAACACATTGTATACTTTTTCTACTTCCTTTTTCTGAAGCTATTAAATACAACTTCTTGCTAGTGACAGGCCTATCTTTAGTTCGCAAGAAAACGCCCTAACAGGTCAAGCATAAGTTATTTAACACACAGCCTTTAAATTTATAGATGTCAAAATAGGCTTTTAATATTTTTTAACAGATAAAGGATGGTTAAAAAATATAACACACAATAGTTTTTACTCGTATAATCTAATTTTGATGTTTTCACCTTTTGTTTTTTTAAAAGTTTGAAGACCTAATACAATATAGGTATAGACCTAATACAATAGTAATATCTATTGAATCGAATATAAAATAAATAAAGTTTTAAACTATTAAAAGGAACATATTCGATTCTTAGCGAGAATTTTCTGAATTTATTGGTCTAACAACAATAAAAAAAATCTTGAAATAAATCTGTGTAAAAAGAACAATCAAACATATTGAGAATTCTTAGTTGTTCAAGAATTTACTCCATAATAATTAATTTCAATGCACTTAAACTAGAGAGAGATGAATTTATTTTAAACGTTTCACAGGAAATCTATCTTAAGAAGTAATGAGAAACACATTGAAATAAAAATGCCATTGACAAATGTTCACTTAAGCTTCGAAGTAGGGAATGATTGCAGGAATTAGTTTTCTTTGACTCTTCCTCCAAAAGAATTTGATTAAGAGAACCTTAACATTTATTTGGGAAGAAGTTACAAATGTCCTCCATCTGAGCCCCAAGGATTATGGAAATCTAATGTTGTTACGTGTTTTGATTGCATTAAGTAGATTCTCGATAGATAAGTATGATTACAGACACGTTGAATCATTCTAGCAAGCATTTGTCTTTTTTTATTAGAAATCCTTAATGAATTTTGTATTCAGTGAGAGAATTTCTAACTTGTAATTGTTAGTAACTATTGGGGTCTATAAAAAGAAATTGGAAGATCAAGGTTTACAGCTTAGCTAAAAACTTTAAGAAAAACCTATTTGAAAAAACTATACTACAATTACTAGATTCGAAATGAATTAATCAAGGTTGCAGAAATTACTTTCATAGCTAATTATAGGTAACCCAAAAGTTTATTTTCATTTGTATCTTTCAATTAATAAAACTCAAATACTTTTACAATTTTAATTGTATTTAAATTATGATTAGATGAAAGCAGTATTTTATATCAATAGAGGGGAGAGAACATTAGCGAGCATTACACTATCAAGAAATATTTTTGACATTCCATAGAAAATTGCAAAATTTGCGTCAAACTTACACAACACGGCTTTGTACAACCATTTTATTGCTTTTTAAGCAAAAAAATTTTTTTTTCAAAGATGTTTGCCCTCGCAATCATTTGCTTGCATAGCATACAATGTTACAAAACAGATCAGGTTCGCTATTAGATCTTTCACTGTATTTATAACCATTTACTACTACTTAATGTGCAACACCAACCATCAATAAAAATACCTTAATCTACAGTAGAAACAACACAGTGTCCGTTGCATTTCCACACCTCCCGTTTCCAGGATAGAAAGAGGCTGATCCGGTGCCGATAGCCTCCGGGAACCGTGAATGGGACGCGTGACCACCTCAATAGCGATTTCTCGCGAGATCCCGAGGGAAAGGGCTGATCTGCAGTTCTTCCCACTTCGGGGAAAGCCTCGTGGCCCCCAATTGATTGAGATTCCGAGAAATCTTTTTCGCGGCGCCGTTCATTCGCATGGGTTTGATCGCGATTGAAGGACGTAGTAGAACGTGGGAGCATATGGGGAGTGACTGAGAGTTTTGGGCCATTGATGGGTTTCTAAATTGACCTACTTTTCCAGAGAATTTATTATGAATTTTTAAAATACATTTTATTTAACAAAGAGCTCGTAGACCATGAGATTTCATATGTTAAACTTATTTTTTGTGATACTTTTTTTAGGCTATGGTTTAAGTACTTGATAAGTAATCGGCTGATCCTTCTTGAAATAAAAGCTTTGAACGTGTTAATTGCAAAACAATAAAAGAAAGCAAAAAAATAGTTTTAGTAATATAGTATTTAATAGCATTGCTGGAATATCTTTTTTTTTTTTAGGGAATAGGAACCGTTATTTAAACTTGGTGATTATTTCACTCTGATAGAAAAGCGTAGATCTTAAAGCCAAATTTTATTTTAAAAGATTTAATAACTTTAGTTTAAAAATTAAGGAATGAAAAAAAAAACATGTATGTTTATATTTACTAATGCGAAAAGAACAAACATTTTCCTGAGGACTTTTAAAGCACAGCATCGTAAATAAATAAATATAAGACAAAATTAAATTCTTCTATAATTTTTAGTATCGTAATTTATACCAAAAATATAGAATATAGACAGAAATAGTTGGCCTTCTTTTTGTAGAACTTTACCTTATTATTCGAAAAATATTTTTCTAAATCAACAGTTTTTAATCATAGGAAATATTATTTTGAACGTGAAAAAAAGACAAATACTCCTTAGATATTATTATAATACCTTTTCATTTGAGAAAAGGCATTAAATAACCTTGTTTCAATAGATAACTTGTCTATGACCTAGTAGAAACTATTCTAACCCGTTCGAAATAACTATAGACCCAATAATTGGCCCATAACTCATCTACACATATCTCCCCGGCGTAGCTCTAATCACGTTCCTTAAATTCCCTCCCCTATAACTCATTTAAATTTTAACTCCTCTCAAATCGAAAACCCCTTTCTGAGCTCCATCAGCTAACTGGATTTAACCACCTCAACGTGGCTTCAAATTAAACGCACAACTCTAAGTGCAAACAGAGTCACAATAGGGGGTGCCGCAGGTGTTGAGAGAAACACTCGAGGACAGGCTTTCTTTGTCTTGGAAGAGATCCCGGCTCTTAAGGAGAAATCAATTAGTAGCCTTCGTAAGACTCTGGGAGGATTTCAATCTGCCCTAAGAGTTAAAAAGTGAATTTAAGGTTGTTATACTGATAAACATCGAGCGGATGCTTATTGGGTAGTTATTGAGAGTAGGATGCGCGTTTATTAGTTTCGTTTGTTCAGATTGTGTTTGTTCGTGACTGGTAGGCGAAAAGGAATAATGCAAGTTAAGTCTAAAATATAAATGGGTTTATTATGGTATTTTACGAGTTTTATTACCGAAAAAAAAATTAGAAAGATTTATCGTTCATTTTGGTTTAAAGTGATTAACAATGCAAATTTCCCTACGATGATTCAATTTTTATTTTTAACTACCTTGAATACTCAATACATTTAGATTCATTGAATAACGTTTCAATTTTTATTCACAAAGGATCTTAACATTATAGACATACGAAATGCCATTAAGCAATCTTATTGGTTTTTATGTAGTAATGATCCATAAGAGTATCAATTTATCTTGGAAATGGAAATATATCTTAAACCAAAGCATTATTAAAAAATTGTTGGATTAGATAAACTCAGGGATGGCCAACCCGCGGCCCGCGTTCCACGGTGGAGTTAAAAGAGTGGCACGCCAAGACATTGAAAAATTTGGAAAAATAATGGCGTTATCAATTGGAAAAATAATTGGAGCTATCAATGAGTGCTCTTAACTCAGTTCTAACTCTTCTTTTCTGATTTCATTTATGATTTTGGTTAAAATATATTTTTTTTGGTAGATATTAGAAAAAGTGGAATGGCACGGCCTGATTTTTGTTTCTCAAATAGTGGCACTCATTCCATAAAAGTTGGACACCCCTTTAATAAACAGACACAAAAAAGCCCAAAATGACACCTTCAAGATCTTAAACTATCCATCCCCAATTTCATTTGAAACAAAACATGTGTTTATTAGTTTCTCATCGAACAATTTGTGACCACTTTCAATAGCATTTAAAAGTAGGAAAATTAACTCCTACACAATAAAACCCCAAATTTTTCTTTCATAATTTCAAAAATAAGATTTTTACAAACTATCAATTGAAAACCCAGCTGATTATTCTGAATCATTTTCCACGATATCAATGAATTACATTTTTCATAGGTATAGTGTTTTGCCAATGTTCTATGGTACCTATACTCGTATTTATAAGTAAATACACTTATACCATTAAAGCAATATAAACAAAAGGGCCTTAATAAAACCATCCTCCATAATATTTTTTGAACACAAACTTATCTTAATCCTCTTTTTAACGAGCAATTACTGTAAATTAGTTATCAACAAATTACAATTTAAACATGAAAATGAATACTCAATTTTCTATAGATGCTTGCTTTATCAATGAAAGCGCGATTCCCCAAAACAAGCGAAGCTACTTGCCTTGACAATAACTAAGGGATTTAAGATTGCGTAAACATTTAAACAAAGCGTTTTGACTGGAAATTACCCTCATTTCAAAAACGAGTTTAACACATTTCTGTAATAATGCGACGATGGGTAATTAGTGGGAGACTGAGCATGTTAACGAAATGAAGAATAGTTCAAAATGGTGTGATACATTTATGTTTAACACAATCAACCTTAACTCCTCTCAGTTTTAAGTCCTTTTCTATCCAGATACTTTAAATTTTATGGTTTATGATACTGATTTTGTTGTTCTCTATCTACCTTTAAACCTGCTGAAAATAAAAATATATAAAGAGTTGAAAATGGTTTTGAAATTAAGGAGCATTTTTTAAATTAGAGGTAGAATTTGAACTTGGAACTCATTTGAAATTTACTATATTGTAACGAAACATTTCTCTTCAATGGACTCATTAAAACTATTAAAAATACATCTGTAGTACAACGTCTTTAAATGATAAATTTATCAATCCTAATCAATTCATATAAAAAGCAAACCATGAGTTATAATTGTCTTTCTTAGCATTTTCTCAGATTGAGTATGATAAGTATTAAAATAACGTTCAAAGCAAAATTTTTCAATACTGATTTTTTAACTAATGAGGAAACCATTCTTTCGCATCAAATAAAAATTTTCTGACCAATTACCTCTTTCAAGGAATTTATAATAACAAATTTATAAAAACCTCTTCAAGTGTCCCAAGGTTCCCCATCTTGGAAAACTTTCAATAACAACATAAAATCATGTTATTTTGAGAAACACAAAAATATAACAACGAGTAATGAAAAAACTATGTTTAATAATCTTAAATTAGACATTAAACATTTTTTATATTTAAAAATTTTCATTGATTTATTCCCTTACTTCTGACATAACATATACTATTTTTGCACGAAATTCTAAGTTATTAATCCTCTTAATTCCTTCATTATTTTTTAAATGAAAACTAATATTTTTACTCATGAGAGGTATAGGGCATCTTGGTACATGTCTCACAGGGATTTTATTAAAAAAAGTAAAACAACGAATTCTAAATAAAATATTGTTAATGAAACATTGCAGTAGAGATTATATGCCATTCTTATTAAAATTAATATAATTTTTCCAATTGAGGACCTTCATTTTAGGTTATAAAGAATTCTCTACATAACCGACTTTGCACTTATTTAGTCCAAGTCTTTGAAAGACTTGGACTGAAAAGAAATTAAAGAAATTGAAATTAAAAAAAAATAGTTATTTGGAAATTTATTTTATCATAGAAAAAGGGACTCTTTTCTGCAATTAAATTAAATCACCCAGGAATCATTGAAAACTAAGACTTAATATAAACGTGACAACTGCATACCACTTCCTCAAGAACAAACTAAAACTACTCCCCCATAAGTCATCATCCATATTCTTTCTAATGTCATTCAGATGGTTCGTAATACTTAATTAGCAGTAATGACTGCAGACCAGAGCACGGCTTTAATAAGACGTCGGATACTGCGTCAGAAACAATGATGATGAAAAGGCGGACAAATTTATCTTGATGAGCACCTCGACTTCATTATTAAAAAAGAAAAGTACACTGGTGATAATCTTGGAGATCATTATCACGTGACTAATTTGTAGCTGTCTTATTCACGGATGTTTTAATCTTTTTTGCTTCTAGACTGTTTTATGAGAATATAACCTCTAAATCCTGTCCAAAAATACAAGTTCAATAATAAGAAATTCTTACTTTTTACAATTTATGAAAGCAATCCAAGTACTCATCTTCACAATAGGTTGTTCAATATAATTATTTTTTAATTATTAAATACCTACTATTGTTTAGAAAACCATTTCGTTATTGAAATGAGTTTTTATGCCCCCATTAAAACCCACTCAACTCAAAATATTCATATTCCCTTATCTTCTAACCCTCAACAAAAACCACTCCATGCATGGTTTCTTTCTTTATCCAAAGCATCCTACCTTATCTGAAAATACATGTAGAGTTGAGATAATATTATAGAGCGAGCCATTGATATTCAAATATGAACTTTTTTTTATAATGTCTCCCATTTTTTTTTTAGTGTTTAAAGGTGTTGAAATAGTGCATGATTTTAGAGAGGAGCAATTTTAACGGATATTTCAACTCTAATTTTGTATTTACAATTGCAAGACTTTAGAGATTTGTAACTAACTGTAAGATTCAGAAACTTCTAAAGCGCTTCTACTATAATAAATATTTTTGAAACATTGTTCCACTGAACATTGAAATAATGCTCTTCTAATACTACTTAAAATAAACATAATGGTAAATCCTGCTATCCATTTCATAGATTTTTAAAATTGTAGTGAAGCGAACAATTACTTAAATACATAGTAAGCTTCTTCATCTAATGATGCCCCTACTTTACCTCCTTTTCTTGTTTTCTTGGTCAGTTCAATCAAACCTTACTTAACGAAAGCCGATTTTCTCATCTAAATTTCTTCCATCTTTTTGGCTCAAGTTAATGTTAATTCCTTTCGAATTCTTAGCATGCTGCCTCTCTATGACCCAAACGAACACCACCCACCTTTAATAAACCACCGACCGTCCCGTGATGTTCGGGGGGTGAAGATTGATCCGCAGGGGGGAGGTAGCCTCCTGCACTGCGGCTGCGTCACCATGGCAGCCGTTGCTCCCTCAGAAACAATGCTCCTCCCCCGTTTCTCCTTCTTTTTCTCATCGGAGCTCATCCAGACAGGGATTTGTTTTTTAGAGGGGAAAGATTTGTGGAGTGAGGGGGGATATCTTGATTGGTCAGGGGGGATTTTCTGGTGGGTGCTGTGGTGATATGAAAATATGTTTACGTTGATCCCGGTTGGAAGGTTAAAATGTCGTTTGGGGTGTTGTTTTTAATGGAGTTGCGGGTTGGGGTTAGAGTGATTCTGTCAGGCTATTGTTATTTGTTAAGTGTTACTGATAGTTGTTTAGTAATCTTTGGAAGTGGTGACTTTAAAGCAGTGAATTAAGTTTGATTAACAGACTGGAAATGTTAGTTTCAATTAATTTTAAACCGCACATAATAAATATTTTCTTGAAATGTTCTAAGAATTTAAGTCAACCGTTAACACAGATAAAATGGTTATAAAATGCAATTGAACTAGAAGGTTTGAGTATCAAAAGCTGAGAAACCCATTTTGGACTTTTAGTAGACAGATACTTTCAGTTTTTAAAGGACTTAGATATTGCGTAAAAGATAATATTATTTTTTTAGATAAGCTTTTAATTTTTTAAAAAGCTTTATTAATGAGATTGCTTTTGTTAAGTCTAACAGTCTAGCTCAGGGTCTCCAAACATTTTGCCCAACGTGCTAATTTGATAACCTTATCAGGACTCGCGGTACAAGAACAATGAAATCATACTTTCATCTCCTCTATTTCTTATATAACTTTAGGAAATTCAGCTTGCATTTTAACGCTTAAAATTTCGAAAAGGTTTCGTTTATGTTTATGCTGTTTAGTTTCCAACTTAAGTAGTTTAGTTTTGCATTTGTTAACATTGGTTTGTAAGTATTTAGTGTTATTTTCTTCTGTCCTACTGCCTAAGGTTTTTTTACATATTTTACACATAACCTCATAACTTTTTCAATGATGGAATATCAATGTTAAATTTTTCCTTTGAATATTCAATAAATGGTCTATCTATTTTTTTTATTCACATGTCATTCAGGTACTTAAAATGAACATAACTCGAAATAAATCTATTGTACCTAACTAAAAATTTAGATCTAAACTTTGTTACCCACGTATAAATATATTTTATGTCTTTGGTTTTAAAGAATAAGATATGACACAAAAATGGAACCGAAAACGATACCACAAAACGGACTACTATTAAGTTATGAAATGTATTAAGAATAAAAAAAGATGTTTAAAAAAATTTATACTTGGACAATTGAATACAATCCTACACTTATGATCTGGAGATCTGAACGTGTTAATAGGTAAAATATAGGGCTACAAGCAGAAAATTTCCGATCCTATGTCGTGGGACCCCTTGTTTAGACCGACCTACATAATGTTTAAAATTTGTTATTTTTTTTATCTTACTTTCGTTTATTTCATGAAAAACAATAAAATAAAAAATCAATAACACTAAGATTTAAAAAATACTTAATACCCTAACCATACGATTTTTTTATGATACCCTTAGGTCGAACATTTAAAGAAATTTAAAACATTCATCAAACGCTACCATCTCATAATTGATGATTTAGGTGTCATTATTTAACACAGTTACAGATGGTTTGGATATCCAATAATTCTTTGCTTTCAAACCTTTTAACAAAACGATTCTTCTTTCAAAATATCACAAATCATTAGTTCACGTCTCGACGTTTTATGTTCGATTTGTCATCATCTCGGCACCAGATGCCGAGTATTTTTAAAATGATCCGTCACACTGCTTTTAAATGATACAATTTCAGGGTCAAAATAATTTTTATTCAGGTAAAACCCAAGGTATAGTAAAATGAAGTACAATGAACTAACTTTAATTTTTAAATATGAGAAAAATTAATATTTTTCATTACATAAAGAATACATTTTATTAAACTACACAGAAAAATCTTTAGAATTAATTGATAAAAACAAGCAAGATGTGCTCTAAAAATAAAAACCTCAATACGTTCAACTCAATACGGACGTCAGTCAAAAGCAGATATGAATTAGGAATGGAGTATTAGGAACTCAATAGTAAGGGCGTTACTTATAAAAAGGCGTTACTTAAAAACGTTCATTTTTTCTTCTTTTGTTTTACTCATATAAAGTTTTTTGTAAAATATAACACGATTTAATAACAATTCTACAATGACTAATAAAAACGATTACTTTGTTCAGGAACCAAAAAATACAATTAAGGCTGGTTTTAGTTTCACGATTTTTAATTTTTCCTCGCATTTTTATACATACATACTACGAGAAAAAAAATATATTTTTATAGTTTAAAACTAGGAAAATATTTAATTTCTCCAAGGTAAAATAACTTTTATGTATGCAATTTTTAATGTAATTTTAAATGCAATTTACAATGATTGAATCAATGGTATGTTTTTTACTGAACTACTTTATTGAACTAATTCTTTAAGTGTTTCATCGTCATTCTTTTTCTGCAGTCTTCTGAGACGAAACATTTTTAAAAGTTGAATGTTGATTTTACATATTTGGTAACGTAGAAAAGACGAGTAGAATAAAAGTCTTCAGTAGGTTTCTTAGACCTTTTTATTGTACTGGTACACTCAAGTCCAGACTCTAGCTTAGGGCAGTTTGGAGAGTCTTTGTTAACTTTCTCGACTGCTTACGTAAACGAATTACGGAATTGGTGTTTTTGTATTGTTATAACAAAGCATAAAAGACTAAAAGAAGCGCCGAGCTTTCTTTCTGGATTGACACTCAAAGGAAAAACTCAAGGTCAAAAGCAAAAAATAAAAAAATATTACTTTATTTCAATTTTTAAGTTTTATACAAATTGGTAATTAGTTGCTTTAAAGGTTTTGTATTTGTTAAAAAGACACCGAGCAAATCTTTATTCCAAATACAGTTAAATAATTCTGTCTGTGTCGTTTTCTTTATTTTGCGAAAAAATTGTCTGATGTTTTTCGTTTTCTAACGTTTAGGTTTTGTTAAAGTAAACTTCTTGTTTTAAAAATCTTTTGTGAAAAGCAAATAACTTATTATTTGTTAAAACTATAAAAAGAATAAGACATATTATATCTAATAAATTATGTTTCAAAGCCAGGCAAAATTACTTAAACATGTGTGCTAACTGATTAAAAAATATCTTGAACATAAATTGTGCTAATTTAATACAGTATTTTGTTTACCGTAATTTCTTAATTTGAAAGGTTTATAATAAGTTTTGACTTACATTAAGCTTTTTTAGGCCTTGCAAATTAAGATTAGGCAGGATAATAATTAACTGAAGTTTCAGCTCTTTTTAGTGTTTTTGTGTAATAAATACCAGAATTGAACGATTTTGCTGCTTTTATGTCTGATATAAAAAGCTTAATATTAATTTCTACTCAGGACTATTCAGCCTCTCATGCCTCCTAAGACCCCCCCCCTAATCGCTATGTGAGTCTGAGTCATCAAGGTGTACTCTACTTTTCCTAGTATTTTTCCTCTAGTTTTTACGGCCGTATTCACAAGTAGTAACTTGACCGGGGGTTAACCTCTCTTTAGGTCAAACTCTCTTTCTCTTTTAGACAAACCTCTGATTGGTGGAGAAATAGTTTTCCTTTTTTTAACTGCCAATCAGAAGTTTGACTGCCGATGCCGGGCAGGTTACCGATGCATACGGCCGTAAATCACCCCGTATATTTTGAATGCAAAAATCAAAGCGATCCACGGTATATTTTAATAGTATCTATATTTTGACTTTAAAGTAAATAAAACTCCCCAAAAAATAATCTTTCACATGTATTGTAACATACCTACCCACCCCTTCTAGAATTACCCCTCTAGTTTTGAATAACCCTGCACATCAGCAAAAACACCCTACTTTGGTATATTTCCTACCCCAGTTTAAATATAGGATAGTAAGTTAAACCCAATCCCAAGTGTTTAATTCTCTCTATATATATTCCTAAAACTATTACACCATTTTCCCGATCTGTTTCGTGTCCAAAGCATGTCCAAAAAACGAACCTCGTCCAAAAACAACGATGAGGGAGAGCCTCTCATTTTCATTAGGCCGCAACTAGCAGGTGAGGCCCTTTTTGCTACACTTACGATTAATTACATGGGCATTAATCTCGTGACCAGAGCACGGCAGAATAATGAATCATACAGACTGTTCACTCAGAGCTCTGGCTGTATTTAATTAATGGCGCTTTTTCCTGCGTCTTTTGTGATGGGTTTCGAAACACGGTTTGGCAACACGATTTGCATGATGGGTGGAGAGAAAAAATGGCTGGGAATGCGTAGTTTAAATTAATGTGGAAGGATATTTATAGTTTGGTGGGTTTAGTTTTACAATGGGATGTTTGTTGTAGAATGCTATAAGGAATTATATATCTTTTTAGTTGACTGGTTAGGGCTAATTAAAGTGTTTTTCAGGTTTTTAGAATAACGTTTTATAGATTACAGCATTACAAATATGGCATGGAAATTACTTTAAATGTCAGTTTTTATTTCAGATAGTATAAATAACAAACCCAAATTAGAAAAAGTTGAATACAGTCTTTCGTAATAAATGTAATTGTGTCTGTAATACAATTTCTTTTGTGCAGGATTATTACTTATAAAAATTTAATGACTAAGGAATAAGGTACACTTCTAAAGCTTTCTCTAAAGTTCTTATTGATTTGAGAATATTCTATTCTTAAACTGTGAATATTGCAGTAAAAGAGTATCTTTGTCATTGGATGAATTATAGTGGAAAAATCATCAAAGCTATTTGAAATCTATAGTAATTATCTAATTAAAAATTACAAAAAGATATTTAAAACGTTGGATATAATGATAAAAGCCAACGAGTGAAGATGCAGCACACTGTAAAAAATTCGTCTTTTTACGCATTCAATTTCGGAATTTTTTCAGGGATAAATTTCGTAAACTAGAAAACGGAATTTCAGCCTGAAATTTTTCACAACCGCATCCAGTATATTCTTAAGTCTAACGCAAAATGTAAACTTTTCACATTGAGAATACGTAAGTGTTTTTTAAGGGTTAAAGTGTGATTACTTAAGATAGAAAAATTTTACAATCAATTTAAAGTAAATAAACATTCTAAATGTTCTTAAATCAAAGCAATTTAAATCAACATAACAGCTTTCCTCTAACGTGAACGTCCGCCGAGATATAAAAACTATTTTATAATTAAGATCATTAAAAATAAATTTGCCAAAAAGCCTTTTCTAAATGTTTTGGAAGTCCATATTAAGAACTAAGTTAACAGTTTAAGACAATCTTTAAACCAAAATAAGTAATATAAACTCTTGACACTACTTTTCCTTCATTTACTTGACATAGTTTTTGCATAAAACATTTTGTACAACGGATTATCAAATAATCTAGCCTGGTGGGCAAGGCGTGGGAAATCAAAACTAAAGGTTGTGCGATCGGGTCCAACCAAGAGCAATGTTTATTATCAGTTTTTAAGTTTTTGAGCGCATTGAAAAATAGTTTTAATAAAACATCTCATAGAAAAAGTTTTATTAAAATATTTAAAATTCCCCTGAAATCCAGAAAAATGTGTCTGTCAAAATACTTATATGGGCACTACTTTATCTAAACTTACATCTCTAAAATAAACTTATAAATCTAAATAAATGAACAATTCAGCGATACGGATAAAAATACATTTCATATTTTTATTCACCTGCAAAAGAAAAAAAAATATCTAAATATTTGCGTTTTACAAAAAAATGTGTAAATGGTATAAGCAACGTTAATGTCAGAAAACAGCGCGTGGTTCAAGAGAATGTTTTAAATTAAAACCTTTTACTACAAGTGCCAACAATATTCTAATATAACAAGACGTGGTTGAAATTAACTTTAATGTTTTTAAACTATGCGTGCAAAAGTATTACCTTCTTCTTTATATTTATTCCATTTAATCCTTAATTTTGTCTAAAAAAAGTCAGCCAGATAATTTACTGTACGTGGTATTCATGAAAATGTTTTTCTTGTATATGTCTTTAATTAGAAATATGGTATCAATTCAGGTAAGATTAAAAATCTTTACAAGCAATTTTTTTGTAGGATAATAATAAGGGGAAATGCATATAAATTTAAATTACCCTCCGTAAAACAAGTTTAAGCAGAGAAAGCACATTTTTTAGATAAAATAAAAATTTCACGAAACCCACAAAAATTGGGTTTTTTCCATAAGGTAATTGCTCCGTATTTGTTACCCAAACACATTTATTTTTTCGAACTAAATAAGAAATAATTTTAGTCTAAGCTTTTTAAATTTTCAATTCTATGTACCTTTTTATAAGCCCCTTTCCCCATTTCTTTCCTAGAGTATCAGAACAAAACAAAAGCATATTCATTAAGGGACATAAATCTCTCTGAATTTAGAAGCTCCTGATCTCACAGAAAGAATGTGAAATTGAAAATGTAATGTTCTTGGTAGAACTGGGAATTAAATGGTTCTTATTCAGGAGATTTATTTCTCCAAATGTAAGAAAAATTTTCTAATTTAAAGTATCTTTTAAAGGGTGTTTATTTCACTGCAATTTTACATTTCATTTTACTAAGATAATTACTGTCACATTTGTGCTGTTCAAAAGACGTACTTGGAAGGTTAAAAGTTATTTTTATCCTGTAGTTAGAAATGCCACGTTTCTGGCCTGTTAAACGTAATCATCCATAGAAAATAGTTAAAGTTTTTTAAACATACCTACTATTAATTTTTTGTACCACAACTATCCTTCATTTAAATAAATACATTTTAAGACATAATGTTCAGAACTTAAAGTTATTTCAGTTTAGAATTATTGCAGAAAATGTAGTTTTAAGAAATAACATCTCACGATCTTTCTCACTTAATCTCACCTAATAAATTATGTAATTAGTAATTATATTACTACGCTTTTATCCTTCCAATTTCTTTGTAAAGAAACTAATTTAGTAGCGGCATCTCATTAAGTACTGTTTGTGGTGGGAATAAAAAAAGTGGAAAGATTAACTTTACTACACTGTTGAAAACAGGATTATTGACACTTTCAAAAACTAAAATGAAATCAGAAAATGTTATGCCAAGTATACATCTACTTAAAAAATCCTAATAAAAAACACTCTCTTTCAGCTTAGTTTAAAAAATCAAATTAGATGTGACTTTAAATTGCAAATAAATCTTGAAAGAAGAAAATGTCCTGTATCCTTCTTCAAATTTAATCAGTAAGCTAACTGACAAAAAAAAGTTAATTTGTTCATCACTTGATGTAACAGTTTTTCCAATTAAAGGAGGGATGGTAGAAAAGAAAAATAAGAGTTAAAGGTTTTCAAATAAAAGTTTAACACATAAAAAGGATTGTATCACTTAAATAAATTACAGCATAGTTAGTAGTAAGATTGAAAACATTAAACAGCAACAAACCGAAGCAGGTAATGGTCCGCAAAGAACTAACACTTCTGTTTGGTTAACTTCATCTTTTAACCTGTAAATTTCCTTTAAATGTAATACTAAGGTCATTTTTATCATTAAAACTATTTATAAATACGGTATAATTAATATAATAGTAAGTTCAATACATTAATTTAGATTGCAGTGATCGTAATAATTTCTTTTAAACCGAAACATAAAAAAAATCAAATTTATTCAGTAAGGAGCTAACTGAAACCTTTAAACCCAAACAATATTTTTTACCAATTAAAATTGCTGAAACGTACTATTTTTTTATGAATATAATTAAAAAAAAATACAACCTGATGTTTTCAAATATTATACAATTGGTGAATTTTATTGACGCGCTAATTTCACAAAATTAGTATTCACTCTTTTCTTTATCAAAAGATATTGTAGTTATTAGTGATAAAATACAACCCCCCCCTATTTTAAGAGAATTTTTTAAAACATTTATAATAAAATTGCACCCCCTATTTTAAATACTGTTTTTTTATCATGTATCATTTAAGTTCTTTGCATAAAAAACTAAAATAATCATCAATGTACAAAAATTATAGGACCTAAGCATTAAAAATAACTGTTTTACAAATTTTGAAATTCAGCATGTAATTACATACAAAACTCTACTTTTACTTCTTCATATTACACAATGGATACAAATTTAAATTAATAATTAAGATGTTATTTAAGTTTTAGGCTATTATTAACGACAGGAAACAAAACTTTTCAGAAAAATAAAACATTAGGATTATTCGGTACAATTTTTTTTTTGTGTTTTGTTTGAGATATTAGAGATCACGAGAAAGAGGATGGAAGTGACGAAAAGAATTAAAGGGACCAAGATGGTTTCATGAAAGAAGGGTTGGGTGGCTTTAAAAGGAATAGGGGATGAAAAAGATAGGATTAAAAGAGAACAAAAGGAATTTGATGGGTGAGGAGGATTACAGAAAATGAGAGGAGAAGAGAACGCGAGGTTTGAGAATGAGACGGATGAAGAAGGATGAGAGGGATTGGGAGATATGGAAATGAAAAGGTTTTGTGAAATTCAGAGCACACACATAAGTTAAGACAGAAGAAGGTGTAGAAGAGGAAAAGAAAGTATATAAATTTAATTAATGTAAAATTTAGTAATGTTTAACAAAAAGGTTTTGGTTTTGAAACGAAGGGTAAAATACTCCAGTAAAAACAAAATATTTTTAAACTTTTAAGATACAGCTTGGTGTAAATGTAACAGTCCACTCTGCTTATCGCGATCACTGTTAATGTTATTATTCGGATAATGTAATCAAAATTGACATGTCCCAATCACTCCTATTTAAATTGACGCAAAATTATATCGTTTTACGTTATCAATATATCGCTTAATGTTATCAAAATCTGCTGCAATCTCCTAAAAAACCTCCTTTTTCCCGTTTGAAGGTAAATTTTAATACATAATACTACAAAATGAGCAATTAATTTATTAAGTGTTAGGTATATGTTCCACTCTGATATTTTTCTTTTTTAATGTAAAAGTTGTAAAATACACAATAAGTACTAATCGTTTTAATATTTCCATTAGGACTACATATTTGTGATTTTAAAGCAAAGACGGGAGTAACATTGTTTGAAACTTTCTAGTATGGAATCGCTTATTGTTATCAATCGGATATTGTTACCATTCTACTCTTGGACAAAAGGTATCACATTAAGCGGAGTCGACTGTACTTACATTGTATAACTATTCTAATTTACACACTCAAATACTATAATTTCGTTTTATCTCCTCGAAATAAACATAACTTTTTATGTTCATATTATCTTCACATCCTAAAAGATTTTGCAGTTCAGTTTAGCTTAGGGATTGTACTGGTACTAGGACCGCATGTTATAACGAAAAGCATTTAAGAATATCAGATCCTCACAAATTTAAACCACTGATAGTCTCCTTAAATGGAATATTATTAAACACAACTTTTAAAAATCCCTTTTGAATGAAAAACTTGTAAATGTATTCTTAATGTGCTTGATTCTTATTAGATCGTGGTCAAGAATTTGATGGTTCCTTCATATTCTAGCCCAGAGTATAGGAATAAAGCAAAAAGTAATAATATTGCAGTAATGATCTTAAGGGCAAATTTACATGTTTATTTCATACATTTTAGTGACTACTTTTTAATTACTTTTTGTAAGATTTCAGTATATTTCGAATGTTTAATTCTATAAGTAAAAACAATGCAAAAAATAGTATTACTCAAAAATCTAAATCAATCCGATAATGTTAAAATACACAAAGTATTCTCTCCCGAAAAAAAACCCCATTCCAATAACCACGAGACGAAAGAGAACTCCATAAAAATGCCACTAGCAGCAGTTATAAAAAACACCGTAGGAATCAAAAGCAAAGCGGAATAAATACGTAATTTAAACATCGACTAAAGCGTTAAAGAACTACCTGCACGGTGCGACAGACCTGGCTGGCAAAAAACCCGATAATTTGCAGAAGAAAAATGGAAAAAGAAGACACGAAGCGAGCGTCTAGCTCTCCAGCACTCGATATATTGGAAAAACATCAGAAGCTTATCTCTGTGAGAGAAAGTGGATGGGACAGCCTTTTTGGTGTTCTTTGTGAGTATGATATTAAGCTGTGTGGAGATTGGACAGTCCCGTAGAACTATAAAATGTGATATTTTTACTACATTTTACTTAATACTTATGTCTTCTTATTGGGATAATATGTATAAAAGTCTAGATAGTTTTAGTCTCCTGATTCTCAATACAGCATAATCTCTTTACCAGAGTTTCCCATATTTTTCTTTGCATCGAACCTCTAAATGAATTTTGATTATGTCATTGATCCCCAACAGTACCATATCTAAATTTAAAAAAAAAAATAATGCTTTATTATAGTTACAAATCTTTCCTTTTTTAATTGAATGTGTATATTTTGAAGGTAAACCCTTCTCAACGGACAAAAAGCATCAACATTATTTATCCCCTTCTTTTAACTTACGATTGCACTAATTAAAAGATAGATTATGAGGGCTTTTGATCACATTGAGTAATTTAAAACAAAGTTAATAAAATGAAAATTTGATAAAACTCTAAACCTCTATCAACCCCTTTATGCTTCAGTGACACCCTTTGAAAGTCTTATCGACCCTTGGGGGGTAGATATCAACCACTTTGGGAATTCCTGCTCTTGCATCTTGGTGAATAAGTAATGAAAATTTCCTGACGTTTCATTTTGTGATATTGACCTTTTATTTCTAAAAATCTTGACATTTCTAATTTATTAGATTAATAAATCCCTGGCAGTAATGAAAATATTTACCGAAGAAGACACTAACGCTGATGTGATATGAAATGAAGTAATTTTGAAAGATTTTGAAGAATTTTGATTTGCCAAGAAAAAAAAAATCAAATGAAACTTGACATATTTATTTGTAACGAATTAAGATAAGTTGGAAAATAATCCTACACTCTAAATTAACTTTTTATATGAGGGAGAAATTCTAATTTAAAACTTAAGTAATGGAACTAAAAAAAAGCTTTAGGCTAAATGCGAGTTACAAATAGGGATCCTCATTTTATATCGTCAGAGAAAACAAGATGCACGATATAATCCGGACATTTGTTTCAGCATTAAACATTCATACATGTAACTCACCTCAACTTCTCTTTCTCAATCACTGAAAAAAAAGCTAAGCTATTTTACAAATCTGAATGCCATTCCTTGAATTCTAAATTCAAGGAAAAAATCACGGGCATTAGCGCTAACTGCAGAAAAGCAATCAAATTCAGGAGATCTTCTTGAGAATAATCCCTAAAAGGATATATTCTCACTCAATAATGAAGTGATCTGATCCAAACTGGGGATCTTTCTTTTTTCGGAAAAAAAAAGTTTCGGTGCCATTTTTTAATACTTTTTTCATCCGATGTATTTGTTTGATGAATAGTAGTAGAGTTTGCAGGGGCCTTGATTGCAGGGCGTAAAGAAAGACTGGGAATTTTTATCGCTTCACTGAAAGGTTTTACGGCTTAACTTAAGGGAGTGAAAAAGTTCTTAGACAAATTCACGTTTTCTGGGAAGACTTTATTTTTGATTTCTTATGGGAAAAGTGGAAACAGTTTTTCTTGAGTAGTCGAAGTATTCTTTTATTTAAGGTTTTCAAGATTTGGAAACAGTTGTAAATTTTGTACCATTCACAGTATATTTATTAAGTAAAAATATGTTTTGAAGAATTTTAAAGTTGAAAACTTTGTTCCGGGTTCACTTTTTTTTATTTACAAAGGTTTAAACAAAATTAATCAAACATATATTTTTAGAAAAATAACTAACATTTACCATCTACAGGAAAGGAAATTAAGTATAACTATATCTGCAGGGTATGAAACATTTGTTACAGGATGTAATATTAAACATTAAGATAATATTTTATCGATTTCAAACATCTAATTTTTATTAAGAGAAAATGCAATATTATAGGTAAATTGAGAATATGTATAATCAAACAACGTATTAACTTTGTCTTAAATTTAGATTCGTAAACATATATAGAATATCTTGTATAAAAATTGGTAAAAACATATTTATTTTTAATTATACTTCAACTGTTCTATACAATACTTACACTTAGTAAGTAATTTGATATCTAATACTTACTATGAGATTTATTAAACTTTTGAATTGAACATTTAGATAAATGATGAAAGAAGGTATGGAATTTGTCTGTAATAGAAAATCGTAACCCAAACTCAACTCATGTGTTCGAAATTCGCTTCATAGAAAGCAAATGTTTCAAAGAATGTAATAAAACTAATCAATCATAATCAAAGAATGATTATAGGAACTCGAAAATATTTTGAATCGGGTGTTTGAAAGTTTGGATGTCGGAAGAATGAGAAATACATTTCTCATTTCATCCAACTTTATAAAAGCATACAACATCCGAAATAAATATATTCACAATTAATTAAATAAAAGTCTATGAACCGTAAACACAAACAAACCAACTAGGCCCGATGAAATAAACTAACGACAACTCTGATTTCCATAACAATCAGGGAATAAGACTCTACTACACAGTTTAATATATCTAAGCGAACTAGGTGCATCGTATACGAGTTAACACCATGATAAAGGCAATATTAACCTCGTAAGCATTTAGATGCAGGATACACTCAGTTCACTCCAGCGTAAGTCTTGATATATTAGTTTAATTAACACCAGCAGCGGGACGCGAGGGAATGTCTGCGAACTGTTACTTTCCAGATCAAATAACAAAGTCTTGAACAACAGTGTTGGAATTTCGTGAATTTTAAAAGGTTCTTGGAAATATTTGCTAACGAGGGGGGATAATGAGGTAAGTGGAGAAAAGTGAATTGCTTTACAAGTGGAAGCTAATAATGTTGGTAGGATTTGTTCATAAACGGAATTTTTTAAAAATACAGTTTCATTAAAGGATGATATTTTATAAAGTATATTAGGAATTACTTTACTATCACTGATTTATTATGGATTTATTAAGAGAAAATACATAATTATTTTCTATTTGTCTTAGTTATTTTGAAATCGAGAAAGTATATTAGTCCAACTATTTGTTTAGTTAAAAAAGTTACTCGACCAAATAAAGCTTTTTAGAATTCACGTGAAGATTCTATTAGTATTGTTTACTTTTTAACCTCATATTTTAGAGAGTTCTTTTTATGAGTGTTCAGAAACCTTGAATATTTTAGATAGAATTCGATAGAATTATAGAATAGATAGATAGAATTAGGTAGGTAGATTGATAGAATTAGGTAGATAGATAGATAGAATTAGATAGATAGAATTAGATGGATAGAATTAGATAGATAGAATTAGGTAGATAGATAGAATAAGATACAAATAGAACATAAATAATACAAAAAATTACAACGATGTGATGTTAAAACAATCTTTATAGGTTGTTCTTGAGAGTCAGATGATGAAAAATGAATAGAAATGAAGAAAGAATGCTGAGAACTTTCTGATTAAAATGTAGTGATTTTTCTTATTTTGTTTTAACAAAATTAAAATAAACAAACAAAAACTACAACCTTAAATCCCTAACTGGAGGTTTATAAAAACAAGCAGCCTTTAAAGGTGAATTCCCTTTAATCAAGACCGTGTGAAAACACTTCCGCGTATACACAGTTGTTACGGATTCAAATATCGCCTCCCAAATCTTTCTTTTACACGCTATTTATGAAGGAAACACGCAAAGTCACTTAGGCATCGATTGAATGCTGACTCCGGTACTTTATCTTCTCGGTGTAAATCGTACAACATTTATCATTCACTGGGTCCTCAGGAGATTTAGTAAGACAAATTGTCACTCTTAAAACATAAGTATCGTATGAAGACTTGATTATATGTTCGAAACCAATAAATCTTAAGAAAAATTACGTGATATTTTACATAATCGTGCTTTTTTTCCTATATTCCAGGTTTGAGTTTTTTTATTGCTATCAGCTATTTTATTGTGATTCTGAATGAATAACATTTTTTATTTAGTTTATGTAAAATATAAACACTAAAAAGGTTTGTAAATAAATTTTATACATTTCTATCTTTTAAATTATTTTCGACAAATAGAGCTGTAATTTTCCATGTAATGATGAGAAAAAGATTCTTATAATTTTTTGAAATTCATGATGGTTTAATCTTACACATCACTGATTAATACATCTTTAATTTTATCATCTTGTAAAAAAATAGAACATTAATTACATTAATTAGTGAGCTACAATAATTACTTATATATTATAATTATTATAATAATTACATTAATTAGTGAGCTATAAAGATCTTTTTTAAGGATCTGTCCAAAGTGAAAATTTATAGGAGGATCACCAATAATGCATTTTTAAGTATAATCAAATGTATAATTGAAATTGATTTATTGTACTCGTATCCTAATACTATTTATAAATATTTATTATTAATTAAACTACTCTTGCGTACTTGAAATAAAAAAGGAAAATTATCATCAAAGTTAATTACAAATCGATCCAAATCCCTATTCTATATTGGATTTGCAACTATCCAAAAGCATTCATATTTTCTTAATTTATGCAAAAAAAACCCCCTTAATTCAACATTAATATTTCAATTCCCATTTTCTGTTCCAATTTCCCAAAACAAACTCAAACCCTTTCCACATTGGCACAAAAACTGATAAAAACGCTTTTAAACAAAAAAGATTCCGAAATCATTTCCAACGAAGACAAACCATTAGAATCTCCCTGGAAGCTATTATTCCTGCAAAACTTCTGTCGCCCTCCACCATAATTAGAGCATTAATAGCCACTTTCCTGCATATAAAGTTCGAGTATTTTTATCTCTGGAACCGGTTTTGTGCCATGGTAATTGTACTTCCCTCGGTAATGAACTCGTTCTGAGCAGAGGAACCGTTTTGCGTCAGAAATTCCTAAACGCCATTTATTAGAACGGAACTTTCTTTAAGAAAGAGAAGAACGCTTTGTTCTCCCGAGTGCTTTCTTTTATTTACTTAACGGGTTTGAAAGAAAACGGTTCGGGCAATAAATTAATGGGTCTGGCAGGGCTCTCGGGAGTCCCGGAGCGGGTCCGGGGCTATCACGTTGTAGGATGGTGTTGGGGAAATAGAGTTATCGATTGAAGGCAATTTCTTGTTGTGTGTGTGTTTGGGAAGACTGTCGTTTTTGAAAATAGAGATGTTTGATTTTGGGTTGGGAAAGAATGAGGTTTAAAAGAAAGGGGACATGGGTAAACGAATTATTTAACATATTTTTACTTAAAGGGTGGAAATGCAAGAGGATAATTAACTTAGTATTTAAGTAAGAGAAAAATATGACAATTAGTCAATAGTTGCTGGATTGATAAGGTCATCTCAACACCGTTATTCAAAAAACTAGGATAAATTCATCTACTCACTGTTGAATTTCTGGGCCGAGGGCCTATGAAAAATCACCAAATTCAATCTGTATTGCTATTGAGAAGTACATAAGATTAATTTTAATTTAAACCTCACATTCTATCAGGTACTTCAAATATGTAGCATTGCAGAGTATCTATAATTTTATTAAGCATAAATATTTTTTTATCAAAGACATTTTTTGAAAGAATTAAAAAATGAGTAGATATGTCTAAAATTTAATTATCTTAAGGTCGTAAACCTAAAGAAAAATATTATAGTGTTAAATTTTAGAGCATTATAAATTTAATACATATCCATAGTAATGAATAGATAGTAATTGAGTTATTTATCAAGAATACAATACTTTAATATGGTTAAATTCTGTTTTTATTACATGTAGAGAGTAATACGATTAAACGTGTTTAAAAAAAGTTATAGTAGATTCCAACTGAATTTCTCTCTCCCTTTTAAAATGGAGAAAATTTTAAAAATGAACTTGCACAATAAACTTCAATATCTTAAAATCAGAAGGCTTATTTTTTATTGTAAATTGTGTTTCACTCTTAATCAATTTCCTATTAAATGCTGGGTAGCTATATTCCCTAATCAAAATCTATGTCTTTAAAACGAATTTATTTTCAGAGATTTTATGTATTAAAATATCGTTTACTTTAACGTAAGCTTTTTAATGAAATATAATTTCGTCTAAGTAAACATGGCTACAAAACACATTAGGAACAATCCTAGAAAGTATCGATTTTTATATCAATTATAAGAAGAGGTTTTAACAAACGAGCATGCAGGCATTCTCTATTCTATATGCTAATTCACCTTATTCAGAGGCCACTGACCCAGTAAATTTGTCCATCCACTTACTTTTCTTTAAAGTACTTATCATTCCTCAAGAGGGGTGATACGGAAAATAAATTGTGACCCAAGACCACTCTACCCTCCTATGGAACTGATTGGGCTTAATTGTGGAAGAGATTGAAGCAAAAGCATGAGCCCTGGAGATTACCTGTACCTCCAATCTAGTTTATAGTAAGAGACAAACTGAAAGTAATCTCGTGTATTTCCTTTTTCGCATTGTTTGAAATGGGAATCCCCAGTGATTTACTCTGATTGCTTGGTTTCTCTTAACTTTCAAAGACCATCTGGGGTATTTCTAGAGGGTCTTAAATGCGGAGAAGTAAACGGAGGTGTTATGGTTTTGAGAATGTTGGAAAACGCTTCTCAATGCATAAATTTAAGTTTGAAAAATTGCTTGAAGTTTATTTGTAGTATAAACGTAGCACCGAATATTATGGTAAAGATGTTTTTTTCGATTGAAATATTGATGATCTTTAGTATAAAGATTTCATTTTTTACTCAAAGCTTCTATGATAGTTTGGAGATGAATTTTGGACCTTAATTCACAACAGTATTTGTATTTAAAAAATATTGCCGTTGAGTGATTTGAAAGATTTGAAATTTGAATTCCTCTTGCTAAACTTATGCTTTTAAGCCTATCAATAGTATATTCCTAAAAAATGAAAGACATTTAAAATTGGATTCATAAGTTAATTTCATTGTGTTGAATATCAAAAAAATATTTAATTTTTTGTGCAAAATATTTAAACAAATATATTGCTTTGAACCTAAATTTCATGAAATCCTTTAAAATTTTGTATACCTAATGTATTTTTCTCGAGAGTTAATATGACTGGTCGAGAATTGTTGAATTGTATTGAGTGATGAAAAAAGGCAACAGCTTTCTTACAGAAAAGATATGATTCCAGAATCCTTTCGAAGCATTTTTTTTCCGTTCTCTTATACTTTATTAAAATCGAAGTTCACAAAACAGAATTCTTAACAATAGAAAAAGAAAATTCTATCTATTCTCTTAGCAACCGTTTTCAAACGTACTCATACCACAAAATATACTATTCTATAATTCAGGCCTACTCAAAAACCAAAACCACAACCACAACTTTCTACTAATATCGAACTCCGCTCTTAGAAATTCCTAAAACAATACATTAATTAAAAACCAATAACACGGTCTTAAATAATTCATACTTTACAGCCTCCAAAACTTTATTTGCACTCACTAGGTACCCAGTCGGTAGCCAACTGTTGCGCCAAGAGAGCCGCCATCAAATCGGCATCAATCAGCGAGAGGCGCTTGACCGTGAAGAAGCGCCTAACGACATAATGAAGCGATCGCGCCAAATTATTAGTCGTGACGTCATCCCGGAACCTCCCCCCTTCACTGGACAAGGGTGTGGAGATCAATTACGGCTCGCACGGTCATCGATTGAGAGCTAGTTTGGTAGATCATCGATTTGTTTGGCAGGGAAGCCAGTAAACAAACGAAAGGAGGGAAGTAGTTTTATTGGGTGGGAAGATAGGCGTAGTAAACAGATCTGGGAAAAGTGAGGTGTTTTTGTTTATCTAGCAAGGACTTTACCAGATTTCGTTCTATTTTTATACCTTTCAGTTTGAAGTTTACTATAGTAGTTTATTGGTTGAAATCTACTTGGTAGGCAATATTATTGAGTATTATTCCATTTTTCTTTAAGCACAAATACTTAAATATAATATATTTTTATGTATTAAAAACCTGCATGAACATATAAATTCTGTTAATACTAAGCATTTGGTTTGTACCAATTTCTGCTATCGCTATAACCAAAGTGAATATCAACTCATACATGAATTTACCCTCTCCAGTACTGTAACTTTTTCTGATACACAATGTTAGATATTAATTTACAAGCAGCCTCTCTTCTCTTTTTTCTGCTCATGAACAAATGATATGGTTTAAAACAAAACCTTTTATAAAGTTCGAATGACCTTAACATCAGTGATAGAACAAAAATAAAAACAAAGTTTCACAATTATAAAATTTATCATTTTATAATTTTCAATTTATAATTTTATAGTATCACAATTATAAAATTTAATTGTTCTAAAAAGGTAAGTAACTTTAAATATAGGAAATGCATACCTACTCTGGATAAAAAGAATTGGGAGAATTGAGTGTGATAGAAATAGTAGTACTAATTCCTTCGTTAGTTTTTAAACGCTTGAATTTAAAATATGTAATTTATTCCTTGCTCATATTTTTATTTATTATATTTTTAAATATTATGAATATTATTCTCTCCGATGCCTCTCAGAACTTCATTGAGAGAAAAAAAAGTAGAAAATAATTTTACAAAACTTCTATTTCAATTAAGCTACCCATTACTACACTTAAACAAAACGAAATTGCTTTTATTTTAAAAAGTATTATTCCACCTTAAAATTGATAAATCTTTGTAGAAATCTTAACTTTTAATATGCGCAATGATGTGAAGCCAGGAAGTTTTTGAAATGTCAATACCCTCTAATTTTAATGGAAAAGATGTTTAAATGGAAGGTTAAGGATATTCTCATTTGTTAATACTGACATGTTTACTTGTAACTAACTCTCTCTTAATATAAACTTTTAATTTGATTTCTTCAGTTTTAATTACTCGTTCTATAATAATAAATGTAGTAGGTAATTAGTAACTCTGGAAAAAAAATTAATTATTTTCTGAGGCTCTTCAAAGCGCTCATTTTGGTAACTTTCGTATTCATAATTAGCATTAGAATGTAATAGACTAGATGTGGAAGTAAAAGGGATAATTAAACCCATTAAAAGTATCCATAATTAAAATCCAAGATAAACAAATTACTAAATTCCCCATAATTAAAAGCACCAACGACCTTTCCCTAAACTAAAACATAAGCCCTTGGTAGCGATCAAACCTCAAATGATGGGATCAATGCACACGATCCCAACTTAACTCAAAACTTTTTGAAATCTTAATTAGTGAGCAACCACACCAAAGATCTCTCGACATCCCGAAAGTTCAACCACCTTACCCAAAACTTTCCTCGACCCTCCTTTAGCTCCCACAACCAATCAATCATTGGCTAAGGGGGAAGGCAGTTAACGCTTTTTTGACCCCCCATCTTTCGAAACCTGGTTGTGTCATGTGATGCCACCGGAGTGAGAGAATAATAGTAATAATTAACCCGGCAGCCATTTGTAAAAATGTCGCCGAACCAGAACGCTCGTCCGGTAATTGATTAAGCCCGGACGATTAATTGAGCTTAAATTGCTCCGAAAATGGTGAATGGCTTGATTAAGCATGGGCTTATAAGCACTTGATGTGGTGTTATCTCCGCAGTAGGTGCGTATTTTATGATTGTGGATGGGTTTCTGTGCGGGAGATTTTTTTTTTTGTTGGCTTCTGAAATTGGGGATTTTCATTTTTTTGTTTAATTTTAGTATGTTTGGGCGTGGACCAAAATAAATGGTAAAGGAATCAATCACATGGAGGTTAAATTAAGATGAAGGTTTCAAATAATTTGTATTTTAATATTTTGTATTAATGCGCATTACTATTTTTAATTTATAAAAGAAAAGAGAAACGAATAAAAATATGTAATTCTTTTAGAGAAAATTTTGTAACAAAACACATCTGTTACTTACTATTTTTTTAAATAATTAAAAATTATGTTTTTAAATAGGAAGAGATGCTATAAAATAAGGTCTAAATAATTTTAGAAAATTATTGCCGTGAAAAATTTTCTAGAATTATAACATTTATTTTGAATTTTTATTTATAAAAGTATGGTATGATTGGAAACTGTTTTTAACAAAATCTTCTAATTCTCAAATGGTTTTTAAATTTGAAATTTTTGTTAGGAACACTAAAAGTTTTAAATATTTTTTTTTCAAATGAATATTTAAAAAATATTTATTTCATTTACAAAGATGCTATTCTAGTTGTAATTCTTTTGAATCAGTTTACAGGGAAATCTGATGAATTTAATTTTTTAATCTTGTTAAGGATACATTGACTTTACAGTGAAAAATAAACAATCCTAACTATGACCACGGTGTGATTAGTTAAAACTTTAATAACAGGACAATATTCTTTAGACCACCTTTACTAAAATTTTTGTTGTTAAAATTGTGTTTTGCGGAGCAACATTCTTGTGGAGGCCTAGTCTCGGGGCTTGCGAAAGATTGAACGCACGCAGCGTGACGTCAAAATGACGTCACGATCCCGCCTCTTCTTCAAATGCCTAGTGTTGACCAGACGAAACGCAGGAATTTCCCATAGCCGCCAAGGGAATGCATATTTTCAAAAGTCAAAGGAAACGCCGCAATAGAAGGGGAATAATGGGAATAAACTTTAACAAAGGGCCTTAGCACCTGGGCACCAGAAGGGCAAAAATTAAAGTCAAGCAAATTTATGACCAGAACACCTGGTGCAGGGACGGAGCCAAGTTCAAGGTCCTCATAATCTAAACAATAGACATAATGAAGTCATCTTCCATAGGCCCCGAACACACAATAGGATCGATGGAGATTGGGGCAAGAGTCCAAGCCAATCCCTGGTCAAGAGGGATACCTCCCGAGTGGCCATGGTTGGTACCACCCTCAAAAGGGGTGGAGATTCAGGAAGTTTAAAAGCCCATGTAACAATAATCAGATCCCATTCCATTTTTTTCTTTTGCTATCATTGATGCTGATCCTGTTTGCCTGGATACCCCGATGCCGGATAACAACTGATTTTACCGAGTGCCTCGAAACCAAAACCGCGAACGCGAACTTTTGATATTTGTGTGTTGTGCCTTTTCTCTGATGTGCCTTCTCCCTGGAGGAATGAGGAACACCGGGCTGTTCCTAATGGGTATGTGTGCAAAAATCTAATATTCAATTCTCTCTGCTCAGTCCCAAATTCTTTTGATAACATATTTCTTACATATTAACGTTATGCTCTATTGTGCATTTAGTGTGCTCTCCAATATACATGTAGTAACATATTATGCAATGATATTTGAAATGTGTATATTATACGTCCCATCCATTGCATGGACATTACCAACATATATATTGAACATAAATTCCTAAATATTCAGAGATAATCATGATACCTACTAGTTGTGAATAATCATAAATAAATGTGTATTTGTTATTATATATCAGTGTCTCTTCTTCATTCATTTCCTAAAAGTACAGTCTAGAAATCATTTAACCACAATACGTAGAACGGCAGGGTGAACTCACTACGATTCCCTAAAAGCCAGTAGAGTCACCCGACAAGTGGTGCCGTGACCATTCACGAACCACAATTCAAAATTTAAAGTAACAAACAACTTGACTGTACGGGAACTGAATGGATGAGAATAATCATTTGTAACTATATCTGAAACATTGTATATATAGATATATAAGGAATACAGGGTAGTATTAGAATGTCCTCATTGATTATAAAAATTACCTCTTAAATCTTATCGAGAAATATAGGGAAATTTGTCTAGTTTCATCTTAAAAGTGTCTTTAGTACAACATAAAATTTAGTTTGGGCCATAATACAGTCGCAAAATGTCAGAACACGAACAACACAACACGGTAGAAAACTCGGGTTTAAACGGAAACAATACACCTAGCGGCACAATCGTTCAGAACGATTTGCCTAGCATCGCGATGATCCAAAACTGGATCCCAAACTTCGATGGAGTCTCAGCTGTCACACCAGAATACTTTATCGAAACGGTAAACCAACTAGCGGATAAACTGCTCATATCTGATGCACAAAAAATATTAATGATAAAGACAAAAATCAAAGGGGATGCCTTAACGAGGCTAATAAATAATTCCGAATTATCGCAGGAAATAGATTTTAAAACTTTCACAACAAAATTTTTGGCATATTTTGGGCAAACCCAAAGCTTGGCCTTGCGCCATCAAAATTTGTCTGCTTGTCGGCAAAAACCTGATGAAGATATAAAGAATTTCGCCGCTCGGCTCACCAAGGCAACAAGGGATTTTTTCGGGGACGTAGACATTGATAAGCCGGAAATGAAAATTGTCTTCAATCAAACCCGGTTAGCAAGACTACTTGAGAGTGTTTTGCCTCAGTACAGGCCGCAGTTACTCACAAAAGATGTTGCTTCCTTTGATGAAGCGATAAAATATATCCAAATTTTACAGGCCAATCAACTAATACTAGAGTCCCCAGCCATAAACTCAATTGCATGCAACATACCTAGCCCCCCCTCACAAAACAACACAGACCAGCTAAGAGCGGAGGTCATTAACTTAGCAAAAGAAATTGCCAACCTACACATACAAAACAACAGAGTAACAGAGCAGCTAGATAACATCAATGAGTCGGTAGCTAACAATAATTTCATGAGAGGGCGTCGTTGTCATTACTGCTCTAGATTTAATTGTACAGTGCACTCGGAGTCAAATTTTCACGGTAATCAAAACCCCAGGGCTTCTCACCCTCAGGAACGCGCAAGTCGAGCTAGATTTCCCCCCGCAAACAGACAGGTAGACCATTTCCCCTCCTATAGAGGTGGAAGCAATAACCCCCCCCGGTACGATGGGTCGAGAGATCGCAGATGGGGACGCTCGGCCGAACGGAGGTGGAGTGATAGTAGAAGGGAACCAAGTAGGGGTAGACAATACCAAAATCATAGGTGGGATTACAGCCCCAGAAGAAATAACTCATTTGGGAACCAAAGAGGTATGCCTAGACAGAATAGGTCAGGAAGTAGGCCACGAAGGTCTTTAAACTAAATCGGGATTTCTACCAACTTCCCCGTTTGGATGAGGAATCCCATAAAAGGGAAAGAGATAGGAAGGAAACCGTCACCCCCATATTTGAGAATGACCCACACACACACGGGGAGACCACCAAATCTATACTAAAAACACATAGAACACTAACAACACAAAAACCAAACACAAAAAAGAGAGTTACATTCGCGCAGGACATCAACTCTGTCTTAGGGAACTATTTGCCCTTGATCGAAATTGGCATTGGCAATAAAACTGCCCGGTCTCTCCTAGACAGCGGCGCAGCCTGCTCACTAGCGAGCAGAAGTTTCTTTGAAAACATAAAACATGTAGTACCCGTAAAGCGCGTGCAATCATACATAACTATAAAATCTGTAAATAATCAGGCATTAGACATTCATGGTTGCTATATAATCCCTATTAAAATTGGTGATAGGGAACTAAAACATGATTTCCATATAGTTAACCAGGCGCTAGGAGAAAATTACTCATTTATTTTAGGATACGACTTCCTTAAACAACATAAACTCTCACTAAACTTTGACAAAAACACATTGGAAGGAGACAATTTAAAAATAAATATAAATGATAAGGATCGCAGATACATAAACAATTTAACAATCACCACATACGCAAAACTCTCACAAACATATACACTCCCACCTCATGAAACAACACTCGTCGAGTTAAAACTAGGTCCATATAACACACATGACCACAACATAATTTTACACCCTCACTTGAGAAACAAAAACGTAGAAATAAATCCAGCAATAGCATCACTAAGCAAAAATAATACAACTCACGTTCTAATTTCAAATATAACCGCTAATAACATAACACTAAACAAAAATACAAAAATAGCAACTATAGAGAATAATATGGAAGAGGTTCCAATAGAACAAATAAAACAAATGCGGAAAAATGAACTCAAGGAATCTGATTTCAATTTAACACACTTAGAGCCACAGATAAGACAAAAATTGCTAAAATTACTGATGACTTATTCAGACGTATTTAGCAAAAGATTACAAACCTTGGGCAGGACAAATACAGTGCAGCCCGAATTTGAGGTAAAGGATGAGGATTTAAAAAATTCAAAATATTTTCCTGTACCCCAGGCATTGAGAGAAATATTGAGGCAAAATTTAGAGGACATGCTCGAAGCAGACATCATAGAACCCTCGAACAGTTTTGTAACGTTTCCACTAGTAATGGTTAAAAAGAAAGGTGCTCCAGGAACAACCCCTAATTATAGAATGTGCGTCGATTTCCGAGCTCTCAACAAACTTGTAACCTACTCTAATCACCCCTTACCCTTAATGAATGCAGAGATAGACAAACTAGCGGGATCACGATATTTCACTACAATAGATCTAAATCAATCCTTTTTTCAAATAGTCTTAAAGAATGAACAAAGAAAATACACGGCATTCCAATCCCCCTTTGGGGCATTTCAGTTCAAAACTATGCCCATGGGATCGAGCTTCAGCAGTGCTACTCTCCAAAAACTGTCTGATATAATACTGGCACCCATAAGAGATTTAAACATAGCCAATTTCATCGACGACTTCGCTATTGGAGCGGGTAGTCTAAATGACATGCTTTTTAAATTAGAAAGATTCTTCATGCAATTAAGAATTCACAATCTAACAATAAATCCAAAAAAATGCGAATTCTTAACTAAACAAATAACATTTTTAGGCCATAATATAAATGAACAAGGCTCTAAACCATCAAACGAGAATCTAATAAAAATCTCAAACTTTAAATCTCCTAAAAACTTGAAACAAGTCAGAGGATTTCTCGGTTTAACAGGTTACTATCGAAGATATATAAAAGATTATTCTAAAATTTCAACCCCTCTGACGGATATACTGAAAAATAAGGGTCGTTTCAAATGGAATGTTGAGGCCCAGAATGCTTTTGTAATTTTAAAGAATGCACTAGATAAAGCCCCAGTCTTAATTCACCCCAATTTCAATAAACAATTTATTTTGTCCACGGACTCAAGTACCAGAGCTATTGGTGGCTGCCTCAGCCAATTGGACGAAAAAACTGGTATCAAACAGCCAATAGCATATTATTCAAAAAAACTAACCGAAACCCAAACTAAATACCCAATATACGAACTTGAACTCTATGCATTAACGGAGAACTTACGTGCATTTAAATATTACGTTTATGGTAGAAAAATAATTGTAGAATGTGACAATAGAGCCCTTTCCCAAATTAAAACCCTCGAAAACCCAGCAACCCGCGTGACGAGGCAGATATTAAAATTGCAAGAGTACGATATAGAATTTAAATTAATAAGATCAAAGGAAAATATTGTTCCTGATATTCTAAGCAGATACCCCCTTGAGAGTGCTCAACCTGAATTGATAAACGCTGTTACGGTAGAAATTCCATCCATAGAAGATATAAAAATAGAACAATACGAGGACGAGGAATTAAGAGAAATAATTGATAAATTAAAATCTAGACCCGAAACCCTAAAATTGTCCGAACGAGAATATTTTTTGAGCGATGACCTGCTATTAAAAAGGGCATATAGACCCCATGATAACTCAAGATACAGCCAAATTGTGATTCCCAAACGGTATAGAGCTAACATACTACATTTAACGCATGCTAATCATGTGGGGCATGAGAAAACTTACGGGAACATGGTACAGTACTTTTACTGGAAGGGCATGTACAGGGATGCTGAGGAGTTCGTGAAGTCATGTACAGACTGCTCACGTTACAGATCTCCTAAGCGATACCCACCTGCACCCTTACAAACTAATATTTTGGCTAAGAGACCCCTAGAATTCGTGAGTATAGACATAGTTGGACCGGTAAGCGAAAGTCCATGTGGACACAAATATATATTGTGTGTAAACGACTACTTCTCAAGATACATGCAAATTTACCCCCTAAAGACCCAAAAAGCAACGGAAGTTGCAGATAAATTACTAAACTTCATTTCTATTTTCGGCCTTTTTGACAATTTACTTTCGGACTGCGCATCAAATTTTATAGGAACAATTTTAACAACTCTGGCGGAAAGACTAGGAATAAAAAAACTAAAAACCACAAGCTACAGGCCCTCCACGAACGGCATGAATGAGGCGTCGCATAAACAGTTAAAAATTTCCCTTGCGATATATGCCAGAGAAAATCACAACTGGGTTAAGGGATTGGACCACTACCAGCTGTTATACAACGCCCAAAAACACAGTACAACGAAATACAGCCCATACTACTTAATGTTTGGTTTTGAACCAAGGGTTCCTTACGCTATAAAGCCTAACCCATATGATAAGGAATACAATTCCATTCCTGAATATGTTGAAGACAGACTGAACATATTTGCCCAGGTTCAGGACACAGTGAATGAGCACTTCAAAAATGCCTCAGAAAAGCAGCAGGAATACAGGTTAAAAACGGGCGCGAAACACAGAACTTATGAAATCAATCAAAAAGTCTATCTACACACCCCAAATTTGGAACGAAACAAAAGCTCTCTAAAGAAACCATTGTTCGACGGCCCCTACGAGGTAATACAAAAACATAATGATGTAAACTACACAATTAGAGATACTCGAAACCCTCAGGCCAAAGCACAGCGAGTGCACATTGAGCGACTCTTGCCATTTCACGAACGAGATCCAAAATTTGAATTGAGGAACAATACCCCCAGTACCACCCCTAAAAATAATCATGCAGAGTCGAGGGCAAACGCAAACCCCCCTGCCCCCGTCGAGGACGAATGGGATGAAGATATCCCACTTGCATATTACGCCTACTCAAGGAATATGAATCCTAAACAGGCAGCAACACGCCCACCTACGACCCCCACAACTGAGCACAATAATCAAAATAGAGAGGGAATAACCCCCCCTGAAGGCATACTTGACCGCTCCCCTGATACAAGCCCCGGAGATCAACCAAGAGGGAGTGAACAATCAGACAATGAAACTCGGCAAGGAACACAACAAAACACGGGCACTGACGCGCAACCCAACGTAGGTCAGGACGGGGATACAGCATCTGCCACAGGAACTAACGATACAGAGACTAACTCTGGGCAGGCAGATAGTAAAAAGAGGCCGCGAATAAATTGGGCGGTTAAACCGCGCAGGGATTTTTCACTCCGAACACGACCCAATGCATCGGTTTCGCAGGTAAACTCGGACTCGGAAAACTTCGGTACCAGATTATGGAACTGGGCCGAACAGATAACCCGACCATCCGAGGAAGAAACCCCAGAAGGCCAGTCTATATTTTTAACTATGCTAGATAATATCACAGAGAAACTGAAACCCGATTAAGTGGAATAAATAGGCAAAAATATCAAACTATGAAGAGTAAAAAAAAATAATAACAATAAAATACGACTAGCAAAAAAAACCATAAACCCACCGGACAGCGAACCCGACCCCTAAAAGCTATAAAAACTGGATCAAAGAATCCCATAAAAGAGACAAGTGTACCCCTCGGTCAAAATCGCACACAATGGCACAGGTGCAGAACGCAGATGTAAATTCTGATATTCGCGGGTAGAACTAGACTTAAAGAATCACAGGACCCGTAGAAGAAAAGCACTAGGGACCAGTCTTCCCCCTTCTTGACTAATTCCCGATAATTAGAACAGCCAAATAGGCATGAGTTCAAAGTGAATACGAATGAATCTTAAAGGTAAATGAATGCGGTTAAGGCGCGGAACCATAGGTATAAATTAGTAAGTACAAACTATAACAAGGGATATATCAGCTGCGTTAAATAAAATGAAGTAGACAATAAGACTCGCGACGGTCATAATATTTAAGATAAATACGGATATCTTTAAGTACAAAAGTTATCTAATAGGCAAAGAAAGTAAAATAACACTAATGTTGCAACATAAACAAGGGTAAACTATAAAAATGCCACCTAGTGTGAATATCAAGATAAAAGCAAAATTAATTCACGTAAAGTATAATCCAGATAGCCATCTCATTTAAATTTGACAAATTAACACCGCGAGATTGAATTGATATTCGAAGCCTGATCAACTTAGAATGTTAAATTGCAATCTATCAACTGAAATATAGATACACATATATATAATAAATACTCTAAAAAAATCTATAGGACTCCGTAAAATAAATATATCACAAAAAAAAAAAAAAAAAAAAAAAAAACACCCAACTCTAATCAGACAATTAACGTACAAATAACCAAAATAAAGGAAAATGCTGATAAATAATATAGAATAGACAAATGGATACTCACAATAGCTTTCTTTTCTCTCAAAACTAGCGGATAACCTCTATGGTGAAGAAATAATCTTGACAGTACTTCTTGCATAAAATTCTTCAATTTTTTTTTCTTCTACTAATACTTGATATAAATACTCATGGCTATATACAAATTGTAAGACTGATATGAGGAATAATGAAAACAACATGTACAATAGGACAAGAGGAAAACCTAAAATTAATACAATGTGTAACTCAAAACTGATGTCCGAAGCAGAAGTCTTTAAATTCGAAGCATGCATCAAATGAATTAGCCCCACCAGAGACTATGGGATGAAATACCATATCAAAATATAGACATCAAAACGCGTACTTTAAAACTAATAACATGTAAACCGCAGAAACAAAGATAAATGAATATCTGGGCTGGAAACAAATGCAGCGCGATTAGAGAGAATAAAGAATAAGAAAAGAAAGATACTTAGAACCAAACTTCAGAGGGACGCTTGACACGACTCTTCACTCGTGTCGACGGATACAGAATGTCAGGCCGATTGTGAGATTGAAAAGCGATAATAAGAATACAGCCGACAACAAACACGCCCCTATTGGTATCAAAAGAGGACAAGCAATCAAAATCAGAAGAATCGAGGAAACACGAACCCACAGGGGCATATTTAGGTAGGACCCCGCCAGTAAGGGATGGGGCCGAACGAACCGTGACTCCGGGGGCACATAAAGCCCTCGGATACAAATAATGCCTAGAAGGGAAGCCAAAGCGCTTGAGATCATTTCAAAGGGAAGCAATAACTATAAGTGCTACGAGCACAAAACCGAGGTATAGGAAAAGGGCGAGAATTATCTAAAGAAATGGATATGAAATATGTTTTCACAAAAAAATGAAAAGGGCCCGTTAAGGAAATCAAAATATGTACAAACACTAATTGATCAGAATGTATATAGTACAGAACCGAAATGGAAACGGAGGTAACGTGTGTGATCCTTTCAGCTTGCGAATCAGAGCTTTCGGGATAAATCCATTTTCGAAAGCACGATTCTTAACGACCAAAAAAAAAAAAAAATGGTCAGCAAAACGAAGGACACGGAGAAAGAAGCAGACAATCTTCCTATTGTATATACATAACTAATTAGTTAGATAATGGTCAGAAGAAATAATCAGTATGAATAAATAAATTCGATAGAATAACTAGGTTAGATTATCAGTAGAATATTTTAGAGTAGTTTGAGTGTTATCTCTAGGATAAAATTATTTTGTTTTAGTACTTATATATTTATACTTCAATTACTATTTTATACTCATAACTATAAATAAAGCTGTATGTATAGACTTACATACTTGTAAACATTAGTTGCATTTTTACCTATATGGACTGAGCATTGGATTGAATGGAGGATTGCATTGCAGGATACCTATGGACCACAGCCGTAGTGGTATTGGGTACGCACCATGCTACCCTATGTAAAATGATTGGCGAGGGATGCACCAGAGAAGCAGTCCCCAGGCACCTGCTCAACCAAATTGAGCTTCCGCCTCTCGCATGTGCCATTCATAAATGCGCAGGGTGCATCACGACTTATGAGTCCTATGTACTCACTCCAGACTTGGAGTTGATCACCCCAAAGACGTTCATTTTACGGAGCGATAATTTGGAACCGGAACAAAACAACTTAAATACAACCTTCTACACATGCCTATCTCCACAAGGAACTCCCTGCAGTTGTGCAACGAATGCCTGCAACGGTCCTCAGGACTTTTGCAACACATACAACTGCTCAGAATCGCCATCATGTACATGCCACCTTACTCATGGCAGGGCTACCTGGTTACACGTGGGAGAGGACCGCACCATAGAAAATCCCACCATTATCAACATCCAGGTATGCATGTTTCGAAGGAAGAGAACCCAAGGTAGACGGTTAATGGAGGCTGAGCAGGCAACTTTCACTCGGAACAATCTAACAATCACTTTCATTGACCCCGTGTTGACCTTGCCCAACAACAGGGGCAGACTGATTCTGCGCACAAATGACTATGAGACCCTCATCACTGTTCGCTCTAGGCATGTAACGGTGCCATTCGAGCTCCTCGCCCACAAAACAATCCTCACGGCCATCTTTATTACCGACAACGGGTTATCCATAGATGCTGAAATCGTCATTCAAGGAAAGAAAATCTGCAGAGTGACTGGATGTGTTTTCTGCAAGGAGAACTTCCAGTCTTACAAGTGCTGGCAGCCTTTCTTCAGGAAGACGTTATGGGCCATCATCATATTCCTCATCATGATAAGCCTCATCATGATCCGAATCATTGTCAAAACCATGACGTCAACAATTCTGCTCGTTCTCAACCTCTTATGGCTCATATTCCGCCTGGTACGTCTGGCCTTTCGCTTTTGCCTTCTCCTCGGTTCGGCGTTCGGCGATGGTATCCGACGCGGTTGCACCGGACTGTACGACGCGCTGGAGCAGAGAGATCTTGGACATGGAGTGGCACCACGTGCGATCGTGCTGGCTGCCCTGGCAATGTGCCTTCTCGCCGAAGGAACCCACGCAAGTTGCACGGACTATGCCATTGTAAAATCCGAACTGAAACTATGCGAACACCGCGATGCGTATGAAGAGACCTGCAAACTGACCACATCCGCTGAAGTGACTCTTAAAAACATTCACCACGAAACGTGTCTTTGGTTTCATTCCAAAGACCAAAAGCCCCTCTTTTCCGTCAAACTAACCTTGGAGTCAGTTGAATGCCACTTTTCGACCAAGCGATTGTACTACACGTTCCCTGTAGAAACCAGGGCACAATCACAGATAACGTGCAGCCAGAATAAATATTGCGCGTGGGGCGAACACTGCACCGTTCATTCCTTTGAAGGCCTTCATTTCGAAGCGGAAACCATGGAGGCGCGCTCCTACAGCGGATTCTCAACTTGTGAGCCCAGCAACCGAGGAAACGGTTGCATAATAAGTCACACCCCAGCGTGCGCTTTTAAGCGAGTTTACTTTGTGCCACAATTGGAACGGGCGTATGAGGTATCACAAATCACGGGCTACAAATGTGAGTACCACGTTGCACTGGAACACTCCCGTAACGGAACAATATCACGGGCTACACTGAGAGACAAATCTGTGCCCATAGATGGGATCAAAATCAAGCTCTTAGGCGTGTATGACCAGTCAACCATGATGATTCCAGAAAAGTTGGTCACGAGTGTCAACAACCCCACTGAGGGCTATCTGATGGAAGGGAGCGAGAAAAATAACCCGGTGGCAAACCTCATCGGAGCCGTCCAAGCAAACGGTTCCTTCACAAAGCATTTCCTCTTTGCGAAGGACCTTGCTGAGTGTTCCTTCTTCGAGGACCAACTACGCTGTACGGAGAAAACTCAAGCGGTCAACACCATGGTGGAGTCGCAGGAGGGGCGCCTCCCCATCACCAGGGAGCTGCACAATTTGCATCTCCACCAGGGACGCTTGAGGTCCAAACTCCTCTCTTCGGCAGCTATACGGCTCCAGTTGAGTTTTGCCAATTATGACATATCGGTCGTACGGGACACAGTCTGTCCAATTATCGAAGGACAAGACTATGACGTAACAGGGTGTTACAAATGTGGAGTCCTTGCTGAGCTCACCCTCACGGCCAAATCATCTTGCAAAGCGGGACTGGTTTCTGTGACCTTTGAGGGCATCCAGGTCCACACAAAAGCGGTGGAACTGACACCGGAACCCTCAATTGTCACAATTAAATTTTTGGCTGAGGCCAAATGCTTCGAGGACAAAATTTGCCTGCAGTCCTCTACCAATGTGCAATGCAGGCAAATAACCTTTTGTCTGGAGGAACCCTCAATTGAACTCCTTCAACTCCAAGGCAAATCTCTGGAGCAGACGGCCAGGAGCACGCACGGGTCTATCTTCGAGTGGGTGCATTTTCCCATGCTGAACTCAGCCCTCTTCATGTTGAAGCTACTAGGTGCGGCTCTACTCGCGATCGGACTCCTCATCACATTGATTTCCACCCTCATCACTTGTTGCTGCAGACGCAAGTAACCAGTTGGAAGGAGTACTTAACAAGATATTGGTGAACTCTTTCATTTTTACCTTTTTGAAACACTAACCTTTAAAATATAGGTCAAGGACTATGGATTATTATTGTATTAAGGATTTATTATTGTGTTTTTTTTAGCAATCTGATAATGTGCGGTTTCTTTTAACACTTTGCTAATGTGCTATGTTTTTTTTTTTACTGCTATTCATTCTTTTATATTGGGTTATTCGCTATAATTTCACTCATTCACGTTATTCTATGTGTTAATTGCTCTCAATATTACAGAAGATGATATCACCCACAATGTAACACACTAAAAGGTGCAAGGGCATTTGGGAGCAACACATCTTCCCTTTCAAATCCCCCAAAGAACATCGATAACTTCAACGGAGAGAGGCGCATCGCCGGGGACGCCTGGTGGTGTGCAGCTATCAAATATACCCTATATTTCCACCTGCCACGGGGGGCACGTCGTCTAGGACGCTAGAGGATGGGCCACCTTGGCAGGAGTAGTGTTGCTGTTTCTTAAATAAGAAGTTGCTCCCGGATGTCAACGCACTCTATTTTATTACTTTAAGCAAACTGCATACCAATGCGAACGTAAGAGTATTTTTTTTTCTTTCTCTGCAAATTTTGCCTAACATTTCGCACCCAATTTCTTATGTGTGAAGATTTCTTATGTATGTGTTTCTTATATTTTACACACCTTTTTATTTAGGTTTCCTTATGTGTTTTTTTTTATTTATATTTGCTTAATACTCATTCTAACTTCTAAAAGAAAACGTCATGACGTCTGGAGTGAGCGGAGAGAATCGGGAATTGCACACATTGCTTTCAATATTCATTTTGTATTTGCATATTTTAAAAAAAAAAAAAAAAAAAAAAAAAAAAAAAAAAAAAAAAAAAAAAAAAAAAAAAAAAAAGGACTTTCCTTTCAGCAAAATCCTTTTTTTTGGCGGGAGTAGGGTAGATTCTGTTGACCAGACGAAACGCAGGAATTTCCCATAGCCGCCAAGGGAATGCATATTTTCAAAAGTCAAAGGAAACGCCGCAATAGAAGGGGAATAATGGGAATAAACTTTAACAAAGGGCCTTAGCACCTGGGCACCAGAAGGGCAAAAATTAAAGTCAAGCAAATTTATGACCAGAACACCTGGTGCAGGGACGGAGCCAAGTTCAAGGTCCTCATAATCTAAACAATAGACATAATGAAGTCATCTTCCATAGGCCCCGAACACACAATAGGATCGATGGAGATTGGGGCAAGAGTCCAAGCCAATCCCTGGTCAAGAGGGATACCTCCCGAGTGGCCATGGTTGGTACCACCCTCAAAAGGGGTGGAGATTCAGGAAGTTTAAAAGCCCATGTAACAATAATCAGATCCCATTCCATTTTTTTCTTTTGCTATCATTGATGCTGATCCTGTTTGCCTGGATACCCCGATGCCGGATAACAACTGATTTTACCGAGTGCCTCGAAACCAAAACCGCGAACGCGAACTTTTGATATTTGTGTGTTGTGCCTTTTCTCTGATGTGCCTTCTCCCTGGAGGAATGAGGAACACCGGGCTGTTCCTAATGGGTATGTGTGCAAAAATCTAATATTCAATTCTCTCTGCTCAGTCCCAAATTCTTTTGATAACATATTTCTTACATATTAACGTTATGCTCTATTGTGCATTTAGTGTGCTCTCCAATATACATGTAGTAACATATTATGCAATGATATTTGAAATGTGTATATTATACGTCCCATCCATTGCATGGACATTACCAACATATATATTGAACATAAATTCCTAAATATTCAGAGATAATCATGATACCTACTAGTTGTGAATAATCATAAATAAATGTGTATTTGTTATTATATATCAGTGTCTCTTCTTCATTCATTTCCTAAAAGTACAGTCTAGAAATCATTTAACCACAATACGTAGAACGGCAGGGTGAACTCACTACGATTCCCTAAAAGCCAGTAGAGTCACCCGACACTAGTCTCAGGGCTTTTTCTCCTTCCGAAAGATCGAAGGCAAATAGGAAGAACCGCAAGCAAACTTACGCCTCGATTTCCTGGCGTAACTCCCTGTTTCGCAAGTTAAAAAATGGCTGCTGTCGTACGGATCACAATTAAAAGTAAGTAAATTTTAATAATATTTGTTAAAATTCAAATGATCTTTGTCCTTTTTACTTCTATTTTGATTAGTTTTGATTTATAGATGCTTAATACTTGTCTTAGATTCTAGATTACGATTGTAAACTTTCGATGTTCGAACTTTAGTAAACAAGTGCAAAATTGATTACGAGTTAGCTATAAGTTTTAAATGCGCGTGGTTTGAAAATATAACAACTTTTAATATTTTTTGCCTTTATTTCTTGTTAGATTTTGTCATTTTGATAAGATACGTTTGCTTGTTTCTGAGTTATTCATTACTTACAGTCATAAACTTTCTATGGCGAACAAGTTTCATATTACTGTTTATGTTAAGTTTTTTGTCTGTAGTGGAGTTAAGGAACTTCTTTTTAGACTCAATTGGTTAATTTTATTTCCTTGTGTAGTGTTTGAGTGATACCAAAACAATCTACTGCTTAGTGCTTGTCTTCGAATTCTCACACACAAATGTAAACACGTTTAGTTGAGTTAAAGTTTTACATGTTTTTGTGCTATTCTAATGTTAAGTAAACTTTCACTGCAGATATATGGAATCTACATCATTCTGAAAGTTAATATTCTGGTGGTAAAAGAAAATTCATGAGATGTTCCCCTTGTTTACAACAATGCTGTAGTTGATATGAAAGTAAGTGGTTATGTTTATTTTCATTCCTATACACATAGGTATTATACAACCTCAATTCCTATTTCATGCTTGTCGTAAATTTTGACTTTCGGGGGGATATATCTCAAACACCCTTGGTTTCTATGGTGAACACAAAGTTTTGTATTACTTTATATTTGTTGATTAAACATTTTTGTGTCTAGTAAGATTTGATAAACTTCTTTTCTGACTTAATTTGTTGGTTTTATTTTATTCCTTGTAGTGTTTTGAGTGTAATGTTCATCTTCAAATTCTAGAATACAAATATAAACACATAGTTGAGTTAAAACTAAGAATTGTTATACATGTTTTGTTGCTATTATGATATTACACATTGATAGTCACATTGTTCGGTAAAACTGTAGGATGATGATTCTTTAACGTAACTGTAAGAAGAATATATATTCATCAAAACTTCAGGGACCTTGTTAATCAAAAGTTTAAGTTATATAAAAAATTTCTGCAAGACTCCAAAGTTGTGCAACTACATTATCCAAGTCTGCACATGTCTCGCCAATCAGACTTCATTCTCACTTACTAATATAAACACCTAGTTGAGTTAAAATTTTACATATTTTTGTGCTATTCTAATGTTGAGTAAACTTTTTTTGCAGATAGTATGGAGCTGCATCATGCTAGAAGGGAATAATTATCAAGCTATGCAGCGTGGTGTGAAAGTAACCCATTCAATTGATTCCTGCCCTATTAGTCGAAAGATGTCTTGTCTGCACTTGGCTTTTTTATAAAAGTGAGTAAATTTATGGTATTTTTTTACTCCTATACACACATTGTATTATAAAACTTAAATCACTATTTTTCAATTAGCCTGGCACATACCTGGGCTTGGATAAAACTTTGACTTTTGAAACTTTGAAAATTTTGACTTAAAATAAAACAGTCACATTGTTCACCAAAACTGTATGTTGATGATGATTCTTTAACTTCACGGTAAAAAGAATTTATATTTATCAAAACCTCAGGGACCATGTTAATCAAAAGTTCAAGTTATTTTAAAAAACTTCGGCACATCTGGAATAAGAGTCCTCTATTTGGCGACTCGCTTTGTGGTCGCCAAGTTGGCAGTATATCACGATTAGATATAATGTAGAGTTGGCGACTGCAACTCGAGTCGCGAAATGGAGGACTCTTATTCCAGCTGTGCCAAAACTTCTGCAAGACTCCCAAGTTGTGCGTCTATATTATCCAAGTCTGTGTATGTCTCGCCAATCTGACTTCATCAACACCATTTTACAAATTACAAAATTATTAATATTGATAAAAGCAACACTGTTGAGATGTTTCAATTTTTTTATTTTGTTGCTTTATTTTTTCGGTGATTTATTGAAATACTTGGCTCTTGCGCCTGGCTAAATTTAATACATGTATTGTTAAGTCAATTACTTGGTCGATGTACATGGCTTGCTACATTTATTAATCATATACATTTAAAAATGCCCCACATCCCTCCCCTGGAAATTCCTAAATCCTCCTTGATAATTTCTTTTTTCTAGCCATTGAATCTTGAATTTCCCAAACTTAAAATAACCGAAAGTAGTATTTTCTCAGTATTTTTTGCTTTTATCGCACGTTTTGAAACTTTTTTGATTATTGCAAGATGAAATTTTAGTTATTGAGTTATCTATTATCAACTTAATGAGTCTTTATATGTGACGACTAGGGTACATCCATAAATTACATGAGGTTTTTTTTTGTGAGGCTGTTTTCTCGAAAACTGTGATGTGCATTCCACTTCCTTGTTAATCTCAGACTGGTTTTAATAATTTTGTTGATACATTTTTTTAGGGTTAATTAAGATTTATAATTTTTTTATAGGTCCCATTGCTTAAAGGATGATTCATCTCATTAGATGCCATTTTATGATCATGCTGTGTAATATTTGTGGAGTTAGTTTCATCTTGCAAATTGTTTTAAACTCAATTTTATCATTTTCATCTTAAGTAAATTTAAAAATGTGGTAATTAAAGTTTAATAAGAGAGTGTATACTATACAATTAAAATTCTGTGTTTACTAAGATGTTAGTAAGTTCTTAAATTTGATGCAATTGAAATATATTTTGATGTCTTTGCATTCCACTTTCTTGTTAGTCTCAGACTGGTTTCAATAATTATTTTGTTGATATATTTTTTTAGGGTTAATTAAGATTTATAATTTTTTTATAGGTTCTATTGCTTAAAGGATGATTAATTATTGGATAAATAAAGAATTCATCTTGCAAATGGTGTTATTTTATCATTTTCATTTTAAGTAAATTTAATAATGTGGTAATTAAAGGTTAATAAGAGTGTATACTATACAATTAAAATTCTGTGTTTAAAGGTGTTAAAATTGAAATATATTTTGTCTGTCTTTCTTATCTCATTTTAACTGTTTAAATTTCATATAATCTCAAATTAGTTTACTTAAGCTCTTAAAATATTAATTGAGCTACAATTTATAAGAATATGAAAGTTAACATTTCAATGTAATTGATTGTATGTAATAAAAGATTCTTGATTGAACTTCTGTTTTAGAAATTGTTTCCTTCTACTATTAACATAAACATGCATATTGCATATAGTATTTAAACAGGAAAATAATATAATAATAATTCACTTGCTGTAATCAGTATTATTTTTCCAAACTTTGAAAGCTGCATAACTTTTTTCTGACAGTGGCGTGTATAGAAATTTATTTTGGGAGGGGCCCAAAATACCCCCCAAAAAATTTAGATTTTAAAAGCCAAAAACTAGAATTTTGCTCTAGGGGAGAGGACCCAAAAATATTCCTAAGCCCTCTCCCATACATATTTAATAGATTCAAGGTAGTTTTCTAATATTTTCAGGTATGATATGCATCTTGATAAAGAGAATGTTGAAAAAATTTTTAATAACAGAGTTCCAAGCACAAAAGGGGGGTCCTTCCCCAGAAAATGTTTTGAAATTTTACCCTAAAAATGGTTTAAACTCATTTTAGTACACCTAGTCGATATTTTGGGGTGGGGGGCTGGGCCCCCTCCAAATTTTATGTCAATGTTTTGCAATATGACCCTAATAAGCAGGGTTTAAACTCATTTTAGTACAGCTAGCTGCCCCCCCCAAATTTTTGCAAATGTTTTGAAATTTGACCCTAAAAACAGGGTTTAAACTCATTTCAGTACACCTAGTTGAAATTTCGGGGGGGGGGGCCTCGGCCCCCTCGCCCCCCCTTATATACGCCCCTGTTTTCTGAATAGGTTTAATATTTGTATAATTTTATGCTGGCAGAAAATTGAATTCAAAAATCATATTATTTTTCAAACTTTATATCTTAATTTACTAATAGTTTATTAATCTTTCAGTTATTTATTAATTAGATATTTAAAAAAAATAATAAACGAACAAGAAAATCAAACAGCAAAGTTTAGCTTAGAAGAGCCCTGAGACGCAGAAACGCGATAAGCGAAAACCTATTTCAAACCGATTACGATGAAAAATGTCGAAAAAAGGAAATTTTTCATTGGTTATCTTTGTAGTAAAGTAGTAGGAAAGAAGGAGGAGCTTAATAGCTTCCGCAAGCATGTTCGCTTCGAAGGCCAATTCCGATCGTAGGCGACCTTGTGCCCGAGACTAGCCTTTTTTTGAAGATGCGAAATGAAGATTACGAATATAGGTTACGAAACGGAGTAACCGCAAGCTGACGTCACGCTGCGTGCGTTCAATCTTTCGCAAGCCCCGAGACTAGGCCTCAATTTGCAGTAGTCCATCCTATTGATAAAACAGTATGTGTTTGTTCATAAAGGTCTAATTCAGGTACTTTAAAAATAGTAAGTATGGAAATCTGTCTATTTAACATACTTATATGATTTATATTGATCTTAGAATGCAATATTATCAGGTAAGGCCGATGTGTTTCTGCACATAGTAATTAATTTCAGCCATTTCAGTATTTATTTTAGAGAAAGATTTCTATCCAATTAATATTCCCAACTTATACTATTCAAGTACTAAGTTTGTTCAAAGTTTAAATTAAATATACAGCAGAAACAACTTCAAGAAATATAGTAATCAATTAACAGAAGGATTAGCAAGTACTTATTTAATTAAGGTAATAAAAATCTATAACATTAAAAAAAATCGTTAAAAGTTTCATCTGGTAATCTTGAGGCAAAAAAATCCCCAATTTATTCTATCCCATAAAAATATAAGCATAAGACGCAAATATGCATATATAGCGTTTTCGAAAATTCAAACATTGATTTTGTATGACAAAAAAAAGAGAGATTCAAGAAGTTCGAGCTATTGAAGTAAATATTTGAGGTTAAGATGGATGGCGTTTAAAGAAAATTTATATGTATTTTAAAGAAGCTCCTTTTTTATCCAAAGCAAACGTAACATCTCTTTTAATGAAACGGTATTTGGACAAATAATAAGGGAGAATGCTAGAAAATTTTTAAATTGAATATGATGTGTAATGAAATTAATTCATACGACAGCTGCATTAGAATTTTAATCATTATATTACACCATGGTACAAGAAACTGTGTGTAACTAGATTTCGATTGAATGCTTTCTAAAAAAATCTTATTCATTTGAAGAAAAATGTGTATGATGTGTGGTTTTATTTATAAAAAAGCATTAAAAATTGTAAATTTTTTCAAACTTGTGGATGGGGGATATTTTTAAGGATTCTAAATATTTATTCAGCTTAGTATTTTTGAAAAGAATGATCCTAACTGCAAAAACCATTTCATATCATGTAATATAATACCAAAAATTAATTAGTTGAAAGGAATACCGTACGTTTACAATAAAAATCTCTAAAATCAAGTTTGAGAAAATATCAGAAAACGTTTTTATTTTACGAAGGTTTTAAATTAGGGTGATACCTACTATCTTAAAACGTAACGTTAACAGCATATTCTTTAAACTGAATTTCATCAGTTTTTTTCTTTGTTTTTTATCACTTAAATCTGTATAACATATATTTTGAATCCTTTTTATTTAATTAATTTCTTTTTAGTTAGTGTTGTTAAATCAGAACTTGAGTAATAAAATAGTGTAAAAAAACCTAATGGGTTTACTAACTAACTAAACCTAATGGGTTAAAATTCAAAACATAAATATTAAAAAAAGAACAATTTTTCATGGGAATTATTTTTTTTAATTATTTAAATATCAGATATCACTGTTCAAAAATTACGCTATATAGTTTATTAGACCCTAAATAGCTTATTACTAGTTGGCTAAATCTGAAATATTTTTAGTCGAATGATTTACTTCAAAATCACCTACATATTTTGGGCAAAAACTAAATTTTTAAAGTCAATATTAAATCAAAAAGTACCTCTAATGTATCGTACCCCTTACATTCAGTTTGCCTAGGCAAATGTTTTCTTTTTTTTTCATAGCAAAATATATTGTTTTTCCTAAATCGCTTTTGCCAGTTCAACGCACATCATTACTTCAAAAAGCCTCCCCAGACCCCTTTCCAAAAGAGAATTGCCCCCCCTCTCTCAAACGTTCAAAAAGCACTGATTCAAAGCACCTCATTTCCACGTTCACCCTGGGACTCTCGACATCTCATAAAACACCCCACGCGATTCAGGAGGGATCTGAATAGCGGGCACAATGAATAAACGCCAAGTTCGAAAACATCATCCCAAGGCAATTTAGGCAATGGGATGAGATGCCGTTTGAGGCCCGAAAGAACTCGGACACTAAATATAATTGATGGGTTTCTTCCTCCGAGCTCTTTAATGGCCTCTATCAAGATGGGGTTGATGTGTGCCGATAAAAAGGGGCTGGGATCAGGAGAGTGGTTTGCTTTGTTTAAAATTTCCAAGCAATGCAAAGTTTTGCTGGGTACTAAATTGAAAGAAGAGTTATTATGGCTGTTATGGTAATGTCAGGAAAAAGGACTGCATTCATTGTATGTGTTTAAAGTTATTGGTGTTCGCCGAACTCGGTTTTGTTCTTGAGGATAAAAGTAGCAGAATATATAAAATGAGGAGTTGGATAATAAGTGAATTTACTTGAAAATAGTACAGGCGTTATATGCATAGTCAATTGTAAACTGATCCAACAAATATTTTTAAAGGACAAAAATAAATCAGGTCATTGAATTAACAAGGTCCCTGTTTTTACAATTTGTATTTATTTTTGACCCTTTATTCAAAATTGGATATATTATTAAATCACTTTACAAAATTTTTCATTTTATTGACCCAACTTGATAAACCTAGAATAAAATTTTTAGCTATTTTAAACGTTTCGACATACTTGATTGAATGTAAATTAATTGATTTGAAGATTATTTTTCATACTTAAAAACATACATATATTTTCATGATTGAATTTCTTAATACTTTATTAAAGAAAACGTTTAGCTTTCTAATGTTATGGATATTTTTCTGTTTAAGATTTACTTGGTTGAAAAATTCGGAGAAAGGGGCTTTTTACTCATTTTAATCCTGTTCCTTATTTTTACGAATTCTTAAGGTTAGAAAAATAAAAAAAGTACTCAAAAGGCATAACCTTAATATTCAATGTATTCTTTAAAAAATGTTGAGAGTGTACTTTTTCTTTTTATCAGTAATTTTCATCTTTGACTTTCCATGTATTTCAATATGAAGAAGATGCTTTAAATGCAATATAAAACTATTTTTAAAACAGTAAACGCAGTTTTCACTTTATTCCTTAAGTTTCACGGATTTAAATATCGAACTGAATGAAGAAGAGCTATTATTATTCTAGCTCACAGTCAGTAAGATAAAATTGAGTTGGGCAAATGCATGCAAATCGATTTCCGATTTTTCTACCTGAACAAAACTGCCGTAGCCCCAATAAGCGAAATTGAATAGCTTCCTTATTGACTTTTAGGCGGGGAAATATTTTATGCACTTTATAAAGCCATTAAAGGTACCTTAACGCAAATCACGAACTCTATCTTTTCATGCATATAATAAAAGGCATACACGTCAGAGTATTTCCATTCAAAATTATGCTTCATATTTGCTTAAGATAACATAACAGGTTTTAAAAATTGTATACTTTTACCGAAGATCATTGACCTATTTAATGAAGTTCAAAAGCTTAGAAAATAAATTGGAAATTTGTAACATACAGAAATTCTGACTTAAAGAATTAAGAACAATGTCAAGTGGTAAATTATTATAGGGGAAAGGAGGGAAAAAGTATGCAAAAATTATTTGGGGGTGTAGATATATTACAGATTAGATTGATAAATTAGATTAGTAGATTATAATTACAGAAAAAAGTATCTTGTTATTTGAATTAATAAATATTAATAGAGTTAAACTTAAAGATTTAAAAATACCGTTGTATAGGTACATAAATTGTGAGAAGGAAATGCCGTTGCTTTTGATGAATGAGGGCATATCATTAGTTTTTTTGACATCAAACCAAATATTATATTTTGTTTATAAGTTCTATTTTCTATAGTTGAACAAAATCAAGAAGTGTTTTTAAATGGCATCCCTTCAGTCTTTTTAAATGTATTTAATTCAAAATTACTAATGCACTTATAATACAATTCAATAATAGTTATAATTCCCGATGAGAAATTACCTTTATTAGGGATTTAAAGTAATCAGCTGTGTTTTAAAAAATCCGGAATTTGAATTTAGTATCCTACGTTATAAAGGAATAAAATCTGCGTGTAAAGAAGGTAAAATATAGTTACCATTATATTAAATTTTAGAAGAAATCTTTTAAGCAAAATATTAAAAGCAAATAGAAGAAACACTGTCTTTATCGAGCTATCAGCAAAAGTATCAACATCTGGAAAATCGATTTTAATTTTTCCGTTTGTTGAGGCAGCATAATACAGCAAAAATGTCCGCATTACAGTAAGAAGAGAAACAAGCTAGGTATTCCGTTTTAGATAAACTTTTTGGAGTAGATTTAAATTTTATTAAATAGATACTCTTATGAGTTTGAAATTTTGTTTTTATATTTATTCACATTTTGATACCTGATTGATGACTTTTCAACACTTAAAGATTGTGCAATTAACTTTCTTGATTTACTTTTTAAACATGTATTTTTAAGAAAAAAAATTTTTTTTTTTCGTAAGAGATAAGTTAACTTTGAATATGCTGAAATGAAACAAAGGAAGACTTCCTTAAGAACTAAGAAAGAAAGGGGATTTAATATAATTTTGAACAAGTAGTTTCTTAAAAACATATAGGATAATTTTCATTAATTAAGGCATTTTGAAATAATTGTACTATGTAACAATCACACAAAAACGACCCTTAACGGTTACTTTCTCAATCTAACAAAAGTCATAATATTTTCCTTTCTTTTTTTATGAGTATTTATATGACCTTGTGAGTATTTTATAACTGCATTAATTTACTGGTTTTTCATACTTTAGTTCAATCCTAGCATCTTAAAGCCTAAAAATTCATGATAGTTGATTTTGCCAGATCTAAAAAGAAAGATATTTCTACTTATTTTATCTACAGTAAATAAGACTGTTGCAGTCTGACCAATAAAACTTGTTAACCTTCAAATAATCACTTATTCACAATCTTTTATACTACCTAAATAATGCATCCAGACTCCAAATTGAAACTTGACCATTAAAAATTTATTCTTAATGTAGGTATAATTATATTATTTTAGAACTCAGGATTTTATCTTGAAAATTAAGACCGTTAAAATTCACAATAAATCTAGATTTAGGTGAATTTAAGCACTCTGTCACTCAACATAAATATACATATGCTCTGCTTTTTCACCTAGATAAAAAAAAGAGATATATAAAAAAAGAGAAGTACTAGTTGTCTTACGGCCATATTCACAGGCATCAGAGTAATCGAAAAGCTAATTTTTCTTTCTTTAGCTGCTGGTTAACCACGAGATGCTGATGGCTGTGAATATGACTGTTAATAGTCTAATAGAGATACAGCTGTTTTATAAAGACGCGCCTCTAAAAAATTTAACACCAGTACACTCTTGATACCCCATAAACTCATAATCAAAAAGGCATCAAAAACCTCTATACTATAATTTTGGCTAGGAATTATTAAAAGCATAGCAAAATATAACAAAGATAATATATTTTCAAACATTTAAAGTATTTTAGGTATCAAGAGTTGTATGCTGTATTACCTTACTTACCTTATTTAATGCTCTAAATAAGGTAAATATATATCGAATAATGTAACACTAAAAATGTATTTAAAAAAGTCAAAGACTGGACATCAATAAAACTCTGAGGGCCAAAAAGAGCAGCAAATTCCGTCAGCAAATACCTAGTTATCAGCTCATATTTCTAGCCTTCTATGAACCACAACCATGGCTGTGGCACTTAGCCGGCTGTATAGGTTTGACAATGAATTCAATAATGGTACTTATTGATGTCCAATCCTCAAATAATATCACTCACATATAGAAAGGAGAATGGAATGATGAAGCAGGTACTTACCCCGGTTAATCCACTGCGTGCTGGATAAAAGCAATATTTTTTTTTAAATCACTAATATGCTTATATGTAAGGCAAAGGATACGTCATACTCGACGGAATGGGCCGGCATCATACGTCCGTCTCTACGGCCACCGAGACGGACGAGGAATGGTTGTTGTTGTTGTGTCCCGGGTTGGCCCTCTTGGGGGGCGGGGAGGGCGTCCCTGGGTCCAGCTCCACGATGTCCGAAGTGGACTCGCTCAAGGAGTCGCGCTTCAGCTTGCTGCCCACCGTGCCCGGCAGGTAAGGGCAGCTAGTGACGTGGTTGAAGTTCTGAGACTGCATCTCCTCCTGGTCCGTCTCGCGATGGTAGAAGTAGTTGAAGTTGGAGACGATGACGGGCACGGGTAGGGCGATGGTGAGCACGCCGGCGATGGCGCACAGCGACCCGACTATCTTGCCCCACACCCCCACGGGCCGCATGTCCCCGTAGCCGACGGTGGTCATGGTCACCACGGCCCACCAGAAGGCGTCGGGGATGCTCTTGAAGTAGGAGCGTTCCGAGTCCGCCTCCGCGTAGTAGACGGCGCTCGAGAAGAGGATGACGCCGATGAAGAGGAAGAAGATGAGCAGGCCGAGTTCCCGCATGCTGGCCTTGAGGGTGCGGCCCAGGATCTGCAGTCCCTTGGAGTGTCGGGACAGCTTGAAGATGCGGAAGACCCGCACCAGCCGGATGACGCGCAGGATGGCCAGCGACATGGCCTGGTTGTTACCCGCGCGCTCGTTCACGGCGATGAGGGGCAGCTCCTGCGCCCTGGCCTCCGCAACCACCGTGGCCAGCGTAATGAAGTAGGGAATGATGGCCACCAGATCGATGCTGTTCATGACGTCCTTGAAGAAGGCCAGCTTGTTGGGGCAGGCCAGGAACCGCACCAGTAGCTCGAAGGTGAACCACACGATGCAGGCCGTCTCGATGATGAAGAAGGCGTCCGTGGTCTTGGGCACCTCGTCCTCCACCACCTTGGTCATGTTGTTGGAAGTGTTGTACAGCTTGTAGTGCTTGAACTCGGGCAGCGTCTCCAGGCAGAAGATGAAGATGGACAGCAGGATCACCACCACCGAGATGATGGCGATGACCCGCGCGGCTTGCGAGCTCTCCGGGTACTCGAAGAGCAGCCACATCTTCTTCTGCAGCTCTTGCTTCGGCAAGGGCTTCTCCTCCTCCTTGATGAAGCCCTCGTCCTCGCGGAACTTGTTGAAGGCCACCTCTCCCAGCTCGTAGAACTTGATCTCCTCGGCGAACACGTCCAGCGGGACATTGACGGGCCTCCGCAGCCGGCCCCCGCTCTGGTAGTAGTAGAGGATGGCGTCGAATGAGGGCCGGTTGCGGTCGAAGAAGTACTCGTTGCGGAGCGGGTCGAAGTACCGGATCCGGCGCTGCGGGTCGCCCAGGAGAGAGTCCGGGAACTGGTTAAGCGTCCGCAGCTGCGTCTCGAAGCGCAGCCCGCTGACGTTGATGACCACCCGCTCGCAGTAGTCGTGGTCGTGCGGGATGGGCTCGAAGTTGCCGCCGCCTCCGCAGGGGCTGCCGGCCGCCGCCGCAGCCGCGGAGGTCTCCTCCGCGGTAGCTGCCGCCGCCGCCGCCGCGCCGAGGTCCTCGCTGCCGAGCTTCGGGAGCGACCTGCAGGAGGGAAAGGAGAGGTGAGAGTCGGCCACCAGCCCCCCGTTGCTCCCCGCCGCCTCCTTGCAGCAGCGCCGCGGCCGCAGCACGGGCGTCACGCCCCATTTCTCGGCGAACTGGATCCGCGAAATTTTGGCCCACCGCGCGGAACGGGACGCGGGGTTGTTGTTGCCGTCCGTCGTCGCGAACAGAGCGGTGCGACCGGTGCCCGAGCTGCAAATGCCGGACCCGGCCGGACGGCAGGCGGCGCCGCGGAGCTCGTGACGTCACCCCACCGCGATCCATACACCCCCCGGGAGGAGAACTTTATCCCGTCCATCGTTATCGGGTCTGTCTCAAAAAACGATTTTTAATCTTAAGGGAAAAAATAAAACACTTAAGTTTATTTTACCTTTTACTTTAATGATATGGTTGAATTACCAGAAAAAAAACCTACTTAATTCTGATGCTTGTTAAGTACTGCAAAGAATGTTTTCCAAAAAGGCGAGGTTAGTTTGGGATTTGTTGATCTATAAAAGTACGTAAAAATTTTTTAACTTTAAAATGTTTAAAAAAAATCATTTAAAATTTTGTAGGTAGATACCTAGAAGTATTTCCCAAAATTTCGAGGTTAATTTAATTTTCTGGTATTGTTGAGTTTGTAATATCAATACTATATAGTTATAACTTTAACTTCGAAAGGGGTTCGAATTCTTTTAAATTCTTCCTTAAATTATTATAGAACATAAGTAATATACAGTTTTAAAGAAGACCAAGTCAAAAAATTAAGTTAAATAACAAAAAAGCCTTACCTGTTCGTTATCTTCAATTTTAAAATTTTTTATAAACGAATAAAATTTTAGTACCGATTTTAATTGTTTTGTATCAAAAAAAGTTTTAAGGTTTTCTAAAAATTGTTAATTTAACGTGGTCTGAGTGATAAAATATTAGTACTTTCTATTATTGTATATCTTTCTATTATGAAGCTAATATTCAGATGTTTTTATAACTTTTCTTTCAGTTAAAAAATAACACGAACAAACTTATTGTGTACTACCTCCGATAGATGACGTATAAAATTAGAAACTACATAAGTGATAGATTCAATCAACCTACATGTAAACATGAATAGTAATATTGATTTAGTAGGGAAAGGAATAAAACTATAATTTTGAAATAAAACAAATACATTAATTATACTGAAAAACATTTAATTCAATTGTCAAAGCTTATAGTTAAGACAGAAAATTGTTGTAATATTAACTTGTTTATTTCTTCTAAAGTAAAAAATTTAAATGTTTTTATTTAATGTAAGTAACAGCAGAATATCATTTACTTCAATTTTTATAACGTACCTATGTTGCTGATTTAGAGTCAAGAACATAATATGGCTGAGAGAAAAAAAAAACAAGAAAAGGAAAAAAATTGTGATTGATTTCAGATTCAAAATTTGATAATAAAACATCTTTCATTGAATTAACTTGACCTATAGACTAACCTATAAAATTTTTTAGAATACATAGAGATGTTTATTTTTCAGTAGTTTCTTCAGCAAGATAAATGATGAAATAACTTAACCTTTCAACTACAATAAATCTTTTACCAAATCCTTCATCTTTCTAATATTGATCCATATCCATCACTTTTATCACGAAAATTTAACAAACTCTTCACTACATATTGTTTTATTTTCAAACTTCTGTTTCCCAAGGTGGTGTCATTTAAGACATAAATATGTGAAGCTATTATTACTTCTTCTTGTGGAACTTTGAAATTTAGACTTATATTTAGTAGACTGAAGAAAAAATGTTAAATTTAAAAACCTCTTAGCATTTATAAAAATATGATTTATAAATTTTAGTGGATATTGGATTTATGGTGTTTTTTCTGAATTTTTAAAATTTAACATTGGCTGCAAATTTTAAACATTTTTGTTTTTATGCAACAATTTTTCTTCCATACAGAGGAAGCATTTGGAATAAACGTCATAAAATAACCTGTAAAAATTCAAAGGTTCGTAGACAAAAAATTCTTTTATTATGTAAATCCCGAAAAAAGTAAAATTTTAATTGCATATTTCAGGAGAAAATTACATTAATCTGTTTAAAATTTGATTTTAAAGCTTCAAAATAAAAATTGAATTAGAAATGAAATGGCAAAATTTCAGAACATCTTTATTAAACGCTCTTCTAATTTTTAAGCCAAAGAGTCAAAAGTTTTAAAAAGTCCAAAAACTATTTTTGAATCTTAAAAAAAATTGCTTTCTGTCGCTGAATTTCTCTAAGAGAATTAGTTAGAAGTTTTTAAGAGGATTAGTGAACGAACAATTTCTACTCAGTTTGTTGTCAGTTAAAACATATGGCCCGCCACCCTCTAATTAGGGCTGGTGGGCCATATGTTTTTCAGATCTGCTCTACTGAATGATCAGGATCATATTATCGCCCCGTGTCATTATCCAATCCCTTTAAAACAATAGCCTCACTTCCCGAACCGAAACCAACTCCGTTGCCAACGGAAGTGAGAAACTCGTGAAACTTTCCCCGCACCGGACGGGAGCGTCCGCAGTGCAGCCTGCCAAGTGCGAGCGTCCCGGGAAAAGCCCCGATCGATGTCTCTCTCCGCATCCCGCACCTCTTCACTTCGCTTCTTTATGCAAACAGGACTTGCCAGAGATATACTCTCACGCTATCTCTCTCTCTTTCTTTTTCTCTACTTTCAAGGATGTCCCGCTTTGATCTCTCAGCGGATTTTTGAAGGGTGTTTTTTTTGTGATGATGGGGACATGTTAAGGGATTGGGGGGAGTTTGCTTTTGAGATGTTTTCAAGTTTCTTCTGGTTCTGGGAGTGGAGAAAAGGGGATAGCTTTTTTGAGGTCTTAAAGATTGGTTTGTTTTTAAAGCACTCGCGGATACGGCCTGATACAAATACATTAGGGAAGAGTGGGGCAGCTTTCATCACTTTCGTTTTCTATTAAAATCGTTTTCGCATTTGTTATGTGGTTAATTGAAATTCCACCTTGTGTCAAGTAATGTTTCTTATCTAAACCACATCTGCCCGAGAAATTCTCACTATTTGTTACTATTTCCCCCTTTTAGTTATGGTATAATCGAGTGTAGTCGCTTTTGATGTCTCAAAATTAACTTTTGGATTTCTTTGGAAAAATCGAATTTTACCCATTTTTCATTAATTTGAAGTGAGTGATTTCTACATTATTAATATCTTCCGCTGTTAATATGCCTTCCGATTTTATGTATACCTATTTCAAACTGATATTTTTATTCTGAACCGTGTAAGAGAGGTCTTAAACAGTGACAACTAAAGGCGGGCTGGTTTCAACACTACAAAAAAGCGTTTCGCCTAGTATAGTGTACTTTCGTAATGATTTTTCTTAAATTAAACTATACTTAGTAATTCATTTAAGAAATTTAATGTAAAATAAGTTACACTTGAGAACGGGATAAGATTATTTTCACAAATACGGGTATAACAAATTAACTAAGCACAAATAAGCAAACTATTTTACATGTTACTCCGATCGTAACGTAATTTGTAGTAACTATGAAACATGTCGTTTTGGAATTTCCTGAAAGACAAAACTAATTCTAGTGGGATTATTTTTAATTTTTAGTCGAATTATAGATAATTAAATAAAAGAAACATTAAGAATACGTAAAATAAGGTAATGATACATTTAATAAGTCCCAGTAACAACATATAAAAAAAACATTAATTTTATTTTAGAATAACAGTAAAAGTTTATAATAGGTATGCACAAAAACTGTTACTCTCTAATTATTTTAGAACCATCCTTTCCTTCCACCAAATCTAATCCGTTAAACTTACAGTTCACAATAAGAAGGATTCAATTCCCTTTTTAACTTTTTCAGAGATCAATTCAAAGGTGAAAAAACATTTTTTTTCCCGCCAGGACCACAGGTTCTCCCCCCAATACCTCCTCCTCTGATCTCTGGCGGGATCTATTCATTTGTCTGGTTTGCTCCGGAGATCCTTTTCCTGTCGGAACTATCCCATTGTGATTTTTATTAAGTACTCGGGAATGTTTTTTTCGTTCCGCCCTTTCTTCTACGTTTTGTTCATCTGAATAGGTTCGTTAGTGGTGAATAAGAGGAGGTGGCTGATTAGTGTAATGTAATAAGGGAAATGGAAAAGGCTGAGGAATTTAAAGGCTTATGCAGCCCTTTAAAAAATAAAGAAAATATTTATTTAATGTAAACATTCATGTTGTTAAGCATCGGGAAATATTGATTCAACAAAAAATAATTAAATGAGGAAGTACACTTTTTTAACGACATTCGGAGTATACGTATGAAGTTGAAATATTATCCTTCCTATACGATAATTTTAATAATTAACTGAAATTAACTGGGTCTGAAATTTAAAAATTTATTTGTATAAAACTATGACAGTATTCGTGGAATTTAGAAAAGTTTTATGGAATGATATGAACAACAAAATACCTCTTAGTTTAGGTGTGTTAAGGTGTTTTCAGAATCTTTGTTTCACACAGTTAAAAGAAAACTATCTAAAGATATCTCCCAACAGAAAAGACTGATTTTATCATTTGTAAGGATTAAGCGGAATGTCGTGATTGTTTCTTCAGTATGATAAACAAAGTTAATATTTTTTTTATAACCCAGTAAAAAGAACATTTATAAATTGAAGGTTAAAATATTATAGACAAATATTTCTTAATTTAACATGTTTAAGTGCTCTAAAAGTAAGTAAAATTTATTTCCTCATTATCATTACATGTAATGAAAACAAAAATAAAATTAGAATGTTTACAGAATTATCTTAATTAGATATCTAGACAATTATAAATTTACGCGACCTACTAGAAAAAAAATTTCGATATTTTTATACCCTGTATTATTTTATACTCAAAATAAACATTGACAATTCAAACATTGTAGAGCAGTTAGAAATATTGAAAGTTTACTTGATACTATGAATAAAAAAGAAAACTCTCAAATATAATTCAAAAGAATAAATTTCTTTGCCAAGTGCTACTCTTTTCTCAACATTTTTAAAAGGGCGCATTTTTCGCTACTTAGTAAATTTAAACAGCTATACAAAACTTAAAATGGAATACCTATTATATTAAACAGGGGTGTTTTTGAAAAAAAATGAGAGTATACCTACAGAATGTAACATCATCAAGATTATCTAAGCAATTGAAACGCTTTCTGGCTTTTTACAAGGGCTTTTTAAAAGAGAAATATGAAGAACCACCGAGAAAAGTTATCTCTGCAGAGTTATTCATCTGGTTTCCCGAAGAAAGGAGAAGGGTCTTTAAGAAGGAAAGAAGCAAAGTAATGAAAAAGGACTCGGAGAAAATAGCTTTCTCCAAAAATAGCTCCTTAGATAACCAAAGTAGCCCTGGTGATAGTAAAAGGAAGAGGTGAATAGAAAGAAATTTAATTTAAAAACCCTAGGTGGCGTGATAGGGTATAATTTGCACTTTTCTAAGTAGGGAAGAAACTTTGGGGGCCATTTAAAATAGTTTCTAATGGACAAAATATATCAATTCGAAGAAAGGGACTCGGAGCAAAGATGGTAGAGAACAAAAAGTAATGAAAGAGTTAATGGAAGCATGTGTTTTTTATTAATTTTTACAATAGACCTACCTGAATTGCCAAGGAAAGTAGGTTTAAGGCTTCACTAAAAGCAATAAATAAGGATAAAAGAGCAGAAGTAAACATTTATCAGGTAAGTGAATTAAACAAAACTTTTATTAAGTAACAACATTTAGGTGAAAAACTGAAAGTACAGGGTGTTTATACTATATAGGTACATAATATTTTCTATATATAATAGTACTGATGTGATGTGTTATATATATATGCATACGGTTATGAGTTATCCAAATAAATATTTAGTTCAATAATTTTCCCTAATTAATATTTTTAGGTATTGACCACGCAATTTGTGTTTCAAAATATGAAATGAAGACATATTACAAATAGTTGACTGGAACTTCAGAACTTTTCTAATGATGTTTAATGGATCATATTAGCATGAGTTTTCAAATATAACTGTGGATATTTTGCAATTTAGAACTAATTATAATCAATTTCATTATAACTTTTGAGTTTAAAATATGGGTTTAGAATAAAGTACACAATTTAGAGAACATTTTTAACTAAAAATAAAATTTAAAGTAAAAAACAAATTTGTCCTATTTTTAAGCATTATTTTTATTTAACAATAGGTAGATGTAAATAATGAATACGTATATTTATGTTTTGGAAAATCAAAATTGTATACTACCTACAATTAAAGCTTAAATCTTAGTTTAAACCTTTTATCTGATACTCTTATAAGTGTATTGCAAAATTGAAATGAAAGTAATAAGAATCGTTATTTTTTCGAAAGAAACATCTCAACATTCTTAATTTTAAATACAATTATTCTTTATTTATCTAGAGTTAAGTATCCTTTTATAAATAAAGAACATTGATTGAAAGATTCAATTTCACATTAAAAACATCTAAAGTAATGAATTTTACATGAACACAAAAATATGTTTTCTAAATAAAAAAAATATAACGAGGAACAAATAAATAAACACGGTTGAAGACGTTTTAAATTAAAATGAAATTATTTCAGAAAGCGACAAAAGCCATTTAAAGCCATTAAAAGATTTTTTAAAATATATTTGTATTTACCTGATTTATTTATTCAAAACTTTTAGTTGCTTCTACAACAACTTGTTGTGTAATCAAATCAACTTTCTCGTGATGGGAAAATGAGGTTTAAATATTTACAAACAGAAAATAAGAAAATACAGTAATTGAATGAGAAAAATGTTTGGAATGTGAACAAAAAATAAAAACGGAATAGTTGATTATACTCTTCTGAGAAAAGTGTCGAGAAATGTTATGAAATGAAATTCTAAAGCAGATTTAAATGTTCTAATAATTTTAAGGAGTTCGAAGAAGGAATATTTAAGTCAAACTAATTGGCACAAAACGTTTTATTCTGTCTAATCTTATTTTAATCATAGTGATTTTGATTGTACCTATTGAGACACTAAATGTCTTCAAAAATAGATATTCCTATGTTGAAATGTATTGCAAATTTTAGAAATAAAAATGGTTTTCTTACATTTTTATACATAAATCTCATTGAAACTGACGAATTTGGATCTTCTAGTAGGTACTTATAATTAAAAAAATGACAATCTTTTAAACCGAAAATGGAAAAAAGTTTTCCTTACAATGAGAGGCCATTTTTACTTTACTTTCTATAAAATTCAATACTCTTCAAATATGAGTGATGAAACAAAATCTTAAAGCGAAGTGTCATTACATAAATTATAATATCTCAGTCAGTAACCCCCCCCCCCCAAATGTTTAGGTTTGAATCAATGTGACAAACTCAACTATCCTTTTATTTATTTCTATTTTACGGACTGTAAGATGGTCCCGAACTGAGATCCATAATAATCCTTACAATTCCCCCTTAAGAACTAATACGTTATTTTTTATTTTTTAGATTTTTAATTATAACTAGGGGGCTATCGCCCCCTGCTCGCTATCGCTCGCCAATCCCCGGGAACTGCTGACGCAGTTCCCTTAGGATTGCTTCTCAATCCTGTGCTCGCTACGCTCGCTCGCCATACGCTGGTACAGCCTAGCTGAGAATGTGTACTACCTGGATTTGAACCCAGGTTATTAAGCGTTTCGTGATTACGAACATTGTACATACACTCGCCAAAACGTAAACAAAACACAAAACCACAACAAACCAACCGTTGCCAACGGGAGAAAACAAATACCGTCAAATTCGTGAGCCACATACGTACGTAAGAGAATTATATATATAGAAGATTTTCTAATTAAATTTTACTACCGCTATCAAATTTAAAAACCTACTAATTTCTCACTTCTCGTGGCCTAACTTGAGTACGTAACTTTGTATGGTAACATGCATATGAACTAATCTTTAAAAAACTTTATTTGGTAAAAAAAAATAAAAATACTTAAATTTGGAGATAGTTTTACCTTTTAATATTAAATAGTTTAGTAGTTTTACAAACAATAATTTGAATATCCACAACGAAGTTTGTAAAAACAAGCATCGACTGTATTTTTATCCAACTTATGCTTTTTCAAGCACGCTCTTTACAATTTTAGGCGAAACAAAAGGACGCGTGATTTAGAATCTTAGAATGGGAGTGGAATGATTTTTTTTACGAAAGAGAAAAGGGAAGACGTACAAAAAAAAAAGAGCCGGGAATCACTGATTCAGAAGGTCCAGCTAAATACCACTACCCAGCAATCCCTCCACAAAGGACCAAAGAAACGCCATTCTCTCAGTTCAGCGAAACAATGCAGGAAGAACTCTACCAACCCTGCGAAATTGCTCGCCATTTTTCTGAGACTCAGGGTAATACGCTGGTTAAATGGAGTGCACTGTAAACCCGGCGGCGCGGCAGAAATTCTTCCGAAATACCAGCTGGGCCTCTGTGAGCCGGAATCTCATGAATACAACCCGTCTGGGAGGGCTGGCTTATGCGGGAATAGCTTCTTTTTCCTGTAGTCAGGAGAATGGAGTGGGAATAAATACGTAGAGAACCCAACGAGTTCGAACTAAGAGAGAGAGCAGGTGAGACAGGGTGGTTGATATTGGCAATGAAATCGATTGTACTGAAACGAACTTATCAAAACATTTCAGAATGAATGTACACTATTTGCACTAAGAGAGAAACCTTCAAGCACGTGTCAAACGTAAAGTGGCACCAATCCATTTTAAAAATAAACGTCTAAAGAACAATTTTCAATAGATAGATATTGATTTTAAGGACTCCAAAACTCATCCAATAAAATCCCATATGTGTACTTTAGGTGAATTTATGCAAAATCAAAATAAAGGACATCTGGTAATCTCCTTAGTTTCTTAAATAAGAACCGTTTCTCAAAACCATAAGAAATAAATCTTCTTACATTATATAGGACGTGTCTTTTTCTTTTCCCAATCATTTGTCTGTATGATAGAAATGTACACACTCAAGAAGAAATAATTGATCTCCAGTTCCGAAGAACATCTTTTGGCCAGTCAAAGATGTTGGCTTCACAGGATTGCAGCCCATGCGTTCTCTGGTTCTTTCTATCAGTACGGTTAGGGGTTTTTCCTGTGAGCGTGTCTCTTTGGTGTGTGAATTTGAATACACGTCTTCCTTTGCTGGATCTGGTTAGGCGCAAAGTTTTGAATTGGGTGGGATGGTGACAGTATGGGATGGGGGAGGTTGTCGCTTCTTTTCCGGGAAAGATGTGGATATGTGTGTGTTGAAGGAGTGGGATTCGATTGAAAAGTTTTCTGGTTGGATTTGAATTTGTGTGGATAGGATATAAAATGATATGCAAAGAAAATATTTTTATATTTTTAAGAAAACATGAGGTAGAAAACATGAATATTATTTTTATGCGCGTCGCAATTACTATGTAATTTATGTAGATAGAGATTAACTATTTTTGATTGAATTTAGATACATTATACAGTTTTATCCCTTTCAGTCCTGGCCGCCCGAGATTTCTATTGAATCCTATGGCGGATTTGGGTCTTAGCACTAAAAGGGTTCACCAGTTTTTGCATTTCTAATAAGTTTTAATTTTGCTTGATACTGAAAAAAATTAGACTGACGGTTTTTCGTGTTTCGAAGAGAAGGTAAAAAATATCTTGTGATTTACGAAATAGGTATATAAAAATACCTGGGAATAAAGTGATTACATTTCGCAGCCAAAAATATGTAATAATCAAGTGAATAGTACAACACCAACAACCGATTGAGGTTCTTGTGTTAATTCGTTTATCCCATGTTATACCAGTGACGTAACTTTTAAGTCCTGCATGATTAAAACGTAAAAAATTTAAAATTGTATCAACTTTTTTTTAAATATGTTTGAATGACACTTTTTTGTTGATAGAAATTATTGCAAGTTATCGCTATATTTTTTTTTTTAGCCTGTTATGAGTTTGTATCTTAAGTCGCATATTTTCAAATGCCATTATGACAAGTCAAGATATTGAAAAATCTAGACTTCATTCTAAATTTGGCAGTTAAAAATATGTTTGTCAAGTGTCAAACATGAGGAAAACTTAGAGAAATATTTATTCAATCAATTTAACCAAAATCTTCAATGGAAAAATTTTAAGATTATTTAACAATTTTATTTCATATAGTTTTTAAAAATTGGTTTTTGACTAGCGCCTCACAAAAATATAAAACAATTCAGAATGGCGTATTTCATATTTTTTATGGTTATGCTCATTAGGGAAAAGCTCGCTTTCCCGTAATATCACGACCCCCCTGTAGAACATGTTTTACCGTTAGAAGTGTTTTAAAGAGGAAAAAACAACTTTACTCATAGTTAAAGGTACTACTAATAATGCCGTTACAAATTTTACCTACAACATTAAAATATGCAATATCTATATGTTCATTGCAAGTGATTTGTAAAAGCTAATGCTACAGCTTTCTAAAAATAAATTTATTTCAGCTTTATTTGTTTAGTATAGTAGTGCAAACATGTTTTAAATTTCAGAATATGTTCCATAAAATACGTTAGATTTTTTCACGTTAAATAATACGAGAATAAAATTTTCATCCTAAGCGCATTTAAAAGATTTAAAGTTTTTATTTCTTTATTTGCTTATATTCTGTATTTTTATGTAGAATTAAATTCAACTCAATTATAATTAATACTTTATTTTCGAAGAATTGGTAAATACGAGAACTAAATAAACTAAAGGATTAACATTTTATGGTATGAATAAATGTGAAATAATTGTTTAAAAGGTTTTAAAAATTTACCTCTAAATTCTAAAATACAAATATAGTAAATAATTGAATATTGTAAGTATTTCTTTCAGTTTAACTTTAAAAAATATCTAATGACAAAAAAAAAAACCCTTCTAGTGATATTTATACGGATATGAAATTTGAAAAAGTTTAAACGTATTACTTCAACTTATAATAAAATACACAAAAGTTGAGTTTTCTAAATTGTAATTCCTTAAGATCTAAGTCTTTTTTAACAAGGTAAAATATCTTCAAAGTTGTTCGGAAAATAATCTTATACTAAATAAGGAGGAGCGTTTTTTTTACCTCACAATTTCCTTTGTTTATTTCTAAAGAAATATGATTGGATCTTTAAAAACATAAAAATCTTTATTTCTTTAAAAAATTGCTTAAATTGTATGACCGAAATAAGTATTCATTTTGCTGTACACTTTTAGGGGGTAATATGCCTGCATTTTACAGTCTTAACTAAAAACTTATAAGGATTGAATTACCTAACAAATAATGCAAGGAATATATTTTTGAATCTATTGAAGAAATAAATTATGGGAATTACCTACATAGGGATGCCTTTTTTCGATCCTCAAACACTAAGCCACAAAGTTGTTTTAAGTTAAACTAATTATGCTCACATCCTACTACCAGAGAAAAGTATTTAAAATTTTACATTTAAATGGCTTAATTTGTTTGCTAATGAATTTACTTGAAAGAAAATGTTTCATAATAGGTTTCCAAATTCAAAGAAGAACTGTTTTTTAATGCTCTATTTTTAAGAACGTTAGACAACTTGTTCTTAAAATTTTAAATTCCTCTAAAAATCACAGGCAGAAAATAAAAAGTATTAAAAGTAAACAAATACTAATATTTAGTGTGTGAATAACAAATTATCTACTTAATTTATAGCACTTGTGAAGAACAACATATTTTCATACATGCTTGTCAAATAGTACTATCAATTTTAAAAGCCGGAATATCAATATACGACGTCCTATTCATTTTTTTCTGAAAAGAGAAGGCGAATTATATTACCAAAATACATTTTTCTAACGCCGTGCGTGACCTAAATCTCTTGACCACCTGTTTGTGCAAAGGGTATCAGTAGCACCTTGACACTTGTCCACTCGTGTTGTCATTAGAAAGAGGGTGTGGCAATGGACATTAAATATTCAGTAATGCTGACAGAATTACAAAAGCTGAATCCCATTGTGTTGACGATACGTTTCGTAAACAGTTATTAAATTTTAACTAAGGGAGTTAAGTTTTATTGACTGTTGGAAGACTGTGAAATACGTTTGAGTAAACATGGTATATTTATTTATATTTGTTATTCATAATTAATTTACATTTGATAGATCTAACACGCTGCTGATCTTTTTTATTTACTTAAGGGGTATTTTCTCTTTCATGGATGATTCCAGGACAGGTTTTTTAGAGTGAACCTTACTCAGGTTATTCTATTCCATACTCTTTACAGAAAGTTACACCCTTTATAATATTTTGAAGCAATAAATCATTAAAGTTAGAATAAGGAATCTAAGACAAATTTGGAAAAAAAAAGGAAAATAAATATTATTCTAGGTAAAGCTAAGGTAGTTAATTCTTATTTATTTATTGATATTTGATAAGGTAATAGTTTTGTTTTCATAATGCATATAAAGTTTTATCCATCTGTAAGAAACGCATTATCAAGCTATTTTCCTGAAAACAACAATTCAAACAATACAAATAACCAGACACTTCCACGAGTGCTGTAACTAGACATTTGTTTTCAGGGGAGGGATTTTGGCCTCAAATCCCTCCTCAAATCTTTGGTTTTTGCTACGGATTCCTTTCATGAGTGTATTATAGGCCTTCATGCATTTAATGTCAAAGTTTTATGAATAATACTTAACTCCAATCAAAGAGAGGCTAATAGTCCTTTCCCAGCAAAATTTTCTATTTGACGCTAAAAAATTTTTTTGAATCCTTTCGGGCATTATGAAACCCTTAGGGTGACACCCAAAGAAGATTGCTCTTTGTAGGTACATCGCTGAATTTTCAAGGAAAAAACAGTACGGGAGTTTGAACCCCTCTTGAATACGGCCCTGTCTTCTTCCAAAACGTCCTTCACTGCTAAAGCAGCATAAAAGCAATTAGTACGTGTACGGCGAGCATATCGCTCCCTTCAATTAAGCACTGAAAACCCCGCAGTGATTGATCCTGGGGTCACGAGGATCTTGAGAGCTCGCCAAAGGAGCGGGTGTCCCAGTTGGCTTGCCCGTCCCGGATCGATCCCGAGAGCCCTTGGGGCCGTGCCCGGTTGCCCGTCGCCTTGAAAGCCCCTTTCTGGGTTACCGTGTCGCCTAGCGCTTGTTTGTGCATTGATCGAGGGGTGATGTGTCAGTGCGATTTCTTTGATAAGGAGGGATTTGGTGTTAGTAATTGCATGTTATGTTTGATTTCTGAGCCAGTTAAATTCTCGTAGTAAGGGATCTAGTAACGTTTGCTTGATAAGGAGTTAAATGTGATTATGTAAACTTGTAACATTAGATCTGGCTTGATTCACATTAGTTTTTAATGTGATAAAAAAAAGTTTATTTGGGTTAAAAATTGTTACAATTTGTACTGTATTGAGTCAACTAATTATCTCTTTTGTTCCATAAATCTTATAAAATGAGATATGAGTGAATTACGATGATTTCTGTTGCATGAAAAAAAAATTAACACGAACTCAAAAGCTTGAATTTTGTTTGCACATTATGTTCTACTACTTCACCTTTGAAATAACAATGCAAAAACGCTTATTTTATGCCATGTTATTAACGTCGTATATGAAGAAAAATTTAGTAGATTCACCGTCAGTTAATAGAAATTTTATGTTATTTTTATGTTAAGACAGGTATTTCAATCGACTTTTATCAATCTCATGCTTAATCAGAAACAAAACAGCAAATAGTAGTAATAAACGTATATCAATCCTAATAATTTTATACCGAGTAGGTTAGCCATTTCCAGTCTTCAAAAGAGCAATAAACAAAACGAGCTCACACCCAACAAACAACAATCAAAACCTCCTCAAGCCAATAAATCACACATGACACCCACAACGGGGAAAAAAACACCCAGAGGATCCTCCCAAGACATCTCATCTCCTCTCGGGATCTCCAATTAGGCCTTCTGGCGAGGGAACACACAGCGGAGGAGGCAATCACAAGGGTGATACCAATCAATTGTACCGGGCCCTATAAATAGATACTGCATCTTCTCCCTCTGTTCCCCATTCGGACTTTTATAATGAAGAGAGGATGGAGATGAGGGATCAGAGGAAGGGTGTTATTGGGTTCACGGAGGCGTGATGATCCACGTGAGTGGGAATTGGAAGAAGGGAGATGATGGAACTTCTTTTTTCCTTTGATTGTTGAAATGGGTTTAGATTATAGTTTGAGTTTGTTACACTGAATATTTTATGTTACTTTGGTTACTCTTTACACAGAGTGTTTCGAAAGACCATTTCACTGCATCTTCCACTTCTAGGCACTTCTTTGATGTTGTGATAACGTATAACGATGGATTTGAGTTCAGACATCAAGGAAATTGCATAATAAATAGTGAGATGTTTCTAAATTTGTGGCTGGCTGCGTTTGAAGGATCACTAAAATTCCAACTTTGATCGCTAATATCTCTTTGAATATTGAAGTTATTTTTATGAAACTTTTTCTGAGCTTTTGATCTGATAATGCTTTGAATTTGTATGAATTTGTAACTGTTAAGCTTTTGTAACTGAAGCAAGAACAAAAGTTTAACTGATGCAAGAACACAAGCTCACAGAAAGGTAAGAAATGCACAACATATGATTACTTGCGAAACTACGTTTATGTTCATAAATCATCCTTACTACCTTACTTTAAAAGATAATTGGAAAAAAACCACTCCGAAAATTTAAAAAAATAATAATAAATAGTCTGAATTTGGATGAAACATAACTAACTATAGTCAAAAGTACTATTTATCACTTGTAAAAAGGAAGGTATGGAAGGCTGAAGTGTTTGTTTTAATCCTCGACAAATATGAAGTGAGCCGAAGCAAAACAAAGATAGTTTTCTGAAACTTTATTACGGAAATATTAGTTGCACTCATAGGCGCGGCCTCCATAGGGTTTGAGGGGGCTTGAGCCCCCCCCCAATATATTTTATTAAAAAACCTCAATAGTTTCACAATGTCTCCTAAGAAATGGAAAAAAACCCTTTTGTGATGCCTTCAAGATTTCTCTAAGTTCATCTCAGAATGTTAATACTTTTTTCAGCCACCAAGTTCGGACCAAATATAGTAGTACCACATTTTTAACCCACTTCCTTTTCATTTCATTCATTGCCTCTTCAAAGCCCTCTTCATTCATTTGTAACCCAAGATTAGATACCCCAAAATGAGCTGAAATGCAACTTAAACAGACAAATTGCTAAAATGTTTTTGCGAGAGATCCCCCACACCACCCCCTTCTTATTTCGGGCTCACATTGTTACATAAAACTTTTACATTAATTGCACCTGAAAATATTACATTTTGGCGATATTTAAAGGGACATGTAACGGAATTGAATTTATATACATCTGATACAAAATTAGGTTATCTTAAACTGTGGCATGTAAACTTAATGGTTGTATTTGTTTTAATTTTTTAATTAATTTGTATTATTGTCTAGTACTGCCCCCCCCATGTTTTCGTCGGTACCTATGGCTTGCACTTAATACATTTCGCATGCAATCTGCTATTTTCGAGTTTCCACTTTCTGAAAAATGTGGTGCTGACACCTATTGTCTCAAAGCAAAACTTAGAGCAACAGTACATGCAAACAAATACAGATGGCAGCACCACAGTTTTATATGCAAGAAGGAGAAGACAAGTTGCAGTGATTTTTTCCCCCTCTCCGAAAGAAAATAAATAAAAATCCTCTGGACGGATATAATTTTAGCAAAATGGCAATTAGAAAATTTTTTCAATTCAATGAAGGTTATCTCAGCACACAAGATGCAAATATTTATGATTTATTGCATTTTAAGTTAAATTTTTAAAGTTTAATATATTTTAAGAATATCACACTATGTTGGGGGGAAACACTTTTTAAAGTGCATAAGGAAATATAATTGATTAATTATTAGTTATTAATTATTAAATTCCAAGAGCTTTAAATTTTAATTCTTACGAGCAATTAGAAACCCATTTCTAAGAAACATTTTAGCAGAAAGTACAAGTTATCAATGTGCTAAGAATTACCTAATATTTCGGATTTATTTTTTAACTTTTAGAACACAGAATTTGTATTCAAATAATTGTGCGTATGTAATTGAACAGAAGGAATAGAATACACTATATTATAGTATATAAATTAAATAATAAAATATAGTTCTCATAATTTAACATATTTGTATAAAGAAAATGTATCAAATAATGTCGTTAAACATAGATATTGTATATTAAATATTTAATAAACATGATAATGCTGCATTTAAAAATTTCAGTTTCTACTAGATAGAACGAGCTGAACAAATGGCTAGACTACTAAGATACGTCAAACAGCAAATTTTTCAGCGGACCAAATCGTTAATAGTAAGGAAAACTTGCCTACCCATAACCATCTGGTGTAAAACTTTAGCCTTATCAAATAATATCTTCTTTTCTCGACCTAAAGTTTTGACTTTTTACTAAAAATATACAGTACTTGTGAGCATTCCTTATGAGTCTAAAAATACCTACCACTCAAAGAGAAGAGTCATATAATTCAATTGGGTCTTAAATACCGACTGAAACGTATTTGATTCCGGAATATACTTTTGAATCGTAGAATTTTCGGATTGGTGTCTCCTTGCGGCTCCCATCTGCCGTAACGTTGTCTTCCCACAATGGACTGTGTGCTATCACAAGACATGTGTCCACCAAGTAACTGACTCTGGGAAACTTTTGCTTAATGAATTTTAACTAGTCCATGATCCCCTTATTAAAGTAACATTAGCGATACAAATGAGTAAAATCTGACTTCAATGCAATTTAACTTATTTAGAGAACATTAACCCCATTTAAACACTTCAAAACATCCCCCAAACGCCATTTCTTCTCCCTGAGTGAAGCCACCCGAGCCCTGATTTCCACCCTCCGGAAGCGAGGAATGAACACGTTAATGAAACGTAATGAAGGTGCAGAGGGGGATGTCATTATAGAAGAGAGGTTTTTGATGGGAGAAAGCTTTGATTGAAGCTCGCTGCTGTAATCGAAGGATCTAAATTTAGGGATCAAGTGGTGATACCGTAACCTGTTTAAATGGTTAAGTGTTTAATGAAAATATTTTCAGTTGAAATAGTTTTTAGTAAGAATGCATAATAATCCAATTTTTTTTCTGGAATTTCATTTTTATACAACTAGGATAAGATATTAGTTTGTTGTGAGATTTTCGAAATGCTCAAATACTCTTATTTTTTTCTCTTTTAATTTTGCTTACTTTTAATAATAATAACTTTTTTTTACAGAAACAGAAGGAAAAAAACATTTGACGCCAAGGGGAATTTGACAATTCCCGTTCAGGCGACAGAGAATGTATTTTACATTAAATACAAAATAAATGAAAAAAAAATTGTAACAACTTAAGAAAATGAGTAAATAAATAATGGCAATAAGCTGGATAACTGATTATAAATAGATTGCTTCAATTGAGGGGAAAATATGAATCCAAGTCGTCGATATTTATTATGAAGTCGAGTAGTTTTCTTTTAAAAGTGGAGTATTTAGTAATAGTAATTAAATTTAGAGGTAAACTGTTTTATAATTTAGGTGCAAGACAATAGAAACTATTAGAAAATATATCTTTGGAAAATTTTGGTATCTAATAGCTTGCAGTTGATATATAGTGTTGTAACTTCTATTACGCAAGTTACACAAAGATTTATGTCGAAAAAGGTGAAGTAAAATACGGAAATATGCATTGTGTCGAATTGGAAGTAATCTAAGGGTTCTAAAATTATTTGGATATGGTTGAGGATTAAGAATTTTAAATATTTTGTTTTGGATTGAGATAATTGGAAGGAGATTGGACTTGTATCCACCACCCCAAACGATTGCACCGTAATTAAATAAGGAATAAAACCATGCAAAAAGTTTTTTTAAAAATGATAAACCAATTTTATTTTTAAGGTGGTAAAATTTTATAATTTCTTTATTTACTTATAAAATAATACAAATATTTGTTTTAAATTTTCCCTTCATTTAAACGTATGTATAAAAGGTGTTTCGTTTGATATACACGTTTAGGTGTCGCCGTGCAAGTTTATTTTTATATTTAAAATTTATTTCACAACTCCTGCGGCTCCACACAGTATAACATGAGTCTTACGGATGTACGTAGGCAAAGTACAAATGTAATTGAAAAGAAACAGAACAAAGTATAAAAGTTTAAACTGCAAACAAAATTGCGTAAAATATTTAGGTTTTTAGTGAAATTAACAAAGTGTATAAGCATACTTTTTTGTATCCATCGTAGTACGAGTAGTTTTTTACAATTAAAGTAAAAAAAAATGGTACAAAAAAAAGGAATTATTTTGATAGAGTGATTCGTAGTTTTCACGATTTAAGTAAATAAATTAATACAAATAAAAAATAACTATTTCGATGGAGCGATTAAAACAAAGTCATAAGTGAAAATACTTGAATCCTTCACAACATAGCTCCAATCTGGATTTTCCTCTGAAGTTTTTTTAGTAAAAGGAATTTTCGTACTATATTTGAGTTTACGCTAGTATAATTACGTATATGTTATCAATGAGAAAGTAGGCGTAAACTAATTTGTCTGGCGTCTAATTCAATTATTAAGTATTTTTTGTAAAAATGCCGTAAAAAATATTTTTGTTTGCAAATTCAATTTATTTATACTTATTCTATTTATAAAAAAAACAATTGTGTTTCAAAAATATGAAAGCCACATTTCCTTTGTTTCTATCTTTTCTAAAACTTATTTCTAACATCAATCCTTTGAACTTTCTCTCCTCCCACATCAAATAGAAACACCGAGAAAACGATACTTCCAAAAAAAAAAAAAAAAAACACCCCCACGCACCGTCACAAAAAGAACAAAAACACCTCGCCCCCCAGGTCCCCGAACGATCTATGATTAAATGTCCACACTTTGTACCCCAATTGCGAATGAGTATTTTTCTCGCCGATCGCGTACTACGATGACGTCAATGCTACCATGGCAACCACGAGCGTCGGGATTTCTACCTTGAGGATGCGGAACTTAATTTGGAACGCGTGTCCCGATGCCATGCATAGTTAATGAAGTGACGGAATATTCTTTTTTTTCCCGTGTTCTCGCGACCCCCCGGGTTAGCGGTGGATACGAATGTTGTTTTTTGTGTTTATCGTTTGGAGGTGTGGGGTTTGAGAGGGATTACTGAAAATGATCACGTATTCGGGAGTTGTAATAAAAGTAGCGCTGCTTGTTAACTGGGAATAGCAAGCATGTTTTATGTGCTATCAATTTCCTGGTTTTGTTTTGTGTGCTTTTGGGATAGATATGTCGCTGTTGTACGCTTTTATTTGCTTTTGTAGTATAAAATTAGGGATTCTTTTGTTAGAATATCCAATTTTAATTGAAAAAAAAAAAGAGTTGGGCAATATAAGGAGAAAATAAATTTAAACAAAATCTTAATGTTTCGTAGAATATCAAATTATAGTTTCAAAGTTTTTGAATTTTTACCTGTTTATTAAAATATTGAATAATTGTATCGCATATTATTGCAAGAAATAAAATAAAAAATTTATTACAAGGATTAAGATCAAAACTTATAGGCATACGTAAAAAGACAGGTACAAAATACGGAGAAAATTTATCGGATATATAAAAATGTTGTTTAAAGTTTGCGTTTAAGTTTGGAATATACAGGCCTTTCACTGTCATAAGATTTTTAAATAATTTTACTTCACTCTTTTCCTATAGGATTAATATACCTAGCTATGAAATAGAGCTATAACAGAGCAAGCTGGTAGTATTAGAATATTAGAAAAAATAAATCATTAGTCTGTTTAATTTTTAAAAAAATCATAAATTATTCTTAAATTACAATATTTTTATCCAAAAATAGATTTGAATATAAACTACCGTATAACCTCGATATCTCAAAATCAAAGGAATCCAAAAAAATTATTCGAGATGTTTTTGATATATAATTTTTACTCCCCAAAACAAAATTAATCAATTAAAACGTCTAAGAATTGAACAAATAACACATTAGTCATAAAATATAGCCTGAATACGTCAATGATTTCTTCTTAATCTTAATTAATAGAGCAAGGTTAATTGAATTTTTGGAAATATGCTAGTACTTATTCAGGGTTCTTTAACAAAAAAAAAAAAACCCAATCCATAAAGGCTTTTTGCAGACCAATTTAATGAACTTTTAGGTTTAAAAAGTATAATTTCATTCCGAAATCAGGGGGAAAGGGTTAAAAATGAACAGATTAAGCTAAGCAATCAAGAAAAAGAAGCATCACATTTCACCTCATGTATGCAAGGTAGCAAAGACTGGCGCTGTACTGCACAAAAGGTGGAAAATAAAATTAGAATACGTGTTCAAATTTAGTTCTGCAAATAAAAAAAACTTGATATGGCTAATTTTTTTTCCACTAATTTTTTTTAAAAAAAGTGAGAATGTTACTATAGATTAAATCTAGAAAATGTTCATATGTTATCCTTTTTACACCATTTTACTCAAGAAAAAGTTTTGGGGCTTTGAAAATTCAAGGGAAAAATATTTTTTCGAGATATAAAGGTTTTTGAAGTATTAAAGTTCGAGATAGCGAGGATTATATTTACACTTGAAATTACGATTGTTGCTTCAAATATTTAACACAAAAGAGTTTATTTTAAACGCACATGCTTTGTTACTTTCTTTTATTAATTTACTCATTCAAGAGACTTTCTAAGAATATAACTTGAATGCGTAATCATGTTCATGTTCTGCAGTTGATGTCTTTGAGGACGTTGATTAATGAGTAACACACCCCTTTTGTGAGAAGTTGTTTGAGTTTATGCAAAGCTCGATACTTGGACAGTGTGTAATAGTTTGATGAATTATATGAGAATTATTTGAATTTGTTTGAGAGTTGTTCCTAAATATTTTTGAAATGTTGTGAGAAATTTATATTGATAATTGCAGCATGAAATATTGTTTTTTCATTTCGTTTCATTTGAAAAAAATATCTAATACGATTAATTACACACTAATTCCAATTACATTTTCTTTTAAAAGAAATAACTTTTAACATACTTTTTTTTAATTCGAAGAAGCAGTTTTCATTATTTGAGGTATAAATTTACAAGGACAGTACTTAATAAGGCATAAAAAAATCATGGTTACTTTAAAATCGGTTCCCTATTAAATTAAACTATTGAAATATTTCTCATTTCAGAATCTAACATAGGACATAACAGCAAAAATTATCGAACATAACATTTATTTTATTTAATGGACATAATTTATCATCTCTTAGTGCATGTATATTGTAGAATTTAAAAGAATCCCTTCTTTCATGATCACTTATAAAACACTATTAGTAATCCAAATTTCTCTACTTGAGCCCATCTTTGCAAAGATAGGCTTAAATGAAGTGAAATGTGAAAGGAAATGTGGAAATGTGAAATTAAAGGAAATGTGAAAATACACAGTTCTTCGCCAAATCACGATTTGACGCAGAACTATGTTTTCACTAAAATCAGCGGAATATCTAACAAGTGATTTTAAACCTTCAGATTAACGCCCTTCCTTTTATATGCATATGTATCGAAAATTTCTGCGCAAAATTCGATTATATTTTGATCATAATTTCATTATTTAAGAAGATGAAATATGTTCAATTGTCGATTAAATAATACTGATACTAATACTTTTAAATGGTAAAATAGTGTTAAATAGTGTCATTCCTATCACTGTTTTTTCGAAACAAACCGGGCATTATTAATAATGCCCGGTATATCACTTTCCCCGTAACATATACATGAAAGATCCTGAAGAGCTTTTCCTTCTGAAGGAAGTTGAAAATAATTTTAAGGGGGAAGTAGTTTAAATGGCAATTTTTTAAAGACTTAAATTATATTTTTCTTCTCGGTTATAAGGTGTTACCATGTTGATAAGATTATTACAAAAACTATACTACCATTAAAAATGTGTGATTGTGTAAATACAAAAATTACTTCATTTTGATCTATAATAGCATATAATACGACCATCGCGCGCAATACGATTTCTTTCTCAATCTTCAACTCATTTTTATCGCGTTTACAAATTAATTTGTGTTGTTAAAGAGCCTATTAAATTTCTATTCGCTATGTTAATTCATAAACATTTGAAAAATTTGTTTTTTAAGAATTTTATGTTTTTTATAATTATAAATGCTATAAGATATGTCACGTATGTACCTACATATTGGCCTACTATGTTACATCACTGGTTTACTTTAATTTATGCTGCAGGCCATTCAAATGCTAAAGCATTAAAAACACTGTAATTTCGAATACCTCTTGTAATTTGCAAATATAGTTTAATTTAAACTGTTTAATTGAAAACTATATGATTAGGTAATCATTGATTACTAAATAAGGCATGCTTTTTTGTTTCAAGTCAAGTTAGCCATTCATTCAAATTAAGTTCTGAATCTTTAAAACTAGATCAGTATATCGAAAGATCGATTTGCTTGTTTTTGCTGACAAAAAGGTAAAGGAGTCAAAAATCCCCAAAAGCATGCTTATGTAATATTTGTACTACCCCCTACTTATGGGAAAGGCATGGCAGACAGATTTTTTTAATGAAAAACATTTAATGAATTAATTCAGTAACCCCATCTATTCACAACGTTTAACTGTTTAAAAAAACGTACTCACAATCCAACAGCGCTTCCTTCACCTCCCAACCTCCCCTGTAAACAAACGATCCCTTTTGCGTTCGTTCAGTGACTCCAGCAGAAGACGATCGGTCCAAAGAAGAAGTCGAGCGGCCTAAAGTTAGCGCGATAGAGCCGCGGTCTTCAAAGCCGCCGCGGGTGGATTTATTTGCTGGCACGGCTGGTGCGAATCGACCTTATGCTGGCAATTAATCCTGCTAAAGGCCTGCGCGAAAGATGGATAGCTGCCGGTCGAGAAAGCGCTTTGCATGCTCGTCTGGAGGCGGAGAAAAGTTTTAACGACCTTTTCAAGAGCTTAGACGGGGAGTTTCCGATGGATATGGTTATAGCGTGTGGGAAAGTACGAGGTGTGCAGTTCTGGACTTGAAATTCAACGTTTTAATAGATATGTACTAGTAGATTTTCTAGTAATTTTTGGAGAGGTGATCAATCGTGGGAATTTTAATATTCACCGCATAAGCCTTCCTCAACTTTAGAGAAGAATCATTCCTCTATATTGCAGGTACAAAATATTATTACAAACCCATCGGAATTCTGCACAGACATGTTCCTTGTGCGGAGTACATGAAAAAATCCCAAAAGAACTTTACCTCTACGGTGCATATTTTTTTCATCGGTAAATGTGACGGCATATCATATGAAACTTTATTATTTCATTCCATGGCATGCGCAGCGGATATATTTAACATCTTAGTCAGCAAACATATCCAAACTATGTTCACTTCATTTTCCCCATAATTTTTTTAGCGTAAACTGGATATGACGTCATACATTTTTCTGTCCCAATTTTCTCTTGAAAACTATGTGTCGTAGAGGTAAGGTTCTCTGAGCATTTTTCATGCATTCCGCGCAATGAACTGATTATGCAGAGCTTGGGAGGACTTGTTGAATCAAGTGGCATAGCATAATGGGTATTTAGGGATATATCCCCCGAAAGAGAGAGAGAGTTAAACATTTTCCTTTTTTGACCATTGAAAAGTAAGGATACACTATTGGTTGAAATACCCTGTATTACACTTGATAAGTTTAAATAAGTTACGTTACAAGTGGTCTCTATAGTTTGACTCGTAAAGATTATTTTACCATTATAACATCTTTTTCTAAAATTTAAAGCATAGGAAATAAATTAATAATAAGTAACCAAATGTTTCATAATTAATTTTCAAATAAGTAGTATTCTCTACACAATGGAATCATACTATAAACTCACTTAAAATATCGTATGCTACCTTTCAAAATAAAATGGAAAATTTTCAAAACAGGCAGGCGTAGGATAATGGATGTATGAAGCGAAATATTTTAAAAGCTTTGAATCCAAACGGAAAAAGGTATAGTGAATTCAAATTTATTTCTTTCCTTTCGAACTTACGCATTCCATTCAAATATATATATGAACCGAATGAAAAAGCTTAGAATAAAACCAATCAATATTTCCAGGTTGAAGAATCTGCTCTCATATTTATGTTCCACTGATTCTTTTATTTAAAGAATCTTCTTTTTGAATATCTTTGCGACGGAAATGTCACGCAGGGTGATGACCCAAAATTCTCTCCATCCATTTTTTAGGAGAGAGAAAAACATGATTCATGGGAAATTTAACTTCAAACTTACGTAAGATGAAACAGTTTTTAAGGTATTTTAAAATAGAAACTGAATATATTTTGTTACACTGTTTTTTTATTTTCTAACGATACCATGTACGTAGTTTTTAAATATAAAATAAGTTACAAAAATGATGTTATGCCATTGTCAAAAACTTTTTTAAAAATTTTCACAGTAATCAGTAATCAGAAAGTAGAAAAAAATCATTCTCATTATTACTTTAAAAAAATCTTTAATCGGTTATATTGATTCAAGCAAATTTAAAATGTTTTTTTAGTTCTTTTATTTAAGCTGTTTTGAATATAATATAAATAAGCATATTTTAAATTTTAAGCTTTTTATGCCATTTATTTATCAAGAACAACATTTTTACAAAAAAAAAAACTTATAATAGAATATGAAAGTAATTTTTTTATAAATATTATTTATTTTATTCCGTTTATAAGAATTAAAAACGTTTTCGTAGAAGATGCTAAGAAAAACTAGCATTTTATACAAGTGACAAACCCGGGGTATTCATGCGAAGTGTCCCTTTGTGACACGATTTTTGAAAAAATAAGGTCAAAATAAAATATTTTCAAAAAATGCAAAAACAACCTAACTGATTTAATTTACGTTCAATGTTATGTATAAGCAGTGAAAAAATTAAAAATATATAAAAGCTTCTACTTTTAAAAGTCTCCGAAAAGCATTTTTTTTTACAAATTCTATTTTTTTTAACTTAAAAAAAGTTATTTTTTCATTATGCTTTATTCTTGTAGTATTTATGTAATTTGAAGACCAGAGATGCATCAGTCCAATTTTTGAATCCAAAAGATGAGTTTTCTAGAAGTAGGGATCTCATTGTAAAAAACCACATTTTCCCGTTTTGAAACCAATATAATTCTTGTGTGACATTTGTCTCTGTAGTCAACCGTCGATGATAACTATCGATTTGATTTATAGTTCCCTCGAGGTGATTTATCACAAAGGGAAGACGCAAAATACCGCTTGATTCAAGGAGGATAAAGAGTGCTAGATAAAGCTCTCTAAATAATGTTCCAACCACTCCCTTACAACTTAATCAGATCAGACAGCCCTGCTATTCATTTGTCAGTGAGAAATTTAGTACCTTGGGGTGACATTCGCTGACAACCGAGGACAAGTGACAGATTTTGCCTCTTAAGAAACTTCTAGTGTCTGAACCTCTGTGAAAAATTTTCAACCTGAGTACCTCAGTTTCAGATGAATACTGTTAATGCCATTAGATGTGTAACAATTATTAGGGATTATTACAATACTTAATTAGATAATAGTGATAATATTTTAAATAAATTCAAATACACATTTTCCTTCTTTTTCGTATTCTATCAAAGAAAGACAGCTTCAGTTATCATTTTCATAAGAATAACAGTTACCTCTAATTATACAGTAAATTGTATTATTTTTATGTTATTAATTGCAATTTATTTATTCATATTTCATTAACTCAACTTCAATAATTTGATATGCCAATTTTTTTTTTAAAATTGCTGTGTGTTTCTATTTAGTCTCTTCACCAAGACAACATAAATAAACTTGGCCATCCAAAAATCATCCTGTAAAATACTACCATGCTCTTAGATTTCTCAAAGGTTCTTTTTTTATTATAAATAGTAGGTGAAGATTTTGTACATCAAGCATGGGAACAATAATTAATTAAAATGAAATATTTCTTAACCATTCGTTACCACCACTCCAAAACCACGAATCTGCTATTCTTATACGTAGCATATTCTTGTTTTTGGCGTGGTGATAACGATATGTAACCTCGAATTCTATCTAATTTTTCTTTTTAGTTCCTAAATAATTCCCGCCATCATCACCCGGTATCTTTATGTTCATAATTTGATAGGAAAATCATAGCTTCAAAACTACCTTAATACTAAATTTTTTAATCTAATAATTTCTATCTTAATCCCTCATATAAACTGTTCCTTTCTCTTTCTTGTTAAATTTACTAACTTCATGTTTATATTTTCAAATTAAAGCAAACCGAGACTTATTAAACTCAACCCCGCACGCCTATTAAGAAGCACTTCACCTCCCCACAAACTCTTCCCCTCACTTGACAAAGCTGCTGGAGCTAAAACAACATGCCACACTTCAACACAAAGGCTCATTTGACACTGATGAGTTAAACAGACACCCAACGACAAAAGCAGGTGCTGGCAAACACACCCTCTCCGAGATCCACTGTGCTCGCGTCTCTCTCTTTTCATCATTCAACCACCTCAAACACACCCCTGCGCGAGCGTTGTGTATGTTTGTGTGTATGTGTCGCAGCAGTTGATTTCTGGATGCAGTCCCCTGAGGGTATTTATAGCGCCGGACCGCATTTAGACGCCGTCTGTAACTCTTTCTGGCAAGATCGGCAAGTTTCGCACATGGCCACTGAGCTGGATATAACTGCGACCACTGGGAGGATGACGATTGACAGGGGATGTCGGGGGGAAGGGTTTTGGTTGGATTATTGGGACTGGCGCTGTTCAGAACGTATGGGGATGGGTACAAGGAAAACTATACAAGGGTGTGTTTAAATTTTCTACATTTAATATCCTAATTACCTTGATAAAAAAATAAACAAAGTTTAGAGAATAACTTATTTGAATAGAATGGATAGTGAGGCACACTTTGTGACACTTATAATTTTTTTTCTTCAAATTTTTATAAAATTATAATTTTTCAAACACAAAAGTATCTATTTGCAAAAATGTTTTTCGACCAATTACCTCTTTTAAGAACAAAAAAAAAAAAAAAAACTTCTTAAAATGTCCCAAAGTACCCTACTAGTGGCTCACCTTGGGATACTTTCAATAATAAGATAAAAATTATGTTATTTTGAAAAATAAAAAAAAAAAACATTTTTAAAAAATACCTAGAAGATTAGCGACACAATGTTTTACGTTTGCATTCTCGTTTTTAACCCATAATCAAATAGTAATAAAGAAAAACTGCGTAGGGCATAATGCATATTTATAAAAGTTTCCAAAAAATCCGTAGTTTTCATAGTTCTTTAGACAAACCGACTTTATAAAATATTTGATTCTAAGCGAAACTTAAAAAAACCCAAAGTAAAAGAATAGTTTACAACTTTATGCAATATTTACTAATTTAACTTTAAGAAAATTACTTCGACCTCAAAAAAAATTCTAAGGAGACCAAATGCACATAAATTATTATTCCTTTGGAAGACATCAGCAAAACAGAAATAAATATCCCCTGAAAGATTCAAACTTAAAAATTCAACTAGCATTTTAATCAAATTTATCACTTTACTAAATCCAAACAGTTTTCTTCCTTATATAAGCACCCCTATTATTCCTTCCCCAAATCTCCATTATTTCCCAAACAGGCAAGGGAAAAAGAAAGGAAGATGGCGGCTGGATCTGCAGGTTCCATCCGGCGTTTTCCATATCCGGCCCATGACGGGTAAAAGCCTGCCTATTGTGTCAGAATTCCGGGCGGCCGGCAAGAAATAAAGCCCCGTTTTTTACAAGATACCGCCGCTGTCACCTTATCAGGAGGTGTGTCTGGATCAATAGGGCTTTGGACTACTTTCAGACGGTTAGACAACAGATTTTTAAAACTTTTGAGCTTGACATTTTTGTTTGTATGCAGGATGATTAAGAGTTAATGATTAGAAGTATTTGGAAGAAACCTGAAACTGAACTGAAACCTGAACTTTGTACTTTTATTTATCACGTTAACTGTTATAAAATTAAGGGTAATTTTAAATATTGTTTACTTATTTTCTTTCTGGAATATTGGCCTTTGTTAATGTAAAATTTGCCGTCTATAAAAATGGTCTTTGGTGGGCAACTTTATTATTTTCACCAAACTTTTTGTGCCACAAATATTTATAACATCTCTTAATAACCTATAAAAAATAAACAATCACATAATAAGTATTTTTAGTCAGTATTTTGATCTCATTGTCATCAGAGCGAATGTAAATACTTTTACTAAACTAGTAGTTTTTTATTCAAAAATTCAAGAACTCTCGAAGAAACAAAAATGTGTTTTATTCATAATGGCAAAAGTATCGAGTAGCATATATGATCTAGTTTCAAATGGATGTAGAACACTGAGATGCGATCAATATTACTAAAGCTTCTGAGACGATTTCCCGAGAACCAGATCATGTTTCTGTTGCATTTGCTGACACAGCTGTGCTCACTTACTTCAAGAAGTCCATAAGAATATTTTTCTACAGTTCTTTAAAGTTTCTTTCAAAAACATCTTTTTATTTGCTTTGAAATATTTGGAAGGAATCAAAATAACTGCATTTCAGAAGGAAATATACTGACAAGTTAATATGTGTTGCTAAAAAGTATTTCCGAAAAAGTTCCCTTAAGAAATAGTAATAAAAACTAGTACAAAGGAGAAAAAAAAAGGATTTCCTAGAGATATAGAATGTACTGTAGAATAATCATGCACACAAACTAAAATTTTTATATTAATAGGATATACTAGGGGGCTGCCACCCCCTGCTCGATATCGCTCGCCAACCCCTAAACGATATATATAAACGTATCTTTGTTTTTAAAAACTTATTTTAGTCCAAAAACTGATAGAAAACTGAAAGCACCACTTTACTAAATTATAGTCCAAAAATAAATACTTTTCATTTTGCAATTAAACATGTTTTGTAAAGTATATTGAACTATCTGTTTCGAATACTCTTTTCAATTTTTATTCTGTAGTTCACGGATGGAGCTTGGTAGTAACAACAACCTTAAAAATTCTGTGAATTTAAACACATCATTTAATAAAATGATACAAACGATATCATCCGATCACAATGAAAAAAAAAAAACAGGTAAAACAGCATTTCTTAACCCCAAGACGTTACAGATTATAATAACACAATTTTAGTAATCAACGCATGGACAAAGGAATATTGTATATACCGCTTTCCTTCCAAAGGAAGACGTTTGAATGGGAAACTAACAGAACCCCGGCCACTTTCTCTTTTGGCGACGATGTCCCTTGATTACCGAGAGCCATTGTTTTCCTTAAGCATACGTCTCTCGCCTCAACAAAAGCTTTTAGAGGCCCTTATTGATTGGGAATCTTCTGAAGGGTTACGGATTCATTGCTATGTCTCAGAGAGAAAGGTCTGAGAGGTTTGTGTTTGACCGGTTTTTATTTATTACTCCATAAGAATGGACTTCGGATGGGTTTTTGAAGTAAAGATTGAATTAAGGACATAAATCAATTGCACTTTCAGTATTCCCTCGTAATAAGGAACGCTTAAATATAGAAAAGAGGAAGAAGACATCGAAGCAAAGCATAAATTTGAGTTGATGATTTTACTTGTTATGTAACGATGTCTTTTCGAAAAGTATAACACTTTATATTTTTCTGTACCAACTAATGGCGCTTGGAAGGTTTGATTTGTTGCATCCATTTAGGTGGGTTTTATGCTATTATTCTTCAGCTAGAAGTAGCATGTAGTTGCATTTTAACATCAGTAAGTTCGGACGTGTCAGAATTTCATAACTAGGTAATGGCAAAGTTGGATCAAAAGTCCGAATTTGGTCAATCACTTTGTATTTAGGGATTTTAGGGAGCTAGATGTGTTTATTCCTCACTCTTAAAATGCGAAAGAATTTTATACTATTATTTATCTGTACTGTTTCAAATGCCCGAAGAATTTTTTTGAATATATTTTATTTGTAATTCTTCGTGTACTACGTAATATTTAATATATGGAACAAAATCCCGACACCTTTTCTAATTTGAGGGGTTCCAACTAATCACTGCTTTTCTATGACAAAAAGTAAAATTTACCTCACGCATGCTTTTATCAAACAGCAACTACGTTATCTTACTTCAAAGAATAGTGTAAGATATTTTGAACAAACCACATAAATCAAAGAAAAATACCACCCACCTCCCTGTTATAAATCAATATTTCAACAATATTATTTCACGCTCTTTTTAATTATATATCTATATAAAAAGAACTCCATCCTAAAGCACGTAAGAACTCCACTGGTTCCATGTAAGTTCTAAGTTATTTAAAAGTTATTCTCTATTAAAAGTTATTCTCATTCTCTAAGTTATTTAAAAAGAAAGATAAAGATGATAGTATAAATTCAAATTTTTATTAAGATCAATTTGTATAAAATTATGGGCTATAGTTCTTAAATGTTCCCGTTTCCAGAAAAAAAAATTAAATTAAATCGTTAATAAAGCATATATAAATTTACGGGAAAACTTACGAAGAATGAACAACCTAATCAAAATCAAGCAACGCTAATTTACCGAAAATTTAATGTTACGTAAAATTCCTTCCATAAAATTTCTTCTTCCATTGTATCTATCGACACAAAGCCTTTTCGTGAAGGGAAGTCTTGATTATATTTATCACAGATGGAAATAATGGATAGGTTTATTGTTAACTAGTAACAGCGTCATCCAATCATATCAATGCTCGAGTGAGCATCGTCTTCTTGTTGCCTCTATCATCCTCTGACATGATTATTGGTAATAACCGAAAGATGCAACCGCAGGCTAGACCATAACGGATAACGGAATGATTAAACATGTCTGTGTGTGGGTAATGCAACTCATCTGATTTGTTGCTGTTGCTACTGAGGGCCGTTTTATCTTGATGGAGAGAAGCTAAACTTCTACGTCTTATATATTTTAATAAGGAATGTATGTAATTGTTTATCAAAGAACTAGCTGTTACGACCCGGCAAAGCCGGGTCTTACAGCTAGGCTAGCCTTTTATGCGAGCTTCGCTCGTTACTACTTCAAGTTCCTATTAATTATACATTAAATAAGAAGTTTAACTTTAATAATTTATTATTGTTGAATTAGAAACCAACTTCCCTAAAAGTAACTTTTTAACCTTTATTAAGTAAACCAACTTTCTTGAAAGATATTTATTTAAAAGCTATTATATTATTTTAAAATTTTAATTACTTTTATTTATTTATTTTTCTGATTATTGCGAGATGGCATCGAGTCAGTGAGTGACGTGGGCTTTTATATTTTTCTGATGATTATGATTATTATTGCGAGATGGCATCATAGTGTGCGAGCGTTCCAGAATCAGTGAGTCAGTGAGTCAGTGAGTCAGTGAGTGACGTGGGCTTTTATATGAGAGATAGTTACATTTACTTTAATTGTGTAAGTTTGTGAATTCATCCATAAGTTTTTTAATAGTAATAAGAGGTACAATAGCTGTTATTGCGTTTTACTTGCATGTTTAAATACCATTTTCATTTGTTAGCTTTTATATTTTATCACAACGTTTTGTTTCCAAATTTAACTGTCATAAAATGATTTTGGGATACATTAAATTACTTGTTGTTAAAAATATCCCAATGCAAAAAAATATTATGATTAAAATCAATCAATTTATTTTTTAAGTAATTTTTCTTAAATTAGAGAAAAATCTGTTGTATGGAATTAAATACTTCATCATTAGTATTAAAACATATTTGTTTAACTCATTGTCATTTTAAGAAGAACCAAATATTTGTGTTTTTTGTATACAATTTTCTCGATTTAACTTATTATTTTATACAATTATCAATCTTTATTTGTTATTGTATTTTCAACTAATAATATGATAATGAAGTGAAAAATATGAAGATCCCAATATAATTTTATTAAAAAGACAAATTAGCTGGTTAAACATTTCACACAACACGCATATTAAATATTAAAACATAACCTCCCATCTCTTCATATTCAAAATTACCCCTCCGACATCATTAAAACCCTCCTTCCTCAGTAATGAATTTCTCCGCATTACTACGGCGGCTAATCCACAAGACCCCGCTCCTCTCATCATCATAAAACACTCCGTAACGGCCGAGCAAAAAATAATCCCCCCTCCTCGAATCCTAATGAAAACAAAGCATTTCGTCACTGACACCCTGCCAAAAAATGCACATGAAGAATGGAGGCTGATTTTGACGTTAATAACGCAGAAGCCACCACAACAAAGAGTTCAGTCCGATTACTTATTTAGAGGCTAATGAATGGAGCGATTCTTAATTTAGAAACGTCATTACCACCACTTCAATATGGGGGTTGTTATTATTAGGGCGTTTCTTTCTCACTATAAACGTTTTGAGTTTTTCAGATAGTACAATGTCAAGAGCGTTGCTTATTTTTAGGGGGCATTGTTTGCTTTTTATGAAGAGGAGAGTGACCTAGTTTTGGGTGGTTTTTGAAGGAGAGACATCGGGTACGGGAGTTGGGTGTGATTGTTTAAGGTGTTGACATGAGTTCTGTAGAAACTTAATAAATCAAGCTTTGTTTCAGACGTTTATTTTGTTTGAAGAACGCACGAGTAGGTCTGGAGAAATGTAGAAAACACAAAGGAGTGGGGTGATTGATTGTCTTGGGAATTCACATCTCTTTTTTTTTTTGTAGCGAAGCACCATGTTTTAATCAAAATTAAAGACATTCATAAATTTGCAGTAGGTACTTTTATTTCTAAATATTATTCCGTAAAAGCAGGTAAATATTTGCATCTACCATATGACCATACCTATGTGCATCTAGACAAAAGGCCTTAAAACTACTGGTTTAAACGTTACGACAGTAGTTAAATACAATAAATTGTTTGTGTTTGATATAATGGTTGAAGTTTTAGGATATGAAATTTAGTATTCGAATTTTAAATTCAGAAAACAATATCAACTTTAAAAATGTTTTGAAACATTTTTAACAAGTTGTTAAACGAGTGTGATTCTCTCCAATACCCAAAGCTGAACTCAACTTTTGTTACTAGAAGAAACTGTTATATGGATGTATTTTAATTACTTTTATTCGAAATTATCTTTTAAGACATTAGTTTAAATTAAATTACTGTATTTCGTCCACAAATTTAATACAATATGTCAGGCGGCAAACCAAATGATTATTGTGCAATGAATTGAAACTATCTAAGCAAAAATCTGACGATTTTTACTTCCTTTTATTCTTATAAAAACACACAAAAAAGAACGTTAAAGCACAACGAAAATAATTTGATTCCCAGCTTCGCTCCTCCATAAATCATTCAATTGATCATCTCGAGACTTTTTACATTTTTTATTAGCGTTTTCACATCTTGAAATCTAATTTAGTTTCAGTTTGCCACTAACCAGCCAAACCACAGAGTGGCTTCTATTTTGCTAAACATCGCAACGCCCTATCTCTCCTAATGCTTCAAGTCCTAATGACCGTAATCAAGGCTGAATCACCCTTCGGCAGTTTACCGGTCCTATCGCCAACTCTGAGTTGAAATTAGAGATGGAGAAAGCGAGGATGAATAGATAGTTTTTCATCCTTTTTTTATTCTTCTTAAAGTATGTTCTCCCAACATCTCCTCGTCCCTTGTTAAAATTCACTTCTAAGTTCGTATTTTTTTTTTCCTTTTCAGAGAAAGTTTTAAGGGTGGTTTATTTTTGTATGAAAGAACAATAAAAAGCATATTTGCCTCAGTAATAATGTTTTTTTTTTCTCACGGGGTTAAATTTACTTAGTTCGCCATGGTACATGGAACACATGGGAGGCTCAGTTTCATTTAAGTTTCTTTTCTCATTACGCTGTAAGAGAATTTTTATTTCTTTCCTTTTTTAATGGCGGCTTTGGGTTTTTTGTAATTAAAAGAAAATTTGTGTTGGTGTTTTTAACTCTGCCTGAATAATTTACTTTAGGTTCAATCTGCTTTGCTTTTCGAATTATACAGGTAAAATTGTGAGTTCTTAAACATCAAATAAAGCAATGAATCTCATATAAATATCTTATTTTACAAAATTACTTTCAAAATTTCTTCTTTCTCAATTCTTAGTCTGTTTCATTTTAAAGGAATAATGAAAAATCCACTCGGGAGTAACAGAAAATTAAAAAATGAAACACCAAGCGTTGTTTTTGGAAAGCAATTACCAATAGCCAGAGAGTGGATTTTAGAGTCAAAGCCCCCCCCCCTTGTAAAAATTTTAAGCATAGGAATACAAAATTAAATTTCCGAAGATAATTTTGTACGAAATTATACCAGATAGTTTATATTCCAAGTACCTTACTCTTCAACCTTAGTAATATTACGTGAAATGTGAACTTGGTTTCTTGTAACTCGTATAATAAATCAATAAACCAATGCCTAAAAAATAGCTTTATGGATCTTCACATTCATTTTTATGAGGATCTCCTACGACCAGGAAGTATTAAAATAACATTGAGTTTTAATCAATCAAAACTAATATCTGATTGCGACTATTTACTGATTCAGAGGGTAGAGATACTTTTATTAAGAAAAAAACTCATTGCAATGCATCCCAACCATAAATCATACGGTTTTACATATAATCCCAAAAACTTCCATCCTTCCTTTCCTACTCAATCCCTCAAAGAGAGATGAGAGGATTGCTAGGTGCTCCTTTTCGACACCTAGCAGCCAAAGGGGTTGGTTACCTAGCAGAACGTGTCAAAAAGGCGAAGATAAATTTTTATATTTGGCAGCCCGTGAAAAATGCCCCTGCTTTACATCTTGACATGTGCCTGTGTCGGATCAATATGTTTGGGCAGAGTAGATTTATTGCCCATGTTTCCTATCACCCTAGTATCGTGGGGAAAGGGGTTGTTTCGGATAAATGCAGAGAGAGGATTTTGTTGGATGGTGACAGTTGAAAAGGAATTGTTATTTTAGTTCGTGAACATGGAATCAGAGTTGCAGCAATTTGAGTCGTCAACGAAATGGAAAGCTGAGGGATTTGAATGGAAGGTAAAGAAACGCATGTTTGGGAGCCACACTGGTAGTGGTGAAGGTTTAAATGCTATGGAGATGAAAGGAAGAGTCTTAGCTTTGGAAAAGTATGTCTCTTCCTAACATAAACATACGATTAATTTTAATTTCGATGTATTGCAAATACACAATGTGAAAGAGAATATGAACAAAACTGAATTAAAACAGAAACGTTTTTGCAAACAACTTATTGTTGAAGAGGAATATACTTTAGGAGGAACAATAACGAAAAAAGCAACTTTAAAGGGGCTCCAAAACCTTCTCTTGGTACGACTTTTTAACCATTTAAATTATACTCTGAACTGGAAATATTCCTCGACTGTATGAAAACCTTTTCTGATTAGGATCAAAAATACTAATAAGTTAAATTAAATATGTGTAGTTTACAAAAGGAAATTCGTAAAAAAAAATTCTTGTTACTCAGCAATATTAGCACACCCAAGGGCTGATTTGTTTCGTAAAATTATTAAAAGAACTCAGTTTATTATAAAATGTCAAGGAAATACTTTCAATTGGTTTGTTTTAATCTATATTATATGCAAAATACCAGAATTCAGTATCTATAATATTGGAAAAAGTATTGAATTTATTTAATCATATTCATACATAATAATTTTATTTTAAATCCTACCTAGTTAACAATGTTTTTAAAAATGATATACTACTATTCAAGTTTAAAAACCCATATTATCGCCCGTCCCTTTAAAAGCTACGAAATATCTACTACCAACTTCAAAAAGATCGACAAGTGGTTTTTACTCATAAATTATTCCCCCCAAACGTTTTACAGTAATTACTAGAGACCGAGAGAGAACCACACGGCGGCGTTAATAGTTTCCCGAGAGACAGATGAGCGTTGTCGATTGGCCAGGATCCAACATTCTTGCTAAACGACGGCCAACGCAAAAAAGAACCCCCCTACACACAAAATAAAGGTGGAGTGAAAGAGCTGTCGAATGTCAACAGTTCGAACGGAAGCTTAGGTTGCAGTTTGGGTACTAATTTAGTGTTGGAACTTCCCAATTAGCCGCTTTCAACGGTTTTTTGTTGCCGTTCGCTTTTTTTTCCCACTGAGATTGCTTGGGTGGCTTTGAGTGGGGATCAAACAGTTGGGCCCGGTTCAGTCTGTGGATAAATATTCCGGAAGAGGTTCTTTGAACTCTTGAAGAAAGTCAGAGGAAGGGAATAGTGTGGGTGATCTGGTGGAAAGCTTGTTTGGTGTTACCTTGTAAAGGGATTTCTTTTATAGTTTTTCTATTATTTAAAGAGAGGCATACTAATACACATTTGAGGTCTTTTATTTGTTAGAAAAAGAATGTTCATCTATAGCGAATATTCCACTCGAAGAGTATGTAAATTTTTATTTTAAATCCTACTATAGTGAAAAATGTTTTTAAAATGATTTACAACCCGTTATAAACCTACGACATATTACTCTAAGAACATTGTGGAGAAGTTCCATCTCTGTCCCCACTGGTTCAACTTTTGGTCCACTTTTGTTCGATTTGAAGTGGTCTTCGCGCCAACTTTCCACTTTCCCCTTTAGATAAATCATTTATTGAAAGTGGAAAATTGATAAGAAAAAATCATTTGAAATCCACCAAAAGTGGACAAATCTAATGAGTAAAAAGTTAAAGTCGACCCAAAGATGAACCAGTGTGGACACAGCTTAATCACCCTTTCCTTCATTCATTTCTATTCATTTTTATTTCATGTCAACCATATCAATAGTAAAACTGTGTTTATTATAAGAGTATTAATTTTCCTAATAAGCTCTTTAAAAGGGACCCATTTTGTACACATATTATGTTCACATCTCATACAGCTAATATTTTCTTTTTTTTTTACCAGGACCTCTTGCACGTTTGAGTTGTCCTCAGGCTCAACTACTTGAGGAATCTGTATTCTTAAGAATTAGTATCTGGCGCTAAAAATTTGAAAGAGGTTTTTTATCAATGATTTGAATAGGAAGGATTATCAATGATTTGAATTTGCTATTACATTTTTATTCCTGTCTTCATTAATTACTTTTTCTTAGCCTTAAATAATGAGAGAATGCAAAATAATTAGATATAAAATGGATCTGTCTGAAAAATAGTTAGAATGAAAAATCATCAACAAATCTGAAAATGTTAAGTCTATGGGATATGCTTTCTAGTGTTATTTAGTGTATTGAAGTTTAAACCCAAATGACCATAACAATTTTGGATATTTTTCTAGCGTATCCCTCTATATTGCCCAGGTATGAATGTCAGTAATTATTTTTCAACTAATAACAAAGTTGCATTGTAGCTTAATAATTTTCATGCCAAAAATCAAATTAAAAAACGTGAAATTTGGAATACAAAATAATAAATTTGTATGTTAAGTTAAAGTACCAATTGTTGTTCATTGTTTATAAGAAAAACATGGCTAAAAACCAAAAAAAGCTACTTATTACCATTTTTAGAAACTTACTTAATACACAAAAATGTTTTTAAACTTTTCTTCTACGAATATTTTAACAATATTTAAAAAAAAGCCGTATAAGGCATATAAGTAAAAGTGTTACGAAGCCGTCAACTTGTTTCTGCTTGTGTAAACGTTTTAGAGAAAAATGACGTGAGAAAGATGTATTAATTTTGAAACTTTTTATCAGAAATACCCTTCATTCAATTAGCCAAGTAGCTATTAATACCTCATTTATTATTCCAAAGAGAAGGTTTTTATAAATGGAGTTAAAGAGGTGTGATAAGAATTGATTCATAAAAACATGAATAAAATTAACGAGTAAGCCATTTATCAAAGTAGTGTCAAAAGTTTTTCCACAACATTGCATCAACTAATTGAAACGTTTAACACCTTCTTAAAAAAGTTATTCTTTAAGGGCAAAAAAGCATTCAAAAGGTGATAAATTAGTCACATTCATCTACACTAAACTGTAGTTGTAGATGAACTTTCAATTGAAAGTTTTACTATGTTATAAGGTATTACTTTACAAATTCGAAATGCTATGTATAAAACTAAATAAAAAAGCAAAATTTAAAATTAATAATTGGTACTTTTTTAAGTTAATTTTATTATTATTTTTTTTAATCCCCAGCTCTAAAATACTTGAACCACTTTCGAATTTTGAACAATTTTTATATGAAAAAACCCTTGTTTCCTGCCACTTTTCCAAGCATGTAATTTACCCCTATACTACATATTAAAAATATGATATAAAACTATTATAGTTTTATATTGTACACAATTAGAGTCATATATTTATAACCGACCTAATTGTAAACTACGTTTTTACCAATATAATATTTATTACTTAAACAATAATTAAGTATTTTTGTATGTATTATAATCTCCAAATTTGGCTACTAACTATTATCAAAATATAATATTTTAAAGCCTAATATAATGACAATTATTCTGGAATTATAATTTTAAATTACTCCATAATTATGGAAAACTAGTTGACACGATACACACGAAAAATTCAACTGCTTTATATACATATTTTTTAACCTAATTCATTCTCATCATAACCCACTATTACGTACAAAGTATGAAAAGTCATAATCGTAATCACAAAAACACATCAACTCCAGTTAACTCTCTAGAATGGACCCTAAAACTCTTACCTCCATCCGAGAAAAAAGCAAAACCCCTTACAAAACTTCCCTCTAAAGAGATCCCCCATTCCTTCCCTCGCCTCTCTAACCCCACTAAAATAAATGAAGTAATAAAATCTTAATTTGATTGCTTGAAAAAAAACGAGCCCATTCTAAGAAGCCGCCATAAAAAGTAACTAAGGCCCGAATAAGCCGGAATGGCCGCTAAAAGAGCCCGATTTGGATGCAGGGCCAGCCTAATTTTCTGGTTTCGGTGCTAATCAGCTGACAGAGCGGGATAATCCATTTGCAGCAGTCTGGGGGTGATTACCCTGATTACCCCCTTTTTCTTTCTGGATGTGTGAAGTTGTTATAAAAGGAGGAGGAATAAGTTGGAGGTAAGGGTGGTGGCTAAGTTTGAAAATTCGTGGAACGTAATACAGACGTGCGTTCATTGTGATTAATGACCTGTCATGGGTGAATGCTAAAACAAACCTATTTGAGTTTAAGAGGATGGTTTAAAGGATTGTTTAGGAGAAGAAAAGTTTTTTAAGGGATGAATGTTTTTTTGGGAATGAATCAATTTTCTAAGCATGGGGATTTATCCCAGCTTTTCTTTATCATTTATTCGGATTTTCTTCAATATATTTCATGGTATATTACTTTAAAAACTTTTAATCTGTTATTTTTCTTGTTTTAAAATACCTAATTTTTTAGTATGAAACCATACTTTCATTAGCTGTGAGCTTCAAAATTTTAAACAGAGATTTTTCGTGTTTTAAAAAATGAACCACAGTAAAAAAAATAATAAACTTTCCAAAAGAACTTTTAAAGATATCTTATAGTATATAATATTTATTAAAAAAGATAGTAATAATTTTAAAATATTGACTGATATTTATATTTTTTTCCCGAATTTTCAATGAAAAATTAAAATGGATACCATAGTAAGATTATTTCTCAGGAGTACAAAACTCTAAAACACATAAGGTACGGAGGAAGCGACGGAATGTTTATCTTAGCCTCCAGATGAAGATAGTTCATAATTTTGCCATTTGAGAAAAATATTTTTGATTTATGATTATTCTTAAAATTTTTCTTGGTATAGAATTTTTCCCAACTACTATGAAACATAAGGCATGCTTGGATTTAAAAAAATTATTTTGAAAAAAAAAATATTTCGTGGGATAGGTTTGCATTTTTAAAATATGTAAACATAATAGCATAAATAGGTATTTACTTATAAGCATTTAAAAATTAATTCCATGTTAAGAAAATGAGATTCCACAAAGTTTTTATATTTTCCATTCTATGGTTTCAGTGATAGTTGATACATAAGTTTAATATCATACATAACTGTCGAAAATACATAAAAAGGGAATAACTCACTGATAGTTGTAATCCTGTAGAAACTCCGGTGGAAGCTGCGTTTCGTTGGTGGACGTCCCCATTTGAGACCAAAACCCCACAGTTGCCATTCTTCAGTTTCACAATTCCGCTTGTTTTAAAAGATTCTGGGGCTTCACTGATCCCAAAGGGATTCTGACGAGTTGTTCAACTCTTGCTTTATTTCGTTGACTTAATATCGTTCCTGACAGCTTGGTCTCAGGAGGTCACGTGATTGACTTCTCAAAGCGATGATATTCCACTTGTTAGGAAGAATCACGTTTTTTCTATTTGTTGCCATTCGATAGGTTTAAATTGTGCTAGTTCGTTGAAATTCTTCCTAGAGGATATTTTCTTGTTTGATATGTGTGGATTCGATTATTTCTGGCAACTTTTTATGGAATTGTTGCAAAAAGAGACATGGAATTGTGTTTTTAAAGTTTTCTGGAATGTGTGGGTTAACATTTTTAGATTTGTGATTCACATTTTCAAAAGCGTCTATGAAACCTCAAATTTGTGTTAGGTAAAATAAAATTGGAACATTTCCCAGTAAAATCAGCTGGACGTAAAACAAATAAATGCATTCAAAAAAATTTCAAAATAAATGCATATTTTATTTGTAATACTCTGCGTTAATTTCATCATTCACAAAACATATCTAAGGATATTTGCATAAGATTTGAAAAATAATAATGGAACTTTTACTAGAAGAATAGGCAAATATTGTTAATTTTGTAACAAATTAATGAATATTATTTTTTATTAACTAATACTTTTTTTAAAATTAAGATGATTTTATCTTTTTTAAATTATATGCATATTTGGTCATTTTATTTAGATTTTTATTAATACTAATATCATTATTTGAGTTTCTAAATTGAAATTATTTTCCTATAATTACTTTTTGTCAAAGGATAATATCTAATTTAACTTTATTTATATCTAACGAGGAAGTTCCTTTCATAAAGCCGTAATCAATGATGCTAAAAAACATGTTCATAAAATGTTGTGTTCAATAAATTTGAAATAAGTGTTTTACCTAGAATATGTACTCAAATTAATGAAATTTTATTATCTATTAAAATTATTAAATCTTTTATCTGTCATCTCTTTAAGTAAAATAGTGTAAAATTTAAATAAATTTAAAACTTACAGATAGCATTTTTATAGGGTAAATTGTGTTATGATGATCTGAAAAATTATAATGCATTCCTTATGACTGAAGCAAAAAAAGTTTCCGTTGAAAAAATTTCTACTTGGAAATAAATGTATCCGTGATTAAACCAGAATCAACAATGCTCACATTTTTGAAGGTGAGTTTCTTCACAAGATATCCAGAGCAAAACATCATCATCATCATCATCGTGTTTTTCTTCGTCGCACAATTTGAACACACACCTGTTGATATCCGCGGCAAGAAAAGAACTAAAAAAGCTCCTCTTTACTCATTTATCACCAAACGATCTCCAAATGATTCCACCCTTGGGAAATAAATCGCTCTCCATTTCGCAGGGCTTCAGAATAAAATAAAAATAATAATAAAACCGTTTTAATGGGGCCCGATGGAACGGTCGGAAAGCGCACGGAATGCCATCTCCGTGTTCCAATCGTTCCCTTACGCTCTTGTGGATCAGCACTCTCCTCCCTAGCAGGGATTCGGCCACCAGAGGGCGACACTGCTGTCACGTGCTTCGGTGGAACAAAAAGAAGAAAGCGTTTACGATTAACGGCAAAGCGATAACGTAAAAAAAGAAGAAGAGGGAGCTGAGATCGTTCTTTTTGCTCCACCGTTGCAGACGATAAAAACGTACTTTTTCTCACTCGATTAACTCGAGCGGGAGGAGGGAGATCTGAAATATGCGCTCTGGTGGAGAGCGCCGGAACTAACACCCAGAAACTTCCAAGAATTCTTGAAGGGGGTCGGATTCGTTTATTTATTTCGTCCAGAGTTCGTTCCGATTCCACCCCATTCCCGTTCTAATCCCGAGGATTTGGTTCCGAGTTTATGAGGCCCGCCTGAACGCGCAGGTCGATTTTCGAAAATCGTTCGCGAATCCGAATCCGGGCGGTGAAAAACTTCGATTCTCCCGCGGAAGGGAAATTGGGAAAGTCCTGGCAGCACGTGACTGTTACGTCAAAGGTTGGAGAAGCAACTAGTGGCCAATTGCGAGGCGGGAAGAGATCGAATCCTGAGCTTTTGTGCTGTGGAATTCTTAACGAATGAGGCTATTTATAAGCGAGGGAATTGAAGCATTAATGATTAAGAGAAATTGGCCAATCAGGTTTATCGTAATGATTAGTTCGCGTTTCTTTTTCTATTTGACCTGATAGTCAGTTTACTCTTTTTCCTTTTGTGAGCGTTATATTTTTATTTATATTGCTGAGTATAATTAGACACTCTAGAAAATTTTCTCTTTATTAGCACGCATGCGATGATTAATAATTTATTTCTTTTATTTATTATTTAGCCAGGAATAATTTTCTAACGGATACAAAAAAAGTACTTCATACAAAGTTATTTTTAGTGTTTACTATGTATAAGAGATGGGAAGAATTTTACACGCAATATCAAAGAACTACATCTCTAAAATGATTTTTTTACTTTAATGATTTAATTTAACTCATTAAAAGTTTTAAGCTATTTTAATACAATTATAATAAGTGTTTTTATTGGGAGATTTAAATACTTTTTAAAAGATAAAAAGTGAATCTGCGGGTCCCTTCATTTTTTGTCACTTTGAAACTAGTTGCTTTTTCTTTGAGGTTTTTTTCTTCTAGAAATACAGTTTTGGATGATTCGCCTTTGTCGAATGGAACTCCGCAAATGTTAGATATTTTTGTGGCATAAAGATAATCTCAAATAAAAATAGTATTGGTATAGTTGGTATTGGATAAATCAAACCTGTCTATAAATTATGATTTATGAATGAAACAAACCATTTACGATTATACCTCTAATGTAGTTAAATATTCTAATAATAGTGTTTAATGCCAATAAATAATTTGTGAATAAACTAATCATGTTTAAAACAAAATAATTCATAAAGAAAGAAATGTTGAGCAATAATTCATTTCCAAGTCAATGCGAAATTTAAGTTATACGGTACAGTTATTTTTCTGCTTTATGAATAAGAAATTATTGAATATTAGATAAGGGTTTTAGATGACAAGGGGTCAATATAAAATGCACTCACTTTTAACTGGTTAACTTTTTTAACTGGTGCAACTCTAAAGAATTTTATTTATTGTTCTTGTTTAATTAAAACACCTCAATACTTACTTGATAGCTGTGGTAAGAACAAAAATAATATAATATGTTAGTTAAAAATATTTAATTTAAAAATCTTCCCTACAAATATTGTTTTTATTTTTTAGAAATAGTAATGAACTAAAGAGCATAATTTTTAGAGAATAAGGTGATTTATATTTTTAAGATGATATTGTTTGGTTAAGAGACTGCCATAAAATCCTCTCGGAATGGACGGATGGGATTCAATCTGGGACATCACTTCGAGACGAAAGGAAAGGGGAGAATACTCCAGAAACCGAAACAGCATTTGAAAAAAGAAGTAAAGTCTAACAAAATGAGGGTTTACTTTGAAATGAGGAGGTAGAAAACACATAAACACTTCAGTTTGAACAAAAAAGGGGGATCCCAGGTTCTTACCAACTTTATATTACACATATTTTTGTTATAGAGTGAGGTTTTAAATAGAGTGACTTTATGACATAAGGGAGAAAGGTATTTAAAAGTTTCAATTTTGTATTACCTCTTTATTATAGCGAAAAGTTAAAATGTAAGTAAGAGTTCTAAATATTTTTAGATGGTTAGAAAATATAATTTTCTAAAAAATATATGTTTGTTTATAATTAAAATTACTCGTACAATTGATATGGTATTTGAATTTCAACATTATGGATGATAACTGATGTTAACAAATTTATTAAACTCATTACTAATTTTTTATAATACCTTAATAAAAAGTAAACTATACCAGTAATAGTATTTTCGAATGAATTTTCAGATACATTATTTCTAGTTACTTCACTTTTTAAAGCGTGAAGAATATAGGCGAATTTCCACTGAAATACAATTCAGAAACTTAGAGAATTTTTATAACTAAAGAAATGCGTGTAAATTCAGAACTTAAAAAATGGAAAGAAACTAAAACTTCTGTGCTAATAAGGTGATTACAGATTAACTAAGCTTTTAAGACTAGAAAACCAAACATCACATTTATTCTCTTTAAAAAGAAGAAGTATTCATAATAAGGAAATTATATTTTTCATGAGAAAAAACCTCACTTTTTAGAAAGTTTACAAAAAAGCACTCTAACCTTACACCATAAAATCATTAAAAATCCTCAAATCACCTCCTTACTCCAAAAATATCCCATGCCTTCGCTTTTAGGAGCTAAAATACGCTACATTTTACTCGAGAGGATGCAAAAATAGTTCTTCCTAAGTGATATTTACGTGGTAAGAACAAGTTATGAATATACCCAAAGGCCGGGGACGAGACTGCCAACGAAATTCATACTGCATGCGCCTATTCGTCTCGGGGTAATATCGAGTTTTTGGCTCAATAAACAACATTAGGAAGAGCGTTAGTGGACTCTTCTCGTGTTTCCCGTAAATATTACTGATGACAGTTAGTGTTAACTCGGTTTCCAGTTGGACAGGAAAGAGAAACTGTCACTCTTTTGGGTGGATTAAGGTTGCTGGTTTAGAAAGCTTTCTGGGGATAAAATTCATTTTATTCTTAAGTATTTTTTTTAAATATTGGTGGTGGGAAACTGAAGTGGTAATGTAATAGTAATGAAATTTAATAGGTATGAATATTAATGGTAATGGTAATTAGTGTAATGATAATATAATTAGTTAAATGAGTATGATAAAATGAGACAATCAAATAAATGCGAGAAATAAAAGGTTAATTTTCCTGTCCATGAAAAGTTGGCTCTTTCACGAGATTGGAATGTATTTTCAGTTTGGTTTAGATAAATTTTGATACATTTAGTAGGAGAAAGAACAAATTATTAATCCTATTCAGAAAAAGCATAAAACTTTTTCACTCAGAGGTATTTCATTTGTCCACGACATTTGACATGCATTACAACTTTACAAGTTAATCTTTACTTTATATAAGTAAATTAAACTCGGTAAAAGTTTAAAATCTTTAATACCATACTAATGTGTCTCTTATTAGGAAATTTAAATACCTTTTTACTAATGCGAAATAATGTTAGAGTTTCTTTAGTAGCTTAAGATAATCATTAACAAGGACAACACTTATATAGGATATTTATTTGAAACAAATAACATCATTGATAATCATTGCAAACATTAAGTTCATATCTCACAATTATGCTTTTCAAATCAGAAATAATACTACAATTCCAACCTACCTCACCTTCAAGCAAGATTCAGATCTTGACTAATGACCACCACAAATCCCATCCATCTTAAATTACAATAACTAACATCATCCTCTTTGTTGGAGTAATAACGCTCCTTTCTAATAAGTCCCCTCGAAATTCGATACTGGTATACATATCCTTAATCGAATACAAATTTATCGGATCGACTTTTAAATTTCAGTTCACCTATCCCATACACGAATCGATCTTTTCTTATTCGATTCTACAATCTGGCATCGATTTTTGCGGGGACAAAATGCTAAAGGGCCATCGATATGTTATTCCTGCCGCCATTATCAACTTCGAAAGCACGGTTATTAATTCCGCCAAAATTCGATTATTCGTAGTGAGGGGGACCTTATGGAAATATGCGCAACTTAATTAAACCAACGTCATCAATTACGTCAGGGAGAACAGTTGGAGGTGATCTGAGCAGTGCTTAAATACTCTCGAGATAAATCTCGTCCTCGATTACTTCACTCATTGGACTGCCCAGGATGTAAACCTAATTAGAATTGGTTTGGATTTTAATAGAATGAATGGATCGAATCGGAGTAAGAGAATCATTCACAAATTGGATTTGAAATAGTAATAGGAAATCAAAGAATTTAATTTCATGAGACTGAAAAATTTATTAAATTTTGAGACTGAAGAAAATTTTTAGATTTTAGGTCTAACTTTTCAATTTATCGAGTTTTAATTATTTAATAATTAAAGAATTATGTGATTTGATAAAATTCTTTAATTCAAGAGTGAAGATTTTATTTTTTGTATGGGTATTTAGTGTGAAACATAAGCTTTTAGAAGCTTTTGTATTTCTACATTTTTATTTTAATTTGTTTATTAAATTGGTTGAGAATTTAATAATTTATATTGTTAAAATATTGAAAAAATAGTATGGAACTTTTTATAACATTTTGGAATGTTCTCAAATAGTAGCTGAGACAGTAAATTCAAATAATGATTAGATTTTTCCTTTATCATATCAATGATCAATTTTATGAAAATTACTTTCTTTTGTAAAAACGTTTACGTTTATCACCCTTTAGGTGGAAAAGGCCTGGCGAGCCTTCCTGAGTACCAAAAAAGAGCACGCAGCTTGGTTTCTATATTTATGTTTGTATTTGTCAAAAACGTCAACACTGTATGAAAAAAACGAACATACAATGAGCTGGTTTCCCTATATCTATTCATGACTCCAAACCTTTAGTACGGAGTGACCTCAATATTTTCACTAAGTATTTTTATTGCTTACCTTAAACATCAAAAACTTTTATGTCTCAATAAATCATATTTAATAGTGGTCTTGGATAAAAGAATTTATAACACCTTAAATCGGTACGTATCGATAATCAGCAAACACCTTACAGGAAGATGTTGCGGGGGAAAATAAAAAGGTAAAACAACTTATTCGAGTTATCTAATAAAAAAGGTCATGAAGCATCCCTTTAGTGCCCTATAAAAATATAAAGGGTCTTTTATTGCAAGATAGCCCACAAACATTTCCCTCGTCTTTTGTAATTACTGAAGAATGATTTATGGTAACGTTAAAAAGGGTTACCTATGATACTTGTATCTGATTTTCAATTTATAAAGGTTTTTTTAACTAACTTTGTGTGTTACAGTTGAATAAGTTAACATCGGGAAAGTTGCAATTAAGGTCAAAGTAGTATTAAGAAGTAAGGAACAGTGGATGATTTCTTCATGCTTTTAGAATGAATTTATGTGTTAAGTATATTAGAAAGTATACTGTTCTTTAACTCATAATATTTTTGATTAAAGGTAACAGTTTTATTAATTTAAATTATCAAAGAATAAAGAGTAAGTTTTACATAGTGTAGCATAACATTTATATACAAGTGACATATTTTGTTTGAAATTTAAGTGTTTCGGGAAAGTGTTATATCCCGTAAAATAAATTGATTTAATGTGTTACACTGTTAACATTCAAAATGAAAATGTTCATGTAACTGGCATAATTTCAAAATTTGTTATTCTTTATTTATTTAATAACAAGAACCTTTATTTATTTACACACAAAAATGTACATGGAAATACTTAAGGAAAAACACACCGAGTATCAGTGAAACAGAAATATTAAAAAATAAGATATGTTTATGAGACATGACATAAGTTTTGCGTGTGAGTCAAATAGACAAGTAGGCAACGTATGGAAATGTACATAATAAATGAGAAGTAGGGAAAAAATGAAAAAAAAAAAAAGTAACCACACCGAAGACTTAAGTAAACTTTATATAGCCTCAACTTAAGTATACGTAAACAATTAGAGTGTTTTTATAAATTAAAAAAAATCTACAATGTTTTCTATAGTTAAACAAAGTTTTAATAGGTAACTGTTTTATTGTACTTAAAGGTGATAGGTATCTAAGATTTTAGGTTGTCAGGTAAAGTATTATAAAATTTAGGTGATGAATAAACGTGAAAATTTTTTTTCCTTGCTTTAGTCACTAGATATAGATTTTTGATCGTAAATTAAAACTTACATTGCGTAATACAGAGCTATTATCCTGTTTAGTAAAATGGAGTACCTATTGTTTGAAGGTGAAAATAAAGATTTAGTTATCGATAAAGATCAATTAATGGTGACTGATTACTACAACTTAAAAATTTAATAATTTTAATTTGAATTTTAACTATAGAATTAATTCATAACTAAATTTATATGAAAGTATTATCGTAAAATAATAAATGTCTATTTAATCCGTTATACATTAGCTGATAGCTAAAATTCTTATTGGCGGATACATGAGAGGACAATATCCTAGTATTCATGTCAAAAGGATAGTAGCATTCCCTTGCGTTTCCCAGAGTGCACCTGTGAACCGAAACCATGTATACAGGTATTGTTACCCACACCATATACATATTCGCCCCTTTTTTACAGGGGGCTCCATTCCCTCGTCTTACAACGACAGAAGCAAGCATCCATGCCAAGCGGAAATTCAAATCCCGGGTGACAAGCCTTGTAGTCAGACACTCTAATCATGTGATCAGTACACGTTTACCAGAAACTAGAACGCTATAAATGTTGTAAAGTAAAATTAATGAAATGTAAAAAGTTGTTTCGGAAAATGTAAAATTAAATTTCTCTAAAAGAATTAGCAATATATTACTTAATTTTGTCCATTTTAAATATATTTAGTTAATATTTATGTCAATTTTATGAGACTGTAGTCATGCCTTAATGTGAATATAGTCAAATATTCAATATAAAAGCATCAAAACCACAAGTAAATAAAAAATTATCAAAAATAAATACAAGGTGGCTCAATTCTCCCTCGACACCCCTAAAATACGCAGACGCTTCTTTTAAATCACACAACCGTCCAATAAAAGCAGACAGCCGCCCGTGGCAAGAACAAGGCCCCATAAGAAAGCGTAGAGGGACATAAATGTCAGCTGCTGGCGAATACTAGGATTGAAGGGAACACATTCCTGCATTAATCAGTCGGTGGATTCTATGGGTTCTATTTATAGAAACAGAGCCGTCCGTGCGTTCAGATCAGGAAGCTCTGGACGAGAAGTGGACGTGGGGATAACATGCGATTGGGGAAGGGGATTTGGATTTCATTTCAGTTTTATAAGCGTGTGATTTGAAGTGAAGTTAGAAGTTTGATGAGTTTATTTATCAATGGAATTATTATTCAATGCCCAATTTATTACAAGCTTTAGAGTCTTTATCGTGGAGCTGAAAATTAATTATGAAAGTAGTAATTAAAGGATGAGTATTTAAGAATTATTAAGAAAGTTTAAAATAGTACAAATTTAAAAAATGAATGAATGAATTATTTATTAATTTGTTATTAAAAATTAAATAATTGTGAGTTTCTCTTTCAGTAATACATATTTCTTTCAGAAACTTTATATAAAGAATGATATTTCAGAGGATTTTTCCTAAACTGTAAACATTTAAAAAAATAATTTATTATCACTTACACAACATTGTTTAAAAACATATAAAATCTTTTTATAAAACACTTTCCTGTGTGGTTACTATTATATATTCTCTTAAAAAATGGTTAGGATGAAAATAGGTTTCGCCTTGATAAAAAATATAGAATCATAGATTAAGGTTTCTTTTATGTAAAACAAGCGCCACGTAGCGCAATGGTTTGGTCTTATCAAATAAAATACATTTTGAAAATATAGGTAAATTTGGGTCATAATAGGGACGGGATATATTTCTTCTTTTTAGTTCTTTCCTAAAGTTAAAATGGATAGTGAAAGCATTGTATTATTTGGATTTGTATCATCATCATAATCATCATAATTTAGATTATCATTAATTAAATACAAGGTAAAACACATTAGCAAGTACTAAATAAACTAAATGTTTCATATTAGAAGAAAGAATTAAGCTACAAAAATACCCTACCTTACTTATCGATAGAAACTGCTTCTAAAATAATTTAAGATACATTTTTTTTTGCCTCTCAACGAATTAAATCCTTTGAAATTTCCTCATTTTAATCATATTTCTAAGTTTTTTTTAAATTTTACTTTTTAAATTTGCATCTTTTTAAAATAAAGTTCAGGTAAGCAATTTTACTTATGAAACACGATCTTGAAATTTCCAAATATATTTCATAACACCCCTATTGTCTACAATCTAATTTTACATCAGAAACCTCAGAACATCAGAAGAAAACAGAAATAGATAAGAAAGAATCTTCATACACATGAATACATTTAGCACTCCCGTGGACACGAAACCAACCCACTAATCAGAAACCTCATCGAAAAATTAATAAAACGATCTCTGAATTTTATATCTAAATGATGGAGTGTAGTAAATGGTAAGTTACAGAAGTGGAGTGAGTAATTATGATGAATCTCTCTTTATGTAATATAACCTCCTCAATAGCTTATTTACAAAAAATCTAACATTACTGTCAGCATTTCAAAATACTGCTACAAAAGTAACCACATTCACAAAAATTATCAAATAACCCCCCCCCCAAAAAAAAAACAAATCCACCTCCGGAGCCAAAACACAACCCTTGGAACCCGGCATTATCAATGACCCGTCCAGCCCCATGAATTACTCAAGGGACCCTCCACGTTAATCCGGCTAAGACCTCACGAGATTCCAATAAAACCCCGTCTCTGCCGGCAAAAAGCTCCTCTGTCATCTCGCCTCACTGCATTCATCACAGGGAGGAGGGCTATTTATAGCATCGCTCCGGACGGGAGGCGCGGGAATGCTAATCAGGTGGTTTCTTGTTTCGTTCCGGCCGCATTCATCGCTTGACCTTCTGTGATGGATGAGAGGCGGGGGGGGGGAAGAATTGTAGGGGGGCATGATCGAAATATGGATTTTGGGTGCGTATTTTGTGTTGGATACTTTTAGGGGTGTTTTCTGGAGTTTTGTGAAGGAACTGATCAAATTTCAGTGTGAAATAATTGTATTGCTGTTGTATGAAGTTCCGTTTCTAAAACTTGGAACACACATGATGAGTGCATTAAAAAAGTGTAATTTAAACTTATAAGGATGACTTTGTGTATGCCAAAGGTTAAGGTTTAATTTTTTTAGCATTTTTTGCAGAAACTTACTTTGTAAAAATTAATTTGCAAGATTTTCAAGGAAAATTTATTACGTGTAAAGATTGGTTACGCGTAATTCTACGTATTGAAAGAAACCATAAAAAATTAACCAACTTCCATTTTTTTTACCATAGTTAAAGATTATTTTAGTGTCTTTTTTAAATTATCGTGTCCATGAAAACCTGATACATTTTACCATTCTTATCGTATGGGTTTTTTTGTAATTACAGTTTTCCCTTGCATACGGTTTTTAAAGATTCTTGATTATTTTACTTTTATTTTCATGATCACAACAGGGAACAACCTAGTCACTTCCTGCATAAGAAACCTTTCAATAATTTTGCATATCCTTCACAGAACCCAGGTATCTTAAACATCGCACTCCACTGTAAACTCAATTGCAAATAACATTCGTAACTTACAAAAAAAAATAGCCAAAACCAACCAAAAAGCACATTTCAATTCAAATTCCTCCATTACCATTTATGGGGCCCTCTGCATGTTTGCCCTCCCAAACGAACCGTTATTGAACTCGGCACAAAAAGCCCGCCGAGTTCCCGCGCCAACACCCACTTTTCTCCGGGATCGATCCCAGCCATTGACGTCACAGCCCGGGCCGGATCCAATGACGTCAGAACACTGGAACGGACCCCTCCAAGCCCCCCGAGACAGGGAAAGGGCCCTGGGCCTAGAAATTATTGCATTGGGCCCGGCTGGACATGATGAGCTGTGGAAATGAATGTGTTTATTTTTTTCTTGGAGAGAAAAAGGCTTCATAAGGAGTTGGATGCAGTATGAGTATTTTTTTTATTTAAGCAAGGTTGGATTAGGTGGTCTCCCTTACAAGGAAAAAAACGAGTTGTGGTGATGAGGAAGGGTTGGAGAATTTTCTTTGGGCATGTTGGTGGTTTATTTAGTCATATACATAAAACATGGGGAGGAAATATGGTCATTGCATATGAGAAGTATGTTTTTGTTTGCTTGCATGAAGATCCTATAATTGATGTTTGGATCTTTCTTTACTTTTTTATGGATGATAATTTCTGGGGCAAATGATTTAGAATTTTTAAGATAATGTTAAAAAAAGGTACTAAGTCATTTTCATGAAATAAAGGAAATTTAAATAATTTGTAAAGGTTGTTTGTATCTTATCTTAAAAATATGCAAAATACCTTTAAAGTTAAAAATTTTTAATTAATAAATTCATTACAAGTTATAGTAACTGAATACTTTTCTGCATGATTTTTATCATATTACGTCATTATTTGGATTAAAAAAAGTAGCAACTAAATCTTAAGAAAAAGTTTTCCATGCACCTTAAGAACGATACGGATTGAACAATTCCAAAAATCTTTTAATTACAATATCTTCCATTATTTAAAAATGCAACCTAATTTCAAGTGAACTTTTCTGTGTAAGTGATCTTAACTAAATGCTTAACACTATTTATTCACTAAAAGAAAACAAGGAAAACATATATTTTAATTATAGTAAATCAAAATTATGTTTATCCAAATGTAAAAAGAAAATTATTGAAAATCTGACTCATAAACCAATCATCCCTTGCATTCATTTACATAGAATTATTTTCATTTTCAATTTTTTCGTTTTTCCTACCATGATTCCTACGGAAGTAGCAGATGGATATTTTAATGACAAGGGCACTTTGAATGACTTTTCATTCAAAGGTGTTTTACGGTTAAGCAGGTGTTTCGACAGTTGAATTACATAGCAGATAACAGATAGGAGTAAAGTATCTGAGCTATTAATTGTGAAGGAAAATAACTTATTTATAACCACAACGTTATGCACAAATAACAAAGGTTCCTTATTTTTTTTCTTATCCCTTCTCTTTCTAAAAGAATATAATTAGCAGTTTTTTATGATCTTTATCACTTCAACCAACAGTGAAAACGATATAAGATGCAAAAAAATGTATGCAGAATGCAACAAAAGGTGACTAAAAATATTAATGAAGAATTAAGACTAAACTCGGTAGCGAGAAATTGGGTATTTTGCGAAGAGATTCTGATTAGATCTAGGAAAGAGAAGTAAGTGACAACGCACATAAACATTGCAGTATCTTATTAGAAAAATATCTGTCATACAGTAGGGAATAAATGTGACATTCTTACTCTCACATTAGATAAATCAGCATTAAACTGCATAATTTATATTTATTTACTACATTTGTGTGCCATCTCCTAATTTCACTCGAATGAATAAAGGAGTTTCTTAATCTATACCATCAAAATTTCTCTTTTGCCTTTTTTTTTTTACCAAAACCAGGGAATTTAAAACCAGCAGTTGTCAATAAAGAAAAATCCCGTGTTTCCCTTTATTAGATGCTATATCTCCATGTACCTCAAACACATATTTTCGTTTTCCAATAGGGCTGGTAGAAAATGTTTGGTGAATATTGAATGGTTTTAGTCCTGCGAAAAATCTGAATTGCGGGGAGATATATTCCGATATCCCCCACCCTTGGCTGTACCCTGGAGTTTTCAGTTGCTCTCATTTGTCCAAAGCATGGCTACACTTCGAGCATTGTAAGAAAGACAAATTTAAGGAGCAAGAGAACATACTTTCAAGCTCTTAAGTCCCACACAGAGGGAGGGAAGAAGAGTCCAAAGTATTTACCCCCTTCCGCACGGAAACGGCGGCGGAAAAGAGGAAGAAAAGCGCAATATTGCGTAAATTCCAACCGAGGTTTTTGGAATGCATCCAGAGTGCTATCCGTCTTCCCAGTTGCCATGACAACAGGGATGGGTGTAATGGAGCACGAACATGATCAACTGTGAATAATGAAGACGGTTTGGTTAGAGGGAGATACGCGAGACGGTCTTCCGTTAGCGTTTTGCGAAATCGGCAGTATCAATCCTCCTCCGGGCTTTCGCTGGGGTATTCCGGTTTCACTTTCGGGGCAGAATAATTTTCGGATCGGGTGGTGAGCAAATGGGAGGGAGAAAAAGGAATGAGAGGGGGATGTGTGTTTTTAAGGGTTGGATTTGGTGTTGGTTTTTATCAACATGAGTCTGGAGAAGGTTAAATTGTAATGCACAAGAACGGGAGAAAAGTATTTACATGAAGTATTGAGTGAAACTGAAAATATTTTCTGGGATTGAAACTTAAAAGTCAATAAATAAAAGATTTTTCACCTTGGAATTTTAAACAATTAAACTTATCACTTCATATTAAAAATTTAGTTTTAATAATATCTACTGCTGATTCTTTTAAGGATTTCTCTAAATTGTTTTAATTTATACATTAAATTCAATGCCAGTGAGTTTTCTTCCTAAGTAAAGGGTATCCTAACATTAATAATGTAGAGACATCTGTAAATAAGAATCCTTTTCAATAAAAAGTTTTATGAAAATTAAGTCTCATGAAATAATTTTTGTGAATTTAAAGAGAGGAGATGATACATATATTCGAAAAATTTGATGATTAACTTGGAATAGCATTAAAAACAAAATTTTAACAAAAAAGTTGAATAGCATAGTCAACTAAAATTATATAATTTAATTATGAAATAAGTAGATATAGTTCTAATTTTTATTCTTTTTTAAATGTCTACACATATTCAAAACTTTCACTGGACCCGCTGCTTTGATATCTTCAAAACTAATGATTTGAGATTACTCTTTACATGGAGTTGAGTTATAATAGAATAGACTTCAAATGAAAGAACCGTGTAAGGAATGCTGAAATTATTTAAATAATACATTGCGAATGAAAGATGAATGGATCAAATGCCCATAAATAATAGGAAACGTCGGATTCGGAACTTAAGCACGCTTTTTTATATTTCCGTATAACGTAAGGAAATATAAGTCAGTACTGACTACATTTGCTAACAAACTTCAAACTTCATAAACAAGTATTTCAAACCAGCAGAAATATTTCGATCCCAGACGACACCCTAAACAAGACTCGCCAAGCCCTCCCTTCCTCAATTTCTCCGCCCGCTGCCTCCGATACAAATGACAGCATTAGCGCTATCTCCCGCAGCTGACAGCTACATTCTCGCCTTTCTTCACTCGCTCAGACAGACGGACCACGAAAAAAAAAGCCCGGTTGGTGAACGCTATTGATTTATCGGTCCCAAATTGTGTGGTTCCCGGCGTATTATTATGGAAGGAATTGATTCTGGGGATCTTGAATAAAGGAAGAGGATCCCTTCGATCCGGGGTAACCCCTGAATACCAGAGGGGGAGGAGAAGCGACTGTGGTATATGTATCAAAGAAAAAACAAGTAATTGAAGTTTGGAATGAAAGTATATAGAGTTTCAAAGGAAAAATTTGCTTTTATTTGGAATAGGTCTTACGTAAGGAACTGTCAAAAAATTATGCAAAAGGTTTAAATTTGGAATGTCTATCTGCTAATTCGATTTGCAACTGTGTGATAATTGACAAATAAAATAAAATTGCTGTTTATTTGTGTTTGATGAATCAAAGTAAGAATTATAAACCTTAATGGGACTTACAATTACTGTTGTAAATATTATTGATCCAACTCCTTTTCATATGCTTTCCTATTGACACTGTAAAACTTTCTATGACCATACTGGCACCCACTGTGTGAATTGAATAATGGATATGTTACGGGCTGCTAACAAACGTTACGGGCGTTAATAATAATAATAATTAATGGATATGTTACGGGCAATGTGATAAATCGGGCATTATTAATGATGCCCGAAGTGGAGCCGGGCAATGTGATAAATTCAATGGAATTTATGAATGAATTTTATCACTTTTCCCGCTTTCACGTTGGACATTATTAATAATGCCCGATTAAACACTTTACCCGTAACATAATAATATATATACTTGAAACATTTTCTGATTTTTCATAGTTTTCCTAACACAGCAAAACTGTACATACTTTTTAAACAACTTAAAAATATGTCAATAAATATATTTCTTACTAACAAAATTACAAGCTAATTTTAAAAGATAAAATAAATAAAAAACCTTATAAATTAAAATGATAAACAATTGTGATACTATCACTAGATACTTAATGCAGAGTATAACAATCAAGTAATTATTAATGAATTCTCAATCTAATACAGTAAAATAAGAAAACACTTTTTAAGAATAACATTATCAGGAAAATAAAAGTTAAGAGAGAAATTTTAAATAGCACATGTTAGTATTTTTTATGTAAATTTACTAGATTGAAATAGAAGTACAAAGAAAAGCCTTTTGACATTTTAATTAAATTTCTTTAATATTTTAAGTAGCATTAATATCTTTGGAAAACTCAAAAACTTTTCCTTCGTGGATGCATAAATTTCCTTAAACTTATAACTGAATTTTCTGAAAACAAGCTTGCCCTTGATTATGTAAAGCTTGTTTTAACAAGAACTTTTGAAGTTTGACAGAAAATTTGGAAACGGCTTATGCTAATGCAAAACGAAAGGAACCAAAGAAGATAAATTAACCGTCTTCCTTTTCATGCCTCAATTAAATCGAAGGCAAAGAAGTATTTGCAATTTAAATTTTCCTCTAACGTTTTCGAACTAAGATAGAGTTTTTTACTCTTAAAGTCATTTTAAAGAATGTTATTTTAATTTTCAACTAGACTAACTTTTCCTAAAAAGTTCAGGTTTTTGGTTATTATAAGAGAGAAAATTATATTTGTATTAAGTGAAAACTGTTTTCATACACAGATGTATTTCTACATATTTTTGCTTAGATTTTTTAAAAAACTTCAATTTAAATGTTTTTCATGTAGGTAATTTATGACTAACTAGGTATGTGTAGTTTCAAATAAATCTAAAAGCACAGGGAAAAAGAGGGTAAGAGTACGCACAAAATGATCTTGGGGTATAAAATCGAGAATTTAAAAGCTGGATTCTAATCCAGTAATCTACTAAACATAAGTTTATTGACTCACAAATCAACCTTCAAAAAATAAAAGTATTTAATTTAACGAAAATATATTAAAAATCAAAAAGAAAATGAAAGTTGAATGTGCACTCTTACCCTCCTTTCCCCTGTTAATGTAAAAGGTATGGATACAAAAGTAATTGTGATAAAATGTTTCTAAAATATCAAATATTATGCATTTTATACATCAAAATATGTTTGTTTGCATTTAGAGCCAAATCGTTGTCACATTCCGTTAAGAAATGCCTTGCCTTTGAATAATTGAGATCGCTGATTTTAAAGTATAGTTTCAGAGAAGTGTTTTTACATATTCAATACAAAACTAAATTTATCTATCCTTTTTTAAACGTTATCATAAAAATAAAGTATTTCATACAAATCCACAATTTAAATTTTAAATGTTTACATGGTTTTAATTAGGTAAATATTAATTCGTATCTAAATCTTGAGTTAAAATGTTTTTTCACATTCTTTGTGTTCGTATGCTCAAAACTTTTCAAATGTTTGGAATTTATAACCCAAATGATCCCTTATCATAATGTAAATGTATAAGTTTTATATTTTAATGCAATTCTAAAAATATAAAACTTATACATTTATGTTATGATAAGGGAACATTCGTTCAAAATAAACTACCATCACGCTAAGAGTTATCATTGTCATACTTAAGCTTTTAAGTTTCTCTATTTATAGTAATTATAGATCAAATCGAAGTCTTGAGAAAAAAAAACGTTATTCTGAACAAATAGCTTAAAATACTGGAAACGTTTCCTTGTTAGAAATACTGTAAATTCTATATTACGTTATTCTCTGATTCTAAAAACGTTTTATATCAAATAAGTGTATGTTTAAAAGAAGTCGGAATTTATTATAGAACCAAATTGAGTAGGAAGAGGGAGCACATTCTACCTTTTCTAACTACAATTATTAGGAAAAACGCTTAGGAATATCGCTATAAAAATGTAAAGGAATATCGCTTCATAACATCTTATTACATCTATGCTTCTCAGAAGTAATCAATCGATAATTCAGTAGTATATTTATTAATTGTATTTTTCATTGAACTAATAATTTTTTTCAAAAGTATATCCTCAATAAAGATGATAATAAACGATCCCAATAAAAAAAATAATTTCTAATAAACTCCCATGTATACTTCACGTCGACGTTTACCATGAGTATTTTTAATTCGAGGAAGACTAATCAATTTAGTTGCAATGTTTTTTCCCACTGAAATTTACAAGCTATTTTAAATACAGGTGTAAACGTTTTTAGATAAACTTAGAACAGACATATGATAGGGATATGAAAGGGATTGACTTAAAATGCGTATCCGATTAGGTAAAAGGATATTAACACTTATAACTTATTTTAGTACAATTTAAATGTTCTTTTAGCAATAGATTATGAAAATATTATGTAATAAAAGTATAATTATAATAGAACAGAGATACCAACAAAGGATGTTGCTTGATTGAGAATATTTTTCTCAAGAGAGTATTTTAATCTCATAATTGTACCAATCACTCACACCGTCTAAACAATTCGAAAATTGAGGGTTTTTTCACTAGTAATTAAGCTACTGAAGGTATTTGTGATCTTTATTTCCCCTGGCAGTTCGGAGGCCTCAGCTTCCATCTATTGGTCCAAATGACAGATGGCAGCACCACCAGTGTTGCCACTCTTCCATTCCATATTCCAAAACAAAAACACACGTGCTTTTAAATTAGTCTATAAACACGTTTTTTTCTTAACACTGAGGTGATTATTGAGATTTTAAACACTACAAATGCTTTTAAAAATTTATTTTTACCTTACTAACAATAATTACAATCAGTAATGTTAGTTAGTTGCTTACAATTAGTAATTAATTGTAAGAGAATCTAATTTTGATCTTTTAAGAAAGGATATAATTTTTGAGCGATTTATAAAAATAACAAATTTTACTTAAAGGAAACTATATAAAAGCGCGCCATAAACTTAAATAATTATGCAAAGCGATAATGTATCAGTAAATAAGTGGTCAATGGCTAATTTAATTGTGTTTAATGACAAGTAGTTATTTAAAATTTATAATTAGTGTCCTACAGTTTTATAAATTAACTATATATTTTATTATAGAAATTAGATAAATAACTTTGACAAATTTAGTAAATTATATTTATATAGTTAGGAACGGTGTAAAAAAGAAAATATCGCATAAAAAAGACGAAAAATACATAATTTTATCTATCTATACCAGATCCAGTTTCAAGTAATATTTTACCCGGCCAGTTATTAGAGGGGTTGATTCAAAATTACTTCTGGGTCCCATAAATCTTGCGTTATAAGTTAAATTGATTGTGCTTTGAAAAATATTTAAATATTGGTAACACTTACTGTTAAAATTTCTAGTAGAGTAATGAGTTTAAAGCAAAATAAAAAAGGTCTGGGGGTTCTCTCACTCATAATTGTTTTGAAATTTTACCCTTAAAAGTGGTGTACTAGAATGTTTTAACACATTTGGGACAAATTTAGAAGGGGGTTGAATCGCTAAGTCCCCCTTGGGTACGGCCCAGTACTTTACTGAAAATTTATTTTTTAATAGTCACTATTATTTCTGAATTTGTATATATTTCTGAAAGGAATTGTGTCATACCCCATATAACAAATTAGGGGCCGAAACAAGTTTTCTAGGTTTTTGTTCAGCTTTTCATATGTTTTTTCTGAAAGTTTTAAGGAAAAATATTTATTTGCTCTAACAGTACGTCTAGTTTTTCCCATTGCGAAATTTGAATTCTTTTTCCCAAAGTGCTAAGTAAGAAAAACAACTTGTACTAACGGTAGAAGATGACCTATTCTCGCACGGATGGAATGGTGGCGGTTTGTTGTTTTTGATAGTTATTATCTGTTTTACAGAAGTAAGAGTCATCTCCACTTGTCTAACAATAAGATATGGTGAGGTTAAGATAAACTATCCATGAATTTTATATAAACCCTTTAACAGCTAATTATTTAAAACAGGGAACATAAAGTTATTGACTTTTTTTGGTATTATTTAGAAAAGGGGTAATAATATAATATACTAACAATTAAAATAAATCATAAAAAAATGCTCTCGGAAGCGTTATTTACCGGACATTTTTAGAATGAACAAAAATATTTTACCCGGTTTGTCAAAAAGATAATATTGGCCCATTTCATTCTTTTCTATTAACCTAGATCTTCACCCAAAGCTTAATATTTTACAGATCATTAACAAGTAGAAGGATATTCCTTTACTGAAAATGAAAAATGAGTATAAAAAAATATGGTATAAAACAGTATACAAACCACTGTTTCACAATAAAAAATTGACTGTTTTACTTGAAAAATGTATTCCATTTTCATAGTTTTTGTAATGAATTCATTTTAGGGAATATTCATTTTCAATTTATTGATCGCTTTCCATTGTTTAAAATGCTATTCTAATTAATCATAAACTTCGTGCTAATTATCTTACATGTCAATATTATACTGGGTGTCCCATAAATGTTGGGTCACACTTATAGGGGGGATAGTATATACCTAGACGAGTCAGAATCACATAGGATTTGGGGCTCCCATCAGACCAAATTCTAGTTTTCAACATAAAGGGTTGCATTTAAGGTTACCTTCAATAAATATTTATTGGAATATTTCCTGGGATATTGATTACGGAGAGATGTTAATAATAATTCTTTACATAAACTACATTTCCCATTTATATTATTTAAAACGCAATTTGTGTGTGTAAAACACGTAACACATTAAATGAGACTTAATTTAAGTAACGTGACTTAATTTAGCAAATTCTGATTAAAATAAATTTCCTGGTTATATAAATACAGTATTCAATTTGTATTCAATACAGTATTCAGTTGTCGACATCTCCGAGAAAGAATATAAAAAAGTGGAACTAAATACAAACCCAAAAATAACATGAGTCATTCAATACTGTCCCTTCCATTTAATAACCACTACCCTCATTCACTTACAGCTCCCTATCAATATATCAAATTTACAGATAGAGGAAAAAACTGTAGGTCCGATTGGGAAGTAATTTCACGTCCTTTTAATGATCCAGGTGTCTGACACATTACAAGCGTCCAAAAAAGAGGTAAAGTACCGTCTGAAGAATCCTCGACGAAAAAGATAGATCATTACAAGTGACCGTTTCTGTGGTAACACGAATTGGTTTTTTCGACGGTCTGCTCCTATGCGGACGTTTCGGTTTGGTTTCCTTTGAGGAGATTTGCTTGCAGCATTCACAAGTAGTTTGGTAATCAATATGTATGCAGGAACGTTTGACGCATTTTGGGAGGGTTGATTTTAAAGGAATGTAGAGATGATTTTTTTCAATTCGGTTCAAAGCTGTTAATGTCTGTAGTTATCTCTGAGTTTTGATTGCTTAAAGGGGCAATTAAAATATTATAAAATATAAATACAAACAGTTGTCATATAATACACGGAATAATTGTAATTTGTACTTTTAGTTTTTAAAATCCATGGCGTCACACATAAAAACTCGAAATAAAAAGTTATGTTTTATTGAATCTGGTTAAATATTTTGATTGTTTGTTGAGTGTTTTACTAAACACACCTTGCCTGTTTAAACCTCATTATGTTAACATCGATTAGTAAAGTTTGAGTTTTTTACACGTTAAAAAGAAAACAGATGTAAAGACTTTTTTAATCAACATTCTGAAATATTTTTGGCTACAAAAATGTATTTCCATCACGATTGAAAAAAAAACCCGAAAGCATTAGCAAAGTCTCAGTTAGTCCTAGGCCTTCGCCCTTGTCCCTTTTATTTACAATATGTGATGTAAATATTTTTATATACATAAAATATTTAAACTAAAGCTAAAGAGTAAAGTTTTTCTGCTATTTCAATAGACAAGAGTTAAGAGATGAGAACAAATCCATCGATTTGAAATTCACCATGACCCACCCTTGAAAAAATGACACCAATTCCATCATCCATGTGTGACCCCGACCCCTTTACTATCTGTCCCACCCTCTAAAGATTCCCCTGGGGTGAAGCACCCGCCAAATCTCTACCTGCATTGCTCAGCAATTATGCATTCTCCACTCGCCCACTGTGTTTACTGCCGGCGTTTCCAGGACGACACTGGCATGGCACCAAGCACGGCCGAATATTTTACTCGCTGCTAATTTGAGGCCGAATTCAAAGCAATATTATGCGCTTTTCTTCTAAACAACCCAATCGATTATGTGGAAAAAGAGCAGGGACGGGTTAAACGATGGGACCGGTTTTTGGATGGGATTTTTATGTATTGAATCCGGGGAATATCATTTTAAACTTCTTTAAAATTTTATTTGTTTTTTTTAAAGACTTCAACAACTTCAGACAACTTCAAACTGGAGAAAAAATTAATAGTAAGAGACTACAAGGGAAGGATAGTTTCATTTGCACAAATAAAATTCAATAGTCCTCTTCCATCTCTTTTGAGTCGTTATATTTGCCAAAATTTTTGAGAGAGTCATCCACACAAAATTAGCATTGCAGACCAATCATATAATTTCTCTTAACCAGCATGGTTTTATAAAGAAACGTTCTACAGCTACTAATTTGCTTTGTCTAAACATAAATATAATAAAAGCCCTAAAAGGTAATAAACAACTTGATGTGATCTACACTGATTTTGCGAAAGCCTTCGATACAGTGAATTTTAAAATACTACTATCAAAGCTAGCTAAAATAGGTTTCTGTCCCAGACTTCTCTCTTGGATCAGTTCGTATCTCTCTGAACGACTTTTATACATTAAATACAAATCTACTTATTCTAACAGTTTCCATAGTACTTCTGGAGTACCTCAGGGATCAATTTTGGGACCTCTGCTATTTAACCTTTTTATAAATGATATTTCCTGTATATTTCAATCATCTCTCCTGTTTGCTGATGATTTAAAGATTTTTAATACGATAACAACTCATTTGGACCAAATCTCTTTGCAAACTGAACTAAATAATTTAAGCCAATGGTGTCAACAAAATCAACTTTATCTCAATATTGATAAATGTTTCATTGTTACTTTTACCAGGAAAACTCATCCTCTAATATACAACTACAAGATAAACAATTGTGATTTAGCTAGAAAGGACAATATTAAAGATCTTGGAGTAACTTACGAATCTTCTTTTACCTTCAATTTACATATACAAAACATTATTGTTAAAGCTGTCAAAAACCTTGGATTACTCAAGAGAACTACTTTCGATTTTAGTGACTGTTTTGTTCTTGAAAGTTTATTTAATACGATTGTTCGCCCTATTTTGGAATACAACTGTGTCATTTGGAATCCTGTAACGAAATCTCTGATCATTTCAATTGAAAAAGTGCATAAAAAATTTCTTCGTTTTATTAACTTAAAGACAGTTAGTACTCCTATACATAGTTTCCCTTTAGAGAACAGAAGGCATATATCCTTATTTAAATTTTTTTTACAATATATTTCACAATAACATCGACTGTTCTTTAATTCTTCATGAATTCAGTTTAATTGTTCCACAATACAATATCAGAAATAAAACAACTTTCCTTGTTCCTCTTCTCTCAAAAAATTACTTAAAACATCAACCTTTAATACAATTTATAAAACTTGTCAATAGTCTTCACAACTCTGATATTTTTTTTGATAGTTTCTCAAAGATAAAAAGTGACCTGGATATAGTTACCATGCCTCTTTTGTTCCAAGAAATTTTTCCTCTATTTGATGTACTTAAATTCAGTTTTGTTGTATTGATTTTTTTCTAATTTTATATTGCTCCTTCTATTTTATATGGTATTTGTATCTTAGATTAACTTATTCCATATGTAGTCTGTGTTTTGTCATTGTTTTCCCATGTAATTGGATTTTGTGTCTGTTTGGGTGAAATAAACATCAATACTTTCAATCTGAAAGTATAAAAACTAATTCGAGGTGAAAAATTGCAGGTTTTTTCCAGTTTAAATACTAAAGGGGACAACAGGGGTCCTAAATGCATCATTTCAAAATAAGAAATTAAAGTAAGTTTAAAACTTTATAAGTGCATAAATATGCCCATCTATACCTCCTTCTTAATTATTACCAGTTATTTAAATTGTTTAAAAATATTTTGTAAAGCTAAGTATTTTAAAGTACAATAACTTTGGAAATAAAGTTTCTATAAATCAATGTAACTATGATGTCAATGTGGCATGGGTAATATGCTACACTACAGTTAAAATAAATATTAACTTTTGTATGGAAATTGGGAGAAAGGATTTAATATATAAACCAATGTTCAACCTTCAGATTTCGATTAAATGCTTCTTGCACTGTTCAAATTTGAACGTTATTTTCCTTCAAAGTTTCGCTACACCTGATAATCCTCATAACACATCAAGCTTTTTTAAGTAATTTTTATATCTCTCTTTGAAACGAATAAACATTTTTTGAAAATTAATAATCCCCAGACTGCTCTAGTATACCTACTAAAATTTTACCAACCAAGCAAAAATAATACCTCGGGTAAAACTAGAAACCAATTAAATTCTTCTATTGAAAACTCAATTATAAGACTAAAAATTTTCGCTCCTCTTAAATAAAAACTCTGAAAACTGATCATGACTTTAGATTGAACATAATAAAGAGCCACCGAGAATGGACTTCCAGCGAACCACAGCGGAACTCATTTTCCGCTAGTGAATAACTTCGGTGAAAGCAAGTTTAGCTTGTAGCTCTCTCCCCCTCACATCTGTTATTAATGTTTAATTTGATTTCGTTCAGTGTGTCAAGTGGAACGTGAAATAATGTCACATGGAGTATCGAGTTAATCTATAATTCATTTGCACCTCTCGGGGAAACAATTGTTTCGTTTTGAATGGAGTGCTTCAAAGGGATTTTTTTCAATGGATTTTCAAAGAGAAAAGGAAGTTAAAAAGGAAGGATTCAAATAAAAAAATAATTTCCCAAGTTTCATTACTTGTGAAATATAATACTTTTATTGAAACTAAAAAGGGGAGTTTTAATATTACTTATATTTACTGCTTCTAAAGAAGATATATTATCCATATGTTTGATCAAATCTGTTTTTATCAGATATGTTTTTAAAGTGTAAACCTTCTATTTTTAAATGAGACTGAGAGGATGTTTCTTTGAGACTTCTAATAAAGGAATGTTATTAGAGTATTGGATCATGGCTTAGGTAAGTTTTATTATTTCAATCAAAGACAGACAATTTTAAAGCAGACCTTTGCATTATAAATAAATATGTAATAGAACAATTAACAATTAGGTGTAAATTTAAGAAAGTATTCCTTATTTCACGTTTATCAAATGGCAATAAATCCCTATATAAAAATTCATTTACACTGTGTGAAGAGCCAAAAAAGATACCTACTGGCACACCAGTCGAATATTGTGTTGGGCCCCTGCAAGAACACAGAGTGACACAAAGTGTAGTGAAAACTATTCTATTATTGTCTGAAGGGTATACTGGAGGATTTTCGCATAATATATTCTGCAGGGGAAAGCATCTCCGAAATGGATATCAAATTTGAATTTTTGAGTATGACCATTTCAACAGTTTACAGTTATTATCAAGAACATGGTAAAACATCAAATCTCCAAAGTATCTCTGGCCTGAAAAAAAACATGACAAATAAGTACCATCGACGACTGGAGAAATCCATTAAACTTGACAGGTGTTCAAAAATTTTCTTTAATTTCCTCAAATTTTAATTCCAGCACCTTAAAATTTGTGCCAATTTTAGGAAAAGTTACACGTGGGTCACCTTAATGTTTTTTTCTTCTTTGTCGATGGTAACTGTATTTCAGGATTTTTTTCAGGTTACACAGATGTCGGTGATTCGATGTTTTACCGGGTTCTCAATATTTACGGAACACTATTGAAATGAAAATCCGAGAAAATTTGAATTTGATCGCTATTTGAGAGAATCCATTTTCCATCTCTCATGCATCCTATCTTTCCTATGGATTTGTGCATCGCCTGCAGGATTTATGATGTGGATTCCTCCAGAACATATATCATTACAGAATAGTTTCCACGTCGTTTTGTGCCACTCTATGCGCTTGCAGGGAATTTAAAATCTATTATCTTAATTAATAGTAGTATACGAAATCTATTAATCTTGTGAGTATACTAAATGTATGTTAACTTACCTGTAAGGAATAGCATTCCTATTTTTCGAATCAAGGCCGTTCATAGACATCTTTGGAAAATCTTTGTCACTTCATGTTATCCGAGTTTCATATATTATATCCAAAAAGATTTTAAACGTATTTCCACATTCCTTTTGTAACAGTGCTGTTACTCTTCTTTAGTGGAAATATCGCTTCTCACATCGGGATATCACTTAACTTTATAGAGTAATCCAGAGTAGTAGAGGGTCTTTTGAATGCAGAAGGTTATCACTCGTCTAAACTGTTCTTTTGAGCTCATGGTGTGAGAATCGAGAATTTGAAAACATGTATTTATTTAAATTTGCATTAAAGAGAAATATGATGACCGTGATTGACCGTGAGACGTGAGAAGATAAATTCCATGCAAAATATGAAGTTTACATTCGATGTTTAGATATTCTAGTAGCTTCAAAGTTCATCAACTATGTGAAGCAGTATGCCCGATTCAAATATTCAGCTTTTGTTCTATTCTCAGCAACAATGAATCTCGCAAAAGAAATACGAGGTCAAGTGCTTGTGGATGTATTGTTGGAACAAACTTAACAAAGTTGTAACAAATAAGTTGTTACAAACCTGAAGAAGCTGAAATCAACAGCAACAATGAATCTCGTAAAAACAACGAGGTCAAGTGCTAGAGTAGGCTTTCTACTTTCAGTTGAGGAAATTTAGGATCTTTAGAGTTATGACGAAGCTTAAATTAGTTTCTGATTAACTTTGATTCTCGTAAAGATTACGAGAAAAAGCGTGTTGTTAGAAATAATTGGATTTTTCTTGAATTGCTATGCAAGTTTAATATTCAGCAACAATGATTCTCGTATGACTACGAGGTCAAGTGCAAATTAAAACAGCAGCAATTCACTAAATATCGATGTAGTTAGAAAGAAACAGATCTTAAAGCTTATAACTTCGATAAATTTTACAGCACATTTTTTAATGCCTTAAATGAGCAGTCAAGAAAATGTAGTCCAAATGAGTAAGTCGAAAATGTGCCAGAATATTCTCTATCAAAAAGCTTCAAATTTCCTATAACTAAGATTTTTATTTGGAAAGACTTTAAATCTGAAGCAAAAAGATTTTAAAATTTTAAGCATGTTGAGACAACAATCTACGTGCTTCATCGTAAAAACTTTAGTATACAAGATATATTCTCCTCCTACAATAGAATACTGAATTCCGAGCAAGAAAATACAATATTGAATTCAAAACGAAACGTTCAAATCTGTACAAAACTAGATATCTGGAGATTCAATTAAGCAAAGAGACAAGCAAAGGTACCACTACTCAGAAAAAGTTACAGTAAAACTTACAAACCCTATATCTACAGAGTGCATAAAAAACTCCATTAAAAAAGCGCGGTCTTACGAAAATAATTCGCCTCGAAACTGGACGAAAAGTCACATTTTCACCCCATAGCGCCTCACTTACTTCCGACTTGGACCAAACCGTCCAACAGGGATTCCTCCTCTCACGTCACACGGTCCATAGCGGAATTCGCCAGCATTCCATAGGTCCGCGCGGCCGAAGAGTGAAAAGACGTCTGTGCCGGACACACCTGTACTACGACGGACGGGCACAACCCAAGGCCTGGCAACGGGCGGGTCACGCACACTGACGCCTATCGACTGCGAGCGGAGACGATTGCCGGAGGAGCGGCCGGGAGACCCCCTTTTTTGTCTTTGGGGCGACCGACCAAGTTAATGTTACTGCCAGGCGCCGGGGTATGGATTATAGAGGGAGTGTTGCTTTTTCGTCTCCGTTGGCCAGGAAGGATCGAAATCGTTTCGGTGGATACATTGGAGTTACACACGCCAGAGCAATATTCTATCTAAATCCTTAATTAGTACTCTTTGCCAGCTCACACAGCCATATTCTACCGCGCAGTAAACTGAGTTTTGTTCTCAATTTGAGCACCTTGGTAAAAACCTTTAACCTTTAAGTTTTTTTTATATTAGTTATAAGTCAGATACAGTAGTCATGAGTTACAATAATAAAATAACACTTAAAATAGGAGTTTTCTTCACTAGAAAACACTTTTTTCTTTAAAATAGGAGACACTTCCTATAATTTTCAAAATATTAAAAGTAATCTTTCAATTTTGGTTTCTATGTAGTTTTGCTGGAAAAATATTTCAACTAGACAAATTTCTCAAAATGTTCTTCCTTATCCAAACGTCGCATTCACGACACTGTTTTTGTCATTCTAGGTTTTTATATCCCACAGGTAACACAAAATGGAATTTCTCGCCTTGTGTTTCCTATTCACTAGAGTCTGCTGTAGGTTAGATGGAAGGAAAAGTTCAAGGGAGAAGCGGAAAAAATAGTGGTCCTTAAAACTTAAAATGCGAACAATATTCACCGGTGCGAGTAACTAAGGATTAGCTATCTTCTTACGGTGGAATAGCTAAAAGGTATTGAAATATACTCCCCAAACAGTGGAGCTTGTCGTGGATATTCTCGAGAAAAGAAAATTCATCTCATGACTGATGGACATAAATCTTACTTGATAGAAATTAATCCGCCTATATCTGCAAATATAACTGAACGAAAGAAAATCGATTTCATGAACAAGAGAGATGTAGTTTAATCCCTCTACAAAAGAACATATATATCACTTCAAAGAAATAGATCAATATAAATCTGCAAATATTTAACGATAAAAAAATTTCCCGGATATGCTCATAAAAAGAAAATTTATATCATGGTGAATGAACAAAAAATTTTGCTCCAAAGAAACTAACCCGCTTTAATCTGCAACTAGCCTTTAAAATCAACCTCAATACCCACTCGCCTTCCCCGATACCGTTACTCAGACCTCAAGACGTAGCCGAAGTACCTTGGGCAGGACTCCAGGACACTGCAGGGGGGAAACACCCACCCTATAAAAAGAATCGGCTGCGGCGAAAATTGCGATTATCACGAATGTTTGACAGATCGATTTCCCTTGGAGCAACCTTGCCTTGGGAAGGGTTGAATGATCCTCTTGCAGACGCGGCTTGAGTAATGGGTGGATACGGAATGGTGTCAGTGTGTGACGACGGCATGCTGGATTTTGCGCATGGCTTTACTAATCAGTATCAAAAGAATCGATTTTTGTTGAGGGTTGTTGATATTTATCTTCCAGTTTTTTTTATTGACCTTTATTCAAAATCGTGGGTTGACTTAAAACATATCTAGGTTCTTTAAACTTCCGTATCTGTCAAGTTAAAATTGTAGAGTTAAATGCAACTGATACAAAATTCATTTTTTACAAAAGTCCTTATACCTAGTATTTTAATTTTCATCAAACTAGTATTTTTTTAATTGGTATCATTAAATCGATTCATTTTTAGATACTTAAAATTAAAAAACTTCCTACTTTCTACTCAAAAAATAAGTTTTCTCTACTTAACTTAATGTTTATCAATTTCCCTATTTGTTAAACATCTTCCGTGTGTTTATATAAATATTCAATTCTCAATTCAAGTCTAATCTTTCAGAAAAATTGGGGATATAACATTTATTTTATTAATTTTATTCAACTTAAAAGTATTGATTTTTAAAATTAATTTTAAAAGAATAAAAATTTAATAATATACAGAGGGTTTTTACTTTGGTATCAATCTATTATATGATAAAAAAAGGTTTACGTGTGATTGAGTTCAGTTTAAAATAAAACCACTAAAAAATAAGCGATCTAAAATTGTATTTTTTCCATCCTATCAGTTTTATTTTCTTTCTGTTAAAGGTATAACAAATGATAAAAATAATTATATTATATATTTTTAATGATAAATGAAGTCACAACTTTTAAACAAAATTAATAAATAACCAAATTTTATTCATTTGACATTTTGAAATATTATTTTATTTCAAAATTATTTAGGCTATTTATCAAATTCTATAAATTAGGTACAATTCTTATTAACTAATGATAAAATATGACTCACTGGGTCCCATGAAGAGTCTTAATCTAGGTATGAATCATTTATCAAATTGTTCGAGAACATTTATCAAACAAACGTCTCCTACGTTGAAATTTATCATTTGGGAGATTAAGGTGTTATAGCGTATTTTTTTTTTATTTCGATTTAGTAAAAAATAAGTCATTTTGAAGGAAGTCGAAGAAATTGTTTTGTTTTAACGGTTTTTAAGTTTTTTTTGTTTGTGGTACTATCAAATTTTATAGCTATGTTTTAATTTGTCGTTTTCTTTTCTTTTCACATTAGTACATTTACTATATTCTTCTATAGTTTAGTTAACACACTGTATAGTATATAGTTAATAGTAATGAAGGTTGCTATGAGCAACTGACTGTCATGGAAACTTTGTTTTACCATAACAATAATGTTTAAAAGATAGTTATTGGTAAGCAATTTTCTAAGCATACAAAGGTTTCTTGAAATGAAAACGATTTCCTATACCTGGTTCAATAGATGAATTAGAAATATTCATTAGTAACAAATCAAAGCTCACTATTTTTAATGAGTAAACTACGATTTACATGCATACATATTAAAGCTTATTGAAAATTAAGGTAATGCAATTAGGTAAAGATGTGTAGTTTTTATGTAGAAGTTATTGGAACATAATTCTGCATAAAATAGACTTTTTGATATTAAAAATAGATTGTTAAAAATTATTATATTTCTTTCAAAAATAGAATATCATTTTAGTATTGGTGTTCTGTACAGTTATTCTATGTTATTAATTGAACTATAAAATTGTATACATGTTAAAGGCAAAGTGATAAATCTATTATTAATAATTCCCGAAGTGGGAGGCGGGCAAAGTGATAAATTTCATTGATAAATTCCATTGAATTTATCACATTGCCCGGGCACCTGGCATTATTAGTAATGCCCGATTTATCACATTGCCCGTAACATATACGTATACCCTTTCAATCCTGACCACCTCAAATTTTCTACTAATATAATGTATTAAGTATAATTAGTTATAAACAAGAGTTATTATATTCTAAAATAAGAAATATGAGTCTATATTTACAAATATTGCTGTTTAAATAAAGCTGTTTATTAATAAAACTAATATGAAACAAAATATTACACACACAACTTTTTCCAATTTTATTTTTAGTAAAAGAAAATTAAAAACATAACCATGTGAAATACTACTTTTGAACATATTACAACAATTCCTTACCAAAGAAAAAATTAATTGGTTAGAAAAAGTTGGATAGAATAAAACTGAAAACTTCACCTCATATACATTAAACTAGTATTTCATATTAAAACTAACTTAAATCTCTCTCCACGAGCTCCTTTTATCCCATTTTCCCCTCCGTCCTCTAAATTTATCCCCGTGCAGAATATACGCCTTCCCTTTCGGGTAGTTTCTCCGCATTCAGCACCCCCAGGGAAATCTTACTCAGAAAGGGAATTCCGTGATGTGTCACACATCATTCGGGACGATTTGAAAACGCCTTTTATCATCTTCATTTCGTATGACTTCCATAGGGAAACCTTCGAATAGAATCGACGTTCTCGTAGTTAGTGGAGGAGAAAGTTTATAGAGGCGGTTCCTTTTGTGCTATGATTGTGGAGATACTTGAGTGTGGTTTTGAGTTGATTCATTAAAACGGGTCTGGTTGCTTTTCGTGGCTGAGGATAGTTTTATTAATTGAGGTTTGAAAGGGTAAGTCATGCAAATTAAATGGAGGTTATTAAGATGTTTTGGATATGGAGGAATTTAAAAGAGAGCATGTAAAGATATAGATGGGTATTTCAGTGGCATAAATTTTAAAAGAAAGCTCGTGTATTCATAAATACCAAAGAAATTTGAATAAAAATAATTATGAGGGAGTAACATTTACATAACAAATAAAAGAATTAAATTTTGAAACAAATGATAGGATTTTTCCTATCTAATTTATTTAGAATGTGGTTTTTAGTTAATGTTCGAATTTAAAGACTTCTGCTTCCTTTGGAATGGTGCTTTTATATTACAACACATTAAAATGAAGTTGTAATTAATAAAACAATAAAATAAATTTATATATGTGATGCAAAATTGGAAATTTTAAAAATTTCATTAGTTAAAAAATGTTTTAGGGGAATCTAAACCAAAATTAGGTTTAAAGATAAATTTATCAATAGTTTTATTTATTAAGATTATTTTATTTTTTGCTTATTGGGTAGTCATACTAATTTAAAATGTATAATTTAAAGAAAGGTTTACAATTTAAGTTTATATATATCATATGGATATTGTGAATAATTTTGTTGATATAAAATGAAAATTAAAAAAAATAATAAATTTGAAGAATTTAATACAGCAGACTTATCAGTGATTAAATATCTAAGTATAAGTGAATTGAACTGATGAAGTAAACGACTGCTGTTGAAATTTTTATAAAAGTAGTTGTTAATGGTTATCGAGTCTAATAAGCATTATTTTTGTCGAATAATATTTTCATTATACTACTTTTAATTTTAAGTATAAAACATCACGGAAACTAATTTTTTAAATGTAACAACGCGCATTTTTATAAGAGCATTGTGGTGCATTTTAAACAAGTTTCAATTTATCAACAAGTATCAATTACATCATATAAATATTCTCATATCCTATTTCAAAACTAATTAAACTTATCTTATCTCACTTTAAAACATATAAAAAGTATACTTACAATCCACGGAAGCGTTTCCTGTGCCCACCGCTAAAAACAAAATATTTTTAATGGAATTGTTTTAAAAACTTCTTGGTAAGCCAATGTAACGAACTGTTATATGAATCAGTTTCGTATTACCTTTATAAAAATATGATGAAAAATATATTCTATGAAAAACAGTGATATATTAAGTTTGTTGATGCTGATTTATTAAGATTTATAAATTTTAAAAGAGCTAGTGGGTATAAAATAAAAAGGAAACGCAAAAATTACTGAGATACCGAAAATATCTGACTGAGCTTAATATAAAAATTTAATAGAAAGCGTGCTTCAACAAGTCCACCCGAACTCTTCCCAAAGAGCAAATAAAAGGGTAATATTCCGTAATCGAGGTTTTCGCCAAATGTCGCCAAATTTGGGCGATAACCAGGGATTTAGATGTAGTGTTAGTAATAGCTTGGCAAGATCCGATCTCGCCAAATTTGGCGAAAACCTCGATTATGGAATCTGTCCCAAATAAAATAATGCCTACCATATACATACATGCTTTAAAGCCCAGCAGTGACGTCATGTTTGATTAAAAAAAAACACTTTGATTTTTTTTTTCATTTCACGGCAGGCGCATGCATGCACTGTGGGTGTTTTACACATCTTATTTAGAGAGCAAACACATCCAAATGATCAAGTTCACGTTTATCACAAACATTTTTACTAGCGTACGTCGTACCTGTTCTGTCTCGCTTTTCTAGAAAACTATGGGTCGTAGGTTAGAGAAGGGTTAAGTTTTACATTTCACCGTTTTTATAGTCGAGACAAGTTCTATATGAAAAGGGAAAGTAGAAAGCTAGGTTCTTTTAATCAAATAAAAAACAAGAAACGTATAACTTCATTCTTAATTATTTTAAATTTTGAGGATAAGTAAATTTCTACCTATATAGTCCACCGCAACGAGAAAAACTTTTGACGTCGTAAAACAATATGATGGTAATTTTTATGGAAAGTGGTTTATTCCCCCAATTTTGTGGGTGATGTTTTGTCAATAGAATTTTTGAAATAGAGTTTTTGTCAATTCACAAACTCTGAAAAACGTTTTGCATCAAAACTGTGTGACTAATCATTTAGAGATTTGAACTTCTTTTCAAAGTTTAGTTTTTTATCAAAGTTTATCTCGTGGCGGTCAGACTATGATGGTTTTCTTCTCAGCTGCCGATTGAATTGTAAGCTCCAGCCCTTAGATGGCAGCACCACAACTGGCAAGCACATCTCTAATTATTATAACATATTCTACAGATAACAAACAGATAACTACTTCCTATTTTTTTTGCAATATGGAAAAGAACGAGTGATTAGTGATTGTTTTCTTATTTATGTAGCTTAACATTTATCACAGATAAATACGATCCAAAACACAGAACGATCTTTCTAACTCTAAAAAATACTTCAGGAACTGTATATTCGTGCTGATTATATACAAAAACAGCATTGTTAGCATTTCAGTCGGTTTTGGGTAGTAAATTCTTATATGTATCAACGTATATTTGGCATTAATTTTTCGCACTATAAAGTCCAATAATATTTTTAAATTTTGTGATTTTTCATAAGCAGTACTGTAAATAAATAATTTTGTTTCAAAATTTAAGTGTGCATCTTTCTTTACTAATATTTTTAGTGCGTTTTTAAACTTTTATGCAGTGACCCTAGGTAGTACAAAAGATACTGGCTAGGTACGATAACATATATTACCTAGGTTCATTTTGGAATTTTTTAAAAACAGCTTTATGTTTCATTATATTTCTTATAATAATGGGTATTTAATAATCAAAATGGTAAGTAAATAGTGTGAGGATGTGTGCATAGCAGTTTTACAACTTAAAACAAGTTTGTGGCTTAGTTTGGTTTGGGGGCTTTGAAAAAAGGCGGCCCTAGGTACACGAATCTCCCCTACAATAAATATAATACGGTGGTGTTTCTTTTATTACATAAATTTTGACTAATGAATAAAAATTTAAATCAAAGTGAAAAATTAAAATTTTCATGGCATTATTTTTTTTTTTTGAAACTTAAGAACTATTATACTGCATATCTTAATTCAATTCTAGAAGTTTTTTAAAATAGTAGTTAGAGCAATCATAAAGCGCTCAGACATAACTGAAGTGAAGACAGTGGGTAATCTTACGTCTTTCGGCTAGTAAATTTAACAAGATACATAAAACAAGTACATTTGCACTACAATTATGTAATCCATAAGTTAAGTTTCCATGTCCTTAGAAAACATAGAACCATTAAAACCGAAGCATCAGATGAAAATTTACGTTAAAAAATTATTTCCTATACAATTTTTCATCATCAAACAATTGTTCGCTTGCCAGCCAGAGCTCCACTTCTTCATAAAGCAGCGAAACTAGGTTCAAATTCATGGATGAAGAGTAGAGCCAAATGTCCTAATAAATGACTCTTTCATTTCCCTACATCGAACTTTTAGGGCTCATTAATAAGCTTTAAGTAATGAGGATAAAAAAATTGATAAGGAAATGGGTGCTTCATGAGGATAAGAGGGATTTTTTGTGTTCAATGGCCGGATATAATTAAAGTGAGATGTGTTATAACTAGGTGGCAGAATGTGATAAGATATATTATTCATCCCTAAGAAGTATGCCATACTGAAGAGTATTACGATACAAAATATTATTATTATGTATTTCAAATGAAAGGGTTGAAAGGAAATTAATTATTCGTCAATCATGAAGCTTTTCTATACATAAGTATTGCTATTTGTAACTTAAATCATCTCAACTAAAGAGTAGCAGAGCATTTTCACTTTTCTCTTTAGGAGAAAAATGTGAAATAACCGCTTTTGCAGTTTTAGTCGGAATAAATTATTTTAAAATATGAACATTTTAAACAAATGTTTCATTTGTTCATATTTCATTTTAACACTAGAAAGACGAAGGGGCCTCTCCGATATGTTTGTTATTCAATAATTTCAATAGTAATCAACCGGCGAATGGGTTGTCATTTTCTGACTCTTCATTATTTGGTCCTATATAAGTGCTAATCAAACTGTTTTTGTTTGAGTCTCATAGGAGCATTGATATCGAATCGTATACCTAGAAAGACAGAAGGACCCGGTGTAGCCCCTCTGGTAGTTTTCAATGCTCTGGGGGGAAATTGTTATTTTTGGTCATCACTGTAACGTGAAAGGTTTCTTTCAACACAACCTTGACCTTTAATTTCCTCAATCAAGTCAGAACCTATTATTTTAAACTCTGAACCTTTCTACAGAATCTGACCTTGACATTCAATTTCCACTATCAAGTCAGAATCAATTATTTTAAACTATGAACCTTTCAAACATAAATTTTATTTGTCGTAATTTAGTTAATGACTTTAGAGAACTGATAACGTTCCAACTACATAATATCTGAAACTATGAAGACATATTTTAATTGATATCGTAAATTTATGATTCAACAACCTTTTTTAACGGTTCTCATCACACCAAAAACCTTTGTAAAAGAGGGTATTTTCTTTGTGATTTGTATAGAAAATCGATACTTCGTTAAGAAAAGCAACTATTGTAGAAGTAGTTTTAATTGTTTTTGTCTAGTCGATAAAACGCAAATGAGAATAGAGACAAGAAGCAGCTTCATAATATTTTTTCACTGTGGGTTATTTCTTCAGTATATGCTTCGTTTGCAACAGTTTGATATTAAAAGTAAAAATCATCACATCGTTCATTTTCGAATAATAAATAATCAAAAGAATTTTCTTTTAGAGAAAGAGAATGGATAAGAAAAACATTTCAGCATATTTAAAAATAATGTTTGAAGTGTTTACAATATTTTAAGAGGTATAGAAATTTTCACTGAGTTTTAAACATAATTACTACAGCTGTTTTAACAAACTTTTGCAGGAAAAAATATATAATACCTATAAAAAGAAAAGATAACTATACTTAATAGCTTTATTAAAAATTAAGCTGAAAAACTTTCCTTGTTAATTTGATTCCTTAGAACTTATTATATCATTTTTTTCCCAATGGCAGGTAATTAATATTAACAAAGTTATTACATCATAAAATCTATCATATTTATGTGTATTATGAATAATATACAATATGTTAACAAAAAATGTAGACCATACTATAAAATTATTACAGATTTTTTATATAAATTTCAATTTATCAGTTAATTTATTTCCAAAATTTCAAATACACATCTGCTAAAAAATTTTTGATACTAATATAATAGACTAAGAGAACACAAACAAGCAAAAAAAATATTTCATTTACGTCGTCTCTGTCGTGAAACACTTTGATAGATGATTTATGATGGTAAATAAAAATCATCCAATGACTCAGTGAAATAAATCTCTCAGACAAATGTTGTTCTGATAAAAATGGAAATAGATAGCTTTATAATTTTAAAAATGGATAACCTCTAACTTATATTTCAGAAAATGTTGAGATCATAGGTTTTAGTTCATTTATCATGATTCTATCAGGTATACAATGACTGAATAAATATTGAATAAATATTACAAATTCTATTCAAAAGTAAATAAAATAAAACATATATAAATTATTTCAATATTCTAAAAACTTTCATTCAATATGGTAAAACTTTATTACAGTACCTATAGTTTATTAGAGTTCAGAATATTCTATCTAATTATGGCTTCATAATATCGAACTCCATTAGATTTACGAGTTATTGAATATATTTAGGAGAATACTATAAAAAAGAGGGAAAATGATGATGAGAAAAGTTTGCAGTTTGTATGAGAATTAAATTATTTATCTGTGATACTTTGTGTTATAAACAATGTTTGGTTTTCATTTAAAAAAGATGATTTAGCTGGGGTTTAAAAGTTAATTCCTTTTATTTAAATAAATTTATCGTGTAATTAAACTACTAAACTAAAGAAATGTTGCATTGATTTTTTATGCTGTATTAAATTTCAGGAAGGAAGCTTAATAAGTTTTGCTTTAAATACAAATAAATGCCTCGTATTTTTTTTATTTTGTGATGAAACTACTTTGGACTTTTTTTTACAAGGGTAATAAGCTATTTAGTTTATCAATTTGTCATTAAAATTCTAAAATAAAGGGATTAAATAAATAATATATCTGAAAATATTCCATGATATTCAAAGAAAAAACTGAAATTCTACAAGTTTAATACAGAAGAAAATTTCAAAAGCAAACTATTGATCTTTCAAAATTTGTTAAAAGCATTATATTTTTTCAAAGGTTTTTACAGATTACTCAATTCAGTCATTTAAATAGTTTTAACTTGAATGCTTATATCTATAATTGATTCTATTCCGAAATATTGTAAAAAAAAAAACTTACTAACGTATACCAAAAATTGAAATAATAACTAAAAAGTGTTTGAATTGTAAAACATCGATATAGTAATTATACTTTTTCTTAAAATTCGATAATTCGAAAGTGCGTGAAATGATCCTTTGTTTAAAAATTTTAATGGAATATGCTTCATTGAAAACTTTATCCATGAAAATGTTCAAGGTTTTGTATTACTTTTTAAGCAGATTTCCTGGAAAAATTTTAAAATTTCTGGATACCTCACACTACATTATCTTGATAGAAAAAGGCAGCATACTAAAACTGTCAAATACTAATATGTAAATCTCCGTTTATATCATTTAACAAAAAATATCAATGCCATGTCCAAATGGCCATGCTTTAGAAGTAAAATTAGTTCAAAGTTAGTTCATGCTTTTTAGTAAAAAGTATCACCCTATTTACTGAGGTTTGGACTATAGATAGAGCACTTTAATTGGTCAAAATGTGATTTTATCCATGGCCACCTAAACTAATAAGGCCGTAGAAGCTTGAAATCTGAGTGATGTCATGCCTTTTCTTTCACGTCATCGACGAGTTTAAGACAACAGCGCAACTCCAGTCTGGAATCTTGATCGCCCCACCCTTTACAGCCTGATTGGTCTCCACAACTACGGTGAAAACGTCACTTGAATTAGCCACACCGACACACGTGTCGAATATTTCAGAAGTGAGAAAGTGAATTAGAGATCGCGAACCTCAAGTTGATTCCGTGCTCTATTATAAACAATTTTATGTTGTGTAGTTTCATTTTGCAGAACTAAAAAGAGGTTTCCCTTAAGACCTGAAAATGGTTTTATGCAGAGTTAATTTTAATGATCATATTTGATCAGTGATCAAATAAAATCAGCCTAAATCTGGTTTAATGATTAAATTTTGAATAAAATTGTAAAAATCGGGCCTGGTTTAAAACTCATGATCGGACATATTTTAAGCCTTCAAATTTACGATTACAATGGAGGGGGGCGGGGTTAAATATTAACTGATGTTTCCTCTTTTCGATCAGTTTTACAATGTTATCATCAACAGAAAGATTTTGCTGGTTTTAGGTCCAATCTAAGGTGTCCAATCCAAGGATTGTGTGCAAATTTCAGATCAGGATTGTTCTGCTCTTTAACCCCATCTGTCATTAGGAGAGTAATTCTTAGCAATCCTAAGTCAAATCAATCCTAATTCAGATCAAACTTTCTCCCATCTGAAATATTCGGCACGTGTGTCGGTGTGGCTAATTCAAGTGACGTTTTCACCGTAGTTGTGGAGACCAATCAGGCTGTAAAGGGTGGGGCCATCAAGATTCCAGACTGGAGTTGCGCTGTTGTCTGAAACGCGTCGATGACGTGGAAGAGAAGGCATGACATCACTCAGATTTCAAGCTTCTACGGCCTTATTAGTTTAGGTGGCCATGTTTTATCTGTATTAGAAAAATTAAGACGTGATTTTTTCCGAAAGTACATCAGTCTCCCCTATAATCCACAATAATATACAAATCACAAAAAAGATCAATTTAAAGATTTACTACGATAGTAAAACACTTCCGAAAAACCACAGCATTAATTTTGTATTTTATTTATCTTTCAGTAACTTTCAACGCGGATTACACCCTTAGCCTCATCCGTTCCTGATACAAAATTTACGAAGCCATTCCCTAAATCCTCTTAAGAGAAACCCGACATCAAATAATCCCACCACGAAAAAACAGCATTCTGAGCACATGTGCTTCCAGATCGGTTTCCTGAATCTTTATTTCCTTTTCCGAATCCGGACGAGCACAGAATGATAGTTTCCTTATGCTGCAGTCGAGTTTTGTAAGAAAAGGGTTTCGATTCCTAGTAAATTGATTTGTAAGTATTGCACATATAAGATACTCATAATGTAAATTTAGGGGTAAGATGTGTGTGAGATGAGAATATCATATATCATGCAGGATATATGTTTTATATTGGAAAAAATATAGTTTTATTTTGAACTCTTTTTACACAAATAAGTAAGGAACAGTCCCTAAAATCCAATCTCATAAATACCTATTAAATTTAAAAATATTTTACTCTTAGTAACCTTAACTATACATAAGAGTATTTATTTAGAATAATTAAAAATTCTCGAAACTTTTTACAAACACTTTTAAAAATACTTAAATTTTCGTGCTTGTAATACCTATTTATAAAGCATTTTAACAGGAACCAATCTTAAAGTTCTAAATTACTTTTAAACAGTAAAACATCTTTCTTATAAACTGATAGTTTGCTTGTAAAAGGTTATTTCCCGATTAAAATGAAACAATAATTTTATTTAGGAGTCTGAAGCAACAACGAGCTATCACCCACAGTTTTACATTGGAGTTATCACGTTTTAGCTGAAAGCAAGTTAATTGCAGTATCGCAATAATGAACATATTTTTTTCTGTTATCTAAAAAGGAAAAGAAAACATAGAATGAAAATAGGGTTGATGATTGAAGAAGTTAATGATTAACTAAGGATAAGGTAAATATAATGATTTTAAAAAAGGAATGAATAAAAATTAAATTCATTTTAGATAATAAACTATTCTCTTAATTAAAAGCTTTTATTTTAATCCAGACATTTTATAAAGAAGGATAAGAATTTATTTTAAAAATACACGTTACAAAAAACTGTTGTTCAACAAGGGACCCTGGCCCTTCCAGGTGAGACAAAAATGTATACTATGCAACTGAATACAATAATCAATAAAAACCGACAAGAGATAGTCTTGAATTTTATTTCGAAGGTGTATTTCAATAGTTTGAGAACCTATATTCTATTGAAGATACTAGATTGTGGTGAATGCATCCATATACTGAACCTTCAAACATAAAACCATTTCTAAAGCTTGTAAGGATCTAGTATTTAACTACAACAACTAGAACAGGGATATTGAGTCTAAAAAAATACAATTCTGAATGCCATCCTGTAAAACGGATACAATTCCTCCGTTTCAGAGGATTCCCAACACATACTTTCTATTCACTTCCAGCATTCATTCCAACTCCCTCGAATGAAATATGCCTTTCCAAACGTTTTATTCCGGATCGAAATTGAAAGGCAGCCCGAGCAATACCTGAATACAACCACCGAGAAGCTCATACGAAAATACGAAAAAAAAAAAGCTGCGGCTCCAAGAATGTCGATATTAAGCAGAATTGAAAGGCAGACCAAAAGAGGGGGGTCACAACACCTCGCGACCCCCGAAAGGGATGCCGCCTACGACATTCAATTTTAAGGGTGCTTGGTGGAAGATGAGGCGGTTGGGAATTGATCCCGGATGCTGATTGAAGGGAGGATGGAGAGGATGTTTTGTTCTTGACGGTTTAATTGAATTTAAGGGAAGATGTGTTTTGGCGTGGGGCAGAGAGGGTGTCAATATCAGGGGGTTCAATTGAGGTGTCAACTGATGTTTGTGTCATGTGTCAGGTTTTGTGTAGCGAGCTTTGAATAAAATGGATATTTTATGGGGTCTATGAAGTGAGTGAAATGCTTGGGAAACTTAATTTTAGATTGTGAAGGGAAGTTAGTGTTAAAAGTGACTGAATTAGTAACCTTGTATTTAATGCCTTTAAAATAAACACACTAAATATTTTATTTCAAATTAGTAAGTAGTCGTATGATGTAAGCAATTTTAATACATTAATTTAAGGTAACATTTAAGATTTTTCCAGGTGTCAGTTTAAAAATTTATAGAGAAATTATATATCTAATATGCTAAAAAAGTTTGTTTAAAGACTCGATTACATTTTGATTCTTTTTTGATGTACACATACGTCAAATGACTTTAATTAAGATTGTAAAAAGAACATAAAACTGATTTTAAAACAAAACAATTTACTTAACAAAAGTTTAAAAAACTGAAAAGAAAACTTTTTATTTTATAAAAAGAGAAGTTTTTGCTTTTATTCTGATTAAATAACTTCATCGTTAGTAGTTGTACAGGTGTGTAAAAGGTTAAGCATATACAAGTAATTGGTAATTTCGAATGTGTACATAAATTACTATGTACTAGTATATGTAACTTATCAATGGAGTGCTCCTGTACAGCCCTTAAACTACACTGGTCGGCAAAAAAAAAACGGTCCAAAATGCCACAGAAACAATTCAAGCTGATTCTTATATAAAATGATCCCCTGAATCGGGGTATGACATCCGTTTTATTCCATTACCCTCACGATATCAAGGAACGCCTCTTCCCTTTTTGTGCATTTTTCTGATGGTTTTTGACTTTGAATTTGATTTACAGGGTCAAAAAACATTATTTTGGCATTAAATTTTTCTGAGGAACTAGAAGCCAAGTCTATTTTTAGAAAAAATTTGGAGTAGCGTTAAAATTAAATTTCTTACTTGGAAAAATGTAAGACATGGAGGGTAAAAACAAAGATTCTCCTAACTTACGTTGAAACAAGAAAGAGTGGAACGATCAAATGAACCCAAACAAATATGAATTTCACACAAGAGAAGGACATCAATAATAAATGACACTGCACCTTTACACAGCTAGAAAGGTTTTCTTTAAACACCCTCAGTTGCTTGAATCTTTCATTCAAATTCAACGAAATGTTTTAAAGATGGGTTCTTGAAGAAGATCCACATACGCACACATCTCTTTTGTATAAAAGGAAACATTTGGTGAAATGTAAACAAGGTGAAGCACGAGTAACGTCAGAGAAACTGTTTACAGTGCACATATCGACTGGTATTTGGAATTTTTCATTAAAGAGCTTAGTTAACAAATGGGTTTCTAAAAGAATATAGAGAGGATAATTTCTCTAGATTTCTTAAAAGATTTCGCTTTTAATGTTTCGAATTAAACTTCGGATTTCCAGAGAGAGTATCATAAATCATTAACAAACTTGTCAAGGGCTTTTAAAACTTACTAGTAAAATATTTAATAAAATGTTTTAATTTCCTGGTAAACATAAAATATAATCCTAATCTTTATCTGAAAGCACTGTAAATAACCAATATAATTTTATGAAATATTTTAGCCGATGTACTGGCCTAGTGGTTAGAGCATCTGACTGTGAATCCGTACGTCTGGGATGGGGTCGAATCCCCGTTTAGCTTGGATGTTAGTTTCTGTCCGTGTGTGTGATGAATGAATGAGGCACTCCTGTAAAAAGAGGTTGTGTCTGCGAATGTGTGTGTGTGGCGTGGGCAACATTACTTCCCCTCCATGGCTTCGATCCACAGGTGCCACTGGGTAGCGCGAAGTGAGTACTGATTTGGCATGTCTGGAGGAATGACTTTGATCATAGCGTGATCTGCCATTGGAAATAAATAAAAAACAACTTGATGAAATATTTTCAATGAATAAGTAATCTTTTAAACATGTAAAACAATATTTACAACCAAATTATATAAATAGGTTTCAAAAAGTACTTTTGTGTAGTAATTGTAACCATATTCAAGCTAAATAGTAGGTTGATATGACTATACAATGCCAATTAAAGATTTCAAAATTTCTAATTCAATCTACAAATATTTGGACGAAATACGTCAAAAATATTTTTTCTAGGTCATATTACTTTTGTATGTACAAGTTATTATAACTGTATGAATAATTGTTTCAGATTTTCCTCTTTTTCTCCTTTCAATTTGGTGAAGTAAAGTAAATAGGAAGTAATGTAGAAAAAAAATATCGATAGAAATAAATCGAACAAAGTTGATAAAAAAAACATAGCATTTCGCAAAAACAACAAAATTCCAGTTTTCCGAACTCACGCAAAATCTATCATATTATAAATATGATACCACTTTTCTATAAAGTAAAATTCTAACACAGGAAACAGAGCAAGTCGAATTTCAACCTCTGAAATTCTTCCTAGGCATTATTATGATAACCACATCTTCTAAAATCTCTGACATTTAATATGTGTCTCAACATACGAGTACACCTCGGGAAATTTTCCTATCAAATAACGCTCTCACATTCTTCGCTCATGAAACAGACGCTGTCGGATATTTTACAAGACTTGCCCTCAGGAGATTCAATTTGTCACTAGGAATTAAGCTCAATCTGAATCGATGATCAGAAGTGTTTAATTGATAGGGCGGAAGAACTAATTACTGATAAATGAAGATGGATTCCAGATTCTGTGCTTCTTGATCGCTGCAGTTAATCAAGGGGAAATTTTAATGAGTCGTGTGGCGTGGCTGCTTGCCTTAATAGTTAATATGGGGAAGGGTGCGTTATGTAAGACTCTTGATTGGTAATATTGAAAATTAGATTACGTTACTAGAGTTATTTATTGTAAAGATTAAGAAACTTTTAATTAAAAAGATAAGTAAGAAGGTTCTTGTAAAATGTACGGATTCAAATATCCAGTGTTGTTTTAGATTTAAATACAATCAGAAACAAAGTCACAGTTTTTAAATCACGTATCTTAATAATATAATTTTTAGTCAATAATAGATATTATTCCTTTTGGGACATTTTAAGATCTGCAATAAATATAACTGACAGGATATTTATAAACTCTAAATGATAATAAGGCTTCCATACTTTTTATTTTATATTTTTTTAATTATACGCTATTTAAACCTTTCTAGAATTTTTTATTAAAAAAATTGAATTCCAATTGTATTCAAAATTTGATTTAAAACTAATCAAAATATAAAATAATTTTACTCGACACAATAGTTTTATTTTTTAAATTCTAAGATTCTAACTATATTGCTTGATATGCTGCTCAAAATTCAGAGGACTTTTTCTAATAGCAGTACCTATACTTATAATACCCCTAGTAAATCTGAAGGGAATCCTATGAAACGTATCTATACTCCCTCCAGAAATAAAGTAATTCCATATTGGACGTGGTAACAAAGTCATTTTCTCATTACTTTCCTAACAGAAGAATAAATCCTACTGCAAATTTTTTTGTACTCCCCCACCCAATGCTGAACACAGTCACTAATTCCCTTACTTATGATGTCTGGAACAGAGCTGAGAATGCTTTTTCTTAGTTTTTCCGGTGTTGATGGATTATTGAATGTTGTGCTAAAATCTTTGAAAGAAAAAAGTTTCCTTCGGATGGCACAGATGCAATTTCAAATGCTTGGAATAAGAATGTTTCTTTTGTAAAGCCTAATATGTGAACCCCCATATAATATATATCCACTCGTATTTAAGCATTAATACCACATAAAAGAAATTTTGAGCACATAAAATTATTTCCCTTTTGGCTTAGTTAATTATTTTTTAAATGGTTACGTTACTGAATTTTTTTTCAAGATATAGGTACACATGGTGTATAAAATCCGATACATACAGTTGTAAAGTTATTAGTTAAGACGAAATGTAAAAAAAAACATGGTTGTGCAGTTTTACGAAATAGGCGCTAAACATAAATAATAAAATATACTAGGATTAAATAAATTGAGTTTTTATACACCCCCGTAGGAAAAACGCAACCCATAAACTTAGGAGTTTAAGTAGTTCTTAGACGTGTCGTTATAAATAGTCCCGAAACATTTTCACATTAAAATAAATGGATCTTTAAATGTGTTTGCTCCCGTTTCCATAACAACAAAGGGATCTAATCCAAGGGACAAATAAATCTTACCCATCAATCCGTAACAATGAGAGTTACCCAATGCTTAGGTGTTTTGTGACGCAATGGAATGTACTCAGAGGGATTCGAAGGGAAGCAAACGTTGTGTAAGGAATTTTTTTGCAAAGGTTTTTAATGCTTCTATAAATCATGTAAAAATCATGAACATAAGTGATTGGCTGAGTGCATATATGTTTTAATACTAATAGAACTCTATAAATGCAGGAGTATGTAAATACAATAGACAGGTAATTTTTGTGATTAATAAAAAAATTTGCATTCAAAGCATGAATTGAATTGAATTGGTTTGATAGGGTTCTAAACATGGCCATGGCCACCTAGACTTATAATACAAAAGAAGCTCAAGACAGTATTCCTGACGTCCCTTTTTATTGCACTTTGACAATAACTCAACTTCACTCTGAATAAAATTAAACTGAAATCATTCTAGCAAAATTTTGAGGCATTTTTCAAAAAATATTTGCAGGATGATTTTTATTCAAATTGTGATCAAGTAACCAATTTCAATTAAAGCAGCAATTCTAAACGTGCTTCATAATCTAAAAAATACCTGCGATAATATTTTAAATTCTTTAAAATGACTTAGGGTTTTAAATGCTTTAAAATTTTGTTAGAATGAATAAATTTAATTTAATTCAGAGTGTAATTGAGTTATTATAGTGAAATAGCGATCAAAAGGGAGGTCCGGACTACTGTCACACGTCATAATTTTGAACTTCTCTGGCCTTCTTAGGCTAGCTGGCCATGATCTACTAAAACATAAACATCGCAAGTATTTGAATTTTAGTTTAGACCACAGTTTTCACAAAAAATCCCTCAGACTAAAATAAACCCCGTTAGTTAATAAAATTACCCTTGCTCTTTTATTTGCTTAAAATGATGTTTGAATAATGTTTCTATCTTAAGAACCAGATATACAATCTATTGTTCTGGGCTGGTTCGGTAATCTTAATCTAATTCGCCATTCCGCATTTTCAAATTCTTATAATTTAAGGACTATTAAAGGTTTTGAAAGTTCAGAAATTTAGTATCTCCACTTTCAAATAGAAAATCTCATTTTCAACTTAAACGGATGAAAGCATGTGTAGCTAGCAGCTCACAAGGTTTCATTCAAAAACCACCTTAAATTTCACGAATGTGATCATCTTATTTTGATTTTGTTTCTGAATAATTTTAACGCAAAAAACCTGGTGCACGGAACCATTTTGCCAGTTTTTAACCCAGGCATAAAAACTTAGTTTTATCTTATAAATATTTTCACCATTACACAAACTTCATACTAAATTACCTTAAAATGTGGGATTTCATGTTTCTGGCGATTTTTAGTGATTTTCGAAAAATGTAGTCCAATATTATCTGTCCTATTTATTTCCAAATCTAATATATTCCTTCAAAAATCTATTTCTCTTCATATTGATTCTAAAGTATCTTTGAATGATTATTTTAAGCTATTTACTTGCGCTTTCATAAAAATTTTATACATTAATTTTGAGGATGAAACTTTCTGCCGCTCCTGAGAGGTCCGGAACGCGTTCTCTGTGTAACAAAAAAGGTCCGAGCGTACTCCAGGGTTAACTTTGATTCAGAAAATTGGGGGAAAACTATTAAATTATGAATTTTAAAAAAGTTACGTAAAAGTTTTAAGAAATTTTACTTATTTCCTCCCTTTTATCATCAAATAAATATATTTCATAAAATTCTGAATTTATTCCTTGGATTGAAAGATCATGTCTACTGTGGCCGATTTAATTACTGATCCTGATAAATTTGAACCGTATTCAGCGATTAAAAATAGATTTATTAGTGAAGTTGAACTTTCAGAATCAAGTCGCCCATTAAAACATTACTTTTAGACTTGTATTTGGATCATTTAAAATCATCCGCGCTTATGCGTAAAAATTAATATAGTTTTGTTGAGATCTAAAGGAAATTTTTTCAAAATTGATTTTAAATACATATTTTGAGTTTTAACTATTTGAAATCATCCTTCATTTTTCAAATAAATTACAACTTATTAAACTTTTTTTAAGTTTCGAGTTCGTATTTTTTACTAAGAGTTTGATGATTAATCTTTGTAAAGAGTTTTACAATTTTAAACTAGTTAATGAAATTTTTACAATTGTGTTCGATACCCCTTTAAGAGTTTATATTTCTTAAAGGTTCCTCAAGGGAAATTTAGAAATTTTGAAATATAAATTTGTTTGTTAGTTATTTATCTCATAGTGATTCAGTTTTTTCTAAATACAAAATTTAGAAAGTAGGCAGATACCACTCTCAAGAGGTACTTGAAAGAAGACTCTTTAACTTAAATAGAAGCCATAAAGTATTAGATTTTTTTATGGATTTAATACATATATATATATATATATATATATATATATATATATATATATATATATATATATATATATATATTTTTGTGGCTTAGTATCAAATATTTAAACATGTAATGAAAACACTGGATAAACTGACTGTATAACTGAAAATATTTTTTTTAATTTAATACTAAATGCAAGGTTATAATGTGAGTTATGTAAAATAAATACGCACAGTTACATTTAATCAGATGAAAAAAGAGAAATCCTGCGAACGAATAAAATTTGATGAAACAGATCCTTATAAGTAGTGAAATTCTGGTTTATTATTAAACGGAACAGTAGACATGAAACGAATATCTAATTCATAATATGCAGTGTGAAAGGAAATCCCTCTTAACCTTACCGAGGTATTAACAGGCCCGTAATCAGGATTTAAATGCCTGTATTACCCGTGGTAAAGCAGATAACGTTTTCAAACTGATACTGATGCGGAGAAGGGATCCAACAATTAAATTGGTACTTAACGAAACTGTGATTCATAGAGGCTTTCGAATAATTATGATCTAGATATTCTAAATGAAGGTCTGGTCGAGTACATATTCGGCTAGTGTCGGGGCAATGTCATAATGACATTATTAAATTTAGTAGTAAATCACACATCAACCCGTTTTGAAGTAATTCAATTAATCAATCAATTAGAGTAATTAATTAAAATAGAAAATAATATTAAAAAGATTTGGCAGAAAGAGAAGGTTGTTGTCTAAAATATAAGAATAAATTGAACTATGTATTTGGCCCATTCCATTCAATGACACTCTTCACCCTACAAATTGTGTTATTAGGCGAATATCGAGAACTGTTACTACTTTTTAAACATTCAAAGAAAAAAGGGTAACCGAATGCAGGTAGGTATTTCCTGTAATATAATTTTATAGTTATTTCCTTAGTAAAATTTAAATAGTTATCATAAAACTCTTCTGCTCTATTATTCAATTCTATTAATTTATGTGTAATATAACAGAAGTAACTACATACTTTATATTTTATCTCCTTAATATGACATAAGTCAATTCAAGTAAAGTTATAGTCCTATTTTTTCTTAACGCATTAAATTTGTAAGCATATTAACTAAGTAAAAAAACTATAGAAGGAAAACGTATTACTTAAACTTTTATAAAAAATATTCATTTTGAAACTTTATTTACTTCGAATTGAAAATTCTTTATGTAAATGGGAATTATTTAAAATATTTTGTAAATGCCATGGAAATTTATGCGTGTAAGATATCATCTGCTGTATTGAAACTCTGGGAAAATTCTACATTTCTTTTTTTAAGTGATTAAACGCTTTCAATTAAATTTTAAAGATGTTAAATGAGAAGATAAATGTGTTAATAAAAGATTATCCAAGTTAGCGCATCCTTAAATAAATTACAGTAACAAAACTGATATCAATCCTCTTTTAAATAAGACAAGACGTAATACCATTAACTATACCAATGTTAAACTAATAGAGTGTTTTATTTTACTAACTAATCTAAGGAAATATCACCTGCTCTTTCTTTAAATCTTAAACAGATCTAATTAGAGTTAAATCGGACAACCCTATTTGTTTTCATTTCTTTCAATAGTTATCCATGAAATGACGTGATTAAAAGATTTTCTACGATGAATACACTAGAACTGTATTTCATTAAACTGCTTCAGAAGATTTTAATTTTGATGGTAAAATGAAAGGAACATAAAAGTCCCATTAACTACAAATTTACGATATTTTCCAGTAATTTTAACGTATTCATTATGTGTTAATACATAGTATGGTAATAGTTAAATTGAATAAAGCATTCTTCACACATTTTATGTTTATAACATTTCAGTACCTTTAAATAGAAAAATGTATGCTTACAAAGGATTCATATGAAAATTAGTTACATTGGCTTACTGATAACACTTGAAACTTCTTTGTATTTAGGATAGAGGAAAAATCAGAATATAATAAACATTTGAATCCTAAATCTATGTTTATAAAAATTTATTAATACAAAATTTAATAATAAATTTTAAAGTAAATTGTATTTTTAAAAAATCTCGATTTACAAAATAAAAACACATAAATGAACTATCTTTATAAGCCCGTTTAATGGCACAATATATCTTAAAACTTACTATTAATGAAAAATAAATTCAATATAATTTCAATGTGAAATTACGAAATTAGTTTAAGTTGTAGTGAACTTTTTATTGACTTTTTTAAATTAAAATAATTTTATGGGAATAAAGTAGTGTTAATTAAAATTCACTCACCTGAAATAATCAGCTAGTGCATATTCGGTAACTGCTAACATCACGTCATTGGGTGAAAATAGCTATCGAATCAACAGGTGACTGATTTCACAAAAGTTTCTATTTAGGTCTGATTTTAATCCTTGGGGGAAATATCTTCAAAGTGTAAAGTTTCTACATAGTTATTGTCTTTAACCGAGTATCCATGGTACTTGTTTGTGGGTATATGTAATTGTTTTATACTTTGTTCACAACCCAACCAATTTTCCCAAAAAATACTTTTCACGCCTCGACGAAAGTTTAATTATATTTTAGTAAAATTTATATTATTAAATAACTTATTTTAAAATATTTTTCAGAAATTCTAAAACATATGGAATTGATTTTAGTGGTAAAATTTCACGGTTTTTAATAAAACAAAAGAGTTTTTTATTCATATTAATTCACAAGATTATGTTTTTTTTAAATATTATTTAATTTTTACTGACTTAAATTTATTTTTAATAGCCAATATAACTTTTTAGTAATCACCTTTTTACTTTATAAATTATTAAGATAATCAAAATAAAATAAATCATACAAATACGTTAAAAGCCATACGAATATTTTGAATTTTTAAAAAGTTCTAAACAATTAATAGGTTAATAAAGAACAAAAAACCAACGCAAATATATTATCGTTTAACAGAATAATTGTTTGGAAAAATATTTATGAAACTTCACAAAACTACTTCTTTTCATATTGTTGCATAGTAAACAATGCCCCACCTAAATATATTAACTTCAATAATAACAAAGCAAAGTTTTTCCGCAAACGAAAACCAACTTTTCCACACGAATACCCAATAAATATTATCATTTTCCTTTTTTCTTCCAACCAACCAAACAACCAAATCCATATCCACCAGAAAAAAAAACCCAACCCTCACCTGTCAACTGCTTCCCAACCAAACCAAAGCTCGAACACTCCAAACAAAAGGCAAGAGACGACACTCCGTCAATCTGTCACGCGCCATCAACTTCCCCGCGACTCGAGAGGGATGCCGGGGAGCAGCGGATGCGGTGGGTCCGTTACCATGGAGACAATCGCACGCCCGCGCACGCGCAGGAGGGTCGATCAGGTGACAAAGGATGACCCATCCCATATCCCTTTTCAGGCCGTTAAGGACGTAATAAAGGACTGATTGGGCAGTCGTTTCGGTTAGGCAGTTTTGAGAAAAGATGGAGAGGGTCGAGAGAGAAATGGGATATTTATAGGGTTGGTCGTTGATGGGGTAGTTTGGGAAGGGTCTCGTGACGGGACCTTTGGGCGAAAGTTCAAACAGTTCTGGAGAAGTTGATCACGAACAATACAGGGTATAATATGTGACACTGTAGGTAGTTAATTAATCACGCAAGAATGCCTAAAAGTTTTTAGGAACTCTTTCAGCAGTGGCAGTTGCAATTGCCAACACAACTTTTAAAAGTACAAAACTTTGCATAAACTTTGAGAATTGTTAAGTTCTAAAAGTATAAAAACTAGTTTTAAAATTTAGCTTTTAAAATAATATTTAACTTATTTTATGATTAACTTTAAAGCCATTTACATGAAATATGAACTACAATTTTTTCAGTCTTTCTATTAAGCATAAAGTACTTCCTTTGTTCGTTATAGGCCACATCATACGAGGCAACCAATTTAAATTTTACGTCCCAATACTTTCGTTTTCATAATATTTTGAATCAGTGATGTAGAATTCCTAATTAAAAAAAAAACTGGTTGTAAAAGTATCGAGTCAGTTTTCTGTAAACTTCATAAGTTTAAACGAATTTTATTAAATGAAAGTAATAATATAATGCATGTATAATATTATATCATTATGAATGTAACTGGTTTTTTAGAGCTTTAAAAGCAATAGTTTCCCCCCCCCCCATATCTATCACATTACTAAAAAATTCCTAAAAAAACTCATTATAAAAACATTTAAAATTGTAAATCGAAATTTTTATTAACCTGATTATAAATGTAAACATAACCTGTTATTGCTTGTAAAACTTTAAAAATAGAGAAAATCAAATTTAAAATTTGAGCGAAAGAAATATTTCATATTTTAAAGAATATTCAAGATCATGACAACCTTAACAGAATTATCAGCCCCGAGAGAAACTTAAAAGGGATCTCGTTACACCTCAATCTAATTACACCAAGATTAAATTTTGGATAAAAGGAAATGTGCGACTATAAACCTGCTGACGTAGTGTTCCCCCTCTAGAGCTTAATTACACACCTAGAGATTTCCCCTTCGTCTGTGGTGAACTGCAAATGGAACTGACGGTCTGATTCAATTTAATTTCAAGTCACGTTTCTTTGGGAGTTCGGAAGTTCTCTTTTTCTTCCCGCGAGGGTCATTTTATCTGTCATTACATAAATGACCACATTTTTCATAATAGACGTATCGGGGAGTTACGTCACAATTTGGGAAATGAAAGTGTTAAGTCTCTGAAATGTGTGCTAGTATGTTTTACATTAAAAAAAGGATGTGTTTTTATTTACATACATTACATTACATTATTACATTATTGATGTAATATACTAAGAGTTATCTGGGACAATTCTTTAGCTGAAGTCTTTATATTAAACTTTTCCTAACTCATCCCACGGCCTGACAAGTGTTTCAGTTTTGATAAAATAATGGTGAAAGAAGCTAGAGGATATTGCTCATTCTTAACCTCCTCAGTCGCGACAGAAAAATTTAAATTTGGTTCATGCCCAAAGTGTCTTAAATAGTTGTTTAGGTGGAATAGAAAGGATAGAAAAAGTGGAATAGAAAAAATTATTTTTATTAGGAGGGGCTGGGGGGTATGTATCACCATGTGATAGTACATCAGGACTCAACCACTACAACCAAAATTTTTGAAGTTTTAATTAAAATTGGTTTAGTTAGTTTATTTGAGTTATTTAGACACGCTATACATAAAATATATTAGTACTGGTTAAAAATTAAGTTTTATTTAGTTTTTTTTTATACCAAAATTACACTTTTTTATCACTTTTTAGCATAATTTCTTACTATCATAGAATGCCTTGTAATAGTTTCTGGTTGATGTAAAGACCAAAATAACATTACAGTCTAAAATATTAAGGCCATGCACATCATCTGTTGTTATGGTTTGTGATTAATTTTTCAGCTAAAAAATTTCATCTTGAGTATTAGAAAAAAATACCTAAAAATACCAATTTAAAAATACAGAGATACAATTAAGATATGTTCAGTTGTAATAAAATTAAAATTTCAAAAATTTACAAAAATTTGGATTTTTAATTAATTGCATTTTTTCTTAATTTTAAAGATTTTGAATACTTTTTTAAAAGAAAGTTAGTCCAGATACATACCATTTGAAACAGAAAAGTAATATGAATAGAATGACCCAAGTTGCAAGTTTCTGGGTGTGGTTGTTCTAGAGTTATGGCTATTTTAAGAATACAGGAAAAACAACTTTACGTAAAGTTTAAAACTTTAAAAAATTTTTCTTTTAAACATTCGGTCACAAAGAAATGAAACTAGACACATATGATAGACAATGGAGGTACACAACCATGAAAATATTGAGGACAATATTTGAGCGCGTTATCTAGGGATTTTCGGCCAATTTCCCCAAAATAGACCAAAACATCAAAACTTTGACCGCGTTGCGCGAGGGTCAAACGTTGACCGATTTCAAAAATTTTTGTTGCATTATGCTTGTATTAATGTGTTACATCTTTTCCGCACTATTACATTTCGAATTTTTGACTTTCGTCTTTTTCGACCCGGCCTATTATTTAGACTATGCGTCGAAATCGTGTTTTTGTTCTAAAAAGGCTTCTAAAAATCTTAATGTTGCAGAAGTATTAATATTTTCTACCTAAAAAGAAAATTATATGTTGTTTTTCACTTTATGTTACATGCGATACAAGCGGTTTCCAAACATTTTTAGCAATACAGAATTTTTAAGAAAAATCTAAAACGTTTGTTTCACATGGTGATACAATGGGACTGAGGAGGTTATACATTCTGCTTTTTCTATTTGAAATATGCTTGTCTAGGTCCCTTCTAACCGCCCTATCATAGTACTTTAGAGTGAAACACGTTTTATAATTTGAAGTGACTTTTTATGTCATTGAGTAAGAAGGGAGAAACAGTTTACACAACCGATCAGTGTGGTTATTAGTGAGGAACTAACTAAACGTTAAAATGCAAATCAAAACTAAAGTTAAGGTAAGAGAAATAGTTAAAAAAATTTTGTAGACTTAAAGTAAACAAACTAAAAAATGTTATAAGTTAATGATGTTGTAAATTTTTATTTCATTACAAAACCTGGGAAGTAATATTTCAAAGTTTTTGCATTTATTACATATTTACAAACTATTGCATTTTACTTCATTATTTAAATTATTAAGTTATTAAAGATATTATAAAGTGCTTCATTTTCATTCTTAAAAATCAAAATGAATGTAAATATCTGCTTTACTATGAATTGGAAATGGTTAATTTCATTTCTTTATTTAAATTTTTTTAAAAAGGTCAGTCTTCTCCAAATAGTCAGGTTAGATAATAAAACGAATATGGGAGAAAAATATCAAATAATTTTATAACACAATAGAGAAATTAACTTGATAATTCCTAAAATTCAAAGGAATCCAAACAACGAAAAAAGAAATATTCAGCAACATTGTAATTATGGGGAAAATTGGCCTTTCATTAGCTAGTATTCAAATAACCCCAAGCAAATTTAAAATTTAATGCCTTTTAGATACCTTAAGAACAATTCAAAAATACAAAGAATAAATCAAAGTAAACTTCACAAATGGCCTGCCGGATATCAAGACACTTTCTAGATACCTGAGAAGATGTCACAAAGAAAATGTCTTAACGACATTATCCCAACTGAATGGAAGTTTGTTAGAACAAAGACAGTGTTAATTAGATTTTCGCCCCCACGATAATCGAATATTTTATCCCTCACTGATATGATGTGGGAGGGTATTTCAAGACTTTCATCAATTTTTGATGCCGTTTTATATATTGGAAAACTGAAAATAGATCCTAGAAAAAGAAGAAATCCATTGGATAAAAATAAATCCCTGGAAAAGATGAAATCCATTGGCAGGTCAAGAGACACCATGTTTTTAGATTTCGGAAAACATAAGCCCATTGTTCTAGAGAGGATTGGTTCCTGGCAATAAATTGTTGATAGCAGTGAATATATTAGACGGAATCACAAAAGGAGGAATTCTAAATTACATTTATTTATAGCATGCTAGTATATTTTTTATTTCTATTTAGGAAGTGAAAACATTGAATCTAGCAAAATAAATTACAGAAAATAACGAGAAGAGTATTTGAGAGCATTTTTAGTCTGCATCATATGCTTTTAATAGCGAATTACGGAGAAACTTTTAAAACATTTTAATTGCATGTGTAATATTTGTAGAAATAAATTTATATCAATTATGACAAAAAACACATGGCTATTGAGCTCCCAACTGTTCATTTATAAAGGATTGAGTTAACAAAACACAAAAAATAATTAAGTTAACTAAACAGAATGAGATTGAAATTTTACTTTAAAAGTCTGAGTTGTTATTTATTTTTGATTTAGTTAAACCACTTTTTTTTAGTTCACAAACTCGTAGGTGCTAGAAGCTAAAATGATTTTTAAACTGCAACATGTATGAAACAATGATACCTCAAACCAGCGGAAGACTCATAAACTGAAAATAATTTTATTTTTAAAAATCATTGAAGGTGTTCCACCCTACCCCAATCTTCCCGTACTTAAATATATCATTAAATGTTCGAACCATCTATTAGTTCTACACAAATTTGACGATGCATTCCTAAATACCAACGATACATTCCAAAAGTACCTTTACAAGAACATAAGGAAACCGTAAAAGATAAAGACCTCCAATCAGATGTTGTTGAGAGAGAAGATGAGGATGAATCAATGGAGGGCTATTCCTCCAGATAGGTTTAGTAGGGGAAGACTCGGCAAAGACAGAATTGGCCTTTAATAGAATGTAGTGCTCTTGAACTTGAACAAGTGTGGAATGGATACCAGATATCAATTAGAGGAGTAGGTTCAAACTTGAGTGGACTTGAAGTGCGCAAAAGCATTTCATTACGAAAATTTTCTTGGGTTTTTCATGTCAAATAGATTTAAAAGCACGTACCAATCGCTTTTATTTATAATGTTTTTCGTTTCATTTCAAATTTGTCAATACGATGGATTAGAAAATTTAAATCAAGCAAAAACAAAATATTTTTAAGTAAAGTAAACTCCTATCACATCATCAAAATATTATTATGTAGCTCGCAATTATAGCCCGTTTGATAATTTTTAAGCTATAAAGAGTAGACTTTGCATCAAATATACTTAATCATTAGGAAGAAGAATTCTAACTTGAACATGAAGATGTTGAGAATTAATGTAAAATATATCTCTAGGAATATATTTTTTAAAATTTGTGACTTGCTTTATTAAACTAATTACTAATTTAGGTAACTATAAAACAGTAAAACACAGTATAATTATAATATTGGAGCACCTAACTTTAGGTAAAATAGAGCTGAAGAACTATGTAATTATGCGTATGATCGTCGCATTAATACGTCTTTAAATTAAGAATAATAGGTAATAAGAATAAATAACTACAATAAACAATTTTGAATAAAGGATGATTTAAACTAGAGTTGAATCCTTGAACGGTATGCGTTTGACTGCCTCATTGCTTCAAACATTCATAGTTCAAGAACGAAATACAAATAGCTTTGTTCTTTAGAAAGCATAAGTAATTGGGTGGGCCGAAAAAAACTTTTTTTCGAATTTCAAAACGCTATACCGCGGAAAACTTGCCTCTTGGGTAGATAAGTAAAATGCAACAAAAATTCTTTAAATCGGTTAAAAATTGCCCTAGCGCATCAGCCCTAAAGTTTGAAAAAATACGCTATTTTCATTATTTTTCGAGTAAATGGAATAAAATAAAATAACTTCTGTAAGAAGTAGATACAGGCATACATTAGTAGAACAATGACCAGAAAAGTAATTGAAATAAAAATATTGCATAAATTTTAAAATTTATTGGTAGTTTAGTATACCTGAAAACTTACGTTTTTACTAGAAATTCACATATTTCGATGCAATAGAAAACTTTTTCCTGATTGAGCAATATTTTGTTTTTAATAATATTCTGCCTTGCTCGCTATCGCTCACAATCCCCCTCAACAGTTCTACCGTTTTTACAGGTCGCTTCGCGATCAGAACTCGCTTGTGGCTCATCAAAATAGCATCAAGATCTCTTTCTAATCCGTACAAATAATTCCCTTATAAAAACTAACATACGTTCTCTAGCTTATCAAAAATTTGATTCAAATATTTTCCCCCATAATTAAATTTTAATTATTCTCTTGAATTGACACTAACTAGTATTTGGGGAAAATAATTAAATACTTCAAATGAAAAACAAGGAGAGCCGCAATCTAATTCAAGTGTATTTTGATGACTGGAAGGATCATAGCCTTGTCATTAAAAGCGCAAATAGTAGCTTTATTTATTATATGTAAAAAGCTGGGTTTTTATTCCAATGATATGATACCTTTGAACACACAATGACATGGTTACTCATAAGGGTTGGTAAATGGGAAATAACTTCTGATGATAAATTTAAGCAAAATTGAGTGTGATACTTTATATATCAACGTAAAATCATTTAAGTAATATCTGCTTGATTTTACTTAATAATATCTGCCTGATTGGGCATAAGTTATATAATTAGAGAGCTTTCTTAAAAGCTTTACTATCCGTTTGTGAACCATGGTCAGTTCACTTTCATAAAACTTATGTGGTATCATATTAATCAATAAAAACGAAATAAATTTAATAAAATCTTATTTTATCTCAGAATGATCTATGGCTGCATGCGTTTACTTAAAAAGTAAGTACTCCTCAAATGGATTCAGAAAATGTGTTTAAAGTTTAAAAGTAAAATAAGAAATACTAACATTCATACCAGAAATTTTTCTGAAAGTGGAAGAAATGCATTCTTTGTCCTTTCGGAAATCTTGTTTCTGAGTTAGTAAAATATTGTTCATAACAGAGGAAGAATTATCACATTTATAGTCCATTTAACTTATGAAAGGAGTCAATAAGGTGTCCCAATTGAAAGATAAGTTTCAAGCGAGACCAAATCAAAATATTTAAATGGAATACCCTTTGCTTCATACTACATTTCACGATGATTTATAGTCCAATAAGATAGAACAGCGACGGACTAGATCTTTGACAAATTTCCATGCCACTCAAATGCTTAAAAATGGTGACATAAGTGAAAGTGATCTTGAGTTAGACTTAAAATGCGCTTCAAATTCAAAGTATTGAAAGAAAGGAGTTGGACCATAAGTCTTATCTCAAAAAATCAAAATAATTGAATGAAACGATTATATCTTACTCAAAATCAAAGTTTTATACTATCTCAAAAAATTTTTTGCTTCAAAAGTAATTTGTGAATTTTTGATAAGCTAGAGAAAGTGCTATGTTAGGTTTTATATGGGTATTATTTGTGCGGATTAGCGAGAGATCTTGATACTATTTTGATGAGCAACAAGCGAGCTCTGATCGCGAAGCGACCTGTAAAAACGACAGAACTGTTGAGGGGGATTGTGAACGATAGCGAGCAAGGCAGAATACTATTAAAAACAAAATTTTGCTCAATCAGGAAAAAGTTTTCTATTGCATCGAAATATGTGAATTTCTAGTAAAAACGTAAGTTTTCAGGTGTACTAAACCACCAATAAATTCTACAATTCATGCAATTTTTTTATTTCAATTACTTTTCTGGTCATTGTTCTACTAATGTATGCCTGTATCTACTTCTTACAGAAGTTATTTTATTTTATTCCATTTACTCGAAAAATAATGAAAATAGGGTATTTTTTCAAACTTTAATAGGGCTGATGCGCTAGGGCAATTTTTAACCGATTTTAAAAATTTTTGTTGCATTTTACTTATCTACCCAAGAGACAAGTTTTCCGCGGTATAGCGTTTTGAAATTCGAAAAAAAGTTTTTTTCGGCCCACCCTAATAAGTAATAAGTATGCATAAGCGATAAGCAAAAAAAAAAGAATGACTGAGTTTTTAAATATTCTTAACATTACGTAGGAAACGATACTATGTCTTAACAGAGTTAAATAAATGCAAAGAAGTTCGGATAAATTTCAGTTTTTAGAGCAATTTTCTAAAATGAAAACACCACGGCCAGTTTGTTTGCGTTAAATCCTAGACATAATTCTATTGAATATTATTCGTTATTCATAGAGTAGCGTGAGACTATCTTACGTCTGGTTACATGAAGGCAATATATTCGATTATATAATTGGAAAAGTTCAACGAAACATACAGTCCAATGAACACATTCTTTCAAACAGTGGGGAAATATGCATCACTTTATACTGCAGGAAATAAAATTATCGTTGAAAACCTCAAATCGATTACTTGATCCCAAGAAAGCCATAATAATAAATTGAAAATTGTTGCAAAATATTGACTCGCTCTTATGCTTACCCTGGGGCACACTTAGCAGAGTTTATTAAGATTGCTTTTCTTTGTTTTGACGTGTTTTTTAAAAATATCAACAAATCGGGATTTTTATTTTGCCATAGCAGTGATTCAGCTTTTCGTGAGCAAATGACTTTCAATTTTCAATGACAAAAAACAATTATCTTAATTTACCTGAAAAATAATGCGTAAAAAGTAATAAAATTCCACTTAACTATTCTGTTGTGGTTTATTAAATTTTTAAATACGTTCTTATTAGTTTTTGTGGTTATACCTGCTATTTTTTTTATCTCAGATTGTCACACTTAATTTTGGATAAATTACAAAAATAGTTCATTCATGAGTACATTGTATTTTTTTCGCAAGTTCTTTATTTTAAATCCAAATATCAACTAATAATTTTATTCAAAACAGTGACGTTTACTTAGAAATGCATTGCATTTTTCAGTGTTACTTTGAAATTTTTTATTAGTAGAAAACTTAAAAAACTAATTTCATATTGTAATTTAATGTTTAATGTTTAAATTCTAAGATTGCGCTTGAAATAGGATAAAGGATTTATTGGAACTTAAGGAGAAAATTTCAAAATTCTGCATTGTATTTTTGTTTTCACTTACTAAACTTTTCCCTTAATATACCTAAAATTAAGGCTAGTAGATAAGCAATCGTAAGTAGAATAAGACCTACAACTGTTTGACTTTACGACCTGTTTGATTATGAATAATTGAACAAGATGAGTTACTGGTGGTTGAAGTACAAATTATAGAGTACAGGAGGGTCAGAAAGAAATTTCAAGAAGATTAGAGTCCTTTTTTATATGGGAATTGTAACGTCCCCACGATTACCGACTGGGTGCAGGAGATTGTAGACACGTTTAAAACCCATAGTTAAAGAAAATATATTTTGCGTAATAGAAAAATATACTTTAAAATAATATTAAATGAAAATATGTTTAAAAAATATGTTGTCTTTAAAATGGAGGGGGGGGGGATATACAGTTCAAACTCTAATTACGGTTTTTCGATGAGCTGATCAGTTGAAAGAGGTAAAAATGGATGCTCGTTAATCCACTCAAAAATTTTTCATTTTAATCTTAACCGTTAAAGCTCTAATTACAACAATCTCGAGCGCATACCTTCAAATAGCGGTACCCGAAATTTCATTTCGATATTTTGAGGGGTTAGGCCTCTGCTGTTTCGATATTTCATTTGACCACCCGGGAGATTTTTATGTAGTACGTAACTTTCATGAATACAGTGACCCTACAAAATTCAGGTAGGATAAAAATTTGTAGGAAATATTTTGTGTTGATTAAAAACATTTATACACTGTCTACTATGACACGAAAATAACTCTTAAAACTTAAAGCTTAAGCGTATTACTTGTAAAATTTTTCTAATACTTCGTCTGTTATTTTTACCATAATTTTTTTGTAGATTCATATCTTTAAAAGAGAAAAGATCCCTGTTTACACACTGATTATGAAATTATAATTCAAATGCACAATGCACATTCAACTCTTACAGCCAGTGGCGGCTTGTTCATTGGAGCACTCAAAGAGCAGAATGTTAAAAGAAAACAGTATAGTATAATAAGCGATAAAATTTCAAGGGTGTGTTTGCTTCCTATTCCAGAAAAAATTTGGAAATTTACCTCTAAAAGTAGTGTTTTTAATTCATTTTGAGACCTTTTAGGTTACACCAATGTGGAATACTCCTCGTAAGTCACAAAAGTTTCACGGGAAAATAGTGCATAGTAGGTTTCAAAATTTCTAGGAGGTATGGGGATTCTCCCCCAGAACAATTTTGGAATATATAGCCTTAAATAGCTGGTTTATTTCTAATAAATTATCAATAAATGTAAATAAAACAAAATTAATAAATTTCAGTATCTACGGGCCTTCTGAGCATCTTCATCTATGTTATCATGTTATTGACTGTAAAGGTCTTAATTGTAATTGCCCCCCTCTTGAACAAGTATCTTCAATAAAATACCTTGTATTAAATGTAGACTCAAACCTAAAATGGAAATCCCACGTTAATTACCTAACAAATAAATTACGCTATATTTTACACAAACTTTACTTCATAAAAAAGATATTAAATAAGAACTTTTTGCTTCAACTTTACCACTCCTGGGTAAATTCAATAATAAGCTATGGTATTCTAGCCTGGGGTGGGGATTACTTACAAAATATAAATCCAATAATTAAAATTCAAAATAAAATCATTAAATTTCTAAGCAGTAGTAACCAGTTCCCTTTAATTGATCTATACAAGAAACTTAACGTTTTACTAGTTCGTCACCTTTTTTTCTTTAAAACAATAGTTTATTTTACTAAGCAAGCAAACGATTCTGACCTACGAAATTTAACTTACAATTTACGTTCAAGAAACTTATATTTTGTACCAAAAGCTAAAAAAGAAATACTACATAAAAATTATGTTTATCTATCGCCTAAGTTTTACAATATTTTACCCAATGATTTAAAAACAGAAAAATCCCCTATTAAGTTTAAAAAATTACTAAAGCTTTTTATTTTTACAATAGAAAATATTGAAGAACTTTTTTAAAAAAGAAGGAACAAATGCTCTCTAAATTTTAGGTTAGTAATTCTGAAGCTTGCCTTGCGATGCCACTATATTATATTATATATTGTATGTGTATTATCTATATGTGTATGTGTAAATATCTATATGTATATGTATAAATGTATGTTTTTTCATTTTTATTGCTTTCAAATTCAACTGCTTTAGGTTGCCCATATGGGTTTCTGACCCCTTGGCAACTCATATGTCTTCCTGTTGTTTTTTTTTCTTATATATGTGTCTGTTTGTTTCAATTATTAATGTGTATGTTGTTGTTGTTGTAAAATAATAAAAATGTTAGTTAGTTAGTTAGTTAGTTAGTTAGTTAAAAGTAGGATTTAAACTCATTTTTATACCCCTTGGGTTGTTTGTAAGGACACAATTTTCAAGAAAAAAACACTATAAAAATGTCAAAATTTCGGGAGGGGTTTAAAGCCCTAAACCCCACCCCTTGGATACGGCCCTGCATTGGAGCACATGCGCACGTGAACCCCCAGTGGAAATGAAATAAGTCAATTAATCAAAATAAATGAAAAAAATAATAAACATTTATTCCATTTTCCATTCCATTCCATTTTTTACGGAGTCAGGATGAGCTTCCCGCCTCCCTTCTATTCAAAGAATCAAAAATGGAAAATTTATTTTAAGAAATTCTGAGAGCTTTCAGTGTTTTGCTAATTTTTCGCCTTCAACGCCACTTGCGACCGAGTAATAAGCAGGAAAAAGAACTTTCACCGAGCTGGGGGAGAAAGTTATTTCCTTCGCCGGCCACACTCAATTTCCCGATCGCACACAACGTGCATACCTTCGTTCTAGCTTTATTTGCATGTAATTTTTTCATGCATTTTCAATATTGTTGGTTATTTATTCCTATCATATTTAATTTTGTGTGTTTAAAGTGGTTTTTTAAAAGTGAAACAAATATAGAGAATTTCACTTTTTGCATTAATTTTTGAAAAAAAATATTTTGAGTCATAATGCAATTTTAGCGACAAACTAGAGATTTCAATAAGATATTTCATTGTGAATCGGCATACTTGTGTATCCGAATATACTTCAGAAGCCTTCAATTGTTTGTGTCTTTGGTTAGCAAAATGAAAAGCTACTTCTCATTTGAATGAGTTAATTTGCCTGTGCAATTTATAACCATTAATATAAATAATGAAAATTAAGATTTAATTGTGATATATTTATTAACATTTTCAAAGGAAAGGGAAAATATCGGTCATCAAAAATTTATTAGATTTTCTTAACGATAGGTAATAATAAATGTTTGCTTTGAGAATTCTACATAGTTACATATTTGTTTAATTAATTAATTAATATGAATTCAATGAGTTTCATGATAATTTTAAATATGAAAATAATTATTATTCTTATTTTTTCAGATATAAATATAGTGTAGAGATTAATAAATGTGTAGAAACTATTAAGTAACGTCAAATTTTATTTGTGCTTTTCAAAAAGAGAAGGTTTGGATTAAAAATAAAAAAAGCAGTTCTTTTGTATTTTACAAACTGAATGATCTAGAAAAATATAAAGAACTTAATTTGTGTTGAAAATTCTTAAGAACTTAAGATCTCTATTATTTTTATTACTTTAAATAAGTACCTGCTTTGCAACATTGTTTAGTATTGATTATAGATGGCACCACAAACTCACAATACTTTAATCTTAATTTGAAAACTTTCAATCTGACATGAGTCGAAGAACAAAAATATTAAACCTTTGTTTTGATTTTTAATATCAAGTATGTATTTTGTAACAGCCAGTAACACTGAAAAAACTGTGTAACTTATTAATAATATGGTACATAAAATTTATAGTAATCAAAAAGTTTTTTTTCTCCACAACAGGTATTTTTAATGTTTAATAATAGTTTTAAAATGTTTAAAATTTTAATAAATACATGGAAGTAATTAAAGTTGATCAATAAACCAATACTGCTTGTATATGCGCACTGTGCATCCAGGTTATCAAATATTTTTAATACAAAAATAAAATGTAAATTACATTTACTCAAATATTTTCAGACATTTAGCAATTATTACGTTTTGGAAATTTAAGAGAAGCTAAATCTTTTTGTTAAAGAGGAATGCAACGTAAAGAAATGTTTAAACTGCGTATATTCTGGAGAGCCAATTCTCTGTAAGAAAAATACCACAAAAAATAAATGTGCTAAATCTCAGAATGTAGAAAAAATAATGCTTTACTTCCCACCCTTTGAATAAATAAGGTTTATAATACTGAATTAAAACCGGAATAAACCCCAAAAAGTAGAATGAAATTTTTGCATGTTGGATCATTTAGAAACTTTCATAGAGGAGTAACGCATTTACTTAGCTTAAAAGAAAATAAAGCGAAACACACATCTTGTTTTTATACAATACACGAATTAGAAGTTAACTATAGCTCGTATATATATTAAAATATGTTTCAGCACAAACAGCCAAGACTAATGTCAAACCATTTATAGTTAAAAGCAGTTTCGTTAATAAAGAAACTCAATACTTTTAACAGATAGCACATAAATTGTTTCTTCTGACATACACAAAAAATCGTTATTTGTTCCTTATTGTTCCCAAGACAGTTTTATTCAGTAATTAGTACCCTCGAGTCATCGTCATGTTTTATCAATCGATTTAGTGTCATTCCTTCCCAGATCACCAAAAGACCTTAGTCCAGTGTCTCTTTCTTCTGATGGTTCGGATTGTCTATTCTCTATTGACTCTGCTTTTCCTGTCCTACTCTTAAGGGGAAAGAAAGGAAATCCTCGGAAAATCGCAACTGTACAAAGTGTTCTAATCTGATGGGGTCTCGAAGCTATCCAACAAGAGTACTTTTATACACTCTTGAGGTGTTCTGGATCGACGGACAAAGAGAATGTCGGAAAGAGGATTCTTTTTCTTTGGAATAGGCAAGATCATCTTGTGAAAGGAATGGTTTCCTTTTACTTAGTTTAAGTAATTTCAAGCTTTTCCCATTCCTTATAGTTAGTTACTAGATTCTTTATAAAATAATAGCGAATAAGGATCATACAAAAATTACAAAAAATTAAAAAATATTGTAATACTTATATGCCAAGCCAGATTTTGAGAGAAAATTTTAAAATTCAAGATCTGCAATCCAGGCGTAAATTCTTGTTAATGTTATTTTTTCATAAACTATTAAATAAAAACATTGACAGCAATACTTTAACTCAAAATATATTTATAATAGTTCCAAGGCATTCTGCAAGAAATAAATCTTTAAAATTTTTTGGAACTAATATAAGGACTGTCACAGATTTAAACTTCTATATAAATAAATTTTGCTCACTCTATAATTTGTATACGGATCGTTTGGATATTTTTTCTATGTCTTTTTCAGTTTTCAAGCAAACCTGCATGTCCTTAATCTTCTAAATTTTTCTAATGTTTTTTTTTTCTTGAGGTTCTATATGCATTTGTTTATTGTGTTCTTTTGTTGTCTGGCTTTTGATGGTTGTTGGGTGTTCTTGTGATTTTTTTTTTCTGTACTGGCAAATGTAATTGGACCGAAAGGTCTGTTTTTTGTCTAAATAAATAAATAAATAAATAAATAAAAAAAATTCTCAATTATTTCATCTAATTTCGAGTTTTCAAGTTCAAATTTTGAATTTATATGAGCTTTGTGTTTTTATGAAATGAATTTTTATGTCGTAGTATTGCAATAAAAATTTATTTTGAATAACAACATTAGTTTAGAAAAAAGAAAATAATAATTCTTATTATCCAGCTATAGCTTTACTTGTTGCTTTTCATTAGCATTACATTTCTATCGCAGTAAAGTCAATTGAGATTTTAAAAGAACACAATGAAACACATGGAATAGAAATAGCAAGATATCAAACGAAACGCATACATCTTGGAACTGTAAAAACATCGAATAATATTTCAGTAGGAGCACTTATAGTGCAAAATTAAAGTATCATACTTTTAAGTCTTTATTAACATAAACATTTTGAGTTCCTGTAAAGTTTCATTGAGAGAATAAACTAAGCTTTTAAACAATATTAATGCAACTATTTTACTTAAACTACTCCATTAAGAAATCAGTTTCCCATTTAAATAAATTGTCATAACTTGTAAATTTTAATCAATTTTAATTTTAAAAAACTAAATAAGTGATACAAAAATATATATTTTATATATTTAGGATATATATAGGATATATTTTTGAATGAAAGACATGTAAAAAAAATAAAAATATAACCCTACCGAAGAATTAACTACGGTACAGGATTTAAAACTGAACAGCAAGGCGATATCCGAAAAGCCTTATTAAGGATGAGATAAAATAAATGCGAAGGGGCAAGAAACTAATAATGTCCAACTCCCAGATTCTGCTCATCCCTCTTCCCTACTGGGCATTCCGCTCAGAGCGTCATTTCCTGTCCGCTGATCTTCCCAAAGACCAACCGGCATTCCATTGGAGGTGACTCGATTTATTAGTGGCCGAGCAGGGAGCTATGTTGGGTTTCTGTCCCATTCGGATTAATAACAGTCCCAGAGCAAACATTCTTCCTAATCAAAAGGAATTTGTTGAAATGAGTGTGGTGGCGATTTTCATTACAAACATTTGTACGTAAGAATGCGATTTGAGAGGGAGTATGGTTAGGAAAGAAAGAGGTTCTTGCATTTATTAGCTTAGGAAAGACGTGTACGATGAATAAAATACACTTCGTAAATGTAACATAAAATTTTAGTGACCATTTTAATATAGAACTGCTTAAAAAATTATAAAGTTCTGACCCAGTAGTGGGATTCTACTATCATGGTGCAAACTTGCCGGAGTTGTAAAATATCAAAATATGGTGTGAAAACACAAGCGAAAGTAGAGTCGCAAACGTAATACTGAGGCGCTAGTTACTAAACGAAAGTTATTAAGATGCAATGGGAGATACTCCTATTGTACTAAAGAATGGAGGGAGAAATATAATTAGGGTGTCAATTTTTTCAAAGTTTAATGTGTTTGATTAATTTGCAAGGCATTTGCCTTTAATGCCAGAAAAATTCTAAACAAATATTAATTTATTGACAAGAGAAAAATATAGAAATCATGAAATTGGATTAATACGTTAGAATACACATTTAATTCTAAAGCAAAATTCAGGAGAATTTTGGAGATTATCTGCAATTTAAAGTTATTTAGGTATAATTTTAACATAGAGACGTATTTTCCACCATTATCTAATAGACTCTATTCTGAAATAATAGGTCTAGCTCAAAGATTTCCAATTACAAGTGTCCGAGGGCCGCAATCGAAAGCACAAGTAGCCGCAAAGTAATCAGACGTCTTTCATATTATTCATGATATATTTTTCGGGGAGAGAGTCTTTAATATTTTGGAATTTATTTTAAGAGGGAGGGATGAAGATCATTTACATGGAATATGTAGGTCTATTATAAAATTTTCAAAGATTTCAGAGGATAAACCTCTACCTCTTTAACTACTGAGTTTAACGTAAAAACGGTAGTCTGAGTTTTAGTCTTCAGATAATTTTTAGAAGTTTTACTAAAAAAATATAGTGTTTTAAATCATTTTTGGATAGTTGAGCTCCTTGTGTATAACACCTAAGATCCCCATAACCCTTTGCTGCCCCAATGGGGGCATTCTCTATTTTTACTCATGAAAATTGTCAAAAGAACTCCATATCCTATGAGTAAAATGAAAGGTTCTCTCCCGATTTTTTTTTTTTTAATTTTAGTATGGCAAAAAGTGTTCTGAAGGTACTCTTTTTGGATTTTAGGGGGAAGGTATAGTAGCAAGTTATATCTTCAGAAGGCTTCGCGGTACGCACTAAAGGGCACCGAGTGCTGCCAGTTGGGAACCCCTGGTCTTGCTGGAATATAAGCAATAACCGTTTCTTAGCCTTCATTTAAATCTAAAGTGGTTAAGCGACTGCATGTATTTAATATACACGAAATACTCTTGAAACTTAAACTAAAATTGAACCTTTAATATAAAATTACCTTCCACGTCTCACAAACTTTACATTTACCTCTCAGCACCACTTTTTCTCCCCCTCCCAGGAAAACCAACCTTCCTCAGGGAGAAAGGAAACAGCCCCGAAATTAGTATCTTTCCTGCCTAGGGAGGAAATCCTCTTGTTCTTATCGGCAATATGTTTGCGAATAAAGGGTTTTGTGAAGTTTGGTGGGAATTTTCCAGTGGGTGATGGGAATGAGGGTTTGGTGATGAGTGTTCTTCTTGGTTTGGAATGACAGTTAGGTTCGTCTTGTTCGGGGATGCGTTTAATTCTTTTTTTAAATTACCTAATTGGGGAAATCTATGGAAAAACTGATAAATAAAAGGGGTGATATTTATCGTGTTTTATGGTAAGTCATGAAGAAAACATATTCCTTATGTATTCCGATCATATTAGAGGATGAAAAATAATATAATCCATTATTAAATGAGGTTCCTTCAGCAATAACTACAATATGTAAAGTTTTTTCAACTAGAATAAGAATTAAATATTACCTAAATTCTCTCTAAATGGTTACTTCTTACTGTGGGGACATCTATGCTATGCCATAGCATAGATGTCCCCACGGAAATCTGTGGTTCAGGATTTTTCACGGATAAGTTCAGCTGTTCAGCTGTATTTGAAAGATCAAAGCTTATATTTTTAAAGGTTTTAATTATATATATATATATATATATATATATATATATATATATATATATATATTCGTTACATTAATATTTAATATTTAGTTTCTTGAAAATGTTGTATAGACTAAATATAGCTACTTATAAACATGTTACTTTATTACCCTATTTAGTAAAATTGCGAAGCGAACTTAATTTAAAATTTATCGTTTGAATCAATTTGAAATGATCGAGTGATACCTATTATAGTCTATGATGTTTAACAATTTTAGAGTTTTTTCAGTTTCAGCTGATTGACATCATAGATTTTTAGATATGTTTTGAAAAAAAAAATCTGCAGTGAAAAAGAATAAAAAACCGTGATGAATTTTATCAAAATTTCGTAAATAAATAACACAACAGCTAATTTATAAATGTGAATTATAATACGTACCAATCCTACTTCCAATTCCCTCCTACTAGCTAATCGGAAAAATCTCTCCAGAACTGTGAGCTCTTCTGGAAATGTAGAGGCGATATTTTTTTTTACTCCTCAGCAAGAAATGAAAACTGCTGATCACTCCTCGCTTCCGGCAAAGTTGCTTTAGGGATGACACCAACGTGCATCAGATAGCGGTGAAAAATCTCTCAATAATGTCAATTCGAACGCTGCGTGTGGAGGGGAGGACGTGATTTATGCGGGGTCTGGGGAGTTGAAGGAAAAATGTTGATGTTTATCGTCTTAAATTTTGTTGGAGATACGTGAGGATGTTATGGTAAGTCGCATGAAGTGAAAATAGCTGGTTGGATCAAAATTGCGATGAATTTTGGGTTGGTAATGTATGGTAGTGATGGGTTGGTAATGTATGGAAGGCAGTGATGTATGGTGAAACCTTAATTTGAGATTATCGTGGTTTTTTTTACTAGAAGTAAAATGAAAGTAAGCTTTTTAAACCTCATAGAGCGTTTTCAATCACATGACTCGGACCTAACAACGGCCTTAGCAACAGAATGGTTACAGTTTTTTGCCCTACAGAGGTTAACAGTTTCAGAAAATGACACTAACCGTCGAATTCTTCTATTGGAGCATTTGCAATCACGTGATCCCATACCTAAAAACCGCCTTAGCAACACATAAACAATGGCCTTAGCAACAGTTAAAAGCCCCACAGAAGATACACAGTTAAAAGAAAATAACCGGTTGTGACGTCACCTGAAAACACTCTATATAAGAAGTTTACTATGAGATGGATCAGTTTTTTTTTTCAAACCATTGAAAGCACAGGCTCGGGCTATTGATGCTTAAAACATCAGTTCTTCAAAACCTACCACACGTTCTCAATTAACTTAGTTAGAATAGTCACAAGTGTACAAATCTGACAAATACCTATCAATTATTTGTAGCTATCCTTTGGATTTTACAGCCAGCGCAGTTTTTTATGATCAGGATCTTCATCGTGTAAGATAGTAGTTGTTTTGGAGTTACCTAAACCTAAATCATCATACTAAGTATTGTAAACCAAACAGTCATTCAATGAAGTTTGAGGCTTAAAAATTAATTGCATCGATGTTATTCCATTTTTATCTGAAAGTGAAATCTTTCTAACTAATACGCTCGTTAATATTTACACATTGATGAATAAGAATAATGATAATGAACAAAACTTTTAAGTCATATCATAAATGTACAAAACCGAATAATCAATACATTTTGGTGAAATATTTCTCTACTTATTGCTTCAAACAATTTATGAACCAACCGATCTGCGTTCCCCTATCGTCTTCCTCAAGACATTTTTCTTCTGTTTATTCCCCTTAAGTATATTCTTTATATAGACTATTTTTCAGTTACCATATGCACAAAGCTAGAACTCAAGAAGACATCTCCGATATTTCTCCAGACTTTCACAAAGGCAAATCATCACCTCCTAAGTGAGATCGACGCATTCAGATCACCTACCACTGAAATTTTCCTTCTCTCCCCCTTTTCAAAAGCACGCCGGAACCAAATTTACCAAACTCACACCACCCTCAAAGAAAAAAAAACTCCATTGAAAATAAAATTGCGAAGCTTTGGGTCTTATTGTTGGAACCGGGCGCCTTTAAAAGGGGAAATATGATTTACAGGAGGTAGAAATAGCAGGAAAATGCTTCGGGAAACCTTTCAGAAAGAACTTTATGAATGCGGGAGTTTATTGCCCCGCGATCAGTTATTTTTATTGCGACTTGGATTTATGGAAAGAAGGTGAGAGAAGGATTTTGATTAACCTCACACATCACCAGTGTCAAGACAGTCTGGGATTATTACTGATTGTATATCCAGAGTTATGAAGGTATACTCTTTTATTTTATCTTAAATTTAAAAAAAAGCTGGTTACTTCCATTTTCACTTTTTTTTTTAAATATGAACTTAGTCTACAGCTTACTGTTTTACTTCTTTGTGTTAAAATAGGGAAAATAGAACCAAATAAGTTTTAACCTAAGAGAACGCACAGGAGTCATTTTGAAACGAAGAGCCCACGTTGAAACGGATGAAATATGTTTTACATGAACTTTAGAATTATTCGTCTTAATTCAGTAGGATAGATATTAATTCTGATAATTGACAAATCTTCGAACCCTTTGTTTCATTCAACAATATCTTAAGTATCGAAGAATTCGTTGAGAGGAAGAGTTTTAGGACTTGGTTATTAACACAGGGAAAAATAAAAACATAAGGATAATACGTTATTAACAATTAATTAAAAGTTAAATTAGGAAACTGCAGGAGAATAATAACCTTATTTCCCTACAAGCTAAAATGAATATTTAAATAACACTTAGGTTTTATTCCAAATGCGTTTCAATATTTCGCTAACAATCCTACTTCCATTGTATTTCAAGATGAAATGTTTACAGAGACATACATTCTTCTAGACATTGAACTACATGGCCCTACAAGTACCTTTCTCACCTGTAATTAAATAATCTAGCAGTTGTCTAACTACAATACGAAACTAGTTAGCAGCGTTTGAATCTTTCATCAAACTAATTATTGCTATTGTGATGTTTGTAATTTGTAACTTTATAGATTGAATAGTGTTGTATGGTGGTTTTGGTGGCTGTTTTACCTTCAAGACTACATTTTCTATTGAGTTTTCTAAAATACACGAGTATTACCAGCATCCCTTTATAATTATTTAACCGAATAGCCGTAAGAAAGGCAAGAATGATTCCCTCGTAAAATTTAGTTTTCAAACTATGAGGACATGTACGGACTTCAAAAATATTTTAAGAAGTAAAATATCAGAAAAAGATATGCACTGTACGGTATCTTTAAAATAATGTTTATTTTCAAAGCTTATTATCAGTAACCTCCAACTCAATTTGTGGCCTGCGCTCCACACATGCGCAATCAGCGCCATTCTTTGTTTACTCTGCCTAGAATATATTACTTCTTAGCCAAGTCCTCTCGTGCTTGAGTTACGTTTATGCTGATCGTAAATATTTTTCTATTTTTATTTTAACAATTTCTAGATAAATACAATCATAAACTCTGCAACAAATAATTTTTTGAAATGTATCAAATTTAAAATTAAAAATTAAGAGCTATAGTAATACAGATAAATTCACTACATAGAGCTATACATGAATTCTTTTCTACATTCTTCAATAAATATATCTACTGATTTTATTTTTAAATGTGCAGTTTAAATGTCACAGTACAATATTTTCAATGAAAAGTTTTTAATAAGGTTTTTGATAATTTTGAAAATTTAATGACTGGTAAAAATCTATAACAAATAAAAATAATTTTGATTATAATACTTATGTGCTGGACATTTTGGATATTTCGAAATTAAAGGAACAGACAAGATTGAACCGAAGTACCAAGAATTCTAAATTAAAATTTAACACTAGTGTAAAAGAAAGATCATGGAACTAATAGAAATCTTCAAATTATTCCCGAATTTAAATTAGAGACGTTCGAGTTACTTAAGTTGCACTGTATTATAAAAAACTTCATCACACTTTCTGATTTAATAATCTTCATTTCTTATTCATCTCCACTTCAAAACCTTTTATTAAAACTACACGTCTCATTAGATTACACAAGATTAAAATAAACGAAAATAATTCCTCAATATGTTAATTCCAAAATTCTTCTATTTGCTTTAATATTACTTTCCTTTAACAATCATTAATCCCCAAAACCAATACATTCCTCGTCGTACAAAAAATACTTTATTCCCTACACAGAACTCACTTTATTCACCTCAAATAAAACAACACAGCCCTCTTTACCAACGGACCTAGAAAGTGCGTTTATCACTTCAAAGCGTATTTTCCTTCCATCTTCACTTCAGATCATCCCCATTCTTCTCAATTAATTATTCTCCTTTTCTCACATAAGAAAGGCACAAAAAGGAGAAGGTAATAAGCGTAACCTTTTCTCTCTTTTTGTGCCTGGGTTAAGGTCTCAGATCGATGCCATTTTTTACCCGCTTAATCCTGTGGCTCTTTGTAATTTTATTCGCCTCTGGACTCGAAAGAATTTTTATTAGAAGGTGAAGAGAATATGAGGAAATTGTTAATGATCTTATGTGTTCTTCTTGTGTGATATTGTTATAGGTAACATATGGAATGGTTATTTAGTATTCTAGTGACCATAGTTTGTATGTTTACTTTACTTCAGTTAAATTTTTATAGTTATGTAATGCCTTTTTAAATGTGAAATCCTATTCTTCAACCCGAAAATAATTTTGTTTGAAGCTTATGATATCATAGAAAAACAATATCAGATGGCAGCACCTGAAGGGTAATTAAAATCTTTAAAGTTTAATGAAACATAAAGGATAGGACGTGAAGTAAATTTTAAGGTGTAAGAGCTGATTGGTTGAGAAGAAATTTATTTTAGTTAGTTTTTCATCACTATGCCACTTTTATTAAAAATAAAAACTATGTAGTTTAGGCTAGGGGGAAATTTCAAGTATTTGAAGTTTTAGTTTAAAAACAATTTATTAGTTTAAAAATAACTTTAAAATATAAATACATACAATAATTATGCAAAATAAAGTGTTTATAAGATTGTTTACGATACAGTTTTAGAACTGATTACGTAATCGTTAATTGATAAAATTGTTACGTAAGTCACAAGTCTAATTAAATGTCATTATTATAGTAAATAAGGGAGATTAGTGTACCTAGGGCCGCCTTTTTTTCTATCCTTAATAACTAAGTCATAAACGTGGAAATTGATTATGCACACATTAGAATAATTTTAATTACACATCTTTTTTAGTATTAGAAATACATTAATAAGGATATTAATATAAATTAAAGGTTTTTTAAATCTGGAATTGGCTCTAGGTGCAATTTATAATTGTAACCCGCAGCACTGCTGCCGCTTAATTTCATTTTTTGAAGAAAGAATACCTTATAGTCTAACATCCCCCCCCTACAACTCCAATGAACAAAGCGAACTCATTCATTAATTCAAATAACCAGTTCGATACATCCATGTAACAGAAACTCATTAAGATCCCTGCCAACCACAAACAAAAGCGCCCCTAAAAAGAGCGCAACCCCCGCAACGGAGAGAGAACATCCTTTCTCATTTTCCTCTGCCCCCTTCGGGGAATCTCCAAATCGAAGGGAAAAGGGAACGATGCGAAGTGATGTCGTGGTTGGAATCTCGGTGTTAAATAGTATCTGGAGTCTGATTCCTGCTCGTAATGATTTGGCATGATTCATTTGTCTTGAGAGAGAGAGAGAGCTTTCCTATAAATTACTCTAGTATCTAGGGTGTGGTTAAGGCTACGGAATGCGGTGGGAATAGTTGACATTTTGGAGATACATTAAATATATAATCAAAATGTATACTATACTGCAACCAAATTTAAAAGAGTTTTTATTGCTGCTTAATGTATCTTTATTTTTTAAGTATGATAAATTCTTAGCAGTTATTCCGGTATTTCAAACGGTTAAGAGGAGATCTAACCTATTGTGTTGCGGTTACCGAACTGTTTTGATTAACTTTCACAATATTCCATATTTATCTTATAAATGTTTGCTTTAATAAGTTAGATACTTAAAGTATATTCTTTAAATACATGGTATTAATGTATGATTTTATTCATTGAATTTCTTTGAATTAGAATCAACTTCATCTTCTTTACATTGGAGTTAGCTCGTTGTTGCTGCAAACAACTCAGTTGTTTTTTCATTCAACACTCTAAAAAAATATGTTGATTTAACAAAGAAATCCTGGAAGCTATGTTATAGGGAAACTCCTGCTATTTGCGCCGGGAAAGCATGTTATATTCATACAGAAACCGTAGTCAGACTACAGAGAAATCGTATCACGTTCACAGACAACCTGAAACTGTTTACGATTTCCCTAAGGTCTGACTACAGATGTTGTATAAATATAAAATGATTTATCTACGCCGGAGGTTTTTGGTAGCCTACTGAATGCTAATAACATTTACTCTTAAACTTTGAAAAGTATCATTAAAAAAATTATTGTTGATGCTAATCTTTTGTGATTTAATTTAAACAAATTCTAATTCTTGCGTTAGTACATCTTAGTTAGAGAAATCAAGCACTAAAAGAGAATCCGAGGAAAAATCCATCAATTGAGGTACTTTCAGAAACAACGAGCTATAGGTACCTACCTTATTCACCTACTATACATTAGAATCGACTCGTTGTAGAAGCATATTTGTACATCCCAAATCACTAGAGATATGTTCTGGGAAAAGCGCTATTTTTGACATTTAACAGTGATCAATTGCTCCCAAAATTATGGGAATTACTTTCATAAAGAAACTATTGCATGGTAAATCTAGCTATTAAATTATAAAGGTTTTATCCAAAAGTTATATTCTAGCTGATAAATTTTTAAAATTAGGAATGCGAGCAAAGTTCTTTGCCAAAAAGAAATATATTTATCTAAAATATCTTATAACGCTTTCTAGCAGTCAAACTCCAAGTTCAATACACAAGCTAGAGCTATCATCCACTCTCCTTACACGGGACTACTTTCATACTGCATTCACAGGTAACACGCCCAAGAGATATACCCTCGAACGCCCTCAACACTTAAACAAGAGGGTGGACAATATCAACCTTCCTCGGAAATTGGCCGAACTTCCTGTTAAAGCAACCATTTAGGTCAGTGTCCACTTCTGTCCAGACATTCTCGTAACATAACGGGAGATTGTAGAGGTAATTGTGTGGCTCTTCTAGGGCATGCTTCAAAGATTATTGCCTGGCGGTGTGGGAATTAAATGGGAAGTACTGTGGAATTCGTTCACACAACCCTGGAAAGGGATTAAAGGTTGTAGGCTTTGAGTTCAGTTTAATAAATGTTAAATGGTGATTTTTTTTTCTTTAAGTGTTTGGTTTATTTTAAGTTTTCAGATACTTCATTTTTCAAAGGCTAAAATGTTTGTGGGGTATTGTGTATCATGGATTAATAAACATTACTGTTTTTACTTATTTAATAACACTTGAAAAGATGATATAAATATATATATAATATAAAGATGATATACATATTTATGATATAAAGATATAAATACTATTAAAACATATATGCACTTAGTAATTAATAACTAATCAATTGAACTACTATCAATTGAATAAATATGTTGAATCAATTGAATAACTATCAATTGAATAAAATATAATAAGTATTCCACCAGTATAGATTTAGATTATTGTAGTGAAGGATCTTGCCTCCATTATTGATATTTTAAAGAAAGCCTTTATCTACTTAGTTTTAAAATGATTAAAAGTACTCTTTCGTCAGTAACTATTTAAAAATAAATTCAATAGTATTTTTATCAAGCAATGGGTATCTGTTAAAAATATTTTATTTTGGCTAATAAAGATTATTGTTATTTGTAGATAATTCGTTAAAAAGTCTTTAAGAGATAAATACCATTTCGATAAATGTTTAAAAAGACGGTGAAATTATTTTTTTTTGTGATTTTATCCATTTCTTCCTCGAAATCTACCTATCCATATACCATACAATTCATTAAATTCATTAAATCATTGAAAAATAACATCCACTAAAACCCTTTTTAAAACAGCACTCATATTAGTTCATTCTTTTACGTTGTCGTTTCAGGGCTTACCTAAAGTTAGCAAAACAAAAAAAATTTAATTGGGGCGGATGAGAAAAATGGCCCTCATATAACACGCATCAACCTACTCGACTAATTAACCTTATTCAACAAAATATGCAGAATTGCATTACAGCTCGTCAACCACGAATCCCTTGTTGAAAGCACTCCAAACAGACAGCCATAATAACAATAAAAAAACAAGAATGTCAAAACAACCCTCGCCGAAAAAACAAACACGACATCATGAAAACCCTTAAATTCCGCTTATCCCCAGCGACACAACGGGAGAAAAAACCCAACGCGGCGATGGTTCTTAAAAATAAAAGATAACCGGCACTAAGAGAAAATGAGTTTCACGGGAGCATAGAGTGCCTGAGCTGTCAAACACAGACGGCGGCACGGACAATAAAACGGGATGATTAACTCTTCGAAGGGTCAAGATGGGGCAAAGGAACCATGTTTTGTGCCATTGATTTTCGGCTGTTGGGACATTGGAAGGGAGTTCGTTAAATTTAGAGCTGATAAATAGTAATTCATTGTGTAAATGCGCTTATTAATCATTACGATGGGAGTGGGTGTGGGCGTGTTTTTTGAAAGTAGGTTTTTTGTTCTAGAAGAAAGGTGAAAAACTTGTGTTTGAAAGGGTGTTAATCATGTCGTGATTTTTTTTTTTGTTTCGCGTGAATATAAATTTTGTTGGGGAAAGGTTTGTAATGGAGGAGGGAGGTGTTAAATGCAGTGAGGGATATTAAAAGGGATAAAAATGTGTTTTTCCCCCCTTAGAGATATATTTTTTCTTTTGAAGATAGCCTGTGTATCTCAATTTGATAGCTGGAACGTTTATAAATCTTCAATAATATAAGATGCAGTTTTTCATTTAAAAAAAAATAAGTTAAAGGGAAAATAAAGGTATCAAAGTTTATCTAGTAGAGTTTTGGGCTTTTGTGGATCAATCATACAAGAATCTTCATCATTTCATAAATCACATATATTTAAATGTAAACTATGTATAAAATTAACACTTTATTAAATTTTACCTTTCAAAATTTAACACATACTAGCTGAACAGCAACCCGATGCGTTGCGGCGAGTTAAGTTTTAATTCTAGTTTTCACGATGCATACTTTAATATTATATTTTTAGAGAAGAAAACGATATGAGAAAGAGAAATTCAATAAAAATTCTGTACCCACTTTTGCCACCTTTTCCAGCCTTGCACTTGTGGAGTAAATAAAAAAAATTCAAAAAAGGTTTCTCAAAATACATTTCTAATTTTGTATATCAGCAATTACAATCCTCCCGGTATCCCAGGCGCCTTTTTCATATTCCGGTGCTCCCGGTAATTTTTCCTACACAGGTTTTTAAGATATTATACCTATCCCGATGTTTCCGATATATTTCCTGTCCCGGTGTTCCCGGTAATCTTTCCTATCCCAGTGTTCCTTGTATTTATGAAATTTTCACTTTTCCATATAGTACATATGTTATGGGCAAAGTGATTAATCGGGCATTATTAATAATGCCGGAAGTGGAGGTGGCCAAAGTGATAAATTTCATTAATAAATTCCACTGAATTTATCACATCGCCCGGGCATTATTAATAATGCCCGGATTTATCACATTGCCCGTAACATATATATTTTAATTTTAAGGAAAAATCTTAAAAAAAGGTAAATAATGTTAAAACAATTATTTTAATTTATTTTGGTGTTTTCATAACTGAAAATAGTTTTTAATAGACATTTATATGATTTTTCCCATTAAAATAATTAGTTTTGAGGTTTTCATCTCATTTACAACAGTGTGTGAAGCAGATCTAATCTAGTAGAGAAAAATTAAAAATAATATATAATAAAAAGCCCTAGTAAATTTTTAAGTCTAGTAAACCGTATCTTTCCAATTTTCATACCTCCAGTCAATAGAGCATTTTCAATCACGTGTCTCCGATCACGTGATCAAGCTGGCTTGGACGGCTTGGAGGATAGACAACTTTTCTTTAACATTAGGCTCCCATAGAGAATACGCGCTGCATTTAGTTTTTATAAAAAAAGTTCATTTAAAAAGATTCTTTAGGCTCGGTTAAAGACCGGAACGAAATAACAATAGTTATTGAAGGTAAGTGCATATGTTTTTGTGTTTTAGTGGTAAGCTAAATTTAGAAAAAGACTTATTACGAGGTGACATGTTTTTGTTTACATTTGTTAGAACAATATGCGAGTCCGATACATCTGTAAAATACTTATAATATGCTACTAAAACTAAATATTGAATAATTAATAAATAATTAAGAATTTTAAAATATGTTAGTAGCATTGCGAATGGTACTTGCAATTAGAACACTGGCAGAAATGGTTTCAGCAATTAGAACACTGCTAAATATAAAATGTAGTATTATTGAATGACTTATGATATGCAGAGATGCCATTTTAGAGTAAATAAAGGTTACTTTAAAGTAAACTTTGGAGAAAAACATAAAACATCCTTAATTTTCAAAATTCACATCAAAAGTAAACAAATAAACGATGTGTATCCTATAGTTTTCCATCATACTGTCTGTCATCCAAGCCTCTGACGTCACAAGCCCGTGACGTCAAGTGCGAATGCTCTATTTATGGAAGTTATTCCATAAATATTTTTATTTTAAAGGAATAAATCTTAAAATAAAGGAAAATAACGCTTGAAAATAAATTATTTGAATTTATTTTGGTATTTGCATAACTGATGGAGTTTTTAAATCGACAATTATCGAGTTTTTCCTGTTAAAAATATTTAATTTTGTGGTTTTCATCTCATTTTTACAATAGTGAGTCAAGCAGATCTACTCTAGTAGAGAAATGGAGAAATAAGCGTAAAAGAGCAGAAAAACGCAAATATCTCGAAAAGTATTTAGAATTTCGGAATGAAAATGGGCGACTCGGCGTCCCTGGGTCATTTGCCGTCTTTTGGTACCTCGGGCGCCCTTCTGCGTTCAGTGGTTTCGGAGGAGATAGAGGGACATACGGACAAGCGGACAAACATACGTTTGTTTACTCTCGGATTTTAATAGTTAAGATTCTACATGAAAAAAAAATTACTAGTCAAAGTAAAATGTATTTTATTAACTGTTGGATGTAATGTGTTGGAGACATTTCCTGCAAAATATGTTATTCCTACACTATTTTAGGCTAGTCACTTTTACAATATTTCTGATATTTATAAATCCTTTGCACACAAAAAACGTGAATTCAGTCTTTATATTTTTATAATGAACCTTTACCCTCAATGTCAATATTTAAAAAATAACTTTCAGGTTTTTCGTAAATGCTTGAGCAATACTTAAAGAGAAACAACAAAAACATAAATGCTAACAATCAATATCGTATGTTATTCAAATTAATGGTCATTTATTAGTTTTTTTCCCGAGTTATTCTATTTTTATTTTGATTTGCTTAAGAAATTCTTTGAGCGAGAAATTTTCTATTTCGTGCTTAGGTATTTTCATAACCAAGTGACGTATATCATTTAACCTACTGTAATATAAGATGGTAATAAAAAAACTTGTTTTATTGCAAATATTTTTATAATGAATATCCACCGAACCCTAGATACCATTATAGATAAATTTTTGTTAAGCGTTTTCCAATACTTTCCATACCATTGAAAAAATTAATTTTCCCTACTCGGGAAACTAAAAAAGTTAAAGGTCAAAGTTATTTGATTTTGAAAAAAAAAACCTATTTTGTCATTTTACGAACATGAGGCAAAAAAATTTTGTCTCCTTTTGGTATTAAATAAATATATTCATTTTTTATAACTAACGCTTGACAAGTTTTTGCTTTCGAGTCAACTTGATCCGGATGAGAATGTCATATTATTTATAGTTTATCTATTTGATGTGCTTATCACATTAGCGCAAATGAGATAGTGAAAGCAACACGCAAGAATTCTTTAATTATCTATATCTATAAAAGCCAAATACCACTGACTGACTGACTGACTCACTGACTCACTGACTCACTGGTAAGTGACAAACACTCAACACGGAATCTCCGAAACTACTGGACCCAGAGGCTTGAAATTTGACAGAGACGTTCCTCTCAGCTATGCGACGCGCACTAAGAAAGGATTTAAAAATCGAACGACTCCTTCCCTGCTTTTCGGCGCTTTTTCTACACCGTTTTTCCCATTGAAATAACATTGTGCATTGTTGAAATGCATAAATTGCAGCAGGTTTATTTCTCTCTTGAGGTTTCGTCTGGCCTCATGTGATAAAATATAATTTCATAATTTATAACAAATTAAGACGAAAAACACAGTGTAAATTTCTATTTCAAAATTATAACAATTTTCAGGAAACATATAAATTCAAATAATTAATTTTGAAACAACATTTTCCTTTATTTGTAATTTTAATTTTTTTCTAAAATAAATATATTTATGGAAAGGCTAAAATAAATGGTTTCCATGGAAACAGAGCTGAAATTATTTCATTGTTTCATGGGGCATGGTTTACTAGACTTATACATTCACTAAATTTTTATTGTTAAGTACTAGATAACCGTTTTTACTAAGAAGTTGGCTATCATGATAAAAGGAAAATGAGATTTATCAAGCATTTTATTATTTTGATAAAAATGTTTTTATTTTTGGAGATGTAGGATCATACAAATAAAAATGGATTCTTTATCATTTTTGAATATAAATTAAATTAGGTATAGTTAAATATTTTGCTTTGGCGGCGGGCGTTTTTGACTGAATTAATTACACATAGGGATTATTTTTTGATTAAATTAATATCATTTTTGGAAAACGATAGAAACTTCATATGCGGTTTGTAACATCCTGTAGGAAATTATTCCCAAGGGGCTCAAAGAGGGATGTGATTTTTACTTCCTAAGTTTTTATCAAGTGATTTATAAAAACCGAAGCGTAATTTTTGAAAAGGACATCGGAAATACTTCATAGAAATTTTGTTTAAGATTTTAAACTATAAATTTCAAAAGACTGATGATTTCAATTGGATTGTTCTTTTACAGCCACAGTAAAATGCGGGACGGGATACATTAGGGTATATTTTCACTGTAAGAAACCGGGATGAAAAAGATGACGGGATGATAAGTGATTGCTAACCAGGAAAAGAAAAACCATATAACTCAATAAACCTGATGATTTAAATTGGATTGTTCATTAACAGCCAAAGTTAAAAGCGGGGCGGGATGAGTTTGGGTATATTTTCAAAGTAAGGGAACCGGGAAGAAAAAGACGACGGGGGTGACGGGATGATAAGTGACTGCTAATCCAGAAAAAGAAAAGACATATAACTTGATAAACCTGATGATTTCAATTTGATTGTTCTTTACAGCGAAGGTAACGGCCAAATTTAAATGCGGGACGGAATGAGTTAGGGTATATTTTACAGTTAAGAACTGGGATGAAAAAGACGACGGGGACGATGGGATGATAAGTTCCAGAAAAAGAAAAGACATAACTTGAAAAACTTTTTAAAATATTTATGAATTAACTCAACCCGTGCAAGGCCGGGTAAGTCAGCTAGTTGAACTATAAAAGCGAAATACCACTGACTGACTCACTCACTGGTAAGTGACAAACACTCAACACGGAATCTCCGAAACTACTGGACCCAGAGGCTTGAAATTTGACAGAGACGTTCCTCTCAGCTATGCGACGCGCACTAAGAAACGATTTTAAAATCCAACGACTCCTTCCCTGTTTTTCGGCGCTTTTTCTACTCCGTTTTTCCCATTGAAATAGCATTATGCATTGTTGAAATGCGTAAATTGCAGTAGGTTTATTTCTCTCTTGAGGTTTCGTCTGGCCTCATGTGATAAAATATAATTTCAAAAATTTCATAATTTATAACAAATTAAGACGAAAAACACAGTGTAAATTTCTTTTTCAAAATTATAACAATTTTCAGGAAACATATAAATTCAAATAATTAATTTTGAAACAACATTTTCCTTTATTTGTAATTTTAATTTTTTTCTAAAATAAATATATTTATGGAAAGGCTAAAATAAATGGTTTCCATGGAAACAGCTGAAATTATTTCATTGTTTCATGGGGCATGGTTTACTAGACTTATACATTCACTAAATTTTTATTGTTAAGTACTAGAAAACCGTTTTTACTAAGAAGTTGGGCTATCATGATAAAAAGAAAATGAGATTTATGAAGCATTTTATTATTTTGATAAAAATGTTTTTATTTTTGGAGATGTAGGAACATACAAATAAAAAATGGATTCTTAATAATTTTTTAATATAGATTAAATTAGGTGTAGTTAAATATTTTGCTTAGCGGCGGGAGTTGTTGACTGAATTACACATCGGGATTATTTTTTGATTAAATTAATATCATTTTTAGAAAACGATAGAAATTTCATAAAATACGGTTTGTAACATCCTGTAGGAAATTATTCCCAAGGGGCTCAAAGAGGGTTGTGATTTTTACTTCCTAAAGTGATTTATAAAAAGGTATATAAAAGTGATTGTTCTTTTATAGCCGTAGTTAAATTTGGGACGGGGTGAGTTAGGGTATATTTTCACAGTAAGGAACCGGGATGAAAAAGACGACGGGGGTGACGGGATGATAAGTGACTGCTAATCCAGAAAAAGAAAAGACATATAACTTGATAAACCTGATGATTTCAATTTGATTGTTCTTTACAGCGAAGGTAACAGCCAAATTTAAATGCGAGACGGGATGAGTTAGGGTGTATTTTCATAGTTAGGAACTGGGATGAAAAAGACGACGGGGACGACAAGATGATAAGTGACTGCTAATCCAGAAAAAGAAAAGACATAACTTGAAAAACTTTTTAAAATATTTATGAATTAACTCAACCCGTGCAAGGCCGGGTAAGTCAGCTAGTTATTGAATAAAATAAAGAAAAAATACTTTAATCGGAAGTTATATTCTAATGACTTTTATGTTAATTTATCAAACACTATCATTAATTTTTTTAATCTCTCAGTCTCGGAGTATGCATAGTTACCCCTATCATCTATACAGCTTTAAGACGTTAATGATAATTTAATAACGTAAGTTTTATTTAATTTATAACGTTAAGGGTAAAAAGGGTTAATATTGCCAAAATTTGTTACCTTAAGAACTCGTTATTAGTTTTACATACTTGGGAATTTATACTACCTTTTTTTAATGCATTCTACATAGTGTTTTTAAACTAGATTGCACGGTCAATTAAATATTCCTAACCTTAATTTTTCTTTTTAATACTAGTATTATTTTTCCGATTAAGACTATTCACTGTTTAATTTAGACTTAGTTTTATTTTATTTATTTAATGCTGGGTCAAAAAAGGGACAGGAAGGACAGAAAGGGACAAAAAAGGGAATAAAAAGGTTTAGGATTGTGATAGGGATTTCATGGTTTCACAATGTGTAATGATTTTCAATACACTGTTATTTTTCCTGGAAACATTTCTTCAAGTAAAATGCAAGTATAATTTCTCCTGCAAGTAACTAAACACTAAATTGAAAGAATATTTAGGACATAAAAATATCCGATTTACAATAAACAAAGTGAAATAAAAGCCTTAGAGTTTCGGTTTTATTTTAATGGACTTTTATATTACAAATAGAAATGCCTGAAATTTGATATAATCAAACATTGATATTGTTTAGTTTTTACAATACCATCTAAAAACCCTTCATACAACAAAAGTAACGTAGCACATTTTAAAGCCTTAGAAACATTGATTCTTATCACGTTGTTCTAAAAATAATCATTTTCAATTATTTTAACTACTCTGTTCAACTTGCAAACATGTTCAAACTGTGTCATCTCTAAAAACAATGATTTTTTTAATCTAAAAAGCTATATTCTAAAATTTATTTAGGCACCCATAAATATAAGCTAAGTTCTAGACAAGTGAAAAAATATGGATTAATATATATATCCATTCTCTAAGTGTGCATAGAAATTTACATATTAAATTGGAATCACAGATTACTAGAAATACGAATGTCCCTTTAGCAGGCAGTCTTTCAGCTACAACTCTCTCTCTGCCTCTTTGTTAGCTTCATTATTTAGCACTCTGCATCAGGGAGAGTGTCAGTTTCCTCAGCAGCTTGAGGGGGTTGCAGTTTTGGAACTGGGACTATTAATTTAAACACCCTTCCCTTTTATGTGACAGGGCCAGCACGGGATCTTTGACAAGGCTCTTACCATCCGTTTGTGAAGCGAGGGCAGGAAGATGTTTTTTACCTGAATTATTTATACGTCTTTATCGAGGGGAGAGTTGGGAAAGACGGGGAAGATGTTTTTATCTGTGAGGGACTGGTGTCCCTGAAGAAATACAGACGGTATAAGATTTTTTGCTGAAAGTTGGAGGAAAATCGTTAAATAGATAGAGGAACTAAAGTATATGTAATTTAATAAAAATGCTAGTGTAAGTCGATCAACTAAGAATTATTTCGTGAATTTGTTGTTGTATAAAGATGGAAATGAAAGAATGAAAAATGAAAAATTCTAAAGAATATCTTTTTCGTTTTTTAGAAGTTTTAAATGCCTTGATAAGATGTGAACTAAATATTTTTTTAATTTGAAGAGTTTTACATAGCATTGAAACACACGTAGGTATGTGTATCTGTACCTTCGTGAGATAAGGTTTTAAAACATGATAAAGATTGGTGGGGATCGAAGTCATGAAACCTCTGCATATTTCTCAACCAGTAGTTAATTGAAAATGGTATTTATGATGTTCTTGATGAATAGCAGACAAATTAACTAATACAGAAATTTCAAACGATTTATATGCCATCATAATTTTTTTTCTTTCCTTATATACCACCTTTTACCTCTCGATTTAAAGAAATAAGCGTGTTAAATTTAAATTTAATGTTTATGGACAAACAACCGTGGGTGTTGAGTATAAACAGCTTTTACTTACGTAAACACTTTTCTTTTCATGTCAGACACTAAAACTCTTTTTAAAAAGAAGCCTAACATATTGTGTCTGCCAATGAATAGGGAAAAAATTCAATAGCATTCGGCTTCAGTACTCATAACACTACATAAAATTAAACTGTGCTCTTAAAAGCAAATAGCTAATTCAGAATAATTTCGTTTTCGGCACCCGATGCACTAATAAAACCTAAGATTGCATTCAAGTACTCTTATTAAAAAGAAGCACGTCCGTGGAATCGAGTCTGCCGTAAACTACTTTCTGCCGAAAAGGGGAGAAAAGTTTAGTTTTGTAGCGTAATTTCGAAGCAAATGCTTATTCGGCAAGAATAACAATCCTACTCGTACATTTTGATTCCTAGTTTGCTTTGAGCGAGTAATTTTCCCTTTCCCAGAAATGGTTCTGCAGACGCAGTTAATCTTTTACTGGTGGAGTGAAAGAAACGTCTGGGAACGAGAAAAATTCGAGAGAGGAAGAATGGACTGATTGAGGAATTATGTAATCGGTTTTTATATCGTCGGAGACTTTCATGTTGAATTTGCTAAAATTTTGAAGGAACATCCTTAAAATATTCATGAAATAATAATGATTGTGTTATTTTATGTAAATACATTAATAATGTAATTATGTTGACTTTGAGATATTAGAGGTGATCATTTAGGCAGTCGTTAGAATTTTCAGGGACTGTTATATGCATAACGCGGTTGTTAAACTTTTTATGTTAAACTTTAAATTAAAAGAAACAGTATTCAGATGTTATTATCAACACTCACCACACATTATAACAAAACCGGAAATTTTGGATTCCTGTGTTTCTTAATTCTACGAAAACAAATGCCAACATATTTTCTCTTTTTACTTATTTAAAAGGAAATATAGTTAAAAAGTTTTTTTCTTTTTGGTGTCATCTAATGTTTATAAAATTAGTATTAAGGTTTAATAAACTATTTAATAAGTCTAAAGCTTTAATATAAATTATTAAGTAGGTAATTTTTTCTCTATCATCCTCTGTAGGTAATACAAGTTAATTTATAGGGAAAAAAGTATATAAACTTAAAGAGGTTCATTTTGCATCCTCTCCGTGCATATTTAAAGCCCTTCACGGCAAATTTTGATGACCTCAATTTCACGGACCCATGACATTAACCTGACTTTGTATGCGAACTATGGTTATGTTCGTTGGAAATAAGCTTTTATGTTGCAACGTAAAAGTGTTCTTGTAAAGAAGTTAATAAAGTCCCACAATTTAAAGGGTTGAGAAACCTACTACTTTAAACCCAATACTTGCAATGTTTTCGCATTGTACTTCGTGCTTTTCCCCTACAAAATTAGGCATATAAATAATAATTTACCTATGTAGTACATTAAATTGTTTAAAAGTATTTTGCTTGGTTGTTCCATGGGTATTTAAATTATATGATTTCTAATAAAAGAAGCATTTTCTTAGAAACGTGTATGAATTTCTTAAACGAGTTCATCAACTATTAACAAGAAAATTATAATCCTGATAAGATAAAAAGTTATTTATGAAGTGGACATTATTCATGATATAGTACAGGGTGTCCCATAAATGTTTGGTCTCACTTTTAGGGGGTATAGTAGACACCTAGACCTAGACGAGTAAGAATAACATAGGATTTGGGGGTCCCAGACCAAATCCCAGGGAGTTAAAAATGGAGCGACACCCCAAAAAAATGATTGAAAAATTCAATTTGTGGAAGAACTACTATTGGTAAAAATTTAATTATGGTCTCAAATTTTTTGGTTTATTGTAATCTTTAAAATTATTTTAAAATTTTTCACTTTATTTTTTTTAAAGTGAAAAAATGAAAAAAGTAAAAAAAAAAAAATGCCAAAACTTTATTTTTTATTTCGAAATCCTTTCTTTTGATTGGACCATCTGAAAGAGCATAGTTGAACATCCTTTAGTCCAAAGTTTCACGTAAGTACCATCAATATTAAACGCTTGAGAGCCTGTTGAAGTGTGTTTTTTGCGTGCGCAATGGCTTTTTCTATAGCGGTTTCCAGAACGCATAGCGGTTTGCGCATCTATGGGACACCCTGTACATTATTTGTGTCTTTTTTAAGTAATTTCATAGATTATTTTCCATATAAGTAATTTCCTGCATTGGTAAAAATTTCACAGAATATTTTCTTAATTACTACATTGCAAACACTCACACACAATAATAAACACATCATTATAAACGCATTTAAGAACTCTTTTTGGTCCTCAAATTACCAACACTTCTGTTGTTTTCAATTACTTCAGTTGTGTTGTTAGCTAGAACTCATGAACAATTCATTGTGTTGTGATAGTGTTCTAAATATGTTTGAAAACTGTTGCTATCCTGAAATTTGTTCTAACATTGTGTTGTAAAATATGTTTAGAATCGGAATGTGTTCATAAATTTATATTTAAACACTATAAGAACGCATTTTCGGTCTCTGTAATCTTAAGAATCACTTTAGAGCAATATTTTTAGAACACGTTTCTTTACAGCAACAGTTTTTTAAATATTCAGAACACTTTTTCAACACAATACAAAATAAAGTATTCTAATAACGGTGTCTCGGACGTTTCTCCAACTCTGAAATTTGCTACCCCCCTGGTTTCTGTTTGATCTCCGCATTAGGGATTTGTGTTGTGTAAGGCCAATGTGTGGGGGTAGGAAATTTCAGAGTTGGCAAAACGACCGTAACACGCTTAATCACTAACAGCAGAAACTAGGGTGTGGTTAATTTGAGAATAAAAGAAAGAGTTAATAAATGTGTTGTGAGAACTTGCAGCGTAGTGTTAGTTTTGACGTGAATATTTTCATTTGAAAATATCACATACTTAGAAATTACCTACTATTTAAGTTTAAGCTCAGCCCTATACTGTTATCTTTATAGGAAATAATTTTCTTTATGGGAATTACTTTATTTATTTTTTGTACCTTAAGATTTACTTATGCATAAAAATACTTTTTATTCACAGCATTTTATTGTAATTTTAAAGGATAATGATAAATTAAGAAACTTAAATTTAGAGTTTTAGAGTTAGCCTAATGTAATTTACTATCCATAAAAATTTAAATTGAATTTTACTTGAATTTACTACCGTAAATCAGAAAATCAATAATAAAAAAAGTTTTTTTTATGCCTGGGACTGAAAAGCATATGAATCCCCATCCCTCAAATTTACCTAGTAACATTTAGCAATAACCTAAAACTTGAGTACCTACTTGGTTTTACTAAAAATGTGAAGCGAACTGTTAACAAGTGATAATAGAATCGTAATAAAAAATGTAAACCGTTAAGTCCTTTGAAGTTACATGGATCCATGAATAGTACCTTTCAGGTATTTATGACCTATTTATAAAGATTTTTTCAGGAACTTCAGGATATCAATGAAAATAAATCTCCACTGGAAAAACAAACCTTCCTTTTATCCTTCTCTCAATAACACCCAAATCTATTTACAAAGGGATTAATAGAAAGATCCAAAGCAATCACTTTACCCAACAAAAACGCTATACCATGATTCACCAACAGTTCTTATTAGGAATCGCCACCGATACCAAAATATAAGAACAAGGAATGTCTTGGCGATGATCCAAATCCACGCCAAGACACATTTCCGGGTATACGTTTCCCACCAATTGTTTGTGAAAAAGGGGTACCTGGTTAGGAGTGAAACCTACTCATCGGTGAAATAGAATCATAAATAAAGCGTAGAAAGCGCCGTAAGGTTTTTCATCTTTTGAAATTGAAATACCTGGCATAAATTTGTTACAGAAATAGTAAAATATATTTGCATTGCATGAGACGAAGTATAAAGGGCTAAAAATAAATATTTTGCTTAAGGTAAAGTAAACAGAGTTTTTGTAATCCATTACTTTGAATATTGAGGTATCTGAAATTAATTTTAAGTCCCGTGATTTTAGTGCAGACTCAGCAAGGATAATAAGGTTTACAATCCCTTACCTTTATACAGGTATTACATATAAGAGTTTAAAGAATAAAAATATATATGTTATGTATAATATGGTGGGTTTTCTTGAGATTTAACGCTTCGGTTGGAGATTTAGAGAGAGGGAGAGAACTTTAAAGTTATTAAAAATTTTATACTAAAACCAGACCGGGTTTTTTTTTCGTATTTATGATAGTTTATCAGACAAAATTTATTCATAACAAAATTACGATATTCCTCTCAAACACAAATCTCCTTAAAAACACATTTATTTCCTTATCAATGTATTTCCCTCATTCAAATGCTTTTAAAATTAATTCATAGAGAATAACACTTTATTTTTCGTCCTTAACCATAAACTGTCAAGAAAAGTATTTCAAAACATTATGATCCCATTCTATAAACAAAATATCCCTTGTAATAAAAATCCCTATAAACGTATCAACAGCTATGAAAACATCCATATTAAAACAAAATCTTTCAAAATTCCGTTCAGTTTAATTTGAAAATAACGATTCGAACAACTGGAGGGCAATCTTTTTGAGAGAGGGAAAAACAACTTTCCTTCTCATCCTTTAAATAATCACCCCGATTCCTTTACGCATTGAGTCTAAATATTTCTGTTATGTTCTTTTATACAAGAGCTATTGCTGTGTGATAAACTTTATTGCGTCATTAAATCTCACAGGGTTGAATGGAGGGTGACGTTAAACGAAGCAATAAAACTGTGCTGATTGCACTGTCAAGCAAAACAATGATTCCTGTCATGAAATTTATGGATTTCGATTCTAGACGATCGATTCATATATATGGCTTTGGAAGACAAGGAAATAGCTTAAGTGTTGCTTATAAGTAAACATTTTTTAATATCCAATTCAAGAGTGATGCTTTATTTTACGAGTGCTTCGCCAGTTTCATTGAATGTAACTGAAATATGTTCAATAGCTTTTTAATATTTATTAAAGACGAATTGTGATGGATTTCTTTATGTATTAATGGAATATGAAAACCATTTTATATTAGATTGAATTTTTAATTAAACATAGATAATTAATTTAACAAAGAGTTTTCTTTTTGGGCGGAACTTATTACTGTTTTTTAATTACAAGAGTCGTCTTACTTTTTGTCAAAAACTTTTTGTTTTTCTAGGTTTACATTATTAAGGGTTATTCAGTCTTTTTTATAAACTTATTGCATAAATAAGAAACTTATGTGATAAAATTACAAGAAACCTAATATCTATAACATAAAAGTTTTGAACTTTGTTTTATAGTTAAAATTAATTAATACAAGAACACAAATAAAAATTTATCGATTTCTCTTTTAAGATATTATAGTTTAAAAGCAACATCTATCCGTTAATATATTTAAAACATCGAAAAATGGTTTGTATAAGTATTTTCTCTATTTATAAATTGAAAACGTTTACTCACCTCACACACATTTAAAAGGAATAACAAATAATCTTTAAATAACAAAATATCAGGTATGTGTTAAAACTTTCCGACCATATATGACACGAAAAACATCAAAGAATTTAATGCATGCAAGCATAGTGAGACTAAAAAAAACTTCAGGTTCAACAAATTTTAGACTCTTTATACCCTTTTACTAATGAAATTTGGTAGCTGAAAGGTTTTTCTTAACTTTAACACTAACATAATTTTCCGCGCAACCCATCTTGTTTTAGATCCCAAAGCTTTTTTTTTTCTTTTTTTTTAAAGAGGTATTTTTTTGTTGCTAAGTCAATAATGTTTTGGGTTAAAAAGAGTCTGTTTTAAAGTATCCTTCGAATAGTGTAGCGTAATTTTAAAAAACAAATTTAAACTGGAAATGTGAAACTAAGATCAGGAGTTTTTTACATTCTTCCATATAAGAATCATTTTAATTTAAAATTAGTGTCACCAGATTTTTTTGTAATTTTTTTCAAAAACTATCACAATATTAATAATTTTTAATCAGTTAATTTTTGAATTTCCCTTTCTAATTAATAATACAAAGTAATTAAGAACACATCGAAATTGCATAATAACCAGGTATTTATAATTTTGTTTATAAGTTGATTTACGAATATCTTTCCCAAGATTGAAAAGTAAACCAGTTTAGTCATTTTTACTGGTTTTATCTACACTGTAGAAAAAAAAATTAGCAATTAATTTAAAGTAGAGCTTTAAAAAAAGGTGACAGACATTTGGATCGTTTAAGACTCAATTCATAATTCTTAAACAAAAGTAGTTATTAATTAATTTTAGTGTGTAAATGTAACTAAACCCTTGACTAAACCCTTGAATGTCAGGGCGTTATGCACTTGTGAAGTTATAATCAAGCAATCGATCTTCTTCAAAATTTAGTCCTTTCTCACTTTTACTCAAAATTAATGAGTCAGTTGCTCCGGGTTCTAAAGTTAAATTTCGCTTATTCTATTGCCTAGAAAAGGGACTTAAATGTGTTTCTGTGTTAATTTATGGATACTAGAGATAGCTTTAGACCTCTAGGCATTAATAATTGGGTGTGGCTCGTGTAATCGGTTTGAGCAACCATTATCTTTAAAAACAAACAATAGATTTTGAAAATAAAGGTAATGCATGGTTATTTGACTGACCTAAGAAAACTGCTGAAATTAAACTTAAGATTTTCTCCTAATGTTCTATATTGTGTATCATGTAGTGCTTTAAAATATTAGATGGTTTACAATAGTTTGTCTCTATTTGATTAGTTCTTTAAATTTAATGTAATTATTTTAACCGCTTTTTATTTTAACCATGTGAGTCATAAGTTATGCTTCTAAAACACTATTATCTCTCCATATCGAAGTAAAAAGAATCAAACATAACCTCTTCATAAAACTTGTAAACTATTTATTGAAAATTTTGTATATATGTTTCAATGTGCATTCAAATAATGGTTGTTTGTAGTAATTTTGAAAGCAAAGCAAGCTTTTGAGTATAAGCTAATCAAATATGTGTATTTATGTATATTTTTAATGGAAATCTCTGAAAATCTAAAACCATGTGAGTCATTAGTTATGCTTCTAGAACACTATTATCTCTCCATATCGAAGTAAAAAGAATCAAACATAATCTAAGTAAATAAAGACAGAAAAGACACTATTTGGTTGTTTTAGAAAACATAGGTAAAACTGTTTCTTGTTATTATAAACATAATTTCAAATTGATTTTTAAAACTTTTAAAAGTTTTATTTTAACTCTTCTACTTCTACTAAAGGACGGTAAATATTATATGTTATTAGAAATTTTCCTGATAATTAGCTGATTTCAAATAATTTCAAAATTTAATTCAGACTAAACAGCAGTCTTTAAGTAAGAAACTTTTATATAGTATATCTTCAACACTGATATAGTTAATCAAATTATACTGATTAATTAAAAGTATTTTCAGTAGTTTAATTTTCGTGGTTTTATTAGAGTAGAAGAAGGAAGGGAGATAAATATCCAATACTTTGTAAAGATAGGGGTGGGGGGCAAAAAGTTTGAGAACAACTGATGTAAATAATAAATAATTTTTTAGTACTTTAAGAAAGTATTAAGTATTTTTTAAAAGTTAAAATAAAAACCCAACGAAGTAATGTTCCAAACTTAAAAAAAAAACGATCCCATAAAGTAGATAAAAGCACTCTTTATAAATTTTTCACCATTAAAATTATTTTTCCGCTAACTAAATTAGTTAAATTAACTATGACAAAGTGAAATGTGACATTCGAACTTTCTTTGAAACTACTCTACTTCTAATCCAATATGCTAAAAAAATATTAGCCACTTAGTGACTAATTAATAATGATAACATCATAAAAAAACTAAACTTAACTCTGTGAAAGTAACTTCGTATTTTTTTCCCTTGAAACCCGATACACTTATTAAGTTTGAAAAAGTGCTTGTAACTCTTCTCTTTTAACACCATAAAGTATGAAATAAATATGTCATCAAAATTTAAGCTCATCTAACCTCGATGCGTTCCAGGCCAATGACAGCAAAATCCTCCACTTAAGATAATTCATTCAATAATTCTTCGTAATTAGGGAGGCCGATAATAAATTTTGTTCTTCGGCAAACATTAATTCATGAGTACAGCTAAATTAATCATTAATCAGCTGATGAAATTCATGGTCGAGTTCTCAGGGTGACGAAAAGTTGCTCCTCTTTGTATTTTTTAGTAGACTTAACTGGCGTTTGTTGAACTAATTCATTAGATACCTTTGACTTGATTAAAGCGGGGGAAAATTAATTTAGATAGCACAATAGAATTTAAACACTATAGGTAAGTGTATTTGAGAATGATAAATATAAGGGTTAAACATTGTTTAAACATTTAAAGCTGCTAATTTTTCAATTGATGCATTGTATGCTAGTAAAGCCTCAGGAAGGGTATTGCTTTATAATCAACTACCCTATTGTTTCACTTTCATAAGCTATTTTAAAGGGAATTCTAAACATATTCTAAACACTTACTAAAATATTTTCATATCTTATTCCTTAGTCAATTATTTTGCTTGCTTTCTGTTGATCTTGATCTTATTTGAATTTTAAAATTAGGTTCTAGTGACACCATTTTAAACATTATACATTTTTTGTGTTTTAATCATTTAAAAAAAATTGAATTGAAAATTAAAAAGAGCATACAATAATTTTAATTGATGCACGGTAAGTATTTCTATTACATACAATTTATCCTTAGGTTTTATTACCTGAAAATACATGTAAAATTAAATAGTGTTTTTAACTTCATAAATAGGAACTTTTAAGTCATAATAACACAATTTAAGTATTGTATGAATCATTTAATAATATTTTCCGAATGAATTTCATCTACAGCCTTATATAAAGCCCTATTATTAAATCTAACTACCCTATTTTTCAACGTTTCAAATATAACCTGCAGAATTTCCTTAACACAGTTTTGCGGTAACTTCACAATAACCCCAAACTCACAAACTCAACCAGTACAACTTAATACCTTATTATAATGAACAACGACCCCATCTTAGAGAAACGCTGTTATAATAGAATAATTGTCCGGACAATTCATGAAGACATGTCATAACCTCTCAACATAGCAAAAGTGAAGAAATCATTTCAACACAAGTTTAACGCACCAAGTCAAGTACACGCAGCAAACTATTGTTATCTCCCCTCATATCCAAAAGGTCACCATCGAATACTTGTCACGTTATGCCCTTAAAATAACACCGACTCTCTCCTACTTTGGAGGAAGGTTAAATTTATGCAAATGGATTTAAATAGCATGAGGGGAACGGAGGGACTTAGAGTGTAATCAGTTTACCATGGATAGAAACGTCAAGAGCTCTCAGAGTTTAGTTTTGAATATAAATCAGCAGGTTGTTCTGATTAAAGGTAATTGAAATGCACTCTTGTTTATTATTGAAAAGAGTGTCCCGTCTCATTTTCAATCTCAACACATTAATTGCTATTGATTTTATTCAAAGATATTTATAGGAGAGATTCCATTTGACTGTTTTAAAATTTTGCTTTACTTTTGATGCATTGATAGAGATAATTATGCAATCGTAATTTTTTTATGTGTGGAAATTATTTCCTATAGGTGTATTAAAACTAAATTGTCAAATTATAGATTTTGTAATTTAGGTATTTGGCTCCTAAAAGGACACTTTTGCGCTTAGATATCAGAAAGAAGAAAGTTTGTCTGAAAATTTTGGAGAATATTTTTTAGAAGTGTTTGAATTTAAAATTGCTTTGTAAATATTGCTTTTTTAAGTTTAGATTTTGTAAGTAAAACCATTTTTATTGATATTTTTTTCATATATCTAATACAAGTTATGAAATAAATATTATGTAAAGATCACTGTATTAAACAATACACTGAAAAAAAAAATAACATTTGTGTTTGAAATATCGGCAATTAATTATAAATTTTACCCGATCAAGCTGTAGAATGAAAGTGTTTCACTCAAAAAACTGAAGGTAAACATAAATATAATAACATAATTGAATTCTGTCTGAAACGTCAACAATCGAGTTTTTGCTTTATACCCCAAGGCTATATTCTTTGGACTCAAATATTTTACAAAGCTGATTTTTTTTCCTCTAAGCTTTTCGTTTATTTTAGAAAATAATAAATCTTTCAACTGGATTCATTCCAGGACTTTTGACAGCCTGATTGTTTTGGTTTAGGCTCGGCAAAAGAATACTTTGATTTTTTTTGTCAAAGCAAACATATTTAATAAAGTTGTATGATATACGAGGATTCGAGAATTTCACACCAACGGAAAATGTCATTCTGAATCCGAAAGTGACTCAAAACTGTTTTATCGCTTTCTAACTTTTTCTCATGAATTTTACAAAAGTTTAACTGTGGGTGCTGTGTCTAAAGTACATTAACTTTTGTTCGCAAAAGAAGAAAATCAAATGTTGTTTAAATCTTTTATATATAACATCTGTCACTCTCGAAAGTTTTCTTTCTTCAAATTCAAATATAGATTTACAGTTAAATAAATGCAGTTAAAAATTTACAAAAATAATTTTGTAGAAAAAATTGCAAAAATAATTTTGTAAAACTTATCAATAACTGTATTACTGTCTTATACTTTGCATTAAAGTTCTTATATGTAATAAGAAGTAGAAATGGTAAATTGAAAATCATGAGGTACCTCTTAATTATTGTTGGTAGGTTGGGACTGGTTTTTGTTAAGACATAGCCGCTTATATACCAGTTTTCCTTTTTTCTACTCTATAATGATCTTCAAGAATTTGTTTTAATAAAGTTAGTTTTTATGTTTTATTAATATCATTTTTAAGTTGCAAATTTATTAAAAAGAAGTTTGCATCTTAAAGGGAAATTAATGAAATTCAAATTCAATTTTCTTACTCTGTAACTAAAAAGTACATTCGAAAATTTATTCATACTATTTATATTTATTCTAATTTTATATTTATACAAAATGTGTTGTAAATTTTTAATTTTAAAAGTTTTTTTTTTTTTATAAAAGTTTTAAGTAATGCCCCAGTACCTACTTAGATACCTTCTTTAAAATGTTTCATAACTAAAATAAAAATGAAGCATTTTAATTTCAAAATAAAGAACTAAACATAATTGCATAATAATTTAAATTATCATAAATTCGCTCACGTTTCAAGTTATAATACTTCTGATACCTGATACAATATTTCATTATTTATCTACCCTTACAAAAATATTAGTAGAATACCTCTTGGAAGAAATACGCTTTGTGAGTGAGTGCAAAGGAGTTTACTAGACTAGAAGAAATGAAAACTTCCAAGATGAAAAGGGATTTTTAAAAATAAGCTCAACCATACTAGCAAAAAGAGATGTATTATATTCTGCTTTTCATACCTTTTTTATAGCCAAAGAGGATACAGAAAAGTTTTTGTACTTAGAATGATGAATTTTTTATGCCTTAAAATATTTTTTCTTATACGCATTTCTCTTACGACGCAAATAAACACTATGTAATGAAATTGAACACTTGAACACCGCAAATTAAAGGAAGAGTTTTTGGATAACTGTAAAAACTACTACTTATAAATTGATTTAATAATTATAATTGTTAGTTATTTAACTTGAATGAACACGCATTAATATTTTGAATTCAAGGGAATGATAACCTTGGGGTAAAAAGTGATAAGCCACGTGATTTAGTTTTGAAATAAATGAAATTATATCTTCGAAAATTCTATTAAATAGTAACGATATTCAACTTGAAAAACTTGTTGACAAACATTTATTTTATATTATACCCTCCTCCAGCTTATATAGAATGAAAGCTCTTGTTGGAAATATTTATATTAGGGGAGAGTGGGGCACCTTGGGACGTGGCCCACTTTTGAGACACTCCACTTTTGAGACGCAATTTCATAGTTATGTTATGATCTCGTGCTTATAAGTACCTACTAATAAATGAATACTAAAATCTACTCTCCAACATGTTTTGGAATCTTTGGTGTGTCTGGATAAATATTTACATCAGTTTTCTTGTTTTTTGAGGTGCAAAGCTACAATCACTTGTAGTTTGAAAAGCATTTTTTTTAATAAAAGAAGAATATTTATGTTTTTTTTTTAATTATGTTTAGACTAAAATACGTGGATCCATACGTGGATCCAAAAAGGATTTGGAAGGAAAGAAAAAAAAAATAGTGATTTATACCATGACAAAAATGAGGAAATCGGTGAAAAAATTTGAATGCAAAATATGAATAATGTTCAATTATTAAGAATTATTAAACCTATCGTTTTCATTGTTAGTGTTATTTTTGTATTTATATTTTTATGTTCATATTGAAAGTGGCCCAAGGTGGGCCAATAGTGGGGCACCTTGCTTTTAAAGTATTGTTTCTAAGAAGTCAGATTTTGTAAAACAAAATAAAAATTAAGAAACTTCTTTAACTATATATTAATTTAATTATATATTTTGCACTTAATTCACGTATGATTAAAAAAATATTCAAAGGCTTCTTAAAAGGATTGCAAAAAATATAATCAACAATTTATTATATACTGCATAGTTTTATATTTTTGTACAAGAATTGTTTTATTTCATTTGCAGTCAATGTTGTTCCTTTTCTCATACTTTAGAATGAATTTCGCAAAATAAATGTCAGCTAAACTTTAATTAACGCAACTTTATGTTGAAACTGAAACTAAAAACTTACGCAAGGTAATGTATGAAATCCTTTCCGATGAATATTCGTTTTTGGGTAATCCTATAACAGAAACCGTTTAGTGGTTCAAGCGAATTTCGTTACAAAAAGATTATTTTTACTTTACTTTCCTTCTATTTATAAAAGTCAACAAAGGTTATATTACCCAAAGCACAATGAGAAATGTTTCTCCAATACTTTTGAAATAAAGATAAAATCTATGTGTTTTGGTTTTTATAAACCGTAAAATAATTTCTTAGTTTCACATGACAAATATAACTTCTAAAAGAAAGTAATCATATTTATAGATAAATTTTTAAAAAGATGTTTTTAAAAAGTAAATATTTTTACGGGTTATGTAAACAATTTGAATGGCATTACGCCTGTAGATATCAAATATTTATCCCTAGCTTAAATGTTATTTGGTTAGGGATTTTTAGTATTTTAGTAAAATTATCCAATAATTAACGATTCAAAGGGTCGGTATACCGTATATGTAAGATCTCACTTTTTTTTATAGTTTTGCTCAGTCTTAATTAATGATAAATGATTATTTGAATTTATTAATGAGTTTAATAAATGAAGAATTACTTAATTTTTTAAAAATTAATATAACTTTGAAAGTTCTAGGGATCATTAGTCAACATATTATTGACTAGTGTACTTCATGTCTATAAAAATAATAAATCTTGTAGAACCAATTTTTATTAAAAACTCTACAACTCGAATTGTATAACGAATAAAAACTACTCCGTAATATTTTACCTGTTAATGGTGCTGTCATCATTTTAGATAGCTAGGTACCACTTAAGGAATAGAAACTAGTTTAAATTCCCAAGTAGATCTTACGTCACATCTTAATATAATATTAGTTGAATGATTCATCTGTTCTAATTCAGGCTCCGATTAGTGAGGAGGAAATAATCACCTGTAATGCTTACTTGTAACTCACGGAATATATTAATACCTTCGGAACTGATACAACAGCGTAGAATAATGTTTCAGGGATAGTCTTGAGCTTCATTTAATCATTACATTGCTTGTCCTAGCCCGTTCATAATCTGGAATTTGAGTTTCAGAGTAAACACGGGGTTGCATCGATTTAATGTATGGTCTTGCTGAATATTTTCGGTTTCTTATTCAAGATTAATTTTCATTGCTTTAAAAGCGCATTACTTCAGCACCCAGAAACTGTTTTAGTGTTGAATTATTGAAATCTAAAATAATAAAACTCTACATAGAAAGTAAATTAATTTTATGATTATTCAATCTTTTGTTTAAAATACGTTTTAATTAATTTTTCTATAACAGTTTAGGAGATATATGATTGGTCATTGTCTGATTCGCTCTTGTCTCTGGAAGATTGACCTAGCGACAATAGAGGTGCTAGCAACAATATCATGTGACGTATGTACAACACTATTACATAATACTACATACAGTAAGGTTCGCAAGTGTTTTGAAAAAAAAAACCACATTTCTAATCTTTACATTAAATGAAAAACAAACTGATATTTAGAAGTCTAGTCGGAGTCAATGTTATTGAGTACAGAAGTACAAAACTTCATTCCTATAACTTCGTCTAGGACACCACGAACTAAAGTGGATATAATTTGGTATCTACAAAATATTTAATATTTTCAAGAAGCACACAGGAGGATGTTTTGTAATATAAAATCCCTTAAAGTTTTATAAAGAGACGAATATTCCGATTCCGATAGATTAATTCCGATACTATATTTTTTCGTTTTTTCGAATTTTAAAAATTCTTTAGGGTTTTTTTGTTTGTTAAGAGTGTTTTTTTTTATGAAAGGTAATTTTTGTTAGTATTTTTATTAAAAATCTCTAAAAAAAAATTAATAATCAAGGGGATCTCATTGATACGTTTTTAAGTCCATATTTGAAAGCTCTTATATTTACTAACCTTTGCTAACCATTTACTAACGTTTGAAAGAAACAAAACTATTGAAATAGTTAAAACTCTCTTCAGATTCAGTAAAATGCGTTTTCAAAATACTTTTGAGCATCTACTGTATTTAGTAGTTCTATGTTTTTATATACCTTTAAAATCCCCGCAAGCACATTTACTTCATTCCAGTTATGAAAACCTCTCCCGCCAAAACACAGGACTCATTTCGCACCAATCCAGAAGTAACTCCGAAAATATCGTTTGCAGGACTAATGAAACCGGATCCGGCCCTTCTTAATGAACTCTGCGCTGTTAGAACCGCAATTATGTACCACCCATCCCCTTTCTCGAACCACCCAGAACGGGTCCCCTTAATTGGATCACAGGATCCTGGCTTTAGTGCTTTTTGAACGCCAGGACGCAGATGGCTTTGGATTTATGCGGCTTTACTTTTTAAAGAGACTGTAAAGACGTTGAAGTTTTAAAGTGACTGCTGTTGTAGAGGAAGTTCAGACTGGCTATGAAGTCTACGAGAGTCGTACCATTGCTGTCGTTAAATTGAAAGTTAATTAGTGGTATTTTACACTCTTGGTGGAAGTTAAAGCCTAAAAATTGTGTATTTTAATTTAAAGGAAAGAATAGATGTTATATGGATATAATCTTATTTTTAAGCACTAAAATGTTTAATAACGAAAATATTTTTATTTTTTATTTAATGTTTAGAAAATACCCATGTTAAATAAGGATTTTTTTTTACTTAAATATAAATTTAAAACATTATCAAATTGTCTCTTTTCACCTTAAAGAATAAATTATCAAAAAACAACTGAGTTTATTGCTTGTACAGGGTGGGAAAAACGTCAGTACACTTTTGAAAACTTCATAAGTGTGGAACAAATCAGCATAGAAAACGGTCTTCACTATCAGCATCTATCAAACCAAAAATATTTTACTTCAAAATTTTGTTAATACATGGAGCAAACATAATTCACGAATCGAAAAAGGAATCAGTGTATCAGATCACGGTACGGTGAATCACATACCACATCCAAGATAGAATTATTATACTATCTTTATTTTGACTGCATGGAAGTAGATGGCAGCCCCTGCCATATGAACATATGAAGAGACTGTGTGCGCGCTTATGAGATGTGATTATTACTCATTGTGGATTCGATGTTCATGTTGTTTATATTGGTTTCGTGATGTGTAATTAAAGTGCTTGTTTTACAAGTTTCGCCTCTCCCTGTGTGTCCAGTGAATTAAGTAAAGTTAAAGAAAGTAACTTCCTTGTCCTTAAATGTAGGAACTGGCGAGATGTGGCCGTTAACAGATCAGGATGGAGGAGAGTCCTCGAGAAGGGCCCACACCGGGCTGTCGCACCAATGATGATGATGATAAAGAAAGTAACATAATACAGATAAAATCGTTGCATGCGGAAGTATGGGTTCGATAGATATTTAATTTTTTTAGTATTAAAGGATGTTTCTAAAATGTAGGTGTCTATATTTGGACGGCAAAAACGGCAGTTGGCGCATGCGCCGTATGTCTCGCGGTTACGTAGTAGTCCCGGTGCTCCAATCAGAACCGTTTCCGGGCAGTTGCCGGTAAAAAAGAGTAGAGTTTAGTTTCATATTTGCCAGCCAAATAGACAGTGCCTTCAATGTAATCAGTTAATTAATAATTCTTTTCAATGCGATTTGTGAGTCCTTCTGTCGGACATCATGGAAGGTTATCTTCGAAATCGAACACCGTGAATTATATTGGCTCCATCTATTAAGATTTGAACTAAAATATTTTATGGTCTTAAAAAAAAAACCGTGACCTCAGGATGTTTAGGGTGAAGAACGTTTTTCTTCCGATTTTTTTTCCAGTTTTTATGGAATTTTCAAATGTGTACTGACTTTTTGCCTACCCTGTATTTTAAAAAAAATAGCAATAATTTTTTATTTGAATAAATTGTAATTTCTGCTTTTATTTGAACTGAGATATATTTTCAGAGTAATAATAAGATGTAATCAGATGTATAAATAAGTATGTTATTTTGAGAATATTTTTAGTTCAATTAAATACAAATGAAATTATATTCAAAATTAATTTAGAATGACACTGTAATTATATTTAAATTAAACGAGCATTCTCTTTTACTAAAATTCATTGCTACAAGGTATTATGTGATGCCCATTTCATTAAAATTACATTAAAATCACATGATTGTTAAATTAAAAGATATTATTTCCAGTAAGTAATCTATTGAACATTTGTATTTTGCAAGAATTCCAACTTAAGCATGATTGAACATTTATTGAAAGAGTATTAATCAGAAACTGTCTTAAAAGAGATAAGTTAGTTGAAAAATTAAAAATCCTTTTCATAAAATGGATTTGTCTAAAAGGTTTTGAAAAAAAAAATAAAGCTTCATCTAATCTTTGAACGTTTTCCTTTTTTTTATATCTATTGCAGTGTTTCATTTAACTTTACTTATACTTAAATCCTTATTGGATCAAAATCAGAAATAAACTCTTTGCAAATAAATAACAAGTAAATTAATGCTCTAAATTAAATTTATAATTCTATTTACATATTTATTATTGCGATGTTTTGGGAGAAACGTCTTTTTTCTTTCAGAATAAGTAACATGAAAAATTAACAGTAGAATTAGATGTAGTACTAATGTTTTCATACAAAAATATTCAATTATTCAGAAGTTATTCCAATCAAAATAGTAGAATTTCTTTGAGCAATGAATATTTTACGTTTTACAAGTAGTAAAAACTGAAAAAAAAAATCGTTCTGATCAAGAAATTAAATTTCATTTTGAGAATAAACTCTTTTTTAAAAGTAATTTGTTTAGTAAAATAATTATGAGATTTAAAACTCCTTATAATTTCATTTTGTTCAATAAAAGTTTCTATTTTTTATTTTGAGAAGATTTTTAGGAGTTATTTTAACAGGGAATAAACAGATCAACTATTAAAGTAGTTATGCTTGATAAATAAGCAACAGCATATTTTAATTTGAACACGAAAGTTTTCAAATATTCAAATACTTTTTATACCTATCCTTCATCATGAAACACCTATTACGATAGAATGTGTTGAATTAAATTAATTCGTTTTTTCATAACGTAAGAGTAGGTAGTAATAATGAAGGATTCGCACTGAATATTTTTTTCTTCATTCTTTTGATCCGAATCCATTAAAAATTCATTGAAAGAAATATCATCAATTCCCAAATACGTAAAAATATTCATTTAAATGCATATCATTTCAATATCAAACAAACATTGTTAGTTCTAAATAAATTGGAGAAAAAAAAAGTTTAACTGAAATACATTAAACAAATGTGTCGTATTAATTTTGTTCGAAATTTAATCAAATTCTAGCTTGTTTGTCCTTTTCTACTTTGAACTATTAGATGCTTTTCAGAAATAAACTTTAATTTTTAGTGCTAAAATCACAGAAAGAATTCGAAATGTTTGTATAGAAAAAAAATAACATTTTCTTGAAACTATTTGTTTGCGAACATCAAATCTTCCCTCGTGATTGCTATTGGTTCTCTTCGAGTGGAACTGTCCGAACAAATATATTTCCACCCGAAAGAAGTGACCTTAATTACTATTCCTAATTACGAGGTATCATTCAGCTAAATCCCAAAAGAGGAACTTCTGAAACTGTGAGGAGGAAACCAAAGATAGGGTTGTATGAAACATGTCTTTTGGCAGAACTCTGGGAAAGTAACCACATACATAGCTAAATGTCCGCTAGTAATTATGAATTTAAAATTTTAATGAAAATCTTTAAAAAATCAGTTTTAGCCTGTGTATGTAATACTTTTTATTTTTATATATTATTTAAATTTTATTGAAATTTGTCGTTTAAAGTGCAATAAGTCCAAACTATTTTTTTTTTTTTTTCATTTTTAGCTATGAATCAATCTTTATTCAAAATTTAATATCGGATCACCTGAAATGACGGTTTTGAAAAAAATATTCTAGAACAGCTGATGTTCCCGGTGATTTTAATTCTCTACATTGTGTCCATAGAAATAAACGTTAACGTGAGATAGTTTTTCACCTCTCCTGCTATGCCTTTCGTCACCAGTTGCTTCACTGAATTACGGATTGGTTATTAACATTTTTTGATTGTTTATTGTATAATATAGTATAGATAAAACTATTGTGAGAATCATTAAAATTACAAAATGTACGTAAAAAGTTTAAAAAAACCCTCACACAGTTATTTTACTTGTAAATAAATGAGTTAATATAAGTTTTATGAAGGAAAAATTATTACGGAATTCTTGACACAATCAATTCATTTTTCATCCATTTAAAAATAACCCGCATGTATCAAAAAATTCAAAACAAATCACACAAATTTTTGCCCAAAAAGTACTTAGGATAAATATTTTTCACAAAACTAAAAAAAAATCATTGCCTTCATTTCCTTACTTAAAAAATTTTTCAGCTTCACTCTAGGCCTCAAGTGGCAAACTGTTATCATCGAAGGGATAGGAAAGTTTATCAGTTATAAATAACCATCTGTTCAACTCAGAAATATTTCATCCAAGATTTACTTGGCTAATTACAGAATAAGATAGGAAGTAACTATATTTATGGAAGAAGGTTAAAATTGGAGGGACGGTAAGGAATCTTTCATGATTATGTTGTTTTTGTTTTTTGAAGTATTTTGCTTGCTTCATGTAATAATATTTTGTTCTTTAATGCCGTTATGTTTCAAAATGTCACTGACAGCTGGGTTAGGAGGACAAAATAAATCCAGTTCTTAGAGGTTTAATTTTACTCACGAAATTTGCTCACAAATTTTACACGAATGGATAAAGAAGTTTTAAATGCAGAATGGAATGTTAACTTCAGTGTTTTCAGATAGAAAAAAGTAGGATGTTTTAACTTTTTTTTTTACTTTGATGGTATTTCCTGTAAATTAGCAAACCAAATAACGTATAATAAAAATAAAAGTATTTTCGATTATTACTTTTTTTAAACTTTATAAAAGGAATATTGGAATAAAATCCCGATAAAAATAAAAAATGTTTAAAATTTTATTTAAATCTTATGAATAATAAAATGAACATCAGTCGGAATACGTATTTCTGTAATTATTGAATGGAAATATAATTCATTTTTCAAAGTAGTCAACGTAGTCAACGTAGTAGTCAAAGTAGTATTGACTGTGGCTTTTTCTAAGATCTAATCAAGACGAATATGTATTTTTGTTTCGTCACGATAGTTTGAAATATGAAGCATTTTTAAAAATTTAGAACGGATCAGCCTTATTCTCTATTTCTAATGGCAAGTGCATGAACACCAGATATCAAGGAAAGAATAGAGAAAAACACAAAAATTGACAATAGTTATCCGGATCAGCCATATTATGCTCTTTAAATAATTTTTGGTTAATTATAAATTTGAAAAATTTAATTCACATAAACCTTATTTTCTGAAAAACAGACTTGGTCCTCTTAAAAAATAAAAAGTAGAATCTATCTTAAAATTATTTTTTGACTTTTGGTTTTCGATACAAAACAACTTGATGCATGCATACATCAGACATTTAAAATGATCGAAAACCAGTTTGTACAACATAAAGGATGGATCTTACCTGTTAGTTGCCGAGAGGTTGTTCTGCTGCTGTTGTGTTTGCTGCTGCTGTTGTTGTTGTTGATTCTGCTGCTGTTGCTGCTGCCTGGTTCTTTCATTGGATTGGTGCTGGTAGAACCTCTGCATGAGCTTGTCCCATGGGCCATTGCGGATGTTGTTTCCGCCTCCGCCGCCACCGCGACGTTTCATGACCAGGACCAGGTGGAGGCACCCAAGGATCAGGGAATTCACGTTTGCGCGTTAGGAGAATTATTCGCGAATTGCATGGAAGTTCCGCACGTATCCTTCGATGGAGAATGAGATGGTATTCTTGAAGCAAACGATCCGCTTGGTTTACTAACTATTTGTGGATACAAACACGTATGGTATCCACACGACTTCCACAAGTATCCTTCTTGGAAAGTGGAGTGAAATAAACAGTATCCTAGAATCTTGGTTGACTAACTATATGAATGTTGCACTGAAAGTATCTTTAAAGAGTGTGTAACTTTCACACGTATCCTTTGAAGGGGATAAAATGAATTGCACTAGTGTCCTTAAGGCAAACGACCCACTTGGTAGACTAGTTATCTAATTGTTGAAATGAAGGTATCCTTGGAGTATATAACTTTCGCAAGTGTCTGTTGAAGGTAAGGGTAGGTATCCCATTAGTATCCTTGAAACAAACGATCCTAAACGGTCGACTAACTATACCAAAATATTGCACTGAGGATAATAACTTTCACACGTATCCTTTGAAAGAAAATACGTTAATTGCACTAGTATCCTTGAAGCAAACGATCAACTTGGTTGACTCTCTAAATGTTGTACTGAGGAGAGTAGCTTTCACACGTATCCTTTGAAAGGAATATGGACAAAATGTTCTTGAATCCCTGATTATGTCCTACATTAAGTGTATTAGGAATAAATTAACACATAATAATTAGTATGGTAATAACAACAATCGTGTGAATCGTGAGAAATCACTTTAACTGAGTAAAGTGAATGAGCTAGTGTTCTTGAACCAAACGTTCTTTTGGGCTGATTAAAAAACTACTTGATCTAAAAAGCTAAAGGTTGTATAGAAGGAACTTTTACTAGTAAATATGTTGGTGAAAGTAAGTCACTTAATCTAGAAGCATCTAAATCACTGTAAGTATCCTTGAAGGAACTATTATTGGTATATACGTTATAGGTTGTGAATTATTATAATGCAGGAGTATATTTTCCAATAATCACATCATTAACTATGCAGACAAGAGTTTGAAATTCTTTACTATCAACTTCTTTTGTATCTTTGAGCGTTGAGTACTGAAAATGATGTTAAAGCATAGTATTCTTAAACGTTTTTTTGTAAAATTTCAAATGTGAGTTGTTAATAATCTAATATTACATTCAGTATCAATAATGGTATATCATCAATTATTAAAATGTTACTTATATATGCATAGTTTTGATACTTCCTTCAGTAAATATTACTTCGTGATATATTCTAGGTTTACAACATTTAAAAGAAACGTATCTTTAGGTATAAATGCATATAATTTAATTAAATATTTATTTAGAAATATCTAAATCAAAAGCTTATTTTGAATAGGATAATCTCAAAACATTATTTCCAATAGAAGTTATAAATACGATGTAGAAACATTCATTACTGAAAATTACAAAATGCTATGTTATACGAAAAGCTATTTGTCTTAGGGATTAATAACATCTTTAAATTTAATACTATAGTAAAAAAATGTAAATCTGTCACATTTAAAACACCTAGAGGAAGATTAGAGAAAACTTCAAGGAAAATACTACTAAAGAGTAGTACTATGAGCTTATATGTCTATAATTTTATGAATTACACTTATTTCTGGGACATTCAAAACTCTTAAAATTGAGAAGTTGAAAATAATTTTATATGGCCTAACTATCTAAAAGTGTTCTATAAGCAAGACTAGTTGAACACTTGCGTAAAAAGAGTGTTGGATATTCAACAAGTGAAAGGCTAAAATTAGATTCAAGTGGAAGATCCACAAGATTTGATATGTATGTAGACAAAATCACAGTTTTATTAGTTCAGTCTAGTTTAGCTAAGATGTAATATTTTAGTATTTTATATACTATGACACTATATTGAATTATAACATAGCATTTAGGACTTAAGATATTTTAAATAGCATTACTGGAAAATCAATTTAAGCACTGTTCTTAACACTAGTTTTTACTATATGAGGAACTCCTCTAACCATGTTAGAAAAAAGTTCTGAAAATTAAACTTCTGGAAAAGAAGTACATCTAAAAAATTTAGTACAAACTTTTTTTTCATAAGACAAGAGTTTAACAACTCCACCAAAATATATGTTCTTAATGTTTTTTAGTCAAAACTATTCAAGAATTACTACTGAGAATAAAATTATCTTCAAAACTTTCAGAACTATTGCATTTAATTTCTTTTAAAACCTAGTAAATTTCTCCATCTTAAAGATTTCTCCAGCAATAAATATCGATGATTTGGTTCGTTTTTTACATAATTTTTCATCACTTAAATCCAAAGCAGGAATTAAAATTGGAAAAAATAGCGTTTTGTATTTGAGACTTTAGAAAACTTTTAAGCTATCGTCCATAAAAGATCATGAAGGGACCTTCAAATATCATTCATATTTTTAAATATTTTAGATATTTTTATAACTTTACTAATAAGTTCTTTTGGCACAAAAGAGGTAAAATTGTTTTTAAACTAATCACATTATGCCATTCACTTTTTGGTAACTGAAGAGAAACAATGTGTTATTTTTTCTTGCACATCATTTCATGTCAATATTAAATCAGAACACTTGTTTATTTTTGTACTTAAAATTTTCCCATGCTTTGAATAATTTTCTAAAACTTTCAAGGTAAACAAAATACTTTAAATTTAAAAATGTGCTTGAAATTACTGCATACACAGGTGTTGTTTTTTTAAATTCAACGATTCGATCTTCAAAAGTGTCAATGTTTATATGTCATACAACCTTAAATAAATATTAAAATGTTTTCTTTAAAAACCACGTTTTTGTGTAAAATCCACATTTCTTCAGTTTCACACTATTTTAAACGTGCTTTTGTCTTAATTAAAGCATTAACAGGTGGGTCACAATTAAACAGATTGCATCAATAAAATTCAAAAATTTTTGGATTGCACAGACTTTTTCACATTTTCAGTACAAATTTATCAATAGATAATGTCGTTGCGGGATATTTGCACATCAAAACAGCTGTTATCCAACCTTGAGAGTGGAACGCTCCTTATAACTTCTAATAACTTACACAGTGACCATTGTCCAATCAATTTTACTTCATCCAGAACGGCGGATTGGAGATATAATACGGGTAATGTCCTTTTAAAGTTGGCCCCTTTTTCCACTTTAAATCTTCCTCTAAGCTACAGAACAAGCTTCTCGCCCAAAAACGAAAATTCCAACTCTTATCCACATATTCCATAAGACCACAGTAAAAAGAAATCACATTTTACTTCGCACAGCACAACCACCTTGCTACCGAAGATTCAATATGGAAAACCCCCCATCCCCCAAACAAAAGCAATCCCATTCTGCAAAACCCACGACTGTATGAAACAACTCGAAACCTCGCTCTCAAAAACGACTTTCGACACTCCCTTCAAAAATTTTTCGGTCCCAAACAAATTTTAAAACACTCCAAACACATACTAAAATCCAGGGAAAAAAAGGTCCCGTGACTTAAATCCTTAAATCCTCTCACATGGGGTAAATCCACAGATCCCGTCAAACTTCCCGGAGTTTGGGACAGTAGGGCCGCGGGTTGGTCCGCACACGCGGCGGTCGGTGCGCCCCATGCCAACTGGTGGTTGTGGACGGTAGAGCAGCGCCAGGGAGAGTGAGAGAGCCTTCCTTGCCGGGGCTTGCGCAGGAGGGCCGAGGGCGCTACGGATCAATCCTGCGCCCTTTGCGATCGTGCCCCGGGAGCCGGGGGTCTTGGTCCCTTTTTTACAGGGAGGAGAGGCTCTGGGTTTCGCATGCTAGAAAATGGACTCGATGTTAATGAGAGTGAATTGAATAGAGAAAGCTTATATACAGCATACGGCCCGCAGGCACTCTTGGGGACAACTTTGGGGGCCCGATAAGTCTTAAATGGTTCTGATAAGAGTGAGGAATTAAAAAAAAATTGAAATCAGATTGATCAGATCAGGATTTTATGTGAATCCTTAAGTTAGGAAAATTCTCTGAAATTAAATGTTGAATATTATGTTTTACCAATTTACAAATAAAGATGCAGCTTTTAAAGTTTTATGGAGACTTGAAAAATTTGTGGAGTTGTTGAAAATATAGATGTTTTATTGAAATTATAGGTTTTAAACATGCTTTATTTGTGATATCTTTGGGGACACTTTTAAACATAATTTTAAAACAATTTTAGATTTATTAACCCCGCTATAAATAACTTTAAAGACATATTTTTTTATTTGTAATGATTTATTTTACATAATAAATGTTTCTTTAATAAAATTATTTAAGATATATTTATATTTAGAAGATAAACGAAAAAGGTTAAAGCTATCCACCATATGGTAAATTTTAATGGCCTTTTACAGACAGTTTGTGATTTAGAACTAAAACATTTTGAGCACATAATTGAAGAGGAAAACTTGTTTGTTAGATTTTATTGCATAAGAAACCTATAATATTCTTAAAAGCTGTATTAATATTAAAAGAATAACACTCTTGATTATAGTAAAAATGTGGAAATAAAAATTAAAAATATTTAGTTCACACAATGCTACTGTTTTCATGACTGAACATATTGATTTTTGAATATTTTTTGAAGAAAAAATGTGCATTACGAAAAAACAATAACTACAGCCAGTTTTCATATTAAATATTTAATTTTAGTATAATCTCAAGTTTGATCTGAATTCCCACAAAAAATACAAGCCTTCATCCCGAATTTCGAAAAGCAGAGAATTCACAAAAAGCATGAACACCGACAACGTGTTTCTTTGACATTTCAAATTCAAATGCAGTTGTGTTTGGGAAGGAGGAAAGGGAAATTCAAATTGATTCGATATAAAGTGAAGCTAAACATATAGATGGAAAGTCACAAAAAATAATTTAACACTAGAACCGCGGCATTTTCGGTATAACTAAAACCGCGGGCCTGGGTCAAATTGACCCCGGCTTATAAAACTGAGCTTTTAATGGAATATATCCTATTATTTGAGGGAAATTACTTTAATTTACTTCTTTGCTCTATATTAAGGTCAATAAAGCTAGACATTATTATAATTAAAGTATTAAAATGACAAAAACGTGTTAAAGACTTAGAACTTTTCAGGGGATGATTATATTTCTGAGGCTAAAAATTTCAGTAAACCCAGATAACAATAATTTAATATATATTTATTGTAAACATCACCGGCATTCCATAATTTAATGCCAAATATAGCTTTAAATTCATAATTTCAATTCAATTTTTAGGCTTTTCCGCCAAATATCGTGTAAAACTACTGCTGGTCAATTTTCAAAAAAATTCGTTTCTTTATAAAAACTAATAAAATTCTCTATACTTTTATTTTAAGTTTCAGAAATTATTAAAATAGTGTCGGTTTGAGTAAATTTTTATCGTATTTATTTTTATAATTGCAAATTCTCATTTTTCCACAAAAATAGGCTTTTGAGCATAGAAGCGCAATAGATCGGTGGTTCCACAAATCATGTTTACCCTGAAATTACTAAGTTCTAAATTTCTTCTGCTGTAGCTACCTCTAGATTATGAAATTGTGTATTCAGAGCTTCAAAAAAGATAAATTTATGATTTTTGCATTATTTTCTTCAAATAAAAAAATTGGACTGCTTTCAGGGGAAATTTGGAAGAAAATTAACAGGATATGTATCTAAATTGCATTTCAAACATATTTTACCTTTGAAAAATGAATTACCCTCAAAAAATAGGGAATGGATAGAGCTCTTCCATGATTTTTTACCGATCCACCTATGGGTATTCAGAGGAATGCAATTTGCAACTTATCTGCTCGAAAAACCTGTTTGAAGTATTCTTTATTATCCCAAACTGGTCTAGTGACCTTGACCTTTGTGGGAAAAGAGGGTAAAACTGATAAAACGAGATTCTTCAAATTTTTGACAGCACTTTACTGTGATTGCATAAGGGTAGAACGCTTTGGGTCAGGATGACCCGCCCCGCGGTATTAGGTATACAAGTTTTTTTACAAAAAAAATGGTAAAAGCTAGAATCCTCATTTTTTCACAGTTTACTATTAACAATGATTCAGGAAAAGTCACAAAAATTTTTAAGTCTGCGTTTGTAACTTTTTGAGAAAAACGAAATCAAAACTTGTTTTGGGTCAAATTGACCCACTCCGCGGTTCTAGTGTTAAAAGTGCATTTAGAATATTTGGTTCACTTCCTCTATTGCTACGTAATGGTTAGAATAAAAAAAATTGAAACGTATTTTTTTAAAGATATAACAACTATTTCAGTTTTAAATGTTAGAATTTTGTTTTTTCTGATTTTAAATTTATAATTTAAATATTAATTATTATTATATTTATTTCCTTAAATATGGATTTAGTATATGATTTACGCCTAAAATAATATTCTGAAAATTTTTTTGAAAAACCTGTAACATAATAATTTCTGTAAACTGTCATAACTTGGTGATATAAGTTATAAATGATTTTTTAAGCAATTGAAGATTCGAAGTACAATTTTAATACATACTTGAACGATACATTTAAACATTTCATCTGAGTCAAATATCATCCATTTAAGAGTTAAAAATGGTTCATAAATGGTTTTCGTAACTGAAAACAAATACTATCTTAATGCAAAAAAAGCAAGTTTTGAGGTAAAAAAAAACTTCCTTGAGAATAGAGTAGCACTTTATATTTTTATACTAGAGTTATAACTCGAATTACTAGCCATAAAAATAAACGTCTATTCATTATGTAATTTAAAACGTCCTCAGATATGTAAACAATTTTCTTTTAAGGCTATAGAAACGTTATCACACGTATGTGCGAATGAAAGCGATAACCTTTTATGAAAATCTAGACCATAAAATTCCTTAAATCTCAGTCGCTCGACTTGTACAATAATGTTTGAGGTACTTTTTGCTGTGTTAGAGGATACGGTGAATAAAGACAATTGAAGTGCTATTTGTACTGAAGCACGTAGTTTCTTTCAGTGAAAAACGCATCTAATAAAAGAGATACTTAGAGACTGATTCATTTTAAGGAAGACCATTTCACCTTTTTTACTGATCTGTAATTGGGTTTTGCGTAAAGGAGGGAAATTGGCTGGTATCCAAAGCTCACAGGAAATAGCTTTGTTATTTTAAACAATCTTTTTATATTAGAGGTAGTACAAATGACTCTCAATTTAAATAATTTGATTTCGTTATAAAAAAAAACCTCAAAAGCTTCGAATTGTTTTCTTTACGAAGCGTTGTGTTATCTTAGATTGTTTGCGAAAATCACGAAAGAGTGATTGTAAAAATGAAAATAGATTTTCTTACTTAAGTTTCCTTACTCCTCTTTCTTAGATTTTTTGACAAATAATCCTATTAAGACTGATCGATATAAAGAAATATAATTAATCATACCACATTAAATCCTCTTATCTTTGCATGTTTTTCATTTGTGTTCAAAAATGTTTACGTTAAAGCTTAAGAAAAATCCTAGGTAAATATATTTTTGAACCTAAATGGGTTCATCAGCAGTAGTTTCATTCCAATATAAAAATATAATTCCAGTTCTTAAAGTTTTAAAACATGATAAAAGTAAATATTTTCCACTATAGTTAAGCAGATTATAAAATTATCATCTACAACAAAGCAAGCAAAAATGCATTTTTAAAAAATCGTATTTTACTAATAAAAGTAGGAGAGCTTTAAGAGTTTAGAGAATCCTTCTCGAGAATAAATTTTAAAAGTTATAAGTCTTATATGCAATATATAAATCATACTTATATTTTACATTAAGCAAACTTCCTTAAATTAATGAAATTTCAGCAGTTGTTGGGTAATCATTTAAGAAAGCGACTCATATGCAGTTAAAATGACTAGAATAATCATGACACTTTCATCTACCTAACATAATATTTGAACTAGTTATTGTTCACTAACATGATTCTTTCAGCACACAGATATTTACAGATATAGATAGTAAGATGCAAGAAATAGTATGAGATTTTCGATAAAATTTTTAAGCATTAGTTACTTTTAAGCGAGCTGAAATATATCAGGTTAGTCATTTAATAATTAAGTTTGTAGAAAACTTCATCATTTTCCCCCATGTCTTCAGATCAAATATTTAACTATTTTGCATAGTTAAATGCTTTACTCGTTTTATCACCTATTAATCACTTTATAATGTTTAATTACAATCTAGAGATTCTATAATTTATCTTAACTTTAATGATTTTCTAAATTTGATTTATAAGGATAAGCTAACTGGAAGCATTAATAATTTGAATACCATATTTATCGTTAATAATAACAAACACAATTTACATCCATGATAAGAATAAATTTTAGGCATTTGATAAAAAAAAATATTTTCTATACTTTATTTTTTTTCTGTAAATTATTATCTGGGTCATACTTAAGTAATTAATTAATAATTGCATAATAGTATAAAATACCTCAAAATGCTCTTAACAAATGGTTATTAGTTTCGAAAAATTTGAGTTTAACAAAAACAAACTATTCTAGAACTACGTTTATAAAAAAATAAACTCTAATACCATCCATTTATAATTATATACAAGAGTGCTTCTTTCGTTTACTAAAATGTTATCCTTCAAAGATATAATTTCCAACTAACAGTTTCTTAGATTCTTTTAAACATCCAACGAATGATATTTAATGCAAGAACAGATTATTTCAGTAGAATAATTACAGTAAAGTGACTCCATTCCGTATAAATGTCCATTAATCAAAACGTTTCCTTTATACTTAAGTTTTTCTTGTATTGTCCTTTCGCTTCTCGCTTTACACAATGGTTCTGAAGCTTTAAATTACAGGCATTAAATATTCCAGTAACTGAATGACCTGATTATTATCGTCTTTTTTATTTCTCCGTTTTTCTCGGAAACAACTCTGTAATCAATTTATCTCGGTCCTATTTTCCCTTAAAATAAATATCTTTATGATAGTTTTGGGGCTTTCAAATGTTAATTTATAAAACTTGTGTAATTGTTGTACTTTAAATAAGTCGATATTTTTAGTGAGGATCTTTTTAAATGTGAAAATATGAATTGGTATTATAAAGTAAAATTTATTTTATTATCTATTGATGAAATACATAATTTATTATGTATTCATTATTAACTGCAAAAATACACAAGATACTTGAGTAAGTGTTCCTTTTAATTAAATACTGAACTACATCTTACTCTTACCCATTTAAAACTGTCTGAAGAAAGTTTTTATTGAATCTTTATTTAAAAAGCGTGATTCAAGTTTGATCTGAGATGGTAGGTTTATTTCCTTCCCCTGGTTTTGAATATATTTATTTATTTCCAGGAGTAATATTTATTTATTTATTTAGATTTATTAGAATTTCTTAATCAGAAACATGTTTGAATGAGAGAAGGTTTTAATATTATTTAAAAGGGGGAAAAATCATATAAATTTCATAAATTAGCTTCAACATTCACATTCAAGGTAAAAATTCTTAAACCCCTCACCTTGCACTTATTTTCTCGATTTGAACAAACTTCTTCAATAAAGGTGTTTTAGAGCTTCTTAATTGCCACTTTAAACATTTAACGGAAAATCGTATTAGATAAAAAAAAAGGAAGCTTATTAGCCTTCCATCGTTTGGCATGAAAATCAACCACTAAACTATCCCAGAAATCTGTAATTTAATTTAGACTAAACCCTTGGAGAAAGATTTATTTTTAGATGTCTCTCTTTTATGACTTGATCGAGCCTGCATATTCCTTGGAGATTTCGGAAGTTAATGAATAAATTAGCCCCTTCTTTTTTAAGGGTTATAATGCAGCCATCAACAACATCTAGTGTGGAAATGAGATAATATGGTAACGTCAGAACTGCGTATTAAATAATAAGGTCTGTAATCATGGTGTGGTATGTTGATTTAAAGCTCAGTCATGTAGGTATGAATTTCCTTTTAGGAATCCTGTTTTTTTCTGTTCGTTTTATTAATTAAAAGACAAAAAACTTTAAGAAAATTTTTATTTACCTTTTTCAAATTTCGTATTTTAACTCAATTAATAAAGCAATAGAACATTTTATCTAAGAAAATTAATGTGTTACATTAATATAAAGATAAAGACATTTCATTTTCTTTTTCTACTTTAGTACCATTTCAATAATTAAGAAATATTTTTCAGGAGGATTATTGATTTATGAAGCAAAGTAATTTTCAAACTATTCTTACCATGATAAATTATCATGCTGAAGGCCATCATGCTCTGTAGCCATCAATTATAAGGGAAGTTTTTTTGAATGTATAAAAGATAAAAACACTAATATTAGTGTTACTATAAAATGATATTCAAAGTTATAAATTACTATGTTAAGGAATTGGGAAAAAACTTTTGACATATTTTGAAACAAGAATGTATTCCTTTACTTACCAAGCATGAAAAGTAATTTATTCCAAATGAATTCTATTTTCAATTGTTAATAATGAAAAGCGAAAACTACAAGTAATTAGTTTAAATTTTATTTTATCTTATTAAATAGAGAGCTGTGAAGTGTGAAGCTATCAAATTCCGGTCATTATTGCTGTTTTATGTAGATGATTCCACGCCATCTTCCACGCAAATGAAAATTATTAATATTTTTATGGTTAATTAAAACAAAAGATGTATTGATAAAAATCCAGTATCCACCCAGGAGAACAGATATAAAAAATAATTGCTGGTGCTTGTGTTTTTGCCCTTAAAAACCAATAAATAGTCAATTTTACTTAATGGTTTCTTTATTTTTTGCTGGTTCTATCGATTTCCACCACACGTAACATAGAATCTAAAATAAACTAGTTTTTTCTACTAATACAATTAATTTTAGTTTGTTTTAATACCTACTTTTTTCTAAACACATTCGTATCATTAAGTGACCTTTTTGAAATTCTTTTAGAAACTATAAGAATAACTTGTTTAACATATTATGTTATATTGATAGATGGTAAAACAAGCTTAAACCATTTCGATCTTATACTGTAAGGTGTTTCTATAGTCAATTCTTCAATTTTGAACAGCCATCTTGAAAAATCAGGATAAGGAAGAATCTAGATTTCGTT